>OZ017738.1:20486887-21809387 GCA_963969285.1 Odontomyia ornata | reverse complement strand
GAACCAGGATTCTATAATGCTGCTCTTATCAGTATGCTAAAAGTTGTTTCTACTATTTCAGGCTAAGCCCCAAAAATAAAGCATAAAATTCCAATATCTTTACGATCAGTTAAAAGCAATCCGTGTTTTGATTTAATGGCTGAATTATAAGCGATAGATTGTAAATCTTTTTTTGGATAGGGAATATATTTGGTTGATCCGGTATATGTTCTTGTTCCCAATGTTCTGGATGACATTGTGGATGGCTTTCTGAACACCTCTGCCACCATATTCAATGAGCACCGCTAGAAACTCATGCATGCCCGGCTCTTTAATACTCTCTTAGGCCTGGTGGAGCAAACTTCATCTAGAGTAGGTGGGACCAATAAAAGCTCTTCGGGAGTATCTGTAGGCTCCGACGTTCTGGGAAGGGATCTAAAAAGTTCTTAAAATATGTTGTCCATCTCTCCTGGACCCTGTTTTCATCAGCGATGATGTTTTCGATGTCATCACGGCAGAGCGTGCTGATGACCTCATTTCAGGCTCTAACTACTGTTTAGACTTATCTTGTGTTATTGCTTGCTAAAGTTACATCGATACTTCTACATTAGTCCTGACAGTACTATTTTTTCTTAATTGTTGTTTTCTTCTTCGCTGCTTTTCTGAGATTTAGATAATGTGATCCCCCTATCCTGGTTGTCCTACCCGCATATTGTTTGTACATCTTTTTATTGAACGCATTCTGGCACTCATCATTGAACCATTCACTTCTCTTACGCCGAGGTTGAGGTCACCTATTGTAGAACGGTGTCCTCTTTTTAGTATTTTGGAAGGTGAGCCCCTATTCAATAGTAAGTACGGGGCTCTCATGCTCGAAAGCGACGGAAATACCCACTAAACACCTCCCTGCCAACCTGAGAACCTAGTCTGGAATCGTTTGACACATTATTTTCGGCCAGATCTGGTTTTGCTACGCCGTGAGGCTCCTTCAAGCTGGAGAATTGTTCGTCTAGCGAGAGAGGAAGAGGAACGACCCAAGAACTGATCTCCCAGCCCCAGCGTCCCCAGGCTCTGTGATTCGCTTTTATCTTTCAGGACTGCTCAAACATAATGTGCCACCTGGTTCTATTCGTCAATTGGTTGAAGCATCACCGTAACTACATTATCCGGGGGTACGTCTCCCCGAAGGGTCATGTCACAGCTTGTCCCATTTTTGTACGCAAAATATGTGTGGCAGGCATCAACTTCCTCTCTTGGGCAAAAGCAAAAATTAGAGGACTATGACATAGCCTCCTGTGCAGGTAAGACTGAAAACTACCATTTCCGCTCAAAAGCTGGCTTAGATAGAATCAGCTTCAGAATGCCTTCGATTTGGTCACGGTCTCATATCTGGAATGAGCTGCATGGTCCACCTTCCCTTCGCGGAATTCATCCAAGACTGCTGCCAATCATTGGTTGAGTGCTGTCTCTCTCTCTCTCTCTCTCTCTTCGCGGGCAGCCGTTTGTTTCGCATCCTTGCTTCAACGCAAGTAAATAGTGTGGCACTTTTTAGCAAGGTCGACAAAAAGTTTCCTCTAAAAAAACTCACACCCCCAAATCAGAGACTATCGGATACAAAGATGCAATCCTATGTGCTCCTCTCCTCTGAATCTAAGCAACATTTTTTCGGTACATATCCTTACTGAGGGTGTTACGGCACTCCTCAAGAGGCATTTTCTAGATGGACGGGATTCCCCTGCCTTGGCCATAAGTCGATTCAGAGCCAGGCGTTTCCCTAATTTGCTCAGAGAAACTCATCCTCGAGTGCTTCAGTAGCCCCAGGCACTTCACCGCTGGCTTCAACTCAATTAGTATGTCTCCAATACTGACTTCCATACTCTAGGGATTCTCTTTTTTTATCAAATGACGACTGCAGTTTTCTCCAGTGCAAGACTGGACCCACGAGCAGCGAACCAGTTTCCAATCGGCGCATTAGCATACCTAGTCTAAGTTGCGCTTGTTGAATGGTGTATCCAGCAACTAGAGCCACCACATCATCCGTATAACCAACCAAACGTGACTCTTCTGGTATCTCCAGGTTCAGTAGCCCGTCGGAAGGCACATTCCACAGACCTGAACCAAGGATAGTTGCCTGGGCAATATCCGATGTAACGTCCATCCTTTGTTGGCCCTGTTTCGTGTCGTAAAGCAGGCTTTGGTCCATCGGGTAGTTTCTCAGAAGCTGTATCAGATATTCTGAAACTTGAAAAAGATTTTCCAGCGTATCCATAACATCTACCTATCCAGTGGAGTTGAACGCATTATTAACATCGAGTGTCACCAACAGAGCAATCCATCACTTTTTGCGAGTTTGTGCCTCTGCCTCTTTGACTACGGTCACTACCTCTGCAATTGCCTCAATGGTGGAATGTCCTACTTTAAAATCGTACTGCTGAGGGAATAGGTCCTCAGAGACACGAATCATCAGTAAGTTTTCCCTTGCGTTTCTCCAACACTTTTTCAGTCGTGTCTAGCATGATTTCCCTTCATCCTGCTGACCAGCATGAGCTTTCCCATCCTCCATCACACTGGTAAAACCCCATCCTGTGGACAAGCGTTGAATGTGCTGAGCAGCAAGTTAGGGCAGTTGTGATAGATAGGTTGCAATACCTCAGCTGGAACACCAACTGGACCTGGCGCTTTCCTCTCTTTTATTGATAGATATACCAGTTATGTGAAGAATAGGCACTCAATTGCTGTTTTACCGTAGGCAGCGTCAACACGGACGGGATAGGCGGAATAGTGCCCATACTATCTCATCCATCTTTTCCGCTTCATCAATGCATGGCGTCCATAGGGTACCAAGGTTCCGCATAAGTAGCTTTTAACAAGTCCCCATGGGCTCTTGTTCACATTGTCCACCAGATGTTGCCAGCAGCTAGCCTTGCTGCAGTGAATCAGTTTGCCGAGGCATTTCCTGGCCGACTTATGTGCTGCTACCCAGTTGCACGCCGTTCCTCGCCCGTTGAGCCTCATGCCGAAGCTTTTAATACTGCCTTCGCATTTCAGTGGTATCAGTCAACCACCAATGCACTAGGGACTTGCCGTGCCGGGGTTTTTGATGAGGCATAGAAACACTGCAAGTATTCGTGATGATGCTAATAGCTAAGCTCACCATGTCGTAAGGTGTCAGCTCTTCTCTCCCCTGCGAATCATCTGGTAGCGGGGCACCTATCTTAATTCTCGCCTTATTTTCACCCACAGCTCGTTGGATGTTTTCATTGACATGCCCGATAGGATAAAAGCCAGCTATTTGTCAAGGGTATCTGCGAAATTTTTTGCTACAGGCACCGTTTGGAGTCTTCGATGTCGAATTTCTGCAGATGGCTGATCTGCACCGACTACGCCTTTGATATACGGCGTCTATATGTTGATTTGACTCCCAATTTGTTCCTCACTATTACGGACGTCAAGTAGTCTGGGTGGTATAATACTTAGAGCACTCAACCCGTAAGCTGAAGGTCTCTGGGTCGAGTCTCGTCGGCAGCAATGAGATTCAGTTCGAGTGATTCTTGGGACGGACTATAAACACGTTCACTTATGATACGTGCTGGTTTAAAATCAGAACGTATCGCAGCTGGGTGGAAGGACACACGGCCAAAGTCTGATGCCGATCATATCACCTTATGGGTTACCAATACATTCGATCATGATAATGAGATACTCTAACTATCTCTAAGCGAAGGCCTGAAAACTAACCATTCATTCAACGAACGCACATGAGAATGCCGTGCAAATTTTGATAGCCTGCCTATTTAACTCTAGCTTGATTTTAGAAGCATTTTTAAATTCATTAAAACAAAACCTTGGAAATTGATATTGCTTCGCATCATACGAGTACAACTGGGAAAACAATTTGCCAAATCATTATAACTCCCCGGGCGTGTAATAAATGATATGAAAGGTTTAATGCTCATTGTTCCCAAGGAGTTGATTTATATGCATGTACTGGTCTAATCAGCATCCTGTAAACAGACATGTAACGGCATGTACAATACTACCCAAGTCGAACTGAGAATTCGCTGGAGCTGTAATTATAATAATTTCCACTTGGATTCAGATTCCAATGTTAAAGTTACCTATTAGTATACATTTATTACTTCCTGTTTATAATACCAAACTTCCACATAATATATACCAATTTGGTCCAACATACGATACACGCTAATGCATGGCATATAACGAACATAAAATCGAATATTGGATGGAATGTCTCGTAGGAAACTGTTTCATGATTAAAATAGCTGTTCCTGCAATATTAAGGATGCATTTTCTAATCAATACAAACATATATACGAGTACACTTAACTTTTGGAATTATGAAAGTGATTCCAGGATCTACGACATGCGGAAAAGCCTACAGTTATTGCATTGTACATTACCCTAGGAATAAGCTCCCCATTTCCTATTGGAAATTAGGAGGGCAGCAGAGGAATTGTTGCTCCCTCTTATCATATGACACAGATATTAAACGAGTACATATTCAAAATTTAATACAGTATATGAATATTTTGAATAGGAAATTATGGAGAAAATTATGCATATTCATAAATTCGACAAAAGCTACAAATCAATATACGCACATTATTATTTGTTACATACTAATAATTTCGGTTTGACTTTCATTTGTTCCCAAACAAAAATCCATAAATTTCACGAAGTTTGTAATTCTCGGTAATTTCAAAGTTTAATGCTTGTAGTTAATTTATTTTCGTGAATATTTCGAAATATGTGGATGTATGGAATTGGATGTTAGTCAAGATATATCTTCATGTGCCTTTAAAGAAAATTTATTGTAAAGAAATAAAGTATACTTGCAGATTTACTTTTTGAATGTCGAGGCAAAAAAAGTTGATAGATTGTTATGATCAATTTCAAACCGCATGGGTAGCACATTTGCAATTCATTGAAGGTTCGTTAGTACTTAAATTCGTGTTAATTAATTTTTTTTTTAAATCAATATTACTGTATCAACATATTCTAATTAAAAACTTGTTGCAATGTTTATTTCCATTCTCGCAAGAATAGCATGTTTCACTCAAATTGAAATTTGCACAGTTTGTATAAATCGAGCAGTCACACAAGCAAACTGCTCGAAAACCTTCCTATCCCCTCCTCAAAATTTTATGTGACAAATTTAGGAAAAATATGTAATTATTTCTATACGCAATCGTAATTTGGAAAATTGTTTTCTTTCTTATTATGATTAAATGTCATTTTATATCAATTTTCCTTTATATTAAGTTTAAATGTTTCCCTTTAATTATATTTGTTATGAGATTTAACTTTTATTATTATTTCAAGTCCCCTTCATTTTTTTACTTCGGTTTAATTAAGTTTCTCTAAAAAAATGCAAGTCTGCCACATAAAATTTGCAGTGTAGGAACGTGATCTGGTACACATTACCGGTGTACTAAATTAGAAATGGAATGGAATCGAAACCGGCTGGAGGAGTGTCAAAGATAAGAAAGCCGGTGGTCTGTGAATGTAAACTGTTTATCAATGATCTTCCCTCTGTAATTTCCTCTTCTTGTCTCCTGTATGCTGATGATTTCAAAGTGTTCCGGACAATTAGATTGCTTGAAGATTGTCAGCAACTCCAAACTGATCTTTTTAACCTCTATAACTGGTGTAATGTAAACTCCCTTGGTATCAATGTTTCCAAATGTTTTAAAATGACTTTTACTTTGAAAATTGTTCCTTTAACTTTTAATTACATCCTATGTAATGCTGTTCTCTCCTCTACAGACTCATGTAAAGATCTTGGTTTAATATTGGACAACAAGCTTAAATTTGATGTCCACATTTTTAGCTTAATTACCAAGGCAACAAAAGTTTCGGGTTTTCTTATGCGGCATTTGCATAAGTTTGCAAATATTGCTACCACTGTTCGGTTGTTCACATATCTTGTCCGCCCGCTTCTTGAGTACTGCTCAGTAGTGTGGTCTCCTAGACATTTATATCTTGTGAACTCATTAGAAGCTGTTCAGCGCAAGTTTACCCGTATTGTGTTTTTCAAATTCAACGTAGTTTATGAGTCTTACGAGCGTCGTCTATCCATACTTCGTCTCCCTTCTCTGTCGTCCCGTAGAACCTTCTTGGATCAATGTTTCCTTTATATGTTGTACCACCAACAAATTGCTTCCACCCTAAGCGCAGACATGCACTACAGACTGTATGCACGTCCTAGTCGGTCCAATCACATTCTCGAGGTTCCGTACGCCTGGACAGATTCATATTTTGACTCAATTATGCCGCGAATCATCAGAATGCATAACAGCCTCGAGCTTTGTCCTCTATCCACGTCCTACTTTGTTTTCAAAATTAAACTCAAGACGTTACTTTTTGCGAAGAGTGATTAATGTTTTCTTACCACTCAATTTTTTCAAACTTTGATCTAGACTCTAACTTCATTTCTTACATGTTTTAATTAACTTTTTTCTGCTTGATTTGTTGTATTAATTTGTCTTACTCTAAATTATATTTAACTATATTTAATTGTCTAAGTCTATTTTGTAATTGGATTTCTGTCTGTTAAATAGATTTAAATAAATAAATAAATAAAAGATTTTGTGTCCGCCAAGTGGATTTCTCGGTTATTTAAGTGTTACTGCTTGTGAATACATCTGAGAAGGCACGTGATTATTATTCGTGGAGTTCGTATTGTGGCCGTAAGTAGATCACGGAGATAAATGTACAGTGAAGTGCGTAGTGATGGACTATATTAACTTGCAAGGATAGAGGTTATATTTCGAGGTGATCGAGCTCCCACTAAATAACGGAGTTGTAGGTAGATACAACTTATTGCGCATAAATTCAAATTGAATGATGTCCCGTAAAGCATTTACTTCAACTTTGTGGTACAAGTAACTTCGATTTTTCAACGGGAACAGAAGCGGGAGCATTGCAAGATATTATGTACGCTTCATTTCAAACTTCTGTGGCTACAAAATCTGCGCACTGTTCAAATCTGATACAGTTTCGTGGTAAATAAGTGCGGCCAGAAAAGTATAATACATTTACATTGGAAGCGTCTTGAAAAGTCAACATAATTTACATGCGATGTTGACCACAGATTAAGGCACCTCTTATTTACGTGATCTCCTCGCATTTTCATCATGCTCAACTAGTTTTAAAAGATTCGAGTTCCAATGTTCTCTCGACGTTTGAGCTAAGTCAGTGTTTGAGATCATGAATCACAAAATTTAGCATTTTTCAAAAAAATTTCCATTTTCCATCACTCTCCACACTCTTTCTTTGTCGGAAAACGCCACGCGACCGCACTTCAATTTTCATTTGCTTCATTTGTGATTGAATGCGGGAGTTCATAGCGATACACAGAATTCAGTTTTGGCTCGTAAAAAAAATTTCGGTTGCAAAATCAATACATACACGTAAGGATTTTGAATTAATGCAGCTGCTGTGACGGTTGATAAAGATTTTGTATCTTGAGCCGTCATCAATCAATCAAGTGAAGTGCAGAGTGATGGGGAGAGTGGAGGGCTTTTAAACTGAAGGGGCATTTTGGAAGGATCATTAACATTACCATCAATTCAGATTAACCACAAGTATCAATCACGTGTGTGAGTTGGCAAACTTATGTATTTTGATTTGGATGGATTCCAATTATTTCATGGTCAATATATGTAGAGCGAGCGAAGAAGCTGTAAGCGATATTTTAAGTACTATTTTTGCTTGGGTGGAGTGTTGTATCGATCGATCGCGAATCGATTTGATGAAGTTTGAGACGCATTTTCCGACCAAAAAAAGTTAGCCGAGACCCAGAAACGTTAACACAAATACCAACGAATGTAACAGCTATTTCTGCTACTGGTGGACTCTCGTCCTCATGATTGCCACTATTGAATATATCATCAGCGCCAATCTCACATCAAAGTCTTGAACGGCATTGGATTATTGGAAGAATTAAAAGCAAAGTGAAAGGTTTATCAACGGTTTGTCTAGTGCACGAGGTATTGTTGCCAAATTTATTGTGTGAACTTCTTTTTTAAAAATAACTTGGGAGATAGCTAATTTACTTTTGTTCCTAACGAAAATCTTCAAACGGTACTCGTATTTTTTATTGTTGTTGTAAAACGAGATCATAAACACAAATTCGGGTTTTATTGAATTTAGCTTGAACACTGATTACAATCTCCAACAAGCTAGAACATTCGCTTATCAAAATTTGTTCCTTGTAGGTCATAATAATAAGTTTAGGAATATTTTTCTTTTTGGCCGAAAAAAGTACTTAGGAATATTTTTCTTTTTGGTCAAAAAAAATACTTAGCTTGCGATTTTGTTAGCTGCCTCATAATATTTCCTTATCTTTGCCAATTAATGATAGAGTTTCCAGATGTTTTCAATACCCCACCAACTCACTGTTTCCCTAGTATTTATTTTTTGGCCAATAGTAATACTCCATCTCCCATGCGATTTGCAGCAAAGCGAAATGAAAATTTGGTTCATTTCACTAAATTTAAAACAAAAATTTATATTTCACCGCGAGGTAATGTACATTTATTTTTCGTCGATAGAGGAATTATTGTTTTTGTACGTGTAGCTTATTATGAAGTAAAGTTTTTATATACTCGAAAGCAATGAATACAATGAAATGTTAAGTTATAAACTTCGGTCTTTCCATTTTGTTTTACCGGACCAGGTATACGACCCGCAAAGATATCATGGGCTAGCCATCTAGCACGCTCCTCCGTTTTTCGTTGTTTAACAGGGGCTCTCGCCGGGTAGAGTGGCCTTCCGCTCGCATGTCCTTTTATGGTGTAGAGCTATGTGATTCCATCACATAATTCTATAACATAAATTGGCCACGTCTACTCGTATATTTCTCATTTGATGGGAAAATACATGCAAATTATGTTTGTATGAGTTTTCCACTCAAATGGGAAATATATGGCTACGTCTACGTTTGGATCTTGATCCGGTTGGGAGGGTACGAAGCGGCACCACCTCCATCTGAATGCCCCACTCTTATTTGGGGGCCATAAGAATCTTCGGGTAACGACGAAGTCCTCCTATGTCCGTCTGTCTCTCCTAGGTCCTGTTTGTCCTTTTTCGTCAGCAATTTTCAATTCTTAGTTGGTTACCTCCTTTTTTCGGCTTTGGTCGACTTTTATTTGAACCCGGAATTCGTGGATGTGAAATTCTTTTGTAGTGGGTCCTTGTGCTGGGGGAAAATCCGCCCCACGACACCGCAACTCTAGCCTGCAAATGCATTCACGTATCCCCAGATAAGGCCATTCTCAGCGGATCTCAACATCCTCTGAGGCAGCAGACCATCGCTGCAGTCCTTTACAGACATCTGTATATACCTTTCACTACAAATTTTTTAGGACATTGACTGAACATGTAAGCAAGAATCACAATTATAAAAGCCATATGCATGTAAGAATAATGTAGTAATTGCCAAGCAGTAGGACTGAGATTACTTCAACTCACTTCATCGATTAGCATTAACCAGATAATTGTCCGTCGAGCCGGATACCATATACTGGAATTAAGGATCAAAGAGAAGGCTGGACAAGATCTGCAGATAACGGCTATTCAGCGGCTTATAGAAAATTTTAAGAATGACAGCTCGAAACGACACAGCTTACTGCAGTGCAAGATAAGAAAATCTTCAAGGACTTTGGAGCAAATGCGAAGAACACCATCATCATCATCTTAGTAGCGAGAAGGAGAAGGAGAAATGAACTAGTTACTTGGAAGAGTCCATGGAACTAGAAAATATTGTCTGGACTATTGAGGATTACAAAAAGGACTTCAATCCATGAATTCCAGGAACTAGATCAAGATCAGGTAACAAAACGGAAGCTATCAAACTGGAACGACTCAAAATTCTTGTTTTCAATGGTAAGTACTCGTCATGGTGTACATTTCATGATCTGTATAAATGTTTCGTGCGTGAAAATGAAAAACTGAAATTGTAATATTTGTGTAATTCACTTTACAATGAAGCGAAACACCTCATTCAACACCAAACGAACATCGAAGGAAATTACGAGCCAGCATGAAATTTTCTCTGTAAACGCTACGATGATGATAGTGTGATCTCCAACAAAATGGGGCCATGGTTTTGGAGTTGTCAGGTGCAATAAGAATGATGTTGATAAATTGAAACATTTGGTGACATAATCAATCAGCTGGTGACCACAATTACAGCGCAAAAGGTAAACGTATTAAACTTAGTAGCTATATTCATCCTAAACAAGCAGTTGGATGGTTAGACAAGAAAGACTGACAATACAGATCGGCCATTCAAAAGCAATTCCAACATTGCAAGAAGTTTTAGCTTTCTCAAGAATCAATTCATCATGATGGAAGCATTTTCGTTTTTAGTTGCGAAAAAACCCACTAAGTGACCAACAATTACGATTAATTCAATGCATACTGTCCCACAATGTCCGATGTGCAACATGAATTATCGACTATTCAACTGCACAACACTTAAACAGGCTATTGTTCACAAACGAGGGGAGTAAGTCAACTCAAAGTGTGTGTGCTTAAATTGTTTCGGCACACAACATGAAGCAAAGTAGTTTACATTGAAAACTGGTTGTAAGGTATGTGGGAAACGTCACAACACTTTATCACACCTCTTTACAGCTCAGCCAGTATCGTTGGCATGGACGACTCCAAGTAACACTTGCTCATCTGACAATAGAAATCAAGTTCTACTGGCGACTGCACTAGGCGAGTAAGTGAGACGTCTGATGCTGAGACTATTACGCTTCGAGCTTTATTAGGCAAAAACTAGATACAGATGGTACAAGTTCAGATGCCTAGCAATCACTGATTGAGGCAGCAGTGAGAGCATTAAATGTGTCAAGTATTCAGGCGAAATTTGTCATCTGTGGTGAGATGACGATTGCAGTCTATATTAAAGGGCGAAACGGTATGGACGAAAAATTCATGTTCAGTCCCCGGATTTTATACACCACGACAACCCTATTACCTACTAAGCAGATGTCCAGAAAAGGTTTTCTTCTTCTTCGTAGTTTCCTTCGAATAACGCCTCCAACTGTCTCGATCCATTAATCGTGCCCTCCAATTTTGAAATCCGAGCAGCGATGAGCTGTCTTCGTCGACCGAGTCTGGCCAGCTTTTCCTCGGTTTCTTCACTGGTTTCCGACCTTCATTTCTCCCAACAAATACCTTTTTGGGTATCTGTTGTGCATCCATACGATGCATGTGTCCAGCCCATTGGAGTTTCCGCAGTCTTAAAATCTATGAGACCTCGGGTTTGTCAACAATTGTATTGAAATTTTTGACGAAATTGAGGTCTCATGGTTGTATCGGATTGGCCTTTGGTCTCCACCTAGCTTCACTTCAAATATTCGCACCAGGGCCCGTCACTTAAAGGCATGCAATACATTTGCGGATACTCGAGTTAGAATCCATGTTTGGGACCCATAGCATAGCGCAGAGTTTATCACAGATTTGTATACTTGGAGCTTTGTTCTTCTTTGTATGCAGCTGTTCTTCAAGATTGTCAAAACTGAAAAAATATTTTATTTGCAAACTGTATTCTTCGGCGTAATTTGTCCCCTTCATTACCCGTTTTCGTTATTTTGGCTGCCTTAATACACAAATTTGCCCATATTTTCAATACTGTATTCACTAAGTGTGATATTTTGTGTACTTGAGGTATTTTTCCTCGACTGCGTCATGAGGTTTATTTTATTTTCATGGATTTGTAGCCCTACTAGTTTCACCTCACTATCAAGATTCACGAAGTGCCTGCATAGGCTACTACTTGGCTCGACTTGTATAGTAATGTACCCCGTGTATCGACAGGAAGCTTCCTCATGACGTACTCCAGAGCAAAATTGAAACGCAATGGGGCCAGCCCATCTCCTTGCTTTAGACCGATATTTGTGTCAAAGGCATCGTTGAGTTGATTATTGATGCGGAGTTGGGAGGTTGCCGACGTTATCGCCATTTTGGTAAGATGGACAAATTTAGCTGGGATACCAAAGCAAAGCATTATTTGGTCCAATCCGTTAACCTTAAGCTAAGGAAAATTTGGAGCACGTCTATTCTGAACTCCAAACATTTTTCAAGTACCTGCTTGATAGTAAACAATTGGTCGATCTCGCTACATTAAAACCTCCTTGATACTTTTTGGGCTGATAACCACGTTCCAGGGTTTTCACTACCTTGTATGTTTACTTGTGTTGTTGCTCGTTAAACTTACATCGATATATCTCAATCGGTCGTTGTTTTTTTCTGAATTCTAATTACCTTATTCGCTACTCTTCTAAGGTTTAAAGTGTTATCTCTTCGTCCTGTTTTCCTACCTGCGTTATCTTTGTACGCCTGATTCTTTTTATCTAATGCATTCTGGCACTCATCATCGAGCCAACCATTTCTCTTGCACCGGACTTGATGTCCGATTGTCTGTTCTACCATGGTTTTAATAGCCACTTTCACTTCCATCCAAAGCTCTTTGCTTGTCTTTAACAATGCGTCTGCTAAGATCGGAGCCAGCTGTTTATTTGTGTCCATGAAATTTTTGGCCACAGACGCCTTTAGGAGCCTTTCGATGTAAAATTTTTGGTAGCGAACTGATCTTCGATGAATTCGCCTTTGACAGACGAAATTGATAGTTTAATTTTATCAAGTAATGATCTGAGTTACAATTGGCTCCTCAGTATGTACGGACGTCAAGTATGCTCGAGGCTAAACGTTGTTGGAGCAGATTATAATCGATCTGGTTTTGTGTAATGCCATCCGATGATACCCAGGTCATTTTATGAATGCGTTGATGTGGGAAGCAAGTGGAATGTATGACTAGATTTCTGCTACATGCAAAATCGATCAGGTGCTGGTGGTTGCTATTCGTTTCATCGTAGAGGCTTTATCCTCCAGTCGTTCTCCGATGAGATATCTTATCGCCAATCTTACCATTGAAATCACCCAAAATTATTTTGGTGTCGTTCATAGGCAATAAGTTGACTCGTCTCTCCAGGTGATTGTAAAGCGTTTCCTTCGTTTCTTTGTCCTTTTCTTCGTCCTTTTCTTCTGTCGGCGCAGGAACATTTATCAGCCAGATTTTGAAGAATTTCGTTTTTAAAGGGATCGCACACAACAGTTTAAAGACCGCCTTAAAATCATTAACGTGCGATTTGAACTCCATATCCACAATGAAGGCCACTCCAAACTCTCGTTTTTCAGAAGGCGTCCCACTTTTGAATATTGTGTGCGATCTCATGTTTTGAATGTCATTCTCAGTCCAAGTCGTTTCCTGGTTTGCCAGTATTTTTAATTGATATTGGCTGGCCTGTTGTAAAAGACCCTTAACAGCGCCAGGGTAATTGAGTGATCTTTTTCCGATTGCGAGGTCGTTGCCGTGAGTCCAATCCATTTTGAGGCTCATCAACAGGTTTTGAAACATTGTAGGGTTCTTCAGGGATGAGGAGCTAGCCCGTTGCCCAACCTCCATTCCTGCAGCATGGTTATTACTTCGATTTCGTTGTTAGGCGAGATAGAGTTGCCTTCTCCCTGTTACGTCCCCTCAAAGGAGGTGTAGGTAGGATTAAGTAGTAGAGCTGTGGATGTATTCAAGGTTATAAGCATTTCTCGGCATTTAATGTGCCATCATTGGAGAATCAGTACACCCAATGTGTGACCCCGAGAACAGTTGCTACCATATAATTCGGGGTTTGGGATGAGGAATAATGGAAGCTGTGGTTTGGGGAAACAAAGGATCTCTCCTTCTTTTTTTAACCGGTTTGGGACAACCTACGGCGGAGCACATGAAGTAACCACTCGTGAAGAGATGACAATTGGAGCCTATGTTAAAGAACGAAACGACATGGAGGCGAAATTGATGTTTAATCCGCGGATCTTAAACAACACAACAACCTTATTACCTGCTACGCAGATGTCCAGACACCTTCCTGATGGTTTAAAGTCAAAGGTCTTAGTGGACTCTAAATATTACGTACCGTCAAAGATTGATTTGCGTATTGAAGCGCACAGTTATGTTACAGCGAAAGCCTGTTGCGTGAATTTCTGCCAGGTAATCCATCAGCTCAACGAACAAAACCTGGGTGGATAATTTTTGGTCCTGCTAACTAATTGCCTGAAAAAAGCCAAGTACGAGCTGCAGCACTCTGAATCTATCTTTGGGGCAATTTTAGGAGCAAGAGTAAGCTCAACTGCCCATATTTCTTATAGATGAAGAGAAACAAGCGGAAAAACACTATCGAAATTATACTTAGTGACACTCCAATGGTTTTTATTCGGTACAACTACCACTGAAGGCTGACATAAATCCAGATAAGGATATGAGTAAGACACAGAGTAGTATTCATTTGATTCCGTCAATGAGAGCAACGGTTCAAACAAAACTCAAATTTATATCACACGTGCATCAAATTTATGAGAAATTATCTCAAACTCGGGCACAAGAAGCTAGTAACCATTAATTGTTCTCATGAAAAACCTTCTTTATTACAAGGTGCGTTCCAAAATAAACGAGACTGAGCTAAAATAGAAACGACAGGAGCTTTGTTCTAATAAATTAGAGTTTATTTAGTCAAAATAGTCTTCTCTGGCCTCGATACACTGTTTTGCGCGATCCAAAAGCTTTCCGAAGGAGTGTTTCAGGTGATTGACCGGAATGTCCTTCAGGATGCCGGTAGAAGCAGCCTTTTGGATACCCTCTCCGGACGTTTCTTCCATGGCCAAATGCAATTTTCCAAATAGATAGAAGTTACAAGGAGCCATATCAGGTGAATATGGTGAGTAATTGATGGTTAAAATGCGATTCCTTGTCAAAAAATCAGTCACAAGAGTGGATCGATGAGATGGTGCATTATCACGCAATAAGCGCCAGCTTCTTCTTCGCGTTATTCAGACTGAATTCGACGAATGCGATGCAACAAATGCTTGCTCCAAGATAGAAAATTGCATTGACGGTTTGGCCCATTGGCACGAAATGAGCATCGACTTGATTTTTGACTTTTCCAAACGAGATTTTTTGGGTGGTGGTTCATCTGAAGCTTTTCATTCAGCACTTTGACGCTTGGTTTCGGGTTCATATTGGAAAGACCACGTTTCATCACCAGTTCCAATGTTGTAAAGGAAGTTTTCGTCTTTTCTCGCCTCTTTAATGATTTCTTTCGAATGTTGAACTCTGAGCGACTTTCGGTCATCAGCTAACTTGTGTGGAACAAAGCGTGCACAAGCCTTTCGTAAGTCCAAATAATCGGTTAAAATTCGGTAAATTGATGTTTTGGAGACTATTAACTCCGATTCTATGAATTTCAACGATGATTTCGGCTCATTCTTGATAAATTCACGCACAATTTCGATGGAACTCTCGGTTATCACTGATTTTGGATGGCCCGAATGTTCATCGTCATTTATGTCCTCACGGCCATCTCTGAAACGTGTAAACCACTCATGAACTCTGGCACAAGATTGACAATCATCGCCATAAACGTTTTTTATCAATTCAAATGTTTCGGTAGACGTTTTACTGATTTTAAAACAAAATTTTGTATTGGTTCTTTGTTCGAAACTCATTTTTGTACTGATGACACAAACATACTGTCCCTTTAGATGCAATAACTTCGCTTCCACTGAACCGAATGTCAACAAACTTTCACTGGAAGTCGGGAAGTAACTTTCCAACGCACTATTTCATTTACAGATGTCGCCACCAAAAAAATGTTTATGACAAAAGTCTCGTTTATTTTCGAAGGCAACTTGTATATGCCCCATAACGCCGTCATTAAATATAGTAGCACCACAATGAGTGGTTTTTATTGCGTCGCAGAAGGGTCAATCGGGACAATCTTTGAATGATTTCTTACTGACCAGTCCTACAATTCAATAAATCATCGTCTACCTACTGATAAAATGGAGACAACACCGATATTTTATAACTTTGAACATAGGAAAGACGTACCGGCAGATATGGCTAGATGAATCTTGTCTCCACATTTTGTGGTATTTCTATAGATTAGACCTCATTCAGAGGTATTGATTGACAACAAATACTTAAGGAACAATAAGTGCACCATACTTGGCCATGAAGACCCTTCACAGGTTAGTAGAAGATCAACGGTGTTGAAGGATGAGTTTTATGTCAACCTTTGCTTAACTGGGGCGGATAACTTAACCGATTTTCAACATATTCAGAAGGACTTCAAGGATATGTTACACCGTAGAGGTTTTCATCTAAAACAGTGGAGTGCAAATTATTTTAGATTATTGTGAGGCGTTCCGCTAGCAGATCGAATTATGCAAGTTCCACTTTATATTGAGCTATTTGAAAACGTCAACACTCTTGGCATTTGGAGGCATCCCGCAACAGATATGTTCTCGTTTAGTGTCGACATCAATGCAGCTGGTCCTAAAACCAAACGAGATGTGCTTTCAGACGTATTTCACTACTTTGTATGCTTGTATTGTGTTGTTGCTCGCTGGACTCACATTGGTGCTCCTCAAATGGTCGTCATAGTATTTTCTTTTCTTAATTCTAATTATTTTGTTCGCTACTGTTCTGAGATGTTCATAATGCTCTCTATTTGTCCTGATTTTCCTATTTAAGTATTGTTTGTACACCTGCTTCTTTGTATCTAACGCATTCCGGCCCTCATCATCAAACCAATCATTTCTTTTGCGCCGGGCTTGGCGTCCAATCCTAATATGATGCGAGCTACCTATTTATCGAGGGTCTCCGTGAAATTTTTTACCGCAGAAGCCGTTTGGAATTTTTTTAGATGAGCGGTCTTTGCTGAATACTCCTATGACATACCACATCGATAGGTAAATTTAATCCAGTAATGATCTAAGTTACAATTAGCTCCTTGGTTTATACGGACGTCAAGTATGCTTGAGGGCCAACGTTATAAGTTCAGAAAATTATTGGTGCTCATTTGTAGACAAGCTCACAAATTCAATAATATTCCTACTCCTGTCCACCTTTTCTCTTGCCTGTCTGTTCTACCTTTGAATATTCTTCCATTGTTTGGTCTCCTCTGTACTTATATCTCATCAACTCATTAGAGTATGTTCAGCGTAAAGTTACTCGGGTCTTGTTCTATAAGTTTAAAGTCCCATTTCAAGCCTTAGAAATTCGTTTAGGCTTTCTTTGCCTCCCAAACTTGTTGTCCCATCGTATTTATCTGGATCAGCACTTTTGTATCGACTTGTAACCATCAAATATGTTCAACACTGTCTTCTGAGTTAACTTTCCTTTTAGATACACGACCATCTCAGGTAAATAACTTCTTTGTAGCTCCGTTTGCCCGTATAAATATTTTTTTTCATTAACGCATTTTGCGAATTATTAGGAAGCATGACAAACCAGAGCTTGGTCCATTTTCTGACCCATATTTTGTTCTCAAACTATAATTGAGATGTACCTTTGCTTATTCTATTTTTTTACTTTTGCTTACTGTTTCAATAGTATTATTCATTTACGAGTATATTATGTATAATTTTCTTGGAATTTCATTGTTTAACTAGATTTGTTCCGTTTTGTAATTGGATTGTATTATAATCTGTTAAATTTAGTACCTACCTGTTTAACCCATCCTACACCTATATAAAGTCATTTCCTTCCACACATCCTTTAGACACTGAAGATGACTCAAAGGAGCCGAAATACGCCTGATAAGCCAACAAAGTATAATCCGACGGCTTTTCAAGAAAAAAATTCACTAAATATATTGTTTTCCTTAAATACTCTACATACAAATGTAGGTTGCGATTAATTCTTGATGAAAAAAGTCATTAAACTAACTTTTATTAGAAAGAAGAACGTTTAAAATTCAACAAATTTACGTTCAATAGTTAATCAGTTAAATACTAAATTCATCTAAATTAAAATGAGCACCTTAAGCTGTTTAAATATTACAGCACTGCAATATGCTGTATTATATGAGATTATACGATGACTTTGTTCATCGTTCCTTTATATGTTTCATTTGATTTATACTCGTGCTTCTCATATACTCGTATGTAGCGTGCTCCATACGTACCACCATAAGATATTACAAGAGCCGTATCTTAAATCTTTACGGATAAAATAAAAAGCCCGGTCATGTACATATTCCTGAAATGTGTATTAAAAGCTTTTCGTTTTCATTCGCCACAACCGCAACGTCATTTGTCCATTGTATCCCGGATGTTGGTCCTGTTTTGTTTTATTAAGAAGCTCTCGTGTGCTGAAGACTTAAAACCAATCTCAGTAGCATAAGCAAAGACATTAAGTCGAACTGAGATGGTCTCATAAAAATTCCAAGAGCAATTTTCTTTACGTCACTTGGTATTAACTTTACAATGTTCGTTTTCCTGCGTTATTTTGAAAATAAGTAGGGATTGTGGTGTAATCCTGCTGGATCGATTTCCAGAACTTTTGATGTCAAAATGATTTTTTATGTATTTTTTCTCTTCCTGAAAGGTCTTATGCCGCTAATTTTTAAACATTTTCACCATTTAACACAGCTTATGGTTTTGATATTCCTAATTTTGAATCCATATTGTCTAAGTAATCATGATTTTTAATAATAAATTTATTTGTAGACTATGATGCGATATGTCACAGTTGTAAGCCATTCCCTTCCCGATGAGAGTTGACGAACGGAAAGGTATTTGAACTTTGTAAGAAAAATATTGGGACGGTTGGCGGAAGGAATTTTTCCATCTTCATATCGCTCATTCTTTTCTTCAAATTCCTTAAGTTTGCGTTCGGTCGAGAAACTCCTATGGGATTTTTAACCTTATTTTCTTTGCACAGAGACTATACCTGACATACTTTGCTTACGTTTTACTACATTTGCATGGATGCACGTTGAATATTTGACACAATATCTTTTTAAGGATGAAAGAAAACACATAAAATTTATGATCCAAAGTGTGGGATTGAACTGTACATTTTTAAATTGAAGGAACGTATAGCAAAAATTATTTTGATAATTCACTTAGATTTCATGTTCAAGACATAAATTTTATAATAATTAATATCTGTTTATCGAAAATTTAGTGTTAGAAAGTTAGCTTACACAAAAGGTAGGAAGGACTAAATCAATGAAGAATAAACGAAGCATGAGAATGAAGCTGACAATAGATTATTCGCTAACTAGTGTCGCCTCCTTTGCAGGTACTGATTCAAAGACTCATACATAAGAGTTCCGTATAACCAAAAAGCTGTGTGGAAGATTATAGTATTTATTTATTTGAAAATTGTTCGAAAATATGTTCCGGTTATACATTTACCATACTATGCACTTAACTCAAGTGGACCATTTTTTTGAATCATTTCATATGATGCTCAATCATATGAGTATATTGCAGTATTGGAGTTTTCTTGGATTCAGTGTATGGGATATTTCTCTAAAAATGTTTTTTGGTATGTTCGTCTGTATTTTCAAAGACATTTTTGAAGCATTTTTCTTTGGGAAGTTTGTATTACTTCCACTGTAGAAAAGATCGTGATCATGTAGAAAATGTTGCTATTTTGAGTTTCTGCTTTAATAGGCTTTGAAAAAAAAGTAAGGAAGACACGCATAAACGGAACGGGTAATAATTGATTTTCGCTTTGGTTGGACTATCGGTAAAGATTAGTTTCGAGGCTTCTAAACTCTAACCACGTAGAAACTTAACTTAAAATGAACTAATTTAACTAAGACTAATCTAGTAGTATCTAAGTTTGAAAGGAACTCCGTAAAGGCAGGCAGAGTTGGAGTAATCGAGCAGGTAAGGTTCAAAAAACCAGCGTGCAAGAGTTCTATGGAAACCAAACCGAATTTGGCAACATCAATCCTTCGATATGCTTCCATCCGATACATGATTTTGGTAGCTTATCCTATTAGAAAAGACGTGAAAATATGGGACTGGCGAACTAATCGGCTGTTATACGATTTGGAAGGGAAATCAAGAACCAGGTTCATGAAATTCAATCCTCTAAACAATATGCTCATTACTATACAATCCTATGAACAGTATAGTACAATGAATTGCGAGAGTTTTGAATAAAAATAGAATGATCTGTACCTCTTCCTAACATAATGAAATCGTCTTTCATTCTGTGTAGTTCACTGTTTCGTGTTCCAGTGTTTTAATTGTTTAGAATTAGAGAAAAATGACTATTGTTGCGATTGTAGCCTTACGTCAGAGAACTCTGCAAATCATTTATCAGACGATCAAATTCCGTTTTATGCAATTATTCGCAGTATTATCACTTCGCGAGCTAAGGATGGAGCGACAATAGAGGATACCCGTAATGATTATTACGAACATACCGGTGAAAAATTTGCTTACATCGAAGACGTATGCGACACGTTGCTGAAAATTCCCGGCGTTGCAGGCTACAAAAACCAAAATGGCACATTTATATTTAACATTTTTTTTACACCAACCCTAAATCCCAGCATATCAATATGGTACGAAATCAAAAACCTAGTCAAAAGGGAGAACACAAAAAAAACATGACTTCATATTCCAAAAATGATATGGTTTCTTCAAAGATAATTATCATTATTTGAATAAAAACAATGAAAAAAGAGAGAAACAGATTATTTCTGCAATTAATGGAGAAAAGAGGAAAGAGAAATAATAAATGCATTAGAAACAACATTTTGTCTCATAGCAAAACAAACTGCATTCAGCATTCATTCAACACGTACGAACATTTACCCTCACATAAATACAGCAATCAAGCAACACAAAATCCCATTCAAATGGTAAAGCTTCGAAACGCACCCAACACACCTAACCCATACTACACATACTGCGTAGCCAACGCATCCGGCTCATGCAACGCATCCGACTCATACAACACCTTCGACTCATGCAACACTTGTACAAGACTGTGTAATAGTCCATACAAACATTCTCGCAAAAACTGCATGAGATACTACAGGGCAACCGATGCATACAACTTCGACTTCCCGCACCTACGCATAGTTATCAATTTTAGCATTCTTGAACATCCTCTTTATTTCGTTGTAACGAGTCGCAAGCGAGATGAAAACAAGCGAGAAAGGATGGTGAAGGGGAGAATGCCAGCGATAGCGGGAGTGGCATTTGCTTGTGTTGCTGGTGCTGTCGCGAGGAGTTTTTCGGGAGTCGGCTCGGGATCGCGACGGCGAGAAAGTCGAGAGCGAGAAACGGCTCGAGGCTGCCGTGGACAAAAAACGAAAGTGTTTGTCGAAGGAAGCTGGTACTGGGATTGATCGAAAGTTTAAGCTAACGAGGAGTGTATAGAGAATGCTCTAAAGTATCGTGAAAATAGTGAACGCTTAGTTAGTCCTGTAGAGTAGTGAAAAAGTGAATAAAACTCGTGTTCCGCTAAGTTGTATGGTGGAAGTGTTTTCACTTGGATGTGCAAAGATTCCTCCCTCCCTTAAACCCTCTGTTGGGAAGTTATTCTTTAGCTCCCAGAAATAACCAGGTCCCCAAAGGAGATAGGAAACCGAGAAACAATTGGCCATAGGACGTCTTTGATTTGCCCGGAATCTAATAAAAATTAGTTACTCAATACACTTAACGTGTAATGAATCCGCAATCAACCGTTAGCTCTTTTGTCGAAATGCTATGTTGCTACTTCGGTTCATCAATTAGAGAACCCGGTTCGCGTGGAATCGTTGGTGTTAAAATACCGTGCATGGTCCAATACAAATTCCGAAACGCCGCGCAATACTTATAAGAAAAAACGTGCACATAGAGATGAATTGTAGGAATAAAAACAACGTGGAACGTTTCACAGAAGTATACAGAACACTTGCATGGAATACATTCTGTGTTTGTATGGTGCATATCTGGGGCAAATGAAGTTTTGGGAGTGATATTTTAGAATAAACTTTCAATGAGCTTTATTTGCTTATCAAGTGAATACCTACGAAGTACATGTACATATTGTTCGCTGATGACAACGCGTGCGAAGATCTCAGGATAGATAGGAATTAATGTGGGTTTAGTAAATCAACCTCGTTGGTGTTAAAATATCGTGCATGACCCAATACAAATTCAGAAACGCCGCGCAATACTTGTAAGTATGGTTGTTCGATGTTTATATGCGCGACCGGTGGTTCGGACGTGTACTTTGGTGCCCCGGGAGTCGATGCTGTGGAAAATTTTTGTCGTTGGTTCTGAGCCCGCGGGGCTAGTATTTTGAATGGTTCGCGCTCGTAAGCTCCGTGTGAAGAATCTGAAACGGAAATATGTACTTTGTTTCTTAAGGCTAGATATTTGCATACAAGACACTTGTACATTATCCTATTGTGTATTTCATGTCAAACTAACCCATGGTGTGAAGGAAAATAACGGAGACGCGAGTACTTTGGTCAATAAGAACGGGTGTGACCCTAGTTAAGTTTGTGGAAAAATACTTTTCTTTTCCCCCCTACAAACAATCATAGTTGATGGCATCCTGCTATGCAAAACTGAACATTTTTTGATACGTTTCTGTAATCTGCAGCAACTGGCTGGTAAGCATCGACCAAAATGTTCCAACCAAGGAATTAACGCAAAGTTTATAATAAGTAAAAGCAGTGCCGATTCATATAACGTTTAGTATTTTACACTCCTTCATTTTTTTTTCTTCATGTACATAATTATCGAATCCGAATATCCACGCTGAAGCAAAATTACATAAAATTTAATAATTGCGATACAATCGCAGGCCCTTACCCGCCCCAAACACGAGCGCCCGTAGGAGGAGGTATGGGTAAGTACCCTTTCTTATCAATTTTTTGCATGTTTTATTTTGAATTATATACAAATCTAAAATAAATGTTTTAAATAACAATAAAAGAAAAAAAAAGGAGAAAAGGGAAAAGAAAAATTCAAAAAATTGTGGAAATAGCGTAGTGTGTCTGAATTTTTCCTAGTAATTGCATTTTTACAATACATTCCAATTCGCACACAATTAACCGATTTATAATTGTATGAGAAACTCATTTACAATAGAATGAAAGGAAAAATGTGGAATTAAAACAATAGCCTCGGTCTTTCTATTTTGTCTTCCCTGACCGGGTATAGGACCCGGTACGATGGTATGCTCTCCACGCCACAAATGAGCCAGCCATCGGGCACTAAATAAACTCCTTCTGCTTCAGGTGACGTCGCGGGTTGAGTGGCCCAAGCAGAGTGCCTCTTTATGACATAGAGTTATGCAATCGAATTGCATAATTCTATGGAATAAATTGGTCACCGGGGTACTCCCCTTCTGATGGGAAAGTTTATACAAATCAAGTTGTATGAGTTTTCCACTCCGAAGAGGAATACCTGGCCACTGCAGCAAAATATGGATTTAAATGCGGTTGGGTGGGTGCGAAGGGACTCCATCACCACCCGGTTGCCCTTCTCTCACTTGTGGGCCATGAGCTTCGTCGGGTAACGACGAAGTTGCCCTAATTCTGCCCCTTTTTACATGTTCCACTTGTTCTCGGAACAAGTCTTTTTTCTCTCGGTGTAGTTACCTACACTTTTTGCGACTTCGGTCGCCTCGTTTTAGTCTGACCACAAAAATTCGTGAGTGCGAAATTTTTTGCAGTGGGTCCTCGTGCTGGGGAAATGAACCCGCCCCACGACACCGCAATGCGACGAGGGCATTCTCGGCAGATATCTCCATCTTCTTCTGCCAAGGCAGCAGAAGATCGCTTCAGTCCTTTACGGGCTTTTGAAACTTCTAAATTCACTACAGAGTGCTAGGCGCAGAGGGATGTTACATACACCATAAAACTTAAGTTGTGTGCATTTGAATTCTTGCAATCGTGCTTACATCCACACGTAAATCTCAACTGATTAATTTGCCTAGATGTTTTCAAGGAAAAGTAGTCCACCTTGTTTGACTTACGAACCATCCTGCTGTCAATCCAATAGTTACTGGCTGAACCAAAGAACAAGATCCCCCTAAACGCCCAGGCACAGGGAAATGTGCTAATCAAGTCGAGGATATAAAGTACTTGGGTGCGTTCTACGAGGAACACAAAGATCTCTGAGACAACTACTTAATTTCCATAATGAAGCTACTCACAGCCTGTCTCATTTTTCGCACACAAAATATGGGTGGCAGGCATTTTCCTTCTCTGCTGGGCAAAATTGACAATCTGAAGACGCTGACTTACCAATCTTGTGCAGGTAAGACTAAAAACACCCATGCTCACTCAAAATCTGGATCATATAGAAGTCAGTCTCACCATGGCTTCGATTTAGCCACAACCTTAGATTTGGAACGAGGCGCATAGTCCCACCCTTTGTGGAATTCACCCAAGACTGTTGCCAATCGTTGCGTGAGCGTTGTCTCTCCTCGTGGGTAAATATCTCCCTGGCGTCCTCACTTTGACGCAAGTAAATAGAAAGACGCTCTCTAGCAAGGAAAGTAACGGGCATCACACGTGCAATAACTTTCACTGCCAAATAAGAGACTGTTGGATATAAAGATGCAATCCTCAGTGCTCCTCTTCGCTGTACCTATCTCAACTAGTTTCGGTACACCTCATTACTGAAAGTGTCACCCCATATTTCTGCTCCGTACAGTAGCACTGAACCTACAGAGCTCATCATGAGGCGTCTTCTTGTTGGGTTGGGTCCCCCTGCAATCATAAGTCAACTCAGAGCCAATATATCCGAAGTAGCCTTCTCAGCCGTTGCCTTGTTTACTATGAGAAACTCATTTTCGAGTCGATCAGTAGGCCCAGGTACATTCCGCTGGCCTTGATTAGATTAGTTTGCCTCCAATACTGATCATCCTTACTCTAGGGATTCTGTTTTTTATCAAAATCACCACTTCGGTTGTCTCCAGTGCTAGACTGAACGCACGAGCAGTCACTTAGTCTTTCACTCAGCGAATCATCTGGCATCTCCAGTCTCAGTAGCCTATCATAAGATAAGTTCCACAGGTCTAGACAAAAAATAGATCCCTGGGCAACACCTGATGTAGCTTCCATTCTTTGTTGGTCGTGTGTTGCGTCATCACGCAATCTTCTGTCTTCCAGGTAGTGTCTCAAAAGCTGCATTCGATATTTTGGAACTTAAATGGATTTTCCAACGTACCCAGAATATTCACCCATCTAGTGGAGTCGAAAGCGTTCTTAATGTTGAGTGTCACCAACAGGACGAGTCTAGCTATATACTTCTGCCTTTTCAACTGCGACTACTACCTCGGCGATTGCATCAATGGTAGAACATCCGTACTGCCGAGAACATAGTTGCCAAGCATCACAAATTGTATGAGCGAGTCCTCCTCTGATGAGTTTCTCAAGCACATTTCTAGCAGCATCTAGCTTGTATAACGGGCGGTATGCAGATGGCGATTAGGGATTTTCCTTCCCCGAACTGATCAGCATGCCCCTTGCCACCCTCCACCGTACCGGGAAATCTCTGTCATGTAAGTAAACTTTGAATGTGCTAAGCAGCAAGTCAGGGTAATGGCGATAGAGAATTTGCAACGCCTCATTTAGAACACCATCTGGATCTGGAGCCCTCCTTGTTTTCAATTAAAAAACTGCCTCTTCCAGTTCCGGCTGTGTGAAAAGCAGACACTCGATTGCTGTTTCCCCTTGGATAGCGTCAACAAAGCCAATCGCTTGTCGCTGGGTACTTCGAGAGAAGGCGGACGGAAGACTTAAGACCAGACTAGTGGCAAGGGCATTTGAACAGAAGGAGGGAGAGGACTACATGGAAACTTTGAGCCCAGTAGCTTGCCATGCATCCATTCGCCTACTCCTAAGTCACGCAGCGTGGGAGAAAATGAAGTTGATATCGTTCGATGTGAAAACGGCTTTCTTGTATGTGAACCTGGAGCAGGACATCTAAGTGCACCAGCCTGAAGGGTTCGACGATGGAACCAGGAAGTTTGTAAATTAAACAAGAGTCTCTCTCAGTCGATTCTGCAACGAGCCCATGAAGAGCCATCAGGTGATGGTGAAACGTGTTTTCCAGTACTTGAGAAGGACCACGACAGCCCGAATTCATTTTGGAGGAGACAAGACACTCGTGGCCTACACCGATTCAGACTTTGGAGGAGACTCTGTAACAGGACAGTCAACGAGTGATGTGTTAGTGATGAGAGGAGGGCCAGTGATCTGATATTCACAAAAGCAGCGTCTGGTAGCGACTCCAATTGCAGAAGCCAAGTACCGAGCAGCAGTATCAGTAATTGACAATGTGACCTGGATCAAACGAATCGCACTGGAATTTGGCATTCTAGAAACTGAGCTACCGATCACTCTGTACATCGACAACATGTCAGCCATACACATGCTACAAAATGCACACGAAGGGAAGATGACCAGAGGAAAGAAGTACATCGAAATACTTCGAAAGTACATCCAGCAACACATAGGCAATTCTGTGGTACTTCAACACGTCGAGAGCAGCAAGCAGATTGCAGACATCCTCACCAAGCCCCTCAACAGAAGAATTTTCGAGACGCTCCACTGTAAATTGATCAAGGAAGAGTGTTGAGATTTGATCAACTGACAGCTTACCTTGCATTTACTGACATAGAAAAAACTAGTAGTCAGGAAATCATTTATGAATTGAATTTTGCGATGTGAATCAAAAGAAAATGAAATAATATTCATTCAGTCTGTTCTCCTCGAGAATTAAAGTTGCGTCGGTTAATTGTAAAGAATAATATCAATTGAATATATTGATGTATAGTTGTGTGCCGTAATATAGTTGTGTGTCTACATAATAATATTTATTCAGAAGTTTAGTCCGTTGTATTTTTTGAAACCCGAACCCACTGAAATTAACAACATAAACACCTCCCTCCATAATTTTTTTCTGATTTTTTCGGATCACATGTTCCCAATCGCAAGGGGGACACACAAATTTTTCGTGTTTTTCCCCTCCCTGTGCACCCCTCGAGGCAGAAAGTGTCAAATCAAGACTTGTTTTGAAAAGTTCTTATCAAAACCTTTGATTTGATACCAATATCGGCTACCTTCGATGAAATTTTTCTTTCAGGGGCCACTCCCCTATAAAGGGCGACCCCCTATATAGGGCGAACCCCCTTAAATACCTTATAAACTTTTTTGTAGTTGAATTTTAAAGAGAGCATCACTCTACACCCGCATACAAAATCTGATGTTTCTAGTTTATGTAGTTTGCGAGAAAAAGTGCTGTGACACACGGACGGACAGACAGGACGCAATTTCAGTAGGGTTTTGTAAAATTATTTTACAAAACTCTTAAAAGATTGAAAAGCGTTCTTCTCACTCACGCCAACATTATTTATCGGCCATTTTTTAACTAAAACCATCTATCGTTGGCTTTGTTAAAATTACACCTGAAGAATGTCCGAAACTTAAACCGTTCATACTTCAGGAGTGAGGTCAGCAATCAATGGGCGGCAAAACTGAGGATTTGAGAGATATGAGTTGATACCGAACTACCAATTCAGTTTTTGTGTCAGTCATTCGACCATATACAGTCAACGCAAAAAAGATAGCGCAACTAAAAATACCTCGTTATTTCCTAAACTACTAGATGCAGGTCTGTAATATGTTCTACAAACCGAGCTGATCAACGAAAATACACATTCTTACCTGAAAATCATTAGGTTAATAACAATGGTTGAGGCTTTTTAGCGAATTTTATGATTTTTAGGTGCGCAAAAAGATAGCACACCTCGAGGGAATAATTAAAAACACAAACAAAGATAAGATTATACAGCTTTTATTCAATTACTAATACTAAGTCGAACCTCCACTATTTTTAAGTACATGGTACATCCTTTTTGAAAGGCTTTTGTATATTTTTTTAATGTAATTTCGTGAAATTTCACTCCTACATAGAATTATTGCTGTTTTCAGCTCATCCACTGCTGCATACTACTTTCCTTTGGCGTAAACTAGTCGAGCTAGCTGTCCCCAGCAATTTTCGATGATGTTAAGATCGGGCGATCGTGCCGGCGAATCGAGAAGTTCAATGTCTTTCCCTTGGAAAAAAGATTTCACCTTTCTGGCGGTATGGACAGACGCATTATCTTGTTGAAAAATCGGTGGAGTATCTGTTATAGCCATTAGACCGTCAGATATCTGTTGTTCCAATAACTGTACATATCGATCAGAGTTCATTTTGCCACTGATGATCGCTAATTCCGACCGATCGTTAAGCCCAAATAGCACCCCAAATCATTACCGATGCTCCACCATGCTGCCGCTTGCTTAAAATTACTTCCGCCTTACGGATGTCGTGAAAATAATATCTCCAGCCAACTGGACCATCTGAAGTAATTTTTTTTTCGTCCGAAAATATCACTCGCCTCCACTTTTTTCCCATTGAATATAGCTCGTGCAAACCGCTAAACGCTTCTCTTTGTGAAGAGGAGTTAACGGTGGTGTTCGCTTTAGCTTCCAGCGTTAAATAAGTGGCGACTTTTGAATCACGTACTGTATGTTCCGTATCTTCGTATTAACGCCAGCTCGTCTGTCAATTTCCTTAGCAGTGAGAGCAGAATTGGAAGCCTCCTGCGAAATTCGACGCTTTTCTCGTGGTGATATCACTCGTGGTCGACCTGGTGACTTCTTTTTCCCGTAATTCTCCGGATCCGCAATCAAATTTATCACTACCTTTCGACTTTTGCCAATGACTCGTAAAAATTCCGCAAAACTTTTTTTTTGTCGCCGTAATTTCAAAATCATACTAATTTCAGAGTGATTCGGCATCTTACCTCGTCCGATTTTGGAAAAGACTGTAATGATTTTCTCTCTTCAACTCGAACGCGGAACCGACCTCTCATCGGTTCTAGACGTTAAGTCTGAGTAGTGCCAACGGATGGTACCAACAGGTCAACCAATCCGTGCACCGTAATCCATTCGGAGACCCGCGACCGAAATCCTCTCCGAACTAGCTGGCCGACAAGCAGTCACCGCGTGAATGGATTACGGTGCACGGATTGGTTGACCTGTTGGTACCATCCGTTGGCACTACTCAGACTTAACGTCTAGAACCGATGAGAGGTCGGTTCCGCGTTCGAGTTGAAGAGAGAAAATCATTACAAGACTGAAACCCTTTGTTTTGTTTTGTTTCACTAGTCTACTCCAAACGTCTTTATTCTCATGTTTACCATTTGAAAGTCGAAACTAGACTGGCCTGATGGGAAAACTACGCTAATTTAAGAGGAGAGCAGTATGTGCTATCTTTTTTGCGCACCAAAAAAACATTAAATTTGCCTTAAAATATCAATCTTTCAGAAAATCCTAATTATTTTTAGGTCAAAATATGTATTTTTGTGTACGTGTCTAATTTGTAGGACATATTACTGACCTGCGTCCAGTAGTTTAGGAAATAATCATAAATTTTCAGTTGTGCTATCTTTTTTTGCGTGGACTGTATGTGATAGCGAAAGTAACCTCAGTCATCTATTGGGAATTAACCAACAGAAAATGTATTAGAGCGTGTCACATTGATCGTCGTTAGTAGTGCCAAATCCCCCATGATTGTGTGTTTTGGGTTCTGTGAACTTCCTTTCCACGCGGCGTGCGTCAACCTGAAAGGCACTGCGGCAGATCTTATTAACAAAGTGGACAATGGAGTCCATTGGTACTGTGCATCATGTAGGCGTTACTCAGTGTCTGCGTATGTCTCTCGACTCCAAACTGCAAGGAAGATGATCACTGCCTTAACCGACTTGCTAAAATCCCTCCTAGGAAAGTGCTCTTCTGCATGTTCTGAAGTCGACGCCTTATTACAATTTGCGGATTCCTCATCTTCCAATCCATCATCTAGTATGATCGAAAAGGCTGTGCGTTAAGGGTCGGATCCAGCTTTATCAATACCGACAAAAAGAAAACCGCAGGTAAAATTATCCAATGTCTCCTCTCAAGGTGAACTATCCACCTTGTGCTTAAGTGACAGCCTGAACGTCAATTCTCAACATGATATGCAGCATCAACCAGCGTTAGTATTACAGCCAAACTACCACAATTCTGCAGAATTGATTGAACCTAGTCTCTCAATTGTTACTAGAAGTAAGTCGTTGTTGAAGCCGCTATCTATTAACCAACAACCAACGGTTTCGGAAGCTGACAATTTAAATGTACCTGATACATCACTAGCTGCTCAATAAGATATGCAGATACAGCAAGCGTTCGTACTACAGCCGGATTGCTGCAACTTTGTGGAAAGAGCGGAATCTGGTCAATCTGGTCAATCAATCGTCACTAAGAACAACTCGCTGTTGAAGCCGCTTTCTATTAATCAACAATCTGATTTCCTTATCATCAGCCCACCCGGTTCTTCATTCAACAGTCGGGGAGCGATTCCAAAGAAAATACCACCTCGAATTCAACTTCAGAAATCGAGTGACCTCGTTCCCTCAACAGATCTCGATTCTACTGTCAATCGTGCTTCTATACCTTTGAAGAATATCTTCATATCTAGAGTGGCGTACGAAACTTCAGTTGAGGACCTAAAGTGTTATGTCAACAAAAAGTTTGGATCATCCGTTAAAGTCTTTAGTTGTCATAAATTGACTAAGGAAAATTTAACGGACAAAGTAGTTGCCTCATTCAAATTGGTGATTTCTGCGAATACTGATATTGTCCTGAATCCAAATTACTGGCCTGCTGGTGTACTTGTTAAGCCGTGTGAATCTAGACAAAGAAATTTTCGTCGGACAATAAACGAAATCCCAAAGCTCTAGTCACAAGTAATCTTGATGAATATTCTGATAATCATAATGTTTTTCTACTGTATCCTCTTTAAACGTCAATGAATCTCTTTCAACCCTTAATACTCTTCAATGTAACTTCTCTTCCCTAATAAAATGTGTTTATCTATTTTTTACCAAAATGTACGAGGATTAAGGACCAAGCTTGAGGAACTCTTTATCTCTTATCAAGTTAGTAATGATTCTATTATCTGCTTCTCCGAGACCTGGCTGAATGGAAACATTTTGAGCAGTGAAATGTTTCCTGATCATATTGTATATAGATGTGACCGTGACCTGATTGCTAATAATAAAGCTGATGGTGGTGGAGTTTTAGTTACAGTTAGCAAAGCTCTACTTAGTTTTCCTTGTTCTGATTTCTGTTTTTCTCCTACTTTAGAATGTGTTATTATCAAAATTCCTCTCCCTCATAATACAAAGCTCTTGACTTTGTCTATTTATATTCCTTGTAATTCACCTTTAACTGTTTATGAGACGTTTTTTGATGATCTATCCTCTTATCTAGTTTTGCGACATCCTCATGCCAAAATATTAGTTTGCGGGGATTTTAACTTACCATACATAGAGTGGAAAAATTATACTACTCCTTCAATCTCGTCAGTTGGCCCTTTTCCTATAATCCTGTCATCTTTCCTATCTCATTGCTCCTTCTCTCAATTTAAGCATATCCGCAATCCTAATGGTCGTCTCCTTGACCTTGTTCTATCAAATGTTCCAGTTGGCTACTTATCTGTACCTCAAGCCTTACATCCGTATGTTACTCCTGATCGGCACCATCCTCCTTTATCTATAGATCTTATAGTCGATGAAATTAAATTTAACAAACCTCATCCTGCTCCAAAACTTATTTTTTTTAAAGCTAACTATGAAGTTATTAATACAGAATTACTTTCAGTCAACTGGCTAAATTTCTTTAGAGGCCTAGATTGTGAGGCTGCTTTGGATAAATTTTACATATGTATTTATAATCTTATTCGCTGTTATACGCCTCTTCAGACATTCCGTAAAGCAAATCATAAGCCTTTGCTTACAAAGCGACTGCCTAGTGCCCTACGAGCAAAAGATAAGGCACATCGTGTCTTTAAAACACTCGGCACTATTGAAGCAAGATGACATCAAGTATTTCGAGCGGTCAAATCCCATTTAGACTGTCAGCTCCTCTAAAATGATTTGAATGCTCTAAATGAATGGTGTGCTTCAAACTATTTATGTCTTAACACTACTAAATGTCATATTATGACTTTTTCTCTTAAGGACTCTCCTATTAATTTTAATTATATATTAAATGATGCTTTGCTCTCTGAAGTGTTCATTCATAAAGACCTTGGAGTAACTTTTGATCCAAAACTCAAATTTGATGCACATATTTTTAATGTGATTACTAAAGCGTCTAGAGTTTCCGGGTTTATCCTTAGACATGTACATAAATTCAATAGCATCTCTTCTTCTGTACGCCTATTTGTTTGTCTTGTTCGCCCTTTGCTTGAATACTGTTCTGTTATCTGGTCCCCCCGATATTCCTATCTCGTGACTTTTTTAAGAAACTGTCCAAAGAAAGTTCACGCGTTTCCTTTTCCTTAAGTTTAATTTGCCGTATCAGCCTTATGAAAGTCGTTTATCTTTCCTATCTCTTCCATCCCTAATATCCCGACGAACTTATTTAGACCAATGTTTTTTGTACAAACTCTGCTACCATCAAGTCCTGTTAAATATTTTTTCTGAGCTGCGTTTCCGACAAATATCTCGTTCATCTCGGATGAATTCTTATTTCGTTATACCATATGCTAGAACTGATTTATATTTCTATTCACCAATCTTAAGAATCGTACGAAATCATAATAATCTCGAGCTTGGTCCTTTCCCCTCTTCTTACATAGCATTTAAGAAAAAACTAAGAGACTTACTACTAGTTTAACTTTTAACTATCGACGTTTTAGTATTCTTTTTTATTTTGCTGTAATTGTTCTTTGCGTTCCATTTTGTGATTGGATTGTTTAGTCTGTAAGATGGTATACATAAATAAATAAATTGATATGGAGGAAGCCTTCGATACGGTGTGATTGGATGGACTAATTTTTAAACTCCTTCAGGACAGGCTCCCTAGACACCTTGTCGTCACGATGTGTAATATGTTATACGGAAAATCATTTGTTGTAACTCATGGAAATCTGACGGCAATGCATGACTTCAAAGACTTGAATGGTCTACAGCAGGGAACAGTTACTGCGCCTTTTCTTTTCTCAATATTCATTCGCAAGCTGTCGAACGGCCTTGATTTTAACGTCCAACAAAACCAGATTATTTGCAGCGTTTGCTGATGATCTGATCATTTACATCCATCTATACAAAAGTCAGAACAATCTTCACAAAATGTTTAATGATGTGCAGCTGTACGTAGACAATTGGTGAATGAAAATCAATGCGCAGAAGTGCGAAGCAATTTTTTTTGGTCAACACTGCAGGGGGCAAGTCAAGACCTGAAACGTAATTGGAAAGATTTCCACATTATGGCTGATGAGGGTAGTTCAGAACGGGTTCCACATAAATCCTGTGCTCAATACCTCGGTGTTCGTTTTGGTCAATATTTGTGCAATACTTAACATTTCAAAATTATGCCCACTAAAGCATATAAGGTAGTCATAGTCCTTCGTCAAACCTTTCATTCCAGATACATTGATCAAAAGGTCAAAGTTATCTGTTACAAGACCCTAATTAGACCAGTTTTGAAATATCGATGCCAGGTCTTGTGCAAAGAGAGTGCTAATACAATGGATAGATTAAGAGTTTTCGAAAGGAAATGCTTTCGTGCATGTACTGGTTTGTACAGAAAGCCTGAGACGGATTGGGAACACTATATATCGAATAGAAGAATTTGTAAGACTGCTTACGTGACGTTAGTCGATATCTTCATATTGAGGCTTCTGCGGAATCATATTGCAAGATCTGTAACTGTGAGCGAAAACCCCTGGATTTCACAGCCATTCCATCCTACAGATGTAGGTGTATTCAGACTTGTCTAGCTACTGGCTTCGTTCCTATAGATGCATTCGTATATTTGGACATGGATCGATATGGTTTTGATTCTGACGGTGTTCCTATTATATACCACCGATAAGAAGATAAAATATTGTAGCGTCTCTGTCGCCTCCAGTGGTGGCCGTTAATCAATTCGTTGTCGCGACGATCAGGCTGAATGTGGTCAGAGCTTCGCGCCGTGTTGGAACTCTCTCTTGCTCGACATCCATCCACGGAGCAACACGGACGAGTATAAAAATTCAACATAAACTTTGTATAGTTTTGTCAATAGAATTTAAGTTAGTAATTGAACATACCTGGTCTTTCATTTCATTAGCAACACGTTCTGTACGAAGATACATGCGTACATTGGTGACCCCCGAAGGTAGTTTTTTAAAATTGTCTTAATGGCCGAGGAAGAGTTTTAGGACGCAGACAGCGGGGCCATGAGCCCAGTACCCAGTCAAGAAATCAGCGCCATCGCCATTAAGCTACCTCCATTTTGGCAAGACGAGCCGGATTTGTGGTTTTTGCGGATTGAAGCACAATTCCGCACCGGCGAAATCTCCAGCGATCAAGCCCGATTCGACAGAGTGATTGCAGAACTGGAAGTTTCTGTGATTTCGCAGGTGACTGATATCATCAAGTCGCCGCCAGCCGTAAATAAATACGCGGCATTAAAATCCCGGTTGTTGTCAATATTCGGTTTAAAAGAGCACGAAAGACTCAGACAGCTGCTGTACAATTTGGAGTTGGACGACCAACGTCCGTCGCTTCTATTGCGCAAGATGCAGGCAATTGCAGGTATCGACATGCCAGAGGTTATGATCAAAGACCTGTGGCTGCAGCGCCTCCCGTCGAATATACGCTCTATTTTGGCCGCCTCTGAGCAACAAACCTTGGAAAAGTTGGCCAACGCAGCAGACCGGATCGCAAGCTATGAAGCAACGGAAATGCTGGCCAATGTGCAACGTCGTCCCGAGGGTAAATCAACGGAGACCACCGACGTCGAAGGCATGGAGTTTAAAATCGCAGAACTCCGTTCGGAGATAGGTCGAATTAAATCCAGCGCACACAATCCAAACAATGCACGATGCAACGCATGCCGCTGTTCCGGTCAACGAAATTCCTCAATTCAAAAGAAACTGACGAATAATTGGTGTAGCTACCACAAACGATTCGGTGCGAGGGCAAGACGATGCCAATTTCCTTGTGAATTTCGACTTGCGACGTCGGGAAACGTATCGAACCGCTAGCCTCACAGGCGAAAGCTAGCGGTTGCAATTCTAATCAGGCGCCGACGTTTCGGTAATTCCCGCCTCATTACTAAAACGTAACAACAAATCATCATCACCGAAGCTTTTCGCTGCAAACGGTACACAAATCGACACCTTTGGAAAAACTACACTGAATCTTTCGCTCGGACTACGACGCGACTTCCGGTGGAGCTTCTACGTTGCAACTGTGTCCCGCCCTATCTTGAGAGCCGATTTGCTAAGGAATTTTGGCCTATTAGTGGACATGCAGAATAAACGTCTTTCTGATCCACATTCGCAATCTTCTACACAAGGCTGAGTTAACCGCACGCGCTGCGAAACCGTTTCTGTGATAAATGCTAACAGCCGCTACCACGCTCTTCTAAGGAAGTTTTCAGTATTGACCGACCCAACCATTAGAACAAAGCCAACGGAACATAATATTCGTCACTTTATAGCTACAACTAGCCCACCCGTATCGGAATGCCCACGCAGGCTCAACGAAGACAAACTCGCAATCGCCAAAGCAGAGTTTAAGTATTTGTTGGAACAGGGTTTCTGTCGCCTTTCGAGCAGCCCATGGGCAAGTTCGCTTCACCTCGTCCAGAAGAAAAACGGTTCGTGGCGACCCTGTGGAGATTACCGGCGCCTTAACGCAGCCACAATCCCGGATAAATATCCGATGTGCCATATACAGGACGTCACTATAGACCTAGCCGGAAAACGATATTTTTCAAAAATCGACCTATTCAAAGCTTTCCACCAAATCCCGGTAGAGGAAAACGACATACCAAAAACAGCGGTTGTGACTCCGTTTGGGTTATACATGTTCACAGTTATGACTTTTGGCCTCCGCAACGCGTCTCAGTCGTTCCAGCGATATATGGACACAGTGCTCCTAGGCCTCAATTTTTGCATCTGCTATAAAGATGACAAATTAATCACATCGGAGTCAGAAGAACAACACGTGGAACACCTCCGACAGGCGTTTGATAGACTGGCGAAGTTCGGTTTGAAAATAAACCCTGAAAAATGTTCCTTCGGCGTTAAGGTAATCGAATACATGGGCCACTTGATCAACGAACATGGAATCTCACCGCCACCGTCTCGAGTCAACGCTATTCGAAACTTCAAAAAGCCATCCAATGTAAACGAACTCCGCCGTTTTTTAGGAACGATCAATTTCTACCGTAGGTTTATTAAAAACGCGGCTCAGCTTCAAGCACCGCTAAGTAAATATTTAGCTAAAGCAAAAAAAAAAACGATAAGACACCTATCAATTGGACACCAGAAGCAGAGGAGGCATTTTTTAATTGCAAAAACAGCTTGGCGGACGCCACTATGTTGGTCCATTTTAGGTCAAACGAACCTTTAAGACTGGCGACTGATGCTTCAAACCTAGCGGTTGGAGCGGTGCTCGAGCAGAAGCAACAAGGACAATGGCGACCTCTCGCTTTCCATCAAAGGAAGCTCTCCGCATCAGAAACTAAATACAGTGTATACGACCGCGAACTCCTGGCAGTGTACGATAGCATCCGTTATTTCCGTCATTTCTTGGAAGGTGCAGAGTTTCATGTATTGACCGATCACAAGCCACTGATGTTTGCATTTCAACAGCCAGCCGCTAAGGCCTCGCCTCGTCAACTGCGGCACTTAGGCTTCGTGTCACAGTTTTGCACAGACCTTCGATATATTCCGGGGTCCACTAACGACGTAGCGGACGCCTTGTCCCGAATCGAAGAGATCACGATGCCCACGACTATCGATTTAAAGGATTTAGCGAGCAAACAGGAAAGCGATACCGAATTGAAACAATTGCTTAATAAAAACGTCACATTGCTCAAACTTAAATGTGTAGCTGGATGGAAACCTGGAAGTAAAAGTGGATGTTTCCTTATCAAGTTCACGCATTTTTATACCGGAGTGCATGCGCCAACGAATTTTCGATACATTCCACCAACCCTCGCACCCAAGCGGTCGCATTACTGCAAGAACAATTGACAACATATTCGTATGGGTTAACATGAAGAAGGATTGCCGTGCATGGGCACGTTCGTGTGGGCCTTGTCAGCGCTCAAAGATTGGCCGCCACCAAAGAAATATTCTTCAAGATTTTCAAGTGCCCGAGGCGAGATTCCAACACGTTCATCTGGATATCATCGGCCCACTCATCCAAGTACAAGGATACAAGTACTGTCTAACCATGATTGATCGGTTTTCACGGTGGCCAGAGGCTGTTCCTTTGGCAGATCAGACAGCGCAGTCAGTGGCACGAGCATTCTTTAATAATTGGGTGGCACGATTTGGAGTACCGCGAACCATAACCACAGACCAAGGAACCCAGTTCGAATCGTCTCTGTTTAAAGCATTATCCGGGTTCATCGGCTGCGAAAGAAGCAGAACGTCACCGTACCACACAGCTTCAAATGGACTTATTGAGCGATGGCACCGTACACTCAAGGCTGCCATCATGTGCCACGAAAATAACCATTGCTGGCCGGACATCCTTCCAACGGTGTTGTTGGGGTTGCGAGGCACCGTCAAAGAAGATTTGGCAGTTTCATGCGCAGAAATGCTCTACGGGACAACAATCTTATTCCCAGGAGAATTGATAGCTCCTAGCAACACCAGAGCTGAGCCTCACGAGTTTATCGTCCATCTTCGCAAGACGATGAGTCAACTGCAACCCGCCAACCCATTGCGGCACGGGTCAAGAGTAACATTTCACAACAAAGCCTTGCCTAACTGCACTCACGTATTTTTGAGAATCGATGCGGTTAAGAAGCCACTCACACAGCCCTACTCGGGCCCCCACAAGGTACTGCAACGAGTTTCAGAGTGGGTGTACTCCATCGACGTTAACGGTCGCAAAGTTAATGTCTCGACAGAAAGACTGAAGCCTGCGTTTCTTAAAGTTTCCCAGTCTTCTCCAATCAAGAATCGCAACACCACTTCAAGAAAGCCAGGCCATGAAGAACGTTCCAGTTTCACACACGATCCCTCCACTCAACCGCAAGTAACACACGCACCAAGTTCGTCACACGCAGCAACCACAAGGAATGTTTCACCCCGTACGCACAACACTCCTGCGCCGACTCGGCGCTGCATTCTTCCACCGATCAATCCTCCGCCAACATCATTAAGGACGTACCCGCCAAGTAAGAAACTCTCCCTGCTTTTACAAGAAAGCAGTAAGTCAGTTGCGGCGCTGCGAATTTATTAACGATCTTGCTCTGGGTCCTATCCACTGGTTAGGTGTAAACATCGCCGGTGCGTCACATTTCAAGAAATATCGTGACATTAACTACAAGTGTCAACGCCACTCGGGAGGGAGTAATGTAGCGTCTCTGTCGCTTCCAGCGGTGGCCGTTAATCAATTCGTTGTCGCGGCGAACAGGCTGAATGTGGTCAGAGCTTCGCACCGTGTTGGAACCCTCTCTTGCTCGACATCCATCCACGGAGCAACACGGACGAGTACAAAAATTCAACATAAACTTTGTATACTTTTGTCAATAGAATTTAAGTTAGTAATTGAACATACCTGGTCTTTCATTTCATTGGCAACACGTTCTGTACGAAGACATATCCGTACAATATCTTCCGTTTTTGAGTTCACGAGACCAACAATTCCAATGGAGATACTTATTTGCAAGGTTCGTCCAGGCTTGAGATGGAGCAATCTAGGTATTGGTGGTTAAATAACAATGCCTAAATTATTCCTGTTTATTTTCTGATTTTGTGTTTTTTTTTCGATATTTCGTTTCAGCTCATTATTTCTACATTTAATGTTGTTTGTTTATGTCAAAAATTAGGGATAGGTTTCAATATTTAGGATAGGTATACGTTGTGTTTATTATATTAGGTTTAGAGGTAAGGTTTAATATTTAGGTTAGAGATATTGTGTTAGCATTGTATTACTGTAAGATAACGTTTTTTTATTGAATTTGATTAGAATTAGGTTATAACATATCCGGTGTAGGATAAATGTTTGCTGTTGCGCTAGTATTTTAATTAATTTTTGAACAGCATTGGTTGGTTTTTTCTCCTTTTTCCAATTGAATCATAAAATATGCGATAATTTTAATTAAATTAAATTTGATACTGTTTTTTAACTAAATGTTTTTGATTGATAATGTATTAATTTAGAGAGCCATTCAGGCCATTAAGTTTTAGTATTTTAATTTTTTGGAATTTGCTTTAAATTCTTTGAAAATTTATAACGACTAGTATGGAATATAGCGACTTTGGCTTTGTCTTTGACTCATGTATAGGCTTTTATATGAAGAGAGCCTCTTTATTATCTTATACCTCTATGCAGCGACGCTTTTATAAAATTTATTTAATCCTTTTAGGGCATTTTGAAGTCAGTTTTCTTTTCTTTTCTAAATTCTTTTCTTATTTTAACAAGCCTACATCAATTATTAACGTTTTGTTTAAATCGGATGTCCAGAAACTTGGTATAAGAATTACTGCCAGCGACTGAAATGCAAGTGGCAAGTGCAAATGATAACCATTGCTTTGATAATTGCATATCGGTTCTTTATTTTTATATCCGTTCAATTGACTTCCCTAATTCATCTCCAAGGTAAAAAAATCCCATTATTCAAAACATTATTAATAAATTCATTCCAAGAAATACGATCAATTTGAATGAAGCGTAATTCATTACTTGAGACATTATATTTATTTATATATTTATAATTTTCAGAAATATCCAATAAAGACTAATTAATGAAAATTTCATCTCGTTTCCCATCGTTTCTTATAGAAGTAGCTCTCGCGACAAGGATCAGAGTATCTACTGATTACGAGTACGCTGGGCGTCCTTCCTTCTTGCCTGCATAATGTCTGTCTACCCAATCGCAAATATGTTCAAAGCAATAAAGTTCCTTATTGAGAATCAATTTAAACTGGAAAGGATCAACAAAATTATATTGAAAATGCATTGACTAGCGCAGGGTTGTCATTCAAATGTTTATTTACGATATGAATTCTAAAATAAAAATTTCAGTTGCCATCTTCATCGAACTGAAACAACTCAATTTTTCTTCTCCCAAAATAGATACAATATAAGCATCTTGCAGCAACTTATCATCTTATTTTCAAATTTCTTAGGGACTTTAGAAGTGATCAAATCATTAGCGAATTAATCTTACAAAGCGTTAAAAAAGGATACATCTGTGCCCGCTGAAATAGATTTCTCTCTCCTCGAATCGCTGAAGTCGGCTTGGAAAAGCGGAAACCCTGAGTAACTTTCATTGAGCAATAAATTATCTACAACCGAGTAGCCAACTGGAATTTTTCTTCAGCATCTTTATCTCATCACGACAATTTCTTGTTTGGATTCGTCCCGTTCGCCACCCATCCGCACGCGTCACCCGTTGGCTCGCTCATCAATTTGTCCGTTCCTGCTCGGATATTCGCGTGCATTGCATCGCAAGGAATTCTCAAATGGACTAACTTTTAGGGATGCGGATGAACGCAGAGCGTCTAAAATGAAAAGAATTTATTAAAGTTCTGTTATTGCGCTCATTAATCACCGTGCAAAACGAAAAGCGCCTCGGAAAAATAGCTCTAACTAGGAGCGAGCGACTTGAAGATTTAATTTCCAGATTTCCCTTCGTCTACTCCTCCAGCTTTTTTGTCAGGACTTATTTACGTCAAATCTGCAAAGGAAAAGGATTTTTTCTTGAGGGTTTGCACTCTCGCAGAATGAAGACTTGAAGACTAATGGGTTCAATTCTGTAAAGACAACGCATTCTGTTGGATTTATAAAAATATTCCGATGGAGAAACGAAAAAAAATAAACTCGCAATCACAGAGACAATGAGAGATGAGCGTGGAAAAACGAAAAGCATAGAATTATTTTAAAGGACATGAAATAAATTTAGCGTGACAGAAGCTGGAGTAACTGGAGAGACGTGGTAATGGTTTCATTGCTTTGTTTGACGGGTGATACGAGTAATGGCTTTATTTTTGTTTTATGGCATGCGATGACGCGGGAACTGCGAGCTGAGCTCATCCGCCAAGGATGTGGGTGTTATGGGGTGAATTGCTGAAGTGCACGTAATTTTTACGAGTATGACAGCGAAGTGAATGTTATCGATCTTAATTTTCATGTTCCCTGTGTGAAATATGTTAAAATGTTAGCTGGCGTTGAAAGGAAATAAAATCGCGTACAGGAAATGTTTATTTCCTAAATAAATTGGATATTAAAACAGCGATGAAAAGAGACTGTTAAAATCCACCATCCTAGCAGTTTTTTGATGGTTGAAAATAATTTCATTTATTTTAAGAATAAACCTTAAGATACATGAAATCATTTAGGAGTATTGTAAGAATTAAAGCAAACGCTTAGAAGCATCTTGAATCTGGTGAGGCAGAGTGGAAACTTCATTACAACGATTAGTTTTTTTTTTTCATACATAATCCACCTGCATCCGCATGAGTTCATTCTACCTCTAGTATTCTGAGCTTGCAAACGATTTTTTGACTAGCTTAAGATAATACATAGAAAAGACAACAATAAATTTTCGCTCGTAACCTCCCCTTTATTTGCAAGCTTTAACTTAAATTTACAACCACCATCATTATGCTCACAATGGCTTCAATACTATGCGATTATCTTAAGCACCTCCTAGACGGTCGATAATATTGGTCAATAAGTATTGATCAATATGTATTGAAAAGCGATATTGATCGTTTAGGAGAGCTTCAAACAAATTGAAGGCATATTGTTGCGATTTCATATTGCAGTATATTGAAGGAAGCTATATTGACGTTTATGAAGCATATTGATCAATACTGGCCTCATTATTCCACGAGAAATCAAAGCGTAATCACGTGGTGGTCAACGCAAAGGAAAAGTCACAGTGCGATTGTGACTTCGCTTTTCTCTTGATCACATTATTCCGTGATTTGCCTGAACTCTGTCAGATGAAATCGACGGACTGTTTCAATCAAATACCTGAACTCTGGCAAATGAAATTGAACAATTGAAGTAAAATTTCAATTAAAGGTAGATGAATTCGAAGGACTATTTCATTCAAAGCGGAATAGACCTGCTGCAACGACATCGGAACCACAAAATGGACTATGACATTGCATCCTGGAATGTCACAGAACAACAATGGCACTGTTAAGGACCTTTTATAACAGGCCAGTCAATACAAATTAAACACACTGGGAATCCAATATTCAAAATATAAAATCGCACACAATGTTCAAAAATGGGAAGCCTGCTAGAAAGCCAGAATTCAAACTGGCCTTCATTGTGGATTCGGAGTTCAAATCACACGTTATAGGTTTTGAGGAATTCGATGAAGAAATTACAATGGCTAACACCTGATTGACTTCGCATGTAGCAGAACTCTAGTCAAATGTTCAATTTGCTTCCCATATCAACGCATACTTAAAATGACCTGGGTATCACCAAATAGTAGCACACAAAACCAAAACAAATGATGTGCCTGGATCATACTTGACGTCTGTTTATACTGAGGAGCTAATTGTAACTCAGATCATTACTTGATCAAAATAACTTATCGATGTTGTTTATCAAAGATGTATTAAGCAAAGACCAGCCCTCTAGAAATACTCGTATTCCTCATTGAAAGGTTCCAAACAGCGTCTGTCGCCCAAAAAAATCACGGAGGCTTTTGACAACCAGCTAGCTCTTATCCTATTAGATACATCAATGAAAACCAGCAACGACATATGGGTTAAAGTATAACTGGCGATTTAAAATGTGGCAGAACAGACGATCAGACATTAAACTTGGCGCAAACGAAATGAATGGTTTTTTTTTTGTGGTGGGGAGGTGAATGCTATTTATGCACAGAGTGTGGGACTCCCATGCGTGACTGGACTACCCACTAAACACCTCCCCTGTCTACCTGAGAACCCAGCCTGGGACCATTTGACACATTACTTCGGGCCAGGTCTCGTTTTGTTACGCCGTGGGGCGCCTTCAAGCTGGGGTGTCCCTTTCCTAGCGGGAGGGGAGAGGGGAGGAGGAAATGCCAGAAGAGCGATCCCCCAGCCCCAGCGCCCCCGGCTGCTGTGAGTCCCTTTTATATTTTAGTACTGCCCGAGCATAATCTGCCACCTGGTTCCATTTGTCAACCGATTCGAGCATCACCGCAACTATATTATCCGGGGTGAGCTCTCCCGTCTCCCTGTAGAGTTCCCTTCGCAGCCCGACCCATTTTGTACACGCAAAAAATATGTGACAGGCATTGTCCTCCTCTCCTGGACAAAACCGACAATCGGTAGACCGTGACTTACCGATCTTGTGCGGGTAAGACTGAAAACACCCGTGCCCGCTCAAAAGCTGGGTCAGATAGAAGTCAGTCTCACCATGCCTTCGATTAAGCCACGGTCCCACATCCGGGATGAGGCGCGCAGTCCACCTTCCCTTCGTGCAGTTCACCCAAGACTGCTGCCAATCGGTGAGTGAGCGCTGTCTCTCCGCTTGGACAACCATCTCCCTCACATCCTCGTTTCGGCGCAGGTAAATAGCACTGCGCTCTCTAGCAAGGAGGGTGACAGGTATCACGCCTGCAATCACTCTCACCGCCGAGTCGGAGACTGTTGGATACGAAGATGCAATTCTCAGTGCTCCCCTTCTCTGTACCTGTGCCAAACGTTTGCGGTATACCTTTTTGCTGAAAGCGTCGCCCCATACCTCTGCTCCGTACAGTAGCACTGACCCTACAGCACTCATTAAGAGGCGTCTTCTTGATGGGCTGGGTCCCCCTACGTTGGCCATAAGTCGACTCAGGGCCGATATTCCCGAAGAACCCTTCCCAGCTGTTGCCCTGATTTGCTCAGAGAAACTCATCTTCGAGTCTATCAGTAGCCCCAGGTACTCTAGGGATTCTCTTTTTTGTCATGATGGCCACTTTGGTTTTCTCCAGTGCTAAACTCAGCCCGCGAGCAGTCATCCAGTCCCTCACTCGGCGCATTAGCATACCTAGCCTAAGTTGCGCTTGTTCAACGGTGCGTCAGGTGACCAGAGCCGCAACATCATCCGCATAGCCGACTAAGCGCGACTCATCTGGCATCTCAAGTCTCAGTAGCCCGTCGTAAGACACGTTCCACAGGTCCAGACCAAGGATAGATCCCTGGGCAACACCCGATGTAATTTCCATCCTTCGTTGGCCCTGTGTCATGCTGCAGAGCAGGCTTCGGTACTTTAGGTAGTTCCTCAAAAGCCGCATTAGATATTCTGGAACTTGAAAAGAGTTTTCCAGCGTATCCAGAATATCCACCCATCTAGCGGAGTTGAAGGCATTCTTGACGTCGAGCGTCACCAACAGGTCAATCCGTCGCTTGTTGCGACTATATGCCTCTGCCTTTTGGACCGCGTTCACCACCTCTGCAATCGCATCAATGGTTGAACGTTGTGCTCTAAGGCCGTACTGCCGAGGAGATAGGTCCCCAGCAGCACGAATCGGGTCAGTGAGTCTTCCCTTGATGAGTTTCTCTAGCACTTTCCCAGCCGTGTCTAGCATGCATAACGGGTGGTACGCAGACGGCGATTCGGGATTTCCCTTCCCTTTGCTGATCAGCACGAGCCTCACCACCTTCCATCGTTCCGGGAAAACCCCGTCCCATAGGCAAACGTTGAATGTGCTGAGCAGCAAGTCAGGACAATGGTGATAGACGAGCCGCAACACCTCAGCTGGAACACCATCTGGACCTGGAGCCTTCCTCGCTTTCAAGGAGAGGACTGCCTCCTCCAGTTCCAGCTGTGTTAAGAGTGGGCACTCTACTGCTGTTTCACCATGGACAGTGTCAACACGGACGGGATGGGCGGGGAAGAGTCCCCACACTATCGCGTCCATCTTTTCCGTGTCATGTATACAAGGCTTCCGTAGGGCACCAAGTTTCCCCATGACCAGCTTGTAGCCAAGGCCCCACGGATCCTTGTTCACACTGTCCACTGGGTCTTGCCAGCAGCGAGCCTTGCTACTGTTGATCAGTTTGCGAAGGCATTTCCTGGCCGACTTATATGCTGCCACCTGGTTGCATGCATCGTCACGGTTCCGCGCCCGCTTAGCCTCGCACCGAAGCTTGTGACACTCCCTCCGCTTTTCAGCGATTTCAGTACACCACCAGTACACTGCGGGCTTGCCGTGCCGGGGTCTTCGACGGGGCATAGAAGCTTTGCAAGCAGTCGTGATTATGCTCATAGTAGAGTTCACCACGTCTTGAGCTGCCAGTTCTACCGTCCCCTCCGAAGCTCCCTGTAGCAGCTCACCTGGTGTGAGAACCTTGACGAACCTCTCGACGTCCATCCTTCCGATGTTCCATCCAGTTGTAAAAGGCCGAGAGCACGGACGTCGGGAGACAGCATCCATTATCTCAAGCAGAATGCACTGACGATCATTGGCTGAGTAGTCCTCTAATACTTTCCAGTTTTGTATCCTCCGTACTAAGGACTCCGAGGCGAATGTCACGTCCGGTATGGTTCCCTCACAGCCAATACGGCGGAAAGTCGGCGTGTTTTCAGAGTTTAGTACAACGAGGGCCGTCCTGGCTGCCATTTCCAGGACTCGTTTTCCCCGCGTATCCGTCTGAGGCATGCCCCATTCGATTGCTTTAGCCTTGAAGTCGCCCCCAACGAGCACTTTGCCCTCTGCGTTCGAGACAGCGCTCTCCAAAGCATTAAGCTTGGCTTGGAAAGATGATATCGACTCGTTAAGCGTTAGGTACATACTAAAGAAGGTGATCCCTGAGCACCAAACCCACACGAAACCACCCCCCCCCGTCCACAACTCTCCACCTGAAAGTCACTGTTCCGAACCCAGATAGCGGCAGTACGAGTTTCATCAGAGTACCATAATGCAGGACTTTTATTATGATGTTGCTCACTCAGCAGCAAGAAATCGGCTATCATGTCCCTCGCAAACTGCTCAAGCAGATTTTGGGCGGTTGAACTGCGGTGAAGGTTTAGCTGCAGGACGCGGGTCATCGGAGCTCTGATTTTGCCTTGGCTAAGGCCTCCTGGAATACCCGGCATTTTCCTGATCCCAAGACATCAAAGATGTATTTAGTAAAGACCAGCCCTCTAGAAATATTCCTCATTGAAAGGTTCCAAACAGCGTCTGTGGGCAAAAAAATCACGGAGGCTTTTGACAACCAGCTAGCTCCTATCCTATTAGATACATCACTGAAAACCAGCAACGACATATGGGTTAAAGTAAAACTAGCGATTTAAAACATGGCAGAACAGACGATTAGACATTAAACTTGGCGCAAACGAAATGAATGGTTTGATGATGAATTCCAGGATATGCTAGATAAAAACAATAAGGCGCACAAGCAATAATCAGGTAGAAAAACTAGGACAAAGAGAGAAAATTGTGAAAATCTCATCATTATAATTAAGAAAATAAAATAAAATACTATTACAATCAATTGAGAAGTATCGATGTAAGTATAGCAATCGCCAATATAACCCAAGCATACAAAGTAGTGAGAAGCCTGAAACAAGGTTATCAGCCCAAGACCACTCTCTGCTGGGCTGACATCAGCGATTTCATCGCTAATGTAAACAAGATTAAAGAAAGAAGGGCATCATATTTCAAGGACCCCTTTAATCCACCTCACATCTATAGAATTTTGGAGTCTGTAGATATTTCCGGAGGGCTGCCATTGGCCCCATCAACTCTGCGTGAAGTTTTTTTCACCCTCAAAGCCCAAAAGATTAGATTCCAATAGAGCTTGTTAGATGTTGTAGCAACAGTGCTCAGAAAGCCATTTGCAAAGTTATGCAGCATATTTGGCAATAAAAAGATATACCGAACAAGTGAAGCCAGTCAATGATATACCGTATTCACAAAAAACTTGACAAGCTACAGCAGATGAATTGAAATACTATGTATGTGAATCATCCTTTATGCTTTTCGCTTCGACAATTGAGTTACCTCTAATGGTTCTTTGAAGTTGCACATTATGCTTTATTTCCTTTTGCCATGAACGTTCTTCAATAATGTCATTAGTTGCATTCTCGTAGTCAACACTACCTCTTTATATATAGTAATCGCTGTCTCTTTTTGATAAATAGTTGTGTAAATCACAGCAATACATTACTATTTTAAGAGCCTTTTAAGCTGGAATTTAATTTGTTTTTTCAATATTTAGCATCTTTTTGTCAACATTCCTTCATGCCGGGGATATAGTCAGAAACTCGGTTTTCGTCGGTTAAGTGAGCTGGGCTATAAGACTTCACAAAATTTTGATGTAGTTGAAGAGCTTCAAAGTGCCAGTTAATTTTCTCTGATTAGGGAAATTCAATTGGTTCTCCGACAGCTTTCTCCAAAATACTTTGCCTTTCGTAACCCCACCATCTGACATTTATCCGTTAGCCTCAACGTCGATCATCAGAGAAGATTTCTCGAGGAGTTTTGCCGCAGGGGAACTGGTAGCTCAAAACTTGGCAAACTCAACTATGAGCGTTATGACGATTGCTTGCAATGCTAATATTCCCCGTTGAAAGTCTTCTTCTTCGTAGCATTACAGCCCCTCTCGGGCCTTCGCTGCCTGCAAATGGTACCTCCAAATGTCTCGGTACATTGACCACGTCCTCCAATTTTGAAATCCAAGCAGCGATGAAATGTCCTCATCGAGCGAGTCAGACCAGCGTTTTCTCGGTTTTCCCACTGGTCTCCGGCCTTCAGTTTTACCAACGAATACCTTTTTGGGTATCTGTTGTTCGTCCATACGATTCATGTGAGCAGCCCATTGCAATTTCTGTAGTCATAGAATCGCTGAGACCCCCGGCTCGTCAGAAGTTTCATACAGCTCATGGTTGCATCCAATTCGCCATGGATCCCCGTCCAATTTCGCTCCAATTGTTTGTTTCAGGAACCGTCTTTGAAAGGCGTTCAATATATTTGCGGATGCTTGGGTTAGAGTCCATGTTTCACACTCATAGCGTAACACAGATCTTATCCCAGATTTGTATACTTCGAGCTTCGTTTTCCTGTGTATACAGCTAGTCTTAAAGATCGTCAAAACTTTATAAAATATTTTATTTTCGAGGTATACTCTTCGGCGTATTTCGTCTCTTTCACAAATTCGCTAACATTTTCGACACTGTATTCACCAAATGTGATATTTTGTGTATTTGGGGTATTTCATGAGCTTTCATGAGCTTTGTTTTTTTTTTCGTTGATTTGTAGCCCTACTGGTTTTGCTTTGCTGTCGAGTTTCAGGTAGAGTTGTTTGGCAGTTATTAGTGACCGTGACAGAATGCTACGACTACCCGGCTCGACTTATATAGTAATGTACCTCGCGTATCGACAGGTGGCTTCCGCATGACGTACTCCAGAGCCAAATTGAATAGCAATGGGGCCAGCCCATCTCCCTACTTTAGTCCGATATTTGTATCAAAGGCATCGGTGAGTTGGTTATTGATGCAGACGTCGACGTCATTGTCATTTTGGTAAGGCGGACTAATTTGGCTGGGATGCCAAAACCAAGCATTATTTGGTACAATACGTTACGATCAATACTGTCGTATGCTTGCTTGAAGTTAACGAAAATTTGGTGTACGTCTATGTTAAACTCCCAGCATTTTTCAAGTACCTGCTTGACTGTGAACAATTGGTCTGTTATTGATCTACCTACCCCAAAACCGTCTTGATACTCCCCAATAATACTGTTGGCGTATGATCAGATTTGATTTTCTAAGATTGTAGAAAATATTTTGTACGCCGTACAAAGAAGTGATATGCCTCTATAATTTTCGCACTGTAGCATACATACAATTCCTTTAGAAAGCTTTACAGCTCCCACCTTGATTTTATAGGCAAAAACGTAAAATTTATAAAATATACTATTATTAACAAAGTTGATTGAATTTCAATTTCTTAGGTATTTGTTGCCCTTGTACTCCTAAAGTCACACGTCTGTGATTCTTTTCAGATTTTTTGGGTCAAAGGTGTCCAATCGCGAGAGGGGGACACAAAATTTTTGTGCATTTCCTCTTCCTCTGTACCCCTGTTTTGAAAAGTTCTCATTAATATCTTTTATTTGAAACCCATACTGCCTACATACAATGAAATTTTTTTTTTTTCGGGGGAAATCCTCTATATACAGAGACTTCCCTTTAAGGCTTTATAAATTTCTTTTCGTTAAGAAACTTTGAAGAGGGCTTCACTTCACACCTACTTACAAAATCTTATGTTTCTAGTTTATGTAGTTTGCGAGAAAAAGTGGTGTGACACACGGACGGACAGACGGATAGACAGGACGGGATTTTAGCAGGGTATTGTAAAATGATTTTACAATACCCTAAAAAGGAAGACCCCAGAACATGATCAGGTTCAAGCTGAGGTGTTACAGCTTGTCTATTACAATTGTCCTGAATTACTGCCCAGCGTATTCAACGCTTGCCTTTGGGATGGGGTTTTCTCCGTATGATGGAAGGTGGCGAGGCTCATGCTGATCGGCGAGACCAAGGAAAATTCTGGATTGTCATCTGCATACCGTCCATTATGAATGCTGGATACGTAGGAGAAAGTGGTAAAGAAACTCACCAAAGGAATACTCACTGACGCAATTCATGCCATTGGGGACCATAAGAACAAGATGCTCCACCACGATGTGATTGCAGACATGATGAACGCGGTACCAAGCAATGGATCGTTCTGTTGGTGGTACTTGGCGTCAAAAACGCCTTCAACTTTGCTAGAATACCTCATGCGGCTTTTTGAGGGACTACGTGAAGGACTGAAGCCTGCTTTAAGATACAAAATAGGGCCAACGAATTATGGAAGTTAGATCGGGTGTTAAAGGATTTATCTTTGCTGCAGGCAAGTGGAAATGATCTTAAGACTAGTGAAACCAATTTGACTTCTATCTGGGTCAGTTTTTGAGTACTTTCAGTCTGACATGCAGAATATTGGTAAGTCACAGTCTATCGACTATAGGTTTTGCGTAGTAGAGGAAGACAATACCTCCCATATATTTAATGCAGGCAAAAAATGGGACAGGCTGTGACAAGATCCCTACAAAGAAAAAGGGGAGCTCACCTCGAATAATATAGTCATAATGATGTTTGGGTTGGTGGGCGGAATGAAACCATGTAGCACATTATGTTTGGGCAGTCCTAAAAGATAAAAGTGACTCACAGCGGGCAGAGAAGTTTAAGCTGGGGATCGCTTGTCTGGCGATTTCTCTTCCTCACTTCTCTACCGGTAGAAAAGTGGCAGTGGTAGCTTAAAGTTTCCTCACGGCATAGCAAAACTTGGTCCAAAGTTACATGGGAAACGGTTTCAGGCTAGGCTCTCAAGTTAATAGGAGAGGTTTCTTAATCTAGTTGCTCACAAACACGGGACATTTAGTTTGTAAATGGTATTCACTCCCAACCATGAAAAAAAAACAATAAAAATCTCTGCTGGGAGATCCAGAAATTCAGATCAAGTCAGGAAGCCATCACAAATACTGAGGCATATTTCAAATGCTTATACGTCTTGCATTGTGTAAATGGGCGATGCCAAGTATATCGCCCTCAAAAAGCAACTTTGGCGAGGAATCAATATTACTCCGTCTGAAAACGCTTGTTTTTATTAAAAATATTGGACTTATCAGCCCATGTATCAGAAACATACATTATAACAGTCAGCTTGCTACTTTACTAAAAAAGTTTTTTTTATATACATACAGTGGCTCAGAATTATAATGGAATAGCATGGATACATAAGCTTACACCTTAATAGCAAACTAATTAGAAATCAGTTACTAAAATTGTTTTTCATTTTAAATAGTATAATTGATATATCTTTATTGTCAACAAAAAAAACTTTAACAACATTCACATTTAAAATTAAAGAAATTGCATTACATAACGAAATAAGTACTTTAGCTTCAAAGTTATAAGCGAACACAAGATGAATTGATAAAAAGTTAAAGGTTAGAAAAAAAAAATGAATTGAGTTTCAATATTCAGTTGGGAGCCCTTTTTATTGTATGACTACTTTCATGCAATTCGACCTTAACTTCACCAATTTCCGACTTTTAAGGCTGCTATAAACTATAGTTTATTTTTTACGTGATGATTTTTTAATTTTGTCTCCAAGTAACTCTACACGTGCTGGATAATGTACTCTCGACATGCTTGCTAGTTGCAAGATGCAACTGCAAATGCCGGAGGGCGTGGAGATGGATTAAGGTGGAAGTTCCACGGACAATGGTGACGAGGTTGAGGCTATCGTAAAGCTGGAAGCCAGAAAGAGACCAATAGGGTCTCCAACGCAGGAGCCTACATCAAAAGAATGAAAGATCCTAGAAGTGAGCGAGCGAGGTTTTCCCCAGCTCAAAAAGGTGGCGAAAATACCTATGCCGGGTGGAAGGCCAGACCTAGAGGGAAATAAAGGTAAACCGAAGCCCCAGCAGCCAAGCGTGGCTACTACTAATAAAGAGAGGGTGCCTCCTATAGTGTACTATAGGCTTGGCCTGAAAACGTACAGGTAAAGCGTCAAAAGGGCTTGCGCACGAAACTCTGAAAAGGAACCAGAGTTCAACGTGAAAGTGAACAGCTCCTCACAAACTTCGCTCCACCCTGAAAAGGCTGAGGATCACACCAGCTTTTTTAAATTTTCTGAAGTGTGCGAGGGTGGTTTGCTACACCTAACACACACCGTTCCAAGAGAGAGAAAATTGACTCTCCTTCTCAAAGGTGGGTACAGCTTAGACGAAGAGAATGATGTCGTGGCCGAGCTGAAGGAGCATCGAGGAGAAGATATCCTTTCAGCAAAAAGGTTCTCCACTGTAACCTCTAGGAGGGAAAAAGGAGGCTTTCATCCTTCTTAGTCCAGTTCAAACTGTACTTTGAAGTGAAGAAACCAATAGACATAAAGTTTCTTTTGTACCAGAAGATACAATGGGAGTGCCTGCAGAAAAATTGCAGTTCCCAGTGCTTCAACTGCCAAAGATTTGGACACGTTGCTTCTAACTGTGGACTCAAAGTTAGATGCATCAATTGTGACAAGCAGCATAAGTCCATTGAATTTCCAATCTCCAAGGACGAGAAAAGAGACAAGATCTTCTGCGTTAATTGCAATGCTAAGGGGCACCCTGCGAGTTTCGGAGGTTGTCCCAAGGAAAAAAAAGTTGAAGAGAGGAGGAAGAACCTCCAAAAGTAAAAAAAGGAAAGGAGGGCATTCATCACCGCCTCTATAAAAAATACTGTACGTGAAGGGGTCTCGTACTCTAGCCTTTTGCAAGGTGCAAAGAAGCAGCCTGCACCACAGCTTATACGGCAGCAAAAACAGCAACCAATGCAACAACCAATGCAGCAATCCCAGCAGTCACAGAATGATCAAAATACGGTTTTGAGCACTGACTGCCAACAAATTTTCGGGTGTAACTTGTTCACACTCATTCAAAATGTGGATTCTTTTATCCCCTACTATAAAAAAAACTCACTAACCTTAGTGAGAAAAAAGGTAAGTACATAGAATTCGCCTTCAAAGTATGTTGTTGTGATGAGTTCCATTAAACTCTCCAGCCTCAACATATGTTCACTAGCTCCACGCTATTAAAAAAATTTCTTTCAAGAATACTTGAACGTCCATAGACTAGATTCTTGTTTATATCGGAAACAAGACTCAAAGAAAGACACCGAGGGCATCTGGGGAAAGATAAGATCATCAGGCGTGATGATCCAGAGTTAAGTCTTGGAGTTGCTATAGCTCACAAAGATCACCTGAAAGTCCAAAGGCACTGCCTTTCAAGTCTGAAATGTATTGAAGCAGAAATGATAAGCTCCATTCTGGGAGGGAGCACATTTGCGTTCATGAGAATCTATGTTCGATATGGATACTCGGTGAGGAAACTCATTGTCGACTTGAAAACAGTACTTACTCTGTGCGAAAAAATCGATTTCTTTGCCATAGGAGGTGATTTTAACGCGAAGCATCCCTCGTGGGGAAATATCACATCTAATGGCTATGGAACAGCTGTCTCTAACTGGGTTCAATCAAATATGGATCTCATACTGATTGCCCCGAAAGAGCCTACCTTCCGCAGAAAATCGTCTATTATTGACTTCTTAATTGTGTCTGCCAATCTAGTAAATCCCTCCCACAGTTGGAGGAATTTCGAGTGTGGAGTTCTTGATGCCAAGTCTGACCATCTTTTGGTTGAACTGATCTTAAGAGTACAAAAGGGTGTGAAACTTGAGGTTGCAGATCCTCTACTTTTTATTCCATAGAAGCGAATCAATTGGGCAGCAGTAAGTGCTGACTTTGACAGAAAATTGAAGGAAATTTCGATCAATGTATCGCAAAATCCTTCTATTTCTGAAATTGATGAGGGAGTTGCTTGTATAAATTCAACCCTGGATACGGCCATCTCAAAGATCTCTATTAAGTAATCCTTGACCAATTACTTTTATCGAGATTTACCAAAAGACATCTTGGAGCTTCATCGTAGACGTAGTTGGCTTAGAAACCTACTCGCAAAAATCTACCACCGCAGTTAAAATATGGTCAACTGGGAGTATGAACATATTCACCTAAGGATTACTTTTCTAAACTGAATGATCTCGAGGAGAACCTGGGCTTTTGCTAACGAGCGATTTGAACAGGTCCTGGAAAGTATCATACTAGGTCCCTGTATTTTTCCTCATATTAATAGGATAATGGGCAGAAAAATGCTGACCGGGGGCCTCACTTATGATGGATCCATGCTCATGGATGACAAAGCCATCACTGACTTTATCGCAAAACATTTTGCAAAAGTTCTTCAAGGAGAGAAAGCAAGTGAGGACTCTGCCGTTACTTCGTTAGTAAGCAGCACCACAACGAATTTCGACAGGGACAATGGTCAGTTGTGCTTGACTCGGTTCTCTGTATCAATTCCCTCTGACGCACCTGCTGGCCGTGGTCTGTTTGTCAGTCCTGAGAGACTCACTTTGTTGGCACTGGAGCAAAGCTCCAAAAAACCAGCAGGGGCTGATGGAATCTCTAATTATATGCTTAAACGGTTTCTCCATGTTTTCTTTGTTCTCCTCGCGATCATTCTGAATAACCTCATTAACATTTGCTATTTCCTTCAGCAATGGAAATGTGCAAAAATATTCACAATACCCAAGAAGTCGGGCAGTACTAACGTAGTCGATACTCGTCCGATTTTGTTCCTTTCAAATATTGGTAAGCTTCTTGATAGGGTAACACTTGAAGTATCCTACAATTCTCTGCCGGGGCAAGAATTGTGCGGGAAAGACAATTTGGCTTTAAAGAAACTCACTCAATGGTAGATGCTATGGCCGTGTTCCAAGTTAATATAATGAGAAGCTGGTGCAACAATAAGCTTGTTGTAGCTTGCCTGATCAATGTGGGGAAAGCCTTTGACTTTGCATGGTTCAATGGGCTTCTCTACAAAATGATGAATCTTGGCTTTCCGGCCCATATTGTGAAAATTAAAGGCAGCTTCATGAGGGGATGAACTGCCTTTGAGATGGCTGGTGGAGCTAGGTCAGACCCATTTAGTATTGATTCGAGGGTGCCACAGGCGTCTTTTTTAGGCCTATTCCTTTTCCACATATTTACCTCTGACATCCCGGGCGTTAGAGCTGCATAGAAGCTCGGAAACCAGGTGAACCTCTTCACTGACAACTTGCTAGTGTGGTCATCTGAGCACAATTTGCACTTTGCTAGAATGCAGCTCCAAAAATATTTGGAATCTCTTACTGCATTTTACCAGAAATTGAGAATTAAGGTAAATGCAAAGAAAAGTGAATTAATTGTGTTCAAGGACCCCCACAAAAACTTCAGTCGACGTGTAATAGGCATCTGTGACTCCAGGATTAAGTTAAATGGGCAGGTGGTGCACTGCTCTAGGCAAACGAAGTACTTGGGGGTAGTTTTCGACAGGAAAGGTACCTGCAGTGCTCACGTTGATTATATTTTGAAAAAAAGTGACTTATGCGCACCATCTTCGTTTACCTCCGCTCAGGAAACATTCAACAGCGAGTCAGGGAGTCAAGGTTTTGGCCTAAACACCTTTATTCGTCCTATCATCACATATGGGGTGATGATATGGATTGGAACTCCAAAAACAAAATGGGGTAAGATAGGATTAGTGAAGCGAAAAATCCTTCGGGCTTACACAGGCCTATACAGATGGGGGGATGGACGGTCTTACCTCAACCAAATGCTGTACCAGGAGACAGGAATGGAACCGTTAAAATCGTATGCAGAAAAGCTGGCGGAAGCGTGAATCAGTAGAGCCAAGGAACACAAGGCGGGAATAGTCAGGAGAGCGATGGACAACCTTACTATAGACGCAGAGAATGAGTAGTTTTGAAGGTAGTCTTAAGGAAATAATGTACTTAATTTTAAAGAAATCAGTTTTTAAAACTAGTTTTTTGTGCAAATAATTTTTTCAAACTTCTTTTATAATCTATTAATGTAAGATTATGTTGTGTTGGTCAACATTTTAAAGTTTAATATTGTAGTGTAATTAAAATAAATTATTATTGATCTCCCTAAGGCACAACCTGCATATATATTGTTAGGTTAAACTTTTGATGAATTGTATAAATGTAAAAATTAAGAATCGCCAAATAAACATCTTGAATCAGAAATGGCTATATAACCCACAATAAAACCATCAACACCCACCACCACTACATCAACACAAGCTTTGAAAAACACAATCGTAAAACAAATTGGCTGCCATTTTTAATGAGCATGTTGAGCAAATTTTTTGTAATTTTTCCCTATTTTCAACATTTGAAGCTCATACAGGATATTGGTTCTTAATAAAAACTTACATTTCATAGATGGCAAAGTCATGGTAGCAGGTTTTTCTGAGTATAGGAATTAAAAAAAAAAACCTTAGAAATCTAATTTCACTCAAATTTGTTAATAGTAGTAGAGGGATTTGTAAGTGTTACATTTTTCCCAGTAAATCAAAATGAATATATTGAATTTACTTGTGATCCTTGATCCTTAAACTCTGCGAGTTTCAGTAAAATCGAATTGTATTTACCAAAGTTATAGCCGTTTAAAATTTATCCTATTGCAAGAAACACAATCAACAGTTTTTCTACCATTCGGGCTTTCCATTGAACAAGACACTACAAATATAATTCGATCCTCTCAAAATGCTCAGATAAGTTGAATAAGAAACATCTTACAGATTCTATTCAGTCAACGATTTTAAGAATATTGCAACAAAACGGCGGCTGGCTAACAATGGTTCTTCTTTTAAAGCGAGTATATAAGTGGTGTAGATGATGCTAAAGTTTTAATTGAGTTTATTTATTATTGGAGCCTGCATATCGTAGGTTGAGAACTAAACCCTTATGACGTGATCATAGTTATGTCTACCTAGCTTGTTTATACATCAATTTAAGGTCAAAAATACGATTTTCTACCTCACCAGAGCTTCATACAGATGTGAACTATTTTAGTTTAGTATTACTTGGTCCCAATATACTGAACACGTTATACTAGAGAAGTTTGACATGCAAGGGCTAATCAATGCTCTCAAATGAATGCAAATTTAAAATCTAAAGTTAATCCAAAAGAAATTTGTAAAGTTTACTAGTATTGATGGCTATTAAATATTCAAAATGAGACATTAAGATGACCCACGTAAATGTATGAAAGTTTAATTAATACTCGTAACATGAGAAATAACCAAAAGGATCACTCAAAATTATGCTGAGCTTGCAATTCGATCAATAGCTCTCTGATTAAACATTAATTTGTTTTGGAATGCTCGAATAAATACATAGCATGTTAGGTTTCTGAAAATTTTTCTTGTGACTTTTTAGATTGCTCTTTTCAGCCTTTTGTTGTGACTCCTCGGAAATTCACTCATTGATTCCAATAAGAAAATCGGTGAGTGCAAGCCCATCTGAAATGCATTTAATTTTCATATCTGATTCGAAATCTACTGACACTTGGCGATGCTACTTTCTAGATTAATCCTCTAAGCACCTCTCTTCTTTCCCAGGCAACACTCACAAAGGTAATACGGTCAGAGCATACTTGATGGTGATATCTGATTTTAACATCCATTACAAGCGAGCGAGCTCATAATCCTTTGAAAGTTACATTCCTTCATCTTCAGTAAGATTTGAACAAGTAAATTTTGATACTATGGGTATGTGCTCGAAGTAATACTCTGCCAAGATTTATAGTTAAGTATTAACTCATTTAATTTGAATAATATCCGATATGGGGATATGAATTCACTTGGAAAGCAATTCAGGTAATAGTAAGTAAAATTCATTGAGCAAAATTCAAGTCAACCAGAAATTTAATGGTTCAGTCTTTTTCACATACCTACTGACTTTCTTGCTTACGATTTTCTGTTTTCCATTATGATTTCAATTCCAACTGGTATGCAAGGATATCAATTCATGTTAGACCCCCAAACTTGACTTCTTCACTTTTTTTCATGTCCGCAAATCTATACAATTTTTATGGTCATTTTTGTTTCTTGTATTTTCATTTTTGGGCGATCCTTTTTGTTCAAGTTCTTAAAGGACTCAGCGTACATGCACATATGTGAAAGGTATCAAATGGTAATAAACATTTTTAGCTGGAAAATGCTGGAATATATATGGTCGCCCATTGAGAATACCACAGCCCATATACGGATTATCTGAAATCAGTTTATTTAGATGGGTTTTATTTTTTTGTCATTTACGTCCTTTATGCATGCGTTTTGGTATTTTTCGTAATACAACAAAATGTTAATGTTGCTCCCTTTGTGATGATTTTTTTTGAGATTGTTCATTTGAAACTTAAGGCTTCTGTATTTCGGATTTTATTGGATTTTTCGTTGAAGTGAATTCTAAATTATTTGTTTGTATTCGTGTTGAATGCTATCCTTCATTTTTTATCAAATTATTTTTGTATCCTTCCCAAAACAGATTGATGAAATTGGTAGTAATTTAAACAGAAGTGCCTCAGTCATTACTAAGGTTCCCTACCGTGTGTATGATAATATGATTGATAGCTTGAATAATGTTTGGTAATGGATTCAGAATGATTGGAATATTTAATTTTGTTTGGTGCACGCACTTTGAAAAGGCGGTTCTCTGTTGGGAATATCACCCTTGGTCTACTCATGTTTTTCTATATTTGATACTCTACCCTCATGCCAATTCAAAAATAATTCAAAGAGTCACGCAAGCAAATCAAAGTCAATAAAAAGATTAAGGACGAATAGCAACTTTAATTCATTGAATACAAACTATGTCGAATTGGTTAATAGCATCCTTACAATCGATTCTCTTACTAGGTATGCTGAACAAACTTGAATGAGTTTTTGTTTGTGTATAATGAATGCTGAAACGATTCTCACCAACAAAGCACTGTTCCTATACTTACGAAACAGATTTTCGTAATTTGTGTTTTTTCTATGCTATCTTTTCACGTGAATTTGTAATTATTGTATAATGACTATTTTCATTTCATAGTATATATATATATATATATATATATATATATATATATATATATATATATAGTGCAGTTAGGATGGATTCATACTTTTATTGCTTTTATTATGCACCACAAGCTTAATATGTATATGGGATTGACGAAATCAATATTTAAGGGTCGAGAATTCCTTTAAAAAGTGCCTTTGGAGTTTTTCTTCAAATTTCATCCCACAATGGTACACTATTCAATAACCCTTGGTTACTACTCATGAGTCAGCATGACCCTGTTTGTGTAAATTATAAATTATTTTGAAGAATTTTTGTACCCAACCATAGCAAAGCTAAAGGAGTAGTATTTAATTTCTTTATGTTCTGTATTTCAGTTGTTGTTTGCTGCAAGTATGCATAAAAGAAATAATCTTACGCATGAAGAAATTTTAAAGATATTGCTCAAGGATATTTATTTTGAAGAAGAAGATATAGCTAATATCCAGGTTGTAATTTTTTTGGGTTTTGTACTAAAATACAAAACCCTATTGCAATCACGACCTGTGTCCGTCTGTCCGTCCGTCCGTCCGTCCGTCTGTATGTCACAGCACTTTTTCTCCGAAACTATAGAGGCTACAGCCATGAATCTTTGTGGAAAGGTCAGAAGTGGTGACCTCTTCAAAGTTCAAGGGTGAAATTTTTTTTTAAAGGGGTTCAAGGGGGTCTCCCCATATAGGGAGGTGACCCCTCAAAAAAAATTTTTCACCATTGGTAGTCGAGTAGGGTGTCCTTGGAAAGGTCTCAATGAGATCTTTTCAAAACAAGTCTTAAAATTGCCTTATAAGTACCGAGGGGGGCAGGGGAAGGGGAAATGTACGAACTTTTCGCGTACCCCCCCCCTCGCGATTGGACACCTTCCATCCGAAAAATCTGAAAAAAAATCACGAATGTATGCCTTAATGAGTACAACAACAACAAATACATGAGAAGTCGAAATCCACTCAACTTTGTTAGTAATAGTATGATTTATCGATTTTATGCTTTCTTGAATAAAATCTAAAGGGTACCCTTAAATTCAATAAAATGACAGATGACTTTTTATCGGATTGATCTTTTCTGAAAGTTTCATAAAGATCGAATAGTATTTGACGAAGTTATAGCGATTTGAATTTTCCTGTATTACTATGGAACAATATGCCCTGTATTACTATGGAAACATATGGCTATGGAGCCATATCCGCTTTTTACCGACTTAGACACTACAGGTTTGCTAGGATTTGCATGAAAATTGCAGGAATGATAGGTATCATGAAGATGAGTACATATAATTGAAACAAGTCGAAGAGGCAGGAGAGAGCTCCTAGCAAAAGGGCTTTGTAACCATTCTAGGATTCGAAATAATAGGCCATGAATCGATGATTACAGTACAGAGAAGTGACTCCTGGAAAAAAATTTCATGAAAGGTAGCCGATATGAGTATCAACTGAAAGTTCGCTATGAGAGCTTTTCAAAACAGTTCTTAAACTGACCGTTTTTGCTTCAGTGGGGGCACAGGGGGGGAAATACATGAAAAATTTGTTTCCTCTCTCGCGAATGGACACCCGTGATCTAAAAAATCTGAAAAAATTATCAAGGGAGATATTTATGGGTATAACTATAACAAATACCTCAGAAGTCAAAACTCTTTCAACTTTGTTAATAATAGTATGATCCTCGAATTTCACATTTTCTCCAATAAAATCGTCTTTGACATGTTTCTTGATTTTATTCGTAGCTGGTTACTGCATTTTGTAAGTTGAGTACAAAACCCTTCTGACATGAGCATAGGTCTGTCTACCCAACTTGTTTACTTTTGCTGCCTCATCTTATTCGCATTTCACTGTTGACAACAGAGAAAATGCTTTGTCTCGTATCCTAAATGATGCTAATAGGAGTGACATCAAGTCGAATTATGATGAAATATTTAGTGATCACAACTGTTCGAACGATATTGAAGAAAAGATTTACGATTAGGTATCTTTCACTCTGCATCCATCTACCTCTGCAAAATGTGGTGCATTGCATGGACTTTCTACATAGTGTCACAGTTGCTATTACCTTGGGGAAAATAACTGCATGCTTGCTCCAAGTCGAACTCCAGTTGGAGACATCATATCTACTTTTTTGGAAAAACTTAAATGACCAGCATCTATTTTAGGTTCAGAGCCATCACTAGTGGATAGTTGTCGTCTCATCATCGAAGAACACGTACTTGCACCGATCACTCAAAACTCAAACGTATAAATTGTGGAGTTTCGACTAAAATACAAAATACTAAAGTGTGCTCATTCATCACGCATTGTTTGGCGACCAGCCCTTAAAAATATAATAGCTGCAAAAAACTGGGAGCCTTAATAGGACTTCTATATTTAGCAGGGTTATTCAACCCAAATCACGAAAATATAGGGTTATCCTTTTTACGCTTGGGAAAGTAAAGCTAAAGAAAACACATCAAATATTCATATGGAAACGAAATTCAATTCAATTCAATATAAAGATTGAACCTTGCCATAAAACGTGAAATACAACATCATTCAAATGTCCTCCACGGGACCTCTTACAGGCCTCAATCCTTTTGAGGTAATTTTCAATAACTTTTCGGCACGTTTCCGGAAATATCTCGGCCATAACTTCACGAAACTTGGTTTTCAATTGCTCAATATTTTGAGGATTGTTTGCGTAAACACGATCTTTCACATAGCCCCATAAAAAAATCCAAAAGTGTTAAGTCGCAGGATCTTGCGGGCCAATTGACATCACTCAATCTCGAAATTACGCGTCCTGGAAATTTCTCTTGCAAAAGTACTCGATTAACCTGTGTTTGGTGGCTTGTGGCTCCGTCCTGTTGGAACCTCATGTTTTTCAGATCATAGTCTTCAATTTCTCTCCAAAAATAATCGGTTAACATCCGTCCATAGCGGTCAGAATTGACTGTTATGGCTCTTCCTTGATTGCTTTCAAAAAAATACGGGCCAATAACACCACCAGACCATAATGCACACAAAACGGTCACTTTTTCCGAATGCAAAGGCCTTTCTGCGATCACCTGAGGATTTTGAGAGTCCCATATGTGGCAATTCTATTTATTTACGTAACCACTGAGGGAAAAATGAGCCTCATCACTAAAGAAAATTTTGTCCAAAAAATCGTTATCAATGGCTTGTTGTTCAATCACCCAATTCGCATACATTCTGCGTTGTGTATGGTCTTGAGGCTTAAGTTCTTGAGTGAGTTGGATTTTGTACGGATGGAGATTCAAATCCAAATGCAAAATCCACCACAATGAGCCGTAAGACAAGCCCAAATGTTGAGCACGTCGAGGAATCGACAAATTCGGGTCTTCCTCCACACTTTGAGCAACGACAGAAACATTTTCAGCAGAACGAATATTGCGATCATGCACAGGCCTTGCAATATCAGTAACCGATCCAGTCTCTTCAAATTTTCTCACTGTGTTCGAAATTGTTTGCTGTGTAGGTCGATTGTGTCGACCGTAATCGGCTCGTAAAGCCCTAAATGTTGATACAGCAGAATCACCATTTTTATAATAAAATTTAATAATTTTAACGCGTTCTTCGATGTTAAACGATCCATATTTTTAAATGGCAAACCTTCAACGAAAGCAAAAACACGCTTTGGATGACATTTAATTCTAACAGATGTCAAATGGCAGGGTTATACTTTCCTACCACGAAATGGATAACACTGTATATCTTCACTTTGGGCATCAGATGATACTGGATATGGGACTTTTCGATATACAATGACCCTTTACCGCTTCAGGTTTTTGGGGTTTTGCACTAAAATACAAAACCCTATTGCAATCACGACCTGTTTCCGTCTGTCCGTCCGTCCGTCTGTATGTCACAGCACTTTTTCTCTGAAACTATAGAAGCTACAGCCATGAAACTTTGTGAAAAGGTCAAAAGTGGCGACTTCTTGGAAGTTTTGGGGTGGAAAAATTTTTCAAAGGGGTTTAAGGGGGTCTCCCCATATAGATGGGTGACCCCTCAAAAGTAGGGTGTCGTTGGAAAGGTCTCAATAAGATCTTTTCAAAACAAGTTTTGAAATTGCCGTATCAGTACCATGGGGGGCAGGGGAAGGGGAAATATATGAACTTTCTGCGTACCCCCCTCACGATTGGACACCTTTCACCGAAAAATCTGAAAAAAATCATCAATGTAGGCCTTTATGAGTACAACAACAGCAAATACGTGAGAAGTCGAAATTCACTCAACTTTTTTAGTAATAGTATGATTTATCGATTTTATGTTTTCTTGAATACAATCTTAAAGATAGCCTCAAATTCAATGAAATTCAGTACGTAGGTGACTATTTATAAGATTAATCTGTCCTGAAAGTTTAATAAAGATCGAATGGTATTTAACGAGGTTATAGCGATTTAAATTTTCCTGTATTACTATGGAACAATATGCACTGTATTACTATGGAAACATATGGCTATGGAACAACATGCGCTTTTTATCAACTTTTACACTACAGGTTTGCTAGGATTTGCATGAACGCTTCAGGAATGGTAGGTATCATGAATATCTTTGAGAATTGGTTCAGCTAGTGGTATCAGTAATCATAAAACAAAATAGTGGCTGTTTTAAATGCGAAGATTGAATAATTTTGAGTTATTTTTCCCCAACTTCAACGTTTAAGGTTCATGCTTTTAACACTTGATTCAGTTTAATGAATGACCGAAGATGAGTGCCTACAACTAATACTCATAGGTGAAACAAGTCGAAGAAGCCGGAGAGAGCTCCTAACAGAAGGACTTTGTAACCACTCTAGGGTTCGAAAAGAAAGTTCTAGTGCCATGAGTCGATGATGACAGCACAGGAGAGTGGCCAACCTTACAAAATGTCCTAATACTCTGTAAGTTTGATGAAATTCCTATCATGTTCACGGAAGTTATATCCATTTCTCCAATTGCAACAACAAAAAAATATTATTTTGGAATTTTATGGATTTTCCATCGAACCAGACACTGCAGTTTTGATTTGATCTTGTTAAAATTTTCAGATAAGATCAATGACATAAATGTTTTTGGGATTTCATGATTTGAGTGATTTTTGTTAATTGAAAATGGAGAAACAGTGGATTTTCTTTTAAACGAGGAAATTTCTTTGACATGTTTCATGATATTATTCGTTGCTGGTAATTGCATTTTGTAGGTTGAGTACAAAACCCTTTTGACATGAGCGTAAGTCTGTCTACCCAACTTGTTATATTCTTGATTACGTTTTGATGATGCTACGACTAGAAAGAATAAGGTAAAAAAACTAGTTGACGACTGTATCTAAAGTTTTTTTACCAAATGGGTGATCGTAAAGATAACTATGAGCCGACCAGTCTTTCGACTAATTGCCCACAAGCGACACAGAAATGATCCTGGGTGCTTACAAAGTGGCAATGAGCTATCTCATCGGGGAACGACTGGAGGATATAGATCCACGATGAAACAAATGACAACGGCCAGCGCCTGATTGACTTTGCATGTAGCAGAAATCTGGTCATACGTTCGACTTGCTTCACACATCGACGCATTCATAAAATCACCTGGGTATCACCGGATTGCAACACACAAAACCAGATTGATTATGATTTAACAACGTTGGGCCTTGAGCATATTTGACGTAACTCAGATCATTATCGATGTCGTATGTCAAATGCATATTCGGCGAAGATCAGCCTGCTACAAAAATTTGACATTGATATGCTCCAAACGGCGTCTGTGGCCAAACATTTTACGGAAACCCTCGACAACCAGCTGGCTCCCATCTTATCAGACATGTCGATAAAGACGAGCAACGAGCTCTGGATGGAAGTGAAAGCGGCTATCAGAACCGTGGCAGAACAGACGATCGGACATCAAGCCCGGCGCAACAGGAATGATTGGTTCGAGGATGAGTGACAGAATGCGTTAGATAAAAAAATCAGACGTACAAAAAATATCTTGGTAGGAAAACCAAGACGAAGTGAGAGCACTATGAAAATCTTAGAAGAGTAATTAATAAGATAATTAGAATTAAGAAAATAAAATACTGTGATAACCAATTGAGAATTATACATGTAAGTTTAGCGAGCAATAACACAAGACAAGCATAAAAAGTAGTGAAAAGCCTGAAGTGTGGTCATCAGCCCAAAACCACGCTCTGTCGTGATGACATCGGCAATATCATCGCTGATGTAACCAAGAATAGGGAAAGATGGGCATCATATTTCAAGAACCTCCTTAATCCTCCGCACAGCTCCAGAACATTGGAGCCTAAAGAGTTCTGCGGAGAGTTACTATTGGTCCCACCAACTCTGCATGAAGTTTGTTTCACCATCAAAGCCCAAAGGAATTATAAAGCGCCGGGCATCGATGAGATTCCAGTGAAGCTCATCGAATATGGTGGCAGCAGTGTTCATCAAGTTATTGACAAAATCATCCAGCATATTTGGCAACAAGAACACATGCCGAAAGAATGGAGCCAATCAATTATATTCCCTATCCGCAAAAAGGGTGACAAGCTACAGAGCGAAAATAATAGAGGCATATCAATGCTTTGTACGGGGTACAAAATATCTTCTAAAATCTTGGCAAATAAAATTGGATCATACGTCAACAGTATTATTGGGGAGTATCCAGGTGGTTTTAAGGCAGGTAGATCAACAATAGACCAATAATTGTTCACAGTCAAGTAGGTACTTGAAAAATACTGGGAGTTCAACATAGACTTACACCAAATTTTTGTTGACTTCAAGCAAGCATTTGATAGTATTGATCGTAATGCACTGTACGAAATAATGCTTGAATTTGACATCCCAGCCAAATTAGTCCGTCTTAGCAAGATAACAATGACGTCGACAACTTTCCAAGTCCGGATCAATAACCAACTCACCGATGCCTTTGACACAAATATCGGACTAAAGCAGGGAGATGGGCTGGCCCCATTGCTATTCAATTTGGCTCTGGAGTACGTCATAAGGAAGCTGCCTGTCGATACGCGAGGTGCATTACTATACAAGTCGAGCCAAGTAGTAGCCTGTGCGGACGACATCAACATTTTGTCGTGGTCTTTGAAAACTGCCAAAGAACTCTTCCTGAAACTCGACAGCAAAGCAAAGCTAGTAGGGCTACAAATCAATGAAACTATAACAAAACTCAGGATACAGTCAAGGAAAAATACCTCGAATACGCAAAATATCACACTTGGCAATGAAAGAGACGAAATGCACCGAAGAATGCAGGTTGCAAATGAAATATTTTGTTCAATTTTGACGATCTTGTAAACAAGCTGCATACACAGAAAAACAAAGCCCCAAGTATGCAAATCTGTGATAAGACCTGAGTTATGCTATCGGTGTGGAACATGGACCCTAACCCAAGCATCCACAAATATATTGAACGCCTCTGAGCGACGGGTTCTGCGGCGAATAATTGGAGCGAAATTAGACGGGGACCAATGGTGAATTCGATGCAACCATGAGCTGTATGAATTTTTGACGAACCGGAGGTCTCAAGGATTGTAAGACTGCGGTAGCTGCAATGGGCTCGACACATGAATTGTATGGACCAACAAAGGATACCCAAAAAAATATTCGTTGAGAGAACTTGAGACCGGAGACCGGTGGGGAAGCCGAGAAAACGCTGGTCTGACTCGGTCGACAAAGACAGCTCATCGCTGCTCAGATTTCGGAATTGGAGGACGCGGTCAATCGACCGAGACAGTTGGAGGTGCTGTTCGCAAGAAGCGAAGGCCCAAGAGGGGCTGTAGTGCTAAGAAGGAGAAGGAGAAAGATAACTTTTCTCCGGATGTGACTCCTATTGTTGATGAGATGCTGGTACCCTCCAGAGTGTAGTAACCACCCAAGGTAGTTTGCGAAAAGTGAAGCAACAAGCGTTTGCATAATGTCAATTGTGGTCATGGCAGCCACTCGTGCAGCTATCTATGCAAAGACAAAACTAAGTTGACAATTCAACGATGACTTTGGCGAGAGAATTTCTGATGATAGTTAAACGATGTCAGTAAACTGAAAAAGAAAGAAGAATTTTCGAACTAAATAATCAATTCACGTGATGCGTGTATGCGGCAAAAACTCGATGGAATTTTGTGAAGCAGCAATGAAAATTGAGTGAGAAAAGAGGCATTTTCAATTGTCTCTGGCATGGAATCGTGAAGAGCAAAACGATTTGCCTGTCCCGGTGGAAGTATAAGCCGTTTTTAATTTGTTTTGCTTTTGATTTGGCAAATATTTGATTTGTTTCTATGTGCTCAGTGTCGCTTACCAACGATATGAATTTGTGAAAATTGAAAGCGTTGTTATCGACCTACATAAATGGAATGATTACGGATGCTCGTTACGTGAAACTATTGAAACCGAACAACCACCTGTGTCTCTATTATTTTTGATGGAGCATGTGGCAAATTAGTCTCTTGAGCCAGGTCAAAGGCGCATATTGCAAGATTTTTGTTTTCAAGTGCCTTGACGCGCTCGTGTCTTTGGTGAGAGTGCCAAAGTTAATTACATGAATTCGCAGTTTAAGCTCCGAATCGTGAAAGGTGTGCGAACCGGTGGTGCAATTCAAGGAGTTTTCGTTGCAGGTAGACGATCAAAATCGATCCACAAGTGACAAGGTAACAAACATTCACGCGAAATTGCCAATTACCTGTTCAAGACCCGACGACTGTAGGACATTTGAGGTCTGTTGAATTTGTCAATTTCCATCGACATTGTGCGGGTTATTCCTAAATAGACGTCGTGGTCTCGGTCGTTGTTGTTTCTGTGAGCTTGTGTAGTGCCAAGAACATGAAAATCAAAATTTTCGCAAGAAGTGTAGAAAAAATGCAAATACGTAGAAACCGAAGAAAAGAAAAGTGTTGCGACAAATTTTATTCCTCCTTTCACTTTGACAAGTGTGGGGTGCAACAACACAACCCATCAGCTACACGCCATGCAAAAGACAACAATAACAATTCGAGTGAAGAAAATTCTGCCAGATTGTAACAAAAGAGAACTGGAAATATATTTTCAAGTGTCAGATCCTCAAAGAAACCGGTGTTCTCATTAGGGGGAAAAAGAGAAAACTTATCAAAACAATTAAAAGTAAGAGGTGAGTCTTAAACATCTTTTATTATTTGAATAAATTTAATTAATAAAATATAAATATTTTTTGAAAATAAATTTACTCAAAAATATTTTATAATTTAAGTATATTTTATTATATAGATTATGTGTGAAAATTCATCGTTAGAAAAATAAGGTACTATTAAGAAGAAGAGAACTTATAGCCTATTGCAGCAACAAATGGAAGATAAAGTTTGTAAATTTCCTTGTTGTTATTGTTTCTTTCATTGATACTGCTTTACTCCTTACACATTATTCGCGATCATTTGTCTCATGTTGTTTTCTTCAAAATGAATGGCCCCACTCTACTATGGTCTGTAAATATTCTTGTCAACGGCGAATTCGTGCCAATCCTCGAACGTGGGCAGTTTGGAAAAGTCATGGCGTCCGGTTATTGTAAATATATCCTTCGGTTGGTCACCTCGGTCTTCAACCCCTGCCGAATGTGTCCAACTGCTACTTCACGAAAATTCGCAGGTGTGAAATTTTTTTAATGGGTCCTTGCGCTGGTGGAAAGAACGCACCCCATGACACCACAACGCTAGCTGCTAGCACGTTTACGCAGTGCCAGGTGAGGCCATTCCAGTTGAGCACTAATTTTTCGCTCGTTGAGGCAGCAGACCACCGCTGCAATCGTGAACGGATACTTAAAACCCTAAAAAAATACAAGGGGACGATGTGGTTTTTGCTAGTGAATGCTAAAAAAAAACTGCCAGATACAGTCTGAAAATAATGACTTTGACTGATGCTAAATTCGTTGTGGCAGAACATCAGGTCAGCCAAGAAGCAAAAACGAGAAACTCTTACCTATAAAAACCTGTCAAATTGAAATTTAACTGGTGAAGTAATCGAGCAGTCGCCTAAGCAAATTACTCGAAAATCGACATAACACCGATCCAAATTTTAATTGCAGATTTGGAAAATTTAATTATTCCAATTCATAGTTTTATAAGTTATAAAATATTTTTTTTATAATAAATATAAATTTTATATTATCTTTCTCCTCTCTGTGTTAAATTTGAATTTTTTCTTATAATTATATCCTTTATCATACTTAATCTGAGTAAATCAGGGCACGGCTGAGAAGGCAGCATCGGGTGTATCGGCTCTGAGTTGACTCATGGTCAACATACGGGGCCCAGCCTATCATGAGGGTGCCTCTTGATGAGTGCTTTAGGAACAACGCTACTGTACGCAGCAGAAATATAGGGCAACGTCCTCAGTAAGGAGATGTACCATAAACGCTTATCACAGGTACAGAGAAGAGGAGTACTGAGGATTGCATCTTTATATACAAGTCTCTAATACGGTGGTGAGAGTAATTAAAAGCGTAATACCTGTTGCCCCACCTGGTAAAAAGCGTCACGCTATTTACATCGAAACGAGGACTTGAGGGTGGCGGTTACTAGCAAGGAGAGACAGCGCTCACTAAACGATTGGTAGCAGTCCTCAGTGAATTGCACGAAGGGAAGGTGGACCGCGCCCCTTATCCTGGATGCGAGACCATCACTGAATCAAAGGCATGTTGAGACTGACTTCTGACTGACTCAGCTTTTAAGCGAGCATAGATGTTTTCAGTCTTACCTGCCCAAGATTGTTAAGTCACGATCTACCGATTGTCAGTTTTGCCCGAGAGAGGAGGACGGTAGGCGCAACACATATTTTGTGTGCAAAAAATGGAAAAAGCTGCAACAAGAGCTCTACAGAGAGACGGGAGGGCTCATCCTGGATAATATAGTCATGTTGATGTAATAATTGGTCAACAAATGGAACCATGTGGCACATTATGTCCGGACAGTTCTAAAAGATATAAATGGCTCACAGCAGCCGAAAGCGTTGGAGCTGGAGGATCCCTTGTCTCGCAATTAGTCTACCCCTCTCCAGTCCCACCAGAAGAGGGACCCCCGCCCGAAGTCACCTCACGGCGTAACATAACGAGACCTGACCCAAAATAATGTGTTAAACTGTTCTCGGGTTGACAGAGGAGGTATTTAGTAAGAAATGACATTCACCTCCCAACGACAAACAAAACAAGTTCAAGTACCAGGAGAGTGCTCCTGCCAAAAGGGTTTTGTAAAACAATTAGTAAATCAAACAATATATTCTGCCCATCAAAAGTTGACTAATGTTCAAATTCCATATATTAAGTTCGTAGAACTTAATGCTGGTTATTATCTGTGCATTTAAATTCGCCGCCATTTTGTTTCAAGTATTTTGACCCCATTGCTTGATTAGTCATGATAACACATCAATATTACAAACCATTTCTAAAATTTTTATCAAAATTCCTAGATACTTGTTGTGTCTAGGTCCGTTGCAAACGTGTTTCTCCCTAGTATCACGTGTTAATGCTGTTCTAATTGTTAAGTATTCAATCGGCTGTAACTTAGCTGTTTATTGTTCAATTATTGTTATGTTTTCAGAACACATACAATTGCTATAAAAAACTTAAATTGTAGCTTTTGGGAAATTTAAGGATCCCGTTTGGATTTTATAGGCAAAAATGTAAAATTTATAAAATGTACCATTATTAACAAAGTTGATCGAACTATGACTTCTGTGGTATTTGTTGCCCTTGTACTTCTAAAATCACACATCTGTGAATTTTTTCATATTTCTGGGTAAAAGGTGTCCAATCGCGAAAGGGGGACACCAAATTTTCGTACATTTCCCCTTCCCCTGCACTCCTCAAAGTAAAATTTGTCAATTTAAGCCTATTTTAAAAAGTTATCATTTAAACCTTTCATTTAACACCCATATTTCCCACATGTTATAAAATTTTTTTCGGGGCCACTCCCCTATGTAGGAAGACCCCCCTTAAACACCTTATAACAAAATCTTATGTTTCTTGCTTATGTAGTTTGCGAGAAAAAGTGGTGTGACACACGGATGGACAGACGGGCAGACAGGACGCGATTTTAGTAAGGTTTGGTAAAATGATGTTACAAAACCCCTAAAAAAGGGTATGTGGAAGTAAATGCCTTTATATATTTGTAAAATGGGTTAAGCAAGTATCTACTAAATTAGACCAGGTAGATGGATATAAATTTTTGTTTTTTGGGATGTTGGTGTTCCGTTTGTTCTGGTTCATCCCGTTTCTGTTTCTTTTGGAGAGTGTGGTCTAGTACTGATAAAATCGCGTCAAAACTGGTAAAAAGTTAGTTGGTAATAATGCTCCCATCATTAAGTTTGTTGAGTAATTTTTCAAACATCCGCCATAACGAAAATTGACGGGCCTTTTAGACAAGATTGACTGTTTTTCAATTTCTCAGGATTTTCGCATTTACTTGATCTGATTGTGCTAACGAGAGTGAAATTTTGTAGTTTCAAAGTAGTGACTTTACAAGCGGGACCGCACTAAACCAATTGTTATAGGAAATGTTTCCATTTGTGCCATAAATAGTCCTTGATGCAGTCTATGAGTGCTCGTTGCTCTTTCGATGTAGAGTATCGTGCTCATTATGTACTTATTTCCACTATCGCATGTCATAGGATTTTAATGATATATTTATAAGGCTTATTTGGGATGTACATTCCGAATGGGCATCTTTCTTGAAATCCAAGCAGTTGTACGTCAATAGTAACATGACTACCTGGAAAATAGTTTACCTGACACTTATTTTTAAAAAGTTCCCAAACCATTCTCACGGATACAAAGGGATCTTCTTGTTGAATAAGTTGACCATGGGATTTATCACCTATCCTTGCACAACTAATCAAGAAATCAAAATGATCGCTGCTCATCACAACCACATACCTTGTTCCTGAGAAAATGATTGTCTGCCATAGCAGCAGTCAAAGCTGGAATACAAGTTCAGTAGAGTTTTTGTCTCTAAAAGTGGTGTAATGAATCATGCGACGCCGCTGGCGACCACTACTAACACATTTTGCTGCTGGGTGGCTTGTCATTCCACGTTGGTTGCGACGAGCGCACATCCCACGTCAATTTTGTCGTGGGATGTCAAGAGGATTTGACAGCCACATGGAGTGAAGTGTGCAAGTAGTGGCCGCCACCCAAGAAGAACTTTTAGCTGATACACCCTCGGCACCTGCATCGTTATCGCCTTTAGATCCATTTTCGGAAGCATCTTCACGTGGAGGCAGTGCATTTATCTCATCCAATCAATCCAAGGTAAGGAATCGTCCCGACACCGAATTCGTCTATACAATTGCCATTTATCAGGTTAAATACGCACAAAATGACAAAAGTCAATTGCAGCTATCGACCGATAAATGAGGGTATTTGAGCATCTAGAACAAGAAGCCCAACGACTACAGAGTGATGGAGAATGCGTTGTTTTGAGGGACAGGAAGCTTAATATTGCTCCTGCTATTAAGAAACAGACTATATGTGCAACGAATGGTACCATTTATTATGCCGCTACTCCACCGGCTCCGATAAGCAACATGCTTATTGATCAGTTTGCAGCAGTTTACCCACCAGCAGGTGTGCCCACAATATACCCACCTTCAATGCCGTACCAGCGTTTTATCAGTACTACAGTGTGCCAATGCATGTTCCCACCATTTGGCCTCAGAACTATCAAGGTAATTAGGTTTGCTTGGATTATGTTGCGTGTGATGTTGTACACACAGGATATGATTGTGCCGATTGTGTTTTAAATTTAATTTCGACCGTTTTCGATGAAACGTTTGTTAAAATTAGCTGAACAGTCCCTACTTCATGAAATAAGCGCTTGAATTTAATTTTGCTTGAGGGTCTTCTATGATTAAAACAAAAATATGTAATTATAATCGAAAGCAAAACAAAACGACTTTGTTGTGGGTATAATGAGGCTACACCAAAGATTGTTTGATTTTGAGACACATACACACAAGGAGGTAGACAGGACTTTGTTTGTAAGATACAGAATTCTTAGACAACAAAATACGAAACGAGAAGGCGTATTTATTAAGATTATATTTATTTATCAGTAAAAAAACCCTAAATACAAATGAAAACCACTTCATTATTAATCTAAACTATACATTATAAAGTAACTAGATAAAACTAGATGCAAGTAATAAGCATAGTATACTCAACTAGTAACCACACTCCATCAACCCTCCGGAAAAATTCGAACACAAGCCGAACAGCGAGCCATAAATCTTCGGTAGCAGGTAGATGGTAAACGCTGATGCGAGGAATGGCGCGAATATAAACATATGCTTCGATGGGAGATTTCAGGGCTACCAGAGCTAAAAAATCAATAACATTGCAGAAAAACAAATTCGTTCCATGCAATCTTTTAGTTTTTGTTAGGATGTGGCAGCACTCCTATGTTCTGAAATGCATAAAAGAACACGTGCGTCGGAAATTTTATTTGCATTTTGCTTTGTTTCTTGAGCGCGCGAAACATGGGATCAGCTGTCATGCCCCGGATCAGCTGACGTGCCCCTGGGAAAATTCAAAAAGTGTGCAACACAGGGTAAATGAAAGGTGTGGCTACTATTTGAGTATACTATGGTAATAAGATAAACCTCTAGGCTATATACAATGATAAAAACATACTAGTAGAACAGAATGATAAGTAATATATTTGTAAACAAAGCATAGAATAGATATATGAATTGTGCTGCGAGATGCGGCGAGCAATACGCAAGAAAAATGCGGATTTGATTAGACGCGAGAGACGAAGTTCGCGAACATCGGCTTCGACCCCGTAACACGTCAATATATTTTAAACGACCGTGCAACCTACAAGCAAAAATTAAAAACAAAATCAAAATCGTTGCATCCAAGCGATATCCAACATCCGCGCGTTAGAAAGAAACAACTTCGGATCGGTAACTAAGGTTAATGTTGGTATTAAAATTGAACGATATTTAGAAATCGACAAAAGATTAAAAGATAAAGAACACAGCGCATTTCTTTTGCGATGCCTCCTTTTTATATATACATTATAATTAATTATATACAGAAGTCATTAAACCCATACAAAACTCTCAAAATATTATTTATATAAGAATTATAATAATAACACAAATAAACCGGAAAAGATAGTAGGTATTCGATTGAAAGTAAATATAACGATATGCCCAAACAACCAAATGGTAGATGAAACTCAAGGACGGGTCCACAAAGTAATTAACAGAGTAAAAAAAAAGAAATCATCTGTTTTTACACAATACTGGTAGAGAAGTTTTTGAGAAAAGAGCTTTAGGGGAATATTTTATTCTTAAAGAATGAAAAAGTGGAAACAAAACCAATATAAGCCATAATGTTGAAATAGTCAATATGGCAGAATGCTTGCTGATGATGATAATGATGGCACTAAATTTGTCTCAGAAAATGTTTGACCTATTTCATTGAATTTTATATACGAACCAAATATAAATATTATTTAGAACCAGAAATACGCTTGAAAATGGAAAGTAATCATTGTTTAGAGAATCCGAGTTGATTTTAATACATTTACATTTCAATTCACTACTTACGTATTGTCTAGCAGAATAAAAATAAATTATTGTAATAAAGTCAGCGACCACGCAAAAAGCTGCACGGTTAGTAAGAAAAATTTATTATATTCAGAAATTGTCATGCTCTGTTATAAATTTTTTGGCGAGACGTCAGTCGATAGGAACGGCACAGTCACTTAATGAAAGTCAAAAATAGAAAAACTTGAGAACATCAAAACAACGAAACAATACGTAAGAAAACAATCGAACGCACAAAATTTTTGTAATCGTGTTTAGATATTTTAATGGTTTTTTTAATAACTTAAGAACGTAAGTAACTATTTGAAGACGTCTAATGTAATAGAAAACCATTCATTTAAGCTCTCATCTGTAAAAGGAAACACAATAATTTACATTTAATATTTTCCTTTCTAATTATTTTATAATTCCAATTTGAATATGAACTCTTCCAACAGAACCATGTTCTAATATAATTGATAATTTTTTTGAGTATTTAAAAACACAAAAAAAAAACGCAAATAAACAAATCTTAAAAATGTTTAGATCTAAATTTAATTTGTCTTCCGAAGCGAAAAACAAATGAAAATACAGAATGAATCGCTTTTAATTTTATTTTTTTGAAAAAAAAAACACGAAAAACACGCAATTATTATATATTTTTATGCCTCTTAATCAATGAAAATAATAAGCTTAATATGAATTGCTAACTAAAAACACGACTTTACTTTCCAGTCGTTCTTTCTTTCAGCGGGAAAAAGAGTGCAAGGTAAGTTTGCCGTCGCGAGGGTAGGGTTTGAGAAAATCCGCTGAGGTTGGTTTCGCGTTGCGCGCGGTACGCGGTACCTTTGTTGTTTTGCCTTTTTATTAGCGTAGCTTTCGTCGGGTTGAGTTAGCGTAGCATATTTTTCGGTACCGCGTCGGAAATTCGGGAACGTGAAGTAAAAATTAAATTTTTGTCCTTGACTGATCCGTCTGGTTGTGTTTTGTGACGCGTTTGAAAATATTGGTGGCTGAAGATTGTAGATGAGCGTAATCCATTCGGAGACCCGCGAGCGAAATCCTCTCCGATCTAGCTGGCCGACAAGCAGCCACCGCGTGAATGGATTACGGTCCACGGATTGGTTGACCAGTGGGTACCATCCGTTGGCACTACTCAGACTTAACGTCTAGAACCGATGAGAGGTCGGTTCCTCGCTTGGACGTAGATTTTAAAATCATTACAGTAGCATTTATCATATATTCTGACGTTTTACTGCGATTTCAATATTTATCCACTGAACGATCTCCTCAATAATTTTGTCAGTGATAAACCAATGAAAACATGACACTGGGTCATTTACAGTCCTGGAAAAAAAGTTGCTTTTTTGTGGTTGGGAGATAAATGCCATTCACGCACTGAGTGTAAGACTCCCATGTTCGCAAGCAACTAAACTACTCACTAAAAACCTCCCCTATCAACTCAAGAACCCAGACGGGAACCATTTGATACATTACGTCGGGCCAGATCTCGTTTTGCTCCAACGTGAGGCGCCTTCAAGCTGGGGGATCCCTCCTTGAGCGGAAAGGGAGAGAGAGAGGAATTGCCAGATAAGCGATCCCAATGCCTCCCGCTGGTGTACTGTGTAATCTTCCAACATAACACGATAGCGCTCTCCATTGACGGTAACATGACGGTCGTTTTCATCCACGAAAAAATACGGCCCAATGATACCTCCGCCATGAAAAACACACCAAACAGTAATTTTTTGCAGATGCAACGGTATATCAAAAAACTTATGTGGGCTTGTTGCTAACTAACAATGCATATTTTGATTATTAACAAAGCTATTGGGCCAGAAATGAGCTTCATCGCAGAATATGATTTTTAAAGAACAGTAATTAATAGAAATTTTTTATGATTTACAAACATTGCTAGCTCATGAACTTTACCATGATGATAATGTTAACTTTAACTAGCATTTTAACTTTGACAGTTTATTAAAAAAGTTTAATGGTACGTTCATATAAAGACACGAAATTGTTATGTCCCTTATGCAAAACCCTATATATGTTGCTTTCTTCCGCCGCATCCATCGACTTGACAAGACGTGTTTTTCTTATCCCTCTAAAGACACTACACATATGAAGCTTTATAAATTTCTGTTTATCTTTGTCATTGATTATTCAGTTTGACATTTTCTATAATTTTCGTTACTCACTGCATTTCCAAAGAACACGATTGGATGTAATTAAACCTTTCATTTTCAAAGTTTTAATATTGATTCATAAATGATTGATTTGCCTGAATGAATCAATAAATAAAACAAAATGGAAACATTTGCATCCTTCCTGGTCCCAAAACCATTACAGCTTTGACATCGTAGATGACATAATTTAAAATAACTAATTAATGTGATGAATAATTGCAAATCCAATCAAGAGACCACGACGCGAAGCTTAATGAAAACAATCAAAATACAAAAATAGTTACTATCGCATCATTTTGCATGCTCATCAAACAAAACATTCATCGCCTCGCAGGGCAATCAACGTTCTTAGCATATTAAAATCAATTCCCAATTTAAAAGGACGAAAATTGAACCGCATCAGTTTAAATCATCATACTTTAATTCTTTTCAACAAATAACACAAATTTCATCGTGACATTGAGGTGAATTCCTTCACACTGCGTTTGATGCCAGTCAGTCATCATACGAGGGGATACGACCCGCAAGTTTGAGCGAAAATAGGAGAGTACTCGTATACTATATCCTCGCCTCATAACCCTTTCGTTAAGTTTCTGCAAAGCTTTTTCATAGAATGGAGTTTCCCTCATTGTGCGCAAAACTGCAATAAGGAGAGTTTTCGTTTTGTGGAGAGTTTTTAGAACTTAAAAATGCTTTTGAAAAGCTTTTTTGTGTTTATCGGTTATTGAATTATTTTACTCATTCTAGTTTAGCCACCTCATTTGAAAACTAAGCTAAGGATAGGGAACAAAATAGGTACAACAACACGAGGCACGTTTTTATTTAATTAATTTTTTCTATCAATGATAAGAATAAGAACAACTTTGGAGCGTTATTTAAGCAAATGTTACCGATCTGATTTTAGAATTATCTGCGGAAAATTTCTTTGAAAAATTTAGTAGAAAGAATAAAAGTTTTGTAACTATTTCATTGGAAAGCTTATGCCGATCCCGATTTTTAGCAATGTTTCGATTCGAGTCTTCAGTCTCTGAAAATAAAAGTTCTGTTTCGAATCATGAAAATTTAATGAAGCCAGTAGTGAGGCAAGTCTCAAGATACTCGTCTGTAGGGTGGAACGGCTGTGAAATCCAGGAGTTTTGGCTCACAGTTACAGATCTTGCAATATGATTCTGAAGCAGTTTCAATATGAAGATATCGACTCATTTCAATTTAGCAGTTTTATAAATTCTTCTATTCGATATATAGTGCTTCCAATCGGTCTCAGGCTTTCTGTGTAAACCAGTACATGCACGAAGACATTTCTTTCCGAAAACTCTTAATTTTTCCATAGTACTAGCCCTCTGGCTGTACCAGATCTGACAGCCATATGTCAAAACTGATCTAATCAGGGTCTTATAACAGATAACTTTGTCCTTTTAATCGATGTATCTGGAATAAAAGAGTCAGCAAAGGGCCATACCAACTTTTCGTGCTTTACTGAGCATGCTTTTGACATGTTAAGTATAGTAGAGATACTGATCGAGATGAGTACCGAGGTATCGAAAATAGGATATATGTAGACCTAATCAGAATTACCCTCACCAGCCATATTGCGGAAATCCTTCCAATTACGTTTCAGGTCTGTATTGGCCCCCTGCAGCGTTGTCCGAAATGAAATTGCTTCGCATTTTTGCGCATTGATTTTTATTTGTAGGTGCAGAGCTGCACATCATTAAATATTTTTAGGGTTTTGTCAAATAATATTACAAAACCCTACTACAATCGTATAAGCTACAAACATAAAATATTGAATATACAATAGATGTACAGTGGCGCCCTCTTCAAAGTTCCTATCCAAAAAAAATTTTACAAGGTTCTTAAGAGGAAGTGGCCACTGAAAAAAGTTTCATCCAAAGTAGCCGATATGGAAATTAAATGAAAAGTCCTGATGAGAATTTTTCAAGACAGGTCTGAAACTAGGATTTTTTGTTTCGAGGGGTGCACAGGGAGGGGAAATACACGAGAAATTTGTGTCCCGCCCTTTGCGATTGGACACCTGTGATCTGGAAAAAAAATCACGACGGTAGATGTTTATGAGTACAACATCAACAAATACGTCAGAAGTCAAAATTCGCTAAACTTTGTTAATTTTAGTATCATCTTCGAATTTTACATTTTTTCCAATCAAATCGTGTGGATTCCCTTAATTTTAGTGAAAATTATACTTAAGTAGTCTTACATAGTAGTCTGTGTGGCCTAGTGGTTAGAGCATGAACGCATAAGCCGAAGGTCCCAGGTTCAAAATCTTGTTGGGAGCAATGTGATTTAGTTCAGGGGATTTTTCAGACAGACTATGAGTGTTCACTCAGTGTTGATATGTACTGATTTAATCAGATCATATCATTGCTGAGCTAGCACACGTGGAGCATGGTACTGACCAAACCAACTTCCGAAAAAAATCAATACGGTCATGGAAATGGGATACTCTAACTACCTCTAAGCGATTGCCCGAGAGGGGCTGTAGCGCTACAAAGAAGAAGAAGTCTTACATAAGGTCCTAGCACTCTGCAAGTTTGGTGAAAATCTAATCATATTCACGGAAGTTATAGCCATTTGAAATGTCTCCGATTACAAAAACAATACACAATTTTTGTATTTTATGGACTTTCCATCGAATCACACACTGCAGTTTTAATTAGATCTTCTTGAAATTATTTGATTGGACCAATAACAGAAACATTTTTGGAGATTCATAATTTGAGTGATTTTAGTTATGGATTATCTTATAAACGTGCACATCTCTTTGAATGAATTATCTTATAAATGTGCTCATCTCTTTGACATATTTTTTGACTTTATTTATTGCTGACGACTGCGTTTCGTACGTTTGGTACAAAACGCTTCTAACATAAGCGTTAGTCTATCTACTAGGGCTCATTCCCAGGAATTCTCGGCTCGAGAATTTTCGAGAAATCCTTGGACTTTGTTCCCGAGAGATCAAGCTCAAGAACTCGAGAAATCGTGTAACTATATAGAAATTAAATCGCCGTTTGTTGTGTAGCGTGGCAGCACGGGCCAAGGCGTAGCGGCACCCTTTAATCCCGCTACAAGCGCTCTGCGGCGTCGTTTTCACACGTTTATTTTCGTTTCGACTCTAGCCAAGTATAGTTTACGTAATGGATGTTACACAGACTACGGGATAAATTGAAATCAAACGGGTAAGTCTTTTCACTTTTATTGACACATCATGGCTTTATTATTCATATTATTTTTATCAATAATATAATCTAAATATGATCTTAAATTTTACAAGGTACGAGTACCTATCTGTTATTTTCTATTATTTTTGAGTCAAACTTTGAAACATAAAATAACTAACGATGCATTAATTATGCTACTTAGTCTAATTATATTTCCTATTTTTGTAAAACAACAACACACAAGCTTAGTTTTTAATTATTCTGATATAATTTTCTTATGTTAGTAATTTGAAACGACAAATGCCAGTTGTGTTGTGTGTGTACCACATATTAATCCAAGGGCTTATTATTAATTTGAATTGCGTTTGTTATAGATTTCTAACGTCACTATAACAGTAAAGATGGAAGCATCAAAAGTATGGAACTATTTCCAAAAAATAAGGAATCTGTAGATGCACAATGCCGAAAGTTCCCAAAAACCATTGCTTGCAAAGGTTCAAATACTAGCGGGTTGGTGAGACATTCAGCACATGTGCATAAAATCAATATTACTAAATGCGGGACCCAAGAAGAATTCGAATCTAAAGCATCTACAAGTTCAGGTGTGAGTGAACCGGAAAAAAGCAGGCATGGGTATGAAAGTATGCAGCAACAGAAACTAAACTTCAAAAATCCACCGATACAATCTTTGGGTGAACTTTTGGCGAGACTGGCTGCAAAAGACGGCTTCACCATAAATGAAATCACAAAAAGTGAATTCATTCATGATTCACTTACTGCTAAAGGATATAAACTACCCATGTGTGTTAATAATGTTATGAATCTAATGCTAAAATACTATGAGGATAAGGAAAAAGAAATGATAAAAAACCTTTCAGATATTTGTTCTTCAGGTAACCGGCTTAGTATGAGTATTGACGAGTGGACAAGCATAGGTAACAAACGCTATTTTAGTGGTATTTGTCATACTACAGAAACAACACATTATAATTTGGGGTTGGTCTATATACCCGGTAAATGTTGGGCCATTGAAGTAAGACAAATAGTGAAGGAACGCTTGAAACATTTTGGAGTGAAATTTGAGAGTGATTTTGTTGCCGTAATAAGCGACGGGCCAAACATTATGAAAAAATTTGGCAGAGAAAGCCAATGGAAATGGTTCTATGTGTAAATCATGTCATCCATTTAGCTTTCCTTGACACATTTTGCAAAAAACAGTCAGAAGTTACAGCTGCAAGGAATGCCTTGTATAACAATGACGAACACAGCAGCTCCGATGAACAAAGCAGCTCCGATGAACAAAGCAGCTCCGATGAAACCAGCAGCACTGATAACGATGATAAATCTTATATATCTAATGAAGAACCTAGACCGCAAATAATTTATGACATAAACAATATAATGACTGAGACCCGATTGATTATAAGATTTTTCAGAAAGAGTCCTCTAAAATCAATCCCATTGCAGAAACATGTAGTAGCCGAATTCGGAGTAGAACTAGTTTTGTTACTCGATGTCAAAACTAGATGGAATTCAATGCTTGAACGTTTCTTGAAATTAAAAAATGCAATCAACAAGGCATTGATAGATTTCGATAGCTCACAAAAATGGAATGAAGATAATATTACTGTGCTACAAAAGCTGCAGATGATATTAATATCAACAAAACTTGCAGTAGAGGCGTTGAGTAGGCAAGATGCCAATTTATTGACTGCAAAGGCTATAACAGACGTATTGTTAAAAAAATTAGAAAGTATCAATGATCCTTTGGCCCTCAAATTAGTAGATTCACTTAAGCATCTCTAATATCACTGCGAAAATACTTGAACAGCACTGACAATTTCATGCACAATAAAAATAACTCCTTCATTGATAACAAAAAGACATTTTTGATCGGATACGTTGAAAGAGAATATAATCGTTTATACCCTGCCATCACAACTTTGACCAAAAATGAGTCGGGAGTGGTAGAAGAAGTAACCTCATCAGAACCTGAAACCGAAAGCTTCAAAATTCAATTAGAAAAAGCAATTAAACCGAGAAATTGAAAAGCTCGAGAAATCATGAACCCTACTATCTACTCAACTTATTTGAAGAGTGCTCTGAACTATTGTAGCTTTCCGGTCTGCCCTTTAGATGAAAAGATCACCAGCAAACGCTACCAATGATCGCGTTGGCGAGACGTTAAAATCAAAGCCGTTCAATATCTTGCAAATGAATATTGAGAAAAGCAGAAGCGCAGTAACTGCTCCCTGCTGTCGACCATTCCAGAACTTGAAGTCACTTATTGCCGTCAGGTTTCCATCAGTTCCAGCAAACGATTTCCCGTATAACATATTGCACATTATGGCGACAAGGTTTCTGGGAAATCTGTTCTGAAGGAGTTTAAAAAATTAGTCCATCTAACCACCCCGTATCTCTGTTGTTTAGTTTCTAACATATGTTTGAGGTGACTATCGTTATCGCACGTATGGTCGAGAGCCTGGAACGAAAACCAAATTGGCGATCCGGCATGAACTCATATTTCTCAATGTGGGCGTTTAATGCTTTGTTTAATATCACCTCAAATACCTTGCTGATGTTAGGCAGCAAGCTGATTGGGACAATAGCTTTTAGAGCTCGAAAATTCTATTCTTTTCTTCAAGATTGGAAATACCTTAGATTTTTTCCACTCATTTGGGAAATATGAATCGCTCAACATATTGTTGAACAATATACAATAATTATTAAAAGCAACCTCAGGCAAATGTCGGAGAGCTATATTTGGAATACCATCAGTACTACATGACTTGTTGTTGTTTGTCTTGTCAAATATGAAACACAAGTCTTCAATAAGATTCAAGCTCGCTATGAGGTCAGATGTTAATGTTTCATTGAAATGAAGGAGAGATTCACTATTCAAGCTTGATTTGAAGTTGGAAACTTTTGTTTTGACAACCTCTGTAAGTATTTGATTCCCTTGATTATTAAATGAACCAACTTAAAATAACTTCCAATCAGGGCAAGTTTATGCAAACTATCACATATAACCCTGTTTCCCTTTCGATCTGGAGTCGTACTAACAATTTCGATACCAGCCCTTTTGAGAAAATTTATCTCATCACTAGCGACTTCAAGATTCTATACCTTCACTTGAGACTTCCTTCGGAATAAGCTACTTACTTTCATGAAAATACCATCTAGGTCCTGTGGGCTAATACCCTACAGTTTTTCCACCCATTGATTGCTGATCTCACTCCTGAAGTATGAACGGATTAAGTCCCGGTCATTCTTTAGGTGTGATTTCAACAAAGCCAACGAGGGATGGTTGTGGGCCAAAAATCGCCGATAAATATTATTGTTGACTCGTGTGAGAAAAAAGCTTTTCAATCTTTTACACCTTCCAATGGTTGGTGTTTCATATCCTCCCATATTGTTTTGGTATTTAATCTTGGAATCTACTTTCTTGATTGTTTCCAACGTCATCTTCTCTAACCTCGACAAACAGAGATATATTTACTCGTTGGATGGATTCCTGTCATTAGGAACCCTTAAACACGAACTACCATCATCAGAAGGAGAACATTGCTTCAGGAAATCCCAATTAAACTTCTCTTGAAACTTTTTCCAATCCGTTTTTGTTTTTTAAATTCAACCGGTGATTTTCATGTTGAACTGGAACGAGGTAGAGATCATCCCTTTGATGATTGATTTCCATTACGGTTGCGTTATGGTCGCTGTCATAAAGAAGCACCTGCAGTTTCCGTTGAGGACTATTAAAGCTGAATTCCAAATATGAATTTGTTCCTGGGTATGTTGGTAACTCCGACCCATATAGAATGCAGCTGTACGGTTTCAGGAAAACACCTCTAGGATTATTGTTAGCGTTCAGCCATGACGCATGCTTTGCATTCAGCGTTGGCAAGTCTGAAATTATCATACAGCCTGTTCAACTCGAGCATTTCAAACAAGGAATTCAGTTGCTCCTTGAACTTCAGAACGTTTCGACCAGCTGCATAGACAGAGATAACAAAGAAGTTATCCTCCCTCCCTCTGGCAGTGAAATTTTAGATAATGCACACTTCAAGAAATTCAAAGTTTTAGATTTGACTTTGTCAATATTTTGAAAATGATAAGGTATTCCAACGCGTTTACCCTATTGTTTCTTGCGAATTCAAAATTTTTGAATGTCAAGAAGTGCCATGAATTGAGGTGGATTTCAGCGAAAAGCATGTGGCCAGGCCTTGGCTTAACGTTGAATTCTAGGAGAGAGTCAAGTTGGTGTAGAGTAGCAATAGAGCTGACGTTGATTAAGATGAGACAAAGCCTATCCATGGGAATGTGACTGGATGACAAGTTATTTTAAGGCAACGCTTATTTTTGAATCTAGTTCGTTGATTCTCTCCCATAGTGCATTAAGTTGTTGGAAAATTTTAAGAAGCAACTCATTGTTGCCACTTACATTCTTTGCATTATTGTCTGCTGGTGCTCTAGTGGCGAGTTTAAATGATTGCCCAGTGTTAGCAAAGTTGGAAGCATTTCAGTGCGGTGAACTCGCATTTTCTTTGGAATAAATTTAGCTTTTGCATCTTGATATCAAGAGCATCTTCAATATAGCTGGATGACTAAATTCCCCACAGTTGATGCAGTGCAATTTTTTTTGAGGCTCCGTCTGATCCAATTTACACTCACCGCGGGCATGAATTCCCTTGCATTTTACGCACCTTAAGTGCATTGGTGGCCGATAACCAAATTGTTGGCACTGGTAATACTGTATAGTTTCTCTATAGTGGGGGTACTCCCACCTTACTACTCTGAAATTCAAGTACCTTATCTGTCAAAGAGAACTTGGACTGCTTTTATTAGAAAATTGTACCAGCTAAAGTGGTAAATTATGTAGTCCACGTTGCTTAGTAGTTAGAGCATTAAGCCCGTAAGCTAAAGGTCTCTGGTTCAAGTTTCGTTGGCGTCAATGAGATTAAGTTCGAGTGGTTTTTCGGTCGGACTATAAGCCTGTTCAGTTATGATGCGTGCTGGTTTGAAAATCAGGACGTATCGCAGCTGGGTGGTCGGACACACGGCCAAAGCGTGATAATGATCATTTCACCTTGTGGAGTGCCGATACATTAGATCATGATAATGAGATACTCTAACTGTCTCTAAGCGAAGGGCCGAAAGGGGCTGTAAGGCTACGAAGAAGAAGAAGAAAGTGGTAAATTATTCTTTTGTATGAAAAGCAGAAGACTGAAATGAATTCAATTTTTAGTGCAGCTTCTTTGAGCACTTGAAGAAGATCCACAGTATTCTCTCCCCAATCCAGGCCGTTCAAAAGAAAGATCTGATTATTTCCACTTTTTAGGTTATATGTGAATGGAAACTCTTCAGGATTCAGCGCATCTTTGGCTGATTTGAAATCAACCAAAGGTTTCGTTTTATTAGCTAATTTTTCTGCATTTACTTTTTTGATTTCAAAATTGTTATTTGATTTCAGCTGCTACTTGTGGACCATATCATCTCCGCTTTGTCAGAATACATTCGCCCAATTTTTTCTGCCTTGTTCCTGAATAGGATGCATCCACCATCAGCAGAGCTTTCTTGATCATGTTTTCTTTTTTAATGGTTGGTACTTGTTTCACATTTGACGTTTCTCCAAGTTTCCCCAACGTTGGAAAGCCATCGGGCTCCTCCATAACAGCGGTCCCGTAGTTGTCTTGGGATTCTTCGCTTTTCTGTATGTATTGAAGTAAAATGATAATATTCGATATTAAATTCTTGAATCGATTGCTTCGATGATATGACAAGCTTTTTTCAATAAAAATTAATTTCCAACTGACGTTTTGAAAATTAGTTAATTTTTGAAAATGTTTGTACATTTGTACGCAACAAATGCTAGACGTAGAATCAAATTAATTTTCTATGAACAGATCTAATTTCATATATATAAGTCTCTGCAATGACGAAAGGTAAATTCAATGAATTACTCTATACGGCGCTTTGTTTTACAAATTTCACATGCAGCGATATATGTATGTCTTTGCCGGTTGAGCCATTCCTGGCCGAAAGAATCAAGTGCTAGGCACTTCAGAGTTAGGCCGCAACAGCCGCATACGCTCAACGGTTGTTCATAGTCATTTCTTCAGGCTCCCACAGCTTCCATTGCTTTTCTTCCTGTAAAGAGTCTCCGGTTTCATGTCTCATGCGTTTGTATTCAAATCTCTCTATTACTTTCAAATGGGGCAGTTGATTTCGATCGGTTGATATCAACTGGATGTTGCCCGCTGACTTAAAGAGGAATGCTCTAAGTCTATCATAAGGGTACTTTCTCCGTTTGTCTCAGCACCGCTTATTTCGGAGAGAACAACCCAGATAAGATGTCAAAAATAACATATTGCCTTCATTTTTGGTGGTGAATCGTGAAATCAAAGTTTTACAGCTTCAAAGCCCATGTTGCCAGACGACCATAAAAGTCTGACTGACTAATGAGCCAGTTTAGAGAGATATGGTGCTCTTTGACGTGTTAATGGAAAGACATCATCCCTAACACTGCTGCCAGACATTCCTACTCAAGAACAGTATCGTACCGCTGGGCCGGGTTTAACATATGGGAAGTACGGGACCTGTTATCAGGCTATTCTTTAGTTCTTCAAAGGCCCTTAAACCATGCTCTTTTCAGATGAACTTCTCGTTCCATGATGATGATCATGCAATTCCATACAAATCTTTGGTATCATCCGCACAAGCCCAGGAAGAAATATATTGCTTGGTGGTCTTGGACGAGGGAAATGCGTCTATCACTTTAGTTTTATCTGGATCTGCCTTGATGTTGCCGTGACCTATGATATGACCGAATTATTTTACTTCCGTTATGACGAACCGATTTTCCCAAATTTTGATGTTTAATCCTGCTTCCCGGATCTACAAGACTACTTTCTGAATCAGGAGAGTGTGTTCATTGAAAGTCTCTGTGATTAACAAAATAATCGCAATAAAGAAACTAAAGTTTACTTTTGTATTATAGAGTACTCCTTACCCTTCTTACCTTTGTACATCAATTGTTTAAACAATTTTTATAATCTGATGAGACCAATAGCAAACGGTTTTTTTTACTTTTAGCCCTAACATTCATGGTACATAAACTATCTTTTAATATAACTTAGATGAACACTTTTGTTTAAAAAAACCATCATCACGAATAAGGAGGGTTTTCAAAATAACAGTTCTTGAATTTTTCATCAATGGGGTCAGCGGTTCATTCTTCTTGAAAATGCCTACCTTTGGAAAAAAATTTGGTGGTCCTTACCTCAATAATTTCTGAGAAAACTTACTGTATTGGACAGGTAGACTAGTTGCGATTTTGGTAGGGCCTTGTAAAATATCTTTAACAATGCCTTATCAGGCTACCAAGGTTTTATAAATTGAAGCGTATTAGTATTTCATTAAATTTCACAACTGTACTGCAACATGATTTGTAATATTTCAGCCTGGCTAGTAAGCTCTCGATTTCAAATACAATAATTTTGAACAACCGTTCTAATGACTGATGAAATTATAATTGAAAAAATTAGATAATGCTAATGAATTTTTAAGTGGAATCAAGAAGCAATTATAAACGAATTAATCATTTAGTATTAGCTTGTTTACCAAATATCAGCTATTACCAATGAGGCTGCTCTTTTTAATGCATAGTAAATTAGTGACTTTATTTTCCCTTCTATAAATCGTAATATTTATTGTAGTTTAAATTTTTATGTTATTCAATAAAGCCAAAATGAACCAGTTCAATGCCTTGCAATTAATTGTTTCTTATTTTGGACTAGCAAGCATAGCCACCGAGATAGTAGGTTCAAATCAGAGTGCTGGAATTACATTAACTGACACTTTTTTTTGTAGCAAGCAGCAAAGTATGAAATACATTTTACTGGATGCAAAACGTATGAGTTTGCTGATTTCATTAAAGTGAATGTAAGTTCCCAAAATCAAACCGATTTGAATATTTCCTGTGATTTGGCGAAAAATTTGACTGAAGTCATTTTGAATCTGAACATTAAGCAAGTGGAGTCTACAGGACGACGGACTACCATATTTAATCGAGATGTAAACATTTGCGAAATTGACTCGACTCTATCGTCGTTACTCACTAAACACTTCTTAAGCCGATTAGCGAAAGAGTTTCTAAAGAAAGATAAAGACTATTGTCCAGTTTTATCTGCTCATTATGAGGTTAGAAATTTTAACGCATCTGCTACAGTAGCGCCGTTTCAGTTATTTTATCGAGCGAGAAGTTATTTTATTGTCGTGGCAACATTTTTCGATATAGATAAAAAAATTTTGACTGTTTCACTTAAAGCTAAAATAGTGAAAAATTGACTATACTTGGTGCGAGTTTCGAATTATTGATTTTCGTTTATTTTAATTAAACTACGAGTAATTCTTTTAAATCCATTTTTTCTTACTTGTTTACGTCCTATAACTTTTTTTCGTGCAATCTCGTCAAAAGGTTGTTTTCTTCCTCTGCAAAGAGAGAGGCCTTCCTATTTTTTTCCTTTCTACCCTACATTAAGATAAACATTGAGTTTACAGACTTCATTGCAAGTGCATTGGACAAACAGCTACAAGTTGATGTGATTTTCATAGGCTTCTCTGAAGCTTTTGACTCTGTGAACCACTGCCTTTTTTGCTGAACGCTTGAGGCAGGATCTCATCCTAACTGTCCCTTCATATTCCCTATGTTATACTCTATAAAACAACAACTTATTCACTTCACTTCAAATTTGGAGTCTCTTAAGGCTCAACTCTTAATCCCGTTTATAAGCTAGTATAAAATATTTTTGCAATACCCTGTTAAAATCGCGACCAGTCTGTCCACCCGTTCATATGTCCGTGCGTCACAGCAAGTTTTCTCCGCAAACCACATAAGAGATAGAGTGATGAAATTTTTTTAGGTAGATCAAAAGTGACGCCCTTTTTTGTCATATGGGGATAAAATGTAAGGTCTTGATCAAAACTTTTCAAAACAGGTCTTAAACAAGAAACGTGTATAAAGAGGGGCGTTGGATAAGGGGAAATGTACAAAAAAATGTGTATCCCCCCCTCCCTCTCCTGATTGGACATTTTTGGACAGAAAAAGCTGAAAAAATCTCGAATGTAGGCCTTATGAGTGCAAGGCTAACTAATACCTGAGAAGTTAAAATTGGATCAACTTTGTTAATAATAGTAGATTTTATGAGTTTTACGTTGTCATCTATAAAATCGAAGGACAACCCTTAAATTTTTAATGTATGACGCTTATTTTCTGAAAATTCATAAAGGTCGAGCTTTGAACAGCCAGCTCATAGACGATTTAAAGTTTATTAATTACAACTACAATTACATATGATACTGCGGAAATACACGTTCACAAAGGACTCAAACACTACAAATTTGTAAGCGTTTTGATGAACATTTAAGAAATTTTTAAAATATTGATATTTTATCATGACTACTCAAATATTGAGGTGAATATATTAGTTTTCCGAGCTCAATTCATGGAATATATGTTTTGATATTCAAAAGAATCTCGCAGTTTCGTACGAGGTGACCGATATACTCCTCAGGAGCTGCCACATCAGTCACCTCGGGGTTCCAGATGACCACGAACCCATATATATATATATGTTGCAGCATGGCAGTGCAGCAAGTTCTATCGAGCAGTAATTTCCACTATTACGTAGTGGTGGCGAACTTATAAGAAATTTTTTTGAGGAATGCTAGTTGTCCTAAGTGAAAGAACTACATTGTTCTTTCACCCGAGCATTTTAGCTATCAACATAATAGCATTTTTCGCTCGATGGACTTCAGCTGGTTCCAGCATATGGGCTGGTTCCATTGAAAATCTCGCAGCATATGGGCTGGTTTTTAATGGAACCAGCCCATATGCTGGAACCAGCTGAAGTCCATCGAGCGAAAAATGCAATTATGTTGATAGCTAAAATGCTCGGGTGAAAGAACAATGTAGTTCTTTCATTTAGGACAACCAGCATTCCTCAAACAAAATTTCTTATTCAAAAGAAGTTTTGTGATTTTTATTTCAACATACCCTTCTGGCAGGGGGACTCTCCTGTTACCTTAGGAAGGTAGGTTGCGGAAAGTGTAGAAACAGGCTTTTGCCTATTGTGGATTGTGGTAATGGCAGCCATTCCTGCAGCTGTCAACTTAAAGACAAAACTGAGTTGATAGTTTGACGGCGAGTTTTTTTATGGAAATTATCCGAGATCTTGGCGACGGCAGTTTAGGTAATTCAAACATTAAAAACTAAAATTTTTTATTTTTTCTTTTTATTTTTTGGATTTCATCGAGTTCTTTTGAGATTTGCTACTGCTTCGTGCCCATCGTAGCCGACTTGTATGCGTTCTACTGGAGGCAATGCAGTGAACGTTTTTTGTCAGGGAGAAAATTATAAAGATATTCTAGATGAAGCTTGTTCCACCATCAAAGTCAAAAGGTATAATAAAGCACCGGGCATCGATGAGATTCCAATGGAGCTCATTAAATCTGATGGCAGCGGTGTTCAGGAAGCCATCGACAAAGTCATCCAGCACATTTAGCGACAAGAACGTTTGCCGAATGAGTGGAGCCAAATCATTATATTCTCGATCCACAAAAAGGTGATAAACTACAGTGCGAAACTATAGAGGCATATTACTGCTTTGCATGGCATACAAAATGTTTTTGAAGATCCAAGTAAATAACATCAGATCTACCACAACAGTATTATTGGGGAGTATCATGGTGGCTTCAAAGAAGGTAGATTGATTGTAGACCAATTTTTCAACAGTCCAGTAGTTACCTGAAAAACGATGGGAGTTTAACATAGACATACTTGAGATCTTTGGTGACTTTAAGCAAGCTTACGACAGTATTGATCGTAACGTACTGTACCAGATAACGCTTTGCTTAGGTATCCCAACCAAATTAGTCCGCCTTTCGAAAATGACAATAATGTCTACAAAAACACAAGTCCGCATTGATAACCAATTTAGCGATACCTTCGACACAAATATTGGAATAAAGTAGGGAGAGAGGTTGACTCCATTGCTATTCAATTTGGCTTCAGAATATGTCAATCACGGTCGTTAACAACCGTTAATGAACTTTTCCTGAAACTCGACATCGATGCAGAACTAGGAGTGAAACAAATCAATGAGAATAAATCAAAACTCATGAGGCATTCTAGAAAAAAAACCTTAAATACACAAAATATTACACTTGGCGAATACAGTCCCTAAAATGTGGGCAAATTTGTGTATTTAGGCTCCAAAACAGCGAAAATTGCTAATGGAAGAGATAAAATACATAGTTTTGATGATCTTGAAGACCAGCTGCATACACTTGAAAACTATGTGTGAAACATGGGCCCTAACACAAGCATCCGCAAACATATTGACTGCTTTTGAGCGACGGGTGCTGAGGCAGATAACCTATGGCGGATTCGATACAAGCATGAACTGTATGAAATTTTCCACAAGCCAAAGGTCCAAACGATTAAAACACTGTGGAAGCTACAATAGGCTGGCCACATGAATCGTATGAATGAAAACGGATACCTTAAAAAGATATTCGTTGGGAAGATTAATGGGTGGAGACCAGTGGTGAAACCAAGGAAACGCTGGTTTTACTTGATCGACCTAGACAGCTGATCACTGTCACTTGGGTTTCAAAATTGGAGGACGCGAGTTAGGTGGAGGCGGTATTTGCAGGAAGTGAAGGCCCGAGAGGGGCTGTAGTGCTACGATGAAGAAGATATACGACGACAGTCTGGTAGGTACTTAAGCTTACCGCCCGATAATGCCACGTTCGCAACAAATATTCACTATCATGTAGTGCATTTTGGTAAATGGCTACTGTTTTAGTCGAATCGGACTCGAAGTTTTGTTTTGACCAGGTGTGGAAGCAGGTGTATCCGCAAATTTGAGAAAAATGGAGAAAGAACAATATTGGTGGGTGGTTTGATTTTAGTTTTTGAAAGGGAAATCACGCAGTGAATTAAAAGAGCGCTTAGATGATGTGTACGGTGACCCTGTTCCTGTGAAGGTGACCATTAAAAACGGATTTACCAAGTTTCAACATAATTGCACGTCGGTTTTTGGTGAGCAATCCCCAGATGCATCAAAAACAGCTACCACGGAGCATAACGGGACAAAAATCCACGAGCTCGCATTTGCAGACCACTGATTGAAGGTGGTTGAGCCGAGATAGTAGGTATCTCAAAAGATCGCGTGGATCAACCCCCTCATGAAATTTCTGGAATAAGTAAGCTGTCACAACAAATATGACCGTAAAACCATTTCAAGGCACTATTTGACGCTGTCTAATCATAATCCGAAAGAATTTTTGCATCGTTCGCGGCCTTTGACGAAACATGGCTCCAATGGTACACACCAGAGATCAAATAGCGGTCGAAATAATGGATGTCCTTTCGGCCGAAAACATGATTTCGATGTCGAATTGCTAAAAAGGGCCCGTTTGGCACCATGAACACCAAATTGGTCAATTTGGGCTACAAAGTGCATCGGGAAACAAAGTCCATCGTGTTTTCCAAATTTGACCCCGTGTGACTTAGGTATATTTCAGACGTGTTGAAGAAGTTAGACCATCTCTGGGTCAAGTGTATCGAGCTAATAGAAGATGATGTTCAGAAATAAATTGCCACTTTTCCAAAATTTATCGGACCGCCCGCCTATACATATATATCTTTATATATGTATATACATATATATATATATATATATATATATATATATATATATATATATATATATATATATATATATATATATATATATATATATGTAAAGATTGGTTTATAGATTAATTCAAATTGACTTTATTTTAGTAATTAAATTATTGCGAAAAAGATTTACAGTAGATGTAAGATGTGAAAGGTTAAGCCACGTCCACGCTCTACGGAGGTTGGATACCTACTGCCCAGTTCATAGTATCTCGATTGACAGTCGTATTTCACTCCACATTCGGTCATCCATATTACTCGTCTGCCTCAGGCGAGTCATCTGCGTCTTGTGGTGGAACGGTGAGGTCGTCATTGTCGTCGAATTTGGCCCATAGTTTCATCCTGTCTGCGCTCGTATTGGTAACCTTTGGGCCTTCGTGTTCGCTAACCTTCTGCACGCCATAACGATCGAACCTCTTGATTGAAACAACCCGATAGGGACCAAGAAACTTTGGTCTGATCTTCAGTCCCGTACCAAACTGCACTCGCTCTATCGAAACCAGGTCCCCAACTTTGTAGATGGTAGCTTTCTTTCGCTTCTTGTTGAAATTTCTCGAATTTTCATCCTGCATCTTCGCTATAGCCTCTTTCGCCTGCTTGCGTAATTCTGCTTTAGCTTCGTCATACTGTTGGGATATAACTTCCTCTAAATTATCCATAAGCCGAATGTCCTTTCCAGAATTCATCTTAGTACCGACCATTAATTGAAATGGTGACATTCTTATCGATCGATGATACGTAGAGTTAATAGCTCTCTGAGTATTTTTTAAATTTTTGAACCATTCATCAGGTGTGTCAATAGAATACTTCGTAAGTGCCGATATGACAACCGCATGGAGACGCTCGATTTGCCCATTTCCCCTAGGCACGCCAGTAGTCACAAGATCCAACTCAATATCGTGGTCGGTGCAATACTTCTTGAAGTTTTGCGATACAAATGCTCCTCCTCGGTCGGAAATTAAATGAAGAGGATAACCAAACGATTCAGCAATTACCTCCATCTTCTGCAGGACTTCATCGCACGCAAGTATTTTTGTCGGGAAAAGCCAACAAAATTTTGTGAATCCATCGACTACAGCCAAAATATAACGATAACCTTTCTTCGTGTCTTGCATAGGGCCCAGATGATCGATATGGAACGCAGCGAGGAGGACATCGGCTTTCGGAATCGGGTACAAAAATCCATCTGCTTTGCCTCGTTTTCTATCGGATAAGATACATCTTACACAACTGGAAATGCAACGTTCATTGCAACGATCCAGATCGGGGATATAAAACTCTTGCAGCATATACTTCATTTTCTGCAAACGAAAATGCCTTTTTTCGTGGACTTCCCGAAATAATGCTGATTTCATTAATTCTGGAACGACAAACAAACTATTATTATTTGAAATTTTACATAAAATACCATGATGCATCGTATAATTTTTGTAAGGCTTATCTCTCAGTATTTCGATGATAGGTAGCAACGCCTCGTCACTATGTTGTGCTTTGCTCAATCGTTTCAGAAAGTCGTCAATGTAAATTATTACAACGTTTTCGCGAATCAGATCTCGGAATGTATAATTTACAAACTTTTGAAATACGCTGGGCGAATTGCATAATCCAAATGGTACCTTCGTGAACTCATATTGTCCGGGTTGAGTGACAAACGATGTAAATTTGCGACTCTCTTCATCCACCGTTACATGGAAAAAGCCATTTTCAAGATCGAGCGTACTAAAAAATGCTGCATCTCTAATTTTGTCAATTTGGTGTTCGACCACCGGTAGCGGGTATCGATCTTTGTAAATTATCGCCACCCGAACGATTATCTTTCGTTCGGGTGGCGAAAATCTTCTTTGCGGACGATAGACCGGTTCGTTATCAATTACAGCGATTTTCATATTTATCGGCGATTCTTTCGGTTGTGTCGGTGAATATTTAGAGATAATATTTTTAACTTCAAAACGAACCTTCATGTTGCAAACGTCTGCACTAAGCTCATCTTCGTTCAACGCTTCCATGTTTATTTGCGCGAGAAAACATTCTTTTGGGTTGCATGCTTCATCCATCGTTTCTTTACTATCAGGCTCCGCATCGACTTTCGTAATTGTCATTTTACCATTGCGAATTTCCACTATGGCGCTAGCGAGTAGATTCATTCCTATGATGACGTCGGTCTACTATGTTGAACTCGATATTTTCGAATAAGATACCGTTAATTTTCACATCGACAGTACACAGCCCATGCGTAATGATACTGGAACCGAGACCCGTTAACGTACAACGCGAAGATTCTGATACATCTCGTGGCTTTATTTTGCTGAGGCACGACTTCTTCACAATACACACGTCGCTTCCAGTATCGATGAGACCGGAAAAAGCCACCTCGTTAATTAATACAGAACAATATGATGGTCCAGATTTTCGTATGCAATTGGTTGCCTTTCCATTGGGGCAATCAGTGCATTTGTGACCAAATAGATTGCACCCGAAACACTTTGGGCCTTTCGTCTTGTCCGGACAACCATGCCATTCGTGGTCAGACGATCCGCAATTGTAACAGTATCGTGATTTCTGCATTGCTTCGTTTTTTCCCGTTTTTGGTTTCTTTACGTTGAGGCCACTTGGAACTTCGGGATTGCTTTTCATTTGTTCGTAGGTTAAGAGTTTTTCTTTGAATTCCGCTGTCGTTTTCGCGCCGTATAAAATAGTTTTATTCACTTTCGAGTCTTTAATGCCATCGATCACATACCGAAACACCGAGACATCTTCCACCTGTGCATGACAGCCTATTTCAAGCATTCGGTACAAATATTCACGGTACGGTTCATTGTTCCATTTTTTCTCCTCGCGAAGCCTCTGGTGAACGTCGCAACTAGCTATCTTTGCTTTAAACTCTTCAATTAGGGCACTTTTTACTTGGAAGTAGGACACCGGTTTTGCCTCGCAGTCTACGAACATTCGAGCCGCGCCTGACAGCAATTTTTTAAGGAATACGAATTTCTGAATTTCCGTCCGTCTGAACGCGGTTGCATACGCTTCAAATTCATTCAGATATGCTACCACATTCATATTCTCGCCATGAAATTTGCGAATCACGCTTTCCACATCATGCATGTTAAAATTTGATGCGTGATCGTCGCCGCCTCTCATCGTTTCCAACGCGTCCACGCTTGCGTCACTGCGTTGCAATGACCTACGATGCCGCGCACTCATTTCGGTTATAGCAAAAGCGAAATGTTTGACACCGTTATCACTAACTGCTTTGTTCTTCTGTCCGTTTCTCTTTATTTCGCACGGCACACGCGTATTTAATTACTATTTATTTATCGGTAGTTCTGTTCACAATCCCGGTTGAGCCCCCATGTAAAGATTGGTTTATAGATTAATTCAAATTATTATTTTAGTAATTAAATTATTGCGAAAAAGATTTATAATAGATGTAAGATGTGAAAGGTTAAACCGCGTCCACGCTCTACGGAGGTTGGATACCAACTGCCTGGTTCGTAGTATCTCGTTTGACAGTCGTATTTCATTCCTCATATGTATATATATATATATATATATATATATATATATATATATATATATATATATATATATATATATATATATATATATATATATATATATATACGAGTATACAGTCAGTAATATTCGTACAATCGGGTCATAATTATCGGATATAACAAACTTCTGGGTCATCATTATCGGATATTTGGTTAAACAATTAGAGAATACCCACATATCAATAATTCAGCGCTGGTTTACTATATATGCTTGCGTAATTTGGGATTTCCCATTATGCAGAGTTGGATTTCAGATGGCCATCGGTGATTTTCGCAAGCTTGAATGAATCTGGTACCTCGCAGTTAACACCGCCGTTGTTTTAGGGTTATATCTTCGCGATCGCCTTTTTTTTACAGCGGGACCAAATACATACAAAGTATGAATTAAAAGCGAATGGTGTCTTCCCTAAAAGAAAAAGTTTACAAAATCTGCGAAATTCAAAGTGGAAAAAAACAAAGCGATGTGTGTTGTGGAAAAAATAAAAGCAAGTCGACAATTGCAACAAAGAAAAAAAGAACGAATTGCTGCTTGCCTTTCAAAGTGTAAAGAGTGGGACAAAAAATGCGTAAATTGTTGCATGATAATGTGGATAAATTATTCCTGAAATGATTCATACAACAAAGATTGTGTAATGTAATAATTAGTGGGGCTGTCGCAGAAAAATTTGGTCGAAAAATTAATGACGAATTTGTCTGCAGTGAAGACTGGATTGATAGGTGGAAGACACACCATAATGTTTGTAGCAGCATCCGAATCCGTAGATACAAATGTTGTGAACAATTGGATAAGCACTGTTTGGCCTACAATTAAAGAGAGGTTTGGCGATGATGACATTTTCAACGCTGATGAAGCCGGTATTTTCTACAAGGTGACTCCCGATAAAACTTTGAAATTTAAAGGCAAACAGTGCCAAGGTGGCAAATTGACGAAGGAAAGGGTTACTGTTTTAGTGTGTGCCAACATGTCCGGCACGAAAAAACGAAAACTACTCATTATCAGGAAGTCACAAAGGCCCCGGTGTTTCAAATACATTATAAGGTTGCCTGTTGATTATTGTGCTAATAATCGAGCTTGGATGACATTCGCATTTTCATCAATTATGTGCGCGAATGGGACCAAGAGCTAACGCAGAAAAAACGAAAAATCGCACTCTTAGTTGACAACTCTCCTTCGCATCCGAAAATTGAGCAGCTGAAATCCGTAAACACCATTCCACCGAACACCAGCTCAAAATTACAACCTATGGATCAGGATGTCATCCGTTCATTGAAAAGTCAGTATCGAAGCGCACTTTTGTGCCTTAGGATCACATTGCTTGATGCGATTAACCTTTTGCACAAATCTTGGCTCAAAATATCTACTGAAACAATAAAAAATGCATATAAACATGCAGTACTATTGGCGACAAACAGTAACGATGAATTTGATGAGGAGGATGTTTTACCACTTAATGAATGGCTATTAAGAAGCATTCCAAGCAGCAATACATATAAATAACCTCAAGATTTCCATGTCCCATGAGATTACCTTACTGCAGATCACAGCCTTTTAACCTAGACATTTTTAACGGGTGAGGAGTTAGTTGCTAATATTCAAGCCATGGAGAATAATGGAAGCTCTGATAGTGAAATTGAGGACGAGTTAACTGAGGGTCCAGTTGCAACTATTTCATCAATAGTACAAAAACTTACCGAGGTTCGTCGATTTTTCCAGTTTCATGGTGTACCACAAAATATTTTAAATAAATTGTTAGAAATTGAAGCTTATACAGACACCCTGAAAATCCAAGAGCTTTAAACAAAAATAACAGACTTTTTTAAGTAACGAATTTACGTATTCATGGACATTTGATATTCTAATTCGGATTAATTGGAAATTGAGTTTGCATTGTGGTATTATCTTGAAGTACATACATACATTAAATTTAACTTTTAAATATGTAGTTGCAAGTGTTACAACTAGCTGTGGTGTATGTAATATCTCACGCGCCCAGCTAAGGGCAAGCACAATTACTATCATCAATAAAAAGATCAAATTAATTCGGTCATCACCACTGAAAATAGATTTCCTTTGTTTTAACTAATTCAAAATTGGTTTAATATTTGTAAACTAAATAATTTTGGAAATTCAATACGGATAACTGCGTGAAACGTGAAATTTCACACTAAATTGAATTAAATAACTAATGTTGAAATTATATCAACATTCACGCAAGCTCAATTATTTTTCGATTATTACAATAACCGCAACACAAATAAACAAATCCTTCGTCATTTAGCCGCAAATCGACAGCACATAGTGCGAGCCTAATACAAACATTAAATTATGCTAATAATACATAACTAGCCATATAAATTTAGTCAAGGCTCGAGTACTACGATCAGATACTATAATAACGTACAGTCTTTAACGCAGGCATTGTGTGTAGGAAAATTAGTATCACCTGAAGCACTGAATGCAGTCGATAAGCGTTCAAAAACTGCTGTGGAAAATTAATTAACATCATTGGAGAATGAAAACTGCCCCCGGGTATGTGAAATAATATAACATAACATAAGCGCTGATACTAATTTTGATTATACCTGCCGACACCCTTCCCACATTAAAACGCACACATTCAATCGCCCACGTACAGGCAGGCACATATTGGCATAGACACATACGAGTACTTTGTCGTTTATGCTTATAATCATGAACAAACGCAATCTGAGCATTTATTAAGGATATGGCACTCGTAAGTTATTGCAAATCGTAAAATATCTTGAGGGTATATATTCTTGGTAAGTGAAAGACAGGATTTGATTTGATGTCGTAAATTAGCTAAAATGAAGCATCTTGATCTTAACTTAGAAGCACCGTAGAAAGAATTTATTTGAGGAGATTGAAACAGCAATTTTAAGGCTGGTTGAGAGTTTTTAGGTTTCTGTTAAAAAAAAAAATGTTTTGCGATGCCCTATTATAATCGGTACCTGTCCGTTCATCCGTCAATATATCACAGCAAGTTTCTCAGGACCTAGAGAAGTCATCAAATCTTGCGAGCATCTCAGAAATTGCTGGTTAATGAAAGTTTGATAGTCGAAAAAAATGCCAAAGGATTTGCAAGAGGGTCTCTCCATATAAGGATGCAGCTCTTCAGCAATTTTTTTTCTCACGAAAGAGAAGTCTTCATGAGATTGTTCACTTCCCGGTGCAGTCTTTACCAACGACGGTAGCCCTGCTGACTTCTACGGGAATCCACGCGAGTGGTGGATTGTATCAACAGCTTGAACTCGAAAACCAGTGTCGTTTAGATGCCACACGCTGATGGGGACGGTACGCCCCCAGCATCTAGCGAGAAGTTGCTGTGGGACTTTTCTCCGACGTGGTTCGTTCGATAACATTTTCCGTTTCTTACTTATACTACACACGACACACAATCTTGTATATTTGATTTTCAATCTTAATTTTACGTTTCTCCCAAAACGCTATTTTTATTTACTTGTTTTAACGATGTACTTTCATGCCTGACTCCAAATTCTCGTGGCCTTGAGTTTACGAACTAACATTAGTATATAGTTAGGTGCTAATCATAATTCCTAGCATCACAGAGGGGCGATGACAATGTTGATGGTATTGTCGATGCAGCTGCAGCACTACTGTAGAGCCAGGCTAGCATTTTGGTGTCGTGGGGCGGGTCCTTTCCCCCAGCACAAGGACCCATTACAAAAAAATTTCGTATCCACGAGCTCTGGGGTCAAAGCAATGTTAACCGAAGTCGAAAAGGAGGTAACCGAATAATGGTCAAAGTAAATTGCTGACTCAAAGGACAAACTTGACCTGGGGAAGACAGACGGACTTAAGAGGACTTCTTCGTTACCAACGGTTCCTATGGCTCACGAATAAGAGTGGGCGTCCAGATGGTAGCGGTGCCCCGTCACACCCTCCCAGCCGGATCAAGATGCAAACGTAGACGTGGCCATGCATTTCCCATTTGAGTGAAAAACTCAAACAAAAATACTTTGTATGACTCTTTCCCTCAAATGAGAAATACAAACGTAACCAATTTATGCTATAGCATTATGCAATGAAATCACATAAACCTATATCTTAAAAGGGCACTTAAGCGGAAGGCCACTCTACCCGGCAAGAGCCCCTGTTAAACAAAGAAACGGAAGAGCACGCCCGATGGCTAGCCCATGTTAGTGGAGGAGCCTGCCATCGATGCGGGTCCTATACCCGGTCAGGTAAATAGAAATCGAAAGACCGCAAGCTATAGAGTTTAACAATTCATTTTATTTATTCTTTAAACTTCGAATGCTTGAAAATTTACGTATAAAATGATGGAAAAATCCAAATTACTTTAACATATTCTATATCATAGTTTGTGTGTGTGTGGGAGTTGCGTAAATTTATTTACAATTCGCATGCAATATTACTAAATAAATAAATATTCTATTTTTAAAGATGAACTTAACAATTTTTATATTGTTTCATCATATTTATCTCTTTTTATCCTTAAAGATAGTATATTTAACACGAGGATCTCTTCTTTGGAGTGGCAAACCCATAAAGTTATTTCCTAATATGTATATTTACCTTCGTATAATCGCAATAAGATTTCTAATAATTGTAATATTTTATATTCAGAAATAAAACATAGATCGCAATCAAAATAGCTTATACAAAACAAAGCCAGGTTTTGACTTGTCATCTTATAATAAACGTTTGTTATAGAATATGATTCAGATTTATGCTAAGTTCAATAAGCATCAATAAAATTTATCTCATTAAATACAATTGTTTGTTTTTTTTCCTCACATGTATGTATACATATCAATCTATTTATAATCTCAGTCACGTCGCCATAATATAATTATTTATCCAGTTATACAATTAATGAAAGGTTATCCTTTAGCGAAAATGGAAATGAGTATGTTGAGGTTCACAAAGAAGTTATTACACTTTGACTATATGAGTGAGCTGATTTTTACACCTGGAGATGCTTTACCAAGTTTCAAATGTTGGAGATGATTTTGAGTTCTATATATTTTGATAGAAAAGCAATGCAAACGTGGCAAACTTACGCTTTTTTGCCTCCTTCGTCACACAAGCTGAAAAGACTGCGTGCACTATACTAAACGACTCGAAATCAAACTCCTTAGGGTTAGCCGCAATGTACTGACAAGCCATTCCTATTTCTTCTATTTTCGCAGTCCTCAGCTCTGATTTGTTGGAACGCCTTTGACCCTTGGATTGCTTTTTTTTTCAGTCGCCGGCGTCCAAATTATTATTTGACTACTTTTTTATGTCCATGAAGTCAGGTAAAAACCACACCTGCTCCAGTAATTGTAGATAATATATTTTTTGTTAATTTCTTCTCACTGAAATCTTCAGTAGCAGCTAACGTACTTTATCAAAATGATCAATGAAAAAACTACAAGTGTTTCAGTCTAGGCGGATCACATCATCGATAATAGAAAATTGTCAACTAAAATGTCGGCAAATTGTATTTTTGACCGCTGAGTTAAATCAAAAGCATTTACAAATTGAACACATCTGGATGTTATGCAGCAGAGCATAAGAAAAAAAAGAAAAAGACTTACTCGATTTCCTTTTTGTTTGCACCGCCTACTTAATTCGCTATGTCGGCGAGAGTTTTTCATTCCGACGGGCAGCCAAAAATGTTGATGTGTTCGTATCGCTCTGACTACCTCTCAGCCTGCTAATGTCTTTTTCATTCATCCGCAGCTCGATTTCGACCTTTAGCGCTCACGATCCCGTAACTAGTACACCATTTTTTCTGAAATTCTTGCTGCTGCCTTATGAATGAACTTAATCGGTTCAGCAGAAATTATTTGTCATGTCCTTCCAACAATAATTGATTCTACGTGTAACGGGAACAACCATTGACGACATTCTAATTATGACAATACATCATAATTCAATTTATGAAATGCTCATCGGGAGGGCTCTCGCAGGAAAGCATGCGCTTGAGAATACGGCTCGAATGGAGGAAACAATGTTATATTCGTATTCAACACTGAATTTATATGAATGTATTTTATGATTATTTTACTTGGAATTTTGATGGGAGAAAAAGGAACACATTTTGTTGAAGTTATGTTAATGGGTAGGTATTTTGGGAAAAAATTTGAATCTTCCAAGAGAACACCATTACTGAACTGCTTAAAATACTAGCAAGTAGTCCACGACTTTATCAAAAGGAACTCGGAGGCAACCACAAATTCAACTTCGAATTGATTCTACAATTGGGGTGTCGAGATCCTATATGCAGGACGGAAGACAAATGGAGCGGCAAATTTTCACTTTCAAATGGTGCTCCTGAACACTTCAAGCAGTAAACAAATCAATTTGTAAAACTCCCAGGTACGTTTGTGGAATCTGATTTCGCGACTTTACAACGCGGCCAAGTAAATATCGCAGTTGTTTTTCGCGTCTTCCCCGTGGCGCGGTACAAGTAAAACTCCACGATCCGTCCCAAACGTTGTGTCTTTCTTCTTTCTCTTCCCGTGTATACGGTAAATCACATCAGCTGCTCACTCAGCCGTGTGCAATTGCTTTTGGTAATGTAATGCACTGTTGGGGTGCACTAAATCAACGTTCCCATGTTCAAAATTTGAATTAGCAGATTTAAAATGTTTTCAAGTAAAATTAACTGAAGTAAATAACAACGAACAAGATTCTAAATAGTAATAAAAAATAAATCACATAAAGAATATAATTAAAGGGAAACGTTTAAATTTAATATAGAGGAAAAATGAGGGATAATTACATTTGATAATAATAAAAAACGAATTACGATTATGAATGGAAGTAATTAAATATTTTTCTAAATCTGCCACTAAAATTCTGGATAGGAGATAGGAAGGTTATCGAGCAGTTTTCTTGTATGACTGCTTGATGACTACACTACTCTCTAGCCGATGAAATGCTGCATCCCTGAATCAAGTATTCACTCGTAGTTCCCTTCCTTGCAAAAAGGGTTCTGACAACGTTGATAGTGCTGTCGATGCCACTGCGGTACAAATCTTGGCTGTTACAATACTGCGCTGCCAACCAGGGGACTCCCTCAGTAGTCCAATTTCTATGGGCGTGGATGTTTCTTTTCCATTCTAGTATCTATTGCCTACACTATAGCGCGTAGATATTCGAAAGAGCTATCTATCATCTATGTTAAGCTGTCGATATTCGAAAGAGCGATCGATGAAAATAAAAAAAAGGAAATCGAATCACATGATGTGGTAGCTCACTTCCTCATCACCATCCACTTACCTTTGGCCCAGGATGCAGGTATTTCAAAGAGGTTTTCCGCTCGATTCATCCTCCTTCAAAAGGCTTATATCATTTCAACCACCATTCCATATGCATTGGCAGGTGATGAAACCCCTGAAGAATGGTAAATACACCACAATGTCGTACGTTGGTGTGGCGACACATCCGCTGTGATCTGGTTGATCAGGTCGGCCAACATTACCCACGCTGCACGAAAGATCTCCTAGATGGTAGTCGTATCGGCCAAAAGAATCATTTTTATGCGTTCTAAGGTTGGCGTGGAATGTGTGGGGTGTCAAGTTAGTGCGATTTAGCACCTAAACTTCCTCGTATCAATGAGTACTTCAGTACCTACGTACCTTCCTGAACCGGTTATATTCATTATACGATTTTAAGAAATAATATTTACAAAGTTATTTGGTGGATGATTGGGAACCTTAATTCAACCCTGCTTTGTGAAGTTCGAAGGAATATTAGGGTACTATCAGTATGGTTGTTAATTGTGTCAAAGAGTTCCAGTGACTTGTAAAGTACGTATTTTTCAACGGTCTCAAGTCTTATGTCCTTTTACAAGTATATATCAGTGTTTCTAATGTACCATGGAATTCTTAAGATCTTTCTAATAATTCTATTTTGGAAAGACTGGAGTGCTTTTTTGCTAGGCTTTGCCATCTTCTAGAAAGCAGAACTGTCGTATAATCTGTTTGTATATGTGCATTTGATTTTTAAGGCTAAGTTTTCTGGGATTTAATGACAGGGTGTAAAGAGAAGAGAAGTCCAATACAGAGTCCACGATTGTTTTGTATTTGTTTTTTCCATGTGAGTTTTCTGTCCAAGGTATTTAGCCGTTGGTGTGCAGTCAACTGTCTTGTTATCGACGATAAGTCTCTGTAAAGCTAGCCGTTCTTTCCTCGTGATAAATAGTACCTGTTTTTTGTCCGGATTAACCATAATTTTCCATTTACGAAAGTATTCTAATTAAAAATTTATTGATCATTGCAACTTTGAAATGATGACTCTTGCTTGTCGTGTTGTGTTAAATTTACAAGTATCATCAGCGTAGAGTGTCAGTTTAACATTTAGAGGCAAAGTAGGAATGTCTGCAGTAAATATAGTGTATAAGACCGATGAGATGGGTGAGCCCTGAGAAACTACAGCGTCAATTGGTCTCAGGCTTGAGAATTGTTTGTCTATTCTAACACGGAATGGTCTGCCTTCCAAGAAGGAGTCAGTAATTTGAGTGAGCTGCAGTGGCATTTTTAATTAATGCATTTTGAAGATTAGTTTTGCACGCCTGACTTTATCAAAGGGCTGAGTCATATCAAACGTAGCTAGGCCTGTTGAATTCCCGCGACTCAAGCCTGTTCTGATGTATTGAACCGATCTAACTAACTGGATTTTAGTAAAGCCTTTAGATTTGGCGCCATATTGTTGTTCCGGTTTAATGTCTCTGCCAGATACAACCTCATTGAGTCGATGCAGAATCACCCTTTCCGCAATTTTCGACAGCAATGAGATGAGACTAATGGGTCTCAAGTTTTGTGGAAATTGTGGGTCCGCTGAATTCCATATTTTGGGATACTTTCGCAAACGGATTATTGCATTAATGTCAGTAAACGTTTACTAAATATTGTGCGGTGGCCAGAAAATCATTCTGTTTAGAATAATGTCATGTCCAGGTGCTTTGTGTTTATTGTGTGTTTGTATAGTGCCAGTCCGTTGGTTCAGTCCTGTCTTCATGTTGAATGTCATCTACCAGGAGTCTGTTGACAGAAAATTCTATTCTTTCTTCAGTTTCAAAGTCCTCCTCGTCTGAAGGATTTTCACAAAATTAAATTTCCAAAGAATCTGCAAATGCTTCAGCCTTACCCGCATCGTAGAGTTCCATCCCATTTGGACCATGAATAGGCAGCACCACGATTCAGTTGTTTATCCGAAAGTATTTGGACATTCTCTAAAAATTACCACGTCCAAGCTCAAGACTCTGTAAAAAGCTCTCCCATTGTTCATTTTGGAATACTTTTTATCATGGATTTCATTTGTCGTTCAAGTAGCATTTATGCTTAGCGTTGGGTCACCTATATATCTAGCTCTCCTCCGAACTTGATACCTTCTCCTCATCAGTTTTTTTATGTTCTAAGAGAGCTCATAGGGATTCGTTTCCCGTTGTATGACCGTTTGGTCCTTTTTTGCACGTAAAAACTTCTGGGTTACGTTTTCAATAATGTTTTCGATGTCGTCGGCCATTTCAGGTGATTGAAAATAAGTTCCATTGGCCAATGCGACTTTAGACGCTTTCCAGTTTGTAGTGTTCTTTACCTGAAGATATTTTCTGTGAAGAAGAGGATCGGTTTGTGGTCGGAAGACAGTCGTCGAGGACATTTGACCGAAAACTTTGTATGAAATCATGCAATAATCCAATATCCAGTGCAAAGCCATTTAGTGATCCATAATGTGTTGGCTCATTGGGGATATATAGGCTGAAACGGTTGTTTTGAGCTCGGTCGCAACTTTATTGCTTCTCAGAGCTGCCCAAAGGTTGTGTGTGGCATTTAGATCTCCTGCAATGAAAATAGGGCCTTCTAAAACAACAACTGCTCTAGGAGCATTTAAGAAATTTATATTGCCTGGAGGATTGTAAGCAGAAAGCACCTTGATTGCCGTGGCCTCTAGTTTTTGAAGAGTTGGTTTATTAATGAGATACTGATTTACATTTCATCTCACAAGAATGGCCGTTCCACCTCCTCTACCTGTCATTCTGTCATTTCTGTACATAATGTAGTTAGGTATGCGGAATCGTGTTCCAGCCTTCAGAAAGTTTTCTTTGATCATTATAATATCGAATTTATGATCAAATATAAATTGTTGTAGTTTACCAATATCCTGAAGTAAGGGATTTGCATTCCACGTCTTAATTGAAACGTGGTTCATTAAACTCATTAGTGTTTATTGTTGACGACATTTTGAGATCCAGCGAGCATGGTTTGAATCATGTTTGCTATTATCTTGTTCATCATGTTTTAGAATTGTGTCTGTATTTTGACAAACATTTAGTTCGTATTACGAGCTTGATTTTGTGTGCGTGGAGGTGCCTGTGTCATGATTGTTTATTTTTGTGCTGACTGTGTGGGTTGACCCGCAGCAAACTGCATGAATGATCTTCTCACGTTCTCTGGATTCCTGGGACAACCGCCATAGCTTGTTGGATCTTCTGCGCCACAATCGACACATTTTGTTTTCTGCTCAATTTTCTTTGGTTTCTGCTCAATTTTTCTTTCTTGGTCTGAGAAATGGTGAAGCGAATCGCATTTAATGCATCGAGACTGTGCATGACAGTTTTTAGAAGATGTCCAAATTGTTGGTGATTGTGGCATATACTTTGGCCCGTACGAAGACGCTGTTCCTCAACGATGCACATGATGTGGCAAACATATTTAGTATTATAAATGTTAGCTTCAGATTTTGGGAGGAGAACCTGGACTACCCTAGAAAGACCTTCCCTTATTTTGATATGATAGGTTTCTATTGGGTTTAATCTCTGAGACTGTAAGTCTTCCTTGATTTCTTCGATTGGAAGGCCATACTGGCCCCCTGATGACAACATTCAGCTGTCTATCCTCCGGAAGTATGTAAGTGTGGTATTGAATTTTATTGACAGTTAGTGCTTTTCTCAGACGTCTGTGATCTGTGGGTGTTGTTGGTATAGTTTGTATCCCAAGGTAGAAGCTTTTCGAGGATGTGTATGAGATGTTTTGTGTCTTGATAATACCAAGTCTTTGGGACCATTTTGATGGCTCTCGAAGGATGATTGGTACTATTTTAGGTTATTGTTTTTGTGGTGTGGGTCGTGTGTTTGTAGTGATCGACAGTGTTGGTTTTAGTTTTGGTGTAGTGGCCATGCCTGCAAATGTCGGAGCTGGTTTTGGTGGTAGAAGGGCAAGCAAAATCTCATCCTTTTTATCTTTACTGCTACTCATGCAGTTAACTTCCATCTCGTGTTCTGAATTTTCTGAACAGGAACAAGACTTTGGAGGTGAAGATTTCCTCACCTTGCGTTTTTTCATCTGAGGGCTGTCTTTCTGAGATTTCTAGCTTGTCTTAGCCTTATTTTTCAAGAATTGAACAAGTTCTGCATTTTTGGAGCTAGCAATTCATTCTTGTTTCGCTGGTCGGCCAGCTTGGCATTATTTTTCGCAAGTATTTCTTGTGTTTGCAATAGCGTTACAAACACTTGATCAAAGTAACGTGTAGAAAACACGATCTAACTTTAGCGAACTAGGGTTGGCGCGGAGTACAGCATACTTTAATGTTGTGCTGTATGCGTTTGGAGTGACAACTGCCGAGTTTTGTTGGGACTGTTGGATTTGCATTGTATGCTTATCTCCGATTCCGACCGTTTCGTCAGATTTAAGTAACAAATGCATGGTGTACATATAGTTGTAGCGGTCGGTAATGTGAATGCGGTGATTGTTTGCAGTTGAGGTTAGGCAACGAACGCACTATGGTCAGTTTATTTGTTTTACACGGGAACCTTCTAAAGTTGAGCCCTAATTCTCGTTGTAATTAGAAGAGATGACTCAGATATTGGTACCATATGTGATATTCAAGTGTGGTTTCACGCTTCGACTAGACGGAAATTACACTCCGTATCACGTACAAAGAATTTCTAATACGTTTAGCTTCAGTTGAGACTAATTTTATTACATTAATTTTTGTATTATTGGATAATTCATATCGTTTTTTTCTCATAGGTGAGATGAACTGCATATTTCATGTAGTAGTGATTGCGTGGCTTATATTATTATATACTTTTTTAAAGATTAGACTTTAAACTATCTTTAATCAAAAACTGAGGATCATCAGTAAACAACAAGATGGTCAAAAACAAACTTGAAAATGGACGATCAAAGAAAGTATTATCGGCATATTTTATTGTTTTACTTCCAAAAGGGTAAAAATGCGGTACAAGCTTGAAAAAAATTTTGTGAAGTTTATGGTGAAGACTGCCTTACTGAACACCAGTGTTAGCGTTTGTTTCCTCACTTTTGTTCTGGAAATTACTTAAGTTAATCGAAAACTAATCACCGTATGATAACTTTAGAGATAGTGGAGAAGCTCGACATATCAAATTCAACTGTTTTCTTGCACTTACAACAGCACTTGCTTGCACTTACAACAGAAACTGAATGATTGGGTTCCTCACAAATTAAAGGAAATTCACGTCACCAAATGCATTAACATATGTGACTCTTTGCTGAATCATAACACAAATCTGCGCTGATTTCAGAAATGATATCCATTTATTTCTACCACATAACGTTCTTTTGATAGTTCAAACACAAAAAATTGGCAAAAGCACTCGTTTATTCAAAATTATCAAACATGATATTTTTTTACAACCAATGAAACATAATTTTGAGACACATTCTAACAATATTATACTTATTCATGTTTTTATGAAACCTCTTCTTTTTTTCCTTGATACTTCGCCGAGTCCTTTTCCGATCTTTAGTTTCCCGATTAAACATCCAACAGTAGTCTGCAAGCATAGTGACATCTCATATTCCTTGGATCGTCTCTCGATATCACGGGTATCCTGGTGAAACCACTCCCCCTGTTCTTCACTGTAAGCTCCAGGTTTTCAGGAAAATAGTCTATGTGGGAGTGTAAAAAATTGACTTTCAAGCTCATCTTGCAGCCTTGCGCTTCGTATGCTGCTAGCATCCGTTGAACAATGGTTCTGTAGTCAGGATCCTTAGTATTTCCGAAATCCTTGAACGATACTCAAGCTTCTTTTTCCTACTCATTCATACTTTCCACAAAGAGGGTGTCGGTTAAAAGTTTTCTTATGTCGGGGCTAGTGAAAACTCCCTCTTGTAACTTTGCTTCTAAGCGCTTCGGAAATTTTGTACATAGATATTTAAAACAGTTTTCATCCTTTTGCAGCGATTTTACAAATCGTTTTATCAATCCCAATTGATATGGAGAGGGGGCAACAAAACCTTTTCTGGTGGTACTAAGGTAGTATTGATAACATTTTTCTCTCCAGGTTTTAAAGTTTCTGGGGTGGCCAATCACTTTGAATCCAGTGCTGTTCTCTGGCTCTACTATCCCAAAAGCAACGTGAATATTTTGAAGTTCCCACAAACCATCCATTGATGGTCCTGATATATGCACAGAATGCCACATCGGGAGTGATGCAAGTTTATTTCGATTGTGCAATAACACTCCTTTAAGACTAATTTTGGATGAATCAATAAATAGTCGCCATTCAGATGAGTAATACTGTATATCAAAGCAATGCATGAGTCCTTTCACATCATTGCAAAAAACTAAATTTCATTCTTTCGAGAAAAACTGGATAAATTCTTTTTTTCGGTGACTGTACCTTGAAAATGAGGTGACAAATGATAAAAGGTTTGTATTTTTAATTTGGACTCTAACAATTCGGCTGCATCTTTTGAAAGACCTAAATCTCTTACTAGTTCATTGAGCTTACTTTGAGAAAATAGTTTAGGCCTTTTATCTTCCTCTAAAGAAACATATGAGCATCATCCACCCTGAGGAGGTAGTATAACTTCGTCCTCCAATTCACTCGGGTATTCATCCAAACTGGAAGGTGGCTGTAGGATAGATATTTTAGAGCTATGGGGCATTGGACGTATAGCTGAGTCAAGGTTAGGATACCTTATGCCTCTTTTGTTTTTTGAATTGAATCCCTTTACCTCAACTGAACAGAAGTAGCAATCAGTCGTACGGTTTTCCTGCTCACGCCATGTCACTGGAACTCCAAATCGTAATGCATTTTTCTTACACTTAAAACACAAACAAAGATCTTCTTCACATCTTCTACACACATTATAGGGGGCCCATGTTATATCTTGACCGCCAAGTTTTAGTTTAAAGTAAGCAAAATAAACTTTCCTCACAAAATCCCATATGTTTCTCTGTTGACTTTTAATAGTGTATTCACCACAGATATAACAAAAACTGTTTGGAGAAACAACACAACCTCTTGTAGCCATGACTAGACAGAAACAACAGCACTGTTCACCTGAATAGCAGTATATCTACTGAGAGTTTCTCTTAATTTGACTTATCGCAACACGATAAAACTGAACAATGAGATTGTTTGCATTTGCACTTAGCGCCCAGGAGTTCACATTAAAACCTGCTCAGTCCTACCAGCCAAATTCTCCATTTATCGATTAAAACCACTTCATCGTGAATCAAAACGATCTCTGAACTTCTTCACGCAAAATCTACAGTACTGCATAATCCTCCGCCCCAGGAAGTGGTAACAAACAATAGTTAATGTTGTAAATTTTTTAAATTTTATTTTATTTTTTATTTATTATTAAATTAAACCATAAAGGCTTAGATACTTATTTAGTCAGTTTTTTTCTAATGTTATCAAAATTATAATAAAACTAATTTTTCTTTATGCATTAGATATTTTATTAATTTTGTATAATCGTTATTTTCGACTGCTATTTGCAGTTTTCTTCAATACAATAATTATTGGCTAACGGGATTTATACTTAAGTACAAATAACTTTTAAAAAAGGCAATTATATTTACGATTGAATTAAGCTAAACAACACTGAATGGCAATTACCTTCAACCGTATTCATTCTTCGTTTCTCAGGTACTTGGATTTTCTTTATTGCTTCCATCGCGTCAAATTTCCTAGGACAATTACTGCTCTTAATTACATTTGCATCGTCAATATCCATCATGTGCTGTTCTTCGATGATGTGTTTAGCTGCGGCCGACCTCATGTGCGATCCCGGGTTTTTGGCTGCGATTCGTGCTTCCCTAATATGTTCGTGGAACGTGATCGGGATCAATCTTTTCGTTTGTTCGATATAAATCATAGGACAAACACTACATGCTACTTTGTAAATGCCACTCGTCTCTTCCATCGTTTTTATATCCTTGCCCGATCTCGATATATTTCGTGCAACGCATCTGCAACCAGAGGACACCATTTCAATTCCGTGATGTTTGAACACTTTCTCCACGTCTTATGAATACCTGCAATATGTCACTGATACGCGCTTTGAAGCTTCTTTTATCGGTTTCAATGTTGTTCAATTGTCCCTATTTTGTTTTCGGATCTTCTTCTTGATGATTGCTTCGATGCATTTTTCGTCGTATCCATTTATGCTGGCTGTATTTATAATATATTCCTTTTCTTATATGAATCGCTCTGCTGGTAATGGCACTGTCAATAAGCGGTTAATGATTGAATGGTATGCTGCCAATTTTTGGGGGTAGCTATGTCTAGAGTCACTAGTAATTGTTTGTTGGATACTTCAAGGCTTCTGATAGATGTTGAAGAAGATCCGAAAACAAAATAGGGACAATTTAACAACATTGAAACCGACAAAAAAAGCTCCAAAGCGCGTATCAGTGACATTTTACAGGTATTCAAGAGACGTGGAGAAAGTGTTCAAACATCACGGAATTGAAATGGTGTCCTCTGGTTGCAGATGCGCCGCACGAAATATATTGGGATCGGGCAAGGATATAAAAACGATGGAAGAGACGAGTGGCATTTACAAAGTAGCATGTAGTATTTGTCCTATGATTTATATCGAACAAACGAAAAGATTGATCCCGGTCAGGTTCCACGAACATATTAGGGAAGCACGAATCGCAGCCAAAAACCCGGGATCGCACATGAGATCGGCCGTAGCTAAACACATCATCGAAAAACAACACATGATGGATATTGACGATGCAAATGTAATTAAGAGCAGTAATTGTCCTAGGAAATTTGACGCGATGGAAGCAATAAAGATAATCCAAGTACCTGAGAAACGAAGAATGAATACGGGTGAAGGTAATTGCCATTCAGTGTTGTTTAGCTTAATTCAATCGTAAATATAAAAGCCGTTTTTAAAAGTTATTTGTACTTAAGTATAAATCCTGTTAGCCAATAATTATTGTATTGAAGAAGACTGCAAATAGCAGTCAAAAATAGCGATTATAGAAAATTAATAAAATATGTAATGCACAAAGGTTTGTTACGGATGAACATAAAACTGCAAAACACATGAAAAACTATGCAGCAGAATTTTTCGAATATTTTTCGTGTTTTTGGGAAGTCAAAATCTATTAGAAAATGTTAAAAAATCCTATGCAGTTTTTTTTCTCACAGACCTGTGAACCAAAATGACCCATTTCTAAAAAGAATTATAACGGGCGATCAAAAACGGATTGTTTGCGATAACGGTGTCTAAAAACAATCATGGAGCAAGCAAGATGAGCTCCCTTAATTGAAATCCAAAGCCAATATTCACCAAAAGAAGATTATGCTTTCTGTTTGCTGGGATTACAAGGGTATAGTCTACTTTGTTCCTCGCAGAGGCGTGATGTTCCATTATGATAACGCCAGACCTTACAGCCCTTTGATAACCCATCAAAAATTAACAAAACTCAATTGGGATCTGATCAAGCCTATAGCCTAGACTAAGCACCATCAGACTATCAAATATAGGAATTTCTTAGGATCAAGCCAGAAATGCGAGAGGCTTTAGAAGTAATTTCAGAAATATTAACATTGAACCCAAGTCCCTGAAGTGTGTCACCGTACATAGGTATGAATTGTTTAGTGTAAATTGAAAGCTAATAGGGCAAAGGTTATTTGAAAATGAAAGATGGATGCACTTAGAAACATTTAGTGTAAGTTGGTTATAAGAACTCCAAGATAAAATGGCATTTAAATCATCTTGAAGAAAAGCACAGTCATCGATTGACGACATTACTTTGAAAACTTTGGCGTCATTTGCATAAAGAAACCAGGAAGAGTTGATGACAACGAATGGTAAGTCATTTATAAACAGAGTGAACAATGGTGGGCCCAGAATGGATCCGTGAGGAACCCCAGAAGATGGATGGAAGGGAGTAGAAAGACAGCCTTGAAAAGATACCTGATCCCAGTGGAACAAAAAATCAGGAACATTAAGAAATTTAAGTTCGCTAAATAAAATATTGTGATTTACTGAGTCGAAGGCTTTAAAGAAATCCAAATACAAGGTTTTGACTTGTAGACGGTCCTCCATAGCTTTTGAAGTAACGGTCATGAATTCTAACAAATTCGTTAAGGTGGATCGCCCTTTGATAAAACCATGTTTTTCAGGAACGAGCAACTCATGAGTAACTAGAGAAAGGTACAAGTACACGATTTTCTCCAGTAGTTTGGAGAAACAGGGTAATAAGGAGATAGGCCGATAATTGGCAACGTCTGAGGTACTACCTTTTTTAATAATAGGAGTAACATAGGACCTTTTCCAACACGAAGGAATAGAGCCTAAAGATACGCTAGGTTTGAAGAGAAAGGAAAGGGGGATACAAATAGAAGTAGCTAATGATTTCACAAAATGATTAAGAATACCATTAGGACCTGAGCTAACAGAGTCATCAAATTCTAAAATAAGCTTCATAACATCTTCTGGATAGCAAGTGAAAGGGAATGAAGGTGGCGTGTGTACGATTGGGAACAAAGGTCTATTGCTGGGAGTAGCATTAAAAGTAAAAGAAAATTGAGTTCTAAAAAGTTCACTAATCTCGAGAGGTGAAGTTGCTAAGCAGCCTTTCAAATGAAGCGAAGATGGGAAACTGGAAGAGGATTTAAGAGAGCGTATATATTTCCAAAAAGGTTTTGAATGATTTGAGATTAAGGAGCCTTCAATACTATGAAAATAAGAAGGTTTAGCGATCTGCATCTTTTTCTTAGCTACCGAATTCAGATGACAAAAGGCTGTGCGTGACTCAGGAGATCTGTCACGTGAAAAACGTTGACGAGCTCGATCTTTAGCTTGCAAGGCTCGCCTCACATCGAGAGTTAACCAGGGACACTCAGAAAAGTTTTTTATACTGACAAGTGGAGTCATGTTAGAAATAGCAGCGTTTAAGAAATCATAGAAATTGTTACAGCAAGTATCCGAGCCAAGACCACGAAAGAACAAGGACCAATCAACAGAGCGAATTGTTTCTGAAAGTTGCTCAAAATTAGTTTTATAAAAGTTATAGCGCTGACGCTCTTTCCGACGATAACGGACAGAAGCAGTATCAAAGCGTAAGGGGGATGATGGAAATCAGGAGAGAGATAAGGAAAAATAACTGGAGCATAACAGCGATTGTTCCATACTATAAAAGAATAAGTCAAGAATGTGAATATTAACACTAAAAAAATTATTGAATTTAGCCAGGGAACACATGGACATAAAAGAACAAATTAAAGACTAAATTTGAGATGAGTCAGAATCAACCTGATTGTCATTCCATGAGAGTTTAGGAAGGCTAAAATCTCCGCATAAAATAAGGTGACGATTTGAAAAGTGCGGTGAGAAAATACTAGATATTTCGGTGAAGAAAGTATTGTAGACCGTGAAAGGAGACTTACAAGGTATATAAGTGCAAAAGACAAGAAGAGGAAGGGAAGACGAAATGACTATTTTTGCCCCCACACATTCAACAGGAGCAGTGAAAAGTAAATTTGTTAGAAGGAAGCCAGTAAAGATATTCTTGTAGGCGACTAGGACACCTCCTCCGTCTAACTTGTTGGAGATTGATCTATCACGATCACGCCTAACAATTGTGTGATTAGGAAAAATTTCAGGGTCAAATATGTTATCAGTCTACCAGGATTCAGAAATACAGATTAAATCATCGTTAGAGAGAGAATAGGATAAAGCTAGATCCTTCGGCTTGGATCCTCCAGCTTGGATCTTGAAATTTTACTGTTAAAAAATTGACTATTAAGAGTGCTATTCTGAAAGTTATTAGGAAGAACGGATGTTACAGTTTAGGTAGAGAGCTCGGTAGAGAACGAAAATTGTTTTTCCTTGATGTTATGAAAGATTTAACTAGCACTCCAGGCGACCAGCAATCAGGGTTCAAGATGTAGTCACACGATGCCGGAACAGTCAGTTTGAAAGAGGCTATAACTCTGTTGATCAAGTTGTCCTTCGTCAGCTTCTGTCAGAAAATGATTTTCAGAGATGAGCCAAATTTCTTATTTACTTAATCCAAAATGTCTTCGGTGGATGCGCTATACGCAAGCCCTGATATGAATATTTGTTTTGGTGACGCTACAACTTGGAGGGATGGCAAATCCTCAGGAAATTTTTTTGGAATGGCTCCCTGATGAGATGGAGATCTCTGCACCATACTTCTTGTAGTGATAGACGAAGGAGGCTGAGAAGTTGGCAAAGCGTCTGCAACACCGCTAACCATAAGAGTTGCGTAACTTGATGAGGATGAGGGCATATTCTACGGTAGATACCCTGACGTGATGGGCACATTCGCACCTCTTGACGAAATTTTTTCGATGTTTGATGACGATGCTGATGATTATAATGGCTTACTCAGGCTCTCTGTTGTAGAGGATGAAGTCTCAGATCCAACCACAGATAGAGGCTGATTGCAAGAGAGAGGAAGCTTAGATTAGAATGCTTCAGTAGACCGTAACAAAGAATCAATATCCGAAAACGCGCTTGAACACTTCGTTTGCAAGCAGCTCAGTTCCTCCGAGAGTACTTTAATTGTCTGATGAGCAAGACGCAGGTGAGAAGCGTAGACAGAAATTGAAAGTCTCCTGCAGGAATCATAATACCACTGGACACCATTGCCGGCTTTATTAATAGTGTCAGCTATAGAACCTTTAAGGTTAACACACGTTGCGTGAGAGGATCGGTCACAAAAACCAAAACAGGCAATCATTGGTGACTTGTCAATTGAGTCCACACATTTCACCGAGTTGCAAGTCATGGTCTGGTCGGAGTTAATAAGAAATATATATTTATAAAAATGAAATGAAATGTTTCTAGGGTTAAGTGATACAGATTAAATAAAAATACGATATAAGATTGCCTAACGCTAGACAAATCCTGTACATGAAAACTATGTAGAATAATAAGGCGCCCAATTAAATAAAGTCAGTATTTGCAAAGTTTACAGAAACAAGGAATTATTTTTAGAAGTTTGCACTACACTCGTAGAAGCCACTAAAACTTGCGAAAAATAGAACAAAGGGAATGAGTTTATGGAGATTGGTTATAAGCTATGCGCGATCCCCATGAGAAGAAAGAATATTTCTTTACTAAACACAAATATAACTTTATTGGCAAAACTAAAGAACAGAATTATACATATAGAATTGAATGCAGTGAAGGACTACATGTTGGCGCGCGCGATGTTGACTCGTCGGAGGTTGCGAACGAAGTGCAGTCTCGTTGACATGAGTTGCGAAAAATGTCGAAAGTTGAAAGTCTTAGCCAAGACACACCACTTTCACTAAAATCTTGAAAAAGATGTCACAATGTCACAAACCGATCAAACTATATTAAGATTGTACGTAAATTGCACTCGGAAATAATCAAGAGAAAACCAGGCAAAAAGCAAGTGACACTCCTCGTTGACGTTTCCTGGCAGATTTCAATATCATGTTGTCTGACCTGTAGTCTTCCTGACCATATTCAGTAAAGTTGTAGCCAATTGAATTTTCATATATCACAACAAAAATGCGCGTTTTTAGGTAAATTTCTCGGGAGAAATTGAACTACTGCGGAGAGTATCTTATATATATATATATATATATATATATATATATATATATATATATATATATATATATATATATATATACATATATATATATATATATATATATATATATATATATATATATATATATGGGATAAAACGAAATTTGTGACCACGCTAGAGGTTGCAATTTTGCTCCTATTTTCACCAAATTTCCAGGAAAGGTGTATTGAGTAAATATCTCAATTCAGTTTGTGAACCAGCGGTATCGGCCAGGCGAAAACAAAATGGCGGCCATTTTAAACGAAAAATCGTGATTTCTGTTCTGACCAAAGCATAGCTCCGATTTGGATGAAATTTGGTACAAAGGTTCACTGATGTATGTGATGAATCTCACAATGAAAAATCCAAAGTCAGTAGGGCAGAAACGAAATGGCGGCCGCTCAAAAGTCGAAAAACGTACAAAATTTTGTTGTTATAGTTGTGGCCAAAGCTTTCAACAGATTTTCATGAAATTCATTAGTTTGATAAAAACTATTAGTATCTAAAAAATTATTTTAAAAAAAGGCTCCTAAAAGTTGCAATTTTGATTCGACGTATACGAAACTTGGTTTTAAGATAGAAATTGCTTCGACCTAGATACATTTTCATTTTGGTGATCATACATGTGAAAATTTCAAAATGGCGGCGGTTTAAATATGCATTTTTCAGGTTTTTGTGGCCCTCTAGCGGTCATATTTTCCAACGGATTTTGATAAAACTTGAGACTATGGATCTGTGTACTAATTTTTTGTATTATGGAAAAAAATATTAAAATCGAATGAAAGATAAAAAAGTCGAAAATTTAAAACCCAAAAATTTTATCTGCCATTTTCACTAAAAATGGAATATTTTTGCCCTGTCTAGAGTGAACTCCGACTTGAACAAGATTTAGCACATTGTTGATGAGGTCCCAGCACACAAAGATTTAAAATCCAAAATCAAATGCATGTACTCAAAATGGCGACCCCAAAAGATCAGAAGGCAAGCGCAATTTGCTATTATAGTAACAACTGAAATAATGAATATTTTTCATGGAAACATTTTAAATGACTTAACTTGAAGTATTTATAAAGCAGATTCTTTTTATGTTAATAAATATATATATATATATATATATATATATATATATATATATATATTTTTATATATATACGAGTATATATATATATATATATATATATATATATATATATATATATATGTATATATATATATATATATATATATATATATATATATATATATATATATATATATATATATATATATATATAATAGTCTAGTAGTTTGCAAGCCAAATTCTTTTTCGCAACCTTACGCTACATACGAGAAATTCACCTTTCCGGCTGGTGCTGCCAACGGGGAGTTTTGTATTTTATGGGCTTTTGATGCAACCATATGCTACATTATTAATCGTACTTTCTTGAAAACTTCAGGGAATATAAATAACTTAAATATATTTTGGACTATGAAAATTAAATGATATTTGCGATACTGCAACAAAAGTGATGGCTGCATATATTAGACGAAAAGATAGCTCTACACAAATATCATAAAAGTGTTTTTTGAGTTTGTATATTTGTTACATAATGTAAATGTGTGCACTTCATAAGCTCAGTACAAAACTCTTCTGACAGAAGCGTTGTCTTGTCTACTTGACTTGTTCAAATTCGATTTAAAATTTAATATTGTTCCAGATATCAAAAACATTGATATTGCTCGAGAAAGACGCCAGACAAGCATCTCTTCTCAAACAGTAAGTAAATCAATAAGTGAATTAAGCTCGAGACTGGTATAATATTGTAATATGACATGCAAATTGAATCTCTTGTTATTGAATGAATTTCACACGAAAATCAACTCAATATTACAGCGTTTCTCATGTTTTCCCAGCAACAAATATTTGCCTTTTGTATCTTACATGAGTAATCTAAAATAAAATGTTGATTACATTTTAATCGATACAAAATTGAATAACATCTTTGATTGACGCTTTCATTATTTGCTTCCGAAAATTCTTTTAATTACTATTGTACATCGTTGGGTGTATTATGTTGGATAAAAATATTGATCGCCACGTTTATTTGTTATATTATGAACAATGAAATCAAAGTGCTTCTTCCTTATCATAATTACTTTGTTAATTATCCCAAGGATCGAAGTGGAGGTAATTGAAATGACATTACTTTTTGTTACAAGCTTTTTTATTAGCGCGTTCAATTTTCAGGACTGCTATGAAATTCATCCAGATGTCTTACGAATATCCTCCGATCCCAATATTGTAGAACTTAAAATAACGCCAGTCAATCGAACTCATTTGGACGTACGATTGGAAATTAAAAAGGAAATACCAGTGTTTTATTTCTACATTACAGTTCTGCAAGTTTACAACAATCGTCGTTCTTCGCCAATTTTCAGCAGAACCTTCAACTTGTGTCAAGTAGATAAAAGTCCTCTAACACATTTTACATTAGGGTATTTAGCCGAATTTTTGGCACATTTTCGAAAAAACGGAAAGCTTTGTCCCATACAAAAAATGACGTATCACGTTCCAAATCTAACACCAAACTCAAAACTCTTACCTGTTCGCATTTTTTATCAGCCAAAGAGCTACTTTCTTGTTAACACTACCTTTGGCGATACCAAAAAGCAACAGAAGGCATTTGTATTTGTGGACTATAAAATGGAACCTGTTAAATTCAAATGTTAATTGCTGATTTTTCACAAAAAAAGCCAATGTCTGATAAGTGAATTGTGAAACTTTCTTTAAATATATTTTTCAAGAAGCCTGCCAAACATGAGAGCTTAGCGTTTTGATTAAACTAGGTGTTACAGTACTAAAATTATGATAAAGCTTAAAGCCCGTATATTGATTCGATTGAAATTATCATTACTAATGAAATTTTAACGATTTTGGAAGTTGATAGGTAGTGGTAGCCATTACGGTTTGTCGAGTTTTGAAAACTGGGTTTTAAAACAAAACCATGGATTTTCAGTAAAATTAGATTCGTTTTAAGTTTATGGAGAATATACATATGCATTAATTTATTATAATGATTAAAATGTAAGTAAAAATAGTCGTCAAGTGCCATTGTTAAATCTGCAGAGAAAAAAGGAAAACTACCATGCCGTTTGCTTTTATTTATCTTATCGAGCTGCACATTTCATGCAGTACCATCAGCGTGACCAGTAGATTTCTACTTTTTTAGTAGATTTTGAGATATTCGCAACAGTATTTAGTTGATTAAAATTTGTTTGGTATATTTTTGTAGAATTTATAAGTTCTATTTTCCATCGTAATTTTTCGGTCTAATGTGGCACCTCTGTTTAAGACATCTATTAACGCAAGAGTATTTACCTCTTCTCTGAAACAAAACCAAAGGCTTTTAGACGATACAAGAGAAAGCATTCGGAGAATCCCCTAATTTATTTAACTCTCATGTTGTATTGGACGCGTTGAATGCATTTCGTATTGGGCGCGTGTAATGTAGAGATGACGGTATTTGGTAAAACAAGTTGGGTAAACAGACCTACGCTCATGTCAGAAGGGTTTTGTATTCAATTTTCAAAATGCAGTCACCAGATTGAATAAAGTCAAGAAGCATGTCAATGACGATTTTATTGGAGAAACTATGAAATTCGAAGATCATACTATTATTAACAAAGTTGAACGAATTTCGACTTCTGAGGTTTTTGTTATTGTTATACTCATAAATATCTCCCTTGATAATTATTTCACATGTCCATTCGCGAGGGAGGAAACACATTTTTCATGTATTTCCCCACTGTGCCCCCACTGAAGCAAAAACTGACAGTTTAAGAACTGTTTTGAAAAGCTCCCATGAAAACTTTCATTTCATACTCATATCGGCTTCCTTTGATGAATTTTTTTTCAGGGGCCACTCTCCTGTACTGTTATCATCGATTAATAGCCAATTTTTTCGAATCCCAGAGTTGTTACAAAGCCCTTTTGTTAGAAGCTCCCTCCCGCCTCCTTGACTTGTTTCAATTATGAGTATCAATCGTAGGTACTCAGCTTCAGTCATTCATTAAATTGAATCAAGTGTTCAAAGCATGCACATTAAACGTTGAAGCTGGGAAAAAATAACTCAAAATTATTCAATCTTCGCATATAAAACAGCCACTATTTTGTTTTACGATTACTGATGCCACTAGCTGAACTGGTTCTCAAAGTTATTCATGACACCTATCGATCCTGAAATTTTCATGCAAATCCTAGCAAAACTGTAGTGTCTGAGTCGGTAAAAAGCGCATGTTGTTCCATAGCCGTATGTTGCCATAGTAATAAATGCAGCGCATATTGTTCCATAGTAATGCAGGAAAATTCAAACCGCTATAACATCGCTAAATATCATTCAATCTTTATGAAACTTGCAGGGTTAATCAATTTTATAAATAGACATCTGTGTACTGAATTTCATTGAATTTAAGGGTACCGTTAAGATTTTATTCAAGAAAACATAAAATCGATAAATCATACTATTACTAACAAAGTTGAGTGAATTGCGACTTCTCACGTATTTGTTGTTGTTGTACTCACCAAGGCCTACATTCCTGATTTTTCGGATCACAGGTGTCCAATCGCGAGGGGGAGGGGGGGACACAAATTTTTCGTGTATTTCCCCTCCCTGTGCGCCCCTCGAAGCAAACTTTGTCAAACTAAGACCTGTTTTGAAAAGCTCTCGACCTTTCATTTGATACCCATATCGGCTACCTTCAATGAAATTTTTTTCGGGGGGTCACTCCCCTACACGGGGAGACCCCCCTTAAATACCTTATAAAATTTTTTAGTAGTTGAACTTTGAAGAGATCACCACTTTACACCTACATACAAAATTTGGTGCTTCTAGCTTAACTAGTTTCCGAGAAAAACTGCTGTGACACACGGACGGACGGACGGACAGACGGACAGACAGGACGCGATTTTGAAGGGTTTTGCAAATTATTTTACAAAACCCTAAAAAAGGGTTTTTCAGCATTTCGGTTGTTTTTACCCATGATTTAACCGGGCGGCTACTACAGTGAGAAAAGCCGGTTCTTAAAAATATTGGTTTCGGGTTTTTTCTTAACAAAGTAATAATGTTCCTGGATTGTGAAGACGCACTGTCTTTTAAATTAAGTTAAAAGACGATTTGCATTTCGGCAGTAATAGCACCTGTAATGATACTGAAAAAATAAAAAAAATTACAAAATTTCCTTTAAAAACACTATTTATTCTTAATGTTCTTAACCAGATACCGGTACTTCGAGGACAAGTTATCCTCTTCATCAGTGGCGGTATTCTAAAGCTCTTCTTATAATCATCCGAATATTTAAACCTTTCACATTTAATGGTAATAAACATAAATATCCTTAAGTACTACTACGAGAAATAACAAACAATTATAATGCAATTAAGGGTATAAAAATTAACAAAGGGCTTAAAGGTAAATTTATTACAGGGAATTAAAAAAATGGTAAAGTAATTACGGGTTAGCTATGGCAAGTAACATAATTGTGGAGATTTAATTACAAAAAAATTATTAGTTAATTGATGATTTTCATTAGGTCACTGTATCCATTCCCTAGATCCGTATTTAAACGTTGTTCACTGGGGACTCTCGAGATCCATAAGGATTCGCAAGCATCCAACTTGTACAGGAAGTCCGGGACTGGAAAAAGTTGGATGCTTGCGAATCCAGCCACTGATGAAGAGGATAACTTGTCCTCGAAATACCGGTATCTGGTTAAGAACATTAAGAATAAATAGTGTTTTTAAAGGAAATTTTGTAATTTTTTTTATTTTTTCAGTATCATTACAGGTGCTATTACTGCCGAAATGCAAACCGTAGATGAGACGACCAGGTTCAATTCGGAATTCAACAGATTCTTGAGGCTCAACAAGTCTATAGGGTGATTGACAGAAGACATCAGGTTTCTGAGACTGTGCCTTAAGTTTAACGTGACACCAAAGAGTCACAAGGTTTTTTGAAATCATCAATATTTGACACGGAAAGGGAGACTTTAGCCATTGAAAGAATCCTGGTTAAAAAAAGTATCAACCGGTAGTTTTTAAAACTGGATTCTGCTAGTTTGGAAAGCTACTCCTTGCACTTGAAGATAGCGAAGAGCGTAATTGGAAGAAAAGGAGGTATATTGGACATCGTAGACAAAATACAACGGGCCAAGGAGTGTGAAAAGGCGAGAAAAAGAAAGATCTTAGACAAAAATGTTGGCTATTTTGCAGAAAAAAATTCATACGAAACGCGATCAACGGGAAAAGATTGACTTCATCCAAAACTTTATCATAAATAAATCATCAAAAACCTTCACACAGGACCAAATGAGCCTTTCATTTGATACTTAAAATACGCAGTCGCAAATTTCCAGCGGAGGACATTGTCATAGATATTGAGGCTGGAATACGATTCATGGACTCTGACGAAAAGCAATTTGTACGGAAGAGAACGTCGGAGATAGTTGGAGCAAGTCGAGTAGGAGGAATCAACGGAAATACTGAATGGAAGCTGCTTAAAAAACTAAAAGAAAAACCAGTGTATTATGTAAGGGCAGACAAAGGGAATTCTGTCGTAATTATAGACAAGAAGCAGTATGATTATATGGTTCTTGATAAATTGAATAGCGGAGATTACCACCAATTAAGGGCAGACCCCCTACCGGACTTGATAAACAGAGTGGAAAAAGTCCTTAAAGAATCAAAACCAGTAATTGGTGACATTAAAAAACTTAGAGTGCCTAACCCCTGCCTACCTAGAATTAAGTGTCTGCCCAAAATCCATAAGGAGGGGAATGAACTAAGGGAAATTATCGCAGCCACTAATGCACCTACTTGGAATATAGCCCAATGGCTTTTAAAAGAATGCGCACAACTTCCTTATAAGCCTAGCACGCGATCAGTGAAGAATAGGGACGAACTGGTGGAGAAGCTTCGAAATGTGAAAGTTGAGGAGGGCTATTTATTGATTTCCTATGATGTCAAATCACTGTTTCCTAGCTTACCAGTTAAGCAGTCCTTGGCACTATTTGAGGACTGGCTGTTGAAACACAGTGATTCAATGGAATGGAGAAGACGGGTTAAATGCTAAAGCAAATTAGCAGCTGCATGTATGAATGAAAACTATTTCATTTTCAGGGACAACTTCTTAAAAGGGACGATAGGAGCAGCTATGGGTAACCCTCTTTCACCTCTTTTGAGTGATATTTTCATGGATTGGCTAGAGTTCGAGGTGGAGAAAAAAGGAATGATGCCTAAGATATGGGCCAGATATGTGGACGACATTTTCACGATGGTTAAAGCAAATGAGGCGGATGAGTTACTACATGTACTCAATGGGATACATCCAAAAATAATCACGATGGAAAAAGAGAGTGAGGGCCAATTACCGTTCCTGGATCTTTTGATCATAAAAGCCAAAGGTGGATTAGAATTTGATATCTACAGGAAGAGCACAAGTACCCAGAGAACAATCCCCTGTTCTTCTAACCATTCTTATGCACAGAAAATGGCTGCATACAATTGTATGATCCACCGAATGTTAACAGTACCATTGAATAACCAGCGTCTGGAACGAGAAAAACAGTACATCGTGGACACGGCTAGCAAAAATGGGAATAGAAGGAGTTTGATCGAGCAACGTTTTCGAAAAATGGAGAAACAACATCGAAGAAATAGGCTCACTTCACTATTTCTTCAAGAACGACGACAAGTACAAAAATGGATGCCAATCACTCATTCATCTTCTACCAAAAGATTGGAACGCATTTTGAGAAAGACAGGATGCAATACGGCTAGCACGAGCAGAAAATACAGCATTGAAACAATCCTTGGATCAACTAAGGATGGCAAGAAAAAAGAGGAAAAGAGTGGAATCTATAGGATCAGTTGCCCAGAATGTAATAAAGTATATATTGAACAGACGAAACGCTTGGCAAAAACTAGATTCCAAGAACATATTAAGGAGGCTGAACAGATCATCAGAAGAGGTGGAATAGATAAAGCAAGATCATCATTAGCCAGACATATTATTGAGGAATCTCATACTATTCAATGGGCCAATCTTGACATAGTACAGGAAGTCCGGGACTGGAAAAAATTGGATGCTTGCGAATCCTTATGGATCTCGAAAGTCCCCAGTGAACAACGTTTAAATACGGATCTAGGGAATGGATACAGTGACCTAATGAAAATCATCAATTAACTAATAATTTTTTTGTAATTAAATCTCCACAATTATGTTACTTGCCATAGCTAACCCGTAATTACTTTACCAGTTTTTTAATTCCCTGTAATAAATTTACCTTTAAGCCCTTTGTTAATTTTTATACCCTTAATTGCATTATAATTGTTTGTTATTTCTCGTAGTAGTACTTAAGGATATTTATGTTTATTACCATTAAATGTGAAAGGTTTAAATATTCGGATGATTATAAGAAGAGCTTTAGAATACCGCCACTGATGAAGAGGATAACTTGTTCTCGAAATACCGGTATCTGGTTAAGAACATTAAGAATAAATGGTGCTTTTAAAGGAAATTTTATAATTTTTTTTTTTTTTTTCCAGTAAAGTTAAAAGAGTTTATTTACTGAGAATGCACAATGATTGATTTCACTATTTTACAATTCCCATTTTAATTTACATTTCACTTGTCTATCAATTTATGTTTCAACTGTCTTCAAATATATCATGAAAATCTTTTACTTCACTATCAATCAATATCACGTTTAGTTTGCGCTCTAGGCTTATCGCAGTTTTTAACTATCGCAGTTTTAATATCACTATATCCGCCATTCATTCAGCTCGGCTTCATATAGGCTATCTCATTGAGTAATTAAATAATACTGGAGTGGACAACCACGTGACAATATGGTTGCAACAACCCCTGCGACCACTTTTCCTACTGCTACGCTCTTGTTTACAACCTTAGAGAGAGCCAAATTGCACAAGCAAACATGGCTGCTGCTCAATGTAAACAAATTTTCATACAATGCCAAAAATTTGCTTTCTATTTGAAAAACCTTCAGCATTGTATGAAAAACATGCAAAACATTAATATAATAACTACTCACTTGTGAAAGGAAACACCTACAGATCCTTTTCCACTATGATTTTTTCACGAAGGCACTACACATTTCATTTTGAAATTCTAACTTAATTACACAGTGTCACACATTAAAGTACCTTGAATCACAAACTCCAATCAAATGTTTAAACACTTGGAACGAATTTAGATCGCGAACACTTTCCATAGTTTTAATATCGGATAAAATTCGCGACGAAACTTGCAAACTGGCCAATTTGGCGTCCAATTTGCATCAGTCAACTTGACAGTCTGTTCACACCTAGTCAGCTTTTGGAACAAGAAAGTGACCAGCAAGAGGCAGACGGGGAGGAAATGACAGACTGTTCACTTGGAAGAGAACAGAAACCGGTCGCATGCTCTCTCATGCATTTTATATGAGCTTAGCCCATCCAGTTCTTATTAATCTTAGGGCTATCTGGTCATTCCATCCATTTCTCGAATATTGGCGAATGTTCTGACGAGAACTACTTGGAAAATTCGAGCAATTCTGAATACCCGCAATAACATCACTCGTTTACTTTTCTAGGTTGCTTCTTTTCAGTCAATATTAAAATAGTTGCAACAACAATTGCGACAGGAGCTCGTAGAATCGTGTGGACATATAACAGTATATATGAGTTATCATTATTTCAATTGTATGGAATTATAACAACAATAACACGTGTTGATGTTTGATACATATTTCAAATTGGCCTAGGTACTCTTATTTTCTTCAGGTTATCATGAAAATATAAGTAAAAGTGTTTAATTTGAAAATGATCCGTTGTCCAAGCTTCAAAAAATTATTTAAGCTTGTCACTTCTCCTGCCCCCCTTGGCTAAGATACCGAAATTTTAGGATCTGTTTTGCAAAGATCTCATAAAGGCCTTTCTAATGACACACTACGGTGAAAAAAAATATAGAAGGGATACCACCCGATATGAGGAGACCTCTTTTAAAATACTCTGATAATTTTTTTTAACCCCAAAACTTTCAAGAGGTCACTACCTCTGACCTTTCCATAAAGTTGGATGGCGATAAAATTTATAGTTTCGGAGAAAAACTGCTGTGACATACAGATGGACGGACAGATGGACAGCCGGACACAGGTCGTGATTTTAAAAGGGTTTTGTATTTTAGTATAAAACCCCTAAACATGTTGAGCATTACCAAGAAGAAAGGGTTATCTGAAAAACGGAAGGCATCCTGAAGATAAATTTTAATTTAACTCGCTAAAAACATTAGCAAAAGTCTAAAGAATGGTCCCTTGGAGCAAAGCGAGCTCTTAAACGGCATCAGGCATTACCGATGGAGCTAGTTGAAGACAGAAGAAGGGCAGAAAGCCAAAGAAAAGTGGATAGCTAAAAAAGCTGAGGACAAGTCTGCTTACGAAGCACAAAAAGTACTAGTACCAACCTTCATCTAAAAAATGGCATCTAATCCAGTTGAAGGAGGTTGGCATAAAAGGAAGAAAGAGGAAAAACATAAAGGCATGGAATGTTAGATCAGGAGTGCTGATGCCTTTGCCAGTCAATTCTGACAGAGACAGCTAAGAACGTCGTCAAAAGCACCTCGAAAATGTCCCATGAAATAATTTTTTCGTATGTGCCCAAAAAAAGAAGTAGCTGATGCTAGGCAGAAGAGGAAAAAAACCACGACAAAGACGGCAGTGGCTGGCACTGCTTGTGAAACCCAAGAATGGCCAATCCTACGCAGATGTATTTTGGGAGATCAGGGGAGGTGTTAAACCCAAAAACACTGAAACTGCCATTAAAGAACAGTGGCCAATAATAAACAAGTGTGGTAGAAAGATCTTCGCTCCTGTTGAAAGGCGTTTGTACCCAACATACGATATGCTGTCATTAGCAACATATAAACTCAAAATATACGTCAAAGGAATATATGTACATGTTGACAAGAAAATCAAAGCTACAAAAACCACTCACAACATGAATTCTCGAGAATATTTATGTTATTTATCTTATCTGAAAATTTAAAGAAGTTCAAATCAAAGCTGCTGTATCTAATTTAATCGAAACTGCATAGAATACCAAAATGTTGATTTTGTAATTAGCGAAATTTCAAATGGCTATAACTTTCGTGAATATGTTTCGATTTTCTTCAAACATACAAGAGTCTTGGGACCGTTTATAAAACTAAATAAGTATCGAATTTTATTGGGTTTATGGGTAGCCATACAATTTTATTAGGGAAATGTGAAATTCGGAAATCATAGCGAATTTCGACTTCTAAGATATTTTTCGTTATTTAGTTATTGCATACATAACCATCCTCATGATTTTTTCTCAAATTTTTTTGGTTCACAGTGATGGGGGGGGGGGGGGGGGAGACGCCAATTTTTCGCAGATTTCCCCCTCCCGTATGCTCCAGAAAGCACTGTTTTAAAAGCCCTTGTCAAGATTTTTCGTTTGACACCCCACATGACTACCTTCGGTCAAAACATTTTTAACGGCTCCACTTCGAACACGGGGAGACCCACCTTAAAACCGTTGAAAAATTTATTGATATCCAAACATGCAAATAATCATCACTTTTGATCTACCTACAGAGTTTGGTGTCTACAGCTACTTAAGTTTCGGAGAAAAACTGCTGTAAAATGCAGACAAACAGACTGACAGACTGATAAACCTGATTTCAATAGGGGTTTGTATTCTAGTACAAAATCCTGAAAAGCATTCTGCGATGCAGTCAGGAAGATTTTTGGCAAAAAAGCAACTGTAGCCTCATGCGAGCCAATAGCAACGATCAAAATCAGGGACATCAAGTCATAACGGACCTAGCTGAGACAGAGGAGGCTATCATAAGGGAGCTCCTTAGTGTAACCAGGATTAAACCCAGGCTGACTCCAGAAAACAATAAGGAAAACATATAACCATCATCGACTTGACTGAGAAAGACGCTGAACAACTTCTGAGTATAAAAAATGTAGGAAAGAGTGAGTCACCCGCACGTTATGGCAAAGAGCCGTACCTTTATACTACTTTAAGTGCCTTGGTTATGGTTATAGCACACACGGATTCAAAGGACTCGATAGGAGTTCCCTATACTACATATATGGCAACATGGATATAAAAGAAAAAATATAAGGGGGAAGCACACTACATCTATTGCAAAGGTGCTGATCCAAACTGGATTTGAAGCATTTCAAGTATTTTCAGGAAACTCGTATCCTGCAGATAAGCTTACGCTGCAGAACAACCGTTCACAACCTGCTTGAGCAGTTTGTAACAGACACCATGACAAACATTATTTATCATCATACCCTAACGAAAGTGGAGAGCTATCAATGTAGGGATGGTTTTGGTTGGGCTCAGTATTCAAGGAATCCATTCTTTTACTATGTACCTAAAGTCAAACGAGCTGATATCATCTTTCCAAGCCATTCTTAATGCCCTGGAGGGCGTTGTCTCGAAAGTAGATGGCCATGCATTCATTGGGAGGGACATCAATGCCAAAGCAATCGAATGGAGTATTGCTCAAACTGATCCGTGGGGGAAACGAGTCCGGTGGCAAGGATAGGGCTCATCATGCAAATATTGGCGGTATAACATTTTTTTGTCGAGTCTGCTATGAAAAAAACTGACTAGACGTGATGCTCGTCTTAGAGCCCTTAGTACAAAAGGTACACTATTGGAGAGTCTTAGAGGACAAATCGATAAGGGATAATGACTACATTCTACTTGGAATCAATGATTCGAACTCCCAATGCCCATGCTCGCAACTTTCCACGATAAATTGAAATATTGTGAGGGTGAACGGGATTAGCAGAGGACTGAAGGACTACCAGCTCATGACGTAGTGGGCTCAACTATAACCATCATTAGGTCTACTTGCCCGGCAAGCCTTGTTACGGGTGAACATTGGGATTTCATAGCGTTGCTCACTCCGAACACTACCATACGTAATTTCGTTAGATTTATACCCACGCAATACGGAGCCGCACTTTATTAACTTTTGTGATAATCTGAGAATGTAGCCAACAGCAAAAAATTTTGATTTTCATTCATAAAACGACTATTTGTACGATAACGGAAAGCAAGCCACATCATATTTTTTTACCTTCTAACGTCACATAATTAAACTTAAGTAGCAAGATCGCTTCCGATTCGCACGCCATTTTATGGACAACGCGAGCAGTAGCAAGCGCTGAAAACACCAAGGACCAACGCAAGCTCGAAACGAAACGCAAAATTCCCACCACTTTGACTAGAAACTTTCGACATTCATTCAATATACGTGGCAGCACAAAATATGTAACCCCTTGAAGCAATCGAAATCGCGTTGCTAATGAAATAACATGCAACGCTGGGAGAAAATCTGAAATTTGAATCGATGTTCCCGCCATGCGACAAGAGGTGTTCGTGATATTCACGATAATTTGCCGTCGTTCAAACCATTTCCCAAATCAAGTTTTCGTACTGCCTGTGTTGTTTTCATTGATTCTTTTTTCTGACATAGACTCTCAATGGATTTTGATGCAGTATATAATTTAATTAATTTAAATTCGAACTTGAGTGCTATCGAAATTTACATGGAAACGATTTTGAGTGCGGATCTTAATGTGGGACTATCATTAAAGTCGACATTCCTATCAGCTGTGCAGCCACTGAGCTTCCGGCTAAGGATACAAACTTAATGCTCGACCGCCGCAAACATCTTCACACTCACGCAGATCCAGCAGAGATGCATATAAGCGACCAACGAGAAACGAGCTGAGTGACGAAGCCAGAGCTGCTGCTGACGTAGCAATAACACGCATAGAAAAGGAAGATACTTGTGAATTTAAAACCGCATTGGCAGCAATTAAACTACAGGTAAAGCGCAAACTTGTGGCAGCAATGGCACGCATACAAAAGGAAGACACTCGCGAATTTAACACTTCATGGCAGAAATTAAAGCATAATTAAAGCGTGAATTCGAAACAGGATGTAAATTAAAAGAAGCAGCCGCAAGAAACGTTGAATCTAAAGAACGCCCTAGCATCTGAAGGCGTATATTTTTGTTGTCCGTTAATCAATGATGGAATATTATCAAGACAGGAATGGTTTGCGATTACGAATTAATCTTAATTAAGCGTCCACAAGTGAGGACTTTGTCGTTGATCATTCTGCAAGGACCAAATGATTTTTATCGTGATAAAACACGGATACAACTGTTGAATATCTTACCTCCTCTCCTGACTAGCTAGTGACATCGTTCCGAAGCACACCATTCACTTTCTCTGCACAAATTCACTAATATGCACCGCGGAAGGGCAAATGAGCAAAATCGTGACATTCCCGAGGACAGATTCGACGACCGAAATTGGGTGGAACTGTTGGATAAATAACACGCACAACACAAAACGCGTTGTTACAGCGGTAAAACTACCGGCGAGGACGAGGAAAACTAAACATACTAACGCCTCGGCTCGAAAAAAAGGGAAACGCGAGGATTACCAGCGGAATCCTCATTTCGCGTGGAGATGTAAATAAACATTTCTAACAGTTCGTACTGTCAGCCAAATGCATTCAGCGCGTAATGCACTTTACGAGGTGTAACAATTAAGTAATGAGATTGATTTTATTGCCGGGCTTGTGGTAAGCCTACGGTCTTGAAATTCCCTTCCCCCTTCCTCGGTATCCTTCCCCTCTCCATTGATATATTTACCATCGCTCTAGCTTTTTTAGTTTGCCTGCTGTGTCGTGCTGAGTAGACGTGTGTTGGTGGTGCTCGTCACAAAAATGGAGAAACGAAATCAAGAGCAACGCGTCGCGATAAAATTTTGCGCCAGATTGGGCGAAAGTGCATGGTGATAGTGCTCTTAGTCGTGCCCAGGTGTTTCGATGTCATAAAGAGTTTAAGGAGGGGTGTGAAAGCGTGGAAGACGGGGCGTGGAGCGGAAGACCAGCCAAGCTGCGGACTAATGCGAGTGCGCAGCGTTTGTGTACCCTAATCCGTGAAGATTGGCGTATAACAGCTCGATTGTTGGCCTCGTAACTGGGTACGAACCATGAAACAGTTAGACAAATTTTAACCGACGATTTTGGGATGAAAAAGTTTTGCGCAAAGATGGTTCCAAATAAACCTTTCTGAGTAGCAAAAGCAGCATTGAATGACCGTCACAGAAGACTGTTTGGAACAAGTGGAAAACGATCTCACGCTGCTTGCTCGAGTTATTACAGCGATGAGAGCTGGTTTTTCCAATCGGTGGTCAAAGGAACCCATTTTGAGTCGATGATGGACATCCAGGCAGCCGCGACGAAGGTACTCGTGTACATCCCAGTCGAAGCGTTCCAAAAATGTTGCGAAGCATGAAAAACGCGCTGGAATCGTTGGATAGCTGCCCAAGGGGACTACTTTGAAGGGGATGGCAGAGTTGCAGAATAATTTTTAAATATACGATTTTCATGGAATCATTAATTAATTATTACACCTTGTATTACCACCAAGATCGCCATCAAGTGGAGTTAATTGTGAGTGAAATCGAAGCGAAGGGAAATACTCCCACGAATGGGAAAAACCACTCCTGAAGGGTGGTGAGCCCTGAAACAAGATGTTCCCGGTGGATGGGAGGAAAATGTTAACCGGAGGTTATTTAAGCCCGGGAAGTTGGCGCACTTTCTCTTTTGGAGCTTTCCATCAGCTGGTGGAGGAATAAAACAGAGCGGTAATACGACGAGAACGTTTTTCGAATTGGAAAGTTTGCGATTTGGATAAGGAATGAGTACGAGATGACTGAGACCCGGCGGTGGCTAAATCGAGGAGCGGAAGAAAGGGGCCCCTTGCTAGTATAGAAAACAAACGTATGTAAGGAGTTTGAATTTTTATCAGAAGAAATTTGTGTTGGAAGAGATATAATATATCAAACAGAATTCGAGTAACGCTAAAATTAGATTTTCTTTTCTTACTATCATATACATTTCATTCATTTTGAGCTTGTGAAAAGTATGGCTCGGTAATTTTTTTCCTGGGATGGTGACGAGACAGAAAGTCTTGGGAAGTTAATAAAGATTGCAGTGTTCAGTGAGTGGAGTGAAAGATAGTGTGGTTTTAATCTTATCTCGTGTTTTCGGTGCCGAGAGATAAGGGGGTGTTAATTTTGGTTGCCCCGGTCTTGGAAACTGCGAGTTTTGTGTAGTGATGGTAATATTTCAAAACTTACTGCGTGGTAGGGTGCTTGGAAGGTGACATCCGCGGCTAGATGACGGCGAGCGTCAAAACGTTTTCAGGTGATAATTGGTGTGGAAAACTGCGAGTTCTGTGTGGTGGTAATATTTTAACTCGTACTTCGTGATAGAGTGGGATGGTCGTTTTTTCGTTTGCATGGCCTTTTGGAGGCTCGGCAAATCAAACGAATGGTACCTACGCCCATCTTCGGGTCAGTTAGTTGGGTCGGTGAAGCCTCAGCCGGAGTAGCCCCAATATATCAGTGGAGTAGCAACGGAATTCTTAATAGCCTCCAGTGTACTTCTGGTTGACAGAAATTGCTGAAAAGCAAAGGAGATGTCACAAGTTTTGACGTGAAGCTCAATAAGCAAGGAACCGCGATGAGGTATGCAACCTTTTAACAGCATATGGTTTGACCAGGAACTGTCTCCACAAAATAATCAACAGCCATAAGGCTCGCTGCTGACAAAGTCAAGTGATAATATGAGGAGGAGTTCACAGTTATACGGAAGTTTGGTGTCTTTAAAAAATTCCTATATATATCCGCGTTGACGCTTTCTATGGAAAAACATCAGTCAAATGTCCACCATTTAAATAGTCCTATTGTTGAAAGCAAGTACTGTTCCAAGTCTAGACAGCATTATTGAGTTATATAATTATATATGGAAAATCAAATTAAAGGATTTACCTTGGTGTCGTCTAGCCCGAATGAATCTGGCCAAATAGGACTTGCACCAAAGCGTAGCTCCTATGCAGCAAATGAAACCTAAGTTTGGCCGCAATGTCCAGCCAAACTGTTTCGACCAAAAAGTATAAGCTCTCGTATTAAAATAGTACCAGCCAAATGATGGCCGAATTTTTTTTATAACACGGGTCAGTACTTTCTGAACCGGAATTAACGATTTCAATTCTTTATATACTAGTTCTTAAACCTAAAATCTATAACATACAAAATGTGTGGTCTCATGACCCATAATTTACTTCACATGCATGTTATACGATACATTGATGTATTCAATGGATCGTACAAGTGCATGCATTCATCGCATGCTATCTAGGTCATAAATCAAGTACATGCGATCGATCTTATGCAAACATATGGGATTTGTTTTGATCTACTTCCATGAATGCGGAAGAAAGTAAAAGCGAAAGCAAAACATTGAACGGTGTCGTCTTACACATGCATTCGTTCTGAGTAATTTATGTTGGGTTGTTTTAAAATGAAGAATGTAATGAATTATTGTTCTAAGTAAGTATAGAAATTAATGGTAAGTATAATAATGATCATGAATCATTACAGCATGCCAACTGAGTTTTTACAGATTGTCTACCAACATTGTCCTGGATTGCTGCTCAGTATATTCAACGCTTGCCTATGAAAAATACTTTTCTTAGAACGTTGTAAAGTAGTGAAGTTCGGACTGATCAACAAAGAAAAGAGGAATCCTAGATCATCATCTGCATATCACCCATTGTGTACGCTTGACATGGCTGGAAAGTCCTAGAAAAAACATATCAATGTAAGTTTCACTGGCGTTTCTCATACTACTATGACCTTACTCCTCGGCATCCACCATTGATGTGATTGTAGAAATAGCGAGCACTGTTCATAAGTGATGAACATTCTAGGCACGCTGATAAACTGTTTTCAAGCTTCAGAATACTTTATGTGAGTTTTGACGGACTAAAGGAGCGAATCCTGCTTTATGATACGATCCAAGGAAGTCACATTGGGTGTTGCTCAGGAATCCATCCCTGGTCCATAGAACGGGTCATTGTGACTAGAGCTGTTGGATGAGTCATGGCTGATGTGCTATGTGGATGATATTGTGATGCCAAACACACCGTCAGATGGGCACAACTTAAATTAGATATGCTAATGCGCCAGATGAAGGACTGAATGACTGCTCGTGATTTAGCCTAACCCTAGAGAAAACCAAAGTGGTCATCCTGACAAGGTAGAGAATTCCACGGGAAAGAGTGATCAGTATTGGGAAAATACTGGTTGATTCAAAACGATTCTTAAAATACCTGGGTTACTGACAGACTCAATGATGAGCTTTTCTGAGCAAATCAAAGGCAACAGCTGATAATGCTACTTCAGGCAAATTGACTCTGAGGTGGCGTTTGATGAGGTCCGTAGAGACTTTTGATAAGTTCCGTAGAGTCAGTGCTACTGTATAGAGTATAAATAGAGGATAATAATCTCAATAAAGATTTGTACCAGAAAAGACTTGACACAGGTACGGAGATGAATAGCGCTGAGGATTACATCTTCATACCCAACCGTCTCTAATTTGATGGAATATTTACCTGAGTTAAAGCGAAGATACCAGGGAGATAGTTACTGGCAAGGATTGGCACCAAAAAATATGGACTGCATACCTCATCTGTAATCTGAAACCATAGTTCAATCGAACGTAAGGTGAAGCTGACTTCCATTTGACCCAATTTTTAAGTAGGTATGGGTATTTTCAGTCTTACTTACACAAGGTTGATATGTTGCGGTCCTCCGTATTATACTGAAATCCCTCCAAGCTAAAATATGAAAGCTCTCTCCAGATAGTCTATGTGGAGAGATGCTTGAATTGGTTGACAAATGAAACCATATGGCATAATTTTCGGGAAATTTCAAAATATAAAATGGACTCAAAGCAGCCGGGGACATCAGGCTTGGTTGATTACATTTCCAAAAATCCCTCTTCCTCCATAACTCCACGCTAGAGGAGGGAGCCCCCAACATAAAGGCATCTCATGGCATAGCAAAACGAGGCTTGGCCCAAAGCAATACATTAAATGGTTCTAGGCTATGCTTTCAGATTGACAAGGGAAATATTTGGCAAAAATTCCGGAAATCCCAAACATTCAGAGCCTTTCAACAGCAAAATTTCAAGCAAATGAAAAATGTATATATCATACTATCACTAAAACAGTTAAGTGAATTTTGACTTATGTCACATTTTTTGTTGTGGCTCTCATAGTGGCTCATTTTCACAATTTTTTTTTTTCCTGATTTTTCAGATCAAAAATGTCCAATTGCGAGGAGAGGGTATACAAGAATTTTCTCCTCTCCTATCCCCTCGATGAAGATTGGACAATTTAAATGCCTGTTTTTTAAAGATTTCATTGATACTTGTCGCTTGACACCAAACGTGTTTTTAAGGGTCTTTCCTATGTGGAAAGGCCGCCTTTGAAACACTTTGTAAATGTGTTTACCCTCTAACCTTAAAGAAGTCATCAGTTCAAAAATGTTCATAAAGTTTCATGGCAGCACACTTTAACGGGAAAACTACTGCAACACACAGCCAGACGGACATATTGATCCAGGCCGTGATTTCAATAGGATTTTGTATTTCATGCAAAAGCCTACAAATTATCCATGAATTTCTGAGTGAACTGAATTAGATTGGAAGGCAAATGTTGTCCAAGCTTTCTTAAGTAACTGGACCTAGAGAGTATAAAGGCAGCAAAAACTCCGACACTCTAGTAAAGGAATGCTAAGCCTATGGCCCAACACCCTGTACACCCAAGGATCTATCCTTGGCCAGACCTATGGGGCGTGTCTTACAATATGCTACTGAGACTGGAGATATCAGGTGAGTCACACTTGATCAGCTTTGCAGTTGATATTGCAGCTGTAGTCACTAGACACACCGTTGAGCAAGCAAAACTTAGACCAGGTATACTAATATGCCGAGTGAGAGACTAGCACTAGAAACGCTAGTCGTAAGGAGATGCACCGCTTTGAGTAAGGAGATGCACCGAAAATGCTTGACACAGGCATGGACAAAAGGAGCACTGAGGGTTGCATTTCGATATGCTACACTTTCTGATTTAGTTGTGAGAGACCTGCTGTCATTCTTGCTAGTGAGCGCCACATTATTTACTATCGTCGAAGTGAGAATACGAGGGATATGGTTATCTGCAAGGAGAGACAGCACACACTCAACGATTGATAGCAGTGTCAGGTGAATCACACAAAGGGAAGATGGACTGCGTGCCTCATCCTAGATCTGAGATTGTGACTCAATCAAAGGCATGGTGAGATTGACTTCTATCTGAACCAGCTTTTGAGTGGGCTTGGATGTTTTCAGTCGTACCTTCACAATATTTGTAAGTTCTGGTCCCTCGATTGTTCAATAGCTGCCATATATTTTTTGCGTACAAAAAACCACTGCGACAGGACTTTTACGAGGAGACGCAAGAGCTGACCCCAGTTAGTATAGTCATGGAAAAGAAATCATGTGGCATACTATGTTTGGGCAATTCTAAAAGATGAAATGGACTCACAACAGCCGAAGAAAGAACACCCTGCATAGGTACCCTCACCTTTTAAATCATTCACCAGACAACGTTGATTGAAAATTTAGCTGGCGGAATCTTGGCGAGAATATAATGACTATAAATTAAACAAGTCCGTAGTCAAAGAGTCAAACTAGAAGTTAACTTATTTTCTCCTTAAATTAAGTGTGAAAAGATAATAAAAAGTGATTGGACAAATTACAAGACATAATTTCCTTTGTACTTATTTGCAGAGAATAAGTATTGCTGGAGATTTTATCCGCAACAGGTACTTAGGGCAGAATGAAAAAAGCATGAACAATGCATGCAAATATCTGGCCTGGGTTTATACCAAACTGCAGAGGCTTGTGTGACAGCAATTAGCTAGAAAACGACTACGGATAAAAATCACGCCAACATAGTTCGTAACTCCAAAATAACGAGTATGATCTGAAAAATGGCATTGTGGAATGCAATGATACAAGATCTAACCACTCAAAAGCCGCACTCATAACCATCTTGCCCCAACATAAAATAAACAATCTTTTTTGCAGTTGAGAGCCTAGGACTTGGCAAGCCAAACATTGAAAGCATTTACTTTGGTTTGTTTCATTTGAGCCCAATATAACTTCAGAGTGAGGCTTCTTCTTCTTAGCACTACAGTCCCTCTCGGGCCTTCGCTTCCCATTGACGGCGTCCTCCAATTCCGAAATCCGAGCAGTGATGAACTGTCTTCGTCGACCGAGTCAGACCAGCGTTTCCTCGGTTTCCCCATTGGTCTCCGGCCTTCAGTTCTGCCAACGAATACCTTCTTGGATCCATACGACTCACATGGCCAGCCCATTGTAGAGTGAGGCTACGTCATAATTTTTGGCTGATTTTATGCTGGCAAATAAGAAATATTTTCATATTTCATTGATCATTTTATACTGAAATGCATGTCAAATATTTACTGCTTAAAAAAATAAAACATGTTCATACTCGTATATCTCTCGCCATTATAAAAAATCTTAACACAACTTAATAATATATGTCATCATGCTATAGCTAGCAATTTCGACTATTCCCACTTTCCCAGGAATACTTTCGTAAAATATTCCATTGAACATTAAATGTGATTGTCGATAGTCAGGATTATAAAATATGTACAATGGTAGCATTTCTGCTTTTAAAGTGAAATTCCTGACATAATAGTGTCCTTTTGATAGTGGGCATTGAAATTTAACATTACTATAATCTCTTAAGACTCTTGTTGCCAATTTTACAAGTGGGTTGTATCCTCTGTACCGGGCCAATTGACAAAAATTTACTGACACATTCACAAGCTTCACTGTTTTATTTCGCAAGGGGGTGAAAACGTCCAGTTTCCAAACGGGAATCAGAATATCACGGATCACTTCCACATCTACGTCTATGTGGATACCACTGTATTGGGTAAATTTGAGTAACATCGAATGCGGGCAATCTTTCCAAGTAACATTTGATATTTGAAGGTTATAGCATTTATTTTTCTAAACCGAGAGTAAATTAAATTAAATTAGGATTATTTATAGGAGTAATTAATACAAAATTACTTTATAAGAATTGATGAACTTGATATTGCCCATAGTGATCAATATTACCAATAGTGCTGCTTTGGATCCACCAAAATCACTCAATTTTAAGAGTATCATGGACAAACTAGAAGCATCGATTACTAAGTCATGTCCAAATTACCGAAATCTAATGGGATGTACTTTTTGCTTAATGGACTGGAAGTCTAAATAAGCAGGAATTATGGTTTGAAATTGTTACTTGTGTTAACGTAAATCTAGTATGCATCATGAAACACTTTGAAAATGTGTTGAAATTGCAGTCAATTAGCTTTTTACTGTTTGAGGCAAATTAAAAAATTACAAACCTGATTAACTTAAACTAGTTGGACAACTTATTCCCGAGTTTATTTTCTGAGTTAAAAAACAGAATTTAGTTCTTTGAATGTTTCTACTGGTAGAACTATTTTCAATCTTTTTATAACTTTATGGTCATTCGATCTCCCGGTCACTAATCCTATGCACGAAATTTGCAAATTCCAATTATTGATTACTTTTTGGATGCTATCAATATGTATTGCAAAAGAAAATCAGGTATATCAATTTTCTCTCATGTAGTAATATTAACACCCTCATATTTCAGAAATGCTATTCAATTGTTTTGCTCAATGTGACATCTTCCAGTGATCCAACCTACGCCAGTTTTAATATATCGCTTCGGTCTAACAAGTCAACGACTGTTGATATCTTTGTTAACAAACCGGTGTTGGAACCTCAGTGGCAATTGGATTTTATTACTGTTAGCCAAAAGAGGTTCACCTCTCTATTCAACAAAACTATAAATTTTTGCAGAGCTAGGACAGGAAAATTTTCAAATCCTCTGATTAGACTTGCCATCAACAGCGTTTTATCATCAAGCAACATCCCAACTGAATGTCCTGTTCCAAAAGGACGTTATAAAATCAAAGAACTAAAACTTTCATCCGTTATTTTACCTTTAGCGCTTTTTTATCGCAAAAATTCACATTATTTATTCCGTGGAATGATTTTCGAAAATAGCAAGGAATTGAAGAAATTATTGAAAATAGCAGAATATTGTGTTACAGGGATGATAATAAAACATTGCTAACTTATTTTGAAGAGCTACCCTAAATTTCACAAAACAAGTGGGTTTGCACACTTCTTTTTCTTCTTCTTAGCACTATAGCCCCTCAAAGTCAGAGTCAAAGTCAAAAGCGCTTTATTTAATACTAATCGTTATAAATTTTAAAAGAATATAAAGCAAATCCAAACAATAACAATAAAAAACTTAATGGCCCAAATGGCTCTCTAAATTTGTACGTTATCATTAAACACATTTAAAAAAAAGCTATAGCAAATTCAAATCAATGAAGATTATTACATATTTTTAAAATTCAATTGGAAAAAGGAGAAAATGCCAACCTACACTATTCTAAAATTATTTATCATCTTAACACAACGGTGAACTTTGATCCTACACCTAATATGTTTTAACTTAATTCTAATAAATGCAATCAAAAACTTTATCTTATACTAAAAAAAAATCTATAACAATGTTCCTAACCTAAGCGTTTAACCTTATCTCTAACCTAATATAATAAACATAATATAAACCTAACATATACCTTAATTTTTAACAAAAATAAATAATAACACTAAATGTAGCAATAATGAGCTGAAACTCAAAAACTAAATAACGAAAAACACCAAAACTGAAAATAAACACGAATAATTTAGACATTGTCATTCAGCCACCAATACCTAGATTGTCCCGTCTCAACTCGATCAGCTTCAACGAATCTAGCAAATGAGTATCTCCATTGGAATTGTTGGTCTCGTGAACTCAAATTTGGAGGATATTTTATCTTCTTATCGGTGGCCCGTCGATATATGTGATATATGATTGGGACGCGGTCAGAATCAAAAACATATCGATTTATGTCCAAATACACGAATGCTTTTGGAGGAATGAAGCCAGTAGCGAGGCAAGTCGCTATATACCCGTCTGTAGGGTGGAGCGGCTGTGAAATTCAAGGGTTTTCACTCACAGTCACAGATCTTGCGATATGATTCCGAAAAAGTTTCAATATGAAGATATCGACTCTAGTCACTTGAGCAGTTTGATAGATTCTTCTATTCGATAGACGAGTATAATGTTTCCAATCCGTCTCAGGCTTTCTGTACAAACCAGTACATGCACGAAGACATTTCCTTTCGAAAACTCTTAATTTTTCCATAGTACTAGTGCTCTGGTTATACCAGATTTGACATCCATATGTCAAAACTGGTCTAACCAGTGTCTTGTAACAGATAATTTTGTAACAGATAATTTTGATCAATGTATCTGGAATGAAAGAGTCGCCTAAGAGGCATGACTACTTTCAGTGCTTCAATGAGCATGATTTTCACATGTTCAGTATAGTACAGATACTGATCGAGATAAACAGGACTTATGTGGAACCCGTTCAAGACTACCCTCACCAGCCATGATGTGGAAATCTTTCCAATTACGTTTCAGGTCTTGACTGACCCCCTGCAGAGTTGTCCGAAACAAGACTGTTTCACACTTTTGCGCATTGATTTTCATTCGCCAATTGTCAGTGTACAGCTGTACATCATTGAACATTTTTTGGAGATTGCTCTGAACTATTGTAGCTTTTCGGTCTGCCGTATAGATGATCAGATCATCAGCAAACGCTACCAATGATCGCGTTGGCGAGACGTTAAAATCAAAGCTGTTCAATAGCTTGCGAATGAAGATTGAGAAGAGCAGAGGCGCAGTAACTGTTCCCTGCTGTAGACCATTCAAGACCTTGAATTCGCGCATTGTTGTCAGATTTCCATCAACTACAACAAACAATTTCCCGGATAACATATTACACATCATGGCGACAAGGTGTCTGGGGAGCTTGTCCTGAAGGAGTTTAAAAATAAGTCCATCTAACCATACCGTATCAAAGGCTTTCTCCATATCAATGAGACATGCTCTAACACATTGTCTATCATTTAGTTTCCAACAGATGTCTGAGGTTACTTTCGTTATTGCATGTGTGGTCGAATGCCTGGCACGAAAACCAAATTGGCAATTCGGCATCAACTCATTTTCTTCAATGTGGGCATTTAATGCTCTGTTGAGTATCACTTCAAACACCTTGCTGATGTTAGGCAGCAAGCTGATTGGGCGATAGCTTTTCGGGCATGAAGATTCTTTTCTTTTCTTCAAGATCGGAAATACCTTAGCCTTTTTCCACTCATTTGGGAAATATGAATTGCTCAACATGTTGTTGAACAATATGCAATAATTCCTAATAGCAACCTCCGGCAAATGTCACATGATTTCTTGTTGTTTATCCTGCGAAATATGAAACACAAGTCTTCATAGCTGACAAAATAATCAATAAGATTCAAGCTCGGTATGAGGTCAGATGTTAATGTTTCATTGAAATGAAGAATTGATTGGCCGTCCAGGCTTGATTTGAAGTCGGAAACTTTTGCTTCAAGGACCTCCGAAAATATTTCGTTCCCTCTCTCAGGGTTTGGCAGATGAACCAATTCAAAATGTGTTCCAATCAGAGCAAGTTTATCCAATCCTTCACAAATGATCCTGTTTCCATTTTGATCCGGAGTCGTACTATCAATTTCGATACCAGCCCTATCGAGCGGATTTATCTCATCACCAGTGACTTCAAGATTCGATACCTTCACTCGAGACTTCTTGCGGAATATGCTATTCACTTTCGCGAACACGCCGTCTGGGTCCTGTGGGCTAATACTCCTCAATTTCTCCACCCGTTGATTGCTGACCTCACTCCTGAAGTATGACCGAATTAAGTTCCGGACATTCTTCAGATGTAATTGCATTAAAGACAACGAGGGATGGTTATAGTCCAAAAATCGTCGATAAATATTGTTGACGCGTGTGAGAAGAAGGCTTTTCAATCTTTTCAACCTTGCGATGGTTGATGTTTCATATCCTTCCATATTGTTTCGAAGTTTAATCTTGGGAACTACTTTCTCAATCGTTTCCAACATCAGCTTCTCTAACTTCGACAAATAGAGATCTATTTCATCCCTAGTTAGATTCCTGTCATTAGGAACCATTGAGCAACAGTTGCCACCATCAGAACGGGAACATTGCTTCTGGTAATCCCGATTAAACTTCTTTTGAAACTTTCCCCAGTCTGTTTTTTTGGAAGTTCAACCGATGATTTTCGTTTTGAACTGGACTGAGGAAGAAATCATCCCTTTGATCATTGATTTCCATTACGATTGTGTTACGGTCGCTATCACCTGCAGTTTCCGTTGAGGACTATTAAAGTTGAATTCGAGTCTTGCGTCAGCAATGCAGAGGTCCAAATATGATTTTTTCCTAGGGTATGTTGGGAACTCCGACCCATATAGATTGCATCTGTATTCAATTTGGTTCTCTGTTATCCACGATTTCAGGAATACACCTCTTGGATTATTGGTGGTGTTCAGCCATGATGTATGCTTGGCGTTCAGGTCACCAGCAAGAATATTCAATTCGAGTATTTCAAACAAGGAATTGAGTTCCTCCTTGAGCCTGAGAACAGTTCCACCAGTTGCATAGGCAGAGATAACGAAGAGGTTATCCCCACCTGGCAGCGAAATTTTGATAACGGACACTTTAAGAGATTCAAAGCTTTTGAATTCGACTTTTTCAATATTTTGGAAACAATAGGGTCTTCGAACCAATATCCCGGTGCCACCTCCCCCATCACCTGTTACCCTATCGTTTCTTACGAATTCAAAATCCTTGAATGTCATGGAGTGCCATGAATTGAGGTGGGTTTCGGTGAGAAGCATGATGTCAGGCTTTTGCTTAACAATGAATTCAAGGAGATAATCACATCGATGTATAGGAACAATGGAGTTGGCGTTGATCGAGATGAGACAAATCCTATCCATGGGAATGTAACTGGATGACAAACTATTTTGGAGCATGTTGGCCTAAACGTTGAAAAACGAAATTGATTTTTGGTCTTGTTTATTAATTCTATCTGAAAGCGATTCATGTTGCTGGTAGATTTTAAGAAGCAGCTCATTATTGCCACTTACATTATGTATTTTATTTACATTGTTGTCTGCTGGTCCTCTGACAGCAAGTGCAAATGATACCCAGGGTTTGATGAAGTTGGGAAGTAACAGATTGTGTTTTGCTTTGGTTTGCTATGGGGAAAATTTAGCTCTTGCATCTTGGTACCGAGAGCATCCTCGGTTTGATGCTGGATGACCAAATATACCGCAATTAACACAATTCAATTTTTCTTTTGGCTCCATCTGAGCCAATTTGCATTCACCGGGGGCGTGAATATCTTTGCACTTAACACAGCGATAGTGCATTGCACAATTGGCAGCCGAATGACCGAATCTTTGACGCCTGTAACACTGGTTGACCTCAGTTTTTTGGAGGCGTTCCCACCTCACAACTCTAAAGTTTAAGTACCTTACCTATTGGAGGGCACTCGGACTGCTGTCGTTGGAAATTTGGACCAAATAAAATGGTAATATTTTACCTTCTACAGTTGATCTCCTTGTAGCGAAATTTTTCACACAGATGAACTTAACAGCTGGTGCTGCTTCCTGCAACATTTCAACGAGATCAACTGTATTCTCCCCACAGTCCAAGCCCTTCAACAGGAAGGTCTGATTTTTTTCCGTCTTTGGCGTATATGTGAAGTGGGGAGCTTGGACACTTTTAAGAGTATCTTTCGCCAGTTTGAAATCAGCCAGTATCTTTGTCTTGGCCGAGAGCTTATCAGTGGTCACTCTCTTAACATCAAAGTTTTCGATTTTATGTTCGGCTGCCAATAACCGAACCATATCTCCTCCACGCTGCCCAAAAACGTTTATTGGAGGAACTTTCTCATTTACCTTATTAATTTTATTAGGAGAACCAGCAGACACACCGGTTGGCTTCTTCTCCTTTTGCTTATTTTTTAATTTTAAATATTTAATGAAATTATTACAACTATCAATATTACCTATGTTATCGTTGCTCTCCATCTCAATGTCCATTTCTTCGTTCATTGCAGACAGCACCGCATAATAATTGGCGCTGTCGTTCGCTCCTCCTGCGCTCAGGATATTTTCAGCATCATGGATTGTCTTGCTCATATCTTGCGATTTCGTTTTATATGTTTGAGTTTTCTGTCTTGGTACTGCTTTCTCGTTGGTTTTGCTTGTTGTTGTTGTTTCCTGTTTTTCATTCTTCTTAGTTAATATCGGCTCTTCTTTGCCGTATTCTGTGGCTTCACTTTTGGTTTGCTCCCATTTGACAACGTCCGGACCATATCTTCCAAACTCTGTATACGGAGTTTTAATTCGTCATTTTGTTTCGTAACCCTTGCATTCTCCCTGGTTACTTTTTCATAATCTTCGCTTGAAAGCGTAATACGCTTTCGATGCTCACAATTATCTTGTTCATTTTTCCGTTTGTTTATTTTATCATTTGTAATTTTCGAAATGCCTGGCTCTGGGTCCCCCAGCGGTGGGAAGCCGGCAGGCTCCTCCATCCCCCCGGTGAAAAAAACTTTTCTTCTTTCTTGAAACTTTCTCGCAGGTAAAATCGAGATACTCGATAAATTGTTCGAATAGTTCCACGATGTAATAAGTTTCTTTATAAAATAACTTTCTAATTGACGTTTTTAAAAATTATTTTAATTTATAAAAATTCTTGACAGGAGCGAATTAAAAACACGTCCACACGCAACGAGTGCTAGACGTAGAAGTTTAAAAACACGTCTACACGCAACGAGTGCTAGACGTAGAGTTCCCACTATAGCCCCTCTCGAGCCATCGCTTCCTACAAACAGCGCCTCAAACTGTCTCCGTCCATTAACCGCGTCCTCCAATTCCGAAATCCGAGCAGCGATGAACTGTCTTCGTCAATCGAGTCAGACAAGCGTTTGCTCAGTTTCCGCACTGGCCTCCGGCCTTCAGTTTTCCCAACGAATACCTTCTTGGGTATCCGTTGTTCGCCCATACGATTCATGTGTCCAGCCCATTGCAGCTTCCGTAGTCTTACAATCGTTGAAACCTCCGGTTCGTCGAAAATTTCATACAACTCATGGTTGTATCGAATTCACCATTGGTCTCCGTCTAGCTTCACTCCGATTATTTGCCTCAAGACCCGTCGCTTAAAGGCGTTCAATATATTTGCGGATGCTTGGGTTAGGGTCCACGTTTCACACCCATAGCATAGCACAGGTCTTATCACAGATTTGTATACTCGCAGCTTTGTTTTCCTGTGTATACAGCTGGTCTTCAAGGTCGACAATACTGAATTGATTATTTTATTTGCGAGCTGTATTCTTCTGCGTATCTCGTCTCTTTCATTACCGTTTTCATTATTTTGGCGCCTAAGTACACAAATTCGCTCACAGTGTGATATTTTGTGTATCTGAGGTATTTTTCCTCGACTGCGTCATGAGCTTTGTTTCATTCTCATTGATGTGTAGCCCTACTAGTTTTGCTTCACTGTCAAGTTTTAGGAAGAGTTCTTTGGCAGTTGTTAATAACCGTGACAAAATGTTGATGTCTACATAGGCTACTACTTGGCTCGACTTGTATAGTAATGTAGCTTGCGTATCGACAGGAAACTTCCTTATGACGTACTCCAGAGCTTAATTGAGCAGCAATGGGGTCAGCCCATCTCCCTGCTTTAGTCCGATATTTGTTTCAAAGGAATCGATGAGCTGATTATTGATGTGGACTTGGGAGGTTGTCGACGTCGTCGACGTTACGATCAATACTGTCGTACGCTTGCTTAAAGTCAATGAAAATTTTGTGCACGTCTATGTTGAACTCCCTGCATTTTGCGAGTACCTGCTTATCTGTGAAAAAGTGGTCTACCTGTACTGTTGATCTACCTGCTCTAAAACCATATTGATACTCCCCAATAATACTGTTGGCGTATGATCCGATTTTATTTTCTAAGATCTTTGAAAATATTTTGCACGCCGTACAAAGTAGTGATATGCCTCTATAATTTCCGCACTGTTGCTTGCCACCTTTTTTGTGGATAGGGAATATAATTGATTGGCTCCATTCGTTTGGCATATATTCTTGTTGACAAATGTGTTGGATGACTTTATGAATATCTTTATGAACACTACTGCCACCATATTTGATGAGCTCCACTGGAATCTCATCGGACGCATCGTTAAAGATGAGCAACGAGCTCTGAATGGATGTGAAAGTGGCTATTAGGACCATGGCAGAATAGACGACGGCGCAAGAAGAATGATTGGTTCGATGATGAGTGCCAGAATGCGTTAGATAAAAATAATTAGGCATACAAAGAATACATAGGTAGGAAAATCAGGACGAAGAGAGAACACTACGAAAATCTCAGAAGAGTAGCGAATAAGATAATTACGATTAAGAAAAAAAAATGAAAATACTATGACGACCAATTGAGAAGCATTGATGTGAGTTTAGCGAGCAACAACACAAGACAAGCAAAAAAAATAGTGAAAAGCCTGAAACGTGGTTATCAGCCCAAAACCACGCTCTGTCATGATGACATCGGCAATATAATTGCGGATGAAACCAAGACTAAGGAAAGATGGGCATCATATTTTGAGAACCTCCTTAATCCTCCGCACAGCTCCAGAGCATCGGAGCCTATAGATGTCTGCGGAGAGTTTCCATTGGCCCTACCAACTCTGGTTGAAGTTAGTTCCATCATCAAAGCCCAAAAGAATAATAAAGCACTGGTCTGACTTGTGTTCTGTAAATGCGGAGCTTAATTTGCATGTTCACAACTCTGGAGCTTAGAATGGGAAGAGCAGAGTAATAGACTTTATTTGTAGCGCTTATGCTGCATATAATTTTATCCTTTTCGGCACCTCTTCTATTCAAGTTGGCTCCAAGGTAGATAAAATTATCCACACTTTCAAGGTTGTAGTCGTCTACGGTCAAGTTTTGTGAAATTTGAATTTTATTCTTCATTTGAGTAATGAATTTAGTCTTGGTGTCATTTACTCGTAGGCCAATTTGGTTTGCTTAAGATTCTAAACTCAGGAATACTCCTTTGGCATCTAGGATTGAAACTGCCATAATATTGACGTCACCAGCATATGCTACCACGTATGTGAACTTGAACATAAGTGTACTCGAGGTTTCAGCTGATGTCTTCCTGATGACATGTTCCAGCGCAATATTAAAGAGCATTGGAACTAGTCCACCCCTTGTTTGAAGCCTTTACTTTGACCTGGGACTCTATTTTTAGCATCGTGACCTTGAACATGCGGACCAGTTTTATTGGGACGCCAAAGTCAAGCATTATTATGTACAGTGCATTCGTGTTGTGCTCTCGGAATAATCTCAATATTTTTAACTAATTCATTAACACTGAACGTTTAAATGATAAACGTACAATTTCGCATTGTGCTCGCGGAACACTTTTAAAGTTAATAGTTTATAGTGATGAACATTTTTTATTGAGTGAACAACGGGATACCACCGCCAAGGACTGGTGGATTTTTTTCAGTGCAGGTATCATGCGTTAAAGGTAAGTAATCTAAAATGAACCCAATGATGTAAGGTATTTGGCCGTTGCAGTAAAGTGGACTACAATTGTGGTAAGTGGAAAAATATGCCACAGGACTATCAGGGCAAGTACAACACGTGCTGCGGCAGTAATTTTTCTAGTTAAATAAAACCGACTGGCAGCCCAACCCTTTAAAAAAGGCAGGTTTACTTGTAACAGCTTGTACAATCAAAAGGAGCCGCTTAAATTTGCCTATTACATAAACCTAATGTTCTTGGTAGTAAGTATACGTGTTCCAAAAATCTCAAATCAGCCAAGCCATAATGCCTAAATTACAACCAATTGAAAATTGACATCTACAATAAAAACGTATGATACTGGAGAGACACACATCTGCAATGAACGTAGGCACTGCAGATATGTAGAAAATTTGATGATATTTTATCACCGCAAATAGAGGCACTGAAAGCAAAATAGAAGCAAATTTAAATACATTATAATCAAGTTTTGGTACCTGAATATGAGTCAAATTTTGATGTTCAAAAAATGTTGTTTGAGTTACTAATTGGTTTACGAAACCCTTCTGACAAGAACACTCTACTAATTTTTTTTAATTAGCTTTTATTGCCTAATTAAATACTACAATATTTTCATTCACACCTCTCAGCTCTACTGCAAATAGTCAAGCTCTTTTCTTCTACGCCAACGTCCTCAATTTGCAATAATCCTGGATAAAACTCATTCACAATAAAGCTGCCATTAATAACAAGCAAAATATCAACCTACAAATAATATTTTGATTTGCACTCTTGCTCCCCCTAGCATATTCGCCTAATTTTTATCACTCAATCCAAATAGCACTTTTTTCAATATTTATTCAATTTCGCTCGCAAATACCACACTGCAATAATATTTTATTTACCATTCCATTTGGCTGATTAATTTTCCAAAAACAATCGAAATAAGCCGCTCCATTCCGTCCTTGTTTCGCAAGATGGCTTGCGAGATTGACATTGTGAATACCCCTCCAGCTTAACTTGGAAATTGAGAGGGAGCCAAAGGATAGCAAAGGATAGATGCTCGAGCGCCAAGGAGACGGACTTAAAGTAGTTGCCAAATAAACGACTCTGCCAGCATTTTATTCGTCTGTTTATTCGGAGAATTGTCTTTGATTGAAAGGCAGGATTTACGGCAGGATTATATGTCTGGCTTGCTTCTTTCAGGATCTACTTGATATTTATAGTAGGAGAGTACAATCCTAAACGATGTAATCAATTTATTATTTTGTACGGCAACTAAGCCGAAATGGTAGAGTCATGACGATGCCAACTCGAGGAGATTGCAGCTTGGAGATCCTGGTGATAAGTTCGGAATTGTTGTAGATTTCGTAGCCAGCTAATCTTCACGCATTATCTTTTGCTTGTACTACACATACTTGAATCGTTTCATTAAATATTTATTATGTAAAGTTAGATAACATGATGGTGTATTCAAATCGATTTGGACAAATCTTTCTAATACAGTCATTTTGTATGCTTTGATGGTATGAGAAGATGCGGCAAGAATTTATTTTTATTTGAGGTTCTTTAATAAATGTTGTCAAATAAAGTAACTTTAAGAGTGAAAAGAACACTTACTTCAAAATTAACCAAAATAAATTTAATAGATACGAGGCCAAATAAGTTTCCGCCATTTCATTCATCGTGGGTCATTAGGGTACAACAAACACAAAAAGCATTTTCTAGGACGTTACTTTTGTCGAATTGGGGTAGAATGGAAAACGTCAGCGCGCTTGAGCTTTTAACTTTGTTTCGATTTGCATAAAGTTTTCTGAGAAAGTGTAGTGAGCTTATCACATTGAAACGAGAGACTCAATTTGACCTCACTTTATTTCGCGTTTTGTTCTTAAATACAAAACCCTGTTGAAACCATGACCTGTGTCCGTCTGTTCATCACTGCACTTTTTGTCGGAAACAATAGAAGCTTCAACCATTAACTTTGTGGAAAGGTCAATTATGACATCTTGAAGGTTTCGGAATGAAAAACATGTTCGGATAATTTTAAGCGGCGTCTCCCTATATAGGAGGGTGACCTCTTAAAAAAGTTTGTGCATCAAAGGTGGCCGAGTGGAGTATCATATGAAAGGTCTCCATGAAAAGTTTTCAAAAGAGGTCTTAAACTTACCGTGCCAGTATTGAGGGGGCAGGAGGAGGGGAAATATACGAAATTTTGACGCATGAAATTTTCAGTAATTATATGTATTGTAAGTATCTCTGAGAACTTATTCAATGAATGTTTTAGAGGAGAATATTGAAAAAATTTTTGTTATTTTACTCAAACTTCAACTTTTAAGGTACATGCTATAAACATTTTATAAATGGATAACTGAAGATTAATACTTTTCATTCATAGGTCAAAACAATGATGGAGGTAGATCCAGTAACAAATACTTAACACTAGAAGGGTCACGTACCTTGACATACCTTCAAAGACCACGACCGTCAAATTGACGGCATACGATAATCGGATAGATAATATGGCTGTTTCTGAATCAAACGAATTTAATAATTTTAATTACAATGATTTATTATTTTGAGTGCTTACATAGAACTACATTTATAACAAATATTTTTTTTGTAGACTTGTTTTACGCATTTTCCACCAACAGCTTTTTGGCAAACAGTGCAAAGTACACAGGTTCGATTTTTTTTTACAATGCACATTAATTTGACATTCACGTCTTTTGTTTGTTGTGGACATAGAAGGCTGCTCTTCAGTAGTGGTTATATTATCTAAGCGTTGGGTGACATCTGAACTAATTCTTTTTTTCACGTACTCTGCTCGAAGATCACTTACGAGTTGAAGAATGTAATTATGGCGCGAAATGTTTTCACCTGTAATTTTTCGATATAAGACGCATGAATTTATTGCAGCCAAGTCTAAAATATTGTAGAAGACATGGACTGGCCATCTTCGAGTTCCAGCTCTTACGGTGTATTTTCTTGACATTTGATCAATTGTGTCCACGCCTACTTTAGTTTCGTTATAAAACTGGACAGTCTCGGGAAGCTTTTTTGAGTCAGTATCAATATAAATATTTTGATGTAGCGTACTCAAGATAATGACATTTTTTCCAGGTTTACCCTGATAAACAGTTAAGGTTGCGTGGTCTCCGATTTCAAGATAAACGTTTCATATCTTTGTGTGCAGATATTTCTACAAATTGGCGGTACTTCTCGCCTTCCTCGTCGCATCGTTCCAACTATGCTCGTTTTCTCAGATCCTAGCTTTTTCGCCAGTTTCAATGATGTGAAAAAATTATCCGTTGTAATGTTTCGACCTTTCTTGAATTAAGGTTGCATCAATTTCATAACTACATGTTCTGGTAATGGAACATTACTTAGGCGCTCGCCATCTTTTCCTAAATAAGGAAAGCCTCCACATAAATATTTGGTCTCCACGTCCACTAACAACCAAAACTTTATTCCAAATTTATCGAGTTTATTTGCAATGTATTGCAAAAAGGGACAACGTGTTTTGGATGGAAACAACTGTTCGTCAACAGTCAAATTTTCTCCAGGGATAAAACACATTTGGTAATTTTCTATAAATTTATTCCAAATATCAGAAATCATTGCAAATTTGTCAGTAGATAAACGTGTGCTTCTCAAATCAAACCGTAAGTATTTCATTATATCCTTGAATCTATGTTTACTCATTGTATTTTTGAAAACTGGAGGACCCCATTCTTGTGACCACAAAATGTCTAAGTCCAAGTGGCTCATGTTGTAAGCCCCACGTGCGTAAATCAAGGCAATGAAGGCATCTAACTCTTCCAAAGAAATTTCCCAAGAATCATTTTGACATTTGTCACGAGCTTCCGTTTCAGTGCATAGTTTTATGCGTCGTAGTATGTATTCGTGGATAAAAAGACGCCACGAGGAAACAATTTGTCCGTTTTCTACATACCGTTTAGCATATGGAGTAGGTCCTGCAGCTTCTCTCATAACATTTTGCCGGCTTCGACGGCCCGCTACACCAGCACTCGAAATACACGTCCACTCAGTTCCGTCGCTAGCTACTTGCCTCATATCCAGTTCTGGCAATGATGATGTTCTAATCAGCCTTCCACCACGAGATAAACGTCCTGGTTGTTCTGATGTTCTGCCATGCCCAGGTCTGGTGGGATGAATTCTTCGTACACTATGCTCAAGATCGGAAACACTTGGAGTTGGAATATCCATTTCAGAATCCTCCGATGTTGAGCTTTCTGGCTCTAGCTGTGGCTGAAAGTCCGGGTCTTCAGTTTCACAAGGCTCATCACTGTCATCACCTGAGGCATCTTCTTCTATTGAACAAAGTCGCAATAACTCTTGCTCTATTTCTGAACTTGTCAGCCGTCGGTTCGTATTCATTGTGAGATTATTCTCAGTTGAAACTGCAAGAAATATGAAGTATCACAAAATATCAATTTTATTTATAATTGCTCCAGTGTGAGGACGAAAATTATCTCTTCTGGACACTTTACTTTCACGGAATTGCAAACACTCACCTGGTCGTAAATCTTTGTTTTGGGATTCTTGTAAAGAACAATTTGGTGGAGAAAAAACTTCTAAGCGGTTAGAACGGCACTGCACTTCCAAACAATTTTTTTTTGTAGCCACAACTGTATCAACCACTAGCTCGAATTCAAATGACCGATCACAGTGGATTTCTAAAACTCAGTTGAAATTTCACGTAATGTCAAGTGGTATTTTTGAAACAAAACCCTTATTTATGTCTATGGGTATTTCTGAATGATATACATTGTACGAGTATATCTGAGCATATTATAACGCAGTCTCAAGTAGTGTTATTGGAACAAATCCGTAGTTTATGTTTACGAGTACTTTTGTATTGTATACATTGAAATATCTATGTCTGTGCGTATAACTCAAATCTGTTTCATATGCCGTCAAATTGACGGCGTCGGTCTTAATAGGTATGAATGAGCAATTCTTGCATACTGAATCAATATTTTTTTATTTTTATCAACTTAAAACATATATAACCATAAGTTAGGAAAAGTCAGGAAATATGAAAATAAACTGATAGTTACGTAAAAAACTATTAACGATCAAATTCGCGTTGCCGTCAAATTGACGGCTTTGACCCTTCTAGTGTTAAGAGATTGAAATTCATTGAACTTTGCTAATACGAGTAGCATTTGTAAATTTAACATTCCCGCCAGTAAAACGGTATTAGTATGATTTAGTTGAAAAAAATAGATATCAACCAACGATACGCAGACACATATGTATAATTAAATCATTATATGTGAAAAAGAAAGACTCCAGTGACATACACAACAAATGTATTCTTGCTTCAAAAGAAAACCGGTGTTCCTTAATTTTAACCGACCACCATTCTGCTTCAATGTTACTAAAATCATTGACTAGCTGGAATCTGAGATAAATTTTTATTAATCGTCTTGACCGAAAAATCTGAGGAAATCTAAACAAAAGTGTAGTATTTGGTTTGATACAAAGGCCAAGTAGTAGAAAAATATTTGTGATTGTCGGCCGACGATTAGTTCCGTGAATATCATTTTTTTTTTATTGAAATTTACGAAATATAAGGACTTTTTATTCATCTCATTCAATTTCTGACACTTATGCTATTCTCAGCTAAAATGTTAACTTTACAAATCCCTCTATTATTAGCAAATGTTAGCTTCTAAGTTATATGATGTGCCAAAAGTAACGAGAATCGCTAATGCAATAGACGAAACACGCCGAAGGATATAACTCGCAAATAAAATATTTTATTCAGTTTTGACGGTTTTGAAGACCAGCTGCATACACAGGAACACAAAGTTCCAAGAATACAAATTTATAGTAACACCGGTACTATGCCATGGGTGTGAAATATGGACCCTAACCCAAACATCCGCGAAAACATTGAGTGCCTATGAAAGACGGGTCCAAGGGGTGAATAATTGGAGCAAAGGCAGATGGGGACCAATAGCAAATTCGATACAACCATGAGCTGTATGGAATTTTTGACGAGCAGGAGGTCTCAACGACTGTGAGACTTCAGAAGGTGCAATGAGCTTGGCCATGTGAACAACAGATAACCAAAAGGTATTCGTTGGAAGAACTGAAGGGTGAAGACCACAGCGAAAACCCAGGAAACGCTGGTGCAGCTCAGTTGACGAGGACAGATCATCGAAATTCCGAAATTGAAGAACGCGGTCAATAGACCAAGATAGCTGATGGCACTTATAACAGGAATCGAAGGTCCGAGAAAGGCTGTAGCGCTACAAAGAAGAAAAATTAATACAGAAATTTGCCCAAATTTTCGACATTATATTCGCCAAGTGTGATATTTGCCTTCTTACTCAGGGCCATAAGGAAATCAATTAACATACCTGACGTCACTTTGCGTACCGGAAACAGCTTCTCAGTTGCCTTGTATTTCCTAAAACAGCTATCCAGAAGCCTTGAAAGCAGCATCACTGTAGGCCGAAAGTAGGCTTTCGAGATGGTAAAGTATGACATTTTTCAGATGACATTTAGCGAAAATGATACCAACAAGAAAGAAATCCGTATATTTGCGCGCTAGTGTCTTCAACGCCTCGAATCTAAAATAAGTCGTTGACATAATACTGATAAAATTTCACACGCACTGTCATATGTACTGTCAAATATCTTTATAAATTTTGTTTGATTTGAACAGCACTAGATGGCGCTGACGAGGCTACCTGAAGGGGTTAGTCTGCAACGTGACATAGTGCTTCCATTTTCGGGACTGAATAAGAAGACACTGGTATTTGAGATATTTTTACTTGGCTGCGTCACGAGCTTCGTTTTATTTTAATTAATTTGTAGCCCTACATGGTTCGCTCCGCTGTCGAGTTTTAGGGCAAGTTTTTCAGAGATTGTTAGCAACCGTGATAAAATGTTGATTTCGTCTGCTTAGGCTACCACTTGGCTTTTTGTGATCGGGGGGAATGCCATTCACGCACTGAATCTCGAGCTTCTATGCTCGCAAGTGACCAGACAACCTACTTATATTGCCTGGAACTGTTTGAGATATTATTTCCGAATAGGCCTCATTTCGCTATGCAATGACGTGCATTAAAGCTGGGGGGACTCCTCCTCTAGGGAGAGGAGCTGAAGGAAAAAGAACCGCTAGACAAGCGATCTCCTGGCCCAAAGGTCTCCGACTGCTGTGAGTCCATTTTATCTTCTAGGACTGCCAGAACATAATATGCTTCCTAGTTCCATTTGTCAATCAATCCAAGCATCATCGTGATTATATTATCCAGAGTGAGCACTTCTGTCTACCTGTACTGTTCCTGATACACCCAATCCCATTTTTAGGGGTTTGTAAAATAATTTTACAAAACCCCACTAAAATTGAGACCTGTCTGTCCGTCTGTCCGTTTGTCTGTCCATCCGTCTATCTGTCCGTCCGTGTGTCACAGCAATTTTTCCTCGCAAAGCATTTAGGCTAGAAACACCAAATTTTACATGTAGGTGTAAAGTAGTCCTCTCTTGAAAGTTAAGCTCCAACAAAAAATGTATAAAGTATTTCAGGGGGGTCTCCCCATAGAGGGGAGTGGAGAGTCTTAACGAGAACTTTTCAAAACAGGTCTTAAACTGACATTTTTTGCTTCCGGGGGCGCACGCGTAGGGGAAATACACGAAAAATTTGTGTCCCTCCCCTCGCGATTGGACACCTGTGATCCGAAAAATCTGAAAAAAATTATAGGGGCAGATGTTTATGTGTACAACAACAACAAATACCTTAGAAGTCGAAATTCGCTTACCTTTGTTAATAATAGTATGATCTTCGAATTTCACATTTTCTCCAATAAAGTCGTATACGTAACCTTAAACTCAACAACATATTTGAGTTGCTACATTGTAAGGCCTAATACTTTAAAAGTTTGATGAAAATCGAATCATATTCGCGGAAGTTATAGCCATTTGAAATTTCCGCAATTACAACAACAATGACACACGGTTTTGATATTTTATGTATTTCCCATCGGTTCAGACACTGCAATTTCGATTTGATCTTCTTAAAATTTCCATATACTCGTAAGGTTTATAAAAATACATATTTTTTTAGAATTCATGATTTAAGTGACCGTTGAAAATGGAGAAGCAATGAATTTTTTTTCAAACTTGCACATCTCTTTGACATGTTTCTTGACTTTATTTGTTGCTGGTGACCGTGTTTTGGAGAGGTTGGATACGAAACCCTTCTGACATGAGCACAAGTCTATTTATCCAGCTTGTTTAACATGCCAACAACGTATGGCAACCTTTGTCTTCCTCTCCTAGGCAAAATATACATTCGTGGGACAGTGATTCACCAATCTTGTGCACAGATGATTGAAAACACCCATGCCCGCTTAAAAGCTGAGTCAGATAGAAGCCAATCTCACCATGCCCTCGATTAAGCTACGGTCTTATATCCGGGGTGAGCCAAATAGTACATTTGCGAGTCATCTAACATCCCCAGTCCCAAAGCTCATTATATAATACGTTCCACAGATCCGGACCATGGATAGTTCCTTTAACAACCCTCAATGTTATTTCGATCCTTCATTGGTGCAGTGTCATATCATAAAGCAGGGTTCAGTCCTTCACGTAGTCTTTCAAAAGCCACTTTAGATATTCTGGAACTTGAAAAGGGTTTTCCAGTGTATCCAGAGTATCCACCTATCTGGCAGGGTTGTAGGAGGTCCTAATGTCGATTGTCACTAACAGAGCTATGTGCCTCTATGTGCCATTACGGCAAAGCGTGATCGCAGCCTGTTTTCATCAGCGACTATGTTACCGATGCCATCACGGTAGAGCGTGGTCTTGGGCTGATAACCTTGTTTCAGGCTTTTCATTACTTTGTCTGCTTGTCTTGGGTTGTTGATCGCCGGACTTAGATTGGTTGTCATAGTATTTTTCTTGCTTGGTTATAACAGACCAATTAAAAAAACACAGTAATACACAGATGGCGGTGCTAGTATTAAGTCCATATGATTTTTAGTTAGTTTCAACCTTCAAACGATACATGTCAAAATTTGACAGCAGTCGACCATTAGTTTGTGAGATATTGCGTTGTGAGTGTTGCTACTTTTGTTATTTGAAAAAAGATGAAAAACAAGTTGGGTAGACAGACCTATGCTCATGTCAGAAGGGTGTTGTACTCAATTTACAAAATGCAGTAACCAGCAACGAATAAAATCAAGAAACATGTCAAAGACGATTTTATTGGAGAAAATGTGAAATTCGAGGATCAAACTGTTATCAACAATGTTGAAAGGATTTTAACTTCTGAGGTATTTGTTATAGTTATACCCGCAATTATCTCCCTTGTTCATTTTTTCAGTTTTTTTTAGATCACGGGTGTCCATTCGTGAGGGAGGAAACACATTTTTCATGTATTTCTCCCCTGTGCCCTGACTGAAGCAAAAGTTGTCAGTTTAAGAACTGTTTTGAAAAGCTCTCATAGAGAACTTTCAGTTGATACTCATATCGGCTACCTTTCATGAAATTTTTTTTCAGGGGCCACTCCTCTGTACTGTAATCATCGATTCATGGCCTATTATTTCGAATCCTAGAATGGTAACAAAGCCCTTTTGCTAGGAGCTCTCTCTTGCCTCTTCGACTTGTTTATATGTACTCATCTTCATGATACCTATCATTCCTGAAATTTTTATGCAAATCCTAGCAAAACTGTAGTGCCTAAGTCGAAAAAAAGCGCATATGGCTCCAAAGCCATATGTTTCCATAGTAATACAGCGCATATTGTTCCATAGTAATACAGGAAAATTCAAATCGCTATAACTTCGTTAAATACTATTCGATCTTTATGAAACTTTCAGAAAAGATATTTTTAAATTTAAGGGTACCGTTCAGATTTTTTTCAAGAAAACATAAAATCGATAAATCATACTATTACTAACAAATTTGAGTGAATTTCGACTTCTCATGTATTTGTTGTTGTTATACTCATTAAGGCCTGCATTCATGATTTTTTTCAGATTTTTCAGATGGAAGGTGTCCAATCGCGAGGAGGGCTACGCAAAAAGTTCGTACATTTCCCCTTCCCCTGCCCCTCTCGGTACTCATAAGGCAATTTTAAAACTTGTTTCGAAAAGATCTCATTGAGGCCTTTACAATGACACCCTACTCGACTACCAATGGCGAAAAATTTTTTTGAGCGGTCACTTCCCTGTATGAGGAGACCCCTTTAAACCTGTATGAAAAATTTTTCCACCCTTGAACTTTCAAGAAGTTACCACTTCTGACCTTTCCACAAAGTTTCATGGCTGTAGCCTCTATAGTTTCAGAGAAAAAGTGCTGTGACATACAGACGGACGGACAGACGGACACAGGTCGTGATTGCAATAGGATTTTGTATTTTGGTACAAAACCCTAAAAAAGCATTGCGTGTGCTGATAAAATATTGCTTTTTGGAGAGAAAAATACAGTTGACCCAAAATCTTGGCTTGATGAAGAGTTTCTGGGGTCTGCACCAGGAAAATCAACCATCATTGATTGGTATGCTAAGTTTAAACGTGGTGAAATAGGCGCCGAAGACGGCAAACGCAGTGACGCCCAAAAGAGGCTGTCTGCGACAAAAACATCAAAGTAATTCAGAAAATAATTTTGAATGAGCGTAAAGTGAAGTTGATCGAGATAGCAGACATTGTGAAGATATCATCTGAACTCGTACATCATATCATTCACGAATATTTGTACATGAGAAAGCTGTGTGCAAAATGGGTGCCGCGCGAGCTCACAATCGATCAAAAGCAACAACGTGGTAATGATTCTGAGCAGTGTTTAAGCACAATGAACCTGAATTTTTGCATCAATATGTGACAATGGATAAGACATGGCTCCATCATTTCACTCCGGAGTCCAATCAACAGTCAGCTGAGTGGACTGCACACGATGAACCGAGTCCAAAGCGAGGAAAAACACAACAGTCAGCTGGCAAGGTTATGGCATTAGTATATTGGAATGCGCAAGGTATAATATTCATTGATTAGCTCCAAAACGGCCAGACTATCAGCAGCGATTATTATATAGCGTTGTTGGATCGTTTAATGGATGAAATTGTTGAAAAAGAGCCCGGAGACTTTTCAATTGGCCTGTTTCTTATCTTATTCGGTGCTCTTAAGATATTTTCATAATGTTCTCTCTTTGTCCGGGTTTTTCTACCTAAACATCGAAACAAACATTTCTTTTGCACTGCGTTGAATGTCCGATAGTCGTTTCCGCCATTGTCATGATTGCCACTTTCACTTCCGCTCATAGCTTGTTGACTTTTTCAACGATATGTTTGAAAGGATAGAAGCTAGCTGGTTGTCGAGGGTCTCCGTGAATTTTTTTGCAACAAAGAACGTTTGGAGCATTTGACAAAATATTTTCAAAGATCTTAGAAGATGAAATTATATGCCAGTAGTACTCATGGGGAGTACCGAAGTGGCTTTAGAGAAGATAGATTGAGGATGGACCAATTGTTTACTGTCAAGCAGGTACTTGAAAAATGCTGGGAGTTCAACATAGACGTGCAACAAACTTTTCGTTGACATACAGCAGTATTGATCGAAACGTATTGTACCAAATAATGCTTCTTTTTGGTAGCCTGGCCCAATTTATTTGTCTTACTAAAATGACAATGACGTCGACAATCTCCCAAGCTCGTATCAATAACCAACTCACCGAAGCCATTGACATAAAATCCGCACTCAAGCATGGATATGGGCTGGCCCCGTTGCTATTCAATTTGGCTCTGGAAAATGTCATCAGAAAGCTACCTGTCGATACAAGAGGTAATTACTATACAAGTCAAGCCAAGTGGTAGCCTTTGCGGACGAAATCAAAATTATGCCATCGACATTGGCATTCGCCAAAGAACTTTTCCTGACACTCGACAGTGAAACAAAACTAGTAGAGCTACAAATCAATGAGAATAAAACAGAGCTCATGACACATATAATTTCGAAAATGCGGGCAATTTTGCATATTTAGGTGCCAAATTAAGGAAAACTGGTAATGAAAGAGATGAAACTCTTCGAAGAACACAGTTCGCAACTGTTGGCAATGACTTATCTCATCGGGAAACGACTGAAGGATATAGCCACCACGATGAAACAAATGACAACGGCTAGTGCTTGATCGACATTGAATGTAGCCGAAATCTATTCATATGTTCAAATTGATTCACACATCGATGCATTCATAAAATGACCTGGGTATCACCAGATGGTAACAGACAAAAACCAGATTGATCATGTTCTGATCCAACAACGTTGGGCCTCGAATAATCTTGACGCCCGTACACACCGAGGAGCCAATTGTAACTCCTCAAATTAACCTATCGATATTGTATGTCAAAGGCATATTCAGCAAAGGCCACCCCGCTGCAAAAATTTGACATTGAAATGCTCCAAATGGCGTTTGTGGCCAAAAATTTCACGGAGATCCTAGACAACCATGTAGCTCCCATCTGATCAAACGCACCTTTAAAGACAAGCAACAAACTTTGAATGGAAGTTAAAGCAGCTATCGTGGCAGAACAGATGATCAAACACCAAGCCCGGTGCAAGAGAAATGAATGGTTCGATGATGAGTGCCAGAATGCGTTGGACAAAAAGAAGCAGGTACGAGGTGTGTACGAGGTGTGTATCGCGAATTTTGAATTTTCGCGGGTTACGTATATTCTAATTTCGATTTTTTGTGGCGTAATGTTGGTACTCATGTCAGTCACTTGTGCCGACAAGCTCGGCCATTTTGAATTTCCACTTGATTGGTGATAGCTGCTTTACTTGCACGTGTTTTCAATCGTCTTCGATTTTTACTTATTCAAAAAAATGGATCAAAGAACGTGTATCAAATTTTGTGTGAAAAACGAAATTAAGTGCGCGGATGCATTCCGAATGTTGACTGTGGCATACCTTGGACCGAAGCAACGTTTATCGGTGGTACAAAATGTTTTTAGAAGGCCGAGAAGATGTGAACGACGAAGAGCGTGCCGGACGCCCGAGCACTTCAACAACAGACGAAAAAATTAATGAAGTGGAGAAAATGGTATTGGCCAATCGTAGAATCACCATTAGAGAAGTTGCTGAGGACCTAAACATATCGATTGGCTCGTGCCATTCGATTTTTATCAACGATTTGGGCATGAGACGGGTCGCCGCGAAATTCGTGCCAAAATTGCTCAATTGCGACCAAAAACAGCAACGCATGAACATTGCTAATGAGATGTTAAACTCTGTCCGCGACGAATCAAATTTGCTCCAGAGGGTCATAACTGGTGACGAATCGTGGGTTTATGGTTATGACGTGGAAACCAAAGCTCAATCATCTCAATGGAAGCTGCCGCATGAAACAAGACCGAAAAAAGCGCGCCAAGTTCGGTCGAATGTGAAAGTTTTGCTGACAGTTTTCTTCGATTGCAGGGGCGTGGTGCATCATGAGTTCTTGCCACAGGGAAGAACGGTCAATAAGGAATATTACCTGCAAGTTATGCGCAATTTGCGCGAAGCAGTCCACCAGAAACGCCCGGATTTGTGGAAGAACAAAAATTGGCTTTTGCACCACGATAACGCCCCTGCTCACACATCGTTGCTTGTGCGCGACTTTTTGGCCAAAAACAACACACTAATAATGCCGCAGCCACCGTATTCCCCAGATCTGGCCCCCTGTGACTTTTGCTTGTTCCCTAAACTGAAGAGGCCCATGAAAGGACGACGTTACGCTACGCTTGACGAGATAAAGACGGCATCGAAGGAGGAGCTGAACAAGATTAAAAAAAATGATTTTTTGAAGTGCTTCGCAGATTAGAAAAACCGTTGGCACAAGTGTATAATATCTCATGGAGATTACTTTGAAGGGGACAAAATAGATATTCATGAATAAATAAATAATTTTTGAAAAAAAACAAAATTCGCGATACTTTTTGAACACACCTCGTAAGTGCGAAACATGGACCCTAACTCAAGCATCCACAAATATATTGAATACCTTTGAGGGACAGGTCCTGAGGCGAATAATTGGAGCGAAGCTAGACGGAGACCAATGGTGAACTCGATACAACCATGAGCTGTATGAAATGACCAGCCTTGGGTCTCAAAGATTGTCAGACTGCGGAAGCTGCAATGGGCTGGCCACATGAGTCGTATGGACGAACAACGGATACCCATAAACGTATTCGTTGGAAGAACTGAAGGCTGCAGACTAGTGGGGGAACCAAGGAAACGCTGGTTTAACTCAGTCGAGGAAGACAGTTCATCGCTGCTCGGGTTTTAAAATTGGAGTAAGGTGTGAATGGACCGAGACAGTTGGAGGCGCTAGTTATGGGAAACAAAGGCCCGAGAGGGGCTGTAGTGCTACGAAGAAGAAGAAGAAAAATATTTTCTTTAGTTTCGACGATCTTGTAGAACGCGTTCAAAAGATGGATCCTGAGGCAAATAATCTGAGCGAGGCTGGACGGGGACAAATGGCGAATTCGATACAATCATGAGGTGTATGAAATATTTGACGAGCCAGAGGTTTCAATGATTATAAGGCTGTGGAAGCTGCAATGAGCTGGCCGTATGAATCGTTTGGACGAACATTAGATACCCAAACTGGTATTCGTTGGGAGAACTGAAAGGCGGAAACCAGTACGGAAACGGAGAAAATGCTGGTCCGTCTCGGTCAACTACGAAAGTTCATCGCTGCTTTGATTCCTAAATTTTAGGACGCAGTCAATGAATCAAGATAGCTGGAGGCGATTGTTGAGGAAGCGAAGGCCCGAGAGAGGCTGTAGCACTACGAAGAGTCTGTTCTAAAATGCCCTTAACAGCGTCAGGGTTGTTCAGTGATCAGACATTCCAGGACCCAATGCCATAGTCCTGTATTCGATTGCGATGTCATTGCCGTACGTCCAATGTATTCTTAGGCTCTTTTGTAGGTTTTGAAACAATGTTGAGTTTTACAGGAAGGGGGAGTTAGCCCTCACCCTAGCTTTATTTTGGTGGCGCGGTTATAACTTTTGATTCCATCATCAAGCGCGGAAAGACTGGTTTTCACTCTCTCACCACAAAGGAGGTGTAAGTAGGATTTAGTAGTAGAGGATTAGTGGTCATTGGCATTTCTCGGCATTGAGTGTTCCATTATTGGGGAACCAGTAAACCAGTTGTGCGACCTCGAAACCATTTAGTACAATTTGTTCGTGGGAAAGGGGTTATGAAAACTATGGGTTTGAGAAACAACAAGAATTCCTCTTCCTTTCTTATCCGGGCTTGGAACCGTCTACAGTGGAGCTACCGTGTTATTATGAATTCAAATAGCTCTGATAAAATATCCTTTTTAAAATTGAAACTAGTCAAACCAAGATTGAGAGCATCATTTACTCACGATAAATTAAATCCTCACCCACTTATATGCTTTGAAACTGATTTATTAAAGGAAAATTCTTATTCAGATATTGCTGACGATTTTCCCGCAAGAAGCACGAGAATGATTACCAGGCAATGATTCAAAGGAATCGAAAAGCGTCTGCTCATTCAAAGAAGCAAGGCCCAATGAAATTTCAAGGAGAAAATGTACATATGGATATTTGAGTTTTTGTTACCATTCCTGTTGACCATAACGTTTACCATCCAACAAAAGCATTGTCGCCATAGTTTATTTGTTTCTTCCAGACCATTGGTGTAATAAATTTCCAGGATTTACGAACACGTTTTTCCTATTGTGCCAAATGTTCAATGAATATTTACACACACTGTTAGGTCCCCTTAATTTATCTTGATTGTTAATTTCAATTTTAAGATGAAGAAAATGCAATATAGACAAACATAATTTGGTATAGTTTTCCGTGGGGTATGAATAATATACTCTCCGCTCAGATAGCAAAATTAATCCGCGTTATTTAAACAATGTCTTGATTTATTGTTCATTTTAAAATATCACAATTTTATTGATTAATGGCATGCGTTTCGTCATATAGGTCGAGTTCCATCTAAATTTTAATGTATTCGAGTGAAATGAAAACTCGTTTTCAGCTGTACTGAAAATGACGAAGACTGCATCTGAAATCCGTCAACTATATGTATGATGATTTTGACAAGGCATTGTCAAATATTGAACAAAATACATTTACTACATTATAATTCGGATGAAATGAAATCGTAACAAGCGAATTTCTTTTTCATTTTTTTCCTTTTCAGATAAGAAATGGTGAAGTTCAACATCACTCAAGAAATGAAGAGACATGCTGTCGTCGATGATATATGTGGAGATCTCTAATTTTCTTATTGCGCCCGTTCATTCGTGCATAAGGTTCGCCGTGAATTGGAAGCATCAAGAGGCGATACAGAATCGGTTGCGAAACGCAAAAAGCACGAACAACGTTCTGACACTGTCCGATCTGCAGAATTTTTAGAGCAAGTGCAAGCGATCATAGACGAGGACTTTTCAAAGTCAATGAGGGTCCTTGCGAGTGAGCTTCATACTTCTGAGCGCCTTATTCGTAGAGTTGTCCACGAAGACCTTCGGTATAAGCCTTACGTGATGCGCAGAGGACAGTTCATGTCGGAACGAACACGGGAACAGAGAGTTCTCCGATCAAAACGTCTTTTAAACAAAATCAAACACCCTGAGGCACCCAATATGTTATGGTTTTTCCGACAAAAAAATTTTGACCAAGATCAAAAGACCAATCGCAATAATGACAGATGGCTATGTCCAAATCCTACGGAGGTTCCTGTTGTTATGCACACCAAATTCCCAGCCACTATTTTGGGTTTAGGTGTTGTTATGCCACCACACTTTTTTACTCAAGGACTTCGAGTGAACTCTGCTGCATACATCGAGGTTTTAGAGACGGTAGTGAAACCCTGGATAGACAATGTAAGCGGAGGTAGACCATACATTTTTCAACCAGATTCTGCTGCTTCACATAAAGCGATGGCGACACAAGATTGCATGGCCAAAAATGTTCATGACCACATAACGCCGAATCTATGGCCACCTAGCTCCCCAGACCTTAATCCGTTGGATTATTACGTTTGGGGCGGATTTGAGTGTGAGACCGATAAGCGTCCTCATAATACCACTTCTTCGCTGAAGACTGCTATTAATGCCGTTATGGTCAATATGGACAAGGAGCATTTGATTGGGGCATGTAATCGTTTCCGCACCCAGGTCGAAGAGGTAATTGCTGCTAATAGTGATTTTATTGAATAACTTTATAGCCATATATTAATTTAACGTTGCATAAAAATTTCCTGAAATTCCATTAAAGTTTGTTAAAAATGCAAGCAAATTAATTAATTTTACTCTCAAGTTGTCCTCAAATACCGTACGCATCCTGTATTTACCCTATTGCCTTACATTTTCTAAAGTACCATGCTCAGCAGCTTCAGCGTCAAAATTATCTTAACTTAACATTCTCACTAACTGGCCGTATTTTGGAAAGTTGACTTTTTCCGGCATTGCAAATTAAAGTTCTAGCCTGGAAAAGTTTACAAAAAAATTGATAACAGAAATTCATTAAATGTTATAAATCGAAAAGAAATATTGTAAAAATAAACATTCGAAAATGAGAATTTTCTTCTTTCCTTTAAACTATCCAATGCTAACTTAATTATAAAGTAATAAGTTTTTACCATTAATGAAAAGTTATTCAATCTTCAAAAAACCAATGCATACCAGTTTGTACAGTACCTGTTGGTTAATTATTTCAACTGTGATGATGTGAACACAATTCACGTGTCGTTAGCCAAGTCCTGAAACCTCACCATTTCCACTTTACATTTTCAATGTTTTTCCATAAACAACATGCTCGCCAAGAGTCGTTCACTAGTAAAATCAACATACAGGAGACAACGCGTTCCGGCTTTGTATGTTTACCAGACCCACCGTTTAACCGTTCGTAATCCAAAACCACACCCAAAACATTGAAAACATTTGCGACGCATTCGTAGCAATTTAAGACCGGATGATAATTAAAGAGGACATGTAAACCACAATGACCGGTGACTACCGTTCATTTATTGGGAGCTAATTTGCCAGGGTTCTGTTTTATCAGGACGAATCCGTCTCACGAGACGAGAGGCACCACGGTGCTGAAGCGACACTGTGTAATTTCCCAGTTGTCGGTGGAGCTTGGTGGTGTCCTTCGTGATGTGAGGAATGGCATTGTGGGCTTTGATGCCACTTAGGGTAGTGAAGCGGATTCCTTTTCAAGTTGGCCGTAACGTAATCAAAGCCTTCCGGCTGTAAATCGTCGATGACGGCCATAAGATCTAAATTACCAGGGTCAGACCTCGTGGTGTTTGGTCGGTAGAGCTTGATTCCAACGGACTCTTTCAGCCTTCAGGCAATTCAAGGCGTGTTGCCGTTTTTACTTAAAGAAAGCTTTTACTGGCATTCGCTAAAAAAAATTGTGCTATCTGAATATACGATTTATTTAAAAGCGATATTCAGGTAGCAAACAAAGTGCCATTTGCTAAAGAATAGATAATGCAGAGATTATCTGGCTAATGTTGATAATTTTCTAATCCTTTGATGCATTTATGCAAAAAGTGTGCTTGGAATGAATCGAGACCACAGTGAAATGTGGAAACCAGCACAAAAAAGCTGGTAAGCTATTGAGTAATGGTATGAACTCGACATGTGCTAGTGGCTCGTATCTTTCGTCCCTGCGTTGTTGCAATAGCACTAACAGAGAGGATTACATGAACTTTTTTCACTATGCGACGAGCCAAACTAGAATACCATGTCAAAAACAAGGAACGATATGGAAAACAAGCCTTACAAGTTGCTCTGCTTTACATTGTAATGGCCTGGGAGGAAGCAAAAGAATGAAATTCATTTGTTCTTGCTCTCTAGAAAACTTCCAGCGAAACTGGATAATTGAATCAGCAGATTTCAGTAGACTATGTCAAAGGATAACATCCCTTGTCTCGTTTGCAGCGTTGACGGGCGTATTTTTTGCTCCTTCCAACCGTAGTTGTCGACAACGATTCTTCTAGTTCTATGAACTTGCTTACGTTCAAAGAACAACGTATGCAAATATTTTGACTCTTACACTAAATCTACGAAGGGATTATGGTTGACAGGACAGGAAAATACGAGGAAGGTAATGTATTCGGTAAACAGCAAGTACAAGGCTTCAATATTTGACTTTGGCTTTCACGGAGAAAGTTCTTGTCAAGTGATTAACAAAGGCAATGTGTGGTTACTATGTGGAAGTGATTTTGGAAGAATTTGTTGCATAAAGAAAATGGAAATTTATTGGTTTACTAAATATTCAACTACACATACGAAGAGATTTGTCTAGCGAAAGAGTTTCGAATGAATTATGAATTATCCAATACACTTTTGAATAGCAAATAAGACAACAAGTGTTTGGTAAAGAAGCATACGAAATAGTGTTCATACATAAGTAACTAAGAAAATGTTGGCGAAACAAGTGTCAGCAGTAACCAAATAAGTAGAAAAGGATATACTTTCGATCGTGTCTCTGCCCTAATTAGCAAATTTTTTGCTATTAAATCACAGTGACTCAATCGAGTTCTACTTTAATAGAGCCAAAATATGTGTAGGATTTGAAACTGTTCCAGTCTTACCGATAATATCAAACTAGTCCAGTAGACAGGAAGGGTTTTGTATTCCTTATGAAATCGAAGACATTTATACATAATGTACAAATCTAAGGAACACTTCTGGGATATGTATATGAATTAATAGGTCATCATCTTTTATCTAATATAAGCGGCCGTAATTCTGTTGCTTTATAGCATATATCATTTAACGTACATGGTCAAGAATTTAAGTTCTTCATCTTTTCTAAAGTTCTCACGGGAACTACAGGCTAGGGAAACACCTCGATACTAAGTTTCATTTAGCTACTACTACCGACTAGAACGTCAAAAACAGACATATTTTCAAAAAAAAATTTTGTATGATCTTTATTTCTTTGTGTATAGTATAAAACAACTCTTGAAGATTACAAAAAAGAATTTTTTTTATTGTATTTAATTTGTGCATTAAATAGAGGGCGCTCAAAGTTTCTTGCCAAAAAAACGCTGCTCCATTGCGGGCAGTTAATCTCTGGAACGGTAAGTCTGAAACAAAAAATTCAAAAAAATTTAGAAAAAGGAAGTGCGGACGTTCAAACTTTTCTTTCAAAAATCGAATTTTTTTTCGGCCTTTATTCAGATTCCGAAATTCCATTAATGATTTTTCTTCACCAAATCTTGGTTAACCATCACGCAGGACAAAAGAACAAACAAAATGCTTTAAACAAAATTAGAATTGACAGACTAGATCCGCAGATTAACTGTCTGTATGTTTAACAAGTTGGGTAGACAGACCTGTGCTCATATCAGAAGGGTCTTGTACTCTTCTTATAAAATGCAGTAACCAGCAACGAATAAAATCAAGAAACATGTCAAAGACGATTTTATTGGAGAAAATGTGAAATTCGAGGATCATACTATTATTAACAATGTTGAAAGAATTTTGACTTCTGAGGTATTTGTTATAGTTATACCCATAAATATCTCCCTTGAAAATTTTTTCAGATTTTTTAGATCACGGGAGTCCATTCGCGAGGGAGGAAACACATTTTTCATGTATTTCCCCCCTTGTGCCCCCACTGAAGCAAAAGCGGTCAGTTTAAGAACTGTTTTGAAAAGCTCTCATAAAGAACTTTCAGTTGATACTCATATCGGCTACCTTTCATGAAATTTTTTTTCAGGGGCCACTTCTCTGTACTGTAATCATCGATTCATGGCTTATTATTTCGAATCTTAGAATGGTTACAAAGCCCTTTTGCTAGGAGCTCTCTCCTGCCTCTTCGACTTGTTTTATTTGTATGTACTCATCTTCATGATACCTATCATTCCCGAAATTTTTATAAAAATCCTAGCAAAGCTGTAGTGTCTAAGTCGGTAAAAACGCATATGGCTCCAAAGCCATATGTTTCCATAGTAATACAGGGCATATTGTTCCATAGTAATACAGAAAAATTCAAATCGCTATAACTTCGTTAATTACTCTTCAATCTTTATGAAACTTTCAGAAAAGATCAATCTTATAAATAGTCATCCGTTTGCTAAATTTTATTGAATTTAAGGGTACCGTTTAGATTTTATTCAAGAAAACATAAAATCGATAAATCATACTATTATTAACAAAGTTGAGTGCATTTCGACTTCCCATGTATTTATTGTTGTTGTACTCATTAAGGCCTACATTCATGATTTTTTTAGGTTTTTCGTATGGAACGTGTCCAATCGCGAGGGGGGGTACGCGAAAAGCTCGTACATTTCCCCTTCCCCTGCCACGCTCGGTGCTCATAAGCCAATTTTAAGACTTGTTTTGAGAGGATCTCATTAAGACCTTTCCAATGACACCCTACTTGACTACCAATGGTGAAATTTTTTTTTTGAGGGGTCACCTCCCTATATGGGAGACCCCCCTTAAGCTCCTTTTAAAAAATTGTTCACCCTTGAAATTTCAAGAAGTTACCGTTTCTGACCTTTCCACAAAGTTTCGTGGCTGTAGCCTCTATGCTTTCGGAGAAAAAATGCTGTGACATACAGACGGACGGACGGACGGACAGACGGACACAGGTCGTGATTGCAATATGGTTTTGTATTTTAGTACAAAACCCTAAAAAAACGTGAAGTTGAGAGAAACACGTTTAAAGTTTTCGCCTTATTTCTTATAAACTTTCGCTTTTTCTCTTATAAACTGATTTTGGAGGCATTTTTCAATACTGTTAGAAACAAAACAACACTGGAAGTGAAAGTATAGCCAGTATTTTGTAGAGAGGGAAATATGCATAAGCTGTGCGAACGACAGCTGCGTGAACACCTGCGGAGAGCCGAGAGCGCGCTTCAATAGAGTCGTTTTATTTCGGGATCGGCATCGATTTTTTATATAATATTTTAGAGAGTTATTCTTAAAGAATCCATTTTTTGAAAATTCTAGACGGTAGTAGTATCTAAAATTTACTCGTAAGAGTACATATCCGATTTTATTGGCGGAAATGTATAATTCCTAAATTTTACTAGTTTTGCCAAAGTTGAGTGAACGTAGATTACTAAGGAGTTTTTTGTTGCTGCACTGATTGAGAAATACGTACATGACTTTTTTCAGATTTTCCGATTCACAGGTATCTAAACTTGTGATGTCTTCACCAGTCTAGTTCCGCTTACTGCTGAAAAAAAAACTTACTGTAACGCATTGACGAACAAATAGATGAATAAATGGATACCAATTTTGATAAAGTGTCATAGTTACTTTTATGCGTGAAGAGCCAGTGCGAGAGCCATCTACGCCGAATCTACTTCAAAACATTCCTTTCATTGTTCACTTGAAAGTCACTATTTTGTTAAGCTAGCGTAGCAGACAATTTGCTCATGTTAAGTCACGTCCTTCTTCTTCTTAGCACTACAGCTCCTTTCAAGCCTTCGCTTCCTTTAAAAATGCCTCAGCATAACAACCGCATCCTCCGATTTTGAAATCCGGGGAATGACGAACTATCTTCGAGCGTTTCTTCAAATCCCCACTGGTCTCCACGCTTCAGTCTCTCAACGAATATCTTTGTGGCTATCCGTTCTTCCTCCATGAAATTTACGTGATGATTCTACGCCTAGTATTCATTGCGTACTGACGTGTTTTTACAAAATAAGTCAGTTCAATGTTAATTTTTATTGAAACAAGTTGGGTAAACAGACCTACGCTCATGTCAGAAGGGTTTTGTATTCAATTTTCAAGATGCAGTCACCTGATTCAATAAAGTCAAGAAGCATGTCAATGACGATTTTATTGGAGAAACTATGAAATTCGAAGATCATACTATTATTAACAAAGTTGAACGAATTTTGACTTCTGAGGTTTTTGTTATTGTTATACTCATAAATATCTCCCTTGATAATTATTTCAGATGTCCATTCGCGAGGGAGGAAACACATTTTTCATGTATTTACCCCCTGTGCACCACTGAAGCAAAAACTGACAGTTTAAGAACTGTTTTGAAAAGCTCCCATGAAAACTTTCATTTCATACTCATATCGGCTACGTTTGATGAATTTTTTTCTGGGGCCACTCTCCTGTACTGTTATCATCGATTAATAGCCAATTTTTTCGAATCCCAGAGTTGTTACAAAGCCCTTTTGCTAGAAGCTCCCTCCCGCCTCCTTGACTTGTTTCACTTATGAGTATTAATTGTAGGTACTCAACTTCAGTCATTCATTAAATTGAATCAAGTGTTCAAAGCATGCACCTTAAACGTTGAAGTTGGGAAAAAAAATAACTCAAAATTACTCAATCTTTGCATTTCAAACAGCCACTATTTTGTTTTACGATTACTGATACCACTAGCTGAACTGATTCTCAAAGTTATTCCTGAAATTTTCATGCAAATCCTAGCAAAACTGTAGTGTCTGAGTCGGTAAAAAGCGCATGTAGTTCCATAGCCATATGTTGCCATAGTAATACATGCAGCGCATATTGTTCCATAGTAATACAGGAAAATTCAAACCGCTATAACTTCGCTAAATATGATGCAATCTTTATGAAACTTTTAGGGTTAATCAATCTTATAAATAGTCGTTTGTGTACTGAATTTCATTGAATTTAAGGGTACCGTTAAGATTTTATTCAAGAAAACATAAAATCGATAAATCATACTATTACTAACAAAGTTGAGTGAATTGCGACTTTTCACATATTTGTTGTTGTTGTACTCATCAAGGCCTACATTCTTGATTTGTTTCAGATTTTTCGGATGGAAGGTGTCCAATCGCGAGGGGGGGGGACACAAATTTTTCGTGTATTTCCCCTCCCTGTGCGCCCCTCGAAGCAAGCTTTGCCAAACTAAGACCTGTTTTGGAAAGATCTCATCAAGACCTTTCATTTGATACCCATATCGGCTACCTTCAATGAAATTTTTTTCGGGGGGTCACTCCCCTATATGGGGAGACCCCCCTTAAAAACCTTATAAAATTTTTTAGTAGTTGAAATTTGAAGAGATCACCACTTTACACCTACATACAAAATTTGATGCTTCTAGCTTAAGTAGTAGAAGTAGACACACGGACGGACGGACGGACGGACGGACAGACAGACGGACAGAGAGGACGCGATTTTAGAAGGGTTTTGTAAAATTATTTTACAAAACTCTAAAAAACCTTATATCGTCAAAGCAATCGACTCAAGCAGTTTATATCTAATATTATCTAACTTTGATACAAGAAGAAAATCAAAGAATCCAAAGGCAACTTCAGGACTGCTGTTATAGAATAGCCCGACGGCTTCCCACCATTGGGGGAACCCGGGGAGGCATCAAACTCGAAACTAGCAGCAATTGTCAATTAAAAAAGATATGATCAAGCAGGCTCAATAGATGGTGGATGAAAACTGCAAAAGGTCGACGACAAGCAAATAGTGATAACATTAGGAACAGAAACTCATGAATTAAGGCTAAGGTTATAGTCCCTCAAAGATTTAGTCTGGAAAGGGGTGAAGACTTAAAACCCACAACCACAAAAGCAAGTCTAAAAGGAAACAAAGGTATGGGAAACTACAAAATAAACGATTTCAGAAGAAATTTGAAGTGCTGGTCGCACCATCGATACAAAAACTATTCCACAGCGCTGGGCGGGTTAACAGAAGAAATCAAAGTTGAAAAAATTGTCGAAGACAATTCTGATGAAGATAATGACATAAATTTTATTCAGGGTTTAAAAAAATAAAAATAAAGAACTCGCAATTCTGCTGGTTCCTCTGAAAAAGCCACCAACAAGGCAGAAAAGGTTCCGCTAATAAATGTATCCGGACAAAGCAGAAAAGATATGGCTCGGCTATTGGCAACCAAAAATAAATAAAGTCATTTTGAAATCAGAAGAGTTGATACAGATAAATTAGCTTTTCAACCGGAATCACTGGTTGAAGTGAAGAAGCCAGCCAAAGATGACACTTCACCAACACCTTAAAGAGTAAAAAATATCTGACCTTTTTGGGGTCTGGACTGCGGAGAGATTACGAAAGCTGTACCAGAAATTTAATTTATTTATGCCAAGCTCTTAACAACAGGAAACTCAACCATAAAAAAGAAGAATTTACCCATTTATCTGGCATAAATTTTGAACAAAAGACCTCAAAGTGCCCTACAGTAAATAAGGTACTTGAATTTCCCACGCCTCTAGAAAGGACAAGTCACCAAATGTTATCGGTATCAACAATTTGGTCATTTGGCTGCCAACTGCACCAAGCACCAATAGATGTTCATGACCGTGGGGAGTGTCAATTGGCCCAGACGGAGCCTCAAAAAAATTTGTACTGTGTTAACTGCGGTGTATTTGGTTTTCAAGCATCATATCGAGGATGAATTTATTCTAAAATAAACGTAGATACAACGCACTGTAACACCTTCCAACGTCATCAAGCCCAAATTTGTATTCGCGCTTCCCGCTAAAGGACCAGCAGGAAATGTAAATAACGTAAGTAGCAATAATGATCTGCTACTTACCTGTAACTTTATTCTTTATCGGAGGGAATCAACAAACAAGATCCAAAAATTTACTTTGTTTCTCAGCGTTCAGATCTTCCAAAAGTCTCAAAAAAACTTTTCATCCAGTCACATTCTCATGAAGCTTCATCTCATCTCGATCAACGTCACTCCATTGTTACTCCACACTACCTTGATTATCTCCTTGAATTCATTGTTGAGCAAAAGCCTGGCATCATGCTTCTCACTGAAAATCATCTCAATTAATGGCACTCCATTTAATAAAAGGATTTTGAATTCGTAAGAAAAGACAGGGGATATGGTGATGGGGGAGGTGGCACCGGAATATTAGTTAAAATACGCAATGGTTTTCAAAATATTGATAAAGTCGAGTTCAAAAACTTTGAATTCCTTGAAGTGTCCGTTATCAAAATTTCACTGACATGCATGCATTCTCAAGTTCAAGGAGGAGCTGCATCCTCATATCATTCTTGCTGGTAACCTGAATGCCCGTTACCTGAATGCCCGTTACCTGAATGCCCGGCAGACATTATGGCTGAACGCCAACAATAATAAGGTGCATTCCTGAAATCGTGGATAACAAAGAAAAAAATTGAACACAGGTGCAATTCATATGAGTTGGAACTCCTAACATACCTTAGGACAAATTCATATTTCAACCTCTGCATTACTCGCATAAAACTTGAATTCAGCTTTAGTAGCCCTAAAGCGACCATAGCGAAATCGTAACGGAAATTCCAATTCAATATGAAATAAATAAAATAGTTTAGAACAATCTTCGAAAAATGTTGAATGATGTGCAGCTCGAAACTAACAATTGGCGAATAGAATTCAATGCGTAGAAGTGCGAAACAATTTTATGTTGGACAAGGCTGCAGGGGGGCAATCAAGACCTGAAACATAATTAGAAGGAATTCCACATTATGACTAGAGAGGGTAGTTTAGAGCGAGTTCCACATAAATCCTGTCTCCGATACCACGGCGTTCATCTCGATCAGTATATGTACTATACTGACACGTTTAATCATGCTCAGTAAAGCACAGAAGCTAGTCATGTCGCTTCGATGACTCTTTCTTTCCATATTCAAAATTATCTGTTACAAGACCCTGTTACAAAACCCTGGTTAGACCAGTTTGGACAGATGGATGTCAGATGTAGTACAACCAGAGGACTAGTACTATGGAAAAATTTAAAGTTTTGGAAAAAAAAATATTATCGTGTATGTCTGATTTGTACAGGAAACCTTAAACGGATTGGAAACACTACGAATCTATCAAACTGCTCAAGTGATGAGAGTTGTTGAGACTTCTTCGGAATCATACCACAAGATATGTGGCTGTGAGCGAAAACCTCTTGATTTCACAGCCGTTTCACCCTACAGACGTGTATATTGCGACTTGCTTCGCTACTGGCTTCGTTCCTCCAGAAGCATTCGTGTATTTGGACATGAATCGATATATTTTTAATCCTGACGGTGTCCCAATCATTAATCACATATATCGACGGCCCGCCACTAAGAAAATAAAATATCCTACGAATTTAAGTTCACAAGACCAACAATTTCAATAGAGATATTCATTCGCTAGATTCGTAGAGGCTGGTCGAGCTGGGACAGAGCAATCTACGTATTGGTGCCTGAATGACAATATCTAAATTAATCGTGATAATTTTTTATTTTGTTTTGTGTTTTTCTTTACTTAGTCGTAGTTTTGAGTTTCAGCTTATGATTGCTATATCTAGTGATGTTTATTTATTTATTTAAGTATCAACAAACAGACAGAAGTCCAATTACATGTTGTGTATAAATTAGAATATATATTTAATATATATTAAAGGAAATATACATATGAAATTAATGAAAATATACATATGAGAGAGCAGTTGTAAAGATGACCAAGATTATTGTAGTTGTAAATTTTGCTTTTAAGGCAAGTTTTAAAGGCGGCAAGCGACTGTGGTAGAGGACCAAGACATAGCTGGTTATGCTAACGGGGCAACCGTAGTAAGGGAGAGTGGAAGAAGGTGTTAGTGCGTGCAAAGGGAACAAGGAATTGATCGGAAGATCTATTAGGGCGACTAGTGTTCAGTGTTTGAATGTAACTGCATAGAGTTTGGAGTAAGTGACAGTGATAAAGCTTGTACAAGATGAATTTATCAAGAAAGCATCGTCTAGATTCAAGGGAAGGGAGTTTCAAAGTACGAAGACTATCACTATAGGGGACATAAGGGAGGTTGAATTTTACAAAAAGAGACCATGTGAATCTGCGTTGAACCGACTCAATAGCATCAATATGGTTCGTGTGGTGAGGGCTCCATATTTGGGAGCAGTATTCCAGGTTAGTGCGAACAAGTGAAAGGTAAAGGCACACACAGGAGGCGATATGCTGAAACGAGGAAGCGGATCTTAAAATGAACCCTGAAAGGCGGGAGGCTTTGTTGATGACTTGGGCTATGTGGAGGTCAAACTTTAATTTACAATCAAACACCACACCAATATCCTTAAAAGAAGTTATACTGCACAAAGGGGTTCCAACAAGGCTGTAGGTGGAGAGAAAAGGATTTTTTTTACAGGAGAATGTCATCCGGTGGCATTTGGAAACATTCAAGGAGAGATGGTTTGATTTGCACCATTCACTTAGACGCAGTAGGTCACTTTGCAAGGTATCAACATCACATTGTGAGTCAATTACCCGAAAGATCTTAAAGCCGTCAGCATAAAGCAGGCAGGGATAACAGAGGGAAGATCATTGACAAATAGTAGGAATAAAATTGGGCCAATTATGGATCCTTGCGGTACACCTGAGCTGGGGCAAAATGTAAAGGAGAAGCAGGAGTTAACAGTGACAAGACAACGACGATCCCAAACATAAGATAGAAGCCAGGAGTACAGGAAATCAGGAATTAGGAAATTTTTTAATTTTTGAAATAAAAGCGCATGATCTACAGAATCAAACGCTTTACAGAAATCCGTGAAAATAATGTCTATTTGTTGCTGACGGTCAAGGGCTGCAGCAATGTGGTGTGTAAAAGAAAGCAAGTTAGTGAGAGTAGATCTACCTCTGACAAAACCATGTTGTTGTTCTGCTAGGGATGGAAGTATAAGGGGAAACAGAGTATCGAGAACGATCTTTTCAAGGATTTTCCCAAAACAGGGAAGGAGAGATATCGGACGATAGTTACAAACGGAATTGCGATCCCCAGATTTAAAGACAGGCAGAATATGGGCAATTTTCCATTGGGAGGGGAAAGGCCCAAGAGCTAAGCTCAAATTATAAATAATTGAAAGAGGAACACAAAGAGAGGAGGATAGTGATTTTGCAAGGAAGTTTGGAATGCCGTCAGGGCCATCACGGGTACTAGTATCAAGACTCCTCAAGAGCAGTTCAACCTGCAAGGGATGGGTACGAAGCGCGGGAGAAGAATAGGAAGAAGAAGAAAAGTAGAAAGAAGGAGAAGTAATTGAAGTGCGGAAAAAGGAAGAAAAGAAAGAAGCAAAAAGTTCACAGGACTCCTGAGGGGTAGATGATGTAATGCCATCGTAGCTGAAACTAGCTGGTGTATGATGAGAGCTCTTCAGAGGTTTGACATAAGACCAGAAAGCGCGAGTTTGATTTGATTCAAGTGAAACTTCGACATGATTGGCGTAAGCACGAAGAGCAAGCTTTGCAATTTTCTTAGCGTCAGCTCGCTTCTGCTTGTAAGCGGCAAGGTCATTAGGATGCATCCTTCACCTTAATGGCTTCGGCAACATCTGAGTTAAACCAAGGAGCATCTTTAGGCCTCCTTGGGGGAAACAAAGGAGTGAATTGAGCAATTAAGGATGAGAGAAATAGATAGAACTTATCAACGCACTCTTCAAGGCTCAGGTTGCTGAAGAAAGAATACCAGTTAACTGCGTTAATATGAGAATCTATGCTGCGAAGATCCGCTTTTAAAAAGTTATAGCGGCAAGGTGATGTATTTCTAGGCAAAGGTAGAGATGAGATAGAAAGCTCCAAAAAGAGAGGTGGATGGTGAGGATCTGGCATAATGAAGGGTGATGGAGGTGGATGCAACAAAAGAAAAGGCTGGCAAGTTGGAAAAAACAAGGTCAAGAAGTTTATTATTGGAGTTTGCACTAGTATTGAATTGGGTGAAGGAGCATACGGAGAGAAATGAGGAAAGGGTAAACGACAAATTACCTCCGGACAGTATGGAAAGATACTCACTATCCCAAGTAATGGAAGGAAGGTTGAAATCACCACAGAGCAATACAGGAGAAGATGGGAAATGAGTTAGGATGAAAGAGAGAGAATTCCGCAAAGAAACGTTCATACACCATAGCAGAGCTGCTACATGGGATGTAGACACACGAAACGAGAAGGGAGAGAGCATCAGAAAGAGAGACTCGCACAATGATACACTCCACTGGGAGCGAAGGTAGAAAATCCTCACAAGAGATGCTATTAAGAGAGGCATGTACACCCACAAGAATACCCCCACCATAAGATTTGCAGTGGCAACACAATCTCTATCTCTGCAAAACATTAGGTGATTGGGAAGGAGTTCACTGTTATAAATATCATTTGTCAGCCATGTCTCAGTTAGACAGATGATCTGATGTGGATATATAATTGAAGAGATACGAAGTTCAGATGTCTTGGTCCTCAAACCACGGACATTTTGATATAACAGGACAAAGATGAAATTGTACAAAGCTTACGATGCAAGGTGGTGCGAGGCTTATTACTTGTTTCTCCTGTTACGAAAGGACACAGTGTTGTTACGCTTCTGATTGGCAGAAAACTGTTTTACCAGTACTCCAGGAGGCCAAAATTCTTTTTTCAACAGGCAATTGAGATTAGCTGGAACCGTGATTTTGTATGAAGCAATTAAACGGTTTGTCTTCCCGTCTGGAGTGTTTATTCATGTTAATAGTTAGGGATAGGCATATGCAAAGCTGTAGCCAGGAAAAAATTTCGGGGTCAGTTTGTCGATGTGTGAAAAAAAAAATGTTTTTATATCAAATTAATAACCCTGCAGAATTACAGGGTTATTAATTTGATATCTTATGTTAAATAAGTATTTTTTCGTCATATTTTTTTTCAAAAATTTTCAAGGTTGTTTTAGTTGTATGTTTTTTTTCGGAAATATTCTTCAAACAAATTCTTTTGCCTTTGATTCAACCATCAATCATAAATTTTAATCGTACTACCGAGTGAACTTTCAAAATCTAGGACTTAAAACTATTTTAAACCTATTGAATAGAGAAATATTTAAAGAATCTGTTTTAAGTGCTTGTATGTCATTTTATTTAAATTTATTAGTTAACAGTTTGCAGTTCCGTGATAAAATAAAGTAGAAACATAAGAAGCTAAGCAGGTGTACTGGGCATGGGTTTTTTTGAACCAAATTACAAAAACAAACCCCTTTTTAGAGTTTTGTACTAAAATACGAAACTCTATTGGAATCATGACCTGTGTCCATCTGTCTGCCCATCCGTTCATCTGTATGCCACAGCAGTTTTTCTTTAAAAATATAAAAGCTACAGCCATGAAAAAGGAAAGGTCAGAAGTGGTGACTACTTGAAAGTTTTGGGGTGAACAAATTTTTCAGAGAGTTTAAAGAGGGGTCTCTCCATATAGGGAGGTGACCAAAAAAAAAAGTTCACCATGTGTAGATGAATAGGGCGTCATCAGAAAGGTCTTAATGAGATCTTTTGTAAACAGGTCTTATAATACCAAGGGGGGCAGGTAAAGTGGAAATGTACTAATTCATCCAATAGGTGCATAAGACATCATTCAAATTTATCTCCAAGATGCGGAGCTTCTTTCATAAGCACATAACAGGTGCCATTTTGTTCTAGCTTAAATAATTTTTCTCAATGCTCAGCCAATTGAACGTGTTCAAATTCAAAACTATTACTTATATTTTCATGACAACTCGAAGGAAATGAGAGTACCCTAGGTCAATTTGAAATATGTATCAACCATCAGCACGTGTTATTGTATAATTCCATACAATTGAAATGGTTATAGGTCACTTGATTATGATTTAATTCCCATGAAATTTTGCAGATATAAAGGTCTTATATGAAACGTACATAACTGTAAAATTTTATGAAGTTTAAGGGCACCGTTTCGACTTTTGTGGGGAAAATGTAAAATTCACCAATTAACAGAGTTGAGTGAATCTTGATTTCTGAGGTATTTATTGCCCCTGTACTCATAAAGACCAAACTTCATAATTTTTTCAGATTTTTCACTCAAACGGTTCCAATCGCGAGGGAAGGGGACACAAATATTTTTCGTGCGTTTTGCCTCCCCGTGGGCCCCTAATGCAAAAAATTACTTTTTTCAGATTCTGAATGTGCTAAGACCTTTGATTTCATGCTCTACTCGACTACATTTGATGCAAAAAAATATAAAAGTGTGAGCTTTGTAGTTTCTATAGTTTTGAAAGAAATTTCTTGTTACGTACGGATGAAAGATGGACAGACGGACGGACAGACAGACAGGATGTAACAGGATGTGAAACGAGTAGGTTTTTGTTAGATTTTTTTCACAGAGCCCTAAAAGTTATGGAGGTACATCCAATAGCAAATAAATTAGAGGTTCAAATCATATACGATTTTACTACTACATGGGGTCTCTATCGAACCAGATACTACGCTTTTGATTGAATCTCTATAAATTTTCGGATAAAATGATTAACAAAAATAGATTTAAGATTCAGATCAGTTAATGATTTTAGCAATATTGGAATAAAATGTTGGCAGGTTAAAATGGGGTTCCTTGTAAAGCAAGAATATGATTTTTGTGCATATAACAGAAGCTACTCTTGAATTAAATTATTCTACATATCCGCATATTATAGGTTAAGTACAAAGCCCTTCTGACATGAGCGTACTCGTAGTTCTGTCTACTCAACTTATTTTTAATTACAGAATGTGTGGTTGTTACTATATGAAGATTGCCTAAATCCTCTTTAGAAGGTTTAATTTTAGACTCATTGGGAGGCTTTTCAGAAGATTCGATGGAAATTTTATCAGTAGCTATCTCGTCTTTTTGTTATTTTTTTTATGTATCTCTTAGCCTTTGTAAATGGTCGTTTGCTGAGAGGTTTCGATAATTTTTTTTCTTTTACTTGTATCAAATTCCTTTCAAAAGCCTTTCGTACAATTGTTCTTAAATTTGATTTTCTTTAGCTTCTTTAGATTTCGTTTTACGGGATTTTTGTTATTCAAGTTTTGCTTATTTGGTTATTTCCTTCAACGAATTAAGCATTGGATGGTGCCAATTTTAGGCATCCCTCGGATTTATCCTTTGAGCACCATTTTCGTAGAATCCGTTACTACCGCCCTTCTTTGCACATCAAATTTCAACTTAGAGTTTATTGTAGTCACGAAAAGTTTACTGTGCAAATTTCGATAGCCGTCGTCGCTGAGTTTATGTTCTTCAACAGCCAATACAAAACATGGAAAATTGAAAAAGGGAACTTCATGACTAATCAACCTTTCACGTGATTTCCTTTTCGTCACAAGGACTACAATTTGGCATGGCACCCGTTTAGCGCAGGATTTTCTTTGATAGTTACGCTGGTATCGAAACTTCTGCATTGCTTGTCACTGGCAATATTTGAGGGCACTGAATAATTTAAACGCAGCTGAATCTTAAGCAGGACTTTCCCGCGGCTTGAATGGAGGGCGGCAGTCCCACAGTTTCTTTTCGAAAGCAAACGCACGTCGAACTCCAGCAGATAAACCAAGTCATCTCTGGCCACTTATAGTCTCGGTTTTTTGTGCTATTGACCCTTGACATTGAGCATTAACTATCCGGAAAGCTTTAATTAGGAAATAGACTCACTATCGTAACTATGGTACATACCTTTTGCTGAAATTATTTTTTCCTCCAGAACATCCACCCGCTTGTGTCCTTATTCACGAGAGGTTTTTCATCTATAAGCTAGCTTTCTTACCACTCTCGGTCAAGAAAACAAGAACCGCACTCGCGAACCTAATGAATCTCATGTAGTCGTCTTTCTCATGGGCGTATAATTATTGTCCAGAACAAGGTTATGGCAGTCGTTGATCCCACTATCATAGGAAGTAAACAATGCAGCAACTTGCAATAGTTTTCTTTTGCATACACTCAAACTACATATTTAGGTTAATAGTCTTAGCGAATTTCCGGACGTCAAGTATTTTGCGACTAAATTACAGAAGGTGTTTATTTATTGAAGTTGCCGCTTACCGCAACAGTCTTAAATCTTGCAGGTTGATTCTATAGTTCTTGTCTATTTACTGTCTTTATTACTAAACTAACTTACATACAAACTTGAAATCATTGTCCTTTTGAGTATCACAATTGATCACTTTGATTAATACTGAACTTCGTCTGGCTGTCATGATCATCTGATTGATTGTGCTGCGAAATTCGAAAAAGTTTCTCATTGATTGATGCGCGACTAATGGTGGCCATGTGGATGCTACAAACTCAATCTCTTGCAACGCACCTGTTGGTGAGCATGTTGTATCCACAATACACCCCCTTTAGTGACATTGCTGGGGAAATAATGTTGCGAGTGCTGTTGGCCTTGTCTGTCACAAAGTTCACCATAGGCATAGGATATGACAACATTATTAATTTTTTTTTGTCGGATGTAGGTTTTGATTTGAAAGCTCCAAACTCGAGGAATATTCCATGGATCTAGTTCAGTGTCTTTGTTTTTTGTGACTGATGAATGAGGTTCACTGACGTTATTTGCATGTGTTATTTTTGTCTTCACTCAAATGTGTATATTCGGGTGGTGCGACGACTGGCCATTGATTTTATTCATCAATTTCGAAAACTTCTTACAGATGATATGTGTTCGAAAAGGAATGCTCTAGTTTAATGTTGTTTGATCGTGAGCTCCTGCTGTTGATTCTTTTGAATTGTTAGCATTTGCCGTTGATGTTGATAGCTCGTGAGCAAGTCCTGTTGGATGTTCCATATTTTGTGTTATCTGTGAGAAACACAGTGTGTCGTTGATATCCCCTATTTTGTGGGCCATATATGCAGGCTTGAGTCTTTCTGTTGAGACATTCACCGGTTGAGCTTTTATTGTTATCGTAAAGTTGTAATTGGATACTTTCTGTACGATTTCGTGAGGTCCCGTGTATGGTGGTTCCAAATGCCTTTCGGATAGCATCTGTCCTAAGGAAGTCGTGGGAGGAAGTTTGTAGGTCGTGATAAAAAAAAAATGTTGTTGATGTGCTGTGGGAGGTGGTCAAATATTTTGCATGTGATCTCGTTACTTCTCTACGAATGTCGCTTGATCTACTGAGTTTTCTTTGCTTGACAAGAATTCACCGGGAATGCGAATAGTCGTACATTAGAGTAATTCTGTTGAAGAAACCCCAATGTCGGGTTTGACAGTATTCCGTAATCCCAGCAATACAGTTGGAAGAAGGTCCGTCCATGGTGCTGGTTGATGAAAGATGACTGATAAGCGATGTTTTGAACGAGCGATGCCAACGATCAATCATGCCATTGGACGCTGGATGGTAGGGCGTTGTGTGAATTCTTTTGGCCCCGATCAAATTTGGTAATGCTCAGAAAAGTGATGACTAAAACTGGGTGCCTTGGTCTGTTGAAATGAACTTCAGAGTCACTATGCAATTTATGTAGAATGCTGCAGCTATTGTTTCGGCATGCATGTTTTTTAAGGGTATAGTCTCTGGCCAACAAGCATACCTGTCAATGATTGTAAGACAGTAACGGTAGTCTTACCTATCTTTCTAAATGTATATGCTCAAAACGTGCATTGAGAACGTCGATGTGTGTTGGCAAATTTTTGATATATCGTAGAATTTTCGCTCTCTGACAACTGCTGCAAGCTCACTGGGTGACATCTTTTTTAATCGATGGCCAAATGAATTTTGTTCTGATTAATTGGACCGTTGTTTTGATGCCAAGATGTGATAAGCCATTCAAACTTGCAAAAATTCGATGGCGCATTGTCAAGGAAATGAAAGGCCTTGGCTTTCCTGTTGAGGTATCGCAATAGATAAATGAGTTTTCAATTTCTGTATTTTCAAATTGAAGAGATGAGTTATCATGAACTAGCGTTTGAATTTTCTCATCGGTTGTTTGTGCTTGCTCAAGCTCTTCTATATCCAGAGTCGTTGGCGTTGAGATTTCGAAGATTCTGGAAAGCGCATTATTACCACGGAAATAATATGTGTATTATTTCCATGGTAATTGCGAAATAAAATCTAATTGCCGCAATTGCCGTTCTGATGTATTTTCCAGCTTTTGCTGGAATGCGTATATTAACGGCTTGTGGTCGATTTTGACAATGAATTTTTGAGATTCTTTCTTGTGTCAGAAAAACTGAATGAAGGCATAGATCCCTTATAGTTCCCTAACATACATACTGTGATGCCTTTCCATTTCGCTAAGCTTTCACGAAAAAAATCCCAATGGTTGCCACTGTCCATTGCTGTATTGTTCCTTTATTGCTCTCATTGCCACTACAGAAGCATCAGTGGTAAATGACAAATGTGCATTTGCAATTGGATGGCTGAGCAATGTTGTATTTGCGATGGTGCCTTTGCAATTGGTGAATGCCTCTTCTGTGGTTTGTGACCATTTTATTTTGCGCTTGTCGTTCTACTTCAAGTTTCGGAGGAAATCGTTGAGTGGTGCTTGTATGTGTGCTGCATTTGGTATCATCCGTCGATAATAGTTGATAATGCCTAGGAACCGTCGAAGACCTGCTTCTGTTTCCAGTTTGGAGTAGTTTGTTATTACTTGCACTCTGTCTTATGATGATTTGCGTCCATGAGCAGTAATGGTTTAACCAAGATACAGCCCCTCTGTTTGACCAAATACGCACTTGTTGATATTAATTCGAAGATTGTTTCCCTGAAAACGTTCTAAAATTATTTTGAGATGGTCGCGACGCTCTTCAAAAGATGATGACATGATTATAATGTCGTCCACGTAACAAAAAACACAATCCAGGCCTCGTAATATATTATCCATGTGCCGCTGGAATCTTTGCGTACCATTTTGTAGCGCAAAAGGCATGTACAAGTGTACATAAAGCCCAAAGGGTGTACACACAGTGGTTTTTGGAATATCAGATTCACGGACGAGAATCTGATGATACTCTTTTTCCAAGCGCAACGTAGAAAAAATTGTCTTCCCATGTACTCGTTCTGCTTCATCGTGAATATTTGCAACGGTGTATCGATCTGCAACCGTTTGAGCACTCAATTTCCAGCAGTCTCCGCAGGCTCGCCATTTACCGTTTTTCTTTTTAACCAAGTACAACGGCGATGGCCAGCAACTTGAAGAACGGCAACAAATGCCTTGTTTCATCCAACGATCTATCTCTTCTTTTGCTTCATACAGTTTTTCTCCATTTAATAGTAGTGGTTTTTAACTTACTTGGGATCGAATTGTCACAATATATTATTTTGTTATACTTGCCTCCAAAGTTGGTTGTTTTTTGATTGAGGTATGGCTTCCATGAAATCCTCTAAGATATTACTTAGTTTGATTTTGCTGTTGAGGCTCAACGAATTGTAGACACCACTTTCCATAGATTCTCCGAAAATACTATGATGGTTATATGAATTACGATTTTTTTTTTAAGGTCAATCAGTAAGTTGTGGTGGCTTATGAAATCTGCTCCGATTATTGCGATGTCAACATCTGCAATCGTGATAACCATGTAAATATCTCTTTGAGACCAAGGTTAAGCTCCTGTGTTTTTTCCGTATATTTTAACTGCGTACATTTAGTTGCATATAGCGTGAATTCTCTTTTTTTGGAAGCTAGAAAAATTTGCGATGCAGGGATGACTGACGAAATCAATCTGGAGTCTATTAAAAACGTTAATCCTATAGTTTTATCCTGAATACTAGGGCGGTATTCAAATATCCTTCTGTTGCATAAGTGTTTGCCATCGAGATATTCAGTTCCAACGGCAAACTACATAGTTTTCCGATTGAGTTGATTGTTTGAACTTACACGGCAAGAACAACGTTTTGCCTGCTTGCCGAATTTTCTGTGGTAAAAACATAATTCTTGTGTTTTTGTGGCAAAATCTTCTTTACGTATTATTTTTGATTGTAGGCTCCCGACTAAATTTGTAATTTTTTCTAATTGACCTCCAAAGGCAGTTAATCGTGCTTCTAATGACATATTTGGATCTGTTGAATTATGGGATGTTACCATTACTTGTTGTGGTCCACAGTAATCTACAATAATGCGAGCAATGTTGGCCAATTCGCTTGCTGAGACATTAATGCTGGCTGAGAGTATAGTGCGTATATTTATTGGTAAATGTCCCAGCCATATTGTTTTCACAAAATCTTCGAGCGGGCCATTAAGTGCAAGTGCCTGCATTTCCCTCGGGAGTTGTGATGAGCGTTTGTCCTCCAAATCAATTCCACCGCAAAAACGTCGAACTTTATCTTCCTTTGAAAGGCCGAATCTTTTTATAATTTCAGATGCATATATTTATCCACCTTTGGTGAAAATCTAACAGTGTGAGTTAGCCGTTGTAGGGTCTCGAAATCTAATGCAGCGAGCCTTTACAACGCTCGCTGGATTAGATTTTGCTTTTATCATTTGTTATTCGTTGCAAATTAAACTGTGCATCCACGTGATGAAACCATTGTTCCTTGTTCCAAAATGGTGGTAATTTGATTTGCTATACAGCCTCCATAGCTGTGTCTGCTTCATGTGGTGTAAATATGGCTGATTGTTCCAACTGTGGAATTGATCTTGGCGTTGGAGGACCATTTGTTGGTTGATTGCTAACTATTTACAATAATGCATTTGCTCCATTCTGTTCGTTGGATCGTGCACGCTGGCGAACGTTTCCAAATCCTTGGACGATTGGTGTATCAAAAGGGGCATGTTCACGTATACATGTGGGAATGAATAAACATAAGCTCATCATAGCCATCTCCAGCTGTGTTCCTCAATCTATAGTCATATCATACAACTTCGCAATACTAACTTGTTGCGTATTAATTTGTTACAATTACTTTCCGAGTCTTGCTTGTATTGAAACTAACCGTAATGTACATCGCATCTATTGAATGCAGTCACTCAAAGTCGCTCTCTTGTCTTTTGACCGTGGACGTGGACACATCAATCCGTTAAGTACTAGAATTCGTTAAATCATTTATATTTCTTGTTTTATAACCATTATATTTTATAACCATTATATACATATTAGCACTGTTTTATTTAGCTCAAATTCCACATCCCACATGATTTGGGGGCTCAACCGGGATGTGAAGTCAACCGGGATCTGATGTCAACCGGGATCTGAAATCAATAAGAATTCAAGTCGTGCGGGATATGAAGTCAACCGAAATGGAATCAATAAAGATATGGAATCATCCGAGATTGGAATCATTTACAATTGGACCGGCAACAGTCATTTGTAAATAATAAAAAGTGACTGGAAACTGAAAATTGCATTGGGGTAATTTGTGAGTGACTGCAAATTACATATCAATAAAAAGTGTACAAAACGCGTAACAAGACATAACCTATGATACTGATAGTGAAAATCAACGGTTTTGTCCAGTTAACTTCAACAGTTCATTTCATGCTGCATAACAGTACCAACATATAAACAGCAAATTAGCAAAGTTGATATATCAACACGGATACGGTGCGTTGCGGGTATAACGCTTATTTAAAGTATGTTTCTTGATTAGAAATGAGTGGAAGAAGGAATAAAAACAGCCACTCGCTGGCAGATTTTGACGGTGGTGTGGATGGAACTTCGACACGAATGACTCATATATAAAGAGATATGTCTGTAAAATACAGTTACACCGACTTCGAAAACACCCTACGTAAACTTTCCGGTGACGAAACAATGAGTGTTAAGAAATGGATCTTTGAGTTCGAGCAATATGCAAATACCTTCGGTTGGGGTGAAATACAAAAGTTTATATTTTGTAAACGATCATTGATGGGAGCAGCCAAGATTTTTGCGGATTGTGACGCCAAGCCACTCACATAACCGGAACTAAAGAGTGCATTGACTCAAGAATTCCAACCCAAAATATCTAGTGCAAATGCCCACAGCAAGCTCAAGGAAAGAAAAAAGAAAACTGATGAAACACTCCTCGAATATTTGTGTCATATGATTGACATCGCGTCACAAGCTGATATAGAGGAGATTTCCATAATTGAATATGTCAAACATGGAATAAAAGATTACGCGAGTAACAAAAGTGTTCTTTATGGCGCAAAAAGAATTTATGGAAAAGCTTGAAATTTACGAAAAAATTAGAAACGAGAATAGTAAATGCGAAAGTAGTTCTGATTATGCAAGTCAGGTAGTTCTAGTAAAGGAAACAGACGGAACACACCGATTATGTGTTGATTACTGGGGTACCAATAAAAAAATCCAAAAAGATCGATATCCTTTACCTGTCATAGAAGATCAGGTGAATAAGTTACAGAATTCTAAGTTTTTCACCACCCTCGGCTTAGAAAACGGACTTTTTCATGTGATGGTGGTTGAATTCAGCGGAAAATATACTGCTTTTTGACCAGTAGTGGACAATATGAATTTATTTGAGTTCCATTCAGTCTCTGCAATTCCCTTTCAGTGTTTCAGAAGTACATCAATTACGTGTTGAAAAATCTGGTTAAGGAAGGCATTGTGATTATATATTTGGATAACATCGTGATACCATCAGCTACAATCGAGGAAGGAGTAGAAAGACTCCAGCAGGTGCTGAAAGTGGCTGCCAGAAACGGATTGAAGATTTAATGGTCAAAATGCCAGATATTGCAGGATGAAGTCGAGTACTTATGGTACCAAGTCAGAAGTGGTCACATATCTCCATCAGCGAGGAAGACGAAGGCTTTAACGAATTTCTCGATCCCCACGATGATGAAACAGATGCATGGCTTCTTAGGGCTGGCAAGCTACTTTAGGGAATTCATATGCAACTTCGCTATCAAAGCTAAGCCTCTTGATTTATTAAAGAAAGGGAGTGATTTCAACCTAGAACGAAAACACCTCGAAGCAATAAGAGAATTGCAAGAAGTGCTCGTCAGCACACCAGTATTGAAAATTTTTGAATACGGAATGGAAATAGAGTTACACACAGATGCTTCGAGAGAAGAATACGGAGCAACGACGACGGAACCTACACCCAGCTTATTTTATGAGTAAGAAGACCACGGATGCGGAAAAGCAATATTGCAGCTACGAACTGGAAGTGTTAGTGGTGGTTGAAGCAATAAAAAAGTTCAGAGTCTATCTCCTTGGGCAGCGATTCAAACTAGTGACCGACTGTAAGGCATTCGAATGTACATTGAAAAGAAAGATCTAGCGACATGAATCGCTCGGTGGGCCCTTCTCCTAGAAGAATTTGATTATAACGTGGAGCACAGAAGTGCAAATCAAATGAAACATGTAGATGCTCTCAGCCGCAACCCCATTAGTATGCGCATAAGCATTAAAAACGGCTTTTGAAGAAACTAAGAAAAGCCCAAGAAAATGACGACAGACTGCGTGCGATTATCGAGATCTTGAAAGATAAACCCTATCGAGACTACGTTGTTCATAATAATATACTTTGTAAAAACGTAAAAAATAAACTTTTGTTTGTAGTTCCAAACACAATGATTACAGAAATCATCAGAAAAACGCACGAACAGGGCCACTTTCATGCAAGAAAGATGCGAGATATTCTGGACAAGGTATACTTTATACGAAACGTCTCTAAGAGGATAGAGAATCAAATACAAGATTGTGTTAGGTACATACTTGCAGAAAGGGAAAGAGGAAAAGCGGAGGGTTACCTCCAACCAATTCCGAAAGGTGACCAGCCATTGCAGACATTCCACATCGACCAGCTTGGCCCGATGCAAAACACAAAAAAGAATTATCGGTATATCTTCGCTATAATAGACGGGTTCACGAAATATTCCTGGTTGTTTCTCACTAAAACGGTAAATACAGAAGAGGTAATCTTGAAAACATTGCAGAAACTTTTGGGTACCCAACAATGCCTCCTCTATGCCGATGATCTTAAGATCTTTAGAATCATTCGCTCGACGAATGACTGCTTGGGACTCCAAAATGACATCTATTTATTAGACGAATGGTGTCAAGTCAATCGTCTTGCGCTTAACGTTCCTAAATGTTTCCGTATGCGTTATTCCAATAAACATAATCCTCTTAGCTTCGACTATTCGATTGGTGGGTCTATACTTTCATCAGTTGATCACTTTAAGGATCTAGGTGTGACGTTTGATGTACAGCTCAAATTCGACCACCATATTGCACATATGACATCCAGGGCAGCTCGAATCGCGGGCTTTGTTCTGCGTTGTTCACACATTTCTTTTAGCACCCGAACATGTGTCCGTCTATATATCTCACTCGTGCGATCTATTTTAGAATACGCATGTCAAATATGGTCTCCCCATCACACATACCTTTTGCACGCGGTTGAATCTGTACAGAGAAAATTTAATCGCTCGCTTTTCTATAATTTCAAACTAGCCTACCGTTCCTATCATGATCGTCTTATCTACCTTGGCATCCCTTCCTTAGAGGTGAGGCGACAATACCTCGACCAATGTTTGCTCTTCAAGCTTATTCGGGTTTACTTATCATCAAATGTTCAAGATTCTATTTGCATACGTCCTCCATCCAACACTAGATCTACCCAGTTCTACTCCACTTCTTTTGCACGGACAGATATTTATTTCTATTCGCCATTGGTCTGACTAGTCCGTGACCAAGAATACCTTCAGCTTGGTCCTCCTTTGAAATCGCCTGGAATTTTCAAGTCCAACCTACGGAGAATTCTTAACATGTAATTTTCAATTGCGTTTTCTTTTCATAATTATTGAATTGTCATTTTGATAAATGGTAATTTCTGACTTCATTTTCTGGATCTATTTTGTAATTGGAAATTTTTCTGTAAAATGGATATAAATAAAATAAAATAAGAATAGCAACAGACCACGGAGGCGCATTTACTTCAACAAAATCTAGAGAATACTGAGAAAATACTGTAAAGAACACGACATTCAACTTATCCATACTACAGTAGGTTTCCCGAGGAGTAACGGTCAGGTCGAGCGACTCCATTCCACAGTAATCGCAGCATTAACGAAATCGTCGATGGATCAGCCCGAGAAGTGGTACAAGTTTTGAAGCCTCTACAGCAAACTCTGAATTCGACCTTCCAAAGAGCGATACAAACAACACCATTTCACCTATTAACTGGAATCGAGATGAAGACCAATAAAGAAACCAGAATTATGGAAATCATAGAAGAGGAGTGGAGGAAGCAATTTGAAGACAACAGAGACGATATTAGACAACAGGGCATGAGCCATATTGATGCAATGCAGAGGGAAAACAAAAAACAAGCGAAGAAACAAGGCCAAAAAATTTGAAATTGGAGATTTAGTTGCAATAGAAAGGATGCAGTTCGGTTCAGGGTTGAAAATTCGTCTAAATTTTCAGGTCCATACAGCATTTGACCAATACAAACTGGCAAAAGAAGGCAATCACGAGGGTCCAAATCTTACAGAATCTAGCGTAGACAAAATGTTGGTCAAGAAATGAAGCGGACCTGGTAGACGATGCTGAAGATGTGGAAGATGACATGAGACGAGACGGGCGAAATTTAACAGATGACGTAGAGGATGTGACAAAAAACGATGAAGATACATTTAGTGGCAGAAATCCTTCATCAGAGGCTGATGAATGATCAGGAGAGGCCACGTGTGGGAATAAATAAACATAAGCATCTCCAGCTGTGCTCCTCAATCTACACTCATATCATACAACTTCGCAATACTAACTTGTTGCGTATTAATTTGTTACAATTATTTTTCGAGTCTTGTTTGTATTGAATCTAACCGTAATGTACATTGTATCAATTGGATGCAGTCACTCAAGATCACTCTCTTGCCTTTTGACCGTGGACGTGGACACATCAATTCGTTAAGTACAAGAACTTGTTAAATCATTTATATTTCTTGTTTTATAACCATTATATTTTATAACCATTATACTGCGACTAAACATATTAGCACTGTTTTATTTACCTCAAATTCCACATCCCACATACGTGCAAAACATATATCATAATTGATCACTTTGATTAACACTGAAGTCCTTCTGGCTGTCATGATCATCTCATTGATTGTGTTACGAAATTCAAAAAGGCTTCTCATTGATTGCTGCCCAACTGGTGGTGGGCATGTGGAGAATACACCTGTTGGTGAGCATATAGTATCCACAATTCCATAAAAATTTAGCTTTAAGCAACAAACTTACGGCTAATTAAAAATTGTGTAATGATAATACCAAGAACCACCCAAACCGCTCAAACAATGGGGCTGAAATACCAGAACATATAAATACATCACAATCACGTTTTACCTTTTCTAATTCAATTCAATGATTCTACATATGAAGCAAATAAATGACATTACATATTTAGTTTACTTGTTTCATTACGCAACTTTACTGGGTGAAGCATTCTCTTTTTATATCAACTTGTAGAATCGAGTCTTTCTCTTTAAGAACCACACGTTTGATGGATTATCATGTTCGGTAATACTCTAAAAGAATATAAATCCTTTCAAATACTAAATGCTTATGACTTTTTACTGGACCACTCTCCACTCAATGGGCCTACTCCGTCCAATCGTCCAAACTTCTTCCGCTCACCACTTCCACACATTCATGAAATAATAAAAGTTGTCTGCAATAGCTAGAAGTCACTAGGCAAAGCATTAAAGCATCCATTAGCTCCTTTGCCTACGACAAGCTTAAAAGCCTTTCACAGCATGTTGTCTTCCATAGCCGGGGCCACATATTCCTCGAAAAGGTCTTGATCCCTAAAATAAAATCCTTCTTCTTCCATTTCAATGGTTCTGAGCCTTTCAGCATTCTATTCTGTCTATGCGACTGCTTCGATTAAACCCATAGCGTAGTCTCCTCCACTATGGCCATTTATTTGCGAACGTGCAATAGCTGGAAACGGCATTGGCTTCATGTACAGCGACGGTACACACGTAGGGACTCACAATGGCCCACCTGTTATAGTTGCCATCAAATGTGTCAGGTATTTCCCTGAATCTCACTCAGGAAATAGTCGGAAAATAAAAATGACACCTAATTGAGTGACATGAGTTGTGTTGAATGCGAAATGTACGTGTCAAAGTTTTTTGAATGATAGGGAGCAGCGGATCCTTTTCTATTCTTTTCTCATTCAGTCGAGCAGAGGACGGACGGATGGGACGGATTGATATTTTTTACCTACTCAATGGAGCTGAAGCAATATTGATGCCTGAAATGATGCTATGTAAGTGAAAAGGTGAAGCATTATTACAAATAGTTGATCGTGATAGGTGTGAATGAATTTGAAATGGAAGCTTATCCTTGATTTTGGGTTGAAGAGACTAAACAGATCATTAAACGAGACTGTTTTGCAGCTAAACTTGCAATTTTGGAATTTATTCCATGTGGTATTCAAATGCAATCTTTATATTTAGCCACACTCAACTTGTTCTTAATGTTTTATTAGATATATTATTCGAAGAAAAAAATCTGTACAGCATTTGATAGCAACACATTTAAGACAAGCACAAGAGTAATTGAGCTGTTTCATTGCAAGCTAAATTAAATAAATATTTGTTAAATAAACTGGCGAGCAGATAATGTGGAAAAAACTGGAGTGAATGGATACTGCAAGTCGAAAAGTGTTCAGTACCAACAACCAGTTATATCTTTTGCCCACAGCACACCTTTTGGCCGTGACGAGCATGTTAAATTAACTTATTCGCGATTATGCTGATAGTAGATACTATACAGTATGTAGTACACTGAGAGCAAGTGGACAAATAAGTATCTCGTACAGATAGAGTTAAAATAAATTGAGTAGATTGTACTAACTATTGAAATAATAATATAATTGAGTACATATGCGGGGATGTAGCTCAGTGGTAGAGCGTTCGCTTTGCATGTGAAAGGCCCCGGGTTCGATCCCCGGCATCTCCAGGATTTTTTATCATAAGAATACAATGCAAGAAGGCAAATAGTTCTATTCTGCTAGGATATTTTAAATAGCTTCTGAAAAGTCTAAAGATCGGTATATATTTATGTATGACGATTTTTACTTCTGCAATCGAAATTGAGATCTCGTAAGAAAACAACTTTTACTAGAAAAGTTGAAGGACTATGGACTCAAAAGAAATTAAGATGTATTCATTTTTTTTTGTGAACTTGATTACTAAAGCTTAAGAGTTTTTAAAATTATGCAAATAAAAGGATTGGGCGCACAAATGTATAGTGCTCGCCCAATAAAAATAGATAAGATAAAGAACACAACAATTAGAGAACCTCGAGCTTAGATTTAATGTTCTACTCCTACAGACATGTTTTTAAAAGCTCCTGGCAATAATTTTTAAAAATGAAATAATTTATTACAAAAGTCGGTTGGAAATTAATTTTTTATTGAAAAACATCATATCGTTGATCTATTCAAGCAATTATCAAATACCTGAAATTTTACTTCTGAAGAAGTTTTGAGAAGCGAAAAGGAGAAATCCCAGGGGGCAGTCCCGTTTGATGAATATTGCCTCGAGTCTGGCTACAAAAGCACCGAGATGGAACCATCAAATAGATTGATCATGTCCATCGCCAGCAATGATGGGCGAGAAACTGTCAAAACGAAGTTTCGAAGGAGAGGAAAATGAAGAAAAAAGCAAATTGAAAATTTCATCAGTTGCCAAAAACAAACAAATAGTCAAAACTAATGACAACATGGAGAAGGTCGAGACAGAAAATGAAGAACTTGGACTAAGGATCCATTTGCTTGAGGAGCTAGGTGGCTAATTGACATTCAACAAATAAAAACAAATTGACAAGAAAAAAAGGAAATAAAATTAAAAGCAACTAACGAAATGAAATCAAAGAATTTAAAAGAGCAATCTAATCGAGAAGATGTCCTCAGCGCAGGCAGAGCAAACGTTAGAACAAACTATTATGCAGCGCTAGCTGGGTTCGATGATTCAATGAACATCAAAGGTGACGAAGGTAAAAAAAAATTCTGAAAGTATCTATGGTAAATCCAAAAATATATTTATTGAATATTTAAAAATTAAAAAAGCGAGAAAAATTCAACATTTTGTCAGTTTGTCTGTCTGCTAATATTAATAAGAAGAAAAAAGTCCTACCAATCAATGTATACGGGCGAAGTGGCAAAGATTTGGCTCTGCTGTTGGCCGCCAAAAATAAATTAAATGATTTTAAAATCATGTGAATGAATGCTGACAAACTGATAATCAAAACGAGTTCACTGGTTGACTTTCAGATTCCAAAAAGTTCTTTGAAATCTACAGAAACTCCGCACTTTACGTACACCCCCAAGAGCAAGAAGAAGCAGAACTTTTTGTTGAAGGGTCTGGACTGTGGCGAGGATAGAATCGATCTCCGTCAGGTGCATAAAGAAGCTGCACCAGAAATAGAATTTATTGCAGTTTAACATTTTGCTACTAGGAGATCAATTGTCTAACATAAAAATTTGCCTTTTTACCTAGTCCAAATTACAAGCAAAAGCAGTCCAAGTGCCCTTCAAAAAATAAGGTACTTGAACTTCCGAGTGGTAAGATGGGAGCGCCGCCAGAAGAGCAAAGTTAACCAGTGTTATAGGTGCCAAAGATTTAGCTGCCAATTATGCCATGAAGTACAGATGCGTAAAGTGTAAAGATGTCCATATACCCAGTGAGTGCGGATTGGCTCAGACGGAGCCAAAGGAAAAACTATATTGTGTGAACTGTACATCTTTCGTCATCCAGCATCATATCGAGGATGCCCCGATATCAAGATGCGAAAGTTAAATTTATTCCAAAAAAAAAACACAAGCAAATTACGGTGTGATACCTTCCAACTTCTTCAAGCCCGAGGAATCACTTGCACTTGCTGCTAGAAGACCAGCAGACACCATTGTAAATAATGTAAATCATGTATGAAGCAATAATGAGCTGCTTATCAAAATCTATCCAGAACTTGAGTCACTTTCGACAAGAATTAACAAACAAGATGAAATAATTAATTTTTTTTTTCAATGTTTTGGCCAACATGTCCCAAATAGGGAATTCAATTCCGGGATTCCGAATCCAGGGATTCCGGGATCCCAACCATTTTACAGGCTTAGAAATTTTGGGATTTTATTTAACTAATCCCGGGATTTACGGGATTGATTGATTATTTTTTAACTGCTTGAAATCAGCTCCTCCGCTTTCACCTATAATTTTTCCACTCTTTTGTTTTTGTTTGTTTACCTTGTTTAGTTTTTCCCAGTCAATTCTATGAGTTTTTGTGCGCGGTGACGATCATGCAAGTTCACGCTGTCCAACCAGATACGACTAGTTTATATATTGCCTGACAATCGAGCAGATTAAATGGAAAAGTACAAAAAAGAAAAATGGAAAAGTACAAAAAGGAAGTTTCTTTTAAACGTTAACATTATTGTTGGAAGGAATTCTTTTCAAATACGATTTTCTCCGCTCTTTTGCATTTCTGATTTATTTCCTCAGTCGATTCGATTAGTTTTTGAGTGCAGTGATAATCGGGCAGATTCACGCTTTACAAAAACTTACTAAACTTTAACATTATTATTGGCAGAAATTCTTTTATTAGAATAGTTAGAGTGAAACAAACAGACGTTGATTTTTTTCTTTTTACTTTAAAGCTATTGATTTTTAGTTTTATAGTCGCAAATGAGATAGATTTGTTTGTTTCTGTGTTTTTTTAATAGATAAATAGGGAAATACAGCGCAATGTAAGCATTGCCCAGCAGTTTTGAAAACACTTGGAGGATCTAAGAAAAGATCACATACCCATCTCCAACCGAAACATTCATTGACATTAAGCTCGACAATATCGTCGACATAAAATGCTCATAACGTTGAAGCACCACCCTTGAAACGAAAAAGCAAATCGATCGTGAACTATTTTTGTAAAACTGTTACTCTCGACGATGTTTTAGCTCGGATGACTGCTTTAGACTGCTTTCCTAAGAGTGATGTCAAATGATTTAAGGGCTTTGATCCTATCAAAAGGGTATTCAGATTTACCAAGATCTACAGCAACAATCCGCAATGGCGGGGTAAATTACAGTCATAAAATTAAAGCGCAAATAAAAGCTGAATTTTTTACATTTAAAAATGAAGGAGAAAGGTTCAGTTTAAGCTTTGACGAGTAGACTTCAAGCTCAAACAAGAAATACATGAATATAAACATTCATTCATGTAATACAACCTGGAATTTATGACTGGTTCGCATAAATGAATCATTAACAGCTGAGGCATCTGTGCGAATATTAAAGGAGCGCCTTTCTGAGCTACAATCTTCTCTTGATTCTGATATTGTTGCAATAATAACTGATGGTGCAAATGTCATGCTTAAGATTGGAAAGCTTGTAAAAGCGGAGCACCAAGTTTTCTTTGCACATGGGATCTATTTAGCCGTTTGCGACTTGTTGTACAAAAATATAGACGATTCAATTATGAGCCAATCTTTGAACGTGAATTCAGATGATGATCAGGTTTAATTATCGAATCAAGCCATTTTCAAGATTTGATAAACGATCGCAATATTAAAAACTTGGTTAAAAAAGCTCACCAAGCAGCTGTTCTGTTCAAAAGATCACCTATGAAGAATGATACAATTCTTCAAAAATATTTACAGCAGGAACATAGAAAGGAGCTAACCTTGTTGCTTGACTGTAAAACGAGATGGAACAGCCTCTTCACAATGCTTAAACGCTTTGTTCTTATAAAGAATAGCGTTCAAAAAGCTCTTACAGACCTGAATGATTTTTGATGAATCTGATTTATATATCATAAATGAAATAATCAATGTCTTGGCGCCAGTTAAGCTATCCGTAGAAGCATTTTGTCGTTCTGACGCAAATTTGTGCGCGACTGATGCAACTTTAAAGTTTCTTTTTAAAAAATTGAGTGGCAATGAGCGACTAGATTGAAATCACATTTGTTAAAACGCTTACAACATCGCCAACGTAATGAATTAGGTGGCATGTTAAATTATTTACTAAATCCTCACAATGAAAGTAGTTGTTTAGGTGATGATGTAAGAGATTTATTTTCATGTCCAAGCAAAGTCCAAATTTAAAAACAGATAATTTCATTATTTGAAAGGTTGAACACCTCTTTTTGTGTAAGTAGTGAAGAAAATTATCCTAATACGCCAATGGAATCGACATCTTGCAGAACGGTGACTTTGACGTTAAAAGACAAGCTTCAACTAGAAATCATTAATAGTATGAAAACATTAACTCCTGAGGGTATCAAAGAAACAGACTTTTCAAAATTGATCAAGCAAGAAAAGGCTCTTTATGAAGCAACTAAAACTCGACGTGACAATTTGGAACAAATTTATAAATATTTGTTGACTATACCTCCAACTTCCATCGATGTGGAACGCGCTTTCTCAGCGTCTGCTTATATGTGCAACAAATTGAGAACTAAGCTTGGGGATGAAACATTGGATGCGTTAATGTATCTAAGATTTTATTTCCGCAACGCAAGTAAGCTGTAAAAGGTTAACACCTTCAATTTACCTCGTTATTTAATAATATTAATCGTGATATCTGGAATATATTTTCTTTATTACAGATGATAATTTAATAAGTTGATTTTAGAATGCCAAACGTTAATGTGCTTATGAGAAAAAGTAATTGATTAACTTAAGTTGAAGCCGCATTTTGTGAAATTAAGTGACAAAGTACTATATCTGATAACTTTATGTAATGATAACAGTTGATATAAGTAGAAAAATAATGACTTTTTAAGGACATCTAAGATTAGTTGAGTTGTTTTTTAATTGCGAGCTTCAAAGTTTTATATAAATAAATTGTTCGCTTATTGTAAGAGATTTATGTTGATTTGATTTTTATTGAATTTGCCCGCATTTGTGATGATTATGTAAGCATAAGATTATGAAAAAAATTTATTTTTAAAGAGCACTCAGACTTTTATTCCCTTTTTAAATTTTCCGCGATCCCGGGACTATCTAGAGACAACCCCAGAATTGGAAGAAAGGAGCGGGATTGAATTTCCTAGTCCCAAGTCACATCCCCATCGATAGGCTACCTATCACCTCGATCAACGTTGACTCCATTGTGACTCTACATCGATGTGATTGTCTCCCGGAATTCCTCGTCAAGCAGAAGCCTGACATCACGCTACTCAATAAAACCACCTCAGTTCATGGCATGCGATGCCATTGAAAATCGAGATCGATTTTCAAGTATTTCAAATAATCTTTACACCAAACTTCACCCAAATCTGAGTATTACTTTGGTCACAACAGATATTACAACTTTTCGCCTAAAATGGCTGCTATTTTGTTTTCGCTTGGCCGATTCAGCTAGTTAAGGAGCTTAACCGAAATCTACACCTTTCCAAAAATTTGGTGAAAATTGGGTCAAAATTGCGACTTCGAACGTGGTCACAAATTTCGTTACATCCCATATATATACATACATATATATATATATATATATATATATATATATATATATATATATATATATATATATATATATATATATATATATATTGGATAGTCGAAAAAGTACTGAGCTTTTTTTGCCACTAGATGTTGTCATATATCGGGCAATATTAATCAGATTGAGTCAAACTGACTCAATTTGAAAGGTGGCATTCCAGTCTACAATTTTCATGTAGACAATTTTGTATTTCGTCATTCGTGTCAAAAGTTGTATTCATTTAAAATGAGTGAAATTTCTGAAAAAAATCGTTGTATTTTACAATATTACTAAGATCAAGGTGATCAAGGCCCATGAAAAAATTTGTGATGTCTACGGTCAAGATACTTTATCAAAAAAAACAGCCAAATTTTTTATGTCAAAGATGCACCTCGCTCAGCTCGACCAATCACTGAAAAAGTCGAAGAAATCTTACGAAAAAACTGAAGAAGACCGACAAATAAGCAGCCATGACACTGCTAAGGAACTTAATATCCATCACCAAACAGTTTGAAACATTCGCGTAAGGCTGGATACACAAAGAAGCTTGACGTTTGGATGCCGCATGAATTAACACAAAAAAATTTGATCGACCGAGTTTCCATTGGGGAAAGGCTAATAAAACGCAACGAAATCGAGCCCCTTTTGAAGCAAATCATTACGAGTGATAAAAAATGCGTAAGATACAAGAATGTCATTTGAAAATGGTCATGGTCAAAAAAAGGTGAATCATCGCAAACGACTTCAAAGCCAGGATTGATACCAAATAAGACTATGCTGTGTGTATGGTGGGATTGGAAGGGAAGTGTTTATCATGAGGTACTAGAACCTGGCCTAACACTCAATTTGGCTCTATACTGTCAGCAATTAACCACATTGCAACAAGCAATTCAAAAACAAGTTGGGTAAACAGACCTACGCTCATGTCAGAAGGGTTTTGTATTCAATTTACAAAATGCAGTCACCAGATCGAATCAAATCAAGAAACATGTCAAAGACGATTTTATTGGAGAAAATATGAAATGCGAAGATCATAATATTTTTAACAAAGTTCAATGAATTTCGACTTTTGAGGTTTTTGGTATCGTTATACTCATAAATATCTCCCTTGATAATTATTTCAGATGTCCATCCGCGACGGAGGAAACACATTTTTCATGTATTTCCCCCCTGTGCCCCCACTGAAGCAAAAACTGGCAGTTTAACAACTGTTTTGAAAAGCTCCCATGAAAACTTTCATTTTATACTCATATCGGCTACGTTTGATGAATTTTTTTTCAGGGGCCACTCTCCTGTGCTGAAATCATCGATTCATGGCCAATTTTTTTGAATCCTAGAATGGTTACAAAACCCTCTTGCTAGGGGCTCTCTCCCACCTCCTTCACTTATTTCACTTATGAGCATTGATTGTAGGTATTCATCTTCAGTCATTCATTAAATTGAATCAAGTGTTCAAAGCATGCACCTTAAACGTTGAAGTTGGGAAAAAATAACTCAAAATTATTCAATCTTCGCATTTAAAACAGCCACCATCTTGTTTTACGATTACTAATACTACTAGCTGAACCGATTCTTAAAGATATACATGACACCTATCATTCCTGAAATTTTCATGCAAATCCTAGCAAAACTGTAGTGTCTGAGTCGGTAAAAAGCGCATGTTGTTCCATAGCCATATGTTGCCATAGTAATAAATGCAGCGCATATTGTTCCATAGTAATACAGGAAAATTCAAACCGCTATAACTTCGCTAAATATGATTCAATCTTTATGAAACTTGCAGAGTTAATCAATCTTATAAATAGACATCTGTGTTCTGAATTTCATTGAATTTAAGGGTACCGTTAAGATTTTATTCAAGAAAATATAAAATCGATAAATCATACTATTACTAACAAAGTTGAGTGAATTGCGACTTCTCACGTATTTGTTGTTGTTGTACGCACCAAGGCCTACATCCCTGATTTTTTTCAGATTTTTCGGATCACAGGTGTCCAATCGCGAGGGGGGGGGACACAAATTTTTCGTGTATTTCCCCTCCCTGTGCGCCCCTCGAAGCAAATTTTGCCAAACTAAGACCTGTTTTGAAAAGTTCTCATCAAGACCTTTCATTTGATACCCATATCGGCTACCTTCAATGAAATTTTTTTTCCGGGGGGTCACTCTCCTATATGGGGAGACCCCCCTTAAATACCTTAAAAAATTTTTTTGTAATTGAACTTTGAAGAGATCACCACTTTACACCTACACACAAAATTTGATGTTTCTAACTTAAGTAGTTTCCGAGAAAAACTGCTGTGACACACGGACGGACGGACGGACGGACGGACGGACGGACGGACGGACGGACGGACGGACGGACGGACGGACAGACGGACAGACGTACAGACTGGTCGCGAAACTAGTAGGGTTTTGTAAAATTATTTTACAAAACCCTAAAAACCGGCCAGAATTGATTAAAAGAAAGGGCTTTGTCTTTCATCATGACAATGCCAGACCACACACATCTTTGATGACCCGGCAAAAATTGACAGAGCTTGGATGCGAAGTTTTGATGCATCCACCGTGTACTTGTAGTCCAGACCTTGCACCATCAGACTTCCATTGATTTCGGTCTTTGCGAATCTTCCTTAATGAAAAAAAAATGCACTTCAAAAAGGGATTGTGAAAATCACATGGGCAAGTTTTTCGCCGATAAACCATAGAAGTTCTACACAGATGGAATAATGGCTCCACCCGAAAATGGCAAAAGGTCATAGATAATAATGGACAATATTTACTTAAATAAAATCCATTTTAAATAAAAGAAATATTCAATTGAAAAAAGACATTAGGAGGCTCAATACTTTTTGGAGTTACCAATATACAGAGTTTTCCAATAAGAGGTGTTATTTTGATATTAAACGAAAAATGCCATTTTTTAATACAAATGATCGGATGTTTATTTCATTATAAAGAAAAAGGCATGCTGTTAATAACAAAAAATACCTTTTCATGAAATTTTCCATAACCAAATCGCAAAGCGGCTGCCCTATATCCTCGATAGCCTCAGGAATTTCATCTTTGAGGTCTTGAATCGACACTGGGCTGTTGGCGTATACCTCCTCTTTCATGTGGCCCCAAAGGAAGAAGTCGCAAGGTGTTAAATAACAAGATATCGGTGGCCAATTGTGATCATCTCTTCGAGAGATAACACGGTCCGGAAACTTTTCCCGTTAAAGATCAATGGTTTCGTTGCTTGTGTGGCACGTAGCCCCAACTTGTTCAAAGTAAACGTTGTCCAGATCAATACCATCCAATTCCTGCCATGGAAATCATTAATCATCTCTCGATAGCGCAATCCATTCACAGCAATTGTTGCTCCAGCCTCATTTGCGAAAAAGTAAGGTCCAATGACTCCGCCGGACCATAAACTGCACCAAACAGTCACATGTTGAGGATAGAGAGTCTTTTCAACAATAACTCTTGAGTTTTTCGAGCTCCAGATGTGACAATTTTGCTTGTTGACGAAGCCATCGAGGTGGAAATGGGCCTCATCACTCAAGATGATTTTTCGATGGAACTTCGGATCATTTTCATGCATTTCAAGGATCCAATCAGCAAAGGCACGATGTTCTTGATGATCGACCGGCTTGAGTTTGTTCGTAATGATGTATGATGATAGTTCGTAATTGTTATTAATTGTTTATAAAGATAAACTTTTTCTTCCTACAATTAGAAAGATATTTTTAATGAATTGAATAATAATATTTTATTATACATATATAATATCAAACAATACAATATTTGAGAACGAACTGGATCAACTGAATGAACTAAATTAAATTCATTCATTCTCTCGTCACCCTGCCGAACGTGACAAAATCTTCACATCTTCAATGTCCACCCAACAACCTATATAAGGGAGTTGTCGCAAATCATCTTCTGCAAACACGTCAATTTTCCAACCAGATTTCGAGTTCGGGGAAAGCTTAAGTGCTTGTCCGACATGAAAGTGAAAAACTTATTGATAATGAACTTGACGGCAGACGACAGCGACTGCGATGGTAACTAGCCTGGAGGTCTTGAATATAACTAGCCTGCCTTTGCCACTGTCATTCAGTACCAAATTCTCGGTGGTGGTTGCCAAATCTGAGACTGTTGTGTGGATTCCTTGCATAGAATTATTGATACTAGAGAGATTGGTGTGGTTCTCCCATTCGCGTAGTGTAGCACTGACACCAACAGGACTTTCCTTTGATTCTAAATTACTTCCTACAATATCTGACTTTGCCGGAGAGAGAACGCTCTCAGCTATAGCCTCGACAGTTTGCTTTCAAGCCAAATTATCTGCTGATGCGGCTTGCTCAGACGTGGCTACCGAGTTTCTATTTAATTCAGTGGCCTCCGGCAAAGACGGCGTTGAACTCGAAGGTTTTGAATTTTTTGAAGGCGCTTGTGCCTTATCGGGGTCACCAATTGTTCCTAATGATGTAAAATGATTGTTCGTTATTGTTATTAATTGTTTATAAGAATAAACTTTTTCTTCCTACAATTAGAAAGGTATTTTTAATGAATTGAATAATAATATTTTATTATATAATATCAAACAATACAATATTTGAAAACGAACTGAATCAACTGAATGAACTAAATTAAATTCATTAATTTACAATCTATATACGAGTATATACAATTCCAAAGATAATATAGGTATCTAGATTTATATTATATGTTTAATATGTCAAAAGTAAATTATTTTTATGTAAAGTAAATTTTATGTATGGAATGAATATTTTTGAGTTATTTTGAATTATATATAATATGACCGCCACAAGTTCTTGTGTTATATGAACTTTATAGGCCTTAAGACCCAAATCTTTATGCAAAATACGGTGTAATGACTTTTTGGAATGCCTAATTCTAAAGAATGACGAGGAATGGACAAACCTGGGTTTTCTTCAACACTTACGGCTACAGCAGCAATATTTTCGGCTGTTCTTAAGTGACATGCACGGGCTTTATTTTTCGCATCACTAAGTTGTCGCAACAGCTTGAATTTTTCCAGCAATTTCTGTATTGCGGTCCGACAAGGTGCTTCACGATGACCTAAAAATGTTCGAATTTTACGAACCGTCTCTGCCAAATTTTCACCATTTTTATAGTAAATTTCAATAATTCAAATGCGTTGTTGAAGCATGTATCGTTCCATTTTTATTAATGGCGTAGCTTAACTTGTCAAATGTCAACAAACGACAGCTTTAAAGGTGACATCTACCGAAATAGCGGGCTATTCAAAATAACACCTCTTATTGGAAAACCCTTTATTAGAAACGATAATGCCTTTTTACTAATACGCCGAAACCACCTCCCCATCACCACTTACTGCGTTGTTTCTTACGGATTTAAAATCTTTCAACATCATTGAGTGCTTTGAATTGAGTTGGGTTTTAGTGAGAAACATGATGTCAGGCTTTTATTTTACAATGAATTCAAAGAAATAGTCACGTCGAAGTAAGGTTACCATAAAATTGTTAGTGATCAAGATGAGACAAAGCCAGTCTATTGGAATGCCGCTGAATTCCAAGTTATTTAAAGTCATTTGAAAGTTCTAGAGGTTGAAAAATAACGTTAATTCCTGAATCTTGCTTGTTCAGCCTTTCCGATAAAGTAGTTTTTGGAAGATTTTGAGAAGCAGCAAATTGTTACTATTTACATGACTTAGAGTATTGCCTATTGACCCTCCATCTGCGGATGCAAATGATATCCCAGGCTTGCCAGGTATCCTCGATATGATGCTGGATTACTAAATACATAGCAGTTAGCTGAGTGCACTTCTTAAGGCTTTGCAAAACAAATATTAAAAAGTCTAATAGTTTCACGCCCTTTCTGTCTGCCTATTCGTCCGTTTGACCATCTGTTTGTTAGCTCATCTGTACGTCTGTCCTTATGTAACCGAAAGTTTCCATAGAAACTATAAAAGCTAGAAAGTTAAGCACAGTGGAAAGATTAGAAATGGTGGTCTCTCAAAAAATTGTGCTGAATTGGTCTTTAAACGTTTTTTTATCAAATGTAGTCGAGTTGGATGTCATATGAAAGGTCTTAATTAACACTTCCATTAATTGAAAGAAAAACGTCATTTAATGCACTAGGGGGCCCTTGGGGAAGCAAAACAGACGAAAAATGAGTGTCCCTATTCCTCACGAATGCATATTTACAACAAAAAGAAGGTTTTGTCTGTCAACTGAATTAAAATTTCGTCAGTTCCACATGTCCCCAATCCCTCCATGTTATCCCCAAAAGCCCCTTGGAGTTCATTCACAACCATTACTGTTTGAAGTCTCGTTACCGTATCTACGTTCTCACAAACTTTAAAGTCGTTAAACTTCAATGGCTTCCACTTTGTCAACTCCAGTTGTCATTCTTGAAGGGTAATGCAATTTTCGCTCCTGGGCGACACGGTTAAAATAATCCTGAGCAACTAAGATCGCATGATCCAAAAACTGGTTATCCACTATCAATAAGACGCTTTTAATAACAATACTGTCGATAACAATTTGCATGTCTAGCAGTTTCGAACTTAATCCAATTCCACCAGTGCACCCTTTCAAAACTTTGACGACCTTTTTGGCCTGATCACGTTCTGGTATATCTCGTTTAATAGTCAAGCATAAATCACTCCTCAAATCGATAAACGCTGAATACTGTTTGCCGTTTATGTGTGCTAACTTCATTAACGTTTCTGTGTTGATTTGTTTAACCTTTCCACGTTTACATTATGACAAGGCATTATTTGTTAAGTCACAGTGACTACATCGTAGTCTTTTCTGCAGTTTTACACAATCTCTCAAAAATTGACAGTTTTCTCAACAATTTTCGCAAGTTGTAGTTTATTTTTAGGGTATTGTAAAATCATTTTACAAAACCCTACTGACGTCGCTTCCTGTCTGTACGTCCGTCCGTGTGTCACACCTCTTTTTCTCGTAAACTACATAAGCTAGAAACATAAGATTTTGTAAGTAGGTGTGAATTGAATTCAAAGTTTCACCACGAAAAAAAATTTATAAGGTCTTTAAGGGGGGTCTCCCCGTATAGGGGAGTGGCCTCTGAAAAAAAAGTTTTCATCGCATGTAGGCAATATGGGTATCAAATGAAAGGTCTTAAAATGACAAATTTTGCTTTGAGGGGTGCAGAGGAAGGGGAAATATACGAAAACCTTTGACCCGAAAAATCTGAAATAAATCATGAATGTAGGGCTTTATGAGTACAACAATAACAAATACATGAGAAGTCGAAATTCACTCAACTTTGTTAGTAATAGTATACTTTATTGATTTCACGTTTTCTTGAATAAAATGGTACCCTTAAATTCAATCAAATTCTGTACACAGATGACTATTTATAAGATTGATCTATTCTGAAATTTTCATAAAGATCGAATGGTATTTAACGAAGTTAGAGCGATTTTAATTGTCCTGTACTATGGAACAAAATGCGCTGTATTACTATGGAAACATATGGCTATGGAACAATATGCGCTTTTTACCGACTTAAGCACTACAGCTTTGCTAGGATTTGCATGAAAGTTTCAGGAATGATAGGTATCATGAATATCTTTGAGAATTGGCTCAGCTAGTGTTATTAGTAATCGTCTAGCAAAATAGTGGCTGTTTTAAATGCGAAGATTGAATAATTTTGAGTTATTTCGCCCCAACTTCAACGTTTAAGGCGCATGCTTTTAACGCTTGATTCAATTTAATGAATGACTGAAGATGATTACCTGCAATTAATACTCATAGGCGAAACAAATCGAGGAGGCAGGAGAGAGCCCTTAGCAAAAGGGCTTTGTAACCATTCTAGGATTCGAAAAAATTGGCCATGAATCGATGATTACAGTACAGGGGAGAGGCTGCTGAAAAAAACTTCATCAAAAGTAGCCGATATGAATATTAAATGAAATTTCTTTATAAGAGCTTTTCAAAACAGTACTTGAACTGACAAATTTTCCTTCACAAGGGCAACAAATACCTTAGAAGTCGAAATTCGATCAACTTTGTTAATAATAGTACATTTTGTAAATTTTGCTTTTTGCCTATAAAATCAAGTTGGGACCCTTAAGTTTTCCAAAATCTATAATTTAAGTTTTCTAAAAGTAATTGTATATGGTTCAAAAATTTCACAATAATTGAACAATAAACAGCTAAGTTACAGCCAATTGAATATTTAACAATTACAACAACATTAACACGTGATATTAGAGAGATACACGCTTGCAACGGACCTAGACACTACAAATGTCTAGGAATTTTGATAAAAATTTTAGAAATGGCTTGTAATATTGATGTGTTATCATGACTAATCAAGCGACGAGGTCAAAACACTTGAAACAAAATGGTGGCGAGTTTAAAATCGTAATAACCATAATAATTATTCGAACTCAATTTATGGAATCTGTATATAGTATAAGTTAAGTTTTGATATGCAGAATATATTGTTTGATTTACTAATTGTTTTACAATACCCTTCTGGCAGGGGCATCCTCCTGCTACTTCAACTTGTTTTTTCTTTCTCTCGTTCCACAGTTTGTTGTCGGCTCTGGTACCCCAATCTCCCACTTCACAGTTATTTTATTCATGTACTCGTCTAGTGGCGCCCATTGCTATGCAGTTTCATTACTTCGCTATGGAGTAACACGCACTACCAAAAAGAGCCTGTACGGATGTGTCTTCGTACAGAACGCGTTGCCAATGAAATGAAAGACCAGGTATGTTCGATTACTAACTTAAATTCTATTGACAAAAATATACAAAGTTTATGTGGAATTTTAATACTCGTCCGTGTTGCTCCGTGGATGGATGTCGAGCAAGAGAGAGTTCCAACACGGCGCGAAGCTCTGACCACATTCAGCCCGATCGCCGCGACAACGAATTGATTAACGGCCACCACTGGAGGCGACAGAGGCGCTACATTACTCCCTCCCGATTGGCGTTGACACTTGTAGTTAATGTCACGATATTACTTGAAATGTGACGCACCGGCGATGTTTACATCTGAAGACCTAACCAGTGGATAGGACCCAGAGTAAGATCGTTAATAAATTCGCGGCGCCGCAACTGACTTACTGCTTTCTTGTAAAAGCAGGGAGAGTTTCTTACTTGGCGGGTACGTCCTTAATGATGTCGGCGGAGGATTGATCGGTGGAAGAATGCAGCGCCAAGTCGGTGCAGCAGTGTTGTGCGTACGGGGTGATACATTCCTTGTGGTTGCTGCGTGTGACGAACTTGGTGCGTGTGTTACTTGCAGTTGAGTGGAGGAATCGTGTGTGAAACTGGAACTTTCTACATGGCCTGGCTTTCTTGAAGTGGTGTTGCGATTCTTGATTGGAGAGGACTGGGAAACTTCAAGAAACGCAGGCTTCAGTCTTTCTGTCGAGACATTGACTTTGCGACCGTTAACGTCGATGGAGTACACCCACTCTGAAACTCGTTGCAGTACCTTGTGGGGGCCCGAGTAGGGCTGTGTGAGCGGCTTCTTAACCGCATCGATTCTCAAAAATACGTGAGTGCAGTTAGGCAAGGCTTTGTTGTGAAATGTTACTCTTGACCCGTGTCGCAATGGGTTGGCGGGTTGCAGTTGACTCATCGTCTTGCGAAGATGGACGATAAACTCGTGAGGTTCAGCTCTGGCGTTGCTGGGAGCTATCAATTCTCCTGGGAATGAGATCGTTGTCCCGTAGAGCATTTCTGCGCGTGAAACTGCCAAATCTTCTTTGACGGTGCCTCGCAGCCTCAACAACACCGTTGGAAGGGTGTCCGGCCAGCAATGGTTATTTTCGTGGCACATGATGGCAGCCTTGAGTGTACGGTGCCATCGCTCAATAAGTCCATTTGAAGCTGGGTGATACGGTGACGTTCTGTTTCTTTCGCAGCCGAGTAACCCGGATAATGCTTTAAACAGAGACGATTCGAACTGGGTTCCTTGGTCTATGGTTATGGTTCGCGGTACTCCGAATCGTGCCACCCAATTATTAAAGAATGCTCGTGCCACTGACTGCGCTGTCTGATCTGCCAAAGGAACAGCCTCTGGCCCCCGTGAAAACCGATCGATCATCGTTAGACAGTACTTGTATCCTTGTACTTGGATGAGTGGGCCGATGATATCCAGATGAACGTGTTGGTATCTCGCGTCGGGCACTTGAAAATCTTGCAGAATATTTCTTTGGTGGCGGCCAATCTTTGAGCGCTGACAAGGCCCACACGAACGTGCCCATGCACGGCAATCCTTCTTCATGTTAACCCATACGAATTTGTTGGCAATTGTTCTTGCAGTAATGCGACCGCTTGGGTGCGAGGGTTGGTGGAATGTATCAAAAATTCGTTGGCGCATGCACTCCGGTACAAAAACGCGTGAACGTGATAAGGAAACATCCACTATTACCTCGAGGTTTCCGTCCAGCCTTACACGTTTAGGTTTGAGCGATGTGACGTTTTTATTAAGCAATTGTTTCAATTCGGTATCGCTTTCCTGTTTGCTCGCTAAATCCTTTAAATCGATAGTCGTGGGCATCGTGATCTCTTGGATTCGGGACAAGGCGTCCGCTACGTCGTTAGTGGACCCCGGAATATATCGAAGGTCTGTGCAAAACTGTAACACGAAGCTTAAGTGCCACAGTTGACGAGGCGAGGCCTTAGCGGCTGGCTGTTGAAATGCAAACATCAGTGGCTTGTGATCGGTCAATACATGAAACTCTGCACCCTCCAAGAAATGACGGAAATGCCGGATGCTATCGTATACTGCCAGGAGTTCGCGGTCGTATACACTGTATTTAGTTTCTGATGCGGAGAGCTTCCTTTGATGGAAAGCGAGAGGTCGCCATTGTCCTTGTTGCTTCTGCTCGCGCACCGCTTCAACCGCTAGGTTTGAAGCATCAGTCGCCAGTCTTAAAGGTTCGTTTGACCTAAAATGGACCCACATAGTGGCGTCCGCAAAGCTGTTTTTGCAATTAAAAAAATGCCTCCTCTGCTTCTGGTGTCCAATTGATAGGTGTCTTATCGTTTTTTTTTTTTTTTGCTTTAGCTAAATATTTACTTAGGGGTGCTTGAAGCTGAGCCGCGTTTTTAATAAACCTACGGTAGAAATTGATCGTTCCTAAAAAACGGCGGAGTTCGTTTACATTGGACGGCTTTTTGAAGTTTCGAATAGCGTTGACTCGAGACGGTGGCGGTGAGATTCCATGTTCATTGATCAAGTGGCCCAAGTATTCGATTACCTTAACGCCGAAGGAACATTTTTCAGGGTTTATTTTCAAACCGAACTTCGCCAGTCTATCAAACAACTGTCGGAGGTGTTCCACGTGTTGTTCTTCTGACTCCGATGCGATTAATATGTCATCTATATAGCAAATGCAAAAATTGAGGCCTAGGAGCACTGTGTCCATAAATCGCTGGAACGACTGAGCCGCGTTGCGGAGGCCAAAAGTCATAACTGTGAACTCGTATAACCCAAACGGAGTCACAACCGCTGTTTTTGGTATGTCGTTTTCCTCTACCGGGATTTGGTGGAAAGCTTTGAATAGGTCGATTTTTGAAAAATATCGTTTTCCGGCTAGGTCTATAGTGACGTCCCGTATATGGCGCATCGGATATTTATCCGGGATTGTGGCTGCGTTAAGGCGCCAGTAATCTCCACAGGGTCGCCACGAACCGTTTTTCTTCTGAACGAGGTGAAGCGGACTTGCCCATGGGCTGCTCGAAAGGCGACAGAAACCCTGTTCCAACAAATACTTAAACTCTGCTTTGGCGATTGCGAGTTTGTCTTTGTTGAGCCTGCGTGGGCGTTCCGATACGGGTGGGCCAGTCGTAGCTATAAAGTGACGAATATTATGTTCCGTTGGCTTTGTTCTAATGGTTGGGTCGGTCAATACTGGAAACTTCTTTAGAAGAGCGTGGCAGCGGCTGTTAGCATTTATCACAGAAACTGTTTCGCAGCGCATGCGGTTAACTCGGCCTTGTGTAGAAGATTGCGAATGCGGATCAGAAAGGCGTTTATTCTGCATGTCCACTAATAGGCCAAAATTCCTTAGAAAATCGGCTCCCAAGATAGGGCGGGACACAGTTGCAACGTAGAAGCGCCACCGGAAGTCGCGTCGTAGTCCGAGCGAAAGGTTCAGTGTAGTTTTTCCAAAGGTGCCGATTTGTGTACCGTTTGCAGCGAAAAGCTTCGGTGATGATGATTTGTTGGTACGTTTTAGTAATGAGGCGGGAACTACCAAAACAGCTGCGCCTGTGTCGACTAAAAATATTAGCTTACTTCTTGGGTCTGACACTAGTAGGCGATTAGAATTGCAACCGCTAGCTTTCGCCTGTGAGGCTAGCGGGTCGATACGTTTCCCGACGTCGCAAGTCGGAATTCACAAGGAGATTGGCATCGTTTTGCCCTCGCACCGAATCGTTTGTGGTAGCTACACCAATTATTCGTCAGTTTCTTTTGAATTGAGGAATTTTGTTGACCGGAACAGCGGCATGCGCTGCATCGTTCGTTGTTTGGATTGTGTGCGCTGGATTTAATTCGACCTATCTCCGAACGGAGTTCTGCGATTTTAAACTCCAGGCCTTCGACGTTGGCGGTCTCCCTTGATTTACCTTGGGACGACGTTGCACATTGGCCAGCATTTCCGTTGCTTCATAGCTTGCGATCCGGTCCGCTGGGTTGGCCAACTTTTCCAAGGTTTGTTGCTCAGAGGTGGCCAAAATAGAGCGTATATTCAACGGGAGGCGCTGCAGCCACAGGTCTTTGATCATAACCTCTGGCATGTCGATACCTGCAATTGCCTGCATCTTGCACAATAGACGCGACGTTGGTCGTCCAACTCCAAATTGTACAGCAGCTGTCTGAGTCTTTCGTGCTCTTTTAAACCGAATATTGACAACAACCGGGATTTTAATGCCGCGTATTTATTTACGGCTGGCGGCAACTTGATGATATCAGCCACCTGCGAAATCACAGAAACTTCCAGTTCTGCGATCACTCTGTCGTATCGGGCTTGATCGCCGGAGATTTTGCCGGTGCGGAATTGTGCTTCAATCCGCAAAAAACACAAATCCGGCTCGTCTTGCCAAAATGGAGGTAGCTTAATGGCGATGGCGCTGATTTCTTGACTGGGTACTGGGCTCATGGCCCCGCTGTCTGCGTCCTGAAACTCTTCCTCGGCCATTAAGACAATTTTAAAAAACTACCTTCTGGGGTCACTAATGTACGGATGTGTCTTCGTACAGAACGCATTGCCAATGAAATGAAAGACTAGGTATGTTCGATTACTAACTTAAATTCTATTGACAAAAATATACAAATTTTATGTGGAATTTTAATACTCGTCCATGTTGCTCCGTGGATTTTAATGCTCTGACCACATTCAGCCAGATTGCCGCGACAACGAATTGATTAACGGCTACCACTGGAGGCGACAGAGGCGCTACAAGCCTTTACTCAACTTGTTTATATATTTATTGCTATTTTGCGGCAAGGGTAAATTTTATTTAAATTTCAACCAATCATATCTTATAGAAAACTTAATTACACAGCTTTTGTTTCTCCACAACTTTGCTGTTAGATGAATCGTTTTGAAGTAAGAAAAGTGGGAAAAGAATGTCCGTCCTGTTTGAGAGGAAAGATAAAACAATTATTGTTATACCACCTATTCCACAACAGTTTTTGCAAAAATCAGTGTGCCCCTCTCAACAGCCAAATGTAGTCAATTTAACAGATTCACCCTGGTCTATATTTCGATGGAGCTTCAAAAATAGAGTAACGTACACATATGTGATGGAAACGGGTTAATGAACATCTTAGTAACATAAAGTTATTCGATAAAAAGGCCCCAATGAAACGATAGTATTATCTATATATACCAGTGATGTGTACAGACATTATATGTTCATGAGAAATCTGAAATCTGTTTATGTAATCTAGAAGAGGCAGGAAATATTTGATTACATATTCACATACCAAATAGCTTCAGAACTTATTGGAACGCGAAAAACGAGGCAAAATAAAAAAACTCGACAACTGGTGGAAAACTCATGAAAGTAAAGGAATACATTTATATGGATAACTTGTAACCATACAGTGGATTCCATTTGGGAATTTGCCTTGAAACGTCCTCAATATCATTGGAATCCATTGCTGTCGGTAGTCAATGTGAAATGTCAGCAAGTTTACATGAAGCACTATTAGTTGAATGCACTTGACTTTCTTGTAGCTTATTCGAAGCTGGATAGGTTATAATTGAATGATCAGAAAAAATTCTTGTTTATTTGTTTAATTATGTCATAAAAAGGATATATGCATTTTCTACTTAACCATTTTTCATCCTGTCAATTATATGTTGAACGAAAGCAAAAATGATTTTTCTTGAAGGTAAAACTTTTGAAATAATCATAAATTTTGAGTTCCGCTTACTAGAAAAAGTTCATTATATTTTTTCCACCTTTAATTGCTAAAAAGCTGTCCATTAATTTTGACATAACATGAACACAATATCCTATTCGAATACTGTCCGTTTCCCGGGATCAAGTCTAGCCTTCAGAAAAAAGCTGTAAAATGCTGCATTCATGAGTATATACGTGGAAACATGTTTGCACGACCAACTGTTAATAAATGCATAACTAGAATATGGACGAGAGTGAGAGATGTATTCATTATTGATGGAATTTCATGTGCAGTTCAAAACCTCGGAAAAGTTGTTCAAGTGCCTGAACCGACAGAAATGCCCAAAGGAAATGTTTTTCGAGGAAATGAATTTTCCGGTCTCGGCTACTTCAAGTGTATTCAGCGTAAATTTATCTACCGACCAGTGAGGTGGATTGCATGAGCTTGTCATACCATGTCAAACTGAACCTTTCCCTCAATGGAGACAAATATTCTATCGAAATTTTGTATCCTTCGCCATGGACATACGAAACGTTCAAGTATGATCCTTGCATGTACATGCACTCATATAGCGTACGTAGAAATGTATATGCGGGATGGATACCAATCCGGCTCGTGGCCAACCAACCTCCACACTTTGAATCGTCCGACATTCGAGAATGTCCATGTCTACAAACGAACAGGAAATATTACGGATATTACCATTTCCGATGGTCGGAGAAAGCTTAATTTCAGTATTTGTTAATTGGTTGTAATGTGGCCCCGTAATTGTCTTTCAACTGGCAAAATGTTTGGTTTTGCAGAAGCTTAAACTGACTTGAATCGTTTCATTGCCTTAGTGCAGGATACCACTTGCTGGTAGTGAACAGATTATTTCCATATACATCAAAACATAAGTTGTAGTGCAAGAACTAACCTATGTTTTGGTTCAGACTACTTCCGATTCTATGACACATATACTGGTATCGTTTCAACTAACTTCATTAAGGGTTTGAATTGTAGACAATTCTGATTTATGAATGCAATTACGATTGATATACGAGTAGATGACAGGTCTCGTCTAAATATCTTGCAATAACCTTAAATGAAACAGTGGAGAAATTTCAATCTGATTAAATTTTCTTGACCCAGTGTTGGTTCGGGCTAAACCAAGAAACTGAGTTGAAGAATATCAATATTAGGTAGGGCATACAAAGCACCGGAACTGGATAAACGTATTGAAAAAATATACGGATATAAATAAATATTTGTGTTTTTTTTTTCTTGAGAAGCTGGCGGGCCTTGCTTTATTAGGCGAGCAGAAGCGTTTCGGCTTCTTTGAGTCATCTTTAATGTTTGACATTCAAGATTACTCAAAAGAGTTGAAACGCGTCTGCTCACACAATAAAGCAAGGCCCGATGGCTTTCAAAAAAGATAATTTGGCTTGCAGATATCAAATCACCAAAATAATTCATTAGAAATGTTTTGATGCAACTTCATTTCGAAATGAGACTATTAACTTTTGTCAATATTTCATTTAATTTGACTGCGACTAGATAGGTCAATCTCCTCTTCTGAAGTGTCCACTATCGATCAGTCCCGGGGCAGCTCAACTACATGATTTCAAGGTGGAGAATGAACCCCTTCACCTTGGAAATTAACACTTTATACGTAATACTTCCGTGTCACAACCATAGACCAATGTCAAAATCAATACTTCGTCCGCATGTAACTTGCGGTTTTTTATTTTATTACATGTATGTATGTGTTTATAAATTGCCCACTCTCCACCTTTTTTGTGGTTATAAGGTGAAGGCTTTTTATGTCCAATCATGCAATAGTGTTAAACACCTTTCCGATCAGTCTCAGAATTTAGCCTAAAACTGTTTGACATATTATTTTTGGCTAAACCTCGATCTTCTATACCTTGTGGATCCTGCAAGTTAAAGGAATTCTTACTCCAGCTGAAGAGTAAGTAAGGGAAAGGGATCGCCCAAAAAGAAACTCCTCTACTCTTAATACCACTTCGTGCTCCTGTTCGCCTTTGAGGTAAGTTTCTGGAGAGAAATGTATTTATTTTAAATGCAATAAAATGAACAAAAAACAAATTTTTTTCTTATATTTTACCTTCATTCGCTTGAAAAAACCTTTCCGTAAGTCGTGAAATACAGTTTTATTCATATGGCTGCCACAGCTGGCTTGGCAGTAGGCCATCCTCCCAGCCCAATTTTCCAAGACATTATTGATGGTTTCGGCCCCTATCTGAGCAATGGATTGTTGAATATTCAATTTCAGTCCTTTAATCGTTTGTGGACTTTCCGCAAAACCTCGATTTTTTACAGCGCCCCATAAAAAGAAGTCCAATGGTGTCAAACTACAGCTTCGAGGCGGCCAGTTGACATCGCCAAGGTGGCTGATTACACGATTTCCGAATTTTGTGCGCAAAAGTTTGATAAGCCGAATGGCATGGCGTGCCATTCAGTTGAAATCGAAGGTCAGTAAAGTCCAAACCCTCAATCTTTGGCCACAAAAAGTCGGTGATCATGCGTCTGTAGCGCTCCCCGTTGACCGAAAAAGCATTTCTAGGCTCATTTTCAAAGAAAAACGGTCCAATGATGCCACCACCCCAGAATCCACACCAAACTGTCACTCGCTGAGGATACATTCGCTTCTCGACAATTACGTGTGGGTATTCTGAGTCCCACATATGGTAGTTTTGTTTGTTCACATAGCCGCTGAGATGAAAATGTGCCTCATCGGAAAAGATGATTTTTTGAGGAAAATCGGCATCTAGTACGATTTCAATATTTCCCAACGTTGTTGAAGCGTAGATCGATGTGGCACTCTAGTAGCCACATTTTCCAACGAGGTTCAATGAAGCTTGGGATTAAAGAAAACTGTGCCAAGCTCTTGTACTGTGCAAAATAGTTATCAAAATCAAATGAAAGACAAAAAAGTCGAAAATTTAAAACATAGTATTTTAGTCGCCAGTTTCTCCAAAAATTTAATAATTCTGCCCTTTCTAGGGTAAAACTCGATTTGAACGGAACTTGGCACATTGGTTGATGAGAACCAGAAAACAAACATTTTTTAAAGCTCAAAACTGAATGCATGCATTCAATTTGGCAGCTCCCAAAGGTCAGAAAACAAGCGCAATTATCTATTTTAGCAGCAACGTTTTTAATGGCTTAACTTGGAAGTATTTATACAACAGACCATTTTAAGGGTATTGCAAAATATTTTTTCAGTACCCACAAAAAGCGCAACCTGTCTGTTTGTCCACGCTCCCCTTCCGTCCGTCTATCCGTCGATCCGTCCGTGTATCACAGCAAATTTCCTCGCAAACCACATAAACTAGAGTGATAAAACTTTCTACGTATATCAAAAGAGGAGCCCTCTCAAAATTTGCAGTGCAAAAAAACATATGTTAAGGTGTTTAAGAGGGGTCTCCCTATATAAAGAGGGTTACTTTTAAACATATTTTTTTACCAAGGGTAGCCAATATGGGTGTCAAATAGAAGATTTAGATGAGAACTTTTGAAAACAGGTCCTAAACAAGAGGTATTTGCAAGGAGGGGTGCTGAATGAGGGGAATTATTACAAGGCCAACAAATACCTGAGAAGTTAAAATTCGATCAACTTTAATGATAACAGAACATTTTATGAATTTTACTTTTTTGTCTATAAAATCGAACGATGACCCTTAAAATTTGCTTAAAAATTTGTATCTCAACTTTTTTTCGTGTAAAACGCTTTCTGAAATTTTCATAAAAATCAAGTCGTAAATAGCTGAGTTATAGGCAATTGGAATTTATCAATCACAACAACAATCACGCGTGATACTGTGTAAATACACGTTCGCAAAGGACACAAACACTACAGATGTATAAAGGTTTGGATAAAAATTTTAGAAACATTTTAAAACATTGATATGTTATCGTGACTGCTCAAACGTTAAGGCCAACAGACTGAAAATAAAACGGCGGCAATGTCAAATACATAACAACTTTATATTATTTTTCTGATCTCACTTCCTGGAAGATATATTTGAGCCGAGTTTTGATATTTCGAAGACTTTGTTGGATTTAATAATTATTTCAGATTACCCTTTTGGCAGGAGGACTCTCCTGCTACTCGTACTTGTCCTTAAAAAGTATTTGACTTTTAAAGTTGGGACCAATAAAATGATTATTTGCTTTTGAAAATATGAGTACCTACGAGAAATTTTCCTTTCCGACTAGTGGTGCCAACGGGATTTTTTTTAACTGTCAGGACAGCTCAAACATAACGTACTCGTACCACATGGTTCCGTTTGTCAGCAAATGTAATGTAGTCTCCAAGGAAAGCTGTCTGATTTCACTGAAGTGACCACTTTAAAATAATGGTATGGGGTTGTATGGCGTACAACGGTATAAGAAAACTGGTACAACTAAAAGGAAAAGTTGCATCGTTTGTCTATTTGACAACTGTGAATGATAACGTCTTCCAATCAAGAAGTGCCTTGATTGGAAAGGACTTCATACTGCAACAAGATAATGCTCCTATCCACAAAAGTCACCTTATAACTTTATTTTTTAACAAAATTCAACAAGAGCTTCTACTTGACCTCCTTCAATTGCGTTGATAGTAGAGTGACACGCATTGAAGCCAAAATTCAATAAAGATAGGTCCCCAGCAGCATGTACTGTATCAGTGAGTCTTCTCTTGAGAGTTTTTTAAGCACGTTCTTGGCTGCATCTAGGAGTAGTCTTCTAGAACTCTTTAGTATTTTATCCTTGGTACTAGACACTCTAAAGTGGCTGTTACGTTCGAGATGGTTATAATGCAGCTCTTTTTGTGGAAAATAGGAGCATAACTTGTATTTAACACTACGACCAGTTTTAGCTGTCATATCCAGTATCCGTTTGTCTCAAGAATCTGATTGTGGCATACTCTGTTCGAGTGCTCTAGCATTGAAATCACCACCACCAAGCACATGACAATCTGCACATGAAGCATGTCTTTTAAAGCATTAAACCTAGATTGAAAAGATGGTAACGTTTCGTTAAGCTTCAGGTATACACTAAAGAGTGTGTTTCCAAAATACCGAACCCCAATCGACTCCATCCTCTCGTCCTTGGCCCTGCCTATGAAAGTGAACGTTGTTTCAAAATCAGATAGTGACAGTACCAGATTTATCAGGATACCATATTGGTGGACTTTGGTTGTGGTGCTGCTTGCCTGTCTCTCCAAAACTGCTCGTGTAGACCTTGGATGAGTGTGCTCTGATGTAAATTAATTTATGAGATACGGCTCATTGTGGATATGATTTGAGCTGAGTTAGGGCTTCCTGGAAAACCCTGTGTTTACATGCATCTGAAGTTTGCTTCAGATTATCTAGCTTTGGATCACCATCCTGGCAAAGAGCACAGTATCTATGCCTTCGCTGCGCACTCCGTCGTTTTATGCCCTGTTTTGTCAGAACTGTAGCACAAAGTATCCTTATCGATTCCTTACAGTCTTGTGCGGTATGGCCGGCGCTTGAAACATCGGAGAAAAACCGCTCTACATAGATAGACAAGTTGCAATACCTTAACTTGATTGACGTGGGGCCCTGGAGTCTTCCTTATGACAGGACTGCTTTTTTCAATTCCAGACGCGTAAAAAGTGGGCGTTCGACCATTGACCATGGACAGCGTCAACACAGACGGGGCTGGCAAGGTAAAGTGTCCCTACTATACCAACGGATCCTTGTTCACATTTTCCACTAGATCTTGTAGCAAGCATTATTGTTGTTAAAGATTTTGCAAATCATTACCTAGCCAATTTATATGCTACTAACCAGTTGCATGCCTGTTTAACTTCTCGTCGAAGTTTTGTGATATTCTCTGCACTTTTCAGCAATTTCAGTGGACCACCAGTACGTTCGAGGTTTCGCTGTGCTTGCGTCTCTGATAGTGCCTAGAAGTGCTAGATGTAGACGTGATGATGCTCATATTTGAGGTCATTACGTCTTGAGCTGCTAGCTCTTCAACCCCCTGCGAATTTTCTAGCAATGGTGAACTGACAAATTTCTCGACGTTTATCCTCCCAGTCTTCTACTCAGTGTTACAATATCGGGAGTATGGTTGTCTGGAGACAGCATCACAAGTAGAATGTACTTATAATCACTTGTCGAGTAGTCATCTAATACTCCTCAATTGGGTACCCTCCATACTAAAGACTTCGGGGCGAATGCCACGTCAGGTATGGTTCGCTCACAGCACGCACCAGAAAAAGTTGGCGCATTACTGGTGTTCAGCATGGCAAGTCCTGTTTTAGCCAACATCTCTAAAATTCTTTTTCACCGCAGATCAGCTTCAGGCATGCCCTCTTCAATTTTTTAGCATGAAAATCTTCTCAAACGAGTACGTGGTTATCTGCATCCAAGGCAGCGTCCTTCAAAGCATTGAGCTTGGCTTGGAAAGATGATAAAGGCTCGTTTCGCTTTATGTATACTCTTAAAAAATTTGGTCATTAAACAACAAACATACACGAAACCATCTTTTCGTCTATAGTTCTTCACTAAGAAATCAGCATTATTTTGAGTCCAGAAAATGGCTGTACCCGTTTTGTCAGGGCACCATAATTACAAGCTTTTGTCATGGTACTGCTCACTCAGCAACAAAAAGTCAGCTTAAAAAGCATTCTCAAGCTGCTCCAGCAGGTTTTGGGCGCTTACAGTACCACATGTTTTTGTTGTATTTTTGTGAAGTTCGAATGGCTATATCGCACTTAATTCCAATCAAATTTTGTAGTTGCTAGGGTCTTATGCCAACCCACATAATTATTTATTAAATACTCGTATATAAGGGTACAGTTGAGATTTTATGAGGCGAAACAAAAATTTCAAAATCATACGTTCACTGACAAGAGAGTAGAAACATTCTTCTTTATGCATAAGTTGACTTTTATATTTCGGGGTTTTAGAGTTCTTTTCACTTGATAACACTCTCGACTGCCTATAATAAAAAAAATTCAAGGTCACTTCAGCATAAGGGAGGATATCCCACTAAACATTTAAAAATTTTTGATAAGGCATTAGCTTTTGAGAGGCCACTACTTCTGACCCTCCCACAAAATTTGAGTACTATAGCTTCTATAGTTTTAAAAAAAACTTGCTGTGATACACGCACATTTTGAATCTACAGGGTTTTCCAGAGGTGTTATTTTGATATTAAACGATAAATGACATTGTTTAATATAAATGATCGAACGTTTATTTTATTATAAAGAAGAAGGTATGCCGTTAATAGTAAAAAATCAAATCAGGCAAATGACCATCACGACCACGCCTACAGGACCATATCCTTTTCATGAAATTTTCCATAACCAAATCGCAAAGTCGCTGCCCTATGGCCTTGATAGCCTACCGAATTCCATTTTTGAGGTCTTGAATCGACGCCGGGCTGTTGGCGTAGATCTTCTCTTTCACGTGACCCCAAAGGAAGAAATCGCAAGGTGTTAGATCACAAAATCTCGGTGGCCGATTGTGATCATCTCTTCGAGGGATAGTGCGGTCCGGAAACTTTTCCCATAAAATATCAATGGTTTCGTTGCTTGTGTGGCACTTAGCGCCATCTTGTTGAAAGTAACATTGTTCAGATCAATACCATCCAATTACGGCCATAAAAAATCATTAATCATCTCTCAATAGCGCAATTCATTCACCGTAACTGTTGCTCCGGCCTCATTTTCAAAAAAGTAAGGTCCAATGACTCCGCCGCACGAAGCAGTCACACGTTGAGGATAGAGAGGCTTTTCAACAATAACCCTTAGGTTTTCTGAGCCCCGGATGCGACAATTTTGCATGTTGACAAAGCCACCGAGGTGGAAATGGGCCTCATCACTCAAGATGATTTTCCGATGGATCATTTTCATGCACTTCAAGGACCCAATCAGCAAAGACACGACGTTGTTGATGATCGACTGGCTTGAGTTCTTGTGTTAACTAAACTTCATAAGCCTTAATACCTAATACCAACGAACGACGAGAAATGGACAAACCTTGGTTTTCTTTAAAACTTTCGCTTACAGCAGCAATATTCTCGGCTGTTCTTGAGTGACGTGCATGGGTTTTATTCTTCATATCACTAAGTTTTCCCAACAGCTCGAATTTTTCCACCAAGCTCTGTATTGCGGTCCGACGAGATGCTTCACGACGACCCAAAAATGTTCGAGTTTTACGAACCCGTCTCTGCCAAATTTTCACCATTTTTGTAGTGAATTTTCATAATTTTTCTTGTCAAATGTCAAAAAATGACAGCTTCAAAAGTGGCATCTTCCGAAATAGTGGGCTATCCAAATTATCACCTTTTATTGGAAAACCCTTTATTAAAAAGCCTTTTTAAGCGCTAAGGTTCAAAACCAAACTAAAGGTAAATAATATATTTTAATCTCACATAAAAGGCATAAAGTTGAATTCTATAGTAAAAATTTTATTGTAAGTAAAAATAAGAATCGATGACATTTGCTTTTTAAAGACTATCTTCTTTGAATGTTGATTGGGACTACGCCGTAAGTGGTCCATCTTGATGGTCCAATTTTGGACGATGCGTTTCAGCGCAGCGAATGACACGAGTAATGTTGGCTTCCAAAGCATCGATTGAAGCTAGATTATGTCTGAAGACCTGAGGCTTCATGTATCCCCGAAGAAAATAATCTAAAGGTGTGATGTCACATGATCTAGGTGGCCAATTTACTGGTTCCAAACGTGAAATCAGTTTCTCACCAAAAAGATTTCTCAATAATTTCTTTCAATATATGCGAAGTAGAGCTGTCGTAATGAAGATTTTCGTGATACAGATGAACAATTTGGATACTTTGTCGTGCTGTAAGCCTTTCCATGATGAGTTGTCAAACTATACTGAATAAAAATTACATTACAGTTAGACGGGAGTCACGCGTGCTCTGTCAAAAAACCGTATTGAAAATTAAACCTCATAATGAATCACCCTTTATATTAAAGAATCATGCCCTCAGACCAAACAAAACGATAAAACACCAACTTACTGTGCTTCCAGGCCATATCCACTGAAACTTCTTACATTATCAAATAAAAGAAACGGTCGAAAATTCATTACACAAAAAGCTTCCGGCAGCTGAACTTACTCACCTAACAAATGCTTAAAGCTGCAAATGCAATTACACAAAATTTTTGGGTTTTTAGGGTTCAACATTCATTACGAAATTGTCTTTTACTATCGTTTAATCTTGCTGTACCACATATAGAGATTTGTACCATATGTCGAACCATATCCTTGCTGGCAACATGAAAGTTGCCATTAGTATGAACTATAGGCAATATACGTCATTGCAAGTTTCCGCTGAATGTGTGGAGACGAGTCCGAAAAAGGGACTAAGCCACCAGACCAAGAGTCACGTCAGTGGTGTAACAGTATCCGATACCCTGGTTCGTATGTGACTTCATAAGTTTCCTGCCTGGTTATTAGTTCTTGTTCGTTAAGTTCACAACTTTTGCCGGACGCCAAACATAATGTCGGCGTACAACAAATGTCTAGGATCTACAGTGTCTGAGTACACAGTTCTGTCGTAGCCAGGAGTTGGACCAGAACGACGTCGTCATGATGAAAATGGTAACATATGATCCGAAAACATAAAATTGTATTACAAGAAAGTTTTCTTGTATAAGGTAAGTGGAAAAGAAAACTTGGAAGGGATTTTTTACATTGCGGAACAGTGCTACCAGCCGGTAGGAATGTTCAAAGACTGTATTCGAAGATTACATTGATATCGATTTTCCACTTTAAAGCTTCTCAAGTTCATTTAATCTTAATGAAAACTAGAGCATTATATTGAATTAGTGATGAAATTGTTTCAAAAATTAAAGAAAGACAGTAAAGATTATTTTTCTTCAAATAATTAACAAACCGGCCACACAAAATGCAGTTTCTCTTACTAGACGAAAATATTTTCAACGGTAAGCAAGCGCAACTGGACCCTGGTCATCATCATTTGTAGCTTGTTATGTTTTGTTGGCATCATTACAAGCGTCGTCATCCAAGGTTGCTGCAAGGATATCAAGGCACTTTTCTGATGCAAAGAACATCTTAAATTCTGTATGTACTTAAATTCTACATGTACTTTCACAAAGAGTAGCCATTTATGGTTGGCAACAGTGGTTACCTAAAGGAACGTACGTTAGTTGCATAGAGTGAAAAAACAAGAAAAAACGTAACCGACATATACTTTTGTGGACGGAAAACGTAAAATCGAGGTCAAATTAAAGTTTTAATTGTGCTAGAGTATTTCTTCGAGGACTGCCAGTGGGAGCTTTGTAGGAACAATAATAACGTATCATCAAAAGTATTTATTTTGTTTTCTTTGGTGAAGGGGATATTGTCCTTTCCTTTTTAGGGCTTCATAAAACGAAATTTTCAAACGCCTACTCATTTCCTTCCTATTGTCAATCTGATTATTTGCCCATACATCAGAGCAAGTTTTATGGGGACTCTACATCTAACACTCGTTACGTACCAACTTGGGTTTATTTGCTCCTATCAACAGTTTTCAAAAATTAAATGAATTTTTTAATACGTCAGTCTGAAGTTAATTTTTATTGAAAAATGCTTATATCGTCGATGCAATCGATTATAGCAATTTATATCGAAATAATTTTACTCCCATACATAAAGAAAAGCGAAGGACCTCAAAACAACTTTGGACCACTAGTATGGAGGAACCCGACGGCTTCGTGCTAATGGGAGAACTGAAGAAACATCAAATATGAAACTGGCGACAATCATCAACAAAAAAACATGATCAAGAAAAACCCGCATATGGTCGATGCCAACTACAAATAATAGCAGACAATGAAGAAATGATCAAATTACATAAAGAAAATGATGAAATAAAGCTATAGATACAGTCCCTACAAGATTTAGTCAAAAAACAAATGAAGATTCAAAAACTGCACCCGCAAAAACAAATGCAACAGGAAACAAAGGCGAAGAAAAGTCTGAAACAAACGATCCCAAAGAAATTGTAAGTGCTGGCGGTACTAACGCTAGTCAAAACTATTTTGCAGCGCTGGAAAGACTGGAAGAAGAAATGGAAATTGAAAAAAATATCGAAGGTAATTCCAATAAAAAGGAGGTCCCACACTTCACCACAAAAAGTGAAAAAACCAGACATTTCTGTTGCAGGGTCTGGACTGCGGAGAGGATATGGTCGATCTTCTTTAGGTACAGGGAAGCTACACCATAAATTGAATTCAATTTTATCATAACCTTTGCAATAAGGAGATCGATAATCGAATGGAAGAATTTACCGCTTTAATTAGCTGAAATTTCTAATAAAAGCAGTCCAAGTGTCCTTCAACAGACAAAGTACTTAAATTTTAGAGTGGTAAGGTGAGAACGCATCCAGAAAAGAGAAGTTAACCAATGTCAGAGAAGTTAACCAGTGTTTTGTCATTTGGCTGCCAACTGTACTATGCACTATCGAAGCGTAAAAGAAATTCATAGCCCTGGTGAGTGCAAATCGGCTCAGATGGAAACTGAAACAAGTTGAAGTAGCAGAAGGATGCTCCTGCCAGAAGGGTATTGTAAAACAATTAGTAAATCAAACAATATATCCTGCATATCAAAACTTGACTAATATACAGCTTCCATAAATTGAGTTCGAAAAATTATTATGGTTATTATGATTTTAAACTTTGCACTATTTTGTTTCAAGTGTTTTGACTCCGTTTCTTGATTAGTCGTGATAACACATCAATATTACAAACCATTTTTAAAATTTATATCAAAATTCTTACATATTTGTAGTGTCTAGTTCCCTTGCAATCGTGTATCTCCCTAGTATCACGTGTTAATGTTGTTGTAATTGTTAGATATTCAATCGGCTGTAACTTAGCTGTTTATTGCTCAGAAAACTTAAATTGTAGATTTTGGGAAATTCAGGGGTCCCATCTTGATTTTATAGACAAAAAACAAAATTTATAAAATGTACTATTATTAACAAAGTTGATCGAATTTCGACTTCTAAGGTATTTGTTGCCTTTGTGAAGGAAAAATTGTCAGTTTAAGTACTGTTTTGAAAAGCTCTTATAAAGAACTTTCATTTGATATTCATATTGGCTACCTTTGATGAAATTTTTTCAGCGGCCACTCCCCTGTACTGTAATCATCGATTCATGGCCTATTTTTTCGAATCCTAGAATGGTTACAAAGCCCATTTGCTAGGAACTCTCTCCTGCCTCCTCGACTTGTTTCACATATGAGTATTAATTGTAGGTACTCATCTTCAGGATTTCATTAAATTGAATCAAGTATTAAAAGCATGCGCCTTAAACGTTCAAGTTGGGGCAAAATATATCAAAATTATTCGATCTTCGCATTTAAAACAGCCACTATTTTGCTTTACCATTACTTATACCGCTAGTTGAGCCAATTCTCAAAGAAATTCATGATACCTATCATTCCTGAAATTTTCATGCAAATCCTAACAAAGCTGTAGTATCTGAGTCGGTAAAAAGCGCATATTGTTCCATAGCCATATGTTTCCATAGTAATACAGCGCATATTGTTCCATAGTAATACAGGAAAATTCAAATTGCTATAACTTCATTAAATACGATTCGATCTTTATGAAACTTTCAGGACAGATAAACAGTCATCAGTTTACTGAATTTCATTAAATTTAAGTGCACCGTTAACATTTTATTCAAGAAAACATAAAATCGATAAATCATACTATTACTAACAAAGTTGAGTGAATTTTGACTTCTCACTATTTTTTGTTGTTGTACTCATAAAGGCCTACATTCATGATTTTTTTCAGATTTTTCAAATCAAAGGTGTCCAATCGCGAGGAGGGGGGACACCAATTTTTCGTACATTTCCCCTTCCCCTTCACCCCTTAAAGCAAAATTTGTCATTTTAAGACCTGTTTTGAAAAGTGCTCATTAAGACCTTTCATTTGATACCCATATTGCCTACATGCGATGAAAACTTTTTTTTTCACGGGCAACTCCCCTATATGGGGAGACCCCCCTTATAGACCTTATAAATTTTTTTTCGTGTTGAAACTTTGAAGAGGGCGTCACTTTGCACCTACATAAATCTTATATTTCTAGCTTATGTGGTTTGCGAGAAAAAGTGGTGTGACACACGGACGGACTGACGGACAGACAGGACGCGATTTTAGTAGGGTATTGTAAAATGATTTTACAATACCCTAAAAATTGTACTGCATCAACAATGCTTTATTTGGTCATCTAGCATTATATTGAGGATGCTTCCAATATCAAAATGCAAGAGTTAAATTTATTCCAACACAATCGCAAGTACACAGCTGTGCGATGCTTTCCAACTTTGTCAAGCCCAGGGTATGAACTAAAAGTTTGATTCCTTGTTTGTAGTTCTCAAATTCTTGTCGGTGACCTGAATACCCCGAATACAAGACGTGAAATTCTGAGTTAGTGGATAAAAGAGAATAAAATTGAATACAAGTGCAATCTATTTGGGTCAGAGTTCCCAATACACCCTTCGACAAATTCATATTTGGACCTCGGCATTGCTGACTCAAGACTTGAGTTCAGCTTTAATAGTCCTCAATGGAAACTGCATAGTCCTCAATGGAAACTGCAGGATGATGTCTTTTACATTCCAGTTCAACATGAAAATCATCGACTGAATTTCCATATCGGTGGAATGAAGATTTTCATATCGGTTGAATTTAAAAGAAGCAGGTTCGAGTAATGTCCTCTTTCTGATGATGGCAGCTCCAATGGTTCATGTGACAGAAATGTAACTAACGATGAAAAAGATCTCTATTTGTCAACGAAAGAGAAGCTGGCCTTGGAAACGGTTGAGAAACTAGTTCCCAGATTAAACACCGAAACAACATGGAAGGATATGCAACACCAACCATTGCAAGCTTAAGCGATTGAAAAGATTTTTTCTTACATGCGTCCGCAACATTTATCGGTGATTTTGGGATACAACCATCCCTCGTTGGTATTTCTAATCTTGAACCAAGGCAAGGAAGCTTTGTGCCTTTAAAGCTATCGGCTGATTAGTTTGCTGTCTAGTATCAACAAGGTATTTAAAGAATACTGAACAAAGCATTAAACGCCCACATTGAAAAATATGAGCTGATGCCGAATCGCCAATTTGGTTTTCGTGTCAGGCATTCGATCATTCATGCGATAACAAAAGCAACCTCAGACATTGGTTGAAAACTTAACAATAGAGAATGTGTTGGAGCGTACCTCATCGATATGAAGAGAATCTTCGATACGGTGTGGTTAGATAAACTTATTTTTAAACTCCTTCAGAACAGGTTCCCCAAGATACTTTGTCGCCATGATGTGCAATATGTTGTACAGGAAATCATTTGCTGTAACTAATAAAAATCTGACGATAATGCGTGATTACAAGTTTTTGAACGGTCTATAGCAGGGAACAGCTTATGCGCCCCTCCTTTACTCAATAATCACTCACAAGCTATTGAACGATTTTGATTTTGACGCCTTCTCAACACGATCATTGGTCGCGTTTGCTGATAGTCTGGTTATTTATAAAGAGGAGAAAAAGGCCTAAATAGTTCAGAGCAATCTTCAAAAACCTTTCAATGATTTGTAGCTTTACACCGATACTTGGCAAATGAAAATTAATGTGCAACGATTTTGTTTTGGGAAACGCTGCGGTTGGCCAGTCAAGATCTAGAATGTAACTGAAATAATTTCCACATTATGGCTGGTGAGAGTAGTTTAGAATGGGTGTTTCTTCTTCTTCTTAGTCCTATAGCCCCTTTCGGGCCTTCGCTTCCTGCAAACAGTGCCTCCAACTGTCTCGGTCCGTTGACCGCGTCATCCAATTCCGAAATCCGAGCAGCGATGAACTGTCTTCGTCGACCGAGTCAGACCAACGTTTCTTCGGTCGCCCACTAGTCTTCAGCCTTCAGTTCTCCCAGCGAATAACTTGTTGGGTATCCTTTATTCGTCAATATTCTGCGTTTGATACCTCAGTATTCATCTCGATCAGTGTCAATACTATACTGAACATTTCAAAAGTATGCTCAGTAAAGCACAAAATGTAGTCATGTCCCTTCAACGACTCTTTTATTCCAGATTCACGGTTTGAAAGGAAATATCTTCGAACATGTACTGGTTTATAGAGAAAGCTGGGATGAATTAGTAGCATTTTATATCAAACAGAAGAATCTATCAAACTGCTAAAGTGGCGAGAGTCGATATCTTCATATTGAGACTTCTTCGAAACCATATCATAAGATTTGTAACTTTGAGCGAAAACCCCTGGATTTCATTGCTGTTTTGCTCTAAAAATGGATATAATTAGACTTATCTAACTACTGGCCTCGTTTGAATCATAAATATAAATATTTCTCCATTGTAACCCTACATCACAGTGACAATCTTCTAGAATTCATTGTCAAACAAAAGCCTGACGTCATGCTTCTCACTGAAACCCACTTAAATTTATGGCATTCAAGGACATTAAAGGGTTTTGAACTCATAAGAAACCATATGATAACCCTAATGGAGGAGATGACAATAGAATATTGGTTAAAACATCGATTGTTTCCAAAATATTGATAAAGTCGAATTTGAAACATTTGAATTGTAGGCCGTGTGGAGCAGTGGGTTAGGGCACACTCCATTTACGCAGCAGTTCCCAAGTTCAAACATCTTTGGCGGCTGTCACACTATCAGCTCACCCAGCTGTGATGGGTACTAATTGAAAAAATTAGATAATAATCACATGGTTGAGCGTTATATTGACCATATCACCTCGACTTCCGTTACGGTTCTGAAATCAGATACCCTAACAATAAATTTCAATGCCAAGGTTTGGATTTGGACTGCTGTGCGATGGATTATCATTACTAAATTTTGGAATTCTTAGAAGTCTCTATCATCAAATTTCCCTGTAAGGTATGGATAAACTTCCCTTTATCTCTGCCTATGCAACTGGTCGAAACGTTCTTGAGTTCCAAGAGAAGCTCGATTATTATATTCTTGCCGGTGATCTGAACGCCCGGTACACATCATGGTTAAACGCCAACCATAGTCCAAGAGGTGCATTCTTGAAATCATGGATAACAGAGGACCAAATTGGACGATAAGGACGAGTTTCATATTTGTATTTTCGACGTAAAACTTCCATTCTTATTTAATAATCCTTTTTGGACCTCTGTATTTCTGACTTAAGACTTCAATTCATCTTTAATAATCCTCAACGGAAACGGTAGGTTCTTCCTTATGAGAGTGTTTATTTCGCAATCGTGATGAAAATCAATCATCAAATAGATGATGTCTTCCTCTTTCCAATTCGAAACGAAAATCATCAGTTGAATTAAAAAAAACTGGACGGGAAAGTTTCAAAGAAGGTTTAGTTAATATTAACAGAAGCAATTTGTACTGGAGAAAAGATACATCAGTTAAAAATTCTGTATTCTTTGATACAGTTTAAGTCGTCAGCATAAAAAAGATGCGGAATATCAAACAGCGCTTTTGAAAAGTCTGAGATGAAAATATTGAATAGTAGTGGACCAAGATGACTGCCTTGAGGAACCCCAGAGGCGATATTTATCTCACTTGACAACTGATCTTGAAACTTAACGAATAGGGTGCCAGCTGAGTAGCGAGCCGGATATGCCGAAGCTACGGAGTTGGTTTAATAGAATTCCATGGTTCACTCTAACAAATGCTTTGCTGAAATCGGTGTATATGGCATCAATCTGATTTCCTTGCTCTATTCCACTAAGAATATCTGACATCAAAGTGATTAGATTAGTGGTAGTTGATCTGTTTTTACGGAAGCCATGTTGCTCCTCATTAAGAAATGGCTCAATAAGGGGAGAAATTTTACTACATACAGTTTTCTCAAACAGTTTTGGCATAGCAGATAAGATGGCAATACCCCTGTAGTTCACCACAAGCTGCTTTTCACCTTTTTTAGGGTTTTGTAAAATCATTTTACGAAACCTTATTAAAATCGCGTCCTGTCTGTCCGTCTCTCCGCCCGTCCGTCCGTGTGCCGCAGCACTTTTTCTCGCAAACTACTTAAGCTAGAAACATCAAATTTTATATAAAGGTGTAAAGTGGTGCTCCCTTCAAAGTCCAACTACAAAAAAAATTTATAAGGTATTTAAAGGGGGTCTCCCTATCCAGGGGAGTGGCCACCGAAAAAATGTAGCCGATATGCATATCAAATGAAAGGTCTTGATTGGAACTTTTCAAAACAGGTGTTAGTTTGCCACTTTTTGCTTCGAGGGGCGCACAGGAAGGGGAAATAAACGAAAAATGTGTCCCCCCCCCCCCCTCGCGATTGGACACCAGTGCGGATGCTGTGATTCCCAAAGCATGGATTCCAAATAATACAACCATATTCAAGGAGGGGGGCGAACAAATGAGGTGTATAGAGTTTTGGTGACCCATAGGTTTTTGAATTCTTTGGAGCGACATTTTATGAAACCGAGCTGCTTATATGCCCGAGCAAGAATTGTGTCGTATTGAGAATGGAAATTCAACTTTCTGTCCAACAGAACGCTCAGGTCTGAGATCTGGTCAACTTTTTGAAGTGGGGAATCATTCAGGTTATAAGTGTGCTCAAATGCTGAATTTTCTCTCGAGAAGCTTATAACATAACACTTTCCAATATTTAGATATAGCCTGTTATTGTTGCACCATTTCAATAATGCATTTATTTTGGCTTGCAGAAAAATAGCCTCGGATTCGGAATTGACGGTGTGGTATATTTTGAGATCGTCAGCATACAGAAGATGAGGTACGTCAATTAAAATTTCAGACAAGTCGGAAATAAAAATGTTGAATAAAAGGGGACCCAGGTGGCTACCTTGTGGCACTCCAGAAGAGGCAATAATTTCTCTTGAAAAAGTGCCTTGAAATTTTCCAAATTGTGTTCGATTATTTAGGTATGATGCAATCCAACTCAGTAAGGACCCAGAGATGCCGAACTCCAGAAATTTGGAGATCAAAATTCCATGATCGACTCGATCAAAAGTTTTGGTGAAGTACGTGTAAACAGCATCAATCTGGTTACCTTTTTCCATTTCGCAGAGAAAAGTTGAGGTAAGAAGCATTAGGTTAGTGGTAGTTGATCGACCTTTGCGAAAACCACGCTGCTGTTCGTTTAAACGTGGTTCAACCAGCGTGGTAAGCTTATCACAAACAATTTGTTCGAACAACTTTGGAATAGCTGATAGTATTGCAATAATTCTATAGTTTGTTATAGACCGCTTATCGCCACTTTTGAAAATCGGAGTCAAATGAGAAGACTTCCAGACAGTTGGAGAAGCCCCTCGTGATAAAGATGCGTTGATTAGAATAAACAGAGGAGAAGAGATTTTATGTATACACTCAAAAAGAAGTCTCGGTGGAAGAGAGTCAGGTCCAGGTCCCTTAGTAATATCAAGTTCTTTAATAGCGTTTACGATATCTTCACTTGACAAACTCATTTCATCAATGAATGGTGCAGTCGTTGAATGGCGAATTGGTATGCTAGAAGAATTGGTGGCTGGGCGGAAAACCTCTTGGAAATGTTCGGCGTAAAGGCCGCATAAAATTTGAGAGCAAATTGAATTGCTATCGCCGTAATACATAGATGTTGGAAATCCTGTGGCTTTTTGCTTGGTTTTTAGGAAATCGAAAAATTCTTTGGGATTACGAATAATATTTTCCCCGGTTGGATGTATTGATCATATGCTTTGCGAGATCTTATAGTGAATTCCATAGCCAGCACAACGTATTTAATGTTAAGGCTTGTGTCAAAGTTGTTATCTCTCATTAATTTATAGAGCTTGTTCCTTTGATTCCGCAGATGTCGAAGGTCGCGATCAAGCCAGGGCTCGGAAACTTTGGGTTTTTTCTTTATTTTAGGAACATGAGTCTCAATGCATTCGAAGAGTGTTTTATAGAATGAAGAGACTGCTTCCTCTAAATCTAAACTTGAAAGATAGTTCCAATCAATATTGGCAAAATAAAATTTAATGCTATTATAATCAGCATTTAAGAAATCAAATACAATACAGTCATTGTACGTTCGGGAAACAGTTACATCAGTTATGGGAAGTTCAACCGAAGAAGCGAAATGGCTTCGCGCGTTAGAGAAAAGGTTCTCTTTGTCATTGGTTGGACTCACCACAACATCGTCATAAGCATTGGTAAAAATAAGATCCAACCAGTTTCTGTTTTGGTTGGGAGTCAGTGATTCTTGTTGTAAGTCATTACCATAAAAAGCATTGATTAGACTAAGATCGATGGTATTTGAGAGGTTTTAGATGGTTATCAGTTTCATCAGGAGTAAAAGATAAATTAGGGCGGTTAAAGTCTCCCAAAATTATAATTTGATCATGTTCCTCTAGAGATGCAGCAATAGAATTTAGAATTTCATATATCTTCTCGTAGGAGGTTTCGTCAGATTTTGGTGGAATGTAAAATACCCCTTTGTATAAAAACCACTTGCCTAAGCGTATTCGAACCAGCTTATGTTCAAAAGTTTCATAGGAGGTAGTATCAACGTTTTCAGAGGCCGTGGAACTTTTGATCGCAATCAACACTCCGCCACCTTTGGTTAGGCCTGTGGATGAGTAGTCACGATCAGCTCTATAAATGGTCCAGCTACTGTCTAGAATTTCTTCGTTAATGAAACCATCATGTAGCCAGGTTTCGGTGAACGTTAATACATTAAAATGGCAGGACTTGGCATCAAGGTATAATTTATTTATTTTCCCTCTCATACCGCTACAATTATGGTAAAAGAGTTGAATACCATTCAATGGTAAGTTAGTATTAGGAACGATATTTTTAACTCTTCTCCAGCTTTTTGGAGCATAGAGACATGATTAGATCTCACATGCAAAGCGTATGTTTCCAGATCATTTTTTAACCTGGTCAGCAGAAAGTCCGAGCTGCTCGTGATATTTTACAAATAGATGGCGTAATGGCTCAATCTCAATAGGCAGGCCTTCTGGCTGAATTAGTATTTTGAGATTAATTTTGGTTTAACCATCAAAACAGGTTGATTCAGGCGCTTTGTGCATCTAAGCAAGATAAAGTCGAACGCAATCAAACAATTTATGGTCCCTGAGTCTAGAAAGTTGATATCTACTCTCAACATTATCCTTCATATCTGTAGCCAACTTCACAGGAGGTGGGTTTAGTGGGTCTAGGTGACTGACATTGATCGTAGAGATCGGAGTGTCTGAAACTGACGGAACAAGGATTATACCCTCAGAAGACGGAGCCAACGTATCACTACGGACAAAATTTGAGAACGGTGTTAGTGTAGTTGATTGTACAGAAGCTCTTTTGGAGAGGCTATTAACAGGTGCAATTATCGGTTCAATCAAAGGAGAATTTCGCATCTCATTACTCTGAGTAGCCTGAGTTTCAGTGGAAATTTGTCTCTCCAAGTGTCTATCATTTGAAGAGAAAGTCGACGTCTGAAAATAAGACTGAATCATATCAGAAGAGTAAGTCCTTGGTGACGAGCCAACTATATTGGATGTTGAAGATCTTCTACTTCTCATTAAATTTTGAATACATTTTTTATCGGTTTTTAAAAATTTCTGAAAATCATCTTTATTTTTATTTTGATCAATCGTCTTACTCTTAGTGAATTTAGATTTGGATTTCCATTTCCTAAAAGTCATTCCATTCCAGTTCTGGCACTTGTTATCCTCTTGTAGATCGATGAACATCCTGGCATATTGTGCAGGAATAGATACTTTGAAGAATTTGTACTTACGTTGCACCGACTCCACAGAACAGTTTTCAAGTAAGAGCTCAAATTTGAGAAACTTCCTCATCCACACAACATCTGTCGACTTTAGAGCTCCTTTGACGAAAACTACTTGGAATTCAGGATTTTTCTGATGTGATTCAGGCATTATTTTCAGATGTTAGGAATTCACCGTTTTAATTTTCTCGATCCGCCTGTTCCATTCCTCTTCCGACCAGGGAGTGCCGAATTGGATAATGTTATTTGCACACCGATTTAGCCAACTGCATATTTGCGACAGGGGTTATTTTCTTCATGGGAGATGTAGAAGCATCCTTGACTTCTTTGTGGCTAGAGTTGACCATTGCTGCTTGCTTATATTCTGCGAGTATCAGCTCGTGATTTAATGATGGCGTTGAATTTACTTTAGAGTTGATTTTTTCAAGCAAATTTTTCCATACTATTATTGGCTCTTACCAGTTGTTCCTCCAAAATTTTCGGCAATCCTGAATTTTGTTTGGAAATTTTGCTATCGATATCAGAAACCATTTTTACCAAACCACGCAGGTGAGTACCGATAGTGCTATATGACAAGGGAGCCGATGCATCAAACGGATAATTAATCGATCCATCCTTCACTGCTAAAGAATATTTCAATTCTTCCAGCTTACTTTCAATTTGGGTCATCTTGCAACAATTATCTTTAATTGAAATAAGCGCACTCTTTAGTTCTTCAAGCATTTTTTCGGTTTTGCTAGAACTGATACTGGAGTTATTTATTGTTGAGGTCAATCCATCAAAGCAATTGGCCATTTCTGCAAAACTATCGTCATTAGACCTAGTCTGCGCTTGTTGCTTATAAAGAAGCTGGTCTTTGTCTGAATTAAGCTTATCAATATAAGCTATGATGCTATCGTACATGCATTTTAGCAGGTTTTCGAAGTTATGGCAGTCGGAGCAGATGAAATGTGCATCGACGAAAGTGTTGTACTAATCCCTTGGCGCATCAATGCAGGCTCCATGGAGTTTTCGATTGCAGAATGCTTTGCAAGTGACAAATTTAAATGTATTATCGAACGCGATGCAATTAGGAAGGCTGCACTTTAAACTCATTTTTATCTTTTTGATAATTTTAAATAGGATTGTATGAAAAGCGTTTTATACGATCAATGCGGTAATGTCCAATATTTAAAAATGGGTCACAGAATTTTTACAATTAATCGATTCAAATAAAAATAAAATTGTATTTAATGCCCGTTCATCTAAATTAATGCACTTAACTGGCGAACGTGTTTATATTGCAATATAACATGTGGGTCACTGAGTTTAAAAGTAAATAGTTAATTGGGACACAGAATTCGAATTTAATTGGGTCACTACGCGATTCTGAATGAATGCATTAAAACAATTTACTGCGTCATGGATATTCACTGGTACACTTAGTAAAATTGTTATGGTTGCACATTCATACGAGTTAAAATTAATAAGGGCACTTCAGAAATATATGAACATAAATCACAAAGTTAGCAAAACACTTTATTATTGATTAATAATTCAATTAATAACCACGGCGCGATTCAAATATGCGTCCGTACGCGACGATGATTGGATTTACGGATTAGAATCAAGAGGCTTAGGTCGCCTAAAGCTCCTGCAAGTTCTCATTTAGGGCCCAGTGGAGCGAATCAAAGGCACCCATACCCGTCTTTAGATGAGCTTTTCAAGACCCGGACTTCCGAGCCGGACTATGTTATGTTGAATCCCTAGCATTTTCTAACATGATGATGAATTCACCCTTAGCAAGAGTATATTCACTAACAAAAGTGGAGTTAAAGCATTTTATCACACCTACTTCAAGTGTCTTTAATTCCAACCAAGCTCTAATTTTCACTGAAATATTGTGATTCCAACTATTCCAATTTTATATACGGACAAACCTAGGGCATTTTTTTATATTGGTAATCAATAATGGCTATTTATAATCCAGAACACAGAAATGTAAACTACCCCAGCTTAACTATAATCTAGTCTATTATTTTATTGATTTAATATCTGCAAGTCAATTTTCTTTTATTTTTGGAAAAGGCGTCGGCCTCACTCAACAAATCAAAGTCCGAAAAAAATTGACTCCTTTATTTCACAGATGCAATTTCATTGTCATTGAGTATAAAGCTCATATGGTATGCCAGATTTATATTTGGCTTTAATTTCAAGGATACCTTTCTTTTTGAGAACCACTTTGCAAGGATTCCATTTAGCAACCCGCATTCAAATCCGTTTAGCAAAATTTCTTGAAATAACATGGCCACGACATTAAACTTTAGTTATTCTATAACCTTTTCTTATCTTTTCAAAAGAATCCTTTTTGGTATTCACCAGCTATCTATTTGTCTCAATAAAATGTATTCGCCCAAATAACTTTCAATATTATTCCTAATCTTTGTCGCCCTTCTTAATACTTCTTGACATCTGACACACATCTATTCGTGCTATGCGAAGGATGATACCAATTTTAAAATGTTCGTTTCCTTTTCTCACTTTTTTGTGTCAAATTGTCTTCTACACACACACACACAGCCACGTACACAGTTGCAATGCCACACACCCTTCGGTACAAAACGATTCTAGACCAAAAACCAATTTACAACAGTTACAGGGATTTGCTTAGCACCGGCTCGGTAGCACTATCAACGAGCTGATAACGTGATCTCGGTTCTTGGTTGACTTCGGTCCTCGCCGTTCTTTGTGTGCAATAAAAGAAAAGGTTTCTTTTCGGGTAAATCTAAAAGCAAATACAGAAAGATACCTTCAATGTGATTCTAACGCAAAATTGAATTGAATGAAAATCAATAAAAAGGATTTTGGTTTGGTCGGTCTTATCGGTTCGGTCGTTCCAGAAGTGCTGCGAGCGCTGTCAATTGCTAAGGGTAGCCAAGATGTGGAATAAATTGATGATTCGAATCATTAACCAACCACCAGCAATGTCGTGCTATCTTTGCAATTAGAAGATTAAGGGTGGTGTGGGACATTCTCCCCAACACCGACAAAGTTATTTTCTTCAGACTTTTTATCACTTCTTTGAGTACCTTCACAAATCCCTTTAGTTGATTTAATCATCAGAAAAACAAGGAAGAAAAACGTTTAAACTTGATACCAATCGAACCATTGCAAACCCGTCAACAATCCTTCGACTACAAACCAGAGCAAAGAAAAGCATCGCATAATACATCAACCCATCGCCAATCTCTGGAAGAGTAAGTCACTTGGTATCGTTCAAGGAACCCAAGAACTACTGAGCTACACCATGTCCTTGTTCTAGACAACAATGGACAGTAGGATCGAATGGAAAACTTTGCAGGGAACATTCGATGTCAACCATAAATTTCTTTAAAGGATTTTTTATCTGACAAATACATCGTGAAAATGTGGCTTTTTACGGTATTCGATTACATGCCGAGAAAACGTTGGGAGGCATAGCACTAAGGGATATATATAGAACTGCAAGGACATTCCGATATCCAATACTATCCTATAGCGGTAAGCTGCTGTGGATACATGCCCCGTGTGAGCGAATGTATGAATATGAGTGGACACATTCAAGCGAAGGGTGACAACCAGTGCAGCAGCCTTTGGCAAAGTGCTGACTGTGATTGAAGACCTTTTCTGATAAGAATGGTTATGACATGCGAGACGATTGAAATATCCTGGATTTCAGATAGTAGATAATGGTTTATGTATTTTTTCCATTAATGTCATAATTTTGTACAGCTCTTTCCGCTACAGCCGATAAAATTTGATTCTTTATGCAAACTATGTATTTGGAAATCGGAATTAGCTTATTTTACCGCAGACAGTACATATTTTGATATATTGTTGAATAATGTCCTGATTTAATTACATATGTAGAATTGATTGTATACATGCGATGATTTTTCTTTAGATAGAACTTGCAAAAAGGTTTACTATCGAGCAAATACGATACGTACTTAGCCTACAAAAGAAAAACGAAAATTTTGGAAAAGCGGCGAATTATTTCTCAACATAATCTCTTCTTAGGGCAATACACTTGACCCAACAATGCTCCAACTTCTTTAACCTATCTTAAAAATATGTTTTCTCGAGATCTGCAAAGTAAGCCTCCGTGGCAGCAAAGACCTCCTCATTCGAATCAAATCTCTGCCTGGCGAGTGACTTTTTCAAGTTTGGAAATAAAATGAAGTTGTATGGGGTCAAATCTGGAGAATGCGGTGGATAGAGTGATAGTTCGTAGCCCAATTTGACCGTCACAACAGCGCAGGTGTGAGCCGATGCGTTGTTATGGTGGAAGAACACTTTTTTCTTCTCCAATTGGGGTTTTTTCTGCAATTTGGCGTCAAATTGGCCCAATAATTCGGCATAGTAGAGCCCTATGACCGTTTTGCCCTCCTCTAGGTAGTCGATGCAGATCACACCTTGTGAATTGCAGAAAACGGTGGTCGTCACCTTTTCGGCTGATGGGACAGTCTTCACCTTCTTTGAAGCACGTTTGCCGGGTGAAGTCCACTGTTTCGATCACTTCTTGGTCTCTAGTGTAAGCAGTGGAGCTGTGTTTCACAGACGGTCACAAAACGATGTATAAACTCCTTCAGATTGCGCTAAACAGCGTCAAACACTGCTCGAAAGTTGTCTCACGGTTGCGTTTGTTGTCCGGAGTGATTGAAAGTGGTACTTATTGTACCGACAGCTTTCTCATGCCCAAAATTTCATGCAGGATATGACCCATACGATCTTTTGAGATACCAACTATCTTAGATATCTCACGTACCTTCAATCAGTGGTCTACCAATACGAGCTCGTGAATTTTTGTCAAGATATCCCCTGTGGTAGCCGTTTTTGGGAGCAAATGGGCGCAGTTTATCAAAAACTGACGTGCGACTACGTTGAAACTCGTTAAAGCAATTTTTTTACGATCGCCATCGCAGGTATAAAGTCACCGTACACAGTATCCAAGTGCTCTATGATTTTGCTGCGTGGTTTCTCTTCCAAAAACAAGAATCGAATCACCGACCGATATTGCTTTTCCTCCATTTTTCTAAAATCTGCGGACATGCCTACTTGGTCAAAACAAAACTACGGGTCCGATTCGGCAGAAATTTTGACAGTAGCCGTCTAGAAGTATGTACTATACGGCAGCGAACCTTTCTTATGATTGTGGCACTATCGGACGATGAGACTATATACTTATCAGACTGCCCTTGTATATCCAGGCTGTCTCTGTGACGTTCGGTTTTAAGAAAGTTTAGTGGAGCGTAGCACTTTCTTTTCTTGTAATGCAATTGCAGCATCTAATTTTTATTCGAGAAGAGAAAACACATTGAGCCAAGGTACTTGAGTAGCTCTAAACAAGTTGGAGTAGCAGGAAGACGCTCCTGCCAGAAGGGTATTGTAAAACAATTAGTAAATCAAACAATATATCCTGCATATCAAAACTTGACTAATATACAGATTCCATAAATTGAGTTGAGTTATTATGATTATTGTGATTTTAAACTCGCCACTATTATGTTTCAAGTGTTTTGACCCCATCGCTTGATTAGTCATGATAACACATGAATATTACAAACCATTTTTAAAAATTTTGCCAAAATTCCTACATATTTGTAGTGTCTAGGCCCGTTGCAAGCGTGTATCACGTGTTAATGTTTTTGTAATTGTTAGATATTCAATCGGCTGTAACTTAGCTGTTTATTGTTCAGAAAACTTAAATTATAGATTTTTGGAAATTTAAGGGTCCCATCTTGATTTTATAGACAAAAAACAAAATTTATAAAATGAACTATTATTAACAAAGTTGATCGAATTTCGACTTCTAAGGTATTTGTTGCCCTTGTGAAGGAAAAATTGTCAGTTTAAGTACTGTTTTGAAAAGCTCTTATAAAGAACTTGCATTTGATATTCATATTGGCTACCTTTGATGAAATTTTTTCAGCGGCCACTCCCCTGTACTGTAATCATCGATTCATGGCCTATTTTTTCGAATCCTAGAATGGTTACAAAGCCCATTTGCTAGGAGCTCTCTCCTGCCTTCTCGACTTGTTTCACATATGAGTATCAATTGTAGGTACTCATCTTCAGGCATTCATTAAATTGAATCAAGTGTTGAAAGCATGCACCTTAAACGTTGAAATTGGGGCAAAATGCATCAAAATTATTCAATCTTCGCATTTAAAACAGCCACTATTTTGCTTTACTTTTACTTATACCGCTAGCTGAACAAGTTCTCAAAAAAATTCATGATACTTATCATTCCTGAAATTTTCATGCAAATCCTAGCAAAGCTGTAGTATCTGAGTCGGTAAAAAGCGCATATTGTTCCATAGCCATATGTTTCCATAGTAATACAGCGCATATTGTTCCATAGTAATACAGTAAAATTCAAATCGCTCTGACTTCGTTAAATACCATTCGATCTTTATGAAAATTTCAGGGCTAATTAACCTTATGAATAGTCATCTGTGTACTGAATTTCATTAAATTTAAGGGCACCGTTAAGATTTTATTCAAGAAAACATAAAATCGATAAATCATACTATTACTAACAAAGTTGATGAATTTCGACTTCTGATGTTTTTGTTGTAGTTGTACTGATAAAGGCCTACATTCAAGATTTTTCTCAGATTTTTCGGGTCAAAGGTGATCAATCGCGAGAGGGGGGACACAAAATTTTCGTACATTTCCAATTCCCCTGCACCCCTCGAAGCAAAATTTGTCATTTTAAGACCTGTTTTGAAAAGTTTTCATTAAGACCTTTCATTTGATACCCATATTGCCTACATGCGATGAAAACTTTTTTTTTCAGGGGCGACTCCCCTATATGGGGAGACCCCCCTTAAAGACCTTATAAATTTTTTTTTTGTATTGAAATTTTGAAGAGGGCGTCACTTCACACCTACATACTTACAAAATCTTATGTTTCTAGCTTATGTAGTTTGCGAGAAAAAGTGGTGTGACACACGGATGGACGGACGGACGGACGGACGGACAGACTTACAGACAGGACGCGATTTTAGTAGGGTATTGTAAAATGATTTTACAAAACCCTAAAAAAGTAAATTGAGCTTAAGAATCAAATATATGATCAAAAAAAAACAAGGCGTGAAGACAGGGAAGTGCTCCTACCATCAGGGCTTTGTAACCATCCTAGGTTTCAAAACAAGTTTTCTGATGACATGAATCAATGACTTGAACTATGAATCAATTGAACGTACACGGAATCGTTCAATTATATACGAGTTCAAAAGATCAAAGGTTTCTTTCATAAACTCAGAAGAGCCGTCATTTTATTTTTATTTCATCATCCATAAATTTTCTGAATAACCGCCTATTGTACATATTCAAATAAATCACTTTTCTTAGAATATTCATGAAAATTCGAAGAAAATTGTAGTCTAGGTCGATTTAAAATATATGCCACATGTTGTTGTTGTTGTGTTTCCATAGAATTGAAATGGCTGTATCTCAGCTGATTATGATTTGGTTTCAATTAGGTTTTGTAACCGAAAAAGCCTTATGATTATGTACACAATATTGAAGTTTTAAGAAACTTAAGCATATCAATCAGAGTAACACAAAAAATCCACAAATCATATTCGGATTTTAGAGTTATTTTTCGGCTCAAAGGCGTCCAATCGCAAGGAAGGGGACACGAATTTTCCATATATTTTGGCTTTTTCTGGGCCATCTGCTGCACAAAATGTCTTTTTCTTTCAGATTGTAAAAGTTTCTTCAAGGCAATCAAGACTACTTGCGATAAAAACAAATTTTTAAAAGTGCAAAAAATATTGTAATTTTCAATAATACATGAACTTTTGAAAGAGTACCAGTTCTGACCTTCCAAAAACTTTCTGTGATGCATGGACTGATGGATGGAGATACGGACAGACACGACAGGAAACTAGCATCAAAATGTATTTTTACGGATAAAGTAGCGAGGCATCAACATTACCTCATCCCGAACACTACCATATCATTCGCGTGACTCGTTAAATTAACCAAGCCTAAGCCGCACTCGATTAGGGATTTGATTGACACTCCTAATTGTACTCACAGCAGTAAGTTAAGTACGAATGCTGGTAGTTTTGAGTTTTAAATAAATGAGAAAAATAAATAAACAAAACTCATACTGGGAGATAGGCAGGTTGCGGCGAAAGTATATGACACTTCAGGTCTGGAAGGAATACCTAGAAACACTTGCCAACAACATTCACATCCTGAACGAGAGGGTTCAACACCGTTTAAACACCGGAAATGCCCTAACGAGACGAGTTGTGGAAGTGCACTGACTGACTTCAATATTGGTTATCATGACGAAGGATTGCCTGCAGCCAAAGTCAAGTCAACATCCGAACTTTCAAGTCACACAATATCGAACAACTCTGTCAGAGGAGAACACGAAAAGCGACAAAGTTGCTACGTACCTACTACAAAAAAAAGAGAAAAACGGGTTAGGAAACTTCCTTCAACAACCGTGTAGCATAATGGTAAACATTAGGTGAAATTATGGGAAGTTGACGCGAGAAGCTCCCGCATGCGAGATTATTCAGGGTTCACAGAATTTCTAGGAAATGTGTGAGGCCGTGATGCGAACAACATCGAATTGGCACCGGCCAAAAGTGTACTACAAATCAATAATAAAAACAAACAACAGAGATAAAAATCTGAAAACGAACATCATAATCAAGAATGAAAACAATCATCAGAATCAAGTGCACATACAATCGTAAGGTTCTCCGCGCTCTGATGTCGCCTTCCGCCATGTATTTCCACTAATGACATATTGATCATTTCATGGAAAATTACGCGGGGACCTAAATTAACCGAATTGTTGCGGTCTTTTATAACACTTACCAAGAAAATCCACTTGCAACCCTCTGCGGAGGAAACACGATTCGCGGCAATGCCGACCTGAGAAGGACCCACATAACTCATGACACCTTAGTGACGACGAACGATTTCACTTAATTAACGCAGATGATGAATAACATTTCACTTCTGTTTATAAGTTAACCAATTCCACTTTTATTTACAATCGGATCTGACAGTACAAACTGTCAGCGAAGATGTTCAACCGATTCAGCCCTGATTGAAGTGATCGCCACCAGAGTGATTGAAGGTGGAGTGGAAATCACGTTGAGTCTGAGTGAAACCATTCCTCGAGAATAAGAAGAACCACTCCGATTAGGTGGCTGACCCGAGACAAAGAACTCGGTCGGAGAGCGGGACATCAGCCGTTAGGAGGAAATTGTAAAAGAGCGCGACGAATGACGCCCATCCTTTATTTGTCTTCTTAAGTTTGGCGGAGTGACTTAAACAGTGAAGCGACGAGCGTCGGTGGATCGTTAAAAAGCGATGATAACAAGTGGCGACGTACAGAAGACGTGGAAACGTGACGAGGTGGAAGTTGATTCAACCAGTGGCAACTGAACGTGGACGGAATAAAATGACGAAGCAGCATTGTGTGCAACAAGTGGCAACAACGGAGGCAGCAGAGAAGGGGCCCCTTTAAAAACGCGTAGTCAGTAAGTTTTCATTCTTAAAAACTTCTTTTCTTTGGTGTGATTAAGATTGACATTTTAAATTAGTTGGTGATTTTGCGCAAATTGATTAATTAATGATTTTGTATATGAGAAATTTAAGCCATGTCATTAAAGTTAAAATTCAAGGGAAAAGAAAATGTAAATTTTATTTAAAAAATTTAATTTAAGTTAAGTTTCAGGATTGTAACGGGTGCGGCTTGAGTGGTAAATCACGTAAAAGGGTGAGAATATCGGAAGTTAGTGACAGTGATCGGGGGTGGTGTATAGATATAGAAAACAAGTCGGAAGCTTAGTGTCGGTGTTCGGGGTGGTGTAAAAGGGTGAGTGCAGGGGTTTCCCTTATGAATCCAAGGGAGAGGGTGAAAATAGTGTTGTTTCGGTATTTGGAAGGTTCCGAGGAAACTGTATACGAGGTGTATAGTGTGGAAACTAGTTTTGTCCGACCGTTAGGGAGTCCTAAGAGAGTGGAGGAGTGAAGTTGGTTTGTTTGTGGTGTGAGAATAAGAAGCCGTATTCTCGCTTGGTGGCTTATTGGGGTCTCGGTGGATAAGCGAGTGGCGCCCCACGCTCATCTCCAGACGAGCGGTACCGGGTCCGTATGCCCCGCCGGAGCACTCTAATTTCTTTTGGGTGCAATAGTGGCTCCCGAGAAATATCTGGGGGTTTAACAATATTTTAAAAAATCTAAAAATGATTTAGGAAGATATTTGTAGTATTTAATTGAAAGCGTATTAGACCCTGACTTTTACCCGCCACGAGATGACAGAAGGCATGAGCAAAACAATCGTTTAATGAGGCCGTAAGCAATTTGGATCAGAATTGGAAGCCGACAAACCTAAAAATCATCAGCAATCTTCTCTATAATAACTCACCCTTTGAATGATTGTTTTGAGAATAACAAACCTAGAATCACCAGAGCCATGTACAAATGCAAAGTATTACTAGAGTTTCTCTCTGTAGTGGCAAGACAAAAATAAAATAGCAGTGAGTAATTGCAATGATAGACTTGTATGAAAATACGACGGTCTTGATGAAACCTGGATGAGTTTGCCTTTAGATCATATCTAATATTCATGCAACTAGTTGCCGTCTCGAAGCTTTCTACACGTTCAATGCATTTAGTTGAACAAGAATCTTAGTATACCTGCCTACTCCGAGATAGCTGAAGGCTACTCAGAGGTTATTTCGAACTTCACACGTACTCAAAAATGAATCATTTTTCCATTAATGACTTTGGCTAGGGTTTCAAGTGTCATAGTTTCGCTCTTGATAGTACAATATAATCTGCTTTACTGAAACTTGGTTAGCAGATAGTTATTATGACGCCAAAATATTCCCAACCATACTGTAGCAATGCATAACCGCAATCGACCATCTTCAAATAAGGAAGACAGTGACAATGTTCTTAGTACCTATCATAGTTCCTTTTCTTGCATTTATCTCTCTAGTCACCCTTTTTTCCTCCTGTTGAATATGTTGTTGGTCAGTTAACTATTTCACCTAATACAATTTGCACTTATCTTCCTAGTAATTCTTCTTCTTCCATCTATGATGTTTCCTTTTCTAAACTTTCTTTATATTTATTTTTTTTCAAGCCGTCGGGGCTGGCTTTGTTGTGTGGGCAGACGCATTTTGACTCCTTTGAGTCATCTTCAATGTCATATTATTTAACAAAGTTTTCTAAGTGACTTCTTTTATTGTATAGCATAGCGTAAACAATCAACTAAAGCCCTATTACTCAAGATGGTTTTAATTCCTTGCGCCGCCTTTATCTTATACTATGTGGATTCCTTATTTTTTATTTGAGTGAATACGAATACTTTGATTTGTGACTTTTCAATACACGGCGAGGAAAGCGTTTAAATAACTCTCTAAAAAAAACCAAAATATACATACTCTCGATCTCGCTTCGTACACTTTTATAATTATAATTCCGTTTGGGGCTTTTGGTCTCCCATCGGACGTGTCTTCACAGGTAGCGGATAGAGGGTGCCCTTACTGGCTATCTAGAGAGTATGTGAGGTATAAAATACCACTCGTGGACCAAAACCGACTAAGTCGAAGCACTGATAACACTCCACTTAGTATTTACCTATAATGGAACCAGGACAATAGCTTTGGATCGGATTGGATAAACGACAACGACTATCGCGATGTATGAAGGACTATCCTTTTGGAACTTGGGATGTTTGATCATTGAACAAACCAGGTGCACTGCGACAACTTTCGGATGAAAATGCAAGAAAGCCATGAGTTCGGAGTGGCGTTCATTGTTGGCGGCACATTTCAGCAAATTATCACCGACCTCAAGCCTGTTAACGGAAGGATCTTTGCGGTTCAGAAAGCAGGAAGGAAGAATCTTTGCGTAAGGTAGAAATGGAAAGGAATCTCATCAAGGATAGCATCAACCGACTTTACGCGAAGCTAGATGACATCACAATACGAGCTTATCATTTGCATTTGAAAACATGCTATTACTTCCAAAGCAGGAAAGGATGGATGACGGACATTTTGAACAAAGTAGAAAGGGCCTTCGAATGCGCAAAAGATCGGAAGCGACAAATTTTGGGGACAAAATTGAAGGCACTTCTAGCAGGCAAGAAGAGTGAAACCATCGTTAATAATAAAGTAGCAGAAATTCTAGATTTAGTCGTGAACAGATCCATCAGAAACCTTCACCGAATCCCTGTTACACTTACTAAACATGGGCTTAAATTATGCGATCAAATGTGACAAACTGCCCACAGAGGATATTGTGATGGATGTAGAAGCAGCCATAAAATTTATGCCCATCGAGAAAAAACACCACATTAGAGAAGAAACAAGGAAAATCATCGAATCAAGGGAAAGTAAAATTACCCACCACGGCAGAAACGAAATCAAGCTCCTGAAAGAACTGAAGGAAAAACCTATATATTTTTTAAAGGCGGATAAAGGAAATAAAGTAGTCATCATGTACAAGGACCGCTACAATGATTTAGTGTTCGAAAAACTCACGAGTGGGGACTTCTTCGAATTAAGGAATAATCCATTCCCAGACTCAGTAAAAAGGGTCGAGAAAACGTTAAAGGAGTGCAAAGGAATAATTGAGGACGTCAATAAGCTACGAGTTCCCAACCCTGTTTTATCGAGAATCAAATGCCTTCCGAAAGTCCATAAAGAAGGCAATGAACTACGAGAAATAATAACGTCTACAGATGCTCCGACAATGAAAATTGCCAGATGGGTACTGGAGGAATGTGGAAAACTAGGTGTAGTTTCGAGCAAGTACTCCATCAGGAATAGAGAAGATTTAGTAAGAAGACTAACAGACAGTCAGAAGATAAACGAAGGAGAACAATTGGTGTCATATGACGTGAAGTCTCTTTTCCCTAGTGTTCCTGTGAAGCAAGCGTTGGCCCTTTTAGAAGACTCGCTGGCAAGAAAAGACCCTCCAATCAACGGGAAAAAGAAAGCTAGAGCCATTAAAAAATTAACAAGAGTCTGCATGGCAGAAAATTATTTTACCTTTAGGGGTCGGTTTTTCAAGCAAAAAACCGACGCACCTTTGGGCAACCCGTTGTCACCTTTACTTAGCGAAGTATTTTTAGAATGGGTGGAGAGCAAAATTAAAGAATCTGGTTGGATGCCCAGGATTTGGTATCGTTATGTGGATGTCGTGATTGCCGTTATAGAACAGCATGAAGCCCAAAACATATTAAAAAAACTCAGCTCCGTACATAAAAACTTGACCTTCACAATGGAAGTCGAAACAAATGGCACTATCCCATTTCTAGATCTGAAAATAACAAGGACAACAGGCAGTTTTGAATTCGATATAGTACACCGAAAAAACACCAGCACACAAAGAACGGTACCAGCTACGTCAAATCACAGCTTTTCGCAAAAAATGGCATCTTTCCGGACTTGGCTACATCGAATGATTACCGTCCCCTTAAGCCAAGAAAACCGGTAAAAAGAGGAAGATTAGATCATGGACACAGCTGTCAAAAATGGATACGACCCCATGTCAGTGAAACGGATGGGGGAAAAATGGAAAAAAGGGCACAAAGACGCAAGCTCACAAAACTGAGTACACTCAAGGACGAACCAACGCAAAGAGCAGTAATGATCATGTCCAAGGTTAGCGGTGCCCTGAATAGAATGATGAGGAAAAACGGTATCCAAGTGGTAACCAGAAGCTCACAGTTTCAGCTTAAAACCAACGTAGTGCAAATCAAAGACATAAGGAGCAAACATGAAAAGCGAGGGATCTAGAAGATTAACTGCCAGCAATGCGAAAAAGTAAATATTGGGCAGACAAAATGCAGCGTGAAATTCCGGTTCACCGCGCATGTTCAAGAAGCACAATCAGCACTAACGAAAAATAGAGTAAAAGACGTTCGATCATCGGTAGCCCGTCACATTTGCGAAGGACACAACGTCAATTGGGAGCAGTTGAAAGTTATCAAAGAAATAAGAGATTTGAGGAAACTAGACGCGTACGAGACACTTTGGATTATGCGGCAACCTATGGAAAAACGATTAAATGATGATGTTGGCAATGGAGATTCACCTCTTTCAAAATTACTTCCAAATAATTAAGTTCAGGTTACAAATTTTGATAAATAAATTAATAGTTCCACTAAAATTCATTTGACCCACATTTAAAATATACTTTTATGACCTGTTATTTCATTGATATGCATCCTTTTGTTAAGTACGGTCATTAATAACTAATTAGCTTTAGCATATATATTGTACATCTTGAGGATTTCTCTTCGGAAAAATTAGACACTGAAGAAGGGAGAACATTTACTCCCGAAATATATATATATTTGTCGGAAAACAAATAAATAGCGTTGCTTTTTTCAAATTATATTTTTCTTTTTGTTTAAATTACAGCGCTAAAACATGGAGATTTTCAATAGAAAACCAATTTGTTTAATATCTGGCTGGTCAACTGTCATGTGCCCACAGAAGACAATGAGAGGCGAACAAAGATGAATTTTACAGCACCCTGGAAGGCACTATCGGTGCATTATCGTCAAATGATATTAAAATTATTCTGGGTGAATTCAATGCAAGAATCGGCCGAGAAATGGCACAAAGAGGAACACACGGAGGACGCAGCCTCTATGGAGAGGCAATTGCCAACGATCAACGCCTTTAGACTTCACTCATAGTAAAGGCTTCACAGTAAACTCCACACACATCGAGATATCCATAAGAGAACGTGGTCATCCCCAGATGGTCACACATTCAACCAGATCGACTATATTCTCACTTGCTCGTTCCGCGGCGCTGTCTGCGTTTCCAACCACTACCTTATATGGGTCAAGTTCCAATACCACATCTCCAAGAGTACCAGATACATAAACTGAATGATAGCTCAATAACGTCCAGATACGTTTCAGTGCGTGGAAGTCGCATCAACATACCCCCGCCGGCAGGAGAAAGTAACGATGAAATCAAAACCATACTGAAAACAGTACGAGATGCAGTAACAGAAGCCGCCAAAGGAGGTGTTGGGGCACCAGTCAAAGAAAAGTGGAAACGACTGGTACGACCAAACATGCTAGCAAGCGATTAGAAAAAGGAAGCAGGAGCATAAAGAATACATCTAGCGACAAACTTGGCTCAAAGAAGAACAATATAACGGCAACAAGCTAAACAAGTTGAGTAGACAGAGCTATGCTCATCCCAGAAGGGTTTTGCTCTTAACCTAGAATATGCAGATATGTAGAATAATTTAATTCAAGAACAACTCTAATGATATGCACAAATAATATATTCTTGCTCTATCTTAGCCAGCCAACATTTTGTTCCAATATTGCTAAAATCATTGACTGACCACAATTTTAAATGTATTTTTGTTATTCATGGTATCTGAAAGTGTCTGGTGCGATAGAAAGCCCATGTAGTCAAAAAATCATATATGATTGTTGTAATCGGAGGAAATTCAAATGGCTATAACTTCTGTAAATTTTATTGAAACTTATAGAATATAAAGATCTTTAGAAGAACTACTTAAATGGCTGATTTCATCCAATTTAATGATACTAATATAATACAGTTTTACTGACGAAAATGCAAAATCCTACTATTATTAGCAAAGCTCAACGAACTTCAACCTCTTAGTTATTTGATATTGTATGTGCCTCCATGATTTTTAGAGCTTTATGAAAGAAATTTTACAAAATTGTACTAGCTACGCATCCTGTCTTTCCGTCCGTCCATCCATCCATCTGTCCATCGGCCCGCTTGCCTCTCTATCCGCGCTACACAAGAAGTTTCTTCAGAAACTATAAAAGCTACAAAGCTCAAACTTTGTGAAAAGGTCAGAAGTGGTGGTCTCTCAAAAGTATAGGTCTTAACGAATACTTCCAAATTTTTACGGGGGGTTCCACTTTGTAACAAAGTGGCCCTGAAACTGTTTTTTTCATCAAATGTAGTCGAGTAAGATATCAAATGAAAGGTTTTAGAGCTTTCTGAATGTGAAAATATTAATTTTATGTATCAGGGGGTCCAGGCAAAACGCACGAAAATCTGAAAAAAAAACTCACAAGGATAGGTCTTAATGAGAACAAAGGGAACAAAAACCTCAGAAACCTAAATTCACTTAACTCTGTTAATATAATAATACACTCAAAGGCACAATTAACCGCCCATCCTGTAGTTCTTATAAACTATCAAATTTGACACAAATATGATGAATGGTATGTTGAAAGCAACTTTTGATACATCAAAACAAATGAAAAAATTGAAAAAAAAATTATTTAATAAAATTTTCCTCCACAAAATCGATTTTTCCAAGATTTCTTTCAACTGATTTTTTTTTTTAATTAAAGAATAAATTTTATTTTTTTGTCACTGACTTCAAATTGAATGATGAATGCTACCACCTCGTACTCTAATGACTTCTTGAAGCCTGTTTGGAAGACTTTCGATGACATCCTAAATGTCTGACTGTGGGATATTGTGCTCTAAAACTGCGGTCTTGAGCTCTCCAAGGGTAATAGGCACTGGTACTCTTGCCTGAACACGTCTTTTAAAGTTGTTCCAAATGTGTTTAATAAGGTTGAGATCGGGACTACGTGCTGGCTATGACTTCATTAAGGTATTGTGTCACAGATCGAGCGACATGGCAACGGCATTATTATTCATTAGCCCGACATGTTCTCCAACAAATGGAGCAACTTCTTCCATGTACCTCTGAGCGTTCAAGCTACCTCCATCAAAGACCACAAGATCGATACGGGCTTCATAGCCCACTGTTCTCCGAAACTATAGAAGCTACAGTCATGAAGCTTTGTGAAAGGCTCAGAAGTGGTGGCTTCTTGAAACTTTTGGGGTGGATAAATTTTTCAAAGGGGCTTAAGGGGAGTCTCCCCATGTAGGAAGGTAACACTTTAAAATTTTTTCACCATTGGTAGTCGTTTTAATAAGATCTTTTCAAAGTAAGTCTTAAAATTGCCTTATCAGTACCGTGGGCGGCAGGGGAAGCGGAAACATACGAGCTTATCGCGTATCCCCCCTCCCTCGCGATTGGACACCTTTCATCTAAGAAATCTGAAAAAATTCATAAATGTAGGCCTTTATGAGTACAACAACAACAAATACATGGGAAGGCGAAATTCACTCAACTTTGTTAGTAATAGTATGACCTATCGATTTTACGTTTTCTAGAATAAAATCTTAATGGTACATTCAAATTCAATAAAATTCAGTACACAGATGACTACTCATAAGATCAACTTGTTCTGAAAGTATCATAAAGATCGGATGGTATTTAACGAAGTTAGAGCGATTTGAATTTTCCTGTATTACTATGTAGCAATATGCGCTGTATTACTATGGAAACATATGGTTATGGAGCGATATGGGCTTTTTACAGACTCAAACACTACAGTTTCGCTAGGATTTGCATGAAAGTCTCAGGAATGATGGATATCATGAACATCTTTAAGAATTGGTTCAACCAGTGGTATGAGTAATCGTGAAACAAAGTAGGGGCTGTTTTAAATGAGAAGATTGAATAATTTTGAGTTAGTTTTCCCCAATTTCAACGTTTAAGGTGCATGTCTTGAACACTTGATTCAATTTAATGAATGACTGAAGCTGAGTACCTACAATCAATACTCATACGCGAAACAAGTTGAGGAAGTAGGAGAGAGCTCCTAGCAAAAGGGCTTAGTAACAATGCTAGGATTCGAAAAAATTGGCCATGAAACGATGATTACAGTACAGGGGAGTGGCTCCTGAAAAAATTTCATCAAAGGTAGCCGAAAGAGTAACAAATGAAAGTTCTTTATGAGAGCTTTTCAAAACAGTTCTTAAACTAACAGTTTTTGCTTCAGTGGGGGCATAGGGGGGAAAATACATGGGAAAATTCTTCCTTCGTGAATGGACACCTATGATCTAAAAAATCTGAAAAAAATTATCAAGGAGATATTTATGAGTATAACAATAACAAATACCTCAAAAGTCAAAATTCTTTAAACTTTGTTAAGAATAGTATGATCTTCGAATTTAATATTTTCTCCAATAAAATCATCTATTACATGTTTCTTGATGTTATTAGTTGCTGGTGACTGCATTTTGTAAGTTGAGTACAAAACCCTTCTGACATGAGCGTAGGTCTGTCTACCCAACTTGTTATTTTTCCTTCGAGTTCCCAACGCTGTTGTTCTGAATGCGTATTTTAATTCGTTGAAGAGTGGTATAGATATGAAATAGTTGTCCATTGTAATATTTCTTCCGCTATTCAATATGGGAGTTGCTATTCGCTTAACGACGCACGAGCTATTTGCCGGCATATATCTCCAAATTGGACGCATAAAAAGTCTTGGCATAAACAAGAGCATCGACTTTTATGCCGTATTTTGCTGGCTTATTTGCGATATAAACTCGAAATGATTCTAACATTTCATCTATAGTGCATTACTCTCCAGGCGTGTAGTTATCGTTGCAATGTGTCATAAAATTTTCAAATATTTCTCTGGCAGGGGCAAGGTTATCGATTTGCTTTCGTTTTGACCAGGTACTGACATCATCAAACCGCAGCGCTCGTATTAAAAACACAAAACATTTTATATACATAGTCAAAGTCAAAGTCAAAAGCGCTTTATTTAATACCAATCGTTATAAATTTTTAAAAGAATATAAAGCAAATTCCAACCAATAAAACTATAAAAAACTTAATGGCCCGAATGGCTCTCTAAATTTATACGTTATCAGTTAAACACATTTAATGAAAAAAATACACTAGCAAATTTAAATTAATTAAGATAATTACATATTTTTTGATTCAATTGGAAAAAGGAGAAAAAACCAACCAGCATTATTCAAAAATTACTTATATTACTAACACAACAATGAACTTATATCCTATACCTAATATGTTACACCCTAATTCTAAATAAGTTCAATCAAAAACAAAAAAAAACGTTACCTTATATTGGAACCTATACCTAATTTATAATACAAATAAACAACAACACTAGATGTAGCAATAATGAGATGAATCTAAAAAAGTAAGTAACGAGAAAAAGCACAAAAACAGAAAATAAACACGAATAATTTAAACATTGTCATTCAGCCACCAATACCTAGATTGCTCCATCTCAGCTCGACCAGCCTCAACGAATCTAGCAAATGAGTATCTCCATTGGAATTGTTGGTCTCGGGAACTCACAATCGGATGATATTATATCTTCTTATCGGTGGTCCGTCTATATATGTGATATATGATTGGGACGCCGTCAGAATCAAAAACATATCGATTCATGTCCAAATACACGAATGCTTCTGGAGGAACGAAGCCAGTAGTGAGGCAAGTCACAATGTAACCGTCTGTAGGGTGGAACGGCTGTGAAATCCAAGGGTTTTCACTCACAGTTACAGATCTTGCGATATGATTCCGAAGAAGTTTTAATATGAAGATATCGCTCTTGTCACTTGAGCAGTTTGATAAATTTTTCTATTCGATATATAGTGCTTCCAATCCGCCTCAGACTTTCTGTACAAACCAGTACATGCATGAAGACATTTCCTTTCGAAAACTCTTAATTTTTCCATTGTACTAGCACTCTGGTTGTACCAGATCTGGCATCCGTATGTCAAAACTGGTCTAACCAGGGTCTTGTAACAAATAACTTTGACTTTTTGATCAATGTATCTGGAATGGAAGAGTCGTCAAAGAGCCATGACTACTTTCAGTGCTTTACTGAGCATGATTTTGACACGTTCAGTATAGTACAGATACTGATCGAGATAAACACCGAGGTATCGAACACAGGATTTATGTGGAACCCGTTCAAGACTACCCTCACCAGCCATAATGTGGAAATCCTTCCAATTACGTTTCAGGTCTTGACTGGCCCCCTGCAACGTTGTCCGAAACAAAATTGTTTTGCACTTCTGCGCATTGATTTTCATTCGCCAATTGTCGGTGTAGAGCTGCACATCATTAAACATTTTTTGAAGATTGCTCTGAACTATTGTAGCTTTTCGGTCTGCCGTATAGATGATCAGATCATCAGCCAACGCTCCCAATGATCGCGTAGGCGAGACATTAAAATTAAAGCTGTTCAATAGCTTACGAATGAATATTGAGAAAAGCAGAGGCGCAGTAACTGTTCCCTGCTGTAGACCATTCAAGACTTTGAATTCGCGCATTATTGTCAGATTTCCATCAGTTACAATAAATGATTTCCCGTGTAACATATTGCACATCATGGCGACAAGTTGTCTGGGGAACCTGTCCTGAAGAAGTTTGAAAAGTAGTCCATCTAACCAAACCGTATCGAAGGCTTTCTCCATATCGACGAGACATGCTCCAACACATTGTCTATCATTTAGTTTCCAACAGATTTCTGAGGTTACTTTCGTTATTGCATTTTTGGTCGAATGCCTGGCACAATAACAAAATTGGCGGTTCGGCATCAACTCAAATTTCAATGCTCTGTTGAGTATCACTTCAAACACCTTGCTGATGTTAGGTAGAAAGCTGATTGGGCGATAGCTTTGAGGCATGAAGATTCTTTTCCTTTCTTTAAGATCGGAAATACCTTAGCCTTTTTCCATTCATTTGGGAAATATGAATTGTTCAACATGTTGTTGAACAATATGCAATAATTCCTAATAGCAACCTCAGGCAAATGTCGGAGAACTATATTTGGAATACCGTCAGTACCACATGATTTTTTGTTGTTTATTCTGCGAAATATGAAACACAAGTTGTCATAGCTGGCAAAATAATCAATAAGACTCAAGGTCGGTATGAGGTCAGATGTTAATGTTTCATCGAAATGAAGAATTGATTGGCCGCTCAGGCTTGATTTGAAGTCGGAAACTTTTGCTTCAACGGCCTCCGAAAATATTTCATTCCTTCTCTCTGGGTTTGGCAGATGAACCAATTCAAAATGTGTTCCAATCAGGGCAAGTTTATCCAATCCATCACATATAATCCTGTTTCCATTTCTATTCAGAGTCGTAGTATCAATTTCGATACCAGCCCTATCGAGAATATTTATCTCATCACTAGCGACTTCAAGATTCGATACCTTCACTCGAGACTTCTTGCGGAATAAGCTATTCACTTTCGCGAAAACGCCATCTGGGTCCTGTGGGCTAATACCCCTCAGTTTTTCCGCCCATTGATTGCTGACCCCACTCCTGAAGTATGAACGGACTAAGTTCCGGACATTCTTCAGGTGTAATTTCAACAAAGCCAATGAGGAATGGTTGTAGTCCAAAAATCGTCGATAAATATTGTTGACGCGTGTGAGAAGAAGGCTTTTCAATCTTTTCAACCTTGCGATGGTTGGTGTTTCATATCCCTCCATATTGTTTCGATGTTTAATCTTGGGAACAACTTTCTTAATCGTTTCCAACGTCAGCTTCTTTAACTTCGACAAATAGAGATCTATTTCATCGTTAGTTAGATTTCTGTTATTAGGAACCATTGAGCAAGCGTTGCCATCATTAGAAGGAGGACATTGCTTCTGGTACTCCTGATTAAACTTCTTTTGAAACTTTCCCCAGTCTGTTTTTTGAAATTCAACCGATGATTTTCATGTTGAACTGGAATGAGGAAGAGATCATCCCTTTGATGATTGATTTCCGTTACGATTGCGTTATGGTCGCTATCGCAAGGAAGCACCTGCAGTTTTTGTTGAGGACTATTAAAGCTGAATTCAAGTCTTGCGTCAGCAATGCAGAGGTCCAAATATGAATTTGTCCTAGGGTATGTTGGGAACTCCGACCCATATAGGTTGCACCTGTATTCAATTTGGTTCTCTGTTATCCATAATTTCAGGAATACACCTCTTGGATTATTGGTGGCGTTTAGCCATGATGTATGCTTGGCGTTCAGGTCACCAGCAAAAATATAATAATAACGCAGCCTGTTCAATCCGAGTATTACAAACAAGGAATTGAGTTCCTCCTTGAACTTGAGAACATTTTGACCAGTTGCATAGGCAGAGATAACGAAGAGGTTATCCCCACCTGGCAGTGAAATTTTGATGACGGACACTAAAAGAAATTCAAAGTTTTTGAATTCGACTTTTTCAATATTTTGGAAACAATGGGGTCTTCTAACTAATATCTCGGTGCCACCTCCCCCATCACATATTACCCTATCGTTTCTTACGAGTGCAAAATCTTTGAATTCCATGGAATGCCTTGAATTGAGGTGGGTTTCAGTGAGAAGTATGATGTCAGGCTTTTGCTTAGCAATAAATTCAAGATGATAATCACGTCGATGTATGGCAACGATAGAGTTGACGTTGATTGATATGAGGCGAAGCCTATCCATGGGAATATGACTGGATGACAAGTTATTATTAGGCATTTGAAAGACCTAAACCCTGAAAAGCAAAGTTTATTTTTGAATCTTGTTTGTCGATTCTCTCCGATAAAGAATTAAGTTGCTGGTAAATTTTGAGAAGCAGCTCATTATTGCCACTTACATTATTTATGTTATTTCCAGCATTTTCTGCTGGTCCTCTAGCGGCGAGTGCAAATTATACTCCGGGCTTGACGAAGTTGGAAGGTATAATATTACCGTGTACTTGTGTTTGCTTTGGAGCAAATTTAACTTTTGCATCTTGATATCGGGAGCATCCTCGATAAGATGCTGGGTGACCAAAAACACCGCAGTTAACGCAGTATAATTTTTCTTTAGGCTCCGTCTGAGCCAATTTGCACTCACCGGGAGCATGAACGTCTTTGCATTTAACACAACGATAGTGCATGGCACAATTGGCAGCCGAATGTCCAAATCTTTGACACCGGTAACACTGGTTGACTTCTCTTTTCTGGAGGCGTTCTCACCTCACCACTCTGAAATTCAAGTACGTTATTTGTTGAAGGGCACTTGGACTGCTCTTATTTGCAATTTGAACCAGGTAAAGTGGTAAATTCTTCCTTTCTATGGTCGACCTCCTTGTCGCAAAAGCTTTGACTGAAACAAAATCGATATCTGGTGCAGCCTCCTTGAGCACCTGAAGAAGATCAACCGTATCCTCTCCGCTGTCCAAACCCTACAACAAGAAGGTCTGATTCTTTTCACTTTTTGGGGTATAGGTGAAGTGTGGAACCTCCCCAGAAATCAGCGCATCTTATTAGCCAGTTTATTTTCGGCTGCCAATAGCCGAACCATATCTTTCCCGGTCTGTCCGAACACGTTGATTAGCGGAACTTTTTCTGTCTTGTTGGAAGCTTTTTCAGAAGAACCAGCAGAACTGCGGGCTGGTCTTTTCTCCTTATTTTTGTTTATTATCTTGATTGAAATAACCTCCGATGTTTTCTTCAGTTTCCATGTCTTTGGTTAATCCCTCCCGCGCTGCAAAATAGTTTTGGCTTTCGTTGGTGCCACCAGCACTAAGAACTTCTTCTGGAATTGCTTGATTTGTACTTTTCTTCGGCTTTGTTACCTGTTGCCATTGATTTTGTGGCTGCGTCTTTTGAGGCTTCATCCCTTTCTTGGAGAGATCCTTGAGAGACTGTATCTCTTGCCTTGGTTCATCATTTTCTTTCTGCAATTTGGCCATTTGGTGATTGTCCGCTATTATTTGCAGCTTGCACCCTCCATCTGCGGAGTTTTTTTCGTTATGTTTTCTTTTGATGACTATCGCCAGTTTCGTATTCGTCGTTTCCCCAGGTTGCCCCAACGGTGGGAAGCCGTCGGGCTCCTCCATACCAGCAGCGAAGTTTTCTTTGGTAATTTGTTTTTCGTTACAAATCGAAGTAAAAATATTCGATAGGAATTTCCTGAGTCAATTACAATATAAGATTTTTCCCGATAAAAATTAACTTTGGACTAACGTTTATAAAATATTAATTTAATTTTTGAAAACTTTTGAAAGGAGCGATTTAAAAGACGTCTATACGCAAAGACTACTACGATCCATCTCCATTTTATAGACATTGTTGCTCCAAAAAAATCACATGCTGTTCCATCATCAAGCCACATTTCCTTTACATTCGAATGTGATGCTTTTTTTAACCCAGCCATGTATAACACTCCAACTAGTGCTTCTACCTCTACTAAATCGGTTTGTTTACAATCTCGTTCTCGTGACAAATCGTTCTACAATTTTGTGATGTATTTATTTGTATACGCAACTTTTTCCGCTATCATTTCATCATCCAAAAATAATGAAAAGCATTGTAAGAGCGTGTTTGCACTCTTAGCTACATTTTTGATTCCTGGCAAATCGATCACTATATTCCAACTCCAGGTTTGTACGTTAGGTAATGGCTTACTCATGAGCCATTTTGTAGAACTATCTTTGCCGTGTAGCACCTACCTCTTTAACAGTCACTTTCAAACTAATCTGCGCAACCTTGGTCTGTATCATCACGATCTAATGCAAATTCTTCATCAGAATCAGGCGCTTCAAGCCAAGCAAAAATTTGGAAAGTTTGCCGGGTTTCCATCTTTTATCTATTTGTATGCTGAAAATAAAAATAAATATTCCTTACGGCTATCAGATATATTATTGCGAATACATTGATCACTTCTTGAATGTTTAAATGGAAAAAAACAAGAAGAAATACTGAATGAGCGATGAGCAAAATTCCGCACTTGTAGACATGACTCGAACAAAGACTTCACTACGCGATCACAGTGGCACTAAATGGTGTGTGAGGTAGATCAGATGAAAGGGCACAAATTTATAGGAAGGTACTGAGAAGCTTGCGATGATACGATATCGCTAACATTGAATACAACGACAAAAAGTTTTGCGCGAGCAAAATGCTCATGACACGCCTTCTCATGGGTTGAGTGGCATATTTAATTCATTTGGGAAAACTTCTGCACGATCTATTGCAGCGATATAACTTTCTGTTTCCAAGAAAGTGCTCTGCAATCTTTCTGCTTCTCTAGTCACGCGTCTGCGAAAGCTTCTTCCGGACATTTTACGTCTACTGTTACAGTTTTTCAGCAATTGTCTTTCAAGCTTTATTGCAAACTATCACTAAACCTTAAATTAATTCCACTTGATTAGATATGACACGTTCTAATGAACTGCTAAACATAATATTTTAACACGCATTGAATTTCAAAAATTTTGCCTTTCATTTGTTACGAGCTCTCTCGGAAAATTTTGAAACGGCTCCCTTGGTTTATGTAAACCTACGATTTTATCCGAAACTTTCTAAATAATTTTTGAGTTCTACGCTATGCTATGGAATTTCTTCGGAATCAGCCTGGAATTTTCCAAGCTCGGAATTTTGGTTTGCCGGGTAGTTACACTTACGTTGGTGTTGGAGTAAATTCACTGCGTTTCCAGCTTTGCTTGAAATGAAAAGTTGGTTGTTGCCAGATATGGATAGTAAGATTATTTCAAGTATTTGTAAAAATTTAAAAACATTGCTGTCCTAGCATATTTAAGATTTGAAGCATGAAAGAAATGCGTTGTCTGTAGGATAAATAAATTCTACAGTCTGTAGGATAACAAAATTTTAATTACAATCGGAAATTCGAGGTCTTTTTTATATGGATAGTCAAAGGGGGGTAATTACCACCATTGCCCACCTCCCTCCCCCTACCTCTGCCCACACCACTGGATTAAATCCATGATAACGCTATTCAGCACCATCACCAAAACTCAATCCGTCATTTCCTAATATTCAACATCATATTGATGTCCGCCGCATATTTTCTAAATAAACTCCACTAGTGAATTTTCACAAAACTATCCATAAATGAGATTGAACCTTATTTTCTAACTCATTACATTGCTAATGCTTAGTTTAAATTTAATTTAGCACTATTATTGTCTTATTCTCAATATGCAAGCGATACAATAAGCTTCTTAATGAACCAATATCCAATTTATTCGAAGTGTACTGTGAGCTAAGTATAGGCACCAACAAGCCACATAGCGCTGGAGTATAGATGTCACTGCTGACACAGTAAAGAAAAGTTTTCATCATTTAGGCTCTAATTTTATGTTCGCTGCTGCTGCTACTGAAAAATATATCCCCTAAAAGTTTAACATCTAAATACTATCAAGGTCAGACTGTGATATTTAAATCACTTCAAAATCAATTAATTTCAGCCTGAAACCTTTAAAATAAATAAATTTGTCAACGTTCTTAACTAATTCATAGCTTCCTGGAGGTAAATTCTACATAAACGAATTTTCAAACTTTCAGATTCACATCATGCGTTAAACTACAGCAGCAGGATCGACAATGATCAACTCTCAAAGAAGATATGAATTAGTCAGAAATGTTGACAAATTTACTCATTTTTAAGGTTTCAGGCTGACATTAATTGATTTTAAAATAATTTATACAGTCCAGTATACTCTTGATAGTATTTAAACGTAAAGCTTTTAGCAGGCATATTTTCTCGGTAACAACAAGCATAACCCTGAAAACTTTTCTTTATAGTGTTTACAGTGACATCTACACTCTAGCACTATATCATTGGTTGGTGCATGTACTCAGCTCACAGTAGACTAAAAATAAATTGGATGTAGGTCCATTGAAAAGCTAATTGTATCGTTTGCACATCGAGAATATGAAAATTACAGTGCTTAGTTAAATTCAAACAAATAAATCAAGCATTAGAAAGATAACGAATTAGAAAATAAAGTTCAGTCTCATTTGTGGATACAGTTTATTTAAAAACTATTCATGGACATCAAAACGATGTAGTATGTTAGGAAATGACTCGGATTGAATTTTTATGATGTTGAATTGCTTTACCATGCATTTAACCGCTTAATTAAATACCCACGATGAGTTCAAATAGACCAAAAATATTCCGTGAATTAAGGAAAGATAAGCATCATATTTCAAGAACCTCCTTGATCCTCCGCACAACTCCAGAGCATCGGAGCCGATAGATGTTTCCGGAGAGCTTCCATTGGCCCTACCAACTCTGGATGAAGTTTGTTCCACCATCAAAGCCCAAAAGAATAATAAAACGTTGGGCATCGATGAGATACCAGTGGAGTTAATCAAATATGATAGCAGTATTGTTCATAAAGCTATCCACAATGTCATCCAGCATATTTGGCAACAAGAACATATGCCGAAAGAGTGGAGCCAGTCAATCATTTTCGCTATCCATGAAAAGGTGACAAGCTACAGTGCGAAAGTTATAGAAGCATATCATTGCCTTGCATGGGGTACAAAATATTTACAAAGATCTGAGAAAATGAAATCAGTTCATATGCCAATAGCACTCTTGGGGAGTATAAAGATGGTTTTAGAGCAGGTAGATTTACAGCAGACCAATTTTTCACTATCAAGCAGGTACTGGAAAAATGCTGGGAGTTCAACATAGCCGTACAAGAAGTTTTCATCAACTTTAAGCAAGCAGGCGACAGTATTGCTCGTAACTTATTGTGCCATATAATGCTTCGCTTTGGTATCCGAGCCAAATCATCTTACCAAAATGACAATGACGTTAACGACCTCCTCAGTCCGCATCCGTAACCAACTCATTGACAACTTTGACACAAATATCCGGACTAAACAGGGAGATAGGCTGGCCCCATTCGTATTCAATTTGGCTCTGAAATATGTCATCGAAAAGCTAACTGTCGATACACGAGGTAAAGTAGCCTATGCGGACGACATCACCATTTTGTCACGGTCATTAAGAACCGCCAAATAACTCTTCCTGAAACTCGACAGCGAAGCAAAACTAGTAGGGCTACAAATCAATGAGAATAAAACATAACACAATTAAGAAAAAATCCCCAAAATATCACACTTGGCAAATACAGTATCGAAAATATGAGCAAATTCGTGTATTTGGGCGCCAAAATAACGATAACCGGTAATGACAGAGACATAATACAGTTCGCAAACAAAATATTTGATCCAGTTTTGACGATCTTGAAGACCATCTGCATACACAGGAAAACAAAGCTCCAAGTATACAAATCTGTGATAAAACCTGTGTTATGCTATGGGTGTGAAACCTGGACCCTAACCAAAGCATCCGAAAATACATTGAACGCCTTTGAGCGACGGGTCCTGAGGCGAATAATTGGAGCAAAGCTAGACGGGGACCAATGGCAAATTCAATACAACCATGAGCCGTATGAAATTTTTAACAAGATGGAGGTCTCAACGATTGTAAGATTGCGGAAGCTGCAATGGGCTGGCCATGTAAATCGTATGGAACAATAGAAACCCAAAAAGGTATTCGTTGGGAGAACTGAAGGCCGGAAACCAGGGGGGAAATGCTGGTTTGACTCGTTAAATGACGACAATTTATCGCTGTTTGGACTTAGAAATCGGAGGATGCGATCAATGGACCGAGAAAGTTGGTGGTGCCTGTTGCAGGAAGCGAAGGCCTAAGAGGGGCTGTAGCGCTACGAAAAACAAGTCAGAGAATTGTCTAAAAGAAGAATTTTACAAAGATTTAGTAATTTTACGTCTTGTATGTCCATCAGTCCGTACTGTCTAGCAGGGTTTCTTTTTTTATGGCAATTATTGAAAGGCGAATGTGTTACTTCAACATTTATATACTCATTTTATACGTAGTACTTAGTTTTGTGACACGAATTCATACTGCCCTAGCAACCACGCTTCATGTGAATCTTCAAAAAATGAGTTTTTCAACAATAACGAATCCAAATGCCTTAAAATGGATTAATTGAATCTTACAAAAGCAGATCCAAATCAAATCTTTTGCATTTCATTTCAAATGGGTAACATATTCCTGATAGTAACTTTGTCTTATCGAGAAGATTGATTTGGCACCGCTTCGATGGAATTCGTTTCATCATTTTCAATGTATTCTGAATTCGGTATCTGTTAAAGATATAACTGTTCATCGTCTCCCATGCTAGTTTCTAGTATATGATGCTCTTATTATTTTTTTTATTGGCAACCTTGTTGTGAAGCGGTAGCACTTGCAACATGATGTGAAATGTGTGTTTCTTTTTTGCACGTTGCCTAAATAAAATAAATGTCGTTTGTTTTTTAATTTTTTGTCCTAGTTTTATTTTACGAATCTTAACCATCTCAGTTTATGGATCCAGGTACTTTTTAGCGGCGTATGGGTTTGAGGCTCAGCAATATTGGGTAAGGAATCCAAATTTCGACATTTTTCAAGAGAAATGAAAAACTCAATGGTCGACGCAGTAAACGTTCGTACAGACACTAGCAGTCGTATTGTGACTGCTATTCGTAAACTAGCAAACGATGAATAGTGAAAAACATGAAAATGGCAAATTAAACTGAGTTTGAAAGAACGTTGCCTTGACTTCATTGTCAACGGATAACGTGGAACCGTCCGGGTGTCGCCAAAGCTGGTGACGAGACAACGCGCAAACTTCGTTTACTCAGCACGACCCACGATGAAATAGCTGCCATCTACGGTTACAAAAAAACTGACGCGAAAGAAGTTTGGGAGATGTTACTATCGGTATTTCAGCAATAGTCTCTAGATCGACTGTATATGTTGTTAAATGATTACTCCAAGATCTCGAAAAATGACGCACTTCCATCACAAAACATGCTACCTAACTAGCTAATGTGTGCCCCGTTGTCACTGCTACATCATCGTATTTTCAAAACAATTGGCTCTGAGTATCAATATTAACGTTCAACTTGCTATCTTCGCAGATAAATATTGAGGTTTCTTAGTTTTGCTTACTCCAAACACTACCGTATGCAATTTTGTAAAATTTAAACTTATGTAATACCGAGCCGCACTTGACAAAATGTTTGTGATAATTCAATATTGTAGCCAAGGGAAGAAATTTTAACGTTCATTCGTAAAACTACTAATTATAATATTACTTAAAGCAAGCTACGTAATATTTTTGCCTTTCAATGCCATACAATTAAACTTAGGTGGCTATGTTGCTTCCAATTCACAGCCACATAATAGAAAACGATAGCAGTAGCAAGCGCCAAAAGCACCATAGACCAACGCGAGCTAGGCATGCACTTAAATCAATCGAAGGCAAAAACAGATTCATAGGAAAGAAGCCCGCAATGCTCCAATAGCACATTTATGCACGAAGGTTGCTAGCAAAATGAGCACCGCATAATTTGCCTATTAAATTTGAGGGGAGTCATTGACACAGTGGGTTCACTACCAAACTAACCCGTGACTCCTAACAAACATATTCAGGCAAGTGTTGCTACCACAGCAACGGAGAACAACAAAAACAAGTTAGGTAGACAGACCTACGCTCTTGCCAGAAGAAGCATGTCAAAGAGATTTGCTTGTTTAAAAGAAAATACATTGTTTCTCCATTTTCAATTAAAAAAATCACTCAAATCATAAATCCCAAAAGCATTTATGTCATCTATCTGAAAATTTTAAGAAGATCAAATCAAAACTGCAAAATTGCTCGTTATTGTTGTTGTAATAGGATAAATTTCAAATGGATATAACTCCCGTTATATCCATTTGAAAACTTGTTTCTAACCCTAGGATGTTTACAAAGACCTTCTGGTACGAGCACTTTCCTGCTTAATCAACTTGTTTAGCGCTACAGCCGATTCTCGGGCCTACGGTTCCTGCAACAAGCACCTCCAACTGTCTCGGTCCATTGACCGCATCCTTCAATTTTGAAATCCGAGTAGCGATGAACTGTCTTCGTCGACCGAGTCAGGCCAACGTTTCCTCGGTTTCCTCACTGGCCTCCACCCTTCTGTTCTTCCAACGAATACCTTTTTGGGCATCCGTTGTTCATCCATACGATTCATGCAACCAGCAAATTGTATTTTCCGCAGTCTTACAATCGTTGAGACCATCGGCTCGTCAAAAATTTCATACAGCTCGTAGTTGTATTGAATTCACCATTGATTGCCGTCTAGCTTCACTCCGATTATTCGCCTCAGAACCTGTCTTTCTTAGGTGTTTCACGTCCATATCATAGCACAGTTCTTATCACAGAGTTGTATACCTGAAGTTTTTTTTTCCTGTGTATGCAGGTGGTCTTCAAGATCGTCAAAACGACCAAATATTTTATTTCTGAGCTGTATTCTTCGGCGTTTTTGTCTCTTTCATTACTGGTTCTCATTATTTTGACGCCTAAATATACAAATTCACACACATTTTTGATATTGTATTCGTCAAGTGTGATATTTTGTGATTTGAGGTATTTTTCTTCGACTGGGTCATGAGCTTTTTTCTATTTCCATTCATTTGTAGCCCTACTAGTTTTGCTTCGATGTCGAGTTTCCGGAATCTTTCTTTGACAGTTGTTAATGACCGTGACTAAATTTTGATGTTGTCAGTGTTAAAATGTGTAACAAAATAATAATGTTATCTCCATCTCTTAGCATTACACTAGAAACCTAGTCTAAGTGAAGTTAGTTGTATTACACAACAATTAAATGATTTTGGTCTGATTGCAACCACCATCTGAGTTTTATCATTAGATTATGGGCCCAGATTCATTTTCGTAAAAAAATTTTTTGGCACGTGCTAGTTTTTAAAATGTCGCAGAACTATATTACAAACGTTCCAAATCTTAGAGGTCGTGAGAATTATGACGACTGGTGGTTCAAGGCGTCAAATGTACTTTTTTTGGAAGGCATGGCGGACGCGATTATAGCTAAGTTACCGGCATCTAAGACTGCAGCCCAGAAAACTGAAGATTCGGTGGCGAGAGCGAAATTAATCCTCACAATCGATCCAGCGCTTTGTGTTCATATAAAGCAGGCAGAAACAACCTATGATTTATAGACAACATTTAAAAATATGCTCGACAATTCAGGCTACACGAGGAAAATTAGTTTACTTTGAAACCTCACCAATATTCGCCCAGGAAACTTTGGATCTATGACAACGACTGCAAGGAACAGGTTTCAAGATAACGGATAAGTGGATTGGTACATTAATGCTGGCTGGATTACCGGATAAGTATGTTCCAATGATAATGGCTATTGAACTCTCGGGGATTGAGATAACCGCAGATATAATTAAAATAAAGTTAATGGATATTTCTTCTGATGTAGGTGCTAACTCCAGCTACGAAAATGCATTTTTCGCAATAATATCTCAGAATTTGCAGCTTCACAGATATGACAGCACCAATCATGGCAGCCAAATTGGTATGAAATAATCGTCATACGTGAAAAATGTTAAAAATACAAAGTGTTATAATTGTAAACAAACCGGTCACTACAAAAACCAGTGCCCAAACTTGGATAAAAGCAAAAGAAGACAATCAAATGCTTTAAGTGCCATATTTCTGACTGGAAAATTTAACTAGAAGAACTGGTATGTTGACAGCAGTGCCAGTATACATATGACTGTGAGACGAGACTTGATCGCGAATCTATCACAGAACTTCGATACAAAGGAATCAGGCCAGCGTGGCAGTGTTATGTCCTGGTGATGTAAATATAGTGACAGTCGGGAACGGTAGCAAATGTGACATCACAGTTTCCGATGTACGGTCTGTACCAGAATTGACAACAAATTTGCTTTCTGTGAGTCAGCTGATAGAAAATGGAAAAAGGGTGATTTTCAAGGAAAATATTGCTACTTCTATAATCAGCAGAAGATACTTGTAGGTGATGCTGAATTGATGAACGGCGTGTACAGATTGCATACTTTGGAAGCGGATGAGACATTAGTAGCGATGCCAACAGTGACAAATAGCAGGATGTGGCATAGGCGCTTAGGACACATAAATATTTCCAGCTTAAATAAAATGAAACAGGCGGTAGATGGAATTCCTTTCCCTGAAGTGCTAAAAATTGAAAAATCAGATTGTATTGTTTGTTGTGTGGTAAGCAGGCAAAGTTACCATATCAAAAACGCTGCTCGAAATCCTAAGGCATGCTGGACTTAATCTATGATGGTGTAGGAGGCCCGATGAAATGCCTGTCAATCCGAGAGTTTAAGTATTATGTTTTGTTTGTAGACGACTACAGTAAGATGGCATTCGTTTATTTTTTAAAAGCAGAAGATGAAGTATTTTAAGTATTTTAAGTCCTTGTTGAGAAACAAAAAAGCGAGAAAATCAAAACTATTAGAATAGACAATGGAGGTGAGGTTTGCAGCCTTCAGTTTGAGAAGTATTTAGCGGAGCAAGAAATAGTCCGCCAAAAGACTAATGCTTACATACCACAGCGAAACGGCTTATGCAAACGTATGAACAGAGCTGTAGTAGAGAAGGCTAGATGCTTGCTGTTTGATGCCGGCTTAGATAAAAAGTTTTGGGCTGAGCCTGTAAATACTACGGTATACTTAAGAAATAGATCTGTAGTTTCTAGACTGAATGATAAAACACCTTATGAGGCCTGGACAGGCATGAAGCAGAACTTGAGTTATTTACGTGCTACGTGCTGTGCAGAGGATACAGTTGATACTGCAGTGCAGTGGTAACCTTTACTAGTTGCATGGGAGAACAGGCCAGATGTGTCCGATGACCAGAAGACCAGATCAGAAATATCCGATTCTGAAGAAGAAGATGACAATGACAGCACTTTTGTACCAGATGTAGAAGATCCCTTGTCGAATACTGACTATAATTATTATGATACCACCTAAGACTTAGAGATAACACCTTTGAACCCAGAAATTGAAGAAACCGGCAAGAAAATTAGAAGAAAATCAGAGACATATGGTATAAACAATTTGAGTCTTGCAGAATGTCAAAAAGGAAGTGAATGGGGAGACAACATACTTGAAGAAGCTTTGCATAGTCCTGAAAGTCAGTTCTGGAAGGCAGCCACGCAAGAGGAGTTGAATTCTTTTGAAGAAAATGAAGCTTGAGAGGAAGTGGATCGTTCCAACAACAAAACAGTGCTTCAATGCAAATGGGTGTTTAAAAAAATATGACAGCGACAACAATGTGAGATATCGTGCAAGGTTAGTGGCGAAAGGTTTTTCTCAAAAAGCCGGTAAAGATTATCATTATCCCCCATGCTTCGATACTCTACCTTAAGACTTTTGTCTGCATCTGAAATAAAATTAAATTTAGATGTACTCGTATATCACCTTGACCGAATAACTGCCTTTTTAAATGGTTTACTGAAAGAAGCAGTGTACATGAGCAAATGTATTACTGATGATTGTAACAAGGCTGATAACAAAGTATTTAAATAATAGCGTGCCATTTATGGACTAAAACAGTCTTCCAGAGCATGGAACCATAAAGTTGATAGTTATTTGCAAAGTTTAGGCTAAAGAAGATCAAAATATGGTTCATGTTTATACACTAAATTTGAAAGAAACGTCAAAATGATAATTGCCTTGTTTGTAGATGACTTTTTTTGTTTTTTACAACAGTAAATCAGCATTTGATTTGTTAGTAGATGAGTTAAGCAGAAGATTCAAGAATAAGAATCTAGGCCAGCTGAAAAAATGTTTTGGGAATTAAAGTTAAAATTGGTAAAAATGTAATATCTGTTGATCAAGCAGAATACATTGAAAATTTACTAGAACAGATGAATCTCAAATTGGCAAAAGCTAAGAAAGTTTCCTATGAGTATCCCTACCAGCAACTTCTAAGTAGCTTAATGTACTTAACAGTCCTAACTAGACCTGACCGCTGTTCATTGTTGTCGCGAGGGGACGCCTTTTGCTCGGGCTTCGTTTACGTTCTATTCTTACCTAGTTTTTATGGAGTAATAATAATCGTGATTTGTTAAGTAAAGTAATTTAATCATCAATTCATTATTCCCGCGTAGTTAATTAGTTAGTGTTACCCAATTAGGCCCTAACACCTTCTTAATAAAATTAACTTCCTCGTACCAGTGATTTAGTAGTACTACCAGAGACTCAATTACATTATTACATTGACCCAGTTTTATAAACAATTCGTTATCATCAAACGCAAGCATATCTTCGCGTAAATTTGTGTCATTACGATAACTATTTTTGTTGACTGTGTAAATTGTGCAAATCGTTTGTTGTATTTTGGTGTCAGATTGCATTTGCATTTTTTCGTGATTATTGTTGACTGTGCAAGTTGCGTGAAATTGTTTTTGTTTTGGTTTTGGCTTTTACTTGTTAATGACCTTGACTAAAATTCTTAATAATCTGTGTACCAGTTTTAACAATAGCAGATATATAAATAAACTAAATAAATAAATTATTAAATTGTATTATATCTTGAACAATAACCCATAAGTGTGATCTCCCCAATTGCATGGCCTTCGATCATACTTTTAAGTATGTTATATGCAAGAGTTTCTGTTCCCGCAAACTGCACGGTGCTTGCATGGATGCTCCAAGAGACTGGTTTCATCCTTTCTTGGGGTCTTATTTCATATGTTCAGACTGCCAACACGTTGAACACAAATTTCGAGATTTATATGATTGAACTACTGATCGCATTGATGTCCTCATCAATGAAAAGGACAAGCTAATTGCACGCCAGAATGCAAAGTCACGTGCAAACCATGAAAGCTTCGTTGAGATGGCATCTAGTTTTGATGAGCTTGCGACTGCACTTTCAGGCAGCAATGTCAAGGTCACGAAAGCACTCAAAGCAGTCGACTCCCGTCTTATTGTAATGGAAAATCAGATTGCAAATCTTCAACTCCAAAGTACTGAAACTTTAAATAAAAACTGAATGGACGAGATACGGAGAACAACTAACTTCATAACGCAACAAAACGCCTCACAACACTCGAAGCTGATTGCGAAAATTGAAGAGTTCGAAAAAAAATTGCCACCATGGAGAATATAGTTCATGAACACTGTGCAGCTCAATTAACAGCAAAATGCCCTTCTAGTGTTGTTATACAGGTATAGGCAATTGCCATTCATGCTACAAAGGCGATACGCCCATTGAAAGACCTTCGATCCAAGTTCCAGTAGTCTCTTCTATTTTCAAATTGGGCACAACCTGGTCTTTGGATGACTGGAATAAAAGATTAAAGAAATTGGAGTCAGTCAATTCAGCAAGTGTTCAAAGAACCACAAAAGCCAGCGAAAACATCTGGGAGATATTTTACCTCAAGAAAGTACCTAAAAATCTGTATGCCGTTGGGTTGCAGCAGAAATTTAAAACGTGTCTGATGATCAAAGGCTGCAAAGTGGAAGATATCCCAAATCGTAAGAAACGAAGGCCATCATTCAAAGTGCTTATTCCAAGGAAATATGCCTGGCTTTTTAATAACCTCCGAGTCAAAAACGGCGATTATATCTGGAAGGATATGGTATTCAGCAAGTGAAAATCAACCAAGTCAACAACCGGAAATAAATACCGAAAAATGTCATCAACGAAACCATCGCATGAACATCAAATTAAAAAAAAGTATACGTTAAACACAACTAACCAAGATCTTAACTCTAAGCCTTCTACTAACACAGTTGTAAACCCTATTTCCCATTAAGTTTCAATAGACACTACTCCCAGTTCCGTTGACATTACCATAGAAAATCCATCCACTTCGCTCATAAAAAATAATAGTACTTCTAGCAGTTTCCCATCTGCAAGTACCAATGATCTGGTAGAAGAGCGTATTGTCCCCACTTCAATCGCCGAAAATAAGGAAAAGTCCACTGAATACTCAAATTTTGTACATGGAGGTGTACAGATTCCATCCTTAGCTCATATAATTCAACTACAAGCCTCAACAGTAAACTCGACGAATGAGAAGAGTTCATTTTTAGACCCCTTACTACCACCATTTATGAGGGCAACAATCAACTCTAGCAAAGATCTCGAGTCCAAATATCTCCTTTCTAGGCTAAGAGATAACAGAATTTACGATAACGTGAGACTATTCCTGCCCTATCTGCACAAAGCTCCTGATACTTCGGGTATCGATGGTAAAATAAAAATAAACATTAAAGTTTCAAACCAACGAGAAGGTCTTCCCATTGAAAAAGAGGCTCTCCCTGGACTTTATTTTAAATACCATGAAAATACGGTATATCTACAGCCCACGCCAAAAAAGATCTGGACACTTATTCTTCACACGTAAGCAGCAATTATATATCTTCTCCTCAACGATCTAGCGAGCAACACCAGAAATTTTTTCGTTGCCAGTAAAACCCCACTCAGTTCCAATCGCCTCATACTCTTTTACCACAACTGTGGTGGTATGAAGAGAAAAATCAATAAACTCTTTCCCTGACCGAGACATGGTTAAACAATTTATTTGTAGGCGAAGAGATTCATGATGGAAACTGGACTATTTATAGGGATGATAGAGATTATCATAGCACTTGACAGACCCGGGGCGATGACGTTCTTATTGCTGTGCATAATTCCTTTTCCAGCAAGCTGGTCAGCACAGTTCCAAATCAATTTCATCATCATAAATTCATCCGCATCAAAGTGGGAAAGTCGGATTTATACGTTGGTGTTTTTTATATTCCACCTAAATCAGGTGAGATAATCTACAATGAAGGGTTTAATGTAATTTCTTCGCTGGCGGATTTCATCAACGAAGAAGACAAAATTATCATCTCTGGCGACTTCAATCGCCCTAATTTGTCATTCATGGTCGACGAAACTGATGGTGGTCTTCTGCCAATAAATCTTTCGAACGATATTGACTTCGAACTTTATATGGTAATGATTCGCAGCAAATTGTTTTGACTCCCAAGCATTACGGCAATTGCCTAGATCTGATATTTACAAATGCATACGACGACGTAGCGGTCAATCTGACTGGTGAAACAGAGCACCTATTTTCTGATAGCCTCCACCATTCTGCACTTTCTATTGAGCGCAAACCAGCCATCTTACAATAACAATATTGTATACGACTTCTATAATGCTGACTATGATAGCATAAATAACTATCTTCGTCAAATTGACTAGACTAGTACTCTTACAACGTTAGGTGTAGACGGTACAGTAGCACGTTTTTACAAGATTTCCTTGGACGCCGTTGAAAGGCAAGTACCTAAGATAAAAAAGAAGAACGAACTCTCTGAGCCTTGGCTAGATAGTGAGTTCCGTTACTTGCGAAATCAAAGAAATAAGCTTTATAAAATAATTCAATCAAGATCCAATGTGAACGATGAGATGAAATCCAAATATGATGAGCTGGCGAAGGAATTTCAAATTAAACCCCGGGAAGCATGTACATCATATGTTAACACAATTGGTGAAAAAATTATTCGTGATCCAAAAAAATTCTTTGATTTCGTAAATATAAAACGCAAGTCTCATGACTTTCCTAAATTCATGATATATCAGGAATCTAGCTCTTCCAACCCAATGGATATTTGTGAATTTTTCGCCAGCCACTTTCGATCCATTTATTTTACAACCAGCTCTTCGTACTATGCTCTTTCCTCGGATCTAAATTCAGCCGTTTTAAGTAAGGAAATTTTTATCTCAAAAGATGAAATACTTAAAGCAATAGAAGATCTTGAGCTCATTAAAGGACCAGGCCCTGATTTACTCCCTCCTTACTTTTTATTCAAATGCAGAGAGCTATTGATCTTACCCTTATATATCCTTTTTAACAAATCGCTTGCTACTGGAATTTTCCCCTCATCTTGGAAGTCATCACATTTGACACCAATATATAAAAATAAAGATAAGGGGTCGGTTGAGAATTACAGAGGTATTGCTATTTTATCAGCCACACCGAAATTATTTAAAAAAATAGTCTGCTCCAAATTATCTCCCATTATTGAGCCACGGCTTAGCGATCAACAGCATGGGTTTCGTAAAAATCGCTCGACCACAACTAATCTATCCGTGATGGTGTCTAGCATTCTCTGTGAAATGGAGTTGGGGCACCGAATTGACGCAATTTACACTGATTTTAGTAAAGCGTTCGATCGGGTCAACCATGAAATCCTAATACACAAGCTTAGAAGATTCAGAATCGGTGATTTCTTACTGAACTGGCTCGGCTCATATCTCCATAATCGGACTCAAAATGTTAAATTTCAAGGTTTCATATCCAAAGAAATAAATGTTTGCTCCGGTGTACAACAAGGCAGCTATCTGAGCCCTCTCCTTTTTAGGTTTTTGTACTAAAATACAAAACCCTATTGCAATCACGACCTGTGTCCGTCCGTCCGTCCGTCTGTATGTCACAGCAATTTTTCTCCGAAACTATAGAGGCTACAGCCATAAAACTTTGTAGAAAGGTCAGAAGTGGTGACCTCTTGAAAGTTTAAGGGTGGACAGTTTTTTCAAAGGGGTTTAAGGGGGTCTCCCCATACAGGGAGGTGACCCCTCAAAAAAAAATTTTCACCATTGGTAGTCGAGTAGAGTGTCATTGGAAAGGTCTTAATAAGATCTTTTCAAAACAAGCCTTAAAATTGCCCTATAAGTCCGAGGGGAGCAGGGGAAGGGGAAATGTACGAACTTTCTGACCCTAGAGTAGCTCACGAGGACGAGATTATATCATTGAGTTTCTTTTTAAAACGCTTCATATAATTTTACCTCAACATGATCCTGCATAGCTCAATTACTCGCATTTACCTGTACTTCGTCATGCTGAAAATCATTCAAACTTCTAACATAAGAAGGGCATACACAGAGCCATACTGGATAGGGAGTACGCAAACATGAGGAAGTAGGGTGAAAATCTATAAAAAGGCCCTATGCAGGCTCTGATCCTATTCAGCATCCATTGGTTCGACCTATTCAAAGCATGAGCTTGCGATGAATGGTGTGGCGTGAAGTAGTGCTGCATCCCATAGTCATTTATAAGTTTGGCGAATAGCTTGGAGACGATCTGGACACCGTTGTCAGAGTGAAGCAATTCTGAAAATCCAAAGGTTGAAAAGATTTCGCCCTCTAAATACCGCACTACTGATTCTGCAGTCAGTTGAGTCATGAGCTTGAGCCATATGAACTTGGTGTAGTGGCTCAGGACCACAAACAATAGTGTATTCTTGCTTATAGAACGAGGGCATGGGTCCATTAAGCCAACAAACAGCTATGCATAGGCCGCACCAAGTCTCAAGATACGCCCATAGGGGGTTTCAATTTGGATTTTGTAATAAACATAAGCAGTCGGACAGCCCCGTGGTGATCAGGAGTGGCTCCTCCTGGAGAGATAAGGTGGTCATTTCGTTGAAGCTGCTTACTTTGTTGTTTTACTAGTTTAAAGTAAACTACATCCGTCAAGTTTCCATCCTTTAGGCAGAGATGAGTGGCTCACTTGCATAATTTGTTGTTTTACTAGTTTGAAGTGAACTACATCCGTCAAGTGTCCATCCTTTAGGCAGAGATAAGTGGTTCACTTCAGCCACTTTAACATCATTATGTCTTCGGAGAAAGTAACGGTTGCTTTTTGTTCGTTTGTCTCAAGCCTCGGTGTCCGCTAAATTTAGGAAGACAAAAAAAATTTTGAACTACTGCAGAGTAGCTTATTTGACACATAATCGAATATTTCTAAAGATAATAAAAATTGATCGGTACGCCTCGTAGAGTAGAGTGTGTGTGATGAATATTCGTGGCTCGACAAGAACCCGCCTCATATGATCCCGCAAATGCTAGTCGTCAAACACGCGTACGCGGTCGTTAAGTGAAGTTAGGTGAGCTAGGTTTTCTTTATAACTCGCTGACACTTGTGCAGACAATCGGCACTCGCGTCCTACACGAATTTTCAGAAAAAAAATTCATTACAATTTGGACGGCTTGACCTGTTTGCATTTCGAGCAATTTTGGATGAGCTGGATCACATCTTGATGCAAACGAGGCAAATAATAATATCGTTGGAAAGCCTCAGTTGTCTTTTACGAGTCCCACAATGCGAGCTCCGGGGAACATCATGAGCTTGTAGTCTAAGAGCCTGCTGTTGACCATCAGGAACCCATAATTTCGTTCGGGGACTATCCGAAGTCAGCGAAGCAGGAGAATCAATGCTGATGTAAACATAAGCATCAGCAGGGGAAAACACCACTCCCCTTCGAGCTCTCAAATTTCAAATTTACCTATGAGCAGACGAACCGATTCAATTTTTATTGTTACCCTCACCATTTGACATTAACGTAGCATACTTTGAAGGGCTCCGTAAAGTAAACATAGAGTCACCGATAAACTTTCTTCTGGAGTGTGTTGTTTGTTTTCTGGGTAGTAAGATCTATAGCATCTTCTGGAATTCTTCGTTCGTGGTGGCTCAGCCGCCTGAACACGCCGATGATGTTATAGAGCATTACATACTTTAATGTTGCCAAAAGAAAGGTTTGTACATTTTTAGGGTTTTGTACTAAAATACAAAACCCTATTGCAATCACGACCTGTGTCCGTCTGTCCTTCCGTCCGTCCGTCTGTATGTCACAGCACTTTTTCTCCGAAACTATAGAGGCTACAGCTATGAAACTTTGTAGAAAGGCCAGAAGTGGTGACCTCTTGAAAGTTTAAGGATGGAAAATTTTTTCAAAGGGGTTTAAGGGGGGTCTCCCCATACAGGGAGGTGAACCCTCAAAAAAAAAAGTTTCACCATTGGTAGTCGAGTAGGGTGTCATTGGAAAGGTCTTAATAAGATCTTTTCAAAACAAGTCTTAAAATTGCCCTATAAGTACCGAGGGGAGCAGGGGAAGGGGAAAATGTATGAACTTTTACCGTGTAATAAAGTCCCAACAAGATACATTATTCTTTCAAAACAAAATCAACTCCCTGTTAGAATGGTTCCGAATTAACCAACTCTCCTTGAACTTTGAAAAATGTCAAGTTATAAGTTTTTCACGGAAACGCTTAACTTTAACCAACAATTATCATCTTTACCATCATAAACTTAGCCGGGTGGATAGCATCGTAGACCTTGGTGTCACTTTGGACAAAAAAATGCGTTTCCATTTACATTACGATCATGTCATCAGTAGGGCCAGTAAATTCCTTGATTTTATCAAACGTCAATCTAAAGAATTTGAGAATGTATGGGTCTCTAAGCCATTATATCTTTCTTTAGTTCGTCCCATCCTTGAATATGCTTGTCTAATCTGGGACTCGAGCTTTAATGTTCATACCGACAGAATTGAGTCGGTTCAAAAACAATTCGTCCTTTTTGCGTTAAGATCATTATTTAATCCAAAAAATTTTCAGATTTGCCATCATATGAGCATAGACTTCGAATCCTAAATATATCAACGCTGGCCTCTAGAAGATCTATGTTTGCCTGCTGCTTCGTGTTTGATATCCTTAGAGGCACTATTAAAATACCATTCCTAGCTGACAGAATTAAGGTCCATGAGATATCGCGATTCACTAGACATTCGCGTCTGCTGATTGAAGAGCGACACCATACAATTTACGCGGATAACGAGCCTGTAAACCGATGTTGCAAAGCTTTTAATTCACTGAGCACTCTTTACTCTCCAACCATCTCCAGGTCCAATTTCAAAGCTTTTTTACTAAGCACCTTATCCTCCGAACTCCATCCCTCAAACCTAGATTAAGAACGATATTTTATTTTACTATTCATTATATTTTACTTTTTTGGCTTTTTTGTAACGATGCCTTGTTTGGGAATGAAAAAAATTAATTTATAAATAAATAGATAAATATTTCTCACCTTGAAACAGCTGAAATGCCTACAGATATTTTAACGAAAAGCTTAGGCTCAATCAAACATTATTACTTTATGAAAAAGTTGGGTATTTCGCCTGTTTCATAACGATCGGGTTCAAGTCTTCGTTATTTTGTTATGGGGAGGTGTTAGAATGTGTGACAAAATAATAATGTTATCGCCATCTCTTAGCATTAAACTAGAAACCTAGTCTAAGTGAAGTTAGTTGTATTGCTGGTTCATCAAAATTGCACAATAAATGATTTTACGAGTAGTCTGATTGCAACCACCATTCGAGTTTTATTATTAGTCAGCATAGGCCATCACTTGGCTTGACTTATATAATAACGTGCCTCTTGTATCGACAGGTAGCTCTCTGATGACACATTCCAGAACCAAATTGAATAGCAACGGGCCAGCCCATTTCCCTGTTTTAGTCCGATATTTGTGTTGAAGGCATCGGTGAGTTGATTATTGATGCGGTATTGGGAGGTTGTCGACGTCATTGTCATTTTGGTAAGATGAACTAATTTAGCTGGGATACTAAAGCAAAGCATTATTAGGTTCTTCTGGAAAAGCTTATATTCTTTCATCATTGGGAAAAGCATTTTTGCTGCTGTTTTAGCTGCCAGAATCGTAAATATTTTTATATTAAGAAAATCTCACAATCTAGTTCTTTAATCGTTGTATCATGAAATGTACATATAAAATACCGTGAGTTAATATTTTATCTATGAAATATCGATGAAATGAACTTGGCTCGCCATACTCAATACAACCCATACAACCAGGCACCATTTTAAACGTTTCTTTAGCGGAACTCGACCTCTTTGAACCCAACAATTTATTTATGGTCACTGATTACTCTTCCTCCTTCTCTTGCAAAATTTCTTCCTATCTAAGAATTTCCGTCAAATAGACCAACGTTCCATAAAATCTCTCCACGATAAAATCCAAGTGTACGCCGACCTTGTCGATTTGCTCCTTGGACTAAAAAACCCTTTCGATGAATGTCATGTATGAGAGCATCTCAACTATTATTTATGAAGTATACCAGCTATGCATATGCAAAGCGGAGCATCTTCCCCACGGAAAGTTGTCATGTTTGCACACTTCCTATCGTCGCCAGATCTGAAAATATGATACAGCTCAAAAGAGAATTTAAATAGGTTGAATGAGAGCGGTTGGAAAACAAAACTAACTTGTTCAGATTCTTAGCTACATATTTGGAAGGATAACGCAAACAATGTTTCAGACGCAACATGATGCAACTTTAACATCCAAAGGACACAACACAACTCGGGTGAGGGTGACATGGGATTAGCAGCTGCATGAGATAAAATCCAACGACATAAAGGTGCAACTCAAGTTTCTGCACTGTGCTTAAGGACACCATTCATATATGGATGTATGGTTCTATTTGGAATTCCTTTAGAGAAGCATGGAGTGGCACAGCATTGGAACTTGACGGTTTTGTTTGTAGTTGTATGAGCTTTCGTTTTCATTAGATGGATTGAACATCGGATTCACAAGGAGCTCCATCGATTAATGTTCTTCGGAGATAATTATAAGTTAGACGTGATCTGAAGCCTGAGGATATTTACAAGTCGTGAAATTTCCTGCTCTAATTGAATCAGGATTCCTTCCTTGCGTTCATTCGATGGTGGAAGCGCCGACATTATGTGTTGAATATAAATGCCCAAGAATCAATATGAACCGTCTCCCGGTACCAACCGCCAAAAATTTGAACTATTAATAGTGTGGGTTCATTTTGAATTTCCGATTCGCATGGCACAAATGTGCGACCTACAATCTTCAGCGAGTTAGAACTTCTACCTAGAAGCACTCGAGCATGTCTTTATTACAACGGAATGTCGTTACATCCGCATGACCGGGCAATTGTTGCTGCCATTCATTATTTCTGTTTTGGCGCTAACTCGCAACGTGGAAAATTCTAAAATCTGGACGATACTCGCAATTTAATGGAAACTATTCTCTTGGCGATGTGATGCGAAGATTGACTGTGATTAGAGCTGGTGACCTGGTTTGTGCAAGTGAAGGTGTTAATTTAAAAGTCACATTGTTTTAATTGTACGCTATGAAAGTTCACAAGCGCAGTTACATTGAAATGCAAATGATCAGAGCAATTGTTGTGCAGTGAATTGAAATTTGTGAAGATACAATTCCGTGATAAGGCTTTAGTTAGTGAGATAGTCTAATAAATTGTTTGTGTTTGGTGCATTTTTAGTGAAATTTTTGAAGAACAACTGTTTAATGGCTATCCGAGAACATTTTGCTGTGATTTTTTAACCAAGAAAATTATTTTTTGTTAATTTATACATTGATAATAAGGTACAGAAGTTGTCATTAATTTTGCAGCTCTGAATTTTTCCAAACCTTATCAAAAGTAATGATAGTAGCAGTTTTGAATTCAAATAGGTCTACCTAAAGATTCCGCGTAACATCTGAGTCATTAATAAAGCCTTCGGCGATATAATGTGCATGATAAATTTAAATTTATAAACTAAATTTTTGAATGTAATGTACGGTGAGTCACTTGGGTATTCGTACAGAGTCAAACATACCTTAAGTTCTGTAGATGATTCAGTTTTTGACATTGATTTTCTAAAAAATTTTGTATTACAATGTAATTTAGCAAATCAGTACATAGTTAGAAAGACAATTTTTTTAAGTATATCAATCCCTTAGAATTTATTTTGTACACAAATAAAAAAAATTCAAAGTTTATGTCACTTGGTAATTCGTAGAGTTTTCAATGCACTGGTACAAAGTATTTTATGGTCATTTTTAGGGTTTTTTAAAATTATTTGTCCGTCCGGCCGTCCGTGTGTCACAGCACTTTTTCTCGCGCACCGTATAAACTACAAATATAAAATTTTGCATATAGGTGTAAGGTGATCCTCCTCAAAGTTTCACTAGAAGAAACAGTTTTGCAGGGTTCTTAAGGGGGGTCTCCCCATATAGGGGAGTGGCCCCTGAAAAAATATATCATCTAAGGTAGTCATATGTGTATCAAATGAAAGGTCTTGATAAGAACTTTTGAAAACGGTTCTTCAACGGACTTTTTTGTTTCGGGGGATGCACATGGAGGGGAAATACACGAAAAATTTGTGAAAAATTCGTGAATACACTTAATGAAAATCATTTTACAATTCAATATATAATAAAGCGCTTCATACCCGAAAACCGCATTGCGGAGAAGAAAATAAAGGCACCATGTTTTTGTTGAATGAGAGTCGTTGGATGGTTTGAAGAATTCGTGATAACTCTAAATTAAGTGCGCTTAAGTCAGCTGTATTCAGGAAAGCAGGTGTGTGTCAAAACTATACGGAAAGTATTGATGAGAGATGGTTATAACGGACAAGTGCTAACCATCCCCATCGGAAAAACTTCCTATACTTCTCCGATAAATATGGTTTACTAAGGATGCCGAGTTTTGAAACAAAGTTATTTTTGTAGATGAGCCCAAATTTAATTTATTTGGCTCAGATAGGCGCAAGATGGTTTAGAGAAACTCAATTGAAGAGCTTCATATGCAAAATCTGTGCGCCACCGTGAAGCGTGGCGGTAGTTACGTCTTAGTTTCGGGTTGTATGTCAGCAAATGCTTCCTCCAATCATCACGATTCCACGACCTTATCTGCCAATTGTTTCTCCCAACAAGGATCTGCTGGCAGCTTCTATTGTGTCTTCCCATCGAGTCCTTGGTCTTCTCGCTGGACATCTACCGTATGTTCTATCCGTCAATATTACCTTGGGTAGCCGGTTTTCTTCCATTCTTTCTACATGGCCAGCTCATTGCAATCTACGTACAGTGACGGACAAAAGTCTACGACAATTCCTTATATTGAGATACCGGTTACTTGGAAGCTTTAATCAAAAATCCATTCATGCACATTTTTCAGTAAAGTAAATATATTTATAAACAAGTTGAGTAGACAGACCTATGCTCATGTCAGAAGGGTTTTGTACTCAACTTACAAAATGCAGTAACCAGCAACGAATAAAATCAAGAAACACGTCATGGTCGAGGATCATACTATCATTACCAAAGTTGAAAGAATTTTGACTTCTGAATTATTTGTTAAAGTTATACCCATAAATACCTCGCTTGATAATTTTTTCAGATTTTTTAGATCAAGGGTGTCCATTCGCGAGGAAGGAAACACATTTTTCATATATTCCCCCCTGTGCCCCTACTGAAGCAAAAACTGTCAGTATAAGAACTGTTTTGAAAAGCTCTCATAGAGAACTTTCATTTGATACTCATGTCGGCTACCTTTCATGAATTTTTTTTCCAGGGGCCACTCCTCTGTACTGTAATCATCGATTCATGGCCTATTTTTTCAAATCCTAAAAAGGTTACAAAGCCCTCTTGCTAGGAGCTCTCTCCTGCCTCTTCGACTTGTTTCAATTGCATGTACTCATCCTCATGATACCTATCATTCCTGAGATTTTCATGCAAATCCTAGCAAAGCTGTAGTGTCTAAGTCGGTAAAAAGCGCATATGGCTACATAGCCATATGTTTCCATAGTAATACAAGGCACATTGTTCCATAGTCATACAGGAAAATTCAAATCGCTATAACTTCGTTAAACACTATTAGATCTTTATAAAACTTTCAGAAAAGATTAATCTTCTAAATTGTCATCTGTTTGCCAAATTTCATTGAATTTAAGGGTACCGTTTAGATTTTATTCAAGAAAACATAAAATCGATAAATCATACTATTACTAACAAAGTTGAGTGAATTTTGACTTCTCATGTATTTGTCGTTGTTGTACTCAATAAGTCCTACATTCATGATTTTTTTCCAGATTTTTCGGATGGGAGGTGTCCAATCGCGAGGGGGGGTACGCGAAAAGTTCGTACATTTCCCCTTCGCCTGCCCCCCTCGGTATTCACAAGGCAATTTTAAGACTTGTTTTGGAAAGATCTCATTAAGACCTTTCCAACGACACCCTACTCGGCTACCAATGGTGACAGTCAGGGCCAACTCAGTTGTATACACAAAAAAATTTCCAACTAAACGTATCGGAATGTCATCAGTATTTGTTTATTTGCTCTTATTATCATTCCATATATGTGTTGCTGCAATTCTGCCTTAGTTTTATCGCTAGTTTCTAACTGTAAGGACCGCAAAATGTCCTCGCGCAAAAAATTTCTACTGATATCCGAAATTTGATCGTACAGTATAAAAAACTCAATAAATCGTGCTCGGAAATGACAAAATTACTGAAATTAAAACAAGCTTCTATGTAGACAATCATCAAAAACTTTGAAAACAGTAGTTCCATTGAAAATAAGCCGCGAACTGGCCGACCAAAAACATGTCGCGCAGAGACATTAGTTTCATTCTAAAAGAAGTGAACAGCAATCGTAAAATAAGTGCTCCATATTTGGCGAAACAAGTGACTACAGAAAGGAAAAAGGATTTTCATGCAAGAACCATCACGAGAGCACTAAATATTAATGGGTTTCAAAGCAGAACTCCATGTAAAAAGCCATTAATATCCGCCAAAAACAGACTTCTGCGTCTACAATTCGCCAAGGCTCATATTGGCAAGGACAATGATTTTTGGAATCGCATTCTTTTCACCGATGAGTTGAAACTCAACATTTTCGGAAGTGATGGTCGCAGCAAAGTATGGACGAAAAAAAACGCGGCTTTAGAGACCCACAATTTGGTTCCCACTGTCAAGCCCTGTGGAGGTAATGTGATAGTTTGGGGAGCCATCGCTGTATCTGGGTATAGCAGATTGGCTTTTTTAGAATCTACGATGGACCGTTATGTTTACAAGAACCTGTTAGAACAATATTTGAAGCCATCAATGGAGAAGTTGGGTCTTGGATAGATGGATTTTCCAACAAGACAATGATCCAAAACACACAGCACTTTTCGTCAAGAACTGGTTGTTGTACTACGCTCCCAGGCAGCTTAATAAGCCTCCACAAAGTCCAGTTTTAAACCCAATAGAGCATGTACGGGAGCTTTTGGAACGGAAAATTCAAAAATTTTGCATGAAAAATAAAAATTTGTTGAAGGAAGCGCTTGTTGCAGAAACTGGTATACCCCTATGACTACAAGCAGTAATTGATACGAAAGGGGGTCCAACCAAATATTAAGCAAGCAAAAAGTTTTTTAAAATTCCAATGCGTTTAGTTGAAAATATTTTGTGTAAAAGTCAGCTAGCACTGGCTGTCGTAGAGTTTTGTCCATTCATTTTTTTAGGTTTTTACGGATTTCTCCTTAAGTTTCTTATGAAATGTTTTTTCTTTATTTTTTTATAAATATATTCACGTTACTGAAAAATGCACATCATTGCATTTTTGATTAAAGCTTCCAATCAACCAGAATCTCAATATAAGGAGTTGTCGTAGACTTTTGTCCGCCACGGTAACTTTACGAAAAAGAAAACAGGTAGATCGTCAAAAAGTCCATACAACTCATCATTGTAACGCAGTCTCTACTCTGTTTCTTGTTTCACTAGGCCATCGATTTTCTGAAGCACTTTGCATTCAAATACGTTCACAGCCTTTTTGGCCTCGTTCATCGGGTTTCATGTTTGACTTCCAGATAACAGCACAGGTTTGATTAGAGTTTTGTAAATGCGGGGCTTATTTTCCCGTGCCCAACTCTGGACGTTAGAATGATAAGTACGGAGCAGTATGTTTCATTTGCGGCATTTATATGGCGTCCACTCTCATCCTTTTCAGCACTTCTTCTATTCAAATTGGCTCCATAGTAGATAAAGCTATCCACACAATTTCAAGGTTATAGTCGCTTACGGTCAGGTTTTGTCGAACTGAAGTTTTCTTCCTCGTTTGAATCATGAATTTAATTTTAATTTCATTAACTTCTAGGCAAATCCGGTTGGTTTCAGATTCTAGGCTCAAAAATACTTCTTTGGCATCAATCTTAGATGTGCCATAATATTGACATCATCAGCATATGCAACCAATTGTGTAGACTTGAACATTAGGGTACCCAAGATTTTAGCTGATCTCTTCCTGAAGTCGTATTCCAACGCAATATTAAAGAGCATTGGGGCAAGTCCATCCCCTTATTTTAAGTTTGATTCCATTATAAAGCTGTCCAATAGTTCACCGTTTACCTTGACCTTGGACTCTGTGTTTAGAATCCTGACCTTGAACATGCGAACTAGTTTCGTTGGGACGCCAGTGTCAAGCGTTATTTTGTACAGTGCATTTCTGTCGACACTGTCGTAAGCTTGTGTGAATTCTACAGAGAGTGCACTTCGATGTTTTATTCGCAGCACTTTTCAAGCACGTGCTTTACTTCGAAAGCCTCCCTGATACTGCCATAAAATACTTTCGTAGTACAACTTTAGTTTTCTTCCTATGATGTTGGAGGGATGATTTATAAGACATACATAGCAGAGCGATGCCTCTATAATTTTCATACCTTAATTTGTCCTTCTTTTTGTGTACAGGACATATTATACTTTTCCGCCAGTCCTGTGGTAACAGCGCCTCTGACCATATCCTGGATATTAGTCGAAGCAGCAGGTTATTTAGATGGGGGTCCTCGCTATGGAGCAGTTCTGCAGGTATTCTATCTACTCCAGGAGCCTCACTGTTTCTGAGATCCCGTACCGCCGCCTGTACTTCAACTCTGGTTAGTGGTGAGACTGGGACCTCTTGCCATGCTTCTGGAATATTCACAGCTTCAGTCGTGGTTGGGGATGCTGTGAATAGCTTCTGGAAATATTGAAACCATCTTTTTTTAAATATTGACTGGGTTAGCAATGATTTCTCCTTGTACACTTTTGAAAAGACTTTTTTTGTGGATTGAAGCCGTCTCTTAGTTGTTTGATAGAGGCATACGCCGATCTGACTTCATGTAGGGCCATGTTATCGTTTATCTGTTGGATCTTGGCGTTGATGGTCAGTCGTTTCTTTGCTTGGCACATTTTTGTAGCTTGACTTCGAAGGGTTTTTTATAATTCTTCTTTGGCCCGAGTTGGTTGCTGGACGTTTTCTTTGCACGCCTGGTTTCTTTTATTAATTGCTTCCTTGCATTCCATTTCCTATTTTTCTTTAGCTGGTGCCCCAAGACCACTTCGGCTACTTCTGTCACCGTATCTCTTACCATCTTCCACACGATTATATGTCATCATTATTTTGTTCCTACCTGCTGGGATATGTTGAGATATTGGCATTTAGATATGGCGTTTTGCAGTCATGGAATTAAGTTATAATCTACGTTTAAATGAAATTCATTAACTAGTCTTGTATAGGTACTTTAAGAATTTGACAGCATAATTTGCACAGATGATGAAAGGTGTCAAACTTATAATTCAAATGCGGTTTATTTATTTAATCGTTATAAATTTTATAAAAACATAAAGCAAGTTTTATCACAGCTTAGTACTAAAAAACTTAATGGCCCTCACGGCGCTCTGGATTTACACAATATTTAATCAAAAGTGAAAAAATTACTCAAATAATTTCAAATGTTATCAAACGAAAACGACTACATAGCATCAATCAATTGGAAAAAAGAAAAAAACAACCAACTCTATTAAAAATTTAACAAAACTATAACCAACACAACAAAAAAGTATATTTTGAGCTTGCAACTAAGAACTAACATCTTAATTCGAACCAACAAAAACTAACCGGCTAATCCTAACATAACGATATTATAATACTCCTCATCTACATGCGAAACTTATCAAGTTACAACTAAAATTAACTAGCAATATTGAGCTGCGGCAAAAAACGAAAACACAGGAGAAACCAAAAATATCAAGGAGTGATTTCGTAAAAGACATTTAACCATCATAAGGTAGAATGCCCCGTCTCAGCTTGACCAGCCTAAACGTGCCTTGCAGGAATATCTCCATTAAAACCGTTGATCACGTGAGCTCCAATTCGGAACAAATTCCATCTTCTTATTGATGGCCCACCTATATATTTATATATATAGGAATAAATATATATATACATATATATACATATATATATATATATATATATATATATATATATATATATATATATACATATATATATATATATATACATATATATATATATATATATATATATATATACATATATATATATATATATATAAATATATATATATATATATATATATATATATATATATATATATATATATATATATATATATACATATAGATGTGCATACATGTGTATATGTATATACACACAATATATACATTGTTTATAATTAACGTACACAGATTCATGTTCAAATACACGAATGCTTCTGAAGGAATGAAGCCAGTGATAAGATAAATCTCAATGTACCTGTAGGTAGGGTGGAACGGCTGCAAAATCCAGAAGTTTTCGCTCACAGTTACAGACTCCGCGATATTATTTCAAACAAGTTGCATAAAGAATACATCAACTCTCATTACTTTGGCAGTCTGATAAATTTTTCGATTGGATATATAGTGTTTCCAATCCGTCTCAGGCTTTTTGTAGAAGTATTTTGAAAACTCGTAATATTCTTATTGTACTAGCACTCTAATAATACCGAATCGGATATCTATATGCCAAAATTGGTCTTACCAGAGCCTTGTAAAAGTTAATTTTGACATTCAAATCAGCGTGTTTGGAATGAAAGGGTCGTCGAAGGGACAGAAACACTTAACGTGGTCCACTGAGCATAATTTTGACATGTTCATTATAGTACAGATGTTGATTGAGATGAACACCGAAGCATTGAACCCAGGATTTATGTGGGACCCTTTCTGAACTGCGTTCACCAGCTATAATGTGGAAATCTTTCCAATTACATTTCAGGTCTTGACTGGCCAGCCGTTGCGTCAGCCGAAACAAAATTATTTTGCATTGACTTTCTTTCGCCAATTGTCCAATTAGGTCTGCACATCATTGAAAATTTACTGAAGGTTCCTTTCAATAAGTGATGCCTTTCAGCCTGCTTAATAAATTACCAGGCCATCAGCAAACACCTTTTATGATCACGTTGGCGATACGTTGAAATCAAGGTAGTTCAATAGCTTCCGACTGAATACAGAGAAGAGCAGAGGTGCAGTGACTGCTCTTTGCTGTGAGCCATTCAAGACTTTGAAATCACGCATCGCCGTTAGATTTCCATCAGTTACAAAAAACCAGTTTCCATGCAATATATCACACATAATGGCGAAAAGATGTCTGGGGAACTTGTTATGAAAAAAACTAGTGGGGAAACCAAGGAAACGCTGGTCTGACTCGCAAGATAGTTCATCTTCTTCTTCTTAGCACTACAGCCCCTCTAGGGCCTTCGTTTCCTGCAAACAGCGCCTCCAACTGTCTCGGCCTATTGACCGCGTCCTCCGATTTCGAGTTCCGAGCAGCGATGAACTGTCTTCATTCAGACCAGCATTTCCTTGATTTCCCCACTGGTCTCCGGCCTTCAGTTCTCCCAACGAATACCTTTTTGGGTACCCGTTGTTCTTCCGTACGAATCATGGGGCCAGCCGATTGCAGCCTCCACAGTCTTACAGTCGTTGAGACCTCCGGTTCGTCAAAAATTTCATACAGCTCATGGTTGTATCAAATTCGCCATTGGTCCCCGTCTAGATTCACTCCGACTATACGCCTCAGGACCCGTCGCTCAAAGGCGTTCAATATATTTGCGGATGCTTGAGTTAGAGTCTATGTTTCAAACACATAGCATGACACAGGTCTTATCACAGATTTATATACTTGGAGCTTTATTTTTCTGTGTATGCAGCTGGTCTTCAAGATCGTCAATACTGAATAAAATATTTTATTTGCGAGCTGTATTTTTCGGCGTATTTTGTCTCTTTTATTACCCGTTTTCATTATTTTGGCGCTTGAATACACAAATTCGCCAACATTTTCGATACTGTGTTCGCCATGTGTGATATTTTGCGTATTTGAGGTATCTTTCTTCGACTGCGTCATGAGCTTTATTTTATTTTCATTGATTTGTAGCCCTACTAGTTTTGTTTTGCCGTCGAGTTTCAGAAAGACAAAACGTTGATGTCGTCCGCATAGGCTACTACTTGGCTCGACTTGTATAGTAATGTACCTCGTGTATTGACATGTAGCTTCCTTATAACGTACTCCAGAGCCAAATTGAATAGCAATGGGGCCAGCCCATCTCCCTGCTTTAATCCGATATTTGTGTCAAAGGCATCGGTGAGTTGGTTATTGATGCGGACTTTGACGTCCTTGTCGTTTTAGTAAGATGGACTCATTTGGCTGGGATGCCAAAGCAAAGCATTATTTGGTACAGTACGTTACGATCAATACTGTCGTATGCTAAAATAGTTCATCGCTGCTCGGATTTCAAATTGGAGGATACTGTCAATAGAAAAAAAACTGTAAGAAGCGCTTGTTGCAGGAAACGAAGCCTCAAGAAGGACTATAGGGCTACAAAGAAGAAGAAGCTCCTTGTGACTACTTACATTATTTATACTATTTGCAATATAAATGCAATTGCTGGTGCAGCTTGTTTGAGTATTTGAAGGAGATTGCGTTTTTCCTCTTTCGGCATGTATGTGAAGTATGGATCATCTCGTGCTGACTTAAAGTCAATCAATGAATCCGTCCTGATTGTCATTTTTTCAAAATTTACTCGTTTTGCTTGAAAATTTTTGATTTTTTGTTCAGCCTACAAAAGTCAAACCGTATCGCTGCTTCGGTGCCTGAAACATTTTTTTTTTTTAAGTTGGGTGGTGAATGCCATTTATGCACTGAGTGTGGGACTCTCATGTTTGTGAGCGACTGGACTACCTACTAAGAACCTCCCCTGTTACTCCTAGACCCCAGCCCGGAACGCTTTGACACATTACTTCGGGCTGCATCCTTTTTGATACACCGCGAAGTGCCTTCAAGCTAGCGAGAGAGGTGAAGAGTAAATGGCAGACAAGTGATCTCATAGCCCCAACTGCTGTGAGTCGCTTTTTTCTTTTAGGACTGCCCAGACATAATGTGCCACATAGTCCTATTTTTCAACTAATTCAAGCATCGACGCGACTATAATATCCATGACTTACCAATCTTGTACAGAGAAGACTGAAAACACCCATGCCTACTCTGAAGCTGGGTCCGATAGAAGTCAGCCTCACCATCCCTTCGATTTAGCCACGGTCTCATATCCGGGGTGAGGCAAATAGTCTACCTTCCTTTCGTTCAATTTACTTAAGACTGCTGCCAATCGTTGAGTGAGCGCTGTCTCGCCTTGTGGGTAACCGTCCTCCTCACGTACTCATTTTGACGCATGTAAATGGCGTGGTGATTCCTAGTAAGGACAACAACTAGAATCACGCCTGCAAAAGCTCTCACCATCAAATCAGAGACTGTAAGATATGAAGATGCAGTCCTCAATGGTCCTCGTCTCTGTATCTGAGCCAAGCATTTTTGGTACACAGCCCAGCGTCCAATATTTCTGCCCAGTACAGTAGCACTGACCCTACAGCACTCATCAAGAGACGTCTTGTCGACGAATTGGGTCCCCCTAAGTTGGGCATGAGTTGACTCAGAGCTGATACTCCTGAAGCAACCTTCTCAGCCGTTGCCCTAATTTGCTCAAGGAAACTCATCTTTGGGTTGATCAGTAGCCCCAGATACTTCACCACTGGCTTCGATTCGATTAATATGTCTCCAACACTGATCATCCTTACTCTAGGGGCTCTCTTTTCTGTCAAGATGACCACTTCGGTTTTCTCCAGTGCTAAACTGAACCCGTGAGCATTCATCCAGTCTCTCACTCAACACATTAGTATGCATACTCCAAGTTGCATTTGTTGATCGATGCGTTCAGTGACAAGAGCTACTTCATTATCGACACAGCCGATCAAGTACGAGTCATCTGGCATCTCCAGTCTCAATAGCCCGTCAAAAGATACTTTCCATAGGTCTGGGCCAAGGATAGATCCCTGGGCAACAACCACATTGGATGTTGCCCAGGGACTTCCATCTTTGCCGGCCCTGTCTCGTGTCGTTAAGCTAACTGCGGTCCTTCAATTAGTTCTTTACAAGCTCTGAAACTTGAAAAGGGGTTTTCAATGTATTCAGAATATCCACCTAGCTAGTGGAGTTAAAGGCGTTCCTAATATCAAGTGCCATCAACAGACGCATCCGTCGCTTGATGTAGCTATATGTCTCTGCCTTTTGGATCATGCTCACCATCTCTGCAATCCTGCTCTAAAGCCATACGGTCGACGAGATATGTCCTCAACAGCACGAATTGTGTCAGTGAGTCTTCCCTTGATCAGTTTCTCTAGCATTTTCAGCAGTGTCTAGCATGCATAACGGGTGATATGCAGATGGCGATCCAGGACTTTCTATCCTCTTGCTGATCAGCACAAGGCTCACTAGCTTAGATTATACTGGGAAGACCCCGTTCCGTAGGCAAGCGTTGAATGTGCTGAGCAGCGAGTCATGACAATGACGATAGACAAGTTACAACACCTCAGCTGGTCCGGAGCTTTCCTCGTTTTCAATAAATGGACTGCCCCTTCTAGTTCAGGCTATGTAAAGAGCTTTCGTGTAACTAGCTTACAGCCAAGACCCCATGGATTCTTGTTCACAGCAGCAAGCCTTGCTGTGGTTAATCAATTCGCGAAGGCATTTCTTGGCCGATTTATATGTTCCTACCCGGTTAAATACCTCATCATGGTTCTGTTCCCGTTGAACTTCACACCGAAGCTTGTGACACTCCCTTCACTTTTCAGCGATTTTATTCGACCACTAGTACACTGGAGGCTTGCCGCCCTGGGGTTTTTGACGGCACTTAAAAGTATTGCAAGCAATCGTGATGATGATCATAGTTGAGTTCCAGCGGATTTGTTGGAGGCATGCCCCATTAAATTGCTTTACGGTTGAAGTCTCCCCCAATGAGCACGCTACCTTCTGCGCCCCGTCCACAGCCCTCCACTCGGAGATTCTGTTCCAAACTCAGATGATGGCAGCACCAGTTTCATCAGGATATCATAAAGCAGAACTTTTATCGTGATATTGCTCACTCAGCAGCAAAAATTTGGCTCAAACTGGTTTTGGGCGGTTGAACTGTGGTGTATGTTTAGCTGCAGGATAGGGTCATCGAAGATCTGATTTTGCCTTGGCTAGGACTTCCTGGACAATCCAACATATCCCTGATCTCAAGATGTGCCCCAGATCTAGTCTTGGACTAACACCGTTGCAAAGGATCCTTCTTTGTAGACTCTTTCCTTCATCCCATTTCACCGTATTTGTAATATAGGGAACTCCTATCGAGTCCTCTGTATAGTTGTGCGTTGCATACTTATGCGGTGTGACTATAGCTAAGACATTTCAAACATTGTAGAGGCACTGTTCTTCGCCATATCCTGCAGACATCCCAGCCTGTCCTTACTTTGCCCTTATTCATAAATTGTTCGGCGTGCTTTTTGGTGAAGTCAATGAAGGTCATGCGTTGTCCACTATAGTTTTCTTGTGTCAGCCTTGCTTTGATTCTTCCCAGGCCAGGGAATTCCCTTTTGATGGCCTCTTCTTCCTCGGTCAGGTCCCCGAGTCATTCAATGCCTCTTATGTCGATCGGTGCCATCTGCTTGAGAGAGGCTTTCGTTGCGCTTTTGCCGAGGGTTTTCATCGCTGGGCCGCAGAATGCTTCTTTATTGTCGGCCTCTGCTCCAAATTTGACCAGTGTGTGGCGCGACCACGTTCGTCGTACTGCTTTAATAGTAGTGTTGGTGTCTTCGGGCCTTACAGTTTCCCTGATATCCCGCAGCATTTGTGCCTAAACTCAGCCATCTCAGACTCAAAGACATTAGTTAGTGGTACTTTTTCTCTCTTATTATTTTGGCCCTGAGAACTTACAGAACCCCCAGTTGGGTTTCTCCGCATTTTTATTCTTAAAGTTATTAATAAAACTATTTTGCCTATTTTCTAATTCATTTTTATCATATAAGGTAACTTGCATCCTTGTTGTCCAAATCTTCGCAATCTATGTGGTGATCAAGTCTTCATAATCCATTGCATCAGTCATCGATTCAAGGATGGCGTAATAGTTTGCACTATCGTTCGAGCCTCCAGCGCTTAATATTTGATCGGTATCTTGAACTTCTTTTTGTTCTTCGACAATGAAGCCTTCATATGAGTTTTATTCTCCAACTTAGATATCTTCATTTTGTTAGTATCGTTAATGAACTTTTTCAGAATTTCCACCAATGAACGAATCCTCAGCCTTAGCTCTTCATTTTCTTTCACTACTTTCTGCAAATCTTCAATGTTTGTCAATATTTGGAGTTTTACTTTTTTGCCGATTGTACTTCCTCTTTCCTTTTTTCTTTTGAGGAATTTTTCACTTAAAATGACATTTGATGCTTGTCCTAGCGGAGGGAAGCCGTCGGACATCTCCATGTTGCTGGTCCTGCAATGCCTTTTTTCACCGATGATGAAATTCAATGGTGTGGTACCAGGCAATAAACTTGATAATTTCAATTGACGTTTAAAAAATGTTTTAGTTTTTAAATTACTGATGAAAGGGGTCATGGTACAATCTAGCTGAGATACTGAATTTGAATGAAAAAATTAGCCTCTAACAAGGGTGAACTAAAAAATTAGAAAAAAAGAAAACCGACTTCAAAGTACCCTAAATAGGGTAAAATAAATTTCATGGCAGCAGTGACAAATCAATTTCTTCGTTTCAACATCTTCTTCTTCAGCATAATCAAGTTAAAAACACTACGACCACTGTGAATGAAACGGGAGAAAGCCGATATAGCGCTACTTCTATGCAATTTATTTCACACTTTTCAGGGCACTTTCAAATCGGTTTCTTAATTTTTCTAAAAGTTTTTTTTTTTAATTGACACATGCTTTGATGTTATAAGTTGAGTAAACAAACAAAGTCAAAGTCAAAAGTGCTTTATTCAATATTAAACGTTATAAATTTTAAAAGAATATAAAGCAAATTCCAAACAATAACAATACAAAAAATTAATGGCCCAAATGGCTCTCTAAATTTAAACGTTATTATTATACGCATTTCATCAAAAAAACTATAGCAAATTCAAATTAATTAAGATTATTACATATTTTATGATTTGATTGGGAAAAGGAGAAAAAAAACCAATCAATACTATTCTAAAATCATTTATAATTTTAACACAACAGTGAACTTTGATCCTACACCTAATATGGTATAACCTAATTCTAATAAAATTCAATCAAAAACGTTATCTCATACTATAAAAATCCCTATCACCATATTTCTAACCTACGCGTTTAACCTTATCTCTAAACCTAATATAATAAACATAACATATACCTAACCTAACCCTCAATTTCTAACACAAATAAACAACAATACTAAATGTAGCGAAAATGAGCTGAAACTCAAGAACTAAATAACGAAAAACACAAAAACTGAAAATAAACACGAATAATTTAGACATTGTCATTCAGCCATCAATACTTAGATTGCTCCGTCTCAGCTCGATCAGTTTCAACAAATCTAGCAAACGAGTATCTCCATTGGAATTGTTGGTCTTGTCAACTCAAATTCGGAGGATATTTTATCTTTTTATCGGTGGCCCATCGATATATGTGATATATGATTGGGGCGCCGTCAGAATTAAAAACTTATCAATTCATGTCCAAATAAACGAATGCTTCTGGAGGAACCAATCCAGTAGCAAGGCAAGTCGCTATATACCCGTCTGTAGGGTGGAACGGCTGTGAAATCCAAGGGTTTTCATTCACAGTTACAGATCTTGCGATATGATTCTGAAGAAGTTTCAATATGAAGATATCGATTCTCGTCACTTCAGCAGTTTGATAAATTCGTCTATTCGATATATAATGCTTCCAATCCGTCTCAGGCTTTCTGTATAAACTAGTACATGCACGAAGACATTTCCTTTCAAAAACTCTTAATTTTTCCATAGTACTAGCACTCTGGTTATACCAGATCTGTTATCTATATGTCAAAACTGGTCTAATCAGGGTCCTGTAATAGATAATTTTGACCTTTTGTTTTTGACCTAATGTATCTGGAATGAAAGAGTCTTTGTAGGGCCATGACTACTTTTAGTGCCTTACTGAGCATGATCTTGACATGTTCAGTACAGTACAGATACTGATCGAGATGAACACCGAGGTATCAAACACAGGATTTATGTGGGACACTTTCTGAACTAGCCTCGCCAGCCATGATGCGGAAATCCTTCCAATTACGTTTCAAGTCTTGACTGCCCCCGCAGCGTTGTGCGAAACAAAATTATTTCGCACTTCTGCGCATTGATTTTCATTCGTCAATTGTCAGTGTATAGCTGTACATCATTGAACACTTTTTGGAGATTGCTCTGAACTATTGTAGCTTTTCGGTATGCCATATAAATGATCAGATTATCAGCAAACGCTACCAATCATCGCGTTGGCGAGACGATAAAATCAAAGTCGTTCAAAAGCTTGCAAATGAAGATTGAGAAGAGCAGAGGCGCAGTAACTGTTTCCTGCTGTAGACCATTCAAGACCTTGAAGTCGCGCATTGTTGTCAGATTTCCACCAGCTACAACAAACGATTTCCCGTGTAACATATTACACATCATGGTGACAAGGTGTCTGGGGAACTTGTCCTGAAGGAGTTTAAAAACTAGTCCATCTAACCACACCGTATCGAAGGCTTTCACCATATCAATGAGACATGCTCCAACACATTGTCTATCATTCAGTTTCCAGCAAATGTCTGAGGTTACTTTCGTTATTGCATGTGTGGTCGAATGCCTGGCACGAAAACCAAATTGGCGATTCGGCATCAGTTCATATTCCTCAATGTGGGCGTTTAATGCTCTGTTGAGTATCACTTCAAACACCTTGCTGATGTTAGGCAGCAAGCTGATTGGGCGATAGCTTTTAGGGCATGAAGATTCTTTTCCTTTCTCCAAGATCGGAAATGCCTTAGCCTTTTTCCACTCATTTGGAAAATATGAATTGCTCAACATGTTGTTGAACAATATGCAATAATTCCTAATAGCAACCTCAGGCAAATGTCGGAGAACTACATTTGGAATACCATCAGTACCACATGATTTCTTGTTGTTTATCCTGCGAAATATGAAACACAAGTCTTCATAGCTGACAAAATAATCAATAAGATTCAAGCTCGGTATGATGTCAGATGTTAACGTTTCATTGAAATGAAGAATTGATTAGCCATTCAGGCTTGATTTGAAGTTGGAAACTTTTGCTTCAACGACCTCTGAAAATATTTCATTCCCTCTCTCAGGGTTTGGTAGATGAACCAATTCAAAATGTGTTCCAATCAGGGCAAGTTTATCCAATCCTTCACAAATAATCCTGTTTCCATTTCTATCCGGAGTCATACTATCAATTTCGATACCAGCCCTATCGAGAAGATTTATCTCATCACTAGTGACTTCAAGATTCGATACCTTCACTCGAGACTTCTTGCGGAATATGCTATTCACTTTCGCGAACACGCCATCTGGGTCCTGTGGGCTAATACCCCTCAATTTTTCCGCCCATTGATTGCTGACCTCACTCCTGAAGTATGACCGGATTAAGTTCCGGACATTCTTCAGGTGTAATTTCAACAAAGACAACGAGGGATGGTTGTAGTCCAAAAATCGTCGATAAATATTGTTGACGCGTGTGAGAAGGAGGCTTTTCAATCTTTTCAACCTTGCGATGGTTAGTGTTTCATATCCTTCCATATTGTTTCGATGTTTAATCTTTGGAACTACTTTCTCAATCGTTTCCAACGTCAGCTTCTCTAACTTCGACAAATAGACATCTATTTCATCGTTAGTTAGATTCCTGTCATTAGGAACCATTGAGCAAGCGTCGCCATCATCAGAAGGGGGACATTGCTTCTGGTACTCCCGATTAAACTTCTTTTGAAACTTTCCCCAGTCTGTTTTTTTGAAGTTCAACCGATGATTTTCGTGTTGAACTGGAATGGGGAAGAAATCATCCCTGTGATGATTGATTTCCATTACGATTGCGTTATGGTCGTTATCATAAGGAAGCACCTGCAGTTTCCGTTGAGGACTATTAAAGTTGAATTCGAGTCTTGCGTCAGCAATGCAAAGGTCCAAATATGAATTTGTCCTAGGGTATGTTGGGAACTCCGACCCATAAAGATTGCACCTGTATTCAATTTGGTTCTCTGTTATCCATGATTTCAGGAATACACCTCTTGGATTATTGGTGGCGTTCAGCCATGATGTATGCTTGGCATTCAGGTCACCAGCAAGAATATAATAGTTATGCAGCCTGTTCAATTCGAGTATTTCAAACAAGGAATTGAGTTCCTCCTTGAGCTTGAGAACAGTTCCACCAGTTGCATAGGCAGAGATAACGATGAGGTTATCCCCACCTGGCAGTGAGATTTTGATAACGGACACTTCAAGAGATTCAAAGCTTTTGAATTCGACTTTTTCAATATTTTGGAAACGATAGGGTCTTCGTACCAATATCCCGGTGCCACCTCCCCCATCACCTATTACCCTATCGTTTCTTACGAATTCAAAATCCTTGAATGTCATGGAGTGCCATGAATTGAGGTGGGTTTCGGTTAGAAGCAGGATGTCAGGCTTTTGTCTGGCAATGAATTCAAGGAGATAATCACGCCGATGTAAAGTAACAATGGAGTTGACGTTGATCGAGATGAGACGAATCCTATCCGTGGGAATGTGGCTGGATGACAACTTATTTTGAGGCATTTGAAAGTCCTAAACGCTGAAAAACAATGTTAATTTTCGAATCTTGTCTATAGATTCGTTCTGATAAGGAATTTAGTTGCTGATAAATTTTAAGAAGCAGCTCATTATTGCCACTTACGTTATTTACACTATTTTCCGCATTTTCTGCTGGTCCTCTAGCGGCTTGTGCAAATGATACTCCGGGCTTGACGAAGTTCGGAGCTAAGACACTGCGGTGTATTTGGGTTTGCTTTGGGGCAGATTTCAATCTTGCATCCTGATATCGGGAGCATCCTCGATATGATGCCGGGTGACCAAAAACACCGCAGTTCACACAATATAACTTCTCTTTTGGCTCCGTCTGAGCCAATTTGCACTCACCGGGAGCATGCACGTCTTTGCATTTAACGCATCGGTAATGCATGGCGCAGTTGGCAGCCGAATGCCCAAATCGTTGGCAGCGATAGCACTGGTTGATTTCTCGCTTCTGGAGGCGTTCCCACCTCACCACTCGAAAATTTAAATACCTGATTTGCTGAAGAGCGCTTGGACTGCTCTTATTTGTTATTTGTACCAAATAAAGTGGTAAGTTTTTTTTTTCTACCGTCGACCTTCTTGGCGCGAATGTTTTCACTGAGATAAACTCGATTTGTGGTGCTGTTTCCTTGAGAACCTGAAGAAGATCGACGGTATCCTCTCCGCAGTCCAAGCCCTTCAGCAAGAACGTCTGGTTCTTTTCGCTTTTGGGGGTATAGGTGAAGTGCGGAACCTCCCCAGAATTCAAAGCATCTTTCGCTGATTTGAAATCAACCAGTGATTTCGTTCTAATTGACAGCTTCTCAGAATTTATTCGTTTGATTTCGAAATTTGTCAACTTGTTTTCGGCTGCCAACAGCCGAACCATGTCTTTTCCGCTTTGACCGAAGACATTAGTTGGCGGAACTTTCTCGGTATTCTTCGCTATTTTTTGAGGAGGACCAGCAGAACTACGGGCTGGTTTCTTCTCCCTATTTCTACTTTCATTATTTTTATTTTTTAAATATAAGATAAAATTATCGTCTTTATTACCTTCGTCTACCTCCATGTCCTGCTGGACTCCATCCAGCGCCGCAAAGTAGTTCTGGCTTTCGTTGGTGCCACCAGCACTTAATACCTCTTCAGTTATTATTGGAGTTGCAGCTTTCTTCTGTTTTTCGATTTTTCGTATCGGACCACTCTCTTGAACTTGTTTTGCCGTCTTGAACATTTCTTCGTACGTTTGAATTCTTGCCTTTAGCTCTTTGATTTCACTTCGAAGGCGACATACTTCCTGTCTATCTTCGAGCACTTGTGTTTTGCGACCGGCATCTGCGGTATCCTGGGTGCTCGTGTGTCTCCGCTTGTTGACACTTGCCAATTTCACACCGTCACTCTCCCCGGGGCCCCCCAACGGAGGGAAGCCGTCGGGCTCCTCCATACAGCAGTCCCGAGTTGTCTCTGGTTTGTTGCTTTTCTTGATTTATTGGTTTGGTTGGTCGATGCCTTCGACGATTAATTCTTCCCCAATAAAATCAAAACTTGCTTTTGACTGACTCGTACAAAATTAATTCAATTATTTGAAACTGACTTTTGTGAAAAATTAATTAATTTTTAAAATTAATGACAGGAGCGATTAAAAACACGTCTACACGCAACGAGTGCTAGACGTAGATTATTAAAAACACGTCTACACGCAACGAGTGCTAGACGTAGAATCATCTTCTTCAACATAATCAAGTTAAAAACACTATGACCACCGAGAATGAAACGGGGAAACCCGATATAGCGCTACTTCCATGCAATTTATTTCACACTTTTCAGGGTACTTTCAAATCGGTTTTCTTATATTTTCCAAAAGTTCCTTTTCTGATTAACACATGCTTTTATGATATAAATTGAGCAAACATTTGAATATATTATGACTAGGAGCAACAATTAAAAAAAATATAAATGAATGAATGAAATGATATGCCACAGCACCTTTGTGATATTTTACAAAAGGAACTTGCATAATAGCAAACCATAGAAATGCTAATCAAATTCTAAACCATTCCTCGTATGTTACGGTAGAGCAATTAAGCTGCAACTTCTTTGCCAGTTGCAATTGAAAGAAACGGAAATCTACTCGTACATGGGGAAAGTGGAAATGTCATGCACCTTTTAAAGAAAACACATTGCAACGATTCTATGACTATTCCGGTGGTAATAAGAATCTGCTAGCACCTTGAAGACGAATGGTTGCTTTTCATGGCTTTGATTCCAGGCCATAAAGACTAGCTTATGCTTTCGTCGCACATATGAACACATAAATAATAACAATTGCTACGGTAAGACGGTGAAAAATATTGTTTTGATTCACTTGCATTGCCTACGCTTCAAATGCGAGTGTGATTGAGTATGTTAATAGATTGGCTTTGTTATTCCATTGAGTTAACTTGAAATAATTTTCCTCATACTAATTGGGAATTTATGGAGTTTGGCGTTTCTAACGACTTTATCGTGTGCATAGAAACCAAGTGTGCTGTAGATATTTGATGAAATGTTCAATGCGAAGGAGAGGAGGTAAAATTGTTGTTTCTTAGATTAAGAAATTAATTTGTGATTTTTGCTTAGCTGGCTTTAGTAGCAAGGACCAAATGAGTTTTGCCTAATCTTAAATATAATTACAAAATATCTAGTTTTGAAGAATACACCAATAAACATATTTGGAATGCGAAGCACATATTTATATCATAAGAAAACTTCAATTATGATGGAGGTCTTCTGAATTCATTCAGTTTAGAGATTTAATTTTCTCCTTCAAGATAAATAGTGGTGCGTCAGGAGACATCTGAAAAGCTACTTATCAGTTCATGCTCGTATGATTGTACGCAGACAAATAGACAGACATCTCACTAGACCAACTGACGAGCATTGGAATCGAAACCATGATAAAACGGGTTATAAAGATTGTATCTTGCCCGACCGGCGCTTTCCAAATTGACAAATGATCAGGTGAGTTTACACTGCTCCAAACACCTAAGGCATTCGCTGCATTTCTTATGAACTAGTATCCGCGGATTTTCCCCAAATGCGCGCCACCCGTTCAGCTCCAACCTCTCGTTGAATGTGAGCCCCCGAGTTAATTTATCGATTCCCACATGGGTGCGTGCAAGTGCAATGCAACGTTACATGCACGCTGGCTCGCCAATCTTGAACGATGCACACCTATGCATTGGATTACGCATATGCAGGTACATTGATATATTTGCAGTTTCACAATCCGCTTCACCTCAAGATTTCTCCCATTCGAAAATCATGCACTTGGCAAATTTACATTGATTGCTACTATTTGCAATGTTTGCACTTTCTGAATTGCGAGAGAAGAATAAAACAAAAACCAAATATACATGAAAATGATCAATCAAGCAAGAACCGATTAATGTGGGAGATTATCGCATACATTGGAAATTTCTATGGATGAATGTCATATTGAAATTTCAAGGTTTTACCATGCGAATCATTTGATACGAGGCACGTTCTATTGAATGGAAAAATAAATAAATCGTTATCGATGCTGGTTGCAATGGGTAGAGGCAATGGGCAGAGGCAATGGTTAGATTAAAAAACCTTCCTATTAAGAATTGCAAACATTACTGTTGTTTGACGAAGAGACTTTTTCTTATGATCCAAGAATGAACGTGGAGAACGTCGAGTAAAAATGCACAATATTAACTATTTTCCATGAAACTGAAAATAAAATGCACAATATTAACTATTTTCCATGAAACTGAAAATAAAATATCTTGAAACTTCAATTTTTTTATAATAAATCAAGCTTTAATTTATCAGTTTTAATTCTTCCTCCGATATTGTGGGTTGGCGACGTGACTCAGTGAGCGACCTTGTTTCTTGATGTGAAGATGCAATAATCATAGATGTGGGCAGGAACATCACCAAAAGCTCATATGTGCCTACTAAAGTGGAACTCACACTGTTAATAATTAAACAATCGCGTATACGTTTGCAGTTATGAAGCATGGTTTGCATATAAGGCAGAAAGATAATGAATTGTTGTATTCCTTAAAAGTAGAAGAGTGACACATCTCTGTGGGAAATGACATTGACTCAAGCAAATTTTTAGAAAATTTAATAATGTGATTAACATCTTTGAAAAGTGGAGAATTATTGCAGCTAACTTGTGACTTTTTGGTTATAATAAAATTTTGAATTTTAGACCATCAGCTATGAATTGAATTTAAATGACCAACAGTGGATTTCATTAACATACGTAGGCAAAGAGACGTGCAAACTATCAAACTTCCTTAGGAAATACAAACTGCATTCAAAACCAACAACAACATTGGAAACAAACTGAAACCAAAACTGAATGACACATTAATGTACGAAAACAGCGGCATACACAAACTGACCTGCAAGGACTACGACATGGTACTCGTATATATAGGAAGGACAACACGAAAACTAACGACAAGATTCAAAGAGCACTTACGATCTTTCTTACACAACAAGGCAGATTCCAATTATGCGACGCAGCTAGAAAGCTACGCACATAAGCCTGGCGCTATGACAAACTCTATGAAATTGCTTCACAAACAAAGCAAAGGACCGAGACTTGACATCTTAGAAAGGCTTGAAATAATAAACATAGTAAAACAGACGGCAACATTATCAACGAATAACTTCTTATAAATTCCGGAGCAATTTTCTCAGTACTAGTCCGCACTCTTAGACGAAAACAGAAACGAGATGAAACAAAACAAACGGCCATCAAAAAAGCAAAAAAAAAACAAAAACCAGATATCCCTCTACCTGGCCTAGTTTAGTACTTGACGTTATTTACTACCTGACCTAACTACCCATCCGCTTAATCCATACTACGACTATATGAAGTCATTCCCTTCAACACATCCTTCAGGAAAAGTGGTCGAAACGCGTTTGCTCACACAACAACGCAAGGCCCGACGGCTTTAAAAGAAAAAAGAGAATTGGCCTGCAGATACTAAATAAACAAAATTATTGACTACCTACTTTTGAAATTTAGTTACGCACTAAATTGAGCGTACAGGGAGTAAAAAAAATATATTTCGTTGCAATTGATAGTTTTACCATTTAGGAATAATTTTCTGAGTCCGGTATTAACTTTTTTTGAAACTTTTTATTTATAAATAATTTTTTATAGTTTAGAAGTGAACAATTAGCCACAAAATAATTTAAAGTAAATTTGAGCTACTAGATTTTTTTCAAAAAAATGGCGGTCTTATAAACTGACCAGTAGAAAGTACGTTTGAATTAAGGTTCAATTTTTTTTATTGACAAAGTATTTATTTCGCATTATAATATTTAAGAAGTATCTGGGATATAACTAATTTGCTTACTTGTCGCTGTGGTCGATCAAAAAACAGTTTCTCTTGTCATTGAAATATAGTCTAACAGTACAACTCCACATACTTCTATGCACTACTTTGTTCGTGCGTCATACCGCACAACGCCTAGATGTACCATATATGGGGATATGGAGTGACTTGTAAGTTCTTCTCTTGATTAGCACTGTCTTTTTGTAAGGATTTATGACTTCCACTGACTTCCGCCCCCTTTTCTTGGGTACATTTCCAGTGCCAATCAACCCTGAAGCAACAATAGTTCTAAATTGCTTCAAGCAAAGCGTCGCTCCGTTGCATTTTTTTTTTTTTTTTTGACATAAAACATATGCACAGTAGTGTCAAGAAAGTGCCAAACTATTCTATGGTACCATTTTTTGCTTTTCCGATCAATAACGTTACATTTTTTGAGCATTTCAGCCTTATCAACGGCACCCATGTGGTTATTGTTGACAACTACTTTTGGACAATTCATCACTTTCAACGTACAATCTTTGTTTCTTCGATTAGTCGTAATAATGTCTTCAGGAAGATGGTTATTTGATAAAACATAAACAGGTTTTTTACATTTCCATTTTTAGCACAACAGCTTGTCTTCCGTCATAAGCCAATCGTACTAGCCTCTGGCAAGGTTCTTGACATCTGTAAAGTCCTTTGGTAGATATTTCTTTCCCTTCTTTAGAGTTCATATTTGATTCTGTTTCAAATCCCACACGAGAGGAACACCAGTAAAATAATTATCAAAGAAACCCTATGGTTTTTATTTTTCAAATATTCTCTCTGGTCCCTCACTACTCTTGCTCCCATATTTTTGTCGGGTACATTTCCTATTTTCCCAGTATATATTTAGAATTTGTAAACGTAGTCTGAATAATCTGCACGAATCCATAGCTTCTATCTACGCTTAATATGTTTTGCAGGCATATACTGTTTCATGCATGATCTGCCTTTATATTTGGTCATACTTTCAACAATCGCTTAACGTTCTTCCAGAGAATAGTATTCTTTGTGTGTTTGTAAAAGTGTAGACAAAAGCAGTCCAACTTTAAAGAGTTTATTATAATTTGGTTCCCCCATTTTTCGTCTGAAGAGTATTGTCTGCAAAATGTAAACTACTGAGCAACCAATAAAATGTTTCACGAGAAATAATTTTCCTTATATAGGCATCTCTGACCTTCTCTTGTGAAGACCAATAGTCCTTTAAGCTAGGAAGCTTTTTTACACCCATAAGTAGATTCACTCCCAAAAATAGTTTGATTTCTTAAGATGTAGTTGGTTGGAAAGTTTTATTTCCTTTATTGGTATTTTTTTGAGCAGCGTATAAGTTCAAATAAACACAAAAAATATATACAGGAAGCTCGATTGCATTGCCCATATTTACGCTCTCAGATAAATCAAATGTTGGAGGTTCCTGATAAAAATTAAGTTTAGCCCAAGTTGCACCGGCAAATATGAGTACAGATGAAGCAGCTACTCTTGCAAGCGGTTTGTCTTCATCACTCTCAATGTCAGCTTCGTCAGTTAAAATCTCTGCGACGGGGTCGTCCTGCTCAACAATAATATTTTCATCAAAATTTCCAAGTATCTGACTAATTCTATAGTCAAGTTCATCTTCGTCCCCTGATAAATAGTCATCTGCCAGAATTTCAATCAGGCAGTCATTTATTTCTCTATCATCCATTGCTTCAAGCTACATAGAAGACCATTTTTAGGGTTTTGTACTTAAATACAAAACCCTATTGCAATCACGACCTGTGTCCGTCTGTCCGTCCGTCCGTCCGTCCGTCCGTCCGTCTGTATGTCACAGCACTTTTTCTCCGAAACTATGGAGGCTACAGCCATGAAACTTTGTGGAAAGGTCAAAAGTGGTGACTTCTTGAAAGTTCAAGGGTGAAAAAAATTTTCAAAGGGGTTTAAGGGGGGTCTCCCCATATAGGGAGTTGACCCTTCAAAAAAAAATTTTCACCATTCGTAGTCGAGTAGGGTGTCGTTGGAAAGGTCTCAATGAGATCTTTTCAAAACAGGTCTTAAAATTGCCTTATGAGTACCGAGGGGGGCAGGGGAAGGGGAAATGTACGAACTACAACAACAACAAATACATGAGAAGTCGAAATTCACTCAACTTTGTTAGTAATAGTATGATTTATCGATTTTATGTTTTCTCGAATAAAATCTAAATGGTACCCTTAAATTCAATAAAATTTAGCAATAAGATGACTATTTATAAGATTAATCTGTCCTGAAAGTTTCATAAAGATCGAATAGTATTTAATGAAGTTATAGCGTTTTGAATTTTCCCGTATTACTATGGAACAATGTGCCCTGTATTATTATGAAAACATATGGCTATGGAGCCATATGCGCTTTTTACCGACTTAGACACTACAGCTTTGCTAGGATTTGCATGAAAATTTCAGGAATGATAGATATCATGAGGATGACTACATACAATTGAAACAAGTCGAAGAGGCAGGAGAGAGCTCCTAGCAAAAGGGCTTTGTAGCCATTCTAGGATTCGAAAAAACAGGCCATGAATCGATGCTTACGGTACAAAGGAGTGGCCCCTGAAAAAAAATTTCATGAAAGGTAGCCGATATGAGTATCAAATGAAAGTTCTCTATGAGAGTTTTTCAAAACAGTTCTTAAACTGACAGTTTTTGCTTCAGTGGAGGCACAGAGAGGGGGGGAAATACATGAAAAATGTATTTTCTCCCTCGCGAATGGACACGCGTGATCTAAAAAAATCTGAAAAAATTTTCAAGTGAAATATTTACGGGTATAATTTTAACAAATACCTCAGAATTAAAAAATTCTTTCAACTTAGTTAAAAATAGTATGATCCTCGAACATGACGTGTTTCTTAATTTTATTCGTTGCTGGTTACGGCATTTTGTAAGTTGAGTACAAAACCCTTCTGACATGAGCATAGGTCTGTCTACTCAACTTGTTTCCTTTCTTCTGCGATTGCAGAAAAAGAAATTTTCTTAGAGGCCCACATAATATGTTCCCGGTGGTTATTACATATAACCACCTCTTATCACAAGACATAAAATGGAACATAATTTAAACAAGTTGGGTTGACAGACCTACGTTCATGTCAGAGGGGTTTTGTATCCAATTTCTTCAAAATGCAACCATCAGCAACGAATAAAGTCAAGAAATATGTCAAAGAGATGTGCACGTTTATAAGAAAATCCATTGTTTTTCTATTTACAACCGTCGCCATTTTGTTGCAAACCAACAATATATTAATGTTATTGACCTTATTTGAAAATTTCAAGAAGATCAAATCAAAACTGTAAAGTCCATAAAACGCCAAAATCATGTGTTGCTGTTGTTGTAATTGGAGAAATTTCAAATGGCTACAACTTCCGTGTATATCATTGGATTTTCATTAAACTTACAAAGTTTAAGTACTTTTTATAGGACTATTTAAATATAGAAGTTTGTTCAGTTTAGGGGTACCCATACGATTTTGTTGGAGAAAATGTGAAATTCGAATATCATACTATTATTAACAAACTTGAGCAAATTTTGTCTTCTAAGTTATTTGTTGTTGTTGTACTCAAACACCTAGCTCCATAATTTTTTTAGATTTTTCGGATCACAGGTGTCCACAAATTTTTCGTGCGCCCCTCGAAGCAAAAAGTGTCAAATTAAGACCTGTTTTGAAAAGTCCTTTTTAGCTTAAGTAGTTTGCGACAAAAAGTGCTGTGACACTTGGACGGACAGACACACAGGACGTGATTTTAGTAGGGCTTTGTAAAATTATTTTACAATACCCTAAAAATTGACAGTCGCGATGTAAAATACGAAACTGCACAGCAATTCAAACAACTCCCGTTTTTTTCAAATTTATAAACAAAAACAAATCGTCTGTCACTAATCACTTGAATGTAGACAGGACACTGAAATACATACAAAGTATAACGTGGAAGTAAAATTTAAAATCAAATGTTTCCAATAGATGGCACCATTAGCATTATATTGTCGGGTTTTAGCTAAATGCGATGCGTGTTCCACATACGAGACGGAAAGAACAAGTATAAAAAAATTAATAACTTCATCAGCAAACAAAAACATCAATTGAAATTAACATGTCGAAAGTTACGTGATTACGCGATTTACTTCATAGAGGTTACAATTCATGTGATCGATTGATTGTCAGGAGTTGTGAAATTCATTATATCCACTAAACGACTGAAGTCGCTACATCTCACCAATAGATGCGCTGCGAATGCTCGCGTGTCGCGACAATATCCTCCCCCCAGTAACTCACCTAACTTGATTTTTGACAGTCAGACGAAGTCTGTTTAGGAGTTTACTGCGTGGCGAATCTGACATTTTTAATGCGTGAATATGTTTGAATCGACTCGAGGGTATTTGCTAATGATGTTGTTGCTGGTGCGGATGGTGCTGATTCCTCATTTTCGATAGCAACTGCATTCCTCTTGATGCTAAGAACCCGATCTGACAGTCGTTCTTCTACTTCAAAAGGGCCATCGTATCACCAGGAACTCGCAATGTTATCCCATAAACAAGCTCGCAGCTGTTGCATCAATATCAGGTTTGAAACTCGTCTTCAATCCTAAAAGGACGAATGGAAGAACATCGATCCATTCTGTATTCTGATGACACATGATGCATGCTTTTAAAGATCGATGCCATCGATCCATTGCTGGAAGAAAGCAGTTGCAACTGTATCAGCACTCAAATCAATGATCGGTATTGCCTCGGGCCGACGCGTAAACCGATCAATCATTATAAGGCAACTCTTAAAGTCTTTTGATGGCGACAGCACGATTATGTCCCAATGTACATGTTGGAATCAGTTCGAAGAAATTGGAATCGAGTCAGGAACTTTTTTGACATGGCACCCAACTTTACTTCTTTGACATTCCAAACAATTTCTTGCTGACACTTGAATGTCGTTATTCATTCTAGGCCACAGGTATTCTTTGCTGATTATCCATTTTGTCGCTCTTCCTCTGGAATGTGACATCAGGTGGAATAATTCATAAATTTTCCTGCACATCATTCTTGGAATGAAGATACGAGTAGCACCTGAAGATACGTCACAGTAAACAGGCGTTACACAATTTCCAACCCGCACGGGGGTTAGTCGCAATGATGAAGACGGTAGCTCCTTTAAATATGCTGCAGTTCTTCATCAGTAGCTTGCTGATCTGCGAGTTCTTGCAAATCGATTGTCGTTGGCATAGTTATTTCTTAGATACACGATAGCGTGTCGGCCACGATGCTATTTTTGCCCTTAACTTGCAACAATTTTGTTGTATATTGTCCTATGAAATCTAATTGTCGCAGTTGACGAGGTGAAGCTTTGTCGGACTTTTGTTGAAATGCATACGTAAGCGGCTTATGGTCGGGGAAAATTGTTAAGTTACGGCCTTCTACGAAATGACGGAAAAATTTATGTGCTTGGTACACCGCAAGAAGTTGAGGTCGTTTGCCTTATATCGCTTTTGCGTACGGTCCAATTTACGTGAAAAGAAGCCTAGTGGAATTACTTTTCTGTCGACTTCTTGCTCCAAAACTGCTCCAATAGCCACGTCTAATGTATCGCAATAAAGAGTAAGTGGAACGTTTCCGTTAGGATGTGTAAGTAAAACTGCATTTGCCACCAGTTCTTTGCATTTTTCAAATACGCGCTCCTTTTATGAGATCAAGGAGTGGTGCTTGCACGTGAGCCGCATGCGGGAAACAGCTTCGGTAGAAGTTGATTGTGCCAATAAAGCGACGTAGTTCTTCGACAGTTTTTGATTTTTCAAGGTTAGTTATAGCTTCAATTCTGTCCTATGGAGGTCTGATACCTCGTGCATTAACATTGAATCTTAAATATCGAAGCTTTTGCTGTCCAAAAACGTATTTTGCCACATTCGTGTTTAAACCATATTTTTGGAGACGTTAAAAAACGGCTTTTAAATGATTGCGATGTTGCTGAGCATCTTTGGATGTGATGAGAATGTCATCTATGTAACAGAGGCAAAAACCCAATCCACGACGAACAGTAACCATTAAACGTTGAAACGTTTGCACCGCATGACAGAGGCAAAAAGTCATCACTTTGAATTCAAACAGCCCAAACAGGGTGATAACAGCTAGTTTTACGATCCTCAGGAGCAATGGGGGTTTAATGGTAGGCCCAACTGAGATCCAGCGCTAAAAAAATTGTACAGCCAGCTAACTGGGTCTTTAAATCGCTCAAATGTGGAAAAAGGTATTGGTCAGGGATGGTAATACTATTCAGACGACGAAAATCCCCACTAGGCTGCCATTCATCTGTTTTCTTCCGGACTAGATGCAAGGGCGAGGCCCATTCACTGTCAGATGGTTGCCAGATGTTCTTTTCCAACATAAAATCAAACTTCTTTCTCGCAGCTTAAAGCTTCTCCCCAGATAGCCTTCGAACACGTTCTGCGACTGGTCCACCTTGTGTTATGTGGTGCTGGATTGAATGCAGCACAGCTTTTTGTAAATTAAACCATGTTATTTGGTCATACTCTGCCAAAAGTTGATTATATTCATCAGTAATGTCATACGTGTGGGTTGCTGGCACTTTTATTGCGGCTACTGATGCAAAAATCTTTAGATTTGTATTTTTAACCACTTGTTTTCTAGCTTTTAAGTCGACAATCAGGCCGTGATGCTGCAAAATAGGCTCCTAGGATTGCTTGTGTGACGTCAGCTACTACAAAAGCCCAGGTAAATTTGCGGCTGAGTCCTAATTCCACTGCCACGACTTTTGATAAAGTTTCAAATCAATGGAATGTTTCTTGTTGCACGAAGATTTGGGTACGACTGATATTTTTGTCCCAGTATCAATCAAGAATTTATATCCAGATTCTTTGTCGGATATGGAAAGACGGCTAGTTTCTTCATTCCGACATGCATCCGCCGATTTGCATGCCCTTGAAACTAGTTTTTTGCTGCTCCGATCTGATGCAAGGCGAGCGACATTTTTTGCTCGCTCACCAAACCTGGAGTGGTTAAAACACATACCATTTTTCTCGATATTTTTGCTTACGAGGATGATCTAAGTTTAGATCTTGACTTTGAACGCCTACGCCGTATATGTTGGATTTTGCGTGACAGCCTTCCGATTTTCTTTTGATATGCTTCCATTTATATAACCATTCCTTCATTCGATGCGGTTGTTGATGTAGCCGATATTGAATGGACGCGAAATTGCCATTATTTAATCAGCCTACGCCGCTAATTTGGCAATATCCGTTACCTCCCTGCACACTTAGATCCCGCGAACATACTCCGGCATCTGTACAAGGAACAGTGTTTTTAAAACAGCGTCATTGAATTGGGTACCGGCTAAACTTTTGGAAGAAAAGAGACGGTTTTTTTCTCTGATGTCAACAGCATACAACACCCGACACAATTTTGCTTCACTAGATTCGGCAAAAGATTCTAAAATTCCCCTTTTAATCGCGTCATATTGTCTTGGCTCGGGCGGATTAATAGCGATATCTGAAACTGCTTGCAAAATCGAAGCATCCAAGTTCACTATGACACATCGAAATTTAACTTTTTTTGACACCATATGGGAAATTCCAAACGCGATTTGCACTTAAACGAACCACAAATCCGGATTATCTTTAATATATGGCAGAATTGTAACTTTGTTCATAGAATGCATATGGATTTCAAATCGCGCGGGGCTATCTCCTGTCCATTTCGGTGTGTCAGGAGGTGTAGACATTATTAAAGTTTAAATAGTTTTTGTGGAAATATTAAAAATGACTTCACTTTTTGTGTTTGGCGTCACCATGCACTACCTAGGGTCACTATAACTTAAATTATCTTTGTCATTTTTCGCGCGTTCAGAGTCACCACTGTGGGGTTTAGCTAAATGCAATGCGCGTTCCCCAAACGAGACGGAAAGAAGAAGTTAAAAATAAATGATAACTTTATGAGCAAACAAAAATACGAACTGAAATTAACATGTCAAAAGTTACATTATCACGCGATTTACATCATGGAGGTTACAATTCAATGGATCGCTTGATTGACAGGAGTTGTAAAATTCATTATACCCACTAAATGACTGAAGTCGCTGCATGTCACCAACAAATGCGCTGCGATCGCTCGAGTGTCGCCATAATATTTAAGCAGTGGCAGTGTAATATAATCGGTAGGAGACTTTCATTTTTTATTTTTACAGAAATACCTCTCTAAATTCCTTCAATATAGTCTCTTTGCTTTTCAATTACTGAATCCCAACAAGTCGGAAGCCTTACTATACCATCGAGGACACCACGTTTGTTCATCCGGCGGATGGCTCGAGTAACGGCGGTAGAAAGCGCTTCCAGGGATGGAAAACGTCGTCCACGCATAGGTTGTTTCAACTTTGGAAATGGGTCGAAGTCTGGTGGACTCATGTCCGAACTGTAGGAAGGATGAGGCAACACCTCCCAACCGTATTTGCGTAGCTTTTCGGTTCCGACATGTTCAATGTGCGGACGAGCATTATCATGGGGAATGAGTGGTCTAACGTTGAGCAACTGAGGTCGGTTCTTGTGCATTTTTCTACGCAGATTCTGCAGGAAATCACGATAGTAAACTGCTGTGACACTTTTTCCATTCGGACTCCTGTAATGATTTTCAACCTTTTAAGTTCGAACGCGGAACCGACCTCTCATCGGTTCTAGACGTTAAGTCTGAGTAGTGCCAACGGATGGTACCAACAGGTCAACCAATCCGTGCACCGTAACCCATTCACGCGGTGGCTGCTTGTCGGCCAACTAGTTCGGAGAGGATTTCGGTCGCGGGTCTCCGAATGGGTTACGCTCAATTACAATATTTTCAGCCAGCTGAACATGCCCGTTTTCAAAACGCGTTATCAAAACCAAACCATACGGAGAAGAACCCTACTTTACGTTACCCCGTATTTCTTCATTAACCAGTCAAAGTACACAAATCTAATTTCCGTTTCGCGTTCCCCAATAATACCGACGCGGTACCGAAAAGTATGCTACTCTAACTCAATCCGACGAAAACTACTCTAAATAAAATGACAAAACAACAAAGGTACCGCGTACCGCGCGCGACGCGAAACCGACCTCCGCGGGTTTGTCGAAACCCTACCCTCGCGACGGCATACCTACCCTGCGCTCTCTCTTCCCACTGAAAAAGAAAAACCGCTGAAAAGGAAAGTCGTGGTTATCTTTAGCAATTCATGGTTTTATTTATAATTTTACGTTTTACAATATAGTGAGAAGATATTAATCGGTTACACCTATAGCCTTTTATATTTGTACAAAACATCAAATATTCCAGCTCCAGCGCGTACAACTTTTACTCATTTTATGCATTGTGTAAATTAGTAGAAACGTTTGATATTATAACATTGGTAGGTTTCTTTAATTTTTTTGTATCTTCATAAAATAGGTATACCATTGCATTTTTGCTCTTGCCTACAAGTTATTTAGCGCTGTCTTATTATTGATAATTCTTATAAATGAAAGGAACTCAGGAATTTCTAATTGATTGGAAGGTACAGTTCAGTCAAAAGTATTGGAATCTACTCAGGTAAAGATTAAATGTTATAGGTATGTACTCATGAGTCCATTATTATACATACAATTCCTTTTTTTTTTTATCGACTATACACTTTTCAAACCCGTTATTCCCGAAAAATTATGATTAATACTTTGTTTAATATAACGATTTATTCGATAATAATTATTAAGAAAAAAAAAGTAAACGAATCCCGACTACATTAACAGATTATTTGTCATAATTACATTTAATCATCGGTTTTGGTTTCTCAACGCAATTTTCGCTAATGCAAATGTGTTGAATAAATTAATTATGTTAAACGATTTAAATGGTATAAATTATAGTTAGGGTAAGAACTGATTCCATTCGTATCAATATTTGTATTGTTTTGCCACTCGTATATTAAAATATCATCAAAAATTATTTTTATCGTAATAGAGTAAACTTATATAATCTTTTAAGGAGGCAAAAATCGAAAATCAGTCGACTGATATTGAAAATTACTAGGAAGCGATTAAAATAACTGGAATTTTCGTTCCTATGGCAATCAGAAAAAAAATAGTCTGCTCCTGGACACTATTGAAAATATACGAGTATTATACATACATGATCACTCCATGTAAGTTGGTTGAGGTAAAAACAGTTGTCATGTAACTAAAAATAACTAATTATCAACCTCCGAGAACCGCCCCTCGTAATATCTTATCTTTGTCTAAACAATAATAGGTAATTCAATTGTGTACTAGGAGCCGAGTTGACAGAGGTTGTCTGCCCGTCGTTTAGTCTCCGATAATGAAAAATACATTAATTACCGTCAGTCAAGTTTCTACGAAATAACAAATAAATGTCTTTGGAATCCACTTTAAGAGTTCCCGGAGGTGTACATTGATTTTATGGCATGTGCAAAGTAATTATACGTTACATATGCCTCGTCCTAGGGCTCTTACAATAATTTGCTATATACTGCTTTCTCTTCTTTTTGAAAGTAGAATAACATACCTCCTTTTGCTTCAATTTTGATAACAAACACTGCTCACACTCCCAATAACAATTTGTACACTGTTCACAGCAAATCCGATTACTATTGTGGGAATGCTAGCAAGCAATCTTTTTAATGACTGCACAGGCTGATGGGCATCCATCGATGTCTTCGGGACAACTTCACCTGCTCCCCATACGGTTCGCCCCTCGAGGGTCGACGGGATGTCCTCATTCGAGCCCTTCTTTCGTTGGCATCGCCTTGTGGGCCATCCAGATGATCTTCCATTGGAGCAGACTCCTGCACCGGCGACTCAGGAGTGAGGAGTGGCTCTGTAATGGTTGTTGCAGGCTCGACTAGCTTCCACTGACGTCGGTGGCGATTCCGGCCCCTGACAGCCACTCAAAATTTTTACATTGCCATGATTTAGCTGAACTGGCGAATTCGATTCGCTCCCATGCATCTCATTCAAATTTATGGAGCGAATAACTGCAAGCAAACACGATAATGCATTCGTCGATGTAAGCCGAACGAAAAATTACCTCTTAATCAGATTCAATCCAATCAGCACCGCACCAACATCCTATGCACAAGACCCGATGATGGCAAACACCAAACCGAACGAGAAAGAATTTCTCCTTCAAATTTTATCGTCGCCGTGATATTCTTATGAAACTCGCGGCGATAGCGCAGATCGAGAAAACCTTGCCAACTTTCCGGGATTTGCAATTTTCTCCAACCGATCTATCTATTCACAAGAACACTTTTTCGTTGGCCACTAAAAATCCCAGTTCTTTCCCCCGTTCCTTTTTCTCGTGGCGCCGGACTGTCAATCCGACAACCACCGACAAAACAGATGTGTGTGGAATGGCATGCCACATGGTGGCAATGTGTATCTCCATTTGTCGCCAGTGGCATAGTTTTTCGATGGCCACGGTGGAGGGGGCATTGCCAAATGGATATGTCTCGAAATGCGTCGGGGTTTTGATTAATATTCTGTTTCAAATATTTAAATCCACAGATCTAAATATTTGGAGAGGAAAAAAAAAATATTTTCTGCGCAACGATGTCCGCACGAAAGATGAAGTCCGCTGGCATTTCGAGGTCATACCCATCTGGCCGAGTGCAAGGGTTCGGGATCGGAATCACTTCGATTCCCGGGCGTAGGCGTCACATTACACTCCTGTCTGTCATGATGATTCCTTGGTTATTGTATGCAAAGATTATCATTTGTTTGACCTTTGATTGTGTTCGTCAACATTTTTTGGTCGTGGGGAAGATGGACCTTTCCACTCATTGGACTGTGATTTCAACTCCGGCTTGAAGTCTCTAACCCTTGTCTTATCAATTGCAACAATTCGATTCAAGAATGTTTGACCTTCAATATTGAATCTTTGTTTCAACAAGGTTGCAATGTCCAGGCGTTTTTGCTTCTGTTCACCAGTCAAGTTGTGCGGAACCCATCGAACCGAAATTTTTCTTTTCTTTAAATCAATTGTCATAATTCGGTAAACTAATGTTGGTGGAATACCTGTAACTGCAGAAAGTTCCTCGAGAGCATCAGCCACAAGTTCACACTTCGTTCATCGGTTGATGTTTTCGGTCTTCCTGATCTTGAATCATCGTTTACGCTAACGCGAAAAAGTTTGGACCAACGAGAAACTGTACTACTCTCCACTGTTGACTCACTACAAACCTCACTTAAAGCACTGTGGATTTTTCAACGTGAAGTTTCAGTCTTACTGTATGCCCGTTGATCTTCAATCGTCACAGTACCCAAAAAACATGCAGACAATACACTACAAATGAAAGAAAATAACACACTTCCTCCTCAAGCTTTGAACTACTACTGGCGAGTTGCTCATTGTTGCAGCGCTAACTATCTCGCAGTGGTACCAACCTGTGCAATATTTATGAAATGCTCCTCGTATATATATGTATATATATATATATATATATATATATATATATATATATATATATATATATATATATATATATATATATATATATATTTATATTATATGACCCCCATTCGTATCTTTTACAGCTTGTAGCCGCCGGGGAATCAATTCTACCAACTTTTTTGCATAAGAAGGAATGTTTCCCCAAACTTTGCGTATCTTTTGTTTTAACTCATCTTCGTTCGTAGGATTTATCCTTTTTAAACTGTTCTTTATTTCATGCCATAGATTCTCTATCGGATTGAGATCTGGAGACTTTGGTGAAGTTTTAAGTTGTTTCGGGACATTATATGAAAGCCATTCTCGAACAATGTGGGAAGTATGCTTCGGACCATTATCCTGTTGAATACAGAACTCCAAAGATAAATTCAGTTTTTGTTCTTATTGATACAGATTCCTATTTAGTTTATCGAGATCTTTCATTTTGTCCATAGTTAATTCAACAAATTCCAAATTTCCATTTGCAGCCATAGAGCCCCACAGCATAACACTACCACCTCCATACTTCACAGTTGGACAACGATTTTTCTTCTTGAGTTCAATGTTCGCCTCTCTCCATACCATTTGTCTCCCGTCAGACCCAAGTAAATTAATTTTTGTTTCGTCTGTGAAAATGACGCTTTCCCAAAAGCTGAAAGGTAAATTGACAGGTGTTTTTCCTAGCTCCAAAAGTTTTCTTTGATTTTCCACGATATGAACGGGGTTTTCCGAGTTTCTTCCGTTCGAATTATTCCTACGTAAAACACGACGAAATATTTCCGTCAAAATTGTTGTTTTAAGCGTTGTGGACACTTCTATGGTCAATTCTGGAACAATTGTTTTAAAATTTGCCTTACCTTGCCAACAATGAGCCAGGACTGTTCTTTAAGGTTCCTTCATATTTCTACTTATTTATAATTTTTTGAATTGTGAAATTTGTCCATCCCAAAGTTTCTCCTATCTCTCGTAATGATTTACCCTTGCAGCACAGCTAATAATAAGTTTTCGAGTAGAAATATCGCTATGCTTTCACTTAGCTTACTTCTTTTTTAAATCACAACGTTATACATACATAGATAGAAAATTTCACAACCTGCATGCTATGATTTGAACTACGTGGTGTATTTCAGAGTGATAAAAATTCGAGGAACTCTATAGGGGAGGCCCCGGCTTTTCTGAGTGTACGCTTAATTATGTGTTTGTGGAATTTCAGTATTACCTAGTTATTCTGTTAAAAAATTAAATTCACATTACCTTATTTCGTCTGAGTTTAATTTAATAAGCCCATTAAAGGAGAAATTTTAAAATATTTTTATGGTAAACTTCTAAGGAAGTGTAGTTTTAAAATGGCTGTACGCTCAATTTTGTAACTGTGGATCAGTTTTAATTTTCAATGTAATCTTTCTGAACTCCAATATTCTAACGCAGAATGCATTCTGTTAAAAACGATGTCAAAAGATCTGCGAGACCGTGGCGTAGATAGGGGAGGGAGCGGAATCAACGAGATTGATCCACCCATGAGTCTAAAAAAGTAATGATAGAATAAACTATAAGCAAAAAAAACTTGAAAATTTTTAAAAATTAGAAATTTCTTCACAGTAAAGCTCTATTTTCCAGAACTCCAGGTGGCAAATGTTTACTGAGCCGAAATACTACCCCCAAAAATTGCAAACGTACCGCAAAAAAATTGTATTCAATAGTATCAAATACTCTGTTTGTTCTTCATGGGGCATATATTGAAGTCCATAATCTGTTTTGCTTTATCAGAAGAGGATTTATTGGACACACTTTTCATTTAAAGGAAAGGTAGTCAATTTTCTTAGTTGACCAAGATCATGCAGAAGGTTGACAAGTTTGTTAGACATAAAACAAATACAATATATACCCAACAATAATACTAAATATTCAGTTCTCTCAAAATTTTGAGTTTCATCAAAAAAGTTCCTCATCTATAAAATTTTTTATGTAGTTTCCTTTTAAATCTGCCTTTTAAAAACAACCTATCCGAAACTTTGTCGCGTAATAAATCTAGATAAAAAAATCAAAAAGTAATATAACGAATTTAACTAGTAGACAGTATGTCTTCGATTTTTGTGTTATTAATTCATATATATCAAGAAACGGGTTATCATCACGCTTGCATCGAAGAACCTGTCCTTGTACGATTTTTTATTTCAAGTTTGATACGAGTATGTAATCAATTTGGGTTGAAGCTGATTATGTCTAATTTACATGCAATCGAGGACGACTGGCTCGCACACAACGTGAAATTGATAAATACGAGCTTCCTGTTTTTACTGACTTTAATCGGTCACCGAAAGCTTTAGACCTTGCTCCAAACTTCACGACAACAGTAGTCCCGCTGTTCTGATTTGATAATGTTCGTTATCACTTGCCCACAAATTACAAATTAATTGCTCGAAGGAAACCAACCGTAACTAACATTTAAATTCACCCAAATTAATTCGATACCGCCTTTGATACTATGCATGGTATTTCCGAAGGTGAGATAGACTGATAGAATGATGTCACGCACTGTAGTTCCTTCGACGAACCTGTCGTCTACCTGTTCGCTGCTAAACGAATAGCATTTGAGTCGCGTCTTGTTTTCTTTCTTGACAAACCGATGCCGGGATGGATGGCTGCTGGTGGAAGGCGCCCAGAAAGCCAATATCACACAAGTTAGGAATGCCGACACCTGAGCACACTCAGAAATTAACTTGAAAGTGACACCGAATAGCGGGAGAAATTGGGAATGTGAACAACCGCGGATTCATGGAATGCACGTACAAGAAGTGGATACGTAACCGCGTGATGTTTTGCTGCTACAAAAAGGGCCATTGACGAGATCAATTGAATATTATTCATGATTTACGAAAAAGCTAGAGAAGGAAGGAATACATTGAAGGGAATGTCTTAAGAAAACACGCATTGGTCTCTAATGAGTGCCGGCAATCGAGCTTGGAGGCAAACCGTGCCTTGGGTTAAGAAGTGAAACAACACCTAGTGGACTCAACCAGGCAACCAGTCATCAACTTTGGTACGAGTATTAGGGTGAGGTGGATGTATGTTATTTTACAAGAAGTATAATTTGAAGCACGCAAATCCAAGTTGCCTAAGATGAAGTTGGTGTGAAATGCTTTTAAATATAGATGGATACGTTATTTAAAGCTTTTTAGGAACTTAAACCATCTACCTCTCTACTCTTCTTCCCATCCAAACGTCGTAGTAGTTTTTGTCTAAAACTATAGTAGATACATACAGTCATCAAATAAGGTAGGAAAAGCGATGGCTTCTACAAAGTTCTAAAAAGTCTTAAAATATTGATTAGATGAGTTTTCCTATTTACAGAAAATTGTTTTTGTCATAAATGGAACATAGCTTTTTGGTATCCTTAAATATGGTAAACGATAAAAGGTGTATTTATAGGCGAGTTATGCCGTAAATTCCCGAAACTTGGCTAAATTTTTAATTTCAACTCCCAAATACTTAACCCTTCCATTGAATTAAAAAAAGGATTCTACTGCTGTTTTAAATAGCCCCCACTTTATTAGCACCGTCTTGACACTCTTGGTTTATTCGCCATTTTTGGGTTTTTTTTTTAAACTCGTGAAAGAATGAAGTGTCATCATGATTAAATATCATTCCAAATCTTGAGCTCCTTAATAAGCTCCTGCAATCGGATCAGTTCCTTCTAGTTGACATTCTGTTCAGTGTTCCTAGAAATGGTCTGCTGTTAGCATTAACTGTATCCTCCCACCGCTTGCATGGTTTCCCGAGTGGCCTGATTCTGCTGATTTGCCCCTTGAGCACTCGTTTGGAAATATAATTGCTGTTCATTCTTTTGACGTAGTCGGTCCATTGCAGTTTTATAGTATAATTACGGCGGTATACGAGTGTAAAGTGTACAACCCGTTATTATATCAAATTCGTCATTTATCTTTCCGCCATACCAGGCCGAGTTTTCTTCCTAATATCTTCTCTTTCAAGGTCCATTTTCCCCTTCAATATAATAAAACAGGTCTTGTTTTCTCCATGAAGTTATCTACATTTTGAAAGTTGGGTTTTGCCTAGCTGGCACCTGTTCCCCTGAATAAGTCGAAGATCTATTTTTGGCCCATTAGTTTTAAGAGTCAAGTCAAAAGCGCTTAATTCAATATTAAACGTTATAAATTTTCGAAAAATATAAAGAAATTCCGAATAGTAAAAATACTAAGACTCAATGGCCAGAATGGCTCGCTAAATTTTTACATTATCAATCAAAAACCAATATCAAAATCAATTTAATTAAAATTATCACATATTTGACAATTTTTCTGCTTTACTGATCATGATTTTGACATGATCAGTATAGTACAGATACTGATCAACATGAACACAGAATTTATTTAGAATCCGTTCTGAACTATCTTAACCAGCATAAAGTGAAAATCCTGCAAATTACGTTTATGGTTTTGACTGCCCGGCCCATTTCAGTATGGTCCAAAACTACATTGCTCCGCACTTCTGACGGTGGATAATTGCACATCTTTAAACATTTTTTGAAGATTACTCTGAACTATTGTTGCTTCTTGTTTTGTCGTATGAATCATTTAAACATCAACTAACGCTCCCAATAATTGCGTTAGTAAGGCGTTAAAATCAAAGCCATTAATAGCTTGTGAGTGAATATTGAGAAGGGCAAAGACGCAGTAACTGTTTCTTTCTGTAGACTAGTTAAGACATTGAAACCGCACATTGTTGTTATTGTACATTAGGGCGACAAGATGTCTGGAGAATCTGTTCTGAAGAAATTTAAAAATTAGTCCATCTAACTAAACCGTACCAATAGCACACAGGGCTTCTTAGTAATCGTTTACGGTCTCATGCGCCTGTTGGTGTATGTTTCTTATCCGCCGTTTTAAAGTGTCGTCTCCCTCGACTGGTGCGAACTCCCGCAGTGCTTGCTGCGTGCCTCAACGTTTCCCAGTCAAACGTTGGAGAAGTATCCACAAACCACCAAAGCCATCGGGCGCGCTCCTCCGTTCCTTTCACAAACCAAATAGAATGAACCAGGATCAAGGCAACGCCCATTCAACACTGTTCAAATGGTTACAACATTAAGATGAGATCATTAACGAGCTGATCAATTAGTTCATAATTTCTTTTTCCATTGCTAATTAGCTGTTAATTAGTTCAGGTAGATATTTGATTTCTGTTAACTAAACTAGGTATAAGTGCTGTTGTACTGGAAGCAACTGACTTCCGAAGTATAGGCATTTGTGAAATAAATAAAAATCAATAGTTAATGTAAATTATATTTTGATTAAAATGTAAGCACAAAATATAAAATTTCCTGTAAAATGGTTTGATTTTCAAGTTTTTAAGCGACCTGCAAAGGAAAGAAGCTTATCAATTTATCACGTATTTTTTGTTGCTTTTTATTTGTATTTTCACGCATAAATTTTAAACGGAGATAGATATAATAGTCCTGTTTTTGGCAAACGATACGTCTTTCTTTCTGTTAGGTCCCGTTTAAAGCATTAGAAATTCAATTGACGGTAAAGGACTTTTACCATTAAAACTAAAAAATTTCCGACTTTCATCCCGATTTTCCCGCATAACTGATCGACGCGTGTAAGGATTTTGGTGGTAGGGGTTTCAAATCAAGGACAACATATTGATCTAAAATATGTCTTAACAGAATTGAAATCCTTTTAAGGACTCTATAGATATTAACAGTTCAGTACGATACATTGATGAAGAGAAATTAGATTAAAATGATATTTCGTACGAAAAGCGATTAGTTGGCACTCTTCGAGAATTTTATGGAGATACCAAGTCCTTTGGAAACGGATGATAAAAATCATAACTTTACTTTATTTTCTGCATAAACGGTACATTTTTGTCAATCATTTCTTCCGGAAATAACCAATAACTTAATTCTAAATGTGGCATAAATACAATTCAACAATAGTTAGAGGGAACATTTCAGGATGCATTTCTCTTACGCGTTCACCCTTTGCTTACCGATGAGTTTTGTAAAGGATCCTTCTAACATCTTTAAACTTAAACGTTACACAGAGGATTGATAAGATTCCCCCAAGAAATAATAAGCATTGAGTGATTGCAAATTATAGAGTTGATTCGTTACTTTCCAGTTAATATTATACATAACTCCGTCATAGACGGTCCCAAGCCCGTTTCAGAAAGGAGGAGGGAACCCCTTGTTTCCCCAACCCATAGCTTCCATGATTCTTCATCCCAAACCCCCCAACTAAATGGTAGTAAATGCTTTCGGGGTGCACATTGGGTTTACTGGTTCCCCAATAATGTAACATTAAATGTCGAGAAATGCTACTAACTGTAAATACATCTACAGCTCTGCTACTAAATCCTGCTTACACCTCCTTTGTGAGGATGTAAGAGGGTGAAGGTGAATCTTCCACGCCTGATAACGGAATCGACGTAATAACCATGCCGCTGGAATGGAGGTTGGGCGACGGGCTAACTCCCCGTCCCTGGAAAATCTTTAATTGTTTCGAAACCTGCAGATAGGCCTCGGAATGGATTGGACTCACGGCAAAGACCTCGCAAACGAAAAAAGGACTATGGCATTGGATCCTGGAATAACAGAACACTCAATTGCCCTGGCGCTGTCAAGGAACTTTTACAACAGGCCAGTCGATATCAATTAAAAATACTGGCAGTCCAGGAAACGAATTGGACTGGTAACAACGTTCAAGATATGAGATCGCACCCAATATTTAAAAGTGGGAAGCCTACTGGAAAACGAGAATTCGGAGTGGCCTTTATTGTGGATAGGGAGTTCAAATCGCACGTTATTGATTTTAAGGCAGTCAATGAACGGTTGTGTGCGATGCGTATAACAGCGAAATTCTTCAAAATCTGGCTGATTAATGGTCACGTCCCGACTGAAGAAAAGGACGAAGAAACGAAGGAATCGTTTTACAATCACCTGGAAAGACTGGTCGACTCATTGCCCACAAACGACACAAAAATTATTCTGGGTGATTTTAACGCTAAGGTTGGCAATGAATTATCTCATCGGGGAACGACTGGAGGATATAGACTCCACGATGAAACAAATGACAATGGCCAGCGTCTGATTGACTTTGCATGTAGCAGAAATCTAGTCAAACGTTCGACTTGCTTCCCACATCGACGCATTCATAAAATGACCTGGGTATCACCGGATGGCAACACACAAAACCAGATCGATCATGTTCTGATCCAACAACGTTGGGCCTCGAGCATACTTGACGTCCGTACATACCGAAGAGCCAATTGTAACTCAGATCATTACATACTCAGCGAAGACCAGCCCGCTACAAAAATCTGACATCGAAACGCTCCAAACGGCGTCTATGGCCGAAAATTTCACGGAGACCCTCGACAACCAGCTGGCTCCCATCTTATCAGAGGCATCGTTAAAGACGAGCAACGAGCTCTGGATAGAAGTGAAAGCGGCTATCAGGACCGTGGCAGAATAGACGATCGGAAATTAAGCCCGGCGCAAGAGGAATGATTGGTTCGATGATGGGAGCCCGAATGCGTTAGATAAAAAGAATCAGGCATACAAAGAATACGTAGGTAGGAAAACCAGGACAAAGAGAGAACACTATGAAAATCTCAGAAGAGTAGCCAATAAGATAATTACGATTAAGAAAAGAAAATACTTTGACGACCAATTGAGAAGTATAGATGTAAGTTTAGCGAGCAATAACACAAGACAAGCATACAAAGTAGTGAAAAGCCTGAAACGTATTATTAGCCCAAAACCACGCTCTGTCGTGATAACAGCGGCAATATAATCGCTGATGAAATCAAGATTAAGGACAGATGGGCAACATATTTCAAGCACCTCCTTAATCCTCCGCACAGCTCCAGAACTTCGAAGCATATAGATGTCTGCGGAGAGCTTCCATTGGCCCGACCAACTCTGGATGAAGTTTGTTCCATCATCAAAGCCCAAAAGAATAATAAAGCGCCAGGCATTGATGAGATTCCAGTGGAGCTCATCAAATATGGTGGCAGTAGTGTTCATCAAGCTATTCACAAAGTCATCCAGCATATTTGGGAACAAGAACATATGCCGAAAGAGTGGAGCCAATCAATTATATTCCCTATCCACAAAAAAGGTGACAAGCTACAGTGCGAAAATTATAGAGGCATATCACTACTTTGTACGGCGTACATAATATTTTCTAAAATCTTAGAAAATAAAATCGGATCATACGCCAACAGTATTATTGGGGAGTATCAAGGTGGTTTTAGGGCAGGTAGATCAACAACAGACCAATTGTTCACGGTCAAGCAGGTAGTTGAAAAATGCTGGGTGTTCAACATAGACGTACCCCAAATTTTCGTTGACTTCAAGCAAACATACGACAGTATTGATCGTAACGTACCGTACCAAATAATGCTTGATTTTGGCATCCCAGCCAAATTTGTCTATCTTACCAAAATGACAATGACGTTGATGGCCTCCCAAGTCCGCATCAATAACCAACTCAACGATGCCTTTGACACAAATATTGGACTAAAGCAGGGAGATGGGCTGGCCCCATTGCTATTCAATTTGGCTCTGGAGTACGTCATACGGAAGCTACCTGTCGATAAGCGAGGTGCATTATTATACAAGTCGAGCCAGGTAGTGGCTTATGCGCACGACATCAACATTCTGTCACGGCCGAAAAATACAGCAAATACACAAAATATAACACTTGGCGTATACAGTATCGAAAATGTAAGCAAATTTGTGTATTTAGGCGCCAAAACAATGAAAAGAGGCAATGAAAGAGACGAAATACGCCGAAGAATACAGCTCGCAAATAAAATATTTTATTCGGTATTGACGATCTTGAAGACTAGCTGCATACACCGAAAAACAAAGCTCCAACATGGACCCTAACCCAAGCATCCGCAAATATATTGAACGCCTTTGAGCGACGGGTCCTGAGGCGAATAATCTGAGCGAAGCTAGACGGGGACCAATGGTGAATTCGATACAACCATGAGCTGTATGAAATTTTTGACGAACCGGAGGTCTCAAGAATTGTAAGACTGTGGAAGCTGCGATGGGCTGGACACATGAATTGTATGGACGAACAACAGATACCCAAGAAGGTGTTCGTAGGGGGAACTGAAGGCCGGCGCCCAGTGGGGAAACCGAGGAAACGCTGATCTGACTCAGTCGACGAAGACAGTTCATCGCTGCTCGGATTTCGGAATTGGGTGACGCGGTCAACGGACCGAGACAGTTGGAGGCACTGTTTGCAGGAAGCGAAGACCCAAAAGGGACTGTAGTCCTTGCAGTGATTTTAGGTTTCAATAAGTCCGTAAAGGACTGCAGCGATGTTCTGCTGCCTCGGCAGAAGAAGATGACAATATCTGCCGAGAATGCCCTCGCCTGGAGACGCGTGAATGCGCTGGCAGGCTAGCATTGCGGTGTCGTGGGGTGGGTTCATTTCACCAGCACGAGGACCCACTACAAAAAAATTTCGCACTCACGAATTGGATGCTGCTCACGAGGCGACCGAAGTCGCAAAAAGTGTAGCTAACTACACCGAGGGAGATGGTACTTGTTACGAAAACAAGAGGAACCTGAGAAGAAAGGCGGACTTGGGGTAACCTTGTCATTACCCGACGCAGCTCATGGCCCACAAATGAAAGAAGGGCAACCGGGTGGTGATGGAGCCCCTTCGCACCCACCCAACCGGAATAAATCCATATATATTTTGTTGCAGTGGAAAACTCATACAACTTGAATTGCATGAACTTTCTCATCAGAAGGGGAGTACCCCGGTGACCAATTTATGCCATAGAATTATACAATTTGATTGCATAACGCTATGCCATAAAGAGGCACTCTGCTTGGGCCACTCAACCCGCAATGACATCTGAAACAAAAAAGATCATATTGCACCCGGCGGCTGGCCCATGTTTTGAGGTGGAAGGAAGCCTGCCACCGTACCGGGTCCTTTACCCGGTTAGAAAGTTGAGAAAGGAAAGACCGAAAGGTTAGTTTTAATGCAACATTGTTTCTTCATTTCCTAGCATTTTAATTCTGATAACAATTAAGAAATTTGCGGAAAGGCTCACAACCTACTATTACAGTTTTAATTTCACTTGCACCTATCCTAGTGGATGCGACCAATTTTCAGCAATAAAATTTACTAAACTCTTCTTTTTTTTCTTTTTTTTACGAAGGGTTCCCTCTGTACTTCTGATTTGAAAATTCCAGATAGTTAACAAAATTTCCCTGCAAATTGGGGGGTGTGAATTAGCAGGCCTGCAATCACATTTGATGACTGATTCTTTCAGATTTACAGCGATTAATGTAAGTTAGCAAATAGTTTCGAGTGTAACAAAACATCATCGTTATTACGGTTCATAAATTTTCTGAATTAAAAGACAACCAAAAAAAAGAGCTCTACAAAAATTGTTAACTACTCTATGTTGTAAACTATAAGCAAGTAATTAAGAATTGTTAGCACCCAGCACCGAAATGAGTCTCTAACTCAGCGGGTAGAGGTACTTGTAAGCGAACAATGTTGTTTCAAGTCGTTTCTCCATTTGCTTCATTAATTACTTGAACTCTCACTTGGAACAACATAAATTTTATTTCTAAAGTTTAATGATCCATTATATTCATGAAAAATAAAGAAACAGAAGAAAGAGATTTCCAATCCACTAGTCTCAGTCAAATTAAGAAAAAAGTATTCTGGGCATTTAAATTCTCAATGCATCTATCAGAATTTGTAACAAGGTTCCGTACGTTAGCCTACTATTATCATTAATAATGAGTGAATTTCGGATTTTTCCTGACTGAAACTAATTAAGTAACAATGGTATCAACAATAGTTTGGACTATTCAAACAAACTCCCTCAAAAAAAATGAATTCGTTTAACTAATCTTGCATTCAGCGTATTAGTATTCGTATTAGTTAAAATATTATGTATCATACATCGCATGTCAAATATAATAATTTTTAAATAAAATTTAAATATAAAATAAATATTTGCCAAAGAATTGCGGCCATTCTGTGTTGGAAGAAACATCTGCACTTGATGAATAGATTTCCTCAGCACGTATTAAAGCTGCCACTAAAGATAATGTGACTAACACGTAAGGTCCTCGAGAATTGTTTCTTTGATGAGTTCGAATCTCCATGAATAAAACCCTGATCATCGCTTCTTCGCCGATACACTTTTCAGGAAATCTGGATACGTTTTCGTGGTCGCGGTTTAATTCTCTCATCCTCAACAACAGGCCGTGATAAGTAAAACTATATTAGCATAAATACACTTTTATATGTATTTACGAAATCCCGTCACCGATTCTGCCCCGGGTCACTAAATAACTTCTATCAATTGCAATTGGTTTGCTTCTTTAAACCCGTTGAATGTTTTTAACTCTCCAATTGTTATCATCGAAAGTATCTCTGACTAAATTGAAAAACCGCTTCAAAAACACTAACACACAATCGAGGTGATATTGGTCCACAAGCTAACACCAAACCAAACCATGAATCTCTATGTCGTGGACAGCCTTGATAAAGTGTATATGCATGGAGGGTAACTGTAATTCACTCTTTACTTTATATAATGTGTCTAAAATCTTTTCACTGTTCTATACACTTCTTTCATCTATCACGTTCTCGACTACTAATTAAATGACCAATATTTTGGACTCAGTGACATCATTGTTTATGCGTGGCATCTGGAGATTGATTTTTCAATTCTATTACACGGCCACTTTGAATGCGTCCCGTTTTCTTCGTAATATCCCGCTGCTCTGACCTTCCTCTGCCCAGCCCCACGCCCTTCACAACGTCCCCTTATTCTAAACATACCATTTCCAGCTACTTCGTACAGCTGTCCAAGCCGATAGGGAAGTTATACGTTCCACAGTTAGTTACCGCCACTTCACCGTTGGAAGATGGGCACGTTTTAGTCATCACGGGTGCACAATCATCATCCTCTTGATCACACTCCGCAACCACGCACGAGCAAGGGACGGAATTCTGACCACTTTCTAGGCCCACTAACACCAAGTCGAATACGATACAATGTACACTCCTACGCATTGCAGCTGGAAGCCAACTCGACGATAATTGTGTTAAATTCCGGGCGCATCAACACAAACCGAATCATTTACTTTTACTTTATTGCCATCGAAGATGCGACACACATTCATAGACGATTTTCTTCTCGGACAGTGAATGATAAACACAACACTTCCAGTCAGTGTCTGTTACAATGAAAAATCTTTCCTAATCCTTTTTTTTTCTTTTCACTGATTATCGCGTCTCTTTCCGAATATTCTTGTATCGCAAATTAAATGAATTTCCTTCCGCCAATATTCCACAAAATACAAACGATTCAAATCACTTTTGTTTTCGCTGCTCCTCAACTTGAACAATACAATCAACCAGTTGTTATACACACTCACAAGCAAAAATAAGCGCTCTCACGAGCTTCGCACACTTGGAAACGTAAAACTCCGACAAAGTTGCAATCGCACATTTCCTCGTAATGAAGACCCGAAAACCTCTGAATCCAAGTATTTTCCTACTGCAATTCGATCTTTTCCTCTTCACGAATCAAATACGATGCTTTTCTTCGAGTGGCGATGAAGGAAAGTTGGGACGTGCCATAAATCGCGGAATCACTTGACAGACCACTATTTGCACAAAATATGAAAAGCTTGGCGCCGCCTTTATCGCGTAAACTTAACGCGTTAAATCGTTTTAACTGTAAATTAGGCACGAGCTCCTGTCCGAACAGTATGAGTAGGTGAATGCCTTCTTGCTTTCACTCACAGTTGGTAATGGGAAAATAGAAACTGCTTCGCGAAACACCCGTTCACCATAGTGACTCCACAACCGCGAATGTCACACTCCTTTTCGAAGTATTTTACGCAAATATCTCGAATAATTTTCCGCGTTTCTCCCTTCAACATTACCGACTAATATTTTCTTGTCGCTGGCGTGCGGGAATTCAACTCACGGCGTCCGCGCTGCGTGGCGGTTTCGAGCAGACTCCTCTTATCTCTATGTTTCACTTGGTTACTCTGTAAAAATTCTGTAGCTTGTAATACTTCACGCATACAGCGGCTATTTCCCTTCATCCATACCCGTCTCAGTTACAACATCAGTCAATGTATCGCCTGGCAAATATTCCATAATGCTCATAATTCTTCGTTGACACATTGTTGCTTGCCTGTTGCAAAGTGGAATTGGCATTAGCCGTAACATCATTGGCATGATTCTTGTTTTTATCAATCGTTGGACTCTTGAGTGTTGGACTTATAAGAGCCGCCGGTACCGATGGTGGAGGCTTTGGTGGTAATGGTTCGTGTTGCTATTGACGATTTGGCGGCTGATGCCATTATGAGCAATTGTAGTGCCTGGCGTGATTCACTTTCACATACTTCGACTTTCAGAGTAAAATACTCGAAAAGGACTTAAATGATTTGTAAATCAATGTCACCATTGTCAACCCATTCCTTTATAAAAACCTCGAGCCCTGCATAATGGCCATATGTTAAATCACATAGAAATGAACATAAATTCCGCACTACCTTTAATGCATGAGCCCGTGATTGTTGGTCAGTTGTAAATAAGATTTTTTTATACGCATTTGAGACCGCATCCCGTTTTTCCTTATCACCTGACCACACTAAATAAAGCAGATGTCGCATTCCACATTCAGTTCCTCTAATACCAAAACGATAAGCGGTGGTAAAGAAATCAGTTGCTTCGAAAACATCCGTGTTTGTTTTTGACATTAGCATATTTTTCATTTTTTGTACGGCTTTCCCCACAATTTTTGAAAATTCAATTGCATCTTCAAGAAATTTCACCTGATTCTGTTGTATTACTAATTCTTCTTGGTCATCTGAACAGCCATTACTGATAAACAAATATGACTCAAGAAGAACCATGAAATATGCGCACTGCTCTTCGTATTTCAACGCTAATCTTAATTCTGCATTTCCCGCTACAAAATCAGCTCTTTTCGCAAGTACTACCGCCTCTTTGTATTTCTTTTCCATAAGAAATGTAGTAATACGCGGTACCATATTTTCGCACGCCTCGTCTGCCATTTTCGTTTGTACAGGGAGTTTGTTGTGTTCAATAAATTTTTGCATTGAATTTCTTCGTGGTCTTGAACTATGGTGTTTATGTTTGAGTTTTCACTGTGCGGGGAAGTAGCATATTTCGATTTCATATTTTCGGGATTATGCATATCATTCTTAACAAGAAAGCGTTTGTATTTGTGTTCTTCTGACTCTACACTCGTGTCATGGCATGTAGAAGGGCTTGTAAACTTAATTTATCGTGTTTTATTCGAAAAGAACTAAGACCACTGGGCACTTCTTTATCTACATGGTTTTCTTTGGCAATATTTTTCGCCGCTATCGTTGAGTAGTCATCTGCATAATTCGATTGAGTATTTCGGAGCATATTGACTTCTAAGGATCCCGCCTTACCTGCTCAATTACTACATCCTAAGAAAAAGAAGAAGAATAGTATACATAATAACTTATGCCCAAAATCTTAAAATTAGTGATTTCGATACTAAAGACCGGCGAGAATCGCAACGTAAAAAGAGATACTTTTCCTTCTATAACTGTTCCTAACTTTACAGATGAAGATGAAAATACATAGCCGAGTTTTCAGTTTTTCTTGAAACTTTCATGAAAATTAGGTGCCATAGTAAACTGAAAACGGAGGCGATGGGTATTGAATCACCGTGAACGAGTGGTATGGTTAAAAAGGATCTTTTTTGCAAAAAAAATATTACTTATACATATTGTCGCGTGTTATTTGGTTCGCGGCCTATAATTTTAATGTTCCGGGAAAGTGAAAACGCAATGTCTCTTAATTTAAGTTAAAAGAGTTTATTTAATTCCAGAAAATGCACAATAATCAGTTTAACACTTTCACTAATTTTAATTGTCACTATTAAAATAAATCTAACACTTGTCCATAAATTTATTATCGCAATTGTCTTCTAAATCACTTCACTATTACGAAACACACTCCATAAATTTACTATCGCAGTTCTTATCGCGCTCGAATGAATGGTTCCCCCCATTCATTCAGCTCGCCTTTATATAGGGTCTCTACCTATTCACCCATTTCTCGTGCATTGGCGAACGTTCTACGGAGAGGTACCTGGTAGGTTCGAGCAAATTCATGAATGGAGTGACGTCACTTGCAGATGTTGATCATGCTTGTTGCGTTCTCGGGGGTTCGAGTAAATTCATTCGTTGACGTTCTTAACGATGATGAAAACAATTGCGACAGTAGCTCGCAGAATTATTTGTACATGTAATTATTTGTACATGTAACACTGCCCCCACCTCAGTTCTTTTCGCCCCGAAAAGATGTGTCGCTATTTGTAGTCAATTCTCCCTGGGTGTAATATGGGGCAAGACGGTCCAGATGCACGATTTTCATTTTAGCTCTCGGCTTACGATGTTCCTGTATTCGGTATACGACGTCGTTGATTCGCTTTGTAACTCGGTATGGTCCCTCCCAATTATGTTGCAACTTTGGAGACCTACCCTTTCGCCGTTGCGGGTTATAAAGCCACACCAAGTCATCTTGCTGGAAGCCAGTAGAATTAGCCTTTAGATCATACCTGGTCTTCATGCGGTCAGTAGCCGATTCGAGGTGTTTTCGCACTGTCCGATGTATCTGGTTCAACCGTTGTCTTAGATCACTTGCGTACTCCGAGACCGTTTGGGGTTTCTCAGGGGGTGTTGCGAACTTTATATCGGCTGGCAGACGAATAGTCTTTCCAAAAATGACTTTGGCTGGGGCTTGGCCCGTCGATGCATGTTCGGCAGCTCTGTACGCCATCAAAAATAGTGGGATATGTCGGTCCCAGTCCCTTTGGTTCTCGTCAACCATCTTGGCAAGGTGCTTATTGAGCGTGCTGTTGAAACGTTCGACCATTCCATCGGATTGGGGATGCAGCGGTGTTGTCCTCGTTTTCCGTATTCCGAGCAGCTCGCACATTTCGCCAAAAACTAGTGACTCAAAGTTTCGGCCTTGATCCGAATGTAATTCGCAAGGTACGCCGTACCTACTGACCCAATTTAACACTAGCTGTTCAGCTACGGTAGTTGCTTCCTGGTTGGGAATGGGGTAGACCTCGGGCCACTTGCTGAAATAATCGGCTACAACCAGCGTATATCGATTTCCCCAATCGGTTTCAGGAAAGGGTCCTGCGATGTCAACAGCAATCCTTTCGAATGGCACGCCTACGTTATAGGCTTGCATTTGTCCTCTCAGTCGTCGCTTTGGGCCTTTGACGGAAGCGCAAATTGTGCATCTGCGACACCAGTCCTCTACGTCTTCTCGAGCGTGGAGCCAGTAGAACCGTTCCCGCAATTTCGCTAAGGTCTTGTTAACACCAAGGTGGCCTCCCGAGGATCCTTCATGCATTTCCTTAACCACATCGTGGATTCGGCTTTTGGGAAGTATAGTTTGCATCCTATAGGAGCTGCCATCCGCCGTTTCCCATTTCCGCTTGAGTACACCACCCTCCACCTGAAGGGAGTTCCATTGTGCCCAATAGCTTTTCAGGGTTGCGCCATGCGTTGAAACGTCCTTCCACTCAGGTCGCCCAGTCGTCTCCTTCCATACGAGCGATGGTCCGATGTCTTCATCGGCTAGCTGGGCATTTCGAATCTCCTCCGATGACCAACCTTCATCGAATTCGGCCGTTATCAGTCGCAGATCAACGTGCGGTTCCTTTTCCTCAATCCGTCGGCAATGCTTGCAGTTAGCTGGACATGGGCGACGAGATAGGGCGTCAGCATTTCCATGAACTCTGCCCTTTCGATGAACAATTTCGTAGTCGTATGACTGCAATCGTTCGATCCATCTCGCAACTTGTCCCTCGGGGTTTTTGAAGTTAAGTAGCCATCTCAGCGATGCATGGTCCGTTCGAAGAACAAATTTCTGGCCATATAGGTACTTGTGGAACTGCTTGGTGGCCTCTATTATAGCCAATAGCTCCTTCCTGGTCACACAGTAGTTCCTCTCACTTTTTGAAAGAACTCGACTGTAATACGAGAGGACTCTTTCTTCGCCATTGATCTGCTGGGAGAGTACAGCTCCAATACCGCCGTTGCTTGCATCGGTGTCAACCACAAACATTCTTCCGGGTTTCGGATACGCCAGTATGGGTGATTCACATAGCTTTTCCTTCAGGGTCTCAAAGGCTGTCTGGCATTGTTCATTCCAGACATACGGACGATTTTTCTCGGTTAGCTGATGAAGACACTTAGCTATTTTGGCAAAGTCTTTGACGAATCTTCGATAGTAGGTTGCCAGGCCCAGGAAACTTCGTAGTTGGCGCTTGTTGTTTGGTGTTGGCCAGCTTTTCACGGCTTCAATTTTCTCAGGGTCTGTTTTGACCCCTTCTGCTGATACGACATGTCCCAGGTATTTTACTTCAGCTGCAAAAAGGGTACACTTGTCGGGACTAAGTTTCAAATTTGCCAGTCGCAGTCGGGAGAAAACCTCTTCTAAGTTTCGCACATGCTCTTCGAACGTTCTCCCGATAACGATGATGTCATCTAGGTACACCAAGCAGGTTTTCCAGGTTAGACCACGTAGCACGTATTCCATCAAGCGTTCGAAAGTGGCTGGAGCATTGCAAAGCCCAAACGGCATCACCACAAATTGCCACAATCCGGTCCCAACTGAAAATGCGGTCTTCTCTCGGTCCTTCTTGTCAATTTCTACCTGCCAGTAGCCACTCTTGAGATCGAGTGTAGAAAACCATTTTGCGTCGGCTTAAGTGTCCATGATGTCATCGATGCGTGGGAGCGGGTAACTATCTTTCTTAGTGACGTCGTTAAGCTGCCTATAGTCGACACAAAAGCGAGTGCTACCATCCTTTTTCTTTACTAGAACTACAGGCGCGGCCTATGGACTTACAGAAGGTTCAATAATGCCTTGTTTTTCCATGTCCGAGATCAGCGCGCTCACTTCTCCTTGTTTGGCTATAGGGAGACGTCTTGGTGCTTGTCGAATCGGCTTGGCTCCCTGTGTGTCTATGACGTGAGTTACCATACTCGTTCGGCCTTGGTCATCCGGGCTTGTTGAGAAGATGTCACTGTACTTGGTGACCAGATCAGAGGCTCGTTTGAATAGCTGCACCGGCAATTTGACTTGCTTCAATATTGCAGACGTGGATTCCCGGGCTTTTTCTGTGTCTTGCCTCCTTTTCCAATGATGGTTGTGAGTAGCTTCCGAAGAGGTGATGGTGGAAACAGGCTGGCAGCTGCCAATGACTTCTCCCGCTTTTATGCTCGTGGTTGAGTCTGCGGTGTTAAGGACTCTAACCGGCACATATCCGTTCCTTAAAGATCTTACAAGGCTTCGTCCTACAATTAAACTGCGCAATGCGGATGTCTTCGTTGGCTCTATCAGATAAGATCGGTGGTCTCCAGAATCACCATCAAGCTTGGCCCATACAATGCTTTCGGAAGAATTTGGTACATCAGTGTCAGTACATACCACTACATTCATCTTGGGGATTGGGACGCTGGGATCCTCCATCAGTACTTCGACATTCTGCCATTTCAAGACACGTTTTCCCAAGTCCAACGTGATTCCATGTGGTCGCAGAAAATCCATTCCGAGAATGCAGTCATCCATAATGTTCGCGACCAGAAAGTTATGTCGGAACACAAGGTCTCCCAACTGTATCTGGAGGTTGACCTCTCCATGAACAGGTGCAGTTTCTCCCGTAGCTGTCCGTAGTGAGAAAATTCTGCCCTTGTGAAGTTGTTGCTGTCTAACTAGGTCTGGTCGGATAATCGATCGGGTTGCACCAGTGTCGATTGTTATGGTGCAGTGTTCTCCGTCAATTTGACCCGGAAGGCATAAGTCCGCTTCTCCACGATGTAGTCTTGACACGGTGATGGTGGTGCTGGGGACGTCGATCCTCCTAGCCAACCTCTGCCCCACGAAGTTGGCTCTTACATGTTTCCCGACCCCTCTGTTTGAAGGGCTTCCATTCTGGGCTCCTGACTCGATCTGGATCTCCTCCTAGCTGCACACCCTGGACAATAGCTCGGTTTTCTTCGCTTCTTGCAGTCTCTTTGCAGGTGCCCCTTCTCTCCGCAATTCCAGCATCTAGGCGCACCATTTACATGCGGATCTCGCTCAATTTCCACGCGCTCACACCTGCACTCGTCTGTCACTACCTCACGAACCCGGGCAGTGGTACGAGTCACATTTTTCGCTGCCTCAAAGTTCAGACTATAAGCCAATGCGTCCTTAACCGTTTGCTTTTGAGCTAAACGCACGGCTTGTTGCAATTCCGGGTCCTTTAGTGCGCTGATGAATGCTTCTGTCGCTGCATCATCTCGATGTTCTGGGTCGTAGGCTGGATAAGCCAAAAGTGCCAGTCGCTCAATGTCCTGGGCTAGCTGCTGTAGGGTTTCACCAGACTTCTGCATTCGATGCCTTAGCTGTGACCGATAAATCTGCTTTAGATGATCATCTCCATAACGCATGTCGAGCGCATTCATTATAGCATTCGAGTTTGAGTGCAATTCAACGGGGATCGTCTGCAACAGCTCGGCAGCTGGGCCTCTTAGAGCAAGAATCAATGCAGTCGCTCGTTCCTGCTCATTCCAGTGATTTATGCGAGCGGCTGCTTCAAACTGGGTTTTGTAAATAGTCCAGACCGTTTGCCCATCGAATATTGGTGCTTGTACATTTCTAGATGAGCTTTGCGCTGCGGTTATAATTGGTGCTGGTGGGGCGGTTACTACTGCCTTTGCTGCTTCCAAGTCCTTTTTCACTTTTTCCATCTCATGGTTGATTCTCTCCTCGACCTGGCTGATCTCAAGGTTGATTCTCTCCTCGACCTGGTATACCTGCTCCTCGACGCATTTAATTTGGCTGTTGAGACTACTGAGCTCCGCTTTTATTTCGGTTGACTGTTTTTCCAGCTTCTGTGTGATGTCTGCCTTGATTTCGAACGCTTGTTGGTCTAGTTTCGCTGATTGTTCATTTAACTTCGCTGTTAAATTGGATGACTGTTCATCTAGCTTCGCAGTCAGACTTGATGACTGTTCATTTAGCTTCGTTGATTGTTCATCTAGCTTCGCAGTCAGACTGGATGACATTAGCATCAACATTTGCATCAGCGCATTTTCTGGCTCCTTTGATTTTGGTGTGTCCACTTCTCCACCTTCTGCGCCTTTTTCCGCATCGGAGAGCTCACCCGAATCCAGATTCACGCCTTCCGACTCGATCGCGTCACGCAAGCGTGCAATCAGTATGGCCTTTGTACCTTGTGTGGCCAGATTCCGCTGTTCCAACTCCTCCTTGAGCTCCGATATGGTCAATTCATTAATTTTTAAGTTTAAGCTTCGTGGCATTTTTAATGTTTCTTTAAATTTTACTATTGTGCACTATAAAAATGTTCAAATTTTCACTTTCAAAATTTTTCTTTCGCACTTCTTGACACCACTGTCGCGTGTTATTTGGTTCGCGGCCTATAATTTTAATGTTCCGGGAAAGTGAAAACGCAATGTCTCTTAATTTAAGTTAAAAGAGTTTATTTAATTCCAGAAAATGCACAATAATCAGTTTAACACTTTCACTAATTTTAATTGTCACTATTAAAATAAATCTAACACTTGTCCATAAATTTATTATCGCAATTGTCTTCTAAATCACTTCACTATTACGAAACACACTCCATAAATTTACTATCGCAGTTCTTATCGCGCTCGAATGAATGGTTCCCCCCATTCATTCAGCTCGCCTTTATATAGGGTCTCTACCTATTCACCCATTTCTCGTGCATTGGCGAACGTTCTACGGAGAGGTACCTGGTAGGTTCGAGCAAATTCATGAATGGAGTGACGTCACTTGCAGATGTTGATCATGCTTGTTGCGTTCTCGGGGGTTCGAGTAAATTCATTCGTTGACGTTCTTAACGATGATGAAAACAATTGCGACAGTAGCTCGCAGAATTATTTGTACATGTAACAATATGTATTACAACCTACAAGGCATAAAATAAATTTGCGAATAATGTCATGCGAAGTTTTTGAAGCGCATAAATCCCTAATTCGCAGATTTGCATTCATATCTTGAAAACGATGCATTGTAATTAAAATTGTATGCTAGTCGAAATTAAAATGCAGTAAAATTTCTCTTAAAATAATATTTTGTATAAATTTCTACATTATTTTGTCTCTGAAAATTGAGCCAAAACTTGACATTAAACCAAAATATCGACTTTTAAAGCTTAAAACCTACAGAGGTGGCAAAATTCATTATACTTTATTCACTATTGCCTCAAAATCCTTCCTCTGTACATTAAGATTTCAAATGCAAATCAAATTATTGTTTTTAACGTTCTTGTCTATTTTTCAACCACACCTATCCAAAAAAATTAGTCAGAAAATAAATTTCAGTAGGACCACCCTAACGTTTTATGAATCTTATAAGACACACTTTACCCACTGAAACGTGGCTTGCCTCATAACCTACCCAATACCCAACGTCTTAAGTTGTCGACTTGGTCGACTTGACCATGTCTTGAGAAACGCGCACACTCTCAGTCTGTTTTGTTATTTCATTTCGTTCAGTGGGAGATATCATTTCGCTTACCATAACACCGCGTTTGCTCAAGACCCGCACAAACATTTCACCCATTAACACTGTTGCAATTGACTGACTAGTTAAACTTTAGTGCATAATTTTCCCCAATCGTATTTAGTCCTTGTTCCGCTTCTTATCGCCGGCCAGTAAAGTTAATTAGGCCAGTTCCTAACAGTGCTGGAGTAATTTAGTTCAGTTTTCGTAATTTTATTTAATTGGATTAACCACACATTAAATGGTTTCAAGTGTTTTGATTCACTCTACATTGCGCCGCCAAACGTGAAGAGGATTCGCATGCATACTTAAGACAATGGACTTGTTCTTGAAGTGGGTCTTTAGTGATCTCGGTCGGCAGCCCGTCTTCTGCTTCTCACGTCACAATTTTCTATTTGTACAAAACTGACTCTACGCGAAAATCACAGCGGTCTGAAGAATCTGAAAAACCAGTTTCACAACGTGGATTCAGTTAATTCTCATTCGTCGTTCGGTCTCTGTCCCGCACTCGAACTTACCTGTAGCTTTTAAGGTGCTCTGTAAGATTGTATGAGTGGCTGGAGTGTTTTATTTATTCCTAAAAGTTTTCGTTAACAATTCCAAAAGATTACAAATTTTGAAGATTTGGCAAAAAAGTTACAACCCAAGTGTAATTCGCAGCGTAACGTAGGTTAAGAATACGCGTGAAGAGAATGATGACATGCGACAAGAGATTACAGTGAAAGTGGCAAAGCGGATTAGACACGAGAAAATATTCAAAAGATGTGCCAAATTCCAAGAAAATCTTGAAGTGTAATCGAAATTCAGCTGAAAAATTTCCCAAATCAGTTGGAAAATTCAAGTTACTCGTGTGATTCTATTCTAAATGTGTTTAAGTGCGTTTTTGGATTAGTTAATGTGTTAAGTGTCAAAGAAATCGCAGCCACAACCATGGGGTACTACAAAGGAACGCAGCTAACTCTCGGAATATTATTACTAATTGGATTACTTAATGCCCAAGAAATTACGGATAGCATGCAAAAAAATGAAACAGGTAATTTAATGACCGTAAAACATAATTTTCAGCTCTAACCTACCATCGAACACATTTCATTGAGTAGAAGCAAAACGAAAGACTTAAGCGAGTAACCCGATAAGCTGATTTATTTTTAGGAACGTTTGATGTATTACAGCATATTATGCTCTGACATGATTTGATTAATGATTGAAACATTCTTAACTCTATCATTTGGTTTATGCGATTACTAACTTAAATGTTCATATACTCGAAAAACGAAGAGGAGCATGGTACCTCGATATTCGTAAGAGATCTTAGATTTTAGATAAATAAAAGTCAGATATGCGTACACCGCAAGATTTTTGGCGCGATAACAGTCCATCCATCACGTTGTAGCAAAGATGCGTGAGCTTTTCAAATAATTGTAAATGCCACGAATATCATCAATATTCAAGCGTAACGTACGAAGGTGATGCCTGGCTAGTGTGCTTCTATTCTCTTGTTTCAAAATGAAGTGGCTTATGTTATTTTATGCAAATGCTAAATTGAACAAGCTATTGTTGGATATGTTTGGGATGATAAAATGAAATTCAATTATATGCTAATTTAATTGTCCTACTGGGAATCTGTTTGGTAATTTTAGGCTTATATGGAAAATGCTGCAATAATTGAACAACCGTGATAACTTTATTTATTAAATTTCTTTATTCTGCATTAATATTCAACTATTTTGACCAAGATATGAACGTATAACTTACTTTTTCAAGTCAAATATAATTTTGTTTGTCAACAGTGTTCATAATGCAAGCCATGTCTGGTTTTCGTTGCGTCAGCTACCCCTTACAATCTATAAAGACTGTTAGTCATGCTTTAAAGTATCCGCATGTATCCGTGTTTTTATGTTGCACAAATTAAAGATGTGTATGACTGTTTAGATTTCAACATCTTAGATAGACTTGTAATCAATGATCATCATTATCTTGGGATTTAGCGAAGTAAATGAATATCACAAATACCGTCTTATATACGTTTAAGTTGTCTCCAAATAGCTTCCTATATACCTTTAACTGGTACTATCTTCTATACTTTTCACAAAGCTTGTATCTGAGTTTTCTTGCTTTGTCGAAACTAGATAAATAATATTTTTTGCTTGTAGAGATTTACCTCATTCTGATACCTTTCCTGATAACTTTTCATAAAAATTTCACGCAGTATTTATGGGTGAGGAGCTTTATTAGAAATTCCTCGTAAATTCATTCAATTCCTTACACCGTTATCGAGAAAAAAGTGCAACATTTCAATTTCTTATACAAGCTGTTTTTTAAGCGTTTTATACTAAAATACAAAACCCTATTAAAATCGATCCCTGTGTCCTTCTGTCCGTCCGTCCGAAAGGTTGAAAGTTATGACTTCTAGAAAGTTTAGGGGTGAGAAAAAATTTCAAAGAGGGGGCCCCCCCATATAGAGGAGTGACCCTTAACAGAAGTTTTTTCATCAAAGGTGGCCAAGTGGTGTGCCATATGAAAGGTTTCAATGAGATCATTTCATAACATGTCTTAAAATTCCTTTGTCAGTATCGAGGGGGCCAGAGAAGGAGAAATGCACGAGATTTTGGCACACTACTATTAAAACTTGATTGAATTTATTAATGTGTAGTTGAAGATGAGCGGCTTAAAATAATCGGTCAACAATTATGAAGATGGATCCCATAACAAATAACTGAATGGTTGAAATTCTTTCAACTTTGCTTATAATAGTAGGATATGTAAATTAAATATTTCCACCAGTAAAACTGTATTAGTATGATTAAATTTATATAAAAAACACAATTAACATAATTTTGTGACAAAGAGAGTAACATCTGACATGTATAATAATAATAATTGAGATAACCTGCGCAGGTAAAAACTGAAAATCGGTACTTACTATAATCCCAATCGTCTCAATGCGCAGGACTTCTGCACAGTAATCGATGCAATATACTCTACTGAAAAAAATCTAACCACAGTTGCTAACACAAACATAGACGTGATTGCAGAATCTCCAGAATCGAGGATCACAGAGCAAGAAATGATGAAAAATTGCTGAAAACATTAAATTCACACTTGCACACTAGCCGGAGTTAGATCATCGTGTTCTAAAAATTTTTGTCCATGGTCAAAGTCTTAGTAAGCGAAAACCTACTCACAAAATATTCAGATATTTAGACAAGGATCTTTTCAAATCAAAATTTCAACAGTTGCTAACAAACCGAGAACCTGAAAACCTTATGGAGCTCAAAAATATGATAACAGAGTCCAAGCATGATTCTACCATTGAGAAAAAGATTAGATGTCGATAACATACATGGATAACAAAGAAAGTTATTGAGGCTAGTATTAACAAAAGGAAGGCTTATAAAAAATACAAGAACGCTGAAGATCAAGCTCTTTAATATCTGTATAACCAAGCCCTAAAAGAATCAAAACGCCTCGTAAAAGAAGGTAAATTTTCATATTACTCCAGAAAATAGGTAACAGCGGCGGACACCTCACACGAAATATGGAAAATAATAATTGAAATAAAAGATAATTCATCACCCTAGATCATGTCATCAATTGCTGAATTTTTGGCATGGGCTCTAAAAATGCAGCATGCCCATGTGGAACAGCAAACTCACTAAACCACTTTTTTTCAACGATTGGTGAAAAAATTACCAGGGAGCTTGCTGAAAAGTCAACTAGCTATTTCAATATCACTAATAGCCCATCTAAGTCCATCTTTCACATTCATCAAACGACTAAAAGAGAAGTATTAAATACAATCGAAAATTTGAAAAAAAATGCAGCACCTGGTATTGACAACATCACCACACATGAAATTATGCTAGTCAAAGAGGAGGTAGCTGAACCACTGGCAAATTTTATAAACGAGATGGACGAAGAGAAACTGGCAAAAATAATTCCAATATTCAAAGCAGGAGATCATCTGGACCCGAATAATTACCGCCCTGTTGCACTTTTGACAGCCTTTAGTAAAATATTCGAAAAACTTGAAAATAATCATTTAAAATCTTTCTTAATGGACAATTGCATCATAAATCCGAAGCAGTTTGGCTTTCAACAGAACAAGAGTACTTTCGATGTGTTACTTTCTTTCTAACGTTACATCAATGAAAGTCTTGATAAAGGAGATTATACAGGGTGGGCCATATCAGTGTGTTATTGCAACATGATAACAGACTTTTTGGTGCCAGCTTTGCAAGAACTTCAAGGCAATACCTCGAGGATGTGGTTTCAACAGGATGGGGCCACATGTCATACGGCTAGGGTATCCATAGAGCTGCTGAAAAATGTTTTTCCCGGAAAACTCATCTCGAAAAGGGGGGATATTGAATGGCCCCCACGTAGCCGCGATCTCTCTCCATGCGATTATTTTCTATGGGGCTACCTCAAATCGGTAGTTTACGAGAATAATCTGACCAATTTAGAGCAGCTGAAGAGGAATATTATTCAGGAATGTAACAAAATACCGAGAACAACTTTTCAACGAGTTTCCCAAAATTTGCGACTTCGGTTCCAAGACTGCCAAGCAGCCGAGGGAAGCCATTTGGACAACATTATTTTTAAGTCTTAAAAATTCCTATGCTTCTACTTTTTAACAATACAAATATATTTGTGTTATGTTTGGTAGTTTTTTTAAATCGAATATTTAAACCGCCAACACCCTTATGGCCCACCGTGTATTATTGCAATTTTTGTGGACTTGGAGAAAGCTTTTAACATGGTTGATCTTGACCTGTTGCTTCAAATACTTGAATCGTATGGTATACAAGGCAAACCGAAACAATTTTTTAAAAGTTATTTGGAAGAAAGATTCCAAAGGACATCAGTTAATAATGTCTTGAGTAATCTAGCCCCAATGAAATCGGGTGTCCTCAAGGATCCATACTTGGACCAACCTTGTTTTTGCTGTACACTAATAATTTGGATATATGTATACTGAAAGCTCACCACACATTATATGCTGATGATACTGTACTTCTTTATTCAGGACATGATATAGTTGCCATGGAGAATATCGTTCAACGAGGATCTAAATAAATATCGTTCATGGCTTATTGAAAACAAGCTAGCATTGAATACTACAAAGACAAAATACATTATTTTTAAACAGAAGAATAAGGAAGACATAGAAGTTGACCTCAAAATTAACGGTGAAAACTTGCAAAGAGTGTTTGAAATTAAATATCTCGGTCTTACCATAGATCATCGTTTGACATGAATGCCACACGTAAATAATTTAAGGAGACAAGTAGCACCAATGATAGGAATGTTGAGAAGATATGGAGGTTTTCCAATGCATATAAAGACACTTGTATTAAATGCATTTGTACTAACAAAGCTACATTATGCGGTGGTCATTTGGAGTCAATCATCAAAGCAAACTGAAGCCTATAAAAATATTCTAAGCCTTTCAATTCTCACTCGAACAAGACTAGTGTATCAACGGACCAATGCACTCACCTTCAGTCAAATAATTACTATGTAGAAAGCTAAGTTTATCTTCAAATGTCTTATTTCCAGTGAATCGGAACGAAGCCCCTTTATAAAAGTATCACAAATAAATCCATATAATTCAAGAAATGCCAACAATTTTGTAATACCTTATGCTAGAACTGATTGGCTAAAGAACGATGCAACGAATGATGCTCAGCGTATATGTAACAATCTTCCTGAAACAGTGAAAAACGCAAACTCATTATTGGTTTTTAAGAAAAGACTTACGGAACATGTAATAAATTCAAATTAGTGATAAGTCCGGAGGATAGAAAATGCAGTATCTTGGGGCATTTTAGACCCTAAGGCCAAGGAACTTAAGGACAGCTAGTTTTTATAAACTCTGAGTTTTTTTTTACTGCGTCGTATTATAATATTTTTTTATCTCTGAGAACTGTTCACTAATCGGACTAGGCTAGCAGGAAAGGCACAGCATTTTTGTGTGTCTCTTATACCGATGTTTTTAGCATTGACTGAAGGCAAACGTAAGAATCAAGGACGTGTGAAGTGCAGATCGCACGAGCGTTGTGCGACGATGAAAGAGTGATGGAGAGAGTGGTAGGGAATGGAAGTATTAAAAAAAAAATTGGATGACAGTAGATATTTAAGTGTCATTTAACAAGTTCTTTTACTCTATGAGTTTCAATAAAATGTACAGAAGTTATTGCCGCTTGAATTTTCTCCAATTACAATAAACAAACACGATTTTTCTACTACATGGGCTTTACATCAAACCAGACATTGCATTTTTGATTGTATTTTCTCCAAATATATAATTGAACAAAAAGACATTTAAGATTTGGCTTAGTCATTGATTTTAGCAACGCTGCAATAAAATATTGGGGTGGCAAAATGGAGTAACACTGGTTTTACTTTAAAAGCAACAATATATATATATGTAGTGCATGCCATCCAAATTTTTCTAGAATTACATCATTTTATACTCGTTTGTCTGCATATCGGATGTTAAGTACAAAACTCTTCTGACATGAGCGTAGCTCTGTCTACTCAACTTGCTTGAAAATATTTTAAGTAAATATTTCAAAAAGCCATCGCACTCACCTTCCCAACAAAATCGATGATTTTCAAAGATGCAAGTAATGCTTACAGTGACTGACAGATGAGCAAATGGTCGAACAACTAAAGCCAATTTCAGTAGTATTTTGATTTTATTCAGATTTTGTGGTATTCTCTGCGTGTGCTAGGCCACTTTACATATAGAAGTGAAATTTAATCATTAGATAACCTGCAAAATTTAATACCAATAGGAACAAATATGTTAATCGTAAAACATTAGCTTTTTTAATTATCAGCCAAAAAAATTAATGAATTTCTTTTAAATTAAATAAACTGTGCCTCAAAATAAATGTTCAATAAAAATTTTCAATAACACTAGAAATGATCAATTCAATTTCACCGGAATATGATGAAAAATATACTAAAATCATACTTGCCCGTGTTCTGTAACTAGAACGGAGGGGGGAAGGGTGGCACTGAAACTTTCTTCTTCTTCTTCATAGCACTGCAGCCCCTCTCGGGCCTTCGCTTCCTGCAAATAGCGCTCCAGCTGTCTCGGTCCACCAACCTCGTCCTCCAATTTTGAAATCCGAGCAGCGATGAACTGTCTTCGTCGACCGAGTCAGACCAGCGTTTCCTCGGCTTTCCCACTGGTCTCCAGCCTTCAGTTCTCCCAGCGAATACTTTTTTGGGTATCCGTTGTTCGTCCGTACGATTCATGTGGACAGCCCATTGCAGCTTCTGCAGTCTTACAATCATTGAGACCTCTTGTTCATCAGAAATTTAGTTCGTTTTAAATTAACTTTAATCAATCTCAAACAGAAAAGGATGAATGCAAATTAAATGGCTACTTCTCTGACACGTCAGAAATTTTTGTAATACTAGTACTCAAATCTGCCTCGCATGTTTTGAATTAAATGTCAATTGCCAAATTTTTGAAACCAAGATGTCTCATGGGTGGATTTTGCAAAGATCTAGTCTACAGTTTCTTGTTTGTATCAAAGATGGGCCAGTTAAACCATTCATGAGAACTGAAATTGATCGGTCATAACCTACATTCTACAAAAAATAACTTAGTTTTTCTCAGGAAAGGAAAAATCATATTTTTTTCGAACTATACCTTTTTCTAACTTTTTACTTATATAATCTCATACCACAATTACAATAAGTAATAATTTGTACAAAAAAATGCATTTTAACTACTGGTACATAGCAATATCATGAAAATTTAAGCCATAAAAACAATTGTAAGCAAAATCATTGTACGATATGATCGAGACAAATGCTCTGACACGTTTATTTACTATCGAAATAAATTACAAAGCCTTACAGATTTTCTAGGTACTTCCCCTTACAAGTTACGCATTTTATCCACATTTCCGGAAGCTTTTTGATGCCGGTATAGAAGAATTCCTTGGGCAACTCGGACAGCCATGTGCGCACGAACTCTTCTACCTCGTCATCGGAGTTGAAGCTTTGACCTCCGAGGGAAAGAAGTGGTCCAAACATGGCGTGCATTATCCTGGAGGAGAATTGCTCTTTGTGCTGGAATGCTCCTCCGTTTCAAGCGTTATTTTGCAATATTGAAAGTGGTGGTGGATGATAGACTCTACACTACCAATACTTATGCCAAGTTCAGCCGAAGTGTCTCGAACATTCATCCTACGGTCCTCCAAAATGAGTTATTCTAAGCGGCAAATGTTGTCTGGTGTGATGCTGGTTCGCGGTCGACGAGCATGCCGCTCATTTTTGACGGTTTTGCGACCATCCTTGAATGCTTTGGCCCATTTAAATACAGCAGCCCTACTCAGGCACTCACTACCCAACTGATTTCGCAAACCCAGAAAAATTTCCGTGTATTTAACGTCTTCTTACACTTAAACACGAATGACAATACGTTGCACAAAGGCGGTTGGCACTTGACGTGCCGTACCACACGCGTGAAACATGCACTCTTAACAAAAACGATGCCGCACGTTTGTAAGGGACCCAGCTATCACATACTCAAGCCACGACCTTCAAAACATACATGCGTGCCATCTACAGCGTTTGTCTCCATCATATTTGAACCACCCTTGTATTAAATGGATTCTACACATTTTCACGTGAAACCGTAAATGTTTGATATTTTACTACACTCAGTTGCCAACATTTGGTTAATTACAATTTTAAAATTAGTTCACACCTAAGTATTTATATCACGAAACACACAAAAAGACGAGTGCCTTGGTGAGTTCACCCCGATCCTCCCGAAACAATTTTCTATAATTTCCAAATTAATTTTCAATTCTTGTGTTGAATTGTATGGGTCTCACAGTTGTGCCACCAAGACTAGCGCCCAAAGACACAAACACTGCTACTAAAACTTTATGATCAACCTGGTCAAATTCGAAGCAAAGATCAACAATAAAGAAGCATTTTGCGACGCAGTAAGGAAAATCCTCAGCAAAAGCGTAACTTAAGTCTCACTTGTGCCGATAGCAACGATCAAAAAATGAGATATTGACCCCAACATGGAACTGGCCGAGGTTGAAGAAGCCATCAAAAGGTAGTTCCATAGCGTGAAGATCAAAGCAAGGTTGGTACCAGAAAGGGGACAAAACATGGCCGAAAAACACGCCTAAAAATTTCTGAATAAGGGCAAAATAAAAATAGGGTGGGTTATCTGCTGGCTGTGGTCACACCACCTAAGTATGCAAAGGACCCCGTAAAACTTAGCTATGCTACAAACGTGGTGAAACGGGACATAAAAGAGAGGAATTTACAAAGGAGACACACTGTATCCTTTGCAAAGATGCAAACCCAAGTCTGGATCTTTATTTTGTGGTTATGATGTGGATGCCCTTTACGCACTGAATGTGGAGCTTCCATGCTCGCGACTGACTGGACTACCCACTAAATACCTCCACTGTCAACCTAAGAACGTTGCCAGGAACCTTTTGACACATAGCTTCGTTTTCCTGGGCCATGGGGCACCTTCAAGCTGCGGGATGCCTCCTCCAGTAGGGGAGGGAGGAGGAGGAATTGCGAGACAAGCGATCCCTCTGCCCCAATGCTGTGAGTCCCTTTAATCTTTCAGGGCCGCCCGAACATAATGTACCACATGGTTCCATTTGTCAACTGATCCAAGTATCACCGCGACGATACTATACAGGGAGAGCTCTCCCGTCTCCCTTTAGAGATCCTGTCACAGCCTGTTCCATTTTTTGCATTGAAAGAATGTGTGGTAGGACTTGTCTGTCCCTCCTGGATAAAACTGACAGCCAATCCCGAGGGCCATGGCTTACCAACCTTGTGCAGACTGAAATGAGCATGTCTTCGAATCAGGAAAAGATTGGGCTATCCAGTAAGCTCTAGCCAAGTTAAACCAGAATCGCAGGCAAACCTACACAGCAGTTCAACCGCTCAAAACCGACTCGAGCAATTTGCGAGGGGTATGAAAGTTGACTTTTGCTGCTGAGTGAATAACACCACGATAAAAGTTCTGTATGCTGATGAAACTGGTGCTGCTGCCATTTGGGTTCAGAACAGTAATGTTTAGGTGGATGGCTGTGCGAGTTTGTGTGCGTTCGGTGCTCAAAAACTCTTTTCTTTAGTATGTACATAACACCAAACGAACTGAATTCATCTTTCCAAGCTGAGCTTAATGCTTTGAAAGATGCTGTCTCAAAGGTAGATGGTAACTTGCTCGTTGGAGGATGCGGAGAGAACGAATCCTAGAAGCAGTGACCAGTATGGCGCCCGTCGTACTAAACACGAGAAGTACGTTGACTTTTACGGACTACTTTTGACACATGAAAATCACTATATTCCGTGCAATTTAGTAACTGATGCTCATCTATTCTCTCGTGTGACCTCAGGGATGACCAGCCAACCTGCAAAGATGGGTCATGGGACGCTACGCTTTTTTTACCCCTGGGGTCACTTAGTCACCTGCAGCGCGAACCAGGCCCATCGCTCCTATGTCAATGCATTAATCTTTCCCGTAAACAGGGGAAACACCACCACTTTTCACTTCCCGGCCCCTGAAAAGTCAAAAGGAAAATTGGCTTTTCCTCTTCTGTCTTTTTAAAAACTCACCTCTCACTTGATTCCTACTTTGCCACTCACTACAAATTTCCGATTTCTCGCTTGCATGAATTTCAATTTCGCAACCAAAATTAAACTCGAAATCAACAATCCATTTTACGAATACATTATAAATTATTTGATTAATTCTATAGCCTTAATGTTCCAAATTCTAATTCTAATTTGAGCAAGAGTTAAAACAAGATAAAAGGTGCTACTTGTCTCACTTAACCTTTTCTTGAGCCTGTTGATGTTGTTTCCAACTCAAATCGAAGTATTCAATCTGACAATTTCATTTTGCAAAAAATTATGTCAGCACGATAAGACTTATCTATCACCATTGTCTTGCTCAGTACATTCAACGCTTGCGTACAAGATGGGGTTTTCCCAGTACAACGGAAGGTAACGAGGCCCATGCTGATCAGCGAGGGGAAAGGAAATCGCAGATCGCCATCTAAATACCATCCGTTATGTGTGCTGGGCACGCTAGAGAAACTCATCGATAGAAGGCTCACTGACGCGATTTGAGCTGCTGAGTACCTATTTCCTTGGTGGTACAGCTTCAGAGCAAGACGTTCCACTAGACTGCTAAGCACAGATGGGACGACGGATCGTTCTGTTGATGACACTTGACGTTGGGAGCGCCTTTAACTCCTTTAAATTTACATGTCAAAATATTCAGTAGTGTTTGAGATACGCGTCGTTTCCGGGATGGCCTTCAGTTCCGTCTTCGCTGTGGCTTGAATCTCCTCTATCGCATCAAAACGGTGTCGCCGGAGCGGTCTTTTGAGCTTGCTGAATAGCCAGAAATTGTGCGGCGCCAGATCAGGTGAATACGGTGGTTGCGGAATGATATGGGTTGAGTATTTGGCGAAATGATTTTGATTTGATTTGGATGGATGTTCTGCGTATGCTAGAGACCCCTATTTAAGTTCCAAAATATCTCATACAGCTTTTGAGGGACTACCTGAAGGACCCAATGCTGCTTTATGACACGATACAGGACCTGCGAAGTATGGAAGTTGCATCGGATGTTGCCCAGGGCTCTATCTTTGGTCCAGACCTGTAGAACATATCTTATGACGGGCTACTGAGACTAGAGATGTCAGATGACTCACATTTGATTGGCTATGTGAATAATGTTTCGGCTCTAATCACTAGACGCACCGTTCAACAAGTGCAACTTATGCTTACACGCCGAATGAGAAACTGGATGACTGCCCGCAGGCTCAGTCTAGCACTGGAAAAAACCAGAGTGGTCATCTTGACAAAAAATAGAATCCCCAGAATAAGAATGATCAGTATGAGAGACATAATAATCGAATCGAAGCAAACAGTCAACTAACTGAGGCTACTGATTGACTCAAGGTTAGTTTTCCTGAGCAAATCAGGGCAACCGTTGTGGAGGCTGTTCCAGCTTTATCGGCTCTGAGTATGGCTAATGTAGGGCAACTCAACCCATCAAGATGACGCCTCGAGATGAGTGTCGTAGAGTCAGTGCTATTGTACGGAGCAAAAATATGGGGTGGCGCTCTCAGTAAGGAGGTAAATCGAAAACGCTTGGCACAGGTGCAGAGAAGAGGGGAACTGAGGATTACATCTTCAGATCTGACAATCTCCAATTCGGCATTGAGGCTTATTGCAGGTGTGATACCTCTTCTTGCTAGAGAGTGCCACGCTGTTTACCACCGTTGAAATGAGGACATAAGGGAGAATTATCTGAGACCGTGGCTAAACCGATGGCATGGTGAGACTGATTTCTATCTGACTCAGTTATTGAGCGGGCATGGGTGTTTTCAGTCCAATATTTGTAAATCACGGTCCCTTGACTATAAATTTTGCCTAAGAGAGAAACACAATGCCTGCTATACATTTTTTATGTACAAACAAGTTGGGTAAACAGACCTACGCTCATGTCAGAAGGGTTTTGTACCTAACTTCTCAGAAATGCAGTCACTAGCAATCAATAACGTTAAGAAATATGTCAAAGATATCTACACGTTTATAAGAAAATCCATCGTTTTTCTACTTTCAACGGTCGCCGTTTTGTTGCAAACCAACAAAAATCACTCAAATCATGAATTCCCCAAAATATTAATGTTATTGATCTTATTGGAAAATTTCAAGAAGATCAAGTCAAATCTGCAGTGACTGATTCGATGGAAAGTCCATAAAATACCAAAATCATGTGTTATTATTGTTGCAATTGGAGAAATTTCAAACGGCTATAACTTCCGTGTATATTATTCGATTTTCATCAAACTTACAAAGCTTAAGAACACTTGGTAGGACTACGTAAAAAAATTTCGTCCAGTTTAAGGGTACCGATGCGATTTTATTGAGGAAAATGTGAAATTCGAATATCATACTATTATTAACAAAGTTGAGCGAATTTCGACTTCTAAGATATTCGTTGTTGTTGTACTCATAAACACCTACCACAATAATTTTTTTCAAATTTTTCGGATCACAGGTGTCCAATCGCGAGGGGGGGACACAAATTTTTCGTGTATTTCCCCTCCCTGCGCGTCCCTCGAAGCAAAGAGCATCAAATTACGGCCTGTTTTGAAATGTTCTCATAAAGACCTTTCATTTGATAGACATATCGGCTACCTTTGATGAAATTTTTTTCTTCGGAGGCCACTCCCCTCAATGGGGAGACCCCCCCTTAAATACCTCATAGTAGTTGAACTTTGAAGAGAGCACCATTTTACACCTGCATACGAAATTTGATGTTTCTAGGTTAAGTAGTTTACGAGAAAAAGTGCTGTGACACACGGACGGACGGACGGAAATCGTTCGCCAAAGGAAGCAGAGAATCTTTTAATCTAGTTTGATTAATATAAGTCTTATGTTAAAGCTTACCTAATGTAGAAAATATTCTAAAACTACGTGTCTGGATACTTTTGTACAGGCAGAAACATGTTATTTAAAAGATTTTGTCGTTAATCAGAACATGATAGTATTTTCTTGATTTTATTTTTATGGCATTCAAAACCTTACAGAAAAATATATATTTTTCCCAGTAGTTTCCATTGGCCCCACTAACTCTAGACAATGTTTGTTCCACCCTCAAAGACCAAAAGAATAATAAAGCGCCGGGCATCGATCAGATCCCAGTGGAGCTCATTAAATATGGTAGCAATGGTGTTCAGAATGCCATCAATAAAATCATCCAGCACATTTGGCAACAAGAACGTATACCGAGTGAGTGGAGCCGATCAGTTATATTCCCTATCCACAAAACAGTGCGTAAACTACAGAGGCATATCACTACTTTGTACGGCGACACAATACGAGGTGTGACAATTAAGTAATGAACCTGATTCCATGAAAGCCACATAATTAAAAATCATCCTACAACTCTGCCATCCCCTTCAAATTAGTCCCCTTGGGCAGCTATGCAACAATCCGAGCAAATTTTCCATGCCTAGTAACATTTCTGGAACGCTTCGACTGGGATTTCCGCGAGTACCCTCGTCACGGCCGCCTAGAAGTCCATAATTTACTGAAAATGGGTTCCTTTGACCACCAATTTTGTGCTAGGGAACAAAAAAAGTCACAGCGTGACATATCGGGCGAATAAGACGGCTGTTGCAACACGACGATCCCTTTATAGGCCAAACACTGGGACATCTGTGGGCGGTGTGGCTCGGCGCGTTGTCGTGATGAAGCATCCAGCTATGAGCAATGTATGGGCGCAACCTGTTGACTCGATTTCGCAATCTTTCAAGTACTTGGGAGTACTCAAACTGTTAAACGCTGATCTTCATGGATTAGGGCGCGCATACGCTGCGCATTCGCGTCAGTCCGCACGTCAACTGGTCTCCCGCTCCGTGCCTCATCTTCCATGCTTTCACGCCCCTCCTTAAACTCTTTATGCCATCGAAACACCTGGGCAGGACTAAAGCACTATCACCATGCACTTTTACAATTTTAGTGTACATTTCCAAAGCTGCTTCGCCCAATCTGGCGAAAAATTTTATCGCGACGCGTGGCTCTTGATTTTGTTTCTCCATTTTCGTGACGAGCACCACCAACATGCGTCTGCTCAACACGGCACAGCAAGCGAACTAAACAAACTAGAGCAATGAAAAATATATCACTGGAGAGGGGATGGATGCATGGGAAGGGAATTTCAAGGTCACAAATTTACTTCAAGCGCGGCAAAAAAATTAGTCTCATTACTTAATTGTCACACCTCGTATTTTCGAAGATCTTAGAAAACAAAATTAGATCGTACGCCAAAAGTACTCTTGGGGAGTATCAAAGTGGTCTTAAAGCAGGTAGATCGACAATAAACCAATTGTTTACAGTCAAGCATGTACTTACAAAATGCTGGGAGTTCAACATAGACGTACACTAAATTTTCGTTGACTTTAAGCTAGTATACGATAGTATTGATCGTAACGTACTGTACCAAATAATGCTTTGCTTTGATATCCCAGCCAAATTAGTCCATCTTACCAAAATGGCAATGACTTTGACAACCTCCGAAGTCCCCATCAATAACCAACCTACCGACGCCTTTGGCACATATATCGGACAAAAGTGGGGAGATGGGCTGGCCCCATTACTATTCAATTTGGCTCTGGAATATGTCATAAGAAAGACACCTGTTAAAACAAAAGGTACGCTACTATACAAATCAAGGCAAGTGGTAGCCTATGTAGATGATATCATCATTGTGTCACGGTCGTTAATAACCGCCAAAGAACTCTTCCTGAAACTCGACAGCGAAGCAAAACATATAGGGCTATAAATCAATGAGAATAAAATAAATTACACAGTGGAGGAAACATACCTTAAATGCCCAAGATATCAATCTTGGCGAATAAAATATAGAAAACGTGGGCAAACTTGAACTAATAGTGAAGGAGACGAAATATGCCGAAGAATACAGCTTGCAAATAAAATATTTTACACCGTTTTGGCAATCCTGAAGACTAGATGCATACACAAGAAAACAAAGCTCCAAGTATACAAATCGATGATAAGACCTGTGTTATGCTATGGGTGTGAAATATGCATCTTAAACCAAGCATCCGCAAATATATTGAACACCTTTGAGCAATGGGTCCTGTGGCGAATAATCGTAGTGAAGCGACAGGGGAACCAATGGCAAATTCGATACAACCATGAGCTGTATGAAATTTTTGAAGAGCCGGAGTTCTCAACGATTGTAAGGCTGTGGAAGCTGCAAAAGGCTGGCCAATTGAATCGTGTGAACAAACAACGGATGCCCAAAAATGTATTCCATGGGAGAACTGAAGGCAGAAGACCAGCAGGGAAACCAAGGAAACGCTGGTCTGACTCGGTCAACAAGGCCAGTTCAACACAACTCGGATTTCAAAATTGGAGGGCGCGAGAGGGGCTCTAGCATTAAAAGAAGAATATATGTATATATATATATATATATATATATATATATATATATATATATATATATATATATATATATATATATATATATATATTTATATATATATATATATATTTTTTTTTTCTTTTTTCTTTATAAGCCGTCGGGCCTCGGACGTGTTTCGACTACTTTGAGCCATTTTCAGTGTCTAAAGGATGTGTTGAAGGGAGCGACTTTATATAGTCGTAGGATGGGTAATTAGCAAATGGGTAATTAGCGGATGGGTAATTAGCGTATGGGTAATTAGCGGATGGGTAATTAGTGGATGGGTAATGAGGTCAGGAAGGAAATTACTCAATTATACCAGGTAGGGGGATATTATATTTTTGTTCTTTCGCTTGTTGGCTGTCCGTTTGTTTTGTTTCATCTCGCTTCCGTTTTCGTCTAAGAGTGTGGTCTAGGACTGAGAAAATTGCGTCGGAATTGAAAACAAGTTGTTCGTTGATAATGTCACCGTCTGTCTTTCTATGTTTATAAATTTCAAGCCTTTCTAGGATGTCAAGTCTCGGTCCTTTGTTTTGTTTGTGTAGCAATTTCATAGAGTTTGTCATAGCGTTAGGCTCATGTGCGTGGTTTTGTAGGTGCGTCGCATAATTGGAGTCTGCCTTGTTGTATAAGAAAGATCGTAGGTGCTCTTTGCATCTTGTCGTTAGTTTTCGTGTTGTCCTTCCTATATATACCATGTCGCAGTCCTTGCATGTCAGTTTGTATATGCCGCTGCCTTCGTATATCGATGTGTCATTTAGTTTTGGCTTCAGTTTGCTTCCAATGTTGTTGTTCGTTTTGAATGCAGTTTGCAATTTGTATTTCCTATTTGTATGTATCTTTGCCTGCGTATGTTGACGATACCCACTGTTGCTCGTTCTTATGTGTTTCAGTCGGTTAGCGTTCCTGTTTTTGTTTGTACTGTGTGACAAGTTTGTCAATGTCGCATTGTTTGTATCCGTTATTATAAGCTATTCTGTAAATGTTGTTTAGTTCGTTGGAGTAGTTGGTAGGAGTCATGGGGATGGAGTGAAGCCTCTGCACCATTGATCTGTACGCTGCTAGCTTATGTTGTGTAGGGTGGTTAGATGTTTCATGTATGATATGATCAATTGTGGTTGGTTTTCTGTATATTTTATCGTCCAATCGTGTTTGTTCACGTGTCACAGTTAGGTCCATATAGTTGAGTTGTCCGTTTGTTTCTTTTTCCATAGTGAACTTTACATTCGGGTGAATTTCATTCATATAGGTAAGTAGTTCGTCTTGTTTATTTTCTTGTGAGTCAATAACAATGAAACAGTCATCCACATATCGTCTGTAAAATATTACATTGAATCTTTTGACAACTTTGGGTATAAAGACTTCTTCTAAAGATTGTAAGAATATTTCTGACATTATTAAGGACATTAGATGTCCCATACCCAGACCGTCTTTGGCTATGTATGTGTTGCTATTGAACTTAAAATACTTCTGTTTGATTGTGGTCTCTATGAGATTGAGTATTTGATCTGTGAATCGTCGGCTGTTGTTGAATGAAAGTTTTTCTTTTAGTATGGCCAGTGTTTCATCGACAGGGATAGACGTTTAGAGGTTGGTGATGTCTAACGATAAAAGCCGACAATTTTCAGTCAATTTTAAAGAAGTGGTAGAATTTGCTAGCTCGCGGCTGTTCTTTAATGCGTATTTGTCGCCAAGGTGCACGACATCAGCCATTATTGTTGCCAAGTACCGTGCGCATTGGTATGCAGGAGCTGGGCGGTAATTGACGACAGGACGGATAGGAATATTGGGTTTGTGGAGCCTAGGTTGTGTTTTAAGGGGTGGTGTGCATGGATTTGGGTTTATGTAGCGTTGCTTAGTATCAGGAGGAATAATTAGTGGGGATTGTATTATGGCAGAAAGTTAGTCCGCTTGGAACCTATTGGTGGGGTCTTTGTTTACCAGTTTGTAGCCATTGGCGTTAATGAAGTCTATTGTTTTTTGTACATAGTCCGTTGTTTTTAGGATCACCGTTGTATGTCCTTTGTCAGCCTTCGTCACTGTTAGTAGGTTATCCGTAAGCTTTGTCTGAATGTGTCTTAATATCTTATGGTCTTCGTGGAAATCCGTTTTGTTTATGCTAGTGCGTATTTTTTGTAGTATGTCTTGCATGTGTCTGTTGTTCCTACGGCAGTTTGTTAATGGTTAGTTCAGTGTCGATTACTAGTTGTTCTAGGTCTTTGTTGCGGTTTGCATTATGTAAGTTGTGTTACAGTCCCTTATTTAACAGCTCCATTTCTTGTGTCGTAAAAGGTGTATCTGATAGGTTTACAGTCCGTGGATAGAAAGTTCTGTTCGCTGGTGTGGTCATTTTGTTTTGTTTTTTCATCAATATGTCAAGTTTCTTCGTCATGGTCTCATATTTAGTTTTGAGCTGAATATCAATATTTTCCCTCACGTCATTATAAAACTGTAGAAAGTTTTCAGTTTGTATAATGTTAGTTAATTGTAAGTGTGAGTGTAGTAGTTGTCGGTTGATTTCGTCCTTTTTTATGTACAGTGTTCTTATTTCGTTTTTAATGCGGAGTATCTGTGCGCTTCGTTGTGTGTTTCGTGCAGCGATTGTGTTTTGTTTTATCACGATTCTTGTAAATGCTGCTGTAATGTTGTTTTTCAAGCACTGTTTGTTAAACCATATGTTTGCTATTGTTTGATGAAGTTTTAGGGTAAGGTTGTGGAATGATCGCAACAGTTTTGCCTAGCTGGCAGTGTTGTAGTCAATAATTTTGTTTATTTGATATCCGCAGGCCAATCCTCTTTTATCTTTAAAAGCCGTCGGGCCTTGCTTAGTTGTACGAGCAGACGCGTTTCGACTACTTTGAGTCATCTTCAGTGTCTAAAGGATGTGTTGAAGGGAGCGACTTTATATAGTCGTAGGATGGGTAATTAGCAAATGGGTAATTAGCGGATGGGTAATTATATATATATATATATATATATATATATATATATATATATATATATATATATATATATATATATATATATATATATATATATATGTTTACATAGGGTTTTCAAATAAGAGGTGTTATTTTGATATTAAAAGAAAAATTCGATTTTTTAATATAAATGATCGGATGTTTATTTCATTATAAAGAAAAAGGTATGCCGTTAATAGTTAAAAAATATTATCAGGCAAATGATTACCACGAGCACGCTTACAGGACCATATCCTTTTCATCAAATTTTCCATAACCAAATCACAAAGTGGCTGCCTTATGTCCTCAATAGCCTCACGAATTCCATCTTTGAGGTCTTGAATCGACGCTGGGCTATTGGCGTAGACCTTCTCTTTTACGTGGCCCCAAAGGAAGAAGTCGCAAGGTGTTAAATCACAAGATCTCAGTGGCAAATTGGGATCACCTCTTCGAGAGATGACACAGCCTGGAAACTTTTCCCGTAAAAGATCAATGGTTTCGTTGCTTGTGTGGCACGTAGCGCCGTCTTCTTGAAAGTAAACGCTGTCCAGATCAATACAATCCAATTCCGGCCATGAAAAATCATTAATCATCTCGCGATAGCGCAATCCATTCACCGTAACTGTTGCTCCAGCTTCATTTTCGAAAAAGTAAGTTCCAATGACTCCGCCGGACAATAAACCGCACCAAACAGTCACACGTTGAGGATAAAGAGGCTTTTCAACAATAACTCTTGGGTTTTCTGAGCCCCAGATGCGACAATTATCGGATCATTTTAATGCATTTCAAGGACCCAATCAGCAAAGACACGACGTTGTTGATGATCGATCGGCTTCGGTTCTTGTGTTAACTGAACTTTATTAGCCTTAAGACCCAAATCTTTATGCAAAATACGGTGTAATAACGTTTGTGGAATGCCTAATTCCAAAGAACGACAAGGAATGGACAAACCTGGGTTTCCTTCAACACTTCCGGCTACAGCAGCACGAGTTTTATTCTTCACATCACTAAGTTGTCCCAACAACTCGAATTTTTTCCCCGATTTCTGTATTGCGGTCCAAAAAGGTGCTTCACGATGACCCAAAAATGTTCGAGTATTACGAACCGTCTCTGCCAAATTTTCACCATTTTTATAGTGAAATTTAATAATTTGAATGCATTGTTGAAGCATGTATCGTTCCATTTCTATCAATGCCGCAGTTTTTACTTGTCAAATGTCAAAAAACAACAGCTTCAAAAGTGATATAGCGGGCTATTTAATATAACACTTCTTATTGGAAAACCCTTTGTATATATCATATGTGTGTATATTGGTAAGTCAAAAAAGGTATTGAGCCTTTTTACCATTTTTCGATAGAATTTTTCTTTCATTTAAAATGGATTTTATTTAAGTACATATTGTCCATTAGTATCTATGTGTTATGATTTTTTTTAATGCCCGTGTAGGACACGGGTGCCGATGGTCTGGCATAAGTGTCAGCGAGCTATGAACAACACCGAGCTCAGCTAACTAGCTTCGCTTAACGACCGCGTACGCGTGCTTGACGACTAGCATTGGCGGGATCATATGAGACGGGTTCTGGTCGAGCCACGAAGCTACACTACAAAATACTTATCACGCGGACTCTACTCTACAAGACACACCGATCAATTTTTATTATCTTTAGAAATGTTCTATTAGGTGTCAATTAAGCCACTCTACAGCAATTCAATTTTTTTTGTCTCGCTAAAGTTAGCGGACACAAAGGCTTGAGACAAACGCAAACATTACACAAAAAGCAACCGTTACTTTCACCGAAGAAGGTCGTTGCATTACAAGGGGAATGTCAAACCTAAAGATGTTAAAGTGGCTGAAGTGAACCACTCATCTCTGCCTAAAGGATGGAAACTTGACGGATGCAGTTTACTTTACACTAGTAAAAAAACAAACTAAGCAGTTTCGGCGGGGTGACCACTTTATCTCTTCAGGAGCAGCCACTCCTGATCACCACGGGGCTGCTCGACTGCTTATGTTTATTACAGGAGAGTCTCTTTGATGCCGACCCAGACATGGAGAGACTGAAGGATTTCGCTCTTCACTAGTAAAGAAACAATTGTTTCCCAGTGGAGAGATGGTTGTTATAATTTTAGGCCCCTCTCTTTGAATACAAGTCCCTGTCTTCAACGAAAGTATGCTAATAAAAACCGCTAACCAATCATAAAAACAAATCGGGTGTCGGTCAGGACTAATTAATGATGCGGATTTTATCACTGCCGGTAATCAGATTAGCTTCCAGCAAAAACTGACGCAACTCCAAGCAGTGTATTTGAAAACCCGTGGCACCATCAGTTTGTTCAAAATTAGAACTGTCCGACTACAAACTTTATAAAAATGTGCAAACCTTTCTTTTGGTAACATTAACGGGCGAACTACTCTATAACATCATCGGCATGTTCAGGCGGCAGAGCCACAACGAACGAAGAACTCCAGAAGATGCTATAGACCTTATTATACCGAAGACAAGACAAACAACACCAAAAGAAAGTTTATCGGTGACTCTATCTTTACTTTACGGAACCCTCCAAAGTATGCTACGTTAATATCAAATGGTGAGGGCGACAATAAAAATTGAATCGGCTCATCTGCCGACAGCAAAATTAAAAATGTGAGAACTCGAAGGAGAGTGATGTTGTTTCCCCTTCGGGCCCCACGTTGGGCGCCATTGTAATGATTTTTTTTTAATGCCCGTGTAGGACACGGGTGCCGATGGTCTGGCATAAGTGTCAGCGAGCTATGAACAACACCGAGCTCAGCTAACTAGCTTCGCTTAACGACCGCGTACGCGTGCTTGACGACTAGCATTTGCGGGATCATATGAGGCGGGTTCTTGTCGAGCCACGAAGCTACACTACAAAATACTTATCACGCGTACTCTACTCTACAAGACGCACCGATCAATTTTTATTGTCTTTAGAAAAGTTCTATTAGGTGTCAATTAAGCTACTCTACAGTAATTCAATATTTTTTTGCCTCGTTAAAGTTAGCGGACACGGAGGCTTGAGACAAACGCAAACATTACACAAAAAGCAGCCGTTACTTTCACCGAAGAAGGTCGTTGCATTACAAGGGGAATGTCAAACCTAAAGATGTTAAAGTGGCTGAAGTGAACCACTCATCTCTGCCTAAAGGATGGAAACTTGACGGATGCAGTTTACTTTACACTAGTAAAACAACAAACTAAGCAGTTTCGACGGGGTGACCACTTTATCTCTTCAGGAGCAGCCACTCCTGATCACCACGGGGCTGCTCGACTGCTTATGTTTATTACATATGACTTTCTGCCATTTTTTGGGTAGAGCCATTATTCAACTTCTGTGGTTTATCGGCGAAAAACATTGCCAAGTGATTTTCCCAGTCCCTTTTTAAAGTGAATTTCTTTTCATTAAGGAAGTTTTGCAGAGACCGAAACAAATGGTAGCCTAATGGTGCAAGGTCAGGACTATATGGTAGATGCATCAAAATTTCCCAGCCAAGCTCTGTCAATTTTTGCCGGTTCATCAAAGATGTGTGTTGTCTGGCATTGTCATGATGGAAGACAACGCCCTTTCTATTGATCACTTCTGGCCTGTTTTTTGAATTGCTTGTTCCAATCTGATGAATTGCTGACAACATCTCATGATAAATTTGTGAGTAAAAAACTGTAGACTAAGGGTTTCTAAAATCGTGAACCCATTCAACGATATTATGGTGAAAAATTAAGCTATTCTGATAATATCTGGAACAAATTCAAGCATTCGCTACAGCAAATTAAATTGGCTTTGTATTATCATATTTCGTTCAAAACTATCAAATGTTTGCATGACTGATTAAAAAGCATATAAAAGGTTTTTTGTTTGCCTTGCTACAATATCTAAATTTTAAGAAACGAAAAATTGTTGAAATAAAATAGGAAAGTAAACTTTGGCAATAAAATTTAGCGGAAAAGAATACCAGACGATTTTTTCCTGGATAAGTTACAAATTGCATATACATACTCATAGATCTCCATTTGCTTCCGACTTTCTCAATGTTTTAGTTTGCTTTTCAATCTTCTCGCGTGTCGTTATAATGGCACTTACCGCATTCCATTCACTAAACCAAAGAACTGAAGAGGCGTAACTGAGAAGCCACTTTATTGTTGCTAAAATCGAGTTTCCATTACAATTCTTATTTGGCCAATTGATAACTGTTCCCATTCGTGAATTAAGTACGCTTTACCGCTCGTTGTGTTTATTCAATTAAAGTTTATGTAAAAGATACTACCACGATATCCGTTAACACGTTTTCAGCAGCATACGAGCAGCTCATACGTTCTTAAAGAGTTACTCGTACGAAGGTAGTGAACAGTCAAACAATGATTCACCTGTACGAATCATTTGATTTGTACTATGCGAATCGGATTCGCACCTATTATTTGGCATTCCTGAAACGCACTGATGCTGAAGACTTGGAGAGCTCAACAGCTGAAGCAGTACAAGTGGTATCAGTGCGAGGATTGTGTTATTAAGAGTGGATTATGCGAATTATGCACAGTTGGCAGTAAAATGCGATTTTCGCAACATAACCAAAGAACACTCATATAACGTCTTACTTAGGTGAGTACATTTTACGCTTGCTTGAGTTGATGGATGATGGCGTTTCCATTACCTTGGTTGCTGCTTGGATAAGATTCTGGAGATCATTGACTTCTTGGATCAATACAATAGCTTTGACGTTATGAAACATTTTATTATGCACTTACTTGCTAGCATATTCTTGCGAACAGCATTCTGTATATTTTTTTTCCTCAAGATTCTTTGTTCGACAAGTTATGTTGGCATAAGTGTTGAATAACAATTGTGCCACCTGTCGATATGTGGTTGATTGCGACTAGTTGATGGGTCCGGCATTGGTTTGCTATTAGAATAATAAATCGCTGCATGCTAACACATTGTGTGAATAGGAACAAGCACAAGTGAAACGCACGCCAATATATTCGTCACATTTATGTAATTTTATAAACATCATTAAATCCTAGAAGAACTATTTTAGACGAAAAATGGACAAATTTAGTCGAATGAGAATTTATTATAATACTATGTAGAGTATAAGAAGCATTTATGCAAATTTGTAACATTGGAATAATAGTTTTGTCCACTTCTAATGCTAATTTATTCTTTCCTCCGAATAAATTGGATTGCCTTGATTCTCCGTAATATTAGAATTAATTTTATTTCCGCGATGAAATTCAATGACTTTCGAAATTAAATATAGATAGCATGCTTAAAACTATTTTCATATTTCCGCCGTATTAATTATAGTCCACCGAAAACATCTTTGGTGTATGTTACAAAAAGCTGGAAAAGAAAGAAATTTATTTGGAAGCTCAACATAGAATTTTTTTCTTCGATCCTCTTATATCCCGTAAGCTGGCTGCCAATCCAGACTTCTTGGCATGTTCTAGCATGACCTAGCAATAATGGGTACTTAATAAGATTGTATCCACATCTTCTCGAGAAGATTAAAAACTTAAATCATTATAGGTAAAAAAAATCGAAGCATGGAGTGAACAAATCGATGGCGATTATACAAGTATGTGAAGAGATGAAAGAGCAACAATTGTTGGAGCTGAAAAAAATGTTGAGAGGAAATATTTGTGAGTAGAGATGGGATAGCAAAGTGAGGGAATAAGTAGGTAGTTGAATTCTTTCACGTGGCACCACTTTGAAGAAGGAGACGCTCTTTTAAGTAAATATAAATGGGGCAAATTTCTATTCCATTTGCTTTTTTTCAACGTTGGCTCAAATTTAAAAATGTAAAGTTTATTTTTAAATTGACTTCCTACTCCTAGTATCCTCATCCGTATACTTTTAACCATTTTAGCGCTTTTTAACTGAAACACAAATCTTCAATTGCAAAGGCAAAAGCTGGTTAAAATAAGGAACTAGACAAGAACTTTTTATATCAGATCTAATTATAATCTCATAGCAGCGCTAACGTGTGGATACAACATTTTATGAATCCTGGTAAGGATGGGTATCCTTAATATTTGTGCCAATCAGAAAATTTCAAGAATCTTGTTTGCGATCAGCTCATGAATTAATGTTTTCACATTCCGGAACAGTCCTGGAACTCAAACTTCGAAATGGCACTCAGCCTAGTAGTTTGTATCATCTCGAAGACATCCCACCAGTGTCCTTTTGGCATTATTTTCAATAGTAGGGAAACGGCAAAAGCACAGGATTCGTTAAATCGATGATGTTTTAAATATGGGTAACATGGCGGGAATAAATAAGCTGTGCACTTTTGCTTCTGTCAATAAGTGACATTTTGTCGACTCAAAAAAGTTTTAAATTTAGTATAGGGATTTTAAAAATGGTTTTACAAGTCGAACTCTGCGATTTGAATAGTTAAATATCGGTGATCGTAGCTTAAAATGTCACTATAGTAAGAATAATTGTACTCATTAACCAACATGCATTAAAATATGCAAAATCGTTACCAGTATATGCATACGGTTAGTCTACGGGGTGTAGTGGTTACAGTGCTTGCCGCATAAGCCAAAGGTTCCTGGTTTGAATAGCGTTGGTAACAACGAGACGGAACACCCCATAGCTGGATGGATATACGGCCAAGCGTAGTACTAACAATATCACGTCCTCGAGTGATACTCTTATCTTTAAGCAAAGGCCGAAAGGGTCTGTAGTGCTGCAACAACATATGCTTACGGTAGTGCTAACGATTTGTATTACAGGTATGATACGTAAGTCTTTATTATGATTTCCAGTTCACTAAACGTTATATAATCTATCCTTTTTTTGTGGTTGAGTGTGAGCTCCCATGGAACTGGATTACATACTAAATACCTATCCTGTCAACTCAAAAACCCAGCCTGGAACCGTTTGACACATTACTTCGGGCCAATTCTCGTTGTGTTACGCACCTTCAAGCTAGGGTATCCCTCTTCTAGCGAGAAGGGAGAGGGAAAAAGGAATTGCTTGGTAAGTGATCCCCCAGCCTCAACATCCCTGCCTGCTATGTGTCCCTCTTATCTTTTAAGACTGCCCGAACAAAATGTGCTACATGGTTCTATTTGTCAATCGCTCCAAGCTCCACCGCGACTATACTATCTGGAGTGAGCTCTGCCGTCTCTCTGTAGTGATCTCACCACAGTCTGTCCCATTTTCTACACACAAAAATCTGTGGCAGGAATCATCACCCTCTCCTGGGCAAAACCAATATTTGAGGGACCGTGACTTACCACTCGTATGCAGGAAAGACTGGAAACACCCATGCCCGCTCAAACGTTTGGTCCAGCCCCACCATGCCTTCGACTTAGCCACGGTCTCACATCCGCCCAGTCCACCTCCCCTCCGTGCAATTTACCCAAAACTGCTGCCAACCGTTGAACGAGAGCTGCCTCTCGTAGCGTTAAAAGCATGGTGCTCTCTAGCAATAGCTCTCAACGCCAAATCAGAGACAATCGGATATGAAGATGCAATCCTCAGTGTTCCTATTCTCTGTACCTGTGCCAAACGTTTTCAGTACACCTCCTTACAAAAAGCGTAGCCCCATATTTCTGCTCCGTACAGTAGCACTGACTCTACACCACTCATCAAGAGGCGTCTTCTTGATGGTTTTGGTCACCTACGCTGGCCATAAGTTAACTCAGAACCGATACACCCGAAACAGCCTTCTCAGCCGTGGCCCTGATTTGCTCAAAAAAACTCATTTTCAAGTCGATCAGTAGTACTAGGCACTTCACCGCTAGTTTTGATTCGATTAGTATGTCTTGTTGCGAATTCCGGCGTTCTGTTTCTCTCCCATTCGCAACTTCAAATTGCCACCGTAACATCTCCACCCTCCTTTGGGCACATATACCCTTTTCCTCAGTAATTTTTTTTATTTTTATCAACATTTAACAATTTTCCTTTAATTTCTATTTCGTCATTATCTCAATCCTACCCTTTTGTCTTATTTTCGATTATAAAAAAAAATAATAATAATAATAATTTTAATTTTCCCACTAACAACAATTCATTAATTAATTTTCCCTAACAAAACCTAATGCCTTCCTTCATACTAACTAATTTTATTCATTAGCTCCAACTAACAAATTTTATTTTTCATACAAACAAAAATTCATTCAAGTTTCCCTACTAACAAATTTCATCTCAATGCCCACTAAGAAAGTAGCGTAGTTGAAGTTGCTAATACAATGAATGGGAAATCAGCAGAAGGTGGCTCCGTTGGTAGCGTCATAGATTCTCGGCCAGGGGTCCACTGGGACCCTGGGTTCAAGTTCCCCGAGCGCAGAAAGCACTCTTTTTGAAGTATCGACAAAAGCAATTGTCTCCGTATATATATGACAATTTGCATTTAATCAAACGCTTCCATGGTTATGCAAATTGCCATATATGCAAAACGGAAATTGTAGCGGTAATTAGGAATGAAATGATTGCGGGGTTGAATTTACTGGTTGTGAAATGCTGGATTTGGAAGGGCAGTCAATTTTGGACTTTGGGAAAAATAAGAAGGATTGCTTTTGGAGGTGATTAAATTTTAATTCGGGGAGAAATGGATTCAGTGTTTGGTTTGAGGAAGAAGAAGAAGTGCTTTGGCAGTGTCGAGATAAAAACTAATTTTGAATTTGTGAAAAAGTGGGGTTTTGAATTAGATTTAGTTGGAATAGCAAACTTAGTGAAATTTTGCTTGTGGCATATGCGAGTGAAAGTTAAGTGCGGATTTTAGAGAAAGAAAAACATAGTTAAATGGAGTGTACCGAGAATAAAAATAATGACGAGTTAAATATATTCCGGCAAAATCCAAACCCAAAGATTGTGTGGAAAATAAAATCAAGAAACTTATATTGTGTACCGAATTTTAATTGTTGTAGAGGGCAACCCCCAGAGCAGAACTGATCTGGTAATTCAAAGGGATGCGACTGCTATTGTTGGGTTGTCGCTCCGATTCCAGTGAAGCTGATGAGGACTGGCGTTCCCGGGGTACCCGAATCGCATAATAAAATACTAGGGCAGGATCTTGACACGAAACACAGTGGCTTTTCGATAACAAGATCAACTCATTGCTGCGAACCTCAACCCTCGAGGTACATTCAGGAACCACGGGCAGCTGATGAGCCTCCATCTTCGGATGGTCAGCTGATTGGTTGCACCCTTCGGGTAGTATCGTGGTGGCTTGTGGTGCAAACAAAGGTTGGCGTTGACCTTATAGCGTCAGATATAGCTAGGTCTTGGATCTACCAGTATGAAAGTTGAGAGTTCCCTCAATGTAAACTGGTACCGAGCTTGGGGGCGAATGATTGGCGCTTAAACCAATCGCTGTCTAATGGTGACCGTGAGGTGTGGCCCGTAAAGGGTGATTACTCACGTTAATCACGCGACAAATGTTGTAGAGGGCAGTTAAAAGTGAAATAGAAAAGTGTCCTAACTTATTAAACTAAAAGGTGAGAAGAAAAACAAAAAAGGAAGAGGAAAGTTTTCTGAGAAGTACTTTGTTTTATCTACGAAGTGGTGAAAAATTCAATTTTCGCATTTGAAAGTATACTATTGGATGAAATTGAAAGAACCGTAGATCAGTGAAGAGTGTGTATCCAGCGTCTTGGTGAAAAGAGGTCGTTCTGTGTTTTCATTCTGGATTTTTGTTCACATTAATTTTTAAATTGAAGCTTGGATTTCAGGTGCCCTGAATTCATTTTTTAGTTCTTCGCCGAGCGCTCGGAGTTCAACAAGGAAAGTGTGAGTAATTATTTGAATTTGCTTTTTATATTACTGTTAGTTTATGTTTTAGCCAAACTTTTTAATTGGATAATTTCATCCTTTTCACATCAACTTAATGTAAATCTATACGACAAATTTGCTCTACATTTGAAGCTTATCTAACGTCGCGCGGATATCGATCACTCTTTCGGATGGCGCCGATAGCTTTTTAAATTACTTTTTATGGAATTGTTTGCAGCTACATATAAATGAGTTGCATATTTTGAATAATAATTTTTCTGAAAAATTATTAGAGAAGAAAAATGTTAGAAGAAGGTGGTTTTGACGTGTGCACTAATTCTCCTCAGGCCATCACTCTTAGCTTCAAATGTAGAGCAAATTCGTCGTATAGATTTACATTAAGTTGATGTGAAAAGGGTGAAATGATCCAATTAAAAAGTTTAGCTAATACAAGTACTTACAAGAGAAATTTCCCTTGAATATAACTTGCAAATACAAAAACATATTGAGTTTGCATAAGTAGAAAAATTACAAACTAACTCCCTCACCTCTGAGCATGGTGGTCGCCATCACCGGTGTGTATCTAAAAGTGATGGCCTGAGGAGAATTAGGGCACATGTCGAAACCACCTTCTTCTAACATTTTTCCTCTCTAATAATTTTTCAGAAAAATTATTATTCAAAATATGCAACTCATTTATATGTAGCTGCAAACAGTTCCATAAAAAGTAATGTTAGTTTATGTTATCAAATTAATTTTTTGTTTTCTTACATAAATTTTAAAAGGGAGTTAAAATGTGTAAATTTTACTTGTAGAATTCTTTTTTTTTGTGAATTAAATAAACGGCCACGTCTTATTAAGACAATAAACTTTCAGTTTTTTTAAATGACCCACTCCTCTCCCGTCCCGGAAGTCCCACGACACGACTGAGCACTAGCCGGCCTCAGTATGCCACCCCGGGTTACTCACCTCTCTGCTAGAAACATAACGTCTGCAACTGCGGTGACTTCCGCGGTTGCAACAATCTCCAATACCTATCGTGACTACTCTAAGGACTCTCTTTTTTGTCAAGGTGGACATTCGGTTTTCTCCACTGCTTGACTGAACCCAGGAGCAGTCGTCGAGTCTCTCACTCAGCGCGTTAGCCTACCTGGCCTAAGTTGTGCTTGTTCAATGGTGACAAAAGCTGCGACATAATCACTATAGCCGATCAAGCGTGACTTATCTGGCATCTCCAGTCTCAGTAGCCCGTCGTAAGACACAATTCACAGATCTAGACTAAGATAGATTTCTGGGCAACACCCAATGTAACTTTCGTTGGCCCTGTGTTATGTCATAAAGCAGGCTTTGGTCCTTCAGGTAGTCCCTCAAAAGTCACATTAGATATTCTGGAGATTGAATAGGGATTCCCAGCGCATCCAGAATATCCACCCATCTGGCGGAGTTGAAGGCATTCCTAACGTCGAGTGCCACCAACAGAGCGATCCTTTGCTTGGTGTGGCTATGTGCCTCTGCCTTTTGAAACGTGCTCACTACCTCAGCAATTGCATCAATGATCAAACATCCTGCTCTAAAGATATTCTGCCGAGGAGATAAGTTCCTAGCAGCATGAATACCCTCAGTGAGTCTTTCGTTGTTTAGCACGGGTGTCGGGAGACAACATCACGGATATCAAACAAAATTCACTGATGATCACTGGCTAAGTAGTCATCCAATACTTTCCAATTGTGCATCCTTCGTACTAAGAAATCCGAGGCAAATGTCACGTCCGGTATGATTTGTTCACATCCAATACGGCGGAAAGTCAGAATATTTCCGGTGTTCAGTACGACGCGTGAAGTCATTCATTCATTCATTTTCCCCGCGGATCTGTTTGAGACATGCCCCATTCGATTGCTTAAGCGTTGAAGTCTCCTCCGACCAGCATGTTGCTGTCTTGCATTACATTTGAATAAAACACATTTATTATTACAGTTAAACTATTAAAAATGTAAACATTTATTATTCAACTAGCTGAGTTGTGTAAAAATTTATTATAGAACGATACCACTAAATACTTAAATTTATGCTTTAAGAAAATATTACATTAATATAACATTTATACTATAACAAAATATTATATAATATTAACAGAAATATGCATGACCCTTCTTTAACCAGATTTCCAAACGAACGCAATGAAATGCATAGATTTCCTATTTGAAAAATTATAAAGGATGTGCAGTTAGGTTAGAGTTTTTTTGTATAGATTTTTTATTAGAGTAAGCAAAATATCATTAAGAATTAATATGTATTAGTAAATCTTCAGCTTAGGGAATCCGTATATGTATATGTTAAGGCTTGTGTGAAAAAAAAATATATCAGTCAAACTTTAAACTGGTGAGTTTGCCTCTGACTTTTTCTCATTTTTTCCGGCGTAAAACGCGTAGTGTATATGCCTGCCTAAACACTTTAAAATCACTAGGTGAATATATGTTTTCCAGCTGTTCCGTCGTATTGAGCGTCTTGCATCAATCACAATAGTCTGTGTTCAAGACATTAAGCTTGGCTTGGAAAGATGATATCAGCTCGCTCAGCGTTAGGTACATACAAAGGAAGGTGATCTCTGAGCACTGTATCCACACTAAATCATCCCCCTGTCCATAACTCTCCACCTGACAATCACTGCTCTGACCCCAGATAGTGGCAACGCCAGATTTACCAGAATACCACGATTCAGAATTTTTATCGTGGTGTTGCTCACATGCAGCAAAAAGTCGACTTTCACATCCCTAGCAAACACCTCAAGTAGGTTTTGAGTGGTTGGACTGTGCTGTAGTTCGGCTGCATGATACGGGTCATCGAAGTTCTGATTTCGCTTTGACTAAGGCTTCCTGGAAAACTTGACGTTTCTTCGATCCTTCCATGCTTGTAAATATACAGTGTCCCTCCTTTGTACACTCTTTTCGCATATGTAACAAAGGGAACTCCTATCGGGTCCCTTGCATACTTATACGGTGTGACCATAGCCAAGGCATTTGAAACATTGAAGAGCTGCTCTTTGCCGTAACCTACAGAAAACCCACCCTATTCTTACTTTGCCCTTATTCAGATATTGTTCAGCGTCCTTTTTGGTCAAGTCAATGATGGCCAGACGTTGTCTCCTACAGTTTTCTGGTATCAGCTTCGTTTTGATCCTGGCCACACTAGGGAGCTCCCATTTAATGGTTTCTTCGACCTCAACCAGGTCTATGATGCAGTCAATGTCTCTTATTTTGATTATTGCTATCAGCTCAAGTGAGGTTACAATTGTGCTTTTGTCGAGAACTTTCTTTACTGCGTCGCAGAATGCTTCTTGATCGTCAGCCTCTGCTCCAAATTCGACCTGTATGCGGCCCAACTGAGCTGGTCATACTGCTTAGATAGCAATGTTGATATCTTCGTGTCTCGCCTTTCCCCTAATATCCCGCAGCACTTCTGCGTAGGAACAATCATCTTTGGGTTTTACCAGCAGTACCTACTGCCGGGGTTTTCTTCGGGGCTTCTTTCTCTCCTGTTTCGCATCAAGTCTTTTTGCTAGGGTCCATGTTAACTTTATTTTCTGGAACTTTTTGCGGCTTTCTTCGCTCCTTTTGTCAGAACTGCCTGAAACCTTTAATCTACCGTCTCATGCCCATCAAGTGCCACTTGCTTCCTTTTTTTTATCCCGATCGCCTTCAATTGGGCTAGACGCTATTCTTAAATTGATCTTCGATTGCGGAGCTATTTCTGCGTGTCTTTTAGGCCTGGCTCTCAGCTTTGCTTTAGCCGTCTGCTCTTCTTTGGCCTTCTGGCCCTTTTTGGCCTTTAACTAACTTCTCTGGCAATGCCCTATGTAGTTCAAGGAGCCTATGGTTTATAACTTTGCTGATTTTTAACGAGTTGCATGCAGATTTTATTCTTTTAAGATCATCTCTCGCTTTTTGGATTACTCGCACTTCGTGATGTCGCTGGACGGCAATTATACACACAACGGCACTTTATTTGAGTAGTCACTCCTTTCTTTTCCTGCCATGGCAACATTGTAAATTTCAGGACTTTTCGTTATTATTTCAGGATTTAAAACCCTTACTTCAGTAACTCCGGTAGCGATCGAATTCTCGATGTTTTTTATATTTCCTCCCACCACTCCAACATTAACGAATACTGCAGAATTTCCTGCTTTTCCTTTTTAAATTGTTTTGGTGTTCACATCATTTTTTTTTTTTTTGCCGCGCTCGAACGCCGCAAGTATCTCTGTCTGGACAAGACTCTCTGTTAATCTACATTTTCCATCCGCCTTTACTGTGATTGCATTTATCGTTGTTTTTGTAGTCATTAGTACCGCTCCCGATGTTCTGTGAACATTTTAGCTGCTGCCGGTGGTTGCGTCGCCGTTGTTGTTATTTACCAAAGATGAGGCGATAATAGCGTGAAACAAATTAATATGAATACAGAATGAATAAAGAGTCTTCCCAAAAACTTACTCATCATTACTCCTGATTCAAGGCTTCCGATGATCCAAATAGGCTTGATTCATGCCTACCACCAATAAATTTTGTGTTTTTTTTTGTCAATTTGTATGCAGGAAATAATCTTTCTCGCTCTGCAGCACACAGATAGATAAGTCATAATACCTATAAGCTCCTTGAAAGCCGCTGGGATGCAAAGTATAGCCTTGATTAGTTTTATTGTTATTGTTGTTTTCGTAGCACTACAGTTTTATTGTGGCATCTATTATTTATAACCTGATTCACTAGAGAATAAAATGACCACTATTGTCGACCATTTATTGATCTCTCTGAGCATTTAGCATGCAAGATGTTTCTGATAATCAACAACTCATTGAAGTGGTATTTTTCTTGGAAACGCTCAAGATTATTGCAAAAGCTCTTTCATACAATACTAGCATGTTTACAACGCTTTCCGCTTAGATTGCGCATTTGAATGAGTTTCATGTCCAGAAATTTAGGGCTTCTAAGGACTTCGTTTTTGGTACAAATATTGCGTCCCCGATTTTCGTTGTTACAATCTGCTTGAACTTACGGGTTTTGTGATAAGTATGCTTTCACTGCCTATTTGTAAGAGACGTAGGGACCAAAACGATATTAGTTTTAAATATTTCTCAACAAGGTTGGTTAACCGTTTTGCTGTTTCTCAATCATATCCCCCGGAAAAGCGCCGGGAAAAATGACGTCTCATTTGAGAGGTCAAAGAGAATTTAACCTTTCTTCAAGACAAGCTCCTTTTGAGGTCGTATCTTATGTAGCTTTCTACTCTTTTGGGTATCCACTTCTCAGTGAGTCTACTCTCGCGTAGCCTTTGCCCAAGTTTACCATATTTTGACTTTCCACCTTCACACTGAGGTCCTTGTTTTCCCGTTAACTAATTTTATTAAATATAGGATTTTCAGGTCCACCCCCCTTCCTGTACTGCCCGTAAAATACTTTTTAGTGATTAAGTATGTAAGTTTGCCAGCAGAGATATGATATTGTTGCGGGTACTGAGTATGACAGAAAAGCGCACAAGCTTTGAATCTCACTCAAAGTCTGTCATGTTGCTACGGGTAAGTACTATCAATTTTCCGATTTTAATTTCGTTGAAAATTAGTTTTTTGAATGGAACTTCCTACGCTCCTGTATCTGAAGATCCTCGGGCTAGCTGTTAAAATATCTTCATCATCTTCTGTTGACTTCGGAATTATTTACTATGTTTACTAAGAAATGACTGCATCCTTATTACGAACACATCTTAGCTACTTTCTCATTTCAGCACTCCATCTCCATAGCTTTCTGCAGTCATTTTGGTCCATAGAAGTCGTTCTCTCATTTCGTAACATGAGTAACGCTAGTGCAACTGACGACAAAAGAAGCTTAAAGTGTTGTATCTAAGCAAAGAATAGAAAACATTATTATTTGAATGAGTTGATCTTGTAAAGTACATTTTGATCCAGGTTGCAAAAAAATCGATCAAAAAGAACTATCTCAAATCTTTTATCATTACAAAATAGAGACTTTCAAACAAGCTTGGTCACAAAAACATAAATCATTTTCCAAGTAAATTCAAACTATTCAGAAAGTAAATAAAAACCTTAGGAAACCAACATCAAAATGAATATGTATATCACCTTGCAAGTACGGATCTTGATAACAGTGGGTGGCGGATATGTGTTGCGAACCATCTTGAGAGATTGTGTCCAGTTTATGGCTGCGACCCCAATGGACATCGCGAAATGCGAAAAATCTGTTTCATATGAGGAAGCACAATCCAAAGACGATCATGTTGATGAGTAACAGGTTACTGACATCTTGAAAGAAAGTCATCGTAACCTTGTAAGATGATGATCGAAAGCGAATGAAATTTTACCATCGTCTTCTTTGGCGTCATCATCAACACACGCCGCCATCGTGTGCGAACGCAAAGAGAATGGTCAAGTGAATTGCTGCAGCATGGCGAGTGCAGAAAAGCGGTTTGTAATGCTGTTGTTTATCTTGAATTACATTTCGTTTTTCTTCAGCAAATCCGTAACGATTTCTTGGTGATTTGATAAAAGAAAAGATTACGTGCTTATTGGTTTTTATAAATTACAGCCTATTGTTGCTTTTCGACATTTTTTGTCATTGAATAATTGAAACGGATTTTGCTTGTTCATAATCGGTACAGGGAAAACCCAGAAAGCAATACTCGCTTTCGATTGAAATTAAATTCGAGAATGAAAATGGCTTTGTCGAGGACATATGCGAATAATTTTATTCGCAACACGAATTCGCAGAATACTTACAACAGTAAGATAATAAACTGATCATGCTCATGTGGAATGAATTTATTTGTTCGCTGAATTTAGCTAAATTAAAATGGTTCATTATTTTACACTATATATGAGTATTACGTATACCTCGCTAAATGAATTGACGGCTAGTAAATCTTTCTGTTTTTTTCTGAATACCAACAAAAAACAAAACGATAGGTATAACGCGAAAAATCCTTGACTCCACCATAAAACAATTCATTCGGAAAGATAAATGCATCGATTGAAATGAATTCTCACATTTTCCAACCATTAATTTGTCAGGTCATTTACCCGTTTTCGAAATTATTCCATTTTGGATGATTGCATAGTCGACGTTTCCGCATCCGTTCGTAATATTTTTGGCGGAGAAAGTGCAAAATGCTAATTAGATTCTTCTGAAAACGTGCTCCGCTCAATCAATGCGCATGCAGTTATTAAACTTTTTTGTCTAGCGAAACGTTTTGTTCATTTCAAGTAAACATTGATGAGATGAAACACACCACATCTAAATAATATTAAAATTCAGTATAAAAATATTACTATATTATTATTTAATTATGAAATAAACTAAATGGCGCTACTTAATTTTTTCTTTTTTTAACATAAGTTATGAATGTACGATTTTTGTGAATAATTATTTCCGACAAATTTGCCGATACATATGACAAACCCTGTATGATTTTTAGCTTTCAGATTTTGATAGTCACATAAAACATAAAGTTTATATTGAATATTTTAAAATTTAGCACAGGAAATACGATCATTATCTTGATTGGTATTTATGCTCACATAAAATGAAACTGCCTAAAAAAGTCACAATAGGATATTATCAAATAAGTGAAATTTTCAGTTAGATATTTGCTTAATTTGAGGCAAATTCAAATGCAGTTTTAAATTTTGCTCCAATTTTATGTGCGGCGCACCATTTATGAGATGTGTGCGAAAAACTAAAATTAAGGAGCTTAATCTTTTTAAATTTTTTATTTTCGGGGGTCAGAGGTAGCGGACTAGACTAAATATAGAAACATCATTTTTGAGGAAATTTTGTGAACTTTATTCTTGTTTAGAATAAGGTTTTCAGTAGGACGTATTGTAGTGAATTGGTAGGTATAAATGTCCGTAAACGACTGCAGCAATGTTCTGCTTCCTCGGCGGAAGAAGATGGTAAGACCCGCCGAGAATGCCCTTGTCTGTGGACGCGTGAATGCGCTGGCAGGCTAGCGTTGCGGTGTCGTGGGGCGGGCTCATTCCCCCAGCATAAGGACCCACTTCAAAAGAATTTCGCATTCACGAATGCTTAAGTCTCGGAAACAGGTCCACCGAAGTCGAAATAATGTAGGTAACTACAAAAGGACGGATTTGCTTGTTCAAAGAACAAGTTGAACAAGCCAAAACAGACGGACTTAGGGGAACTTAGTCGTTACCCGTCGATTCTCATGGCCCAGAAATAAGAGTGGGGCAACCAGATGATTGTGGTGCCCCCTCGCACCCGCTCAACCGGATCAAGATCCAAAAACGTTGCAGCGGCCACATATTTCCCTTCTGAGTGGTAAACTCATATAAACATACCTTGCATGAGCCTTCCCATCAGAAAAGAAATATAACGGTGACCAATTTATGTCATAGAGTTATGTGATCGAATCACATAACCCTATGCCATAAAAAGCCACCTTGACTAGAGGCCACCCAACTCGCAAGAGTCCCTGAAACTAAATTACATTTGGAGCGCGCCCGATTGCAAGCTCATTTTTCTGAAAAAAACCTTCCACCGTGCCGGGTCGTGTACCCGGTCAGAAAGAGCCAAAATGGAATGACCGAACGTTTAACAATTTATGGTTTTTATTAACGTAACAAGAATTACATGTCGATCTTCAATATATATGGTGATTTCCATTTATTGTTCTCTTTCTTTTTATCTATTTAGCATTTAAAGAAAATAACGTAGAATATAAGTAAATCAAATAAAGATATTTAATGCTCCCGACTTGATATGGATTGATAAAACTTCCGCACTACATTTCCCTTATCATGTGCTTTCATATATTTTACTTAATTAAGCTACCTGTAACAACTTTTCTCTTTATTTGATTCTATGAACTATATCGAAAAGATTCCGTTTGCGTTTTTTTTTTTTAATATTTCTTGTATAGATTCATGTAAATGAAAACCTTGATAACATCGACTAATTTATATCGCTAACAATATTATTCACATGGTGAAACATTTATAACTGCTTTTTATCTAATGAACTAGCTCTAATATTTGGGGATGAGTGCAGCTATTCTGACTTATAAGCAACCTCTTTTAACACAGAACGCGTTTAAAATTACTCGAGAAATATACATGTTACTTTCCGGTATCAATGACTTTATTCTAGGATTAACAATAATTATCTTGATAAAAGGGTTCTAATATCTGCACCCAATGTAGGCATGAGAAATGAGCATTCGCAATGCTTTAAATCTCAGTTTTTTTTTTTAATTAAAATATGCTCAAATGAAAAATGTTGAGCAATTCTCGTAAATTGATCCTTTAGGTTTTATTAATTCTTAGGTTCGTATCAATATGAAACATAAAGATTTGACGTTTACGGAAAAAAGACTGTGCCTAGAGCAGATGTATGTGTTACAATTACACCTTAAAATGTGCGAGGGAAAAGTGATGCTGGCAGTTAGAATTATTCTAAATTGAGTTTAATTATTTTAAAATATGTATATAACCAGCAATTCATTGAATTTATCCTACGTAAACAGATTAATCCTATACGACAATTCTCATGTTTGCCAGTCTGTCTTTGGTCCTGTGTCTTGTCAATATGCAGTCTATTTGGTGAAGGATTTTTAATGAAAACTTTGATTGAATTTTGTTCAATAGATTTTAAAAAGAGTGTGAACTTTACATAAAATAAGTAGAAGATGAAGAAGAGGAAAAAAATAATTCTTGAATCCATGCAAAACTAATTCAAGCAACAACATGTGATTAGCCGAAACACCAACAAACTACAACCTAAAACTTTTTTCCATTTTCTTTTTTCTTCGATAGAATAATTATTATAGCATGAAAATACTGATTTTGATAGTGAAAATTCGGTTTCGGTTAATTTTAAGATACTACGAATGTCATTTTTCAAATTATGTATACTGGATACAGTGACGATAATGGTTCACTTTCAAGTAATCACCGGAACCCAAATTCATTACAAGACACAAACTCTATTAACGTTTGGTCAACTAATTCAACTATTACTACAAGTAAGTTTCAGAAAATTCTATATCGGATTGTGATGCATGCGATGATTGCGTATAAACCGATACTCCACCGCCTAAAGCGCTATCAAAATCAGATATAGTTGTTTGCTTCGGCTGTATGATAATTAGGAAATATTTACCTTGTGTTATTGCTAATGTTATGGACAATGGTGGCCTATTTATCGTAACTCCAACGTATATGCGAAAGTATACTTTGCGATTAACTCCCACAAATAACATGTATTGTCCGTTTCAAGGCAGTTTAAGTCAACCAACCCAGCTGACAATCGCACCAGGAATTGTGGCAGAAAAAAATGTCCTTATGAGTGCGTCAAGTAACAATAGTTTGATACCCTTTGCCGCAATGTGATTAGGTTGAAAGATCATACAATCCATCAGAATGCGTTTGTACCTGTGCCAGATTATCAACAATTGATGTGGCTGCGTGCATGAAAAGTGAATTATCGTATATTCCTTGGGTAGGTGCTGTTCATCCTCTTTGTGACCTGTCTTGTATATATTTCTTGTTGTGCTGTCCGTGTTTAAAAAGTGAAAATGTACTTGCAATCAGTAGAATTCACGCTTTGCCGCCCTTGGCAATGCAATTGTTCTCTCAAAACAAAATTTTTGTAGGTACAGCATGTTTAATCGCATGTAAATTACGTTTTGGTTGGGTTAGACTTGTTTTCGCTATGCTCATACGTCTTCCTTCTTGTAAAGTACCATTAATTCTACCGAAACCAACATAATCACCATCAACAAAGTCCTCAACGAGGTTGTAGCTTAATTCTCGCGCAGCTTTCACCAGAATATACTGGTCTAATCTAGGTGCCTGAAATGGTTCAATGTTCATTGGACCATGAGTACCTCGTTCATTATTTGGATTTTCTCCTTTAAAATTCTCAGTTTTCTTGAGGTAGTACAGAATTTTATCTCAAGACCAAGTTGGATTCCCTTGTTCTTCCCATTCGTCGTAGGCACGCGGAAGACCATGAAGGTATATCATTGAGTTTATTGCGTGTGATCCACCAAGTAATTTACCTTTTGTTATGGTACATGCTTCATATTCTTGTCCAAGACAGGATCTGGAGTTGAGGAAAATTGGATATTGCCAGTCAATGTCGTTGTTTACTGAGTGCCATAATGAACCAGGCACCTCTGATTCGACCGGAGTATTGCCTCCAGCTTCAATTAAAAGAACTCTATTATGAGGATTTTCTGCAAGACATCCTGAGACCACTGATCCCGATCCGATCACTATAAAGTCGTCGTTCCCAGTCAATTTTAATTTAAAGTATTAAACCAATCAATAGTCAGGTTCTAATCATATATAATTTTCATCATTTATCACTGCCATTCACCCCCTTATTTCTTTCTCACCATAATTTAACGCTACTTCTCCGTAATCACGAGGCCATATTGTTGGATTAGAAAGATTGCAATAAACCGCTATCATAGTTGAGACAAATGCTGTTAGCATCCGATTTGCTGGACCAAAGCTCCTTGCTGCACATTTTAAATTTAACAGTTTCACCATGCCATCAATTGTGGCTTCTTCAAAATTCGACTCAAGACAATTTAAAACAATCTTCCTTCAATTTAACTAACAAAAGTTGAAATCAGTTTCAGCTCCGAACACAGCCCCCTCCCGCCCCACTTTGCGAACCTTCCACGTCCTATTCGTCACTCCTCCACAGCTTCCCCAACTCTTCTAGTTGCTCATTATGGGTCGCTATAAATTGAAATTTTGATAGGAGATAGGCGGGTTTTCGAGTAGTTTGCTATTGTGACTGCTCGCAAACAAAAATTAACTGAGGTAAGCGAAAATAAGAAAAATGAAAAAGATTTCATGACGAAAAAAATTAACGGGAAATGTTTAAATTGGACTAAAAGAAATTTGATATAAAATTACGTTTAATAATAATAAGAAAAAATTATTTTATAAATTACAATTATGAATGGAAGAAATGAAATCCATCTTTTTTTTATCGAAATCTGAAATTAATTTCGGTTAAGGGTTAGGAAGGTTTTCGAGCAGTATGCTTGTGTAACTGCTCGATTACTATAGTATCGTCTTTGATTTATCGCAGTAATGGACCAACAAAACTGCACCTTGTCTCGCCCGCGCCATTGTATTGCTTTTGTCACCGTGCGGCTTTGGCCACTATACTAGTGTTAGTTTACTGTCTATGGAGATTAGTGAGAGCTTTGTTATGCAGCTAGTGAACTTTTCCTGATCTCTTGTAGTGTTGACGTTTGGCGTTGGCAGGAGTTCAAGTTTATTGTTTTTTGGCAGAAAAAGGCGCGAGAAAGTTTAACAACGAGACCAGCGGGAAAAGATTGCACCAACAGCCGGTGGTGGAAAGAACTCCCTTCGTTACAATGTGAGAACAGTTGCACGTTGTGGAATTCATCGTTATCAAAAAGTAGCGAATTATTGATCCTTGAATTTCCATTCAATTCCAAGGTTCGTGAAACCAGCAAGATTTCAAAACGGATTTACGATTTCAATGTTCGAGTAATAATGGCAGCCGACTGTCGCATTTGGTTGAACGGGTCACACCGTTGCCTTCTTACTCAGGCCCATAAGGAAAGCAATTAACGTGCCTGACGTCACTTCGCGTACCGGAAACTAAATTTCCGAAAACAGCTGTAGGCTTGTCAAATATGACATTTCTAAGATGAAATTTAGGCGAAATGATACAAATGAGAAGGAAATACATATATTTATGCGCTAATGTTACCATCGAACATTCCGGGGAACAGAATAACAGTTGCGGGAAATTAACGCCGAATTAGCTCGGTATGCAAATTTGCTTCAGGTTATTCAATCACAACGTCAATAGCTTTTCATGACTGAAAATTTTATTTTATTTTGCGCAGACTTGCCTGAATGCCTTAAATGAGCAAGATTGATTTAAATTAAAATTTTATATAGCTTTAAAGATAGATGAATTGACTATAAAAAGGCAGATTAAAAATTTTCTTTATTTATTTGAAAGCGAAACGAAAATTTGAAGATTTTTCTTTTCTGGTGAATTATAAAAGCTATTAAATGCTGAAAATTGTAAAATGATTTTACAATACCCCAAACGAGAATTGGTCTACGGATACCAAATAGACAAAATAATTGACTAAAATATGAACACCTAGAAAATGAAAATCAATCATCTTATATTTAGGGTCTTATACTAAAATACAAATTAATCAAAAATGGTCAAGTTGGATGTCATATGAAAGGTCTTATTGAGATATTTTCAAAACATGTCTCAAAACTACTCTACTAGTGTCGATGAGGGCAGAGGAAGGGGAAATGCACGAAATATTGGCGTACCCCCTCGCGATTGGACAGATGAGTGACACATGTCAAATACGTCAGAAGTAAAAATTCAGTCAACTTTGTTAGCAATAGTATGATTTATTAGTTTTCCACTTTCTTGAATAAAATCGTAAGGGCACCCTCAAATTCAATATTTAAATGTCAATGTATAAGTTTCATAATTACTGAAAATTTTAGAAAAAAATCGAATAGTATTTAACAAAGTTATGGAGGAAAAAATTTCCATGTCTTATAGCTGCAATGGCTTTGGGAAAATATGCATTTTTAATCGACTCAGACACTACGGGTTTGCTAGGATTTGCATGAAAATTTCAGGAATCATCCGTGCAATGAATATCTTCCAAAATTTTTTCAACTGGTGACATCCGTTATCGCAAAACAAAATGGCAAGGTTCTTACATTCTATAAGTTTTAATAGAATGAACAGAAGTTATTGCCGTTTGGATTTCCTCTGACTACAAAAATCATATGCAGTTTTTCTACTACATGGGCTTTCCATCGTTGGCCGGTCAAAATGGAGTTACGCTGGTTTTTCTTTTAAATCAAAAGTATATTTGTTGCGCATGTCATCAAATTTTTTTCTTAAATTGAACCCTTCTATGTGTCTGCATATCGTAGGTTAAGTACAATACCATTCTGATATGAGCATAGTTCTGTCCACCCGACTTGTTCAACATCCATATGGGTATGAGACCCGCCGCGGTAGTTGGCTATTTTTCCACTCTCAGCCATCAAGCTCTAGTTGTTTTTCTACGCGCTTTTGCCGAGATAGAGAGTCTTTGCACGTGAATCCGGACCATTGGAACCTTAACTCCGGCTAGGAGGGATGCAAGGGGATAAAAATTCCACCAGAATGCCCCACCTCATCAAAGATTAGGTCATCCCCTTAGACCGCATAGCCAAAATAAGAAAATAAAAGAAAGGTAACACATTATAAAGCGAAGGTAACGCATTTAAAGCCCCGAGCATTTTTCGAGTTAGTAGAATGAGTTCCATCATTTATTCATAGATGTGAACAACTTGGTGCTAGAGAAAAAGAAACCTCTCCATGACTCTTCAGATAGCTAGCCAGGCAGAAAATGTAGGCATCCCTTGACAATGTAATTTTCAACAGAGCACGAAGCATTAACTCGCTTCTTTTGGAAAACACAACATAAACTGAAGAGAGGGATCTTCAAGTCTCTTTAATTTTGCATTTTCGTGGGCTCATACTTTTGATAGGGGGCACAGAGGAGTAAATATGGATATGTGATCTTTCAGGAAATTTGAAAAACTTCAATTTTAGTATCAGTCGATACTTGTATACTTAATATCATTCATTGCAGAGAATTTCAGTGCCCACAATGAGAGCTTTAGTGCCCATAATGAATTAAGAAGTTTAAGTCACTTTTTTTTAAATATTTGAAGGTTGGCATTTGGCTTCCAAAAAAAATTTTTTTTTTATTCTGGTTTAGGATAGTGACACATCCCGAAAAGTGAATGTTTATTATTTTTACTGTTATTCTCTTCTTATGTTTTCGTATAGTTAAAACCATTTATTGCAGATAGTTTTTTGTTTGTTAGTCATTCTATATGAAAACTTCGAGAGGATCCAATCAAACCGGCAGGGTTTGGAATATTCTAGTAGCCGACGTTATGTAGTGCTTAGAGCACTCATCTCGCAAGCTGAAAGTCCCTAGTTCAACCCCATTGGCAACAACGAGATTTATTTTGAGTGATTCTTTGAACGGACAATAATCTCATCTAGTTATAAGACGTATTGGTGAAATTTACAATTAACAAAGTTGAGTAAATTTTGGCTTCTAATGCATTTGTTTAAAAGAACTTGCCTTTGAGTATCTTCAGATTTTTTCAATCAAAAGTTTCCAATTACAAGGGGGTGGGCACAAGCTTTTCGAACGTTTTCTTATCTACAGCAAAAGATCAATCATTTCTGACATCATTTTATGCGTTTAAATGCCATCCATAGCACCTACTTTTGCTTTGACTAAAAGATAATTTATTTAAGGTAACTTATTTGATATGTTCTTACTCAATGTGTTTTTCACGGATATCAATAAGACAAATTTTAGCCATTACAGATGGATTTTTTTCATTTGGAAGACTTTGCTGACGTGTTTTCGTATGATGTGCAGTCTTGGTGCAAAATAATCAATCAGGAAATTTTGCCCATTGAAGAGAACGATATTTTGCAAAATTGGTATTAAAGATGCGAGGGTGGTTCAAATATGATCGAGACAAATGCTCTGACACGTTTATTTACTATCGAAAAAATTTACAAAAATTTATAGTTTTTCTAGGTACTCCCCCTTACAAGCTACGCATTTATCCACCTTTCCAGATGCTTTTGATGCCTGTATCGAAGAATTCCTTGGGCAACGCGGACAGCCATGTGCGCATGAGCTCTTCTACCTCGTCGTCGGTGCTGAATCTTTGACCTCCGAGGGCTTTTTTCAGTGATCCAAGCATGTGGCAGCTGCAAGATGATAAATCCGGACTGTAGTGGGGTTGTTCCAGTACCTCCCGCCCCAATCCCGATATTGTATCGAAGCGCGGTATGAGGGCGCGCGTTATCCTGGAGAAGAATTGCACTTCATGCTGGAATTCTCGTCCGTTTCGAGTGTTATTTTGCGATATTGAACGTGTTTGTGGATGATAGACTCTACACTACCAATACTGATGCCAAGTTCAGCCCAAATGTCTCGAACCTTCATCCTACGGTCCTCCGAAATGAGTAGTTCTACGCGGCAAATGTTGTCTGGTGTGATGCTGCTTTGAGGTCGACGATCTTGCGGCTCATTCTCAACGGTTTGCGATCATCCTTGAATGCTTTGGCCCATTAAACACAGCAGCCCTACTCGGACACTCACTATTGAACTGATTTCGCAAACGCAGAAAAATGTCTGTGTTTTGACACCTTCCCACACTAAAATACGAATGACAATACGTTTCGCAACGGCGGTCGACACTTGACGCTCACTCATGGTCATACAACTCACGTGAAACATGCATTCCCCACAAAAACTATGCCATACTGTTTGTAAGGAACCCAGCTATCACATACTCAAGCCACAGCCTTCAAAACATATATTAGCGCGGTCTATAGCGTTTGTCTCCATCATATTGGAACTACCCTCGAACAGGTATTTGTATATTAAATCACTCACATGAAACTTTGGAACATCTGATGTAACAGCTATTGGTTGAAGTTTGACGTTTACCCGTGATGTGACGTTGGCCGTGTTACTACCAATCGATGTGCTAGAATGTGCTAAAATGGTGGTGACATCCAATTTTGCTATGTAGTTTTTCAACTACTCTGCATTTGAATGCTAAGGGACAAAGATTCTGTCATCTGCAAGTACACATCTACACTAAGATCTCATATGTATCTGTTTTGAAAAGATATCAATGAGACCTTTCATATTGACTGCCTTTGAAGAAACTTTTTTTAAGGATCATTCCTCTATATGGGAGGACCCCTTAAAACTCTTCAAAAAATTTGTTCACCCCAAAACTTTCTAGAGGTCATAACTTCCGACCTTCCCAAAAAGTTGCATGGCTGTAACTTCTAAAGTTTCGAAGGAAAACTGCTATAGCATACAGACGGACGGACAGATGGACACAGGTACCGATTTCAATAGGGGCTTGCATTTTAGTACAACCCCCTAAAAACGGATCGGGAAAAGTTTCAAAAGAAGCGTAATCGATATTCCCAGAAGTAATGTCGTCCTTCTGATGATGGCAATGTTTTCTCAATGATTCCTAATGACAGGAATCTAACTAATGACGAAACGATTGAGAAAGTAGTCCCCAAGATTAAACATCGGAACAATATGGAAGGATACGAAACACCAACTATCGCAAGGTTAAAAAGATTGAAAAGCCTTCTTCTCGCACGCCTTTATAATATTTGTCGGCGATTTTTGGACTACAACCATCCCTCGTTGGCTTTGTTGAACACCTGAAGAATGTCCAGAACTTAATCCATTCATACTTCAGAAGTGAGGTTAGCAATCAATGGGTGAAAAAACTAAGAGGTCTGGCCAGATGGTGTTTTCACGAAAGTGAATAGCTTATTCCGTAAGAAGTCTCGAGTAAAGGTATCGAATCTTGGAGTCACTACTGATGAGATAGATCTTTTCGATAAGGCTGCTGTCGAAATTGACAGTGTAACTCCAGATAGAAATGGAAACAGGATTATACTCGTATGTAATGGATTGCAGAAATTTGCCCTAATTGGAACACATTTTGAATTTGTTCATTAAACAAACTCTGAGAAAGGGAATCAAATATTTTCACAGCTCATTGAAGCAAAAGTTTCCGAGTTCAAATCAAGCCTAAACGGTGAATTGATTTTTCATTTCAATGAAAAATAAACATCTGACTTCCTTCCTAGCTTGAAACTTATTGAGTATTTTGTCAGCTATGGAAACTTGTGTTTCATATTTGTCAGGGTAAACAACAAGAAATCATGTGGTATTCACGGTATTCCAAATATAGTTCTACGACATTTTACTGAGGTTGCTATTAGGAATTATTCCATATAATTCAACAACATGTTGAACAATTCATACTTTCCAAATGAGTGGAAAAAGGCGAAGGTATAGAGTTTTTTATAAGGGACATAACAGCTTGGTATCTTTATGTGAACGCACCCTTAAACTTATTTAATAAATTGTCAATGTCCAAACGTTAGTTAAAGTCAACATTTTCATCGTGGTACAGTTCACAAACCGGCAACGTTTGGAAATCATGAAAAATTATTATTATCAAAAAATCATCTTCAGCGGTGAAGCTCATTTCTGGCTCAATAGCTTTGTTAATAAGCAAACTATGCGCTATTGGTCAGCAACAAACCCACATGTGCTTCTTGAGACACCATTACATCCGCACGAAATTACTGTTTGGTGTGGTTTTATGCGGACCTTTTTTGTTCGTGGATGAAAATGACCGTCATGTTACCGTCAATGGAGAGCGCTATCGTGCTATGTTGGAAGATTATTTGCGGTCAAAATTGGATGAACTTTACATCAACGATATGTGGTTTCAGAGAAACGGTGCCACTAGCCACATAGTATGCCTCACAATCGACTTATTCAAATTTATTTGTTCATTATTATATCCTCAATAGAAAACCATATATTTCCAATCATGGAGAAAGGAAAAGAATCTTCGTGCACTCAAAATGATCGCCCAATCAGCTTGCTGCTTTAATATTATTTTTACTGCTTAACGGTCAAACTAAGTTTGAATTATTTTTAAATAATTTATTTATTAAAAATCAAGATTTAAACTAAATGCATTTCGGGATGCAATATATCCCATCATTAGTAAACTCGATTGAAAATTGATGTTTTGAATTTGCATTCATGACTTTGAATTCAATAAAGTAAACTTGATCAATTAACTCTAGCTGTTTTCAATTTTGGGATGCAAAAATGATGCATCTGAGTTATATTATAATAATCATAATTTATTTTATCCTCAACGCAGTCCAAAAACTGCCAATACAAATAAGGCACATTCATTCCAAAGTTCAATTGACACTTCGAATATGCTTTCACTTATATATCGCTAAAGCAGGCATCGTGAATCCACCGTCCACATAATGTACAAAACTATACAAGCGTGTTACATTCACAAAAACCGAAAAAACAATTGACCAAAATACCTCAAGTATTTTTTCTTGAAAAGCCGTCGGGCCTTGCTTTGTTGCGAGTAGACGTGTTTCCTTGAGTCATCGTGATTGTCTAAAGGATGTGCTGAAGGGAATGACATTTTACAGTCGTAGGATGGGTTAAACAGGTAGCACCAAATTAGGACAGGTAGAAGGATATTAGATTTTTGTTTTTTGGGTTGTTGGATGTCCGTTTGTTCTGTTTCATCACATTTCTGTTTTCATCGGAGAGTGTGGTCTAGTACTGAGGAAACTGCGTCAGGATTTGTTATACTCGTAAGTTGTTCATTGATAATGTTACCGTTTGTTTTTCTATGTTTACATATATATTTCAAGCCATTCTAGGGTGTTAAGCCTCGGTCCTTTGCTTTGGTTGTATAGCAATGACATAGAGTTCGTCATAGCGTTAGGCTCATGTGTGTGGTTTAGTAGGTGCGTTGCATAATTGGAGTCTTCCTTGTTGTGTAAGAAAGATCATAAATGCTCTTGTATATTGTCGTTAGTTTCCATGCTGTCCATGTACCATGTCATAGTCTTTGAATTTCAGTTTGTATATGTTATGTTTATTATATTACGTTTAGAGATGAGGTATAACGCTTAAGTTAGGAATATTGTGTTAGCATTGTATTAGTATACGATAAAGTTTTTGATTGAATTTGATTAAAATTAAGTTTTAGCACATTAGGTGTAGGATAAAAGTTCACTGTTGTGTTGCAATTATAAATAATTTTTAAATATTTTCTAATGGAATCATAAATTATGTAATAAGTTTAATTAATTTGATTTTGATGTTTGTTTTTTATTTAATATTTTTGATTGATAACATATAAATTTAGAGAGCCATTCGGGCCATTAAGTTTTTATTGTTTGGATTTTGCTTTATATTCTTTTAAAATTTATAACGATTAATATTGAATAATGCGCTTTTGACTTTGGCTTTTTGCCCTTTGATCGAACCAATATTTATTTTCATTCATTTTTAGCACTCGTACCTTGTGCCTGCAATCAACTCCAGCTGGCTGGAGCGCTTTTAAAATTACATTGCTTAACTTTCTCTTTTGCTCCTAATAATCGATTAGTATTTTATAATTTTTTTCTTTTTCAAGTATTTCTGTTAGTTTAGTTTTGTATTTATTTTTCTTCATATTATCTAGTTTGTAATTGGATTGATGATGAAAATAGCGTGAAATAAAATAAAAATATAAAGAACCCCAGCGCAGTTCAACTGTTTGTTTGAATTGCGATTCCCACCATCTGTCCATTGATCCGTGCGTCCATCTGCAAGTCTATCTATTCGTCCATCTGGAGCATTAAACATCATGCCAGAGTACAAATGCTCAGTCGACTCTGCTTCAACAATGTGAAGGAATGGATCGTTTTGAATATTTTTTTAGTGTGCATTTAGAGCAGTTCCTAAACGCAATGGATATCGAAAATGCTCAATCTTTGCCAAGAAAATTTACAGAGCTCTTCTTCTTTACTAGGCTTTGCAACTTTCTTCAAGTTTTCTCGCTTGGTAGCTAGTCTAACACAGAGATTCTGAATGAAAATTGGAAACCTACAGCTCATCTTCAGTTATATCGTTCCAGCTTTTGCTAGTTTATGCACTGCCCAGCTATTGTCTATACCTCTATTGGAATATCGTTGTGATTAATTATTCTTAAGCATCATTGAATTTAATCTCGTCTCAATAGTTTCTTTACTCCAAGATCACAACGCTTTACGCTTATCAATTCTTTGGAAGAGAGAAGCTCGTCATTTGAATTGTTCATTGAGTAAAATATTTCCTAATATGAGAGATCTCTTGAAAATTTTGTATACATATTTTGCTTAAATTTTTAGCTTCGATTTACTTTTGTTTGTCATACGTAATTAGAAAGAACAATGCCTTATTAGAAATAAAGTACACATACTGTATATACTTATTAAGAGATAAGTCTAGATTGAGAAACGGGAAATTTTGAAGGGTAGTTTTTGTTTTCATTTGCAAGTATTATTGTTCAAAGATTCAATCTTAAGCAACGCTGCGAATTTATCCAACCAACTTAAATGTTGACTTTGAAAAGCGGCCATCAATGGACTTAAAGTCACGACAACTTCGCAATTTTCATAGCGCACATAATCGTTCATCAAAGCAAACTAACTCATCTAAACTAATGAATCCAATTATAGACGGAGTTAAAATTTCAATTTACTTTGGAATGCATTGTTTAAAAAAATGTCTGTGCAAATAAATTACTAAAATAAAATATCAATGATTGAGAAACAGCAACAAGTTTATCTTTGAAATTATATTTATAGGTTCATAACGTAAAACAAGTTGAGTAAGCAGGAGTGTGGTTCTACCAGAAGGTCTTTGTAACCATCCTAGGGTTCGAAACAAGTTTACTAATAGCATGAATCGATAACTTGAATAGTTCATCCATCGCTTTGATAAGAAGTCATTCAAATTTATACAAAACATGCAGTTTCTTTCAGCCATAATTTTGATCCACCTTAAATAATTTTTTCTTGATCGATTGAATATATTCAGTGATTCTAATTGCGTACAATTGAAATGGCGATAATTCGTTTGATTAGATTCGATTTCCATAAAATGCATAGTTATTTTTTATAAAGGTCTTATACTGTCGATATAACTGCAAAGTTTCAAGAAGTTTAGTAGTCCGATTTTGATTTTATGGGCGAAAATGTAAAATTTACAAATCATACTATTGTCACATGTAGAAATAATTACATGTACAAATAATTACATGTACAAATAATTACATGTACAAATAATTCTGCGAGCTACTGTCGCAACTGCTTTCATCATCATTAAGAACGTCAACGAATGAACTTACTCGAACCCACGAGAACCCAACAAGCATGATCAACATCTGCAAGTGACGTCACTCCATTCATGAATTTGCTCGAACCTACCAGGTACCTCTCGGTAGAACATTCGCCAATGTACGAGAAATGGGTGAATAGGTAGAGACCCTTTATAAAGGCGAGCTGAATGAATGGGGAGGATGATGATTTTCATTCATTCGACCGCGATAAGAACTGCGTTTGTGTGTGGGAAGCGATATTATTCGAGTAGTAGAAAAGTGATTTTTGTAATAGTGAAGTGATTTAGAAGACAATTGCGATAAGAAATTTATGGACAAGTGTTAGATTTAAAAATTAAGTGAAAATTAAAATTAGTGAAAGTGTAGATTGATCATTGTGCAATTAAATAAACTCTTTTAACTTAAATTAAAAGACATTGCGTTTTCACTTTCCCGGAACATTAAAATTATTGGCCGCGAGCCAAAACACGCGACACTATTTTTAACAAATTTGAGTGAATTTCGATTTCTGTGGTATTTTTTGCCTTGTACTCATAAAGACCCACCTCCGTGATTATTTTTAAAATTTTCAGCTCAAAAGTGTCCAATCGCGAGGTGCAGGGACTCAAAATTTTGGAACATTTTGCCTCCCCCTGGACCCCTGTTGCATAAAATGACTTTTTTCTTTAAGATTTCAAAAGCTCAAATCAAGATCTTTCATTTGATACTCACTCGACTACTTTAGATCTAACAAAATTTGACGGGCTACTACTAGATCTAAACTTTTGAGAGGAAACTTTCTGTGACAAACGGACGGATGTTCAGATAGGTCGCGAATAAATATGTCTTGGTAAAAAAATTTTTAGCACGTGGTTTTGCAAATTTTAGTATGATATCTCAAATCGGGATAACTTTTACATAAAAACGAAACTCAATTTGTAGGAAAATATAGTTCGGATATTCAACTATCTAGTTAATTGGTATTCAAATAATTTAGGCTGTACTTTACTTTATAAAATATGCAACAACTATCGCGCGGCTAAGAAATATGCGGACGAAAGGGTCCTAGGAAAGCCTACTGGAATGAATGATTGATTACGCGGTAAGAAGTATAGTCATCTAAAAGCGCAGTATTTTAGGTGTTCAAATGCTACCCTTTCAGTATTTTCTATAATAAATCAGCAAACAAAATCCAAAATAATTATTTCTCATATAAATTCTGACTCATATTTGACCCTCCTCATTGCTTGGTTAATTTTTCAATGTGTGCTTTTAAACCATTATTAATTTGTTAATTTTAAATGCATATTTATCAGAATACAAAAATATCTTGCATCAATTCATAGGAAATATAAACAAAATATTAAAACAACATCAATATCAATAAGAAATTTTTCGGTGACGAATAGTAGCAAGGTTAAACAATCCGGAATCAATTTTAGCTGGAATCCACACATTAAACTTGTTATATGCATATTAAATTCAACGAATGTGTACGCATCAGAAAAATAAGTCCGACTCATTTTTGACCTTTATCACCACATATTAAACCTCTGTATGTACTGCCTGCATACTTTTCTCTCTAGTTTTATAGACAGCTTCAAAGTGAAATCCGGAAAATTGTTAAATTGCATTACGCGTCATCAACGGCCTTCAGAAACTCCAAAGTATTTGCGCACATATGACAATTGCTACAAAAATGCGCTTAGCGAAAGCACCTCATAAATTTTCTAGTCGCGAAGCTACAGTTTACTACATTTCCGCGCTTAATGATTCGCTTTATGTGCGTTACGCTTAAGCAATTGCGAAATCATTGATGAGCGATTGAAATATTGTTGTAGATTTCTTACTGGAATTCAATTTAATTAATTCTCATTTGCTGTTTGAGCAACAATGGGAAATAATTTCTAAACCGGCACATGTGTTCGATTCATTCACATAAATTATGTTAAAGTCAAATAATGTACGTTTCAGAGGTATAATGCTATTTAAATATACAATATTTAATTAATCGCAACAAAAAATATTTCTCAATCTAAAATTTATGACCCTTGAAATATAATCTTCATGCTCGTATTAAAATCCAATACGAAATACGTTTTTTCTCATTCAGGTTCAATTCCATTTAACAATCTACCGGTAATTAATTTAAAAAAATATTTCCACTCAAACTAATTGACGATTCTTAACTTTTTCCTTTCTATTAAACCTGCACCGATCAACCAAAGCAATTTTCTTATGCTATCAATAATCTTCATTTTCATTAAATTTTTTCCATCTATTTTCTTTTCAGACTCAACAACAATACCATCGCTTTCATTAATCAATCCATCGACATTAGAGCCATCATTTCAGGGCGATCTCAGTCTTTCAGTGCTACCACTCAACTCTTCGAATCCAACAACAAATAACGACATCATCAATCCAGAAAGTCAATCAAAACCCGTGACTTCAGCTTCTGATGTGTTGCAGACAAACATCATTCTAAGTCCAAGTCAAAACAACGATGAGGCCACAACCTCAAGACCTGAAGAAGCATTGACCACGGTCAAGACCAATGAAGTGGAGTCAATGACCGCGAACGCGGAAGACCAACAAAACGCTGTTATTGGTCCAACTTCAGCTTCACTCGACAATCGCTTCAACAATGGACAGGGTGGAGATAGTGATAGGATAGTTTTTAGGGATGAAGCTTTCAAGCCAGCACCCCTGGCGCAATCTATTCAAGCTGCAACTACGATTGCAGCCAGCATCAATGATGTTACCGAGGCGACATTAGTCCCGGAAAAGAGTGAAAGATATCCACCAGCTCCTCCACTCATTCACCACGCCAACAAAGAGGAACGCTTGCAAGAAACGCGGGCACGTGCCTTGAACATTTCACATAATGAGGCTGATATTTCAGGTGAGTTGAGCACTCATTTTAAAATGTTTTTACCTATTCAATAATATTTAAGAGAACTGTAACTCATGTTGATTGATACAGAAGCTTAAGAAAGATCTGGTATTTCGGAATGTGGGTATGGAAGACAGAAGTTTGGGATGTTTTTGCAATATGCACATTCAAATTTTGATATTTGAATAAAAACATACAGTTTATGGTGAATATATTGAAAGATCTAAATGGGCACATTAGATCTTTTTCCCGTTGAAACTATTTATGAGTATATCTAAAACTTTTTTCAGTAAAATAAGAAAATCAGCTATAGATGAATTCGAGTATCTCAGTCCAGAGAACTTCAACACAATTTTTTCGGATGATTGACCTCATCATCCAGATGCTTGTAGAAGCAATTTGATTTTTACAGTGAGAGTTTTTCATTAAATGTCAAATCATATCGATTTTACAGGATTTAAAAAACAAATTTCATCACTCCTTCACCGAACATTCGTATGGACACGTCTATAGATCTTTGCACCTCAAAACTTGAATTTTTAAGTGAACTTTTTACACTTGTCTTGTCACATAACAGTTCATTCAATAAGTCCGTAGGATAAGTAAGAAAACAATTTTTTTGACAAAACTCGATATTATTGCCTTCGAGTGCGTTACAACTAGCATAGCGATTTTCCAACTTTTCAAAACCACTTTTGCAGTACGAGTTCTCTTTCTCATCAAAATAGGCCTCAGTATCAGCGATTACTTCATCATTGGACTTAGTAAATTTCTTTCCAACGAGCATTCTCTTAAGATCTGAAAACAGGAATAAGTCGCTTGGGGACTAAATCTGGAGAATACGGTGCGTAGGTAAGCAATTCGAAGCCCAATTCATTCAATTTTGCCATCGTTTTCATCAATTTGTGACACGGTGCATTGGCTTGGCGAAACAATACTTTTTTCTTTTGCAAATGCAGCCGTTTCTTTGCGATTTCAACCTTCAATCGATCCAAAAGTTCACAGTTATAGTCGTTGTTGATGGTAGTTCCTTTTTGGAGATAGTCGATGAATATTATTTTGTTCGCATCCCAAAATACAGACGCCATTACCTTACTGGCCGACTGTTGCATCTTTGCTCGCTTTGGATTCGGTTCGTCGACTGCTGTCCACTCAGCTGACTGTCTTTTGGATTCTGGTGTGTAATAATGAGGCCATGTTTCATCCATTGTCACATATCGACGATAGAATTTGATTTTATTGCGGTTTAACAGCGCCAAACACTTCTCTGAAGCATCAATACGTTGTTGTTTTTGGTCGACTGTGAGCTCACGTGGCACCCACTTTACACAGAGCTTTCACATACCCAAATGTTCATGTAAACTGGTAAAACACTACCATCTGATACCTTTACAATGTCACCTAGCTCGTGCACGTTCAATTTGCGATCGTTCATAACCGATTTGTGGATTTTTTTTAATGTTTTCTGGAATAACAGCCTCATTTGGGCATCCACTGCCCTCTGCATTATTTGTGCTGGTACGACCACGTTTAAATTCAGCACTCCACGTCTCTACGATTTTTCTCGATGAAGCAGAGTCCGGATAATGTTTATCAAGCCATTGTTTGGTTTTCACTGTGTTTTTTTCATCCAAAAGCAATGCTTTATCAAAACTGGAAATTCACTTTTTCTATTTTTTTTCAATAACAAAAGTTGCTACGCGCAAAATGCAATAAATCACGAATCAATAGTCCGATTGCTGTCAAATTTAAAAAATCGTATGGGAAAAATTCTACTAACACCATCTATGTGTCATCCTACGGACTTATTGAATTGTATGTTATTTTAGGTAAGCAACCGGTGATTGAGGAAGTTTTTCTCTTTAGTTTCAAGCAACTCGTACTCTTCTTCATTGGGTGAGTACTCTTTACATCTTTATGTACTGCGGTTTATTCATGTACTTGATTAGATAAATATATTTAATCATATGCTATGGCAAGATGGAGGATGACGAGGAAGAGCATCCTCCAGATTCAGGCATTAATAAATGTAGTGTGGTTGAAAGTAACCCGGAGCCATCCATTAGAGCAAATGATTAAAAAAGAAGACGGGTGAACACGGGGCACTAAAGGATACATAGCTAAGTAGAGAAAAAAGACTTCTAAAGCAATAAAACGGTCGTTAAAGATATCGCGAATGTTGTGAAACGTCCGCGCGGTGTAGTGGTTAGAGCACAAAGCCCATAAGCCGAAAGTCAAATCTCTGGTTTGAGTTTCGTTGGCGTCAACGAGATTTAGTTCGAGTGATTCTTCGGACGGACTATAAGCCCGTTCAGTTATGATACGTGCTGGTTTAAAATCAGAACGTATCGCAACTGGGTGGACTGACACACGGCCAAAGCGTGATAATGATCATATCACCTTTTTTTTTTTTTTTTTTTGTGGTAGGGAGGTGAAGGCATTTATGCCCGCCGAGTCTGGCAGTGTGGGACTCCCATGGAGGATACCTTTGGACTACCCACTAAACACCTCCCCTGTCAATCTGAGAACCTAGCCTGGAACCGTTTGACACATTACTTCGGGCCTGGTCTCGTTTTGTTACGCCGTGGGGCGCCTTCAAGCTGGGGAGTCCCTTTCCTAGCGGGAGGGGAGAGGGGAAGAGGAATTGCCAGAAGAGCGATCCCCCAGCCCCAGTGCCTCCGGCTGCTGTGAGTCCCTTTTATATTTTAGGACTGCCCGAGCATAATGTGCCACCTGGTTCCATTTGTCAACCGATTCGAGCATCACCGCAACTATATTATCCGGGGTGAGCTCTCCCGTCTCCCTGTAGAGTTCCCTTCGCAGCCTGGCCCATTTGGTACACGCAAAAAATGTGTGACAGGCATTATTGATCATATCACCTTATGGAGTGCCGATACATTAGATCATAACATTGCCCACGAAAGGGGCTCTAGTGCTACGAAAAAAATGAAAAAAGTTAAACGTGACGACAGTGCTTACGCAGTGAAAGTAAATTTCGCGATATTGTTGGACAGTATATCCAACAACATATAATTTGAGAATGCTAAAGACGTTGCCAAGTCCGTGCCACTATGCGAAACGAACCGATATAATATAAATGCTTTGGATAAAGCCTTTCCCATAATTTTTGAAAGGAAGTTCAAAGCGAGACCTGTTCGATTGACACCTGTTCACTTTTTCCTTATTAATAAAGAAATTAAATATCGCTACACTAAGGTTCAGCAAAATGGTTTCCATCTTGATGTGTTTTTCGACTCACCCATTGAAACCAACAATGCAATTGACAATGAAGTCTTCAAAAATTACAACATCAACGCATTAATACCTGGGAGCTTCATTTACAGGTAGGGAGTAGTCAGTGATAATGAATGGTATCTTGATTTAAATAAATTTTTGTAAATAGCTTTACCTTGCAATCACTTTTGAAAGGAACTACACGACAGGAAAATTGTGAATGCCACCAGGCTAAAAATGAAAGATCCGAAAAACCCCACAAATTCCATCTCTACGCAATCGGTCAAAATTACTGTTATGGGAAATACGTTACCACATTATCTAAAGGTTGCATTTTTGAAGGCCAAAGTGGATTATTTTAGATTTAACGTAGACAATGTAACAACTGTGGAAGGCTTGGACACTCATCAGTGCAACGCAAAGATAAAATACAAAATTGCCTGAAATGTCGCTCGAGATACAAGACCAAATGCAACAGCAGTGATCATGTTGCCATGAGCCAAAATTGGCCCAAACGGGTAAAATACAAGCACAAGGTTGAAGTCAGCTCAATCCTTGATATAATAATCAAAGAAGCCAGACTCATCCTCAATAGAAACGGATACGAGAAATACGAACTCAAAGATATTATACAGATGGATTTCCCTCAGCTAAGAAAAAATAGATTTGTGCTTCTCCCCCTCCTCATGATTGGACATTTTTGAGCCGAAAAATCTGAAAAAAATCACACACATAGATCATTATGGGTGCAGGGGAAACACATATCTCAGAAATCGAAATTCACTTAACTTTGTGTATCATAGTATGAATTGCCAATTTTACGTTTTTCCCTATAAAACCGAAATGGTATCTGTAGTGAATTAGATTCTTATTATTACAGTCCGTGCAGGACCCAAGTGTCGATGGCAGGGCGCCTGTGTCAGCGAACTTTAAATGAAAACCAGCTCAGTTGACTAGCTTCACTTTGTGACCATGTACGCATACTAGTCAGCTAGCTGTTTACGGGATCATACGAGGCGGATCCTTTGTGACATCAGAAAACTACACTGCAAAATATTTATCACGCGTATTCTACTCCACAAGAAATTCCAATTAATTTTTATTGTCTTTAGCAATTTTATGTCGTATGCCAATCAAGCTACTTTATAGTAAAGGGTGGTCCAACCAAAATGCACGTTGTTAATTGTAAATAAAACAAAAAGTTTTCAGAGAATTATGTGAATATTTTTTATTATAATAGAAGGATCTATGACAATTTTGTGCAAAACAAAATATCGGCCAAATGCTCGCCACGGCTAGGGTGGCATACTTCTATCCGATGGTCCATATTTTCAATGACTCTGAGACATAATTAAGGTTCAATATTATTCTTGGCTTGTTGACGTACAATTATTCTTGGCTAATTGACGTACAATTGAATTATTCTTGGCTTATTGACGTACTCTTTTTCTTTTAAATATCCCTAGAGAAAGAAGTCCAACAGTGTCAAATCACATGATCGTGGCGGCCGAATCACATCGCCACAACGTGAGATAACACGGCCATTGAATTTTTCGCGCAAAAGAGCCATTGTTTCGTTGGCTGTATGGCAAGTGGCACCATCCTATTGGAACCGCATATTGTTCAGGTCCATAACCTCAATTTTTGGCCACAAGAAGTCCGTTATCATCTCGCAATAGCGAAAACCATTCACGGTAAATGCTTGGCCGTCCTCATTTCCGAAGAAGTACGGCCCAATGGCGCCACCAGCCCATAAACCGCACCAAACAGTCACTCTTTGTTGATGCATCGGCTTTCCAACAATCATTCATGGATTATCATTTGCACAAAGGCGGCAATTCTGCATGTTAACGAATCCACTGGGGTGAAAGTGTGCTCCGTCGCTGAAGATGATTTTCTTTGTAAAGCCACCAGTCTCTTCTGTCTGTTCAACCAACCATTCGGCGTATTACCGACGCTTGAAATGGTCAGTAGGCTTCAGTTCTTGAGCCAATTGAACCTTGTAAGCGTGTAAATTCAAATCTTTATTCAGAACTAGCATCAGTGATATTCGTGAGATATTCAATTGTTGGGCATGACGACGAATCTAGATTGACGGCTCTTCTGCCACACTATCGCAAACAACAGCAATGTTTTCTGCAGATGAATTGGACGAGTATGCACAGGTGATTTCACATTTCCTATAGACTCGGTTACCTGAAATTTGCGGACGATTCTCCCGATTGTGGACACATTTGGTTGATTATGCTGACCAAAAAAATCACGAAGCGCATGAAATGCATTTTGATTTGAATGCCCATTTTCGTAAAAGGCTTCAACGATCTTAACGTGCTGCTCAATTGTGTACCGCTCCATGGTTTAATTTGTCAAACACTGAAACAAAAAATGTCAAATTAAGTTCGGTAAAAAACTTGACGTTAAGGTGTGACTCACAATTAACATCATGCATTATGGTTGCACCATGTTTTAGTTCAAAGTTTTCATTTCGTTAAACTTAACAGACATGGAGGTCTGAGATAAACGCAAACATTGGAGATGTTAAACCTGAAGATGTTTAAGTAGATGAAGTGAACAACTCGTCTCTGCCTAAATGATGGAAATTTGACGGGTGTAGTTGCCTATAGGATAGTAAAACAACAAAGTAAGTTGTTTTGACGAGTTGACCAGCATTTCTCATCAGGAACAGCCACTACCGATAACCGTGAACCTTTTGGACTGCTTAAATTTATTTCATACCTTTAAACTTCTTAAAATTTATATAGACTAATATGAAATACTTCTGTCCACAAAATTTCCTGGAAATCTGATCATAATCCAGTGAAATAAAGCCATTTCAATTATTTAAAACTACAGAGCAATCCATTAGGCCCACGGCAACGACCTCACAAACGAGCAAGTTGGGTACACAGACCTACGCTCATGTCAGAAGGGTTTCGTACTCATCTCTCCGAAATGTAGTCACTGACAACGAATAAAGTCAAACAACATGTCAAAGAAATGTACACGCTTAAAAGAAAATCCGTTGTTTCTCTATTTCCAACGGTCACCATTTTATTACAAACTAACATCAATCACTCAAATCATGAATTCCCAAATATATTTATGTTATTGATCTCATTTCAAAATTTCAAGAAGATAAAATCAAAACTGCAGTGTCTGATTCCATGGAAAGTCCAAAAAATAACAAAATCGTGTGGTATTGCTGTTGTAATTGAAGAAATTGCAAATGGCTATAACTTCTGTGAATATGATTTAATTTTGATCAAGCTTGCAGGGTATTAGGACCTTTTGTAAGGCTGCTTAAATATTGGATTTTATTGAGTTTAAGGTTATCTGTACGATTTTATTGGGGAAAATGTGAAATTCGATTATTATATTGTACTATTATTAATAAAGCTATCGGTAATGAATTTTTTTTTTGGAGGCTGCTTCCATATATGAAGAGACCTCCTTAAATACCTTATACATTTTTTTTGTAGTCAAACTTTGAAGAGGTCATCACTTTACACCTACGCACAAAATTTGATATTTCTAGCTTAAGTAGTTTGCGAGAAAAAGTGATGTGACTCACGGACGGACGGACGGACGGACAGCCAGGACGCGATTTAGTAGGGTCTTGTAAAATTATTTTATAAAACCCTAAAAAAGGACTAATTCATTGAATCCTGGGGTGTCAAATCACTGAGCAAACTTGGTACTGTTAAGGACTTTTTACAATAGACCAGCCAATATAAATTAGAAATACTGGCAATCCAGGAACGGACTGGAGTAAATGAATGGCAATGTGTGATCCGTATAAAAGCGAAGTTCTTCAAAACCTGGCCAAAGAAAAGGACGAAGCAACGAAGAAAATATTCTCCAACCACCTGGAAAAACTAGTCGACTCATTGCCCACAAACAACACAAAAATAATTCTATGTGATTGCAACGCTAAGGTTGACAATGAGCTATCTCATCAAGGAACGCCTGGAGGATATAGCCTCCACGATAAAACAAATGACAACCACCAGCGTCCGATTGACTTTGCATGTAGCAGAAATTTAGTCACACCTTCAACTTGCCTCCCACATCGACACATACATAAAATGACCTAGGTATCGCCGGATGGCAACACAAAATCAGATCGACCATGTTCTGAGCCAACAACATTGGGCCTCGATGGTACTTGTCATCCATACATATCGAGGAGCCAATTGTAACTCAGATCATTACTTGATCAAACCAACCTATCGATGCCGTATGTCAAAGGCGTATTCGGTGAATACCAGCACTCTACATAGCTTCGACCTCAAAAGGCTCCAAACGGCGTCTGTGGCCAAAAATTCCATGGAGACCCTCGACAACCACGTAGCTCTCATCGTATCAGATACATCGCTGAAAACGAGCAACATGCTCTGGGTGGAAGTAAAAGCAGCAATTAAGATCGCTGCATAACAGACAATCGGTCATCAAGCCGAGCGCAAAAGAAATCATTGGTTCGATGGCGAATGCTAGAATGCGTTAGAAAAAATAGAATCAAGCGTACGAAAAATACTTCGGTAGGAAATTAGAACAAAGAGGGAGAATTATTGAAATCTCAGAAGAGTAGCGAATGAGACCATTGGAATTAAAAATAAATACTATGAGTGCCAATTGAGAAGTATCGATACCTAGCAAGCAACAACACAATACAAGCATACGAAATAGTAAAAAGCCTGAAACGATGTTATAAGCTCAAGGCCACGGTCTGCCTTGATGACATCTGAAACATCATCGCTGATGAAAACAGGACTAAGGAAAGGTGGGCATCATATTTCAAGAGCCTCCTTAATCCTCCACACAGCTGCAGAACGTCGGAGCCTATAGATATTCCTGGAGAGCTTCCATTGGCCGCACTAACTATAGGTGAAGTTTGTTCCACCATCAAGACCCAAAAGAATAATAAAGCACCGGGCATCGATGAGATTCCAGTGGAGCTTATCAAATATGTTGACAGAGGTGTTTAGAAAGCCATCTACGAGGTCATCTAGCAACAAGAGCATATGCCGTACGAGTGAAGCCAAGCAATTATATTCCTTATCCACAAAAAGGGTGGCAAGCTACTGTGCAAAAACTATAGAGAAGACTACTTTGTACGGCATACAAAATGTTTTCAAAGATCTTAGAAAATATAATCAAATCATACACCAACAGTTTTATTGGGGAGCATCAAGATAGCTTTACAACAGGTAGATCAACAATAGACCAATTGTTCACAGTCAAGTAAGTACTTGAGAAATGCTGGGAGCTCATCATAGACGTAAACAAAATTTTACTTGACTTTAAGCAAACATATTACAATATTGATCGATACGTATTGTACTGTACCAAATAATGCTTTGCATGGATATTCCAGCCAAATTAGTCCATCTTACCAAAATGAGAATGACGTTATCAACCTCCCAACCCCGCATCAATAACCAACCCAACAACGCCTTTGATAAAAAATTGGAGATGGGCTGTGGCCCCATTGCTATTCAGTTTGGCTTTGAAGTATGCCATCAGAAAGCTACCTGCCGATACAAGAGGTACATTACTATACGTCAAGCCAAGCGGTATCCTATGCGGATGACATCAATATTTTGTCACGGTCGCTAACAACCACCAAATAACTTTTCCTGAAACTTGACAGCGAAACAAAACATGTGGGGCTACAAATCAATGAGAATAAAAAAAACCTCATGATACAGTCGAGGAGAAATACCTCAAGTACCCAAAATATTGCACTTGGCGAATACAGTATCGAAAATGTGGGTGAATTTGTGTATTTAGGTGAGAACCAGTAATGAAAGAGACGAAATACACCGAAGAATGCTTCTCGCAAAATTTTGATTCAATTTTGACGATCTTGAAGACCAACTGCATACACGGGAAAACAAAGCTCCTAGTATACAAATCTGTGATAAGTAACATGAATCCTCATCCAAGCATCCGCAAATATATTGAACGCCTTTGAGCAACGGGTCCTGAGGCAAATAATCAGAGCGAAGCTAGACAGGAACCAATGGCGAATTCAATACAACCACGAGCCGGAGGTCTCAACAATCGTATGACTTTGGAAGCTACAATAGGTTGGCCATGTGAATCGTATGAACGAACAATATACACCAAAAAGGGTACTTGCTGAGAGAACTGAAGGGCGGATACCAGTGGGGAAACTGAGGAAATACTGATCTGGCTCGGTCGCCAAAGACAGTTCAACGCTGCTTGGATTTCAAAATTGAAGAACGCAGTCAATGGACTGAAACAGTTGGGGGGTGCTTGTTGCAGGAAGCAAAGTCCCGGGAGGGGCTGTAATGCTACTAAGTAGAAGAAGAAGACAATAATAATAGCGCGTGTTGATCATCAATCAAGTATAAGCCGTAATTTTTTATACATTTATTGAACAATATTGCAGACAATGTGGTCGATGTGGTCTCCCGCATTATCTACACTCTTTCACCAGCATTTTGGTAGTTTGAATATTGCTTGTTCATAAAAAGTTTTAGAGCAAGTTCCCAGTCAATTGCGCACGTGCTTCTTGACCTCTTCATTGCTTTCTAATCGTTTCCCTTGAAGTGATTCTTTCAAAAACGCGAACAAAAAGTAGCCGCAATTGGACAATTATGGGCTATAAAGAGGGTGTTTGAGTGTTTGCCAGCTTATTCCTTTCAGTTTATCTGGTGTCAACGCCGTGGATGATGGTCTCAGTAATGGGCATTCCTCGTCTTTTATTTCGGTAGAAGGTTTTCGCTGACTGTTACAACTGGTAAATGTAGACCACATTCACTATTTGTGGATCTTTAAGAAAATCAATGAGTTTAATAAGCTCTTGAACGGCACGGATGCTGTCATTTGTAGGATTTATTCTTGGACGTCTATCACTATTTTCGTTTTCGACACGTTCTCGCCCATTCTTAGATTCTCTATCCCATGTATATACTTGATTCTGAGATAATGTGGTGTCCCCAAACTGCGCATTTAAACGAGTAAAAAGTTCTGAAGGTTTAACGCCTTCCTTGGTCAAAAACTTTATAATGACGCGTTGCACGACAGGTGGATGTACCTTTTGCTCAGTCATGGCTGCCTTGAGGACAGGACCACATATAGCCGGTAACTAAGCTGGTTTCCCCTCTCCTTATATACGAACCACCAACTTCCATACTATATCATCTAGTTCGAAGATGCGTGCTAAGCAGAATAGCTAAATTAGAATTTATATTTTAAATCGGCCTAAACACTACACTTTTCCTCAAATTTTCATGAAAATTTCAGGTATAGTGTTATATCTGGATATATTCGATTGGGCGAGCATTGAAAAAAATTACTTAACCGGGAACAAATGGGGGCTGTTATGTGTTTACGAAAGAAACAATGTATCTTTAGGATTAATTTGAACGGTTTCTTATTCACCTTTTGGATGAATAATTCAAGCCATTGATTTGTACCAGCAGAAAATTTGTTTGTTTTGTTGCTTATCTCTCATGCCTATTTGACTTATTGTTCAATACAAACCATGTTGATATATTACACATAGTGTATTATACTTAAAATAAAAGAAGTACGAGTAAAAATTATTTGTCATTACAGAAAAGAAATCCAAAGAGAAAATAACGATGGATTTAAGTGACGTCAGCATGGACGATGATGATGACGAGAAACTCGATAACGAAACAAGAAATACACTAACTATGGTCTCCGCATCAACCAACGAGTGCATGGAAAACGGAAAAAGTTACCAGGTAAGTCAAATTACGCGCTAAGATGAAAATAACGTACGCGTACTTATAATATTTATTTTTAATCAACCAAATGAGTGGGTACACTTGATAAGGCCACTAAACACCAATCAATTGAAAAATTCTTCCTGCTAAAAGAACGAGCCAGTGGCAATTTTCATCTGTTTAGCAAACTACTAATAATCAGTCGAATGTGAGAAGGCCAAGCACATTTGTAAGTTGTTTTACTGTTTAAGTGCAGAGAAAAAAGTTAATAGACCACGTTATTAACACTAAAAGAACTTGTATTTCCTGATGTTGGCACGCTGTCACGTGGAGGACTCCGGACAACGTTATTTATGGAGAACTGATGGATGATGGTGATTAAGCGCAGATTTTCATTTCAACTCGGAAGCAAGCGTGTTAATTGGAGTTTTATTTGCGAGCTATTAAGAAATCGTAGTTAAAGCCGCGAAGACAAAGTCTCGAAGATCATTAAAAGAGTTTAAAGTTTTAAAAGGGGATTATAAAATGAAGTAATCATGAAAACAATCAATTCGAATTGGGCAAAATTGTTGAGTTATTTGGAGACATTCAAAAAATTATCGGCTAATGTTAATTGAAAATTAAACCGATGTTTTATGGAGTTTCCTGAACGTATATGTACGTTTACTTATAGAGGGACAATGTCTGTTAGACATGCGTTAACTCTGAGCATTGCAAGTTTTTATGTGTTCTCCGTACTGTATGTAATACTATGATACATAATATGAAGGCCGAATTTTAAACTCAGAATGAATATTTTACGCTAGTTTTAAACAAGTTTAATAGTCGAAGTATGCTCTTGTCAGAAAGATTTTGTTCTCAATCTATGATATGCAGAAGAAAAAATTCAAAAGCCACTTCGAAGGTATGCATATTAAGCAATAGATTAAAAAAAAGTGATAGTAGCAGGAGAGTCCTCCTTCCAGAAGGGTATGGCTAAATGATTTGAAAATCAAACAACGTCTTCGGAATATCAAAACTTGATCTGTACGTATATTCCATGAATTGACCTTAGAAAATGAAGAAATGATTATTACGTATTTTAATTTGTCACCATTTTATTTTCAGTGTCTTGATAATAGAACAGTGTTACAAAATATCTCTAAAATTTTCATCGAAATGCTTATACATCTGTAGTGTTTGTTGTAATTGATAAACTTTCAATCGTCTATATCTTAGCTGTTTATTGCTCAATTTTCATAAAAATTTCAGAAAACATACGTTTAACACTTAAAAAATCTAGATGCAAATTTTGGCATTTTAAGTGTTGCCACCTTTCGATTTCATAGATGAAAACGTAAAACTCGTCAAATGTACAATTATTAACAAATTTGATTGAGTTGTAACTTCTAGGGTATTTTTTAGCCTTGTACTTATAAAGATCTACTTCCGTATTTTTTTTATTGTTCTATCCAAAGGTGTCCAATCGCGAGGGGAGGCACACGTTTATCGTACATTCCCCCTCTCCCTGCAAAATCTTCTAGCATAAGGCTTGTTTTGAAAAGTTCTCATAATGACCCCTATTGTCTATTTTGGTGAAATTTTTTTTAAGGGGCACCCCTAGATGGGAAGACCCCCTTAAACACCTAAAATACTTTTTTTGTAATGCGCCACTTTTCACCTGCATTAAAAAAATTGTATCACCCTAGCTTATGTGTTTTGCAAGAAAACTTGCTGTGACAGACGAATAAACAGGTTGCGATTTTAGTAGGGTCTGGTAAAATTATTTTACAATTCCCTGACAAGTTGTATTACTCCAATTTATGGTAAGAAATCCGTGCATTATTTTTATTGTAATTTATGAAAAGTTCGCAGCCGATCCTTGGATTTTAATAAAACTAACTGGAGAGGACGAACTAATATTCAGCTTCCTACGTATATAATTTCATTAAATTAGTTTTAAAGTTGAGGGAATTTGCCTTTTATACTCATAGAAAACTACCTCCATAATTTTTTTACAGTAAATTGAGGTCAAAAGTTCTACTACAATTTTTTGTGCATTTGCCTCTCCCTTGCATCCTTGGATGCTAGTAACACTATTTTGAGACCTGCTTTAAAAATTTCTCTTCAAGACCTTTCATTTGATACTCCACATGAGCATTTTTGGCAAGCAACCTTTTTTAAGGACTATCTCCTCAAGGACCTTTGGATACTTTTATGTGATTTACTCGAAAGGAATTCCCAGGAATGGGCCAATATCTTAGCAAGTTCGATACCAGCCTAATCATAAAATGAGGGCCATGTTAGACGAAAATGCGGGATTTCTCTTTTGGCCAAAGTATTGTTTCAATTTAGAGGGAATTCAGTACAGAGGTTCATTGAACTGTTGTATGGAGCTCTCAAAAACAACCTACGCCGAACCATATGAAACGAAATGAAAGCCGCTCAAAAGTTGAAAAATGTGCAAAATTCAACTGATGTTAATAGAAGTTAGCTGTGTGATAGAGGCCATAAGTGTCTAGCAAGCAGTAAAAAAATGTAAGATCAGGTCTTAAATTTCAAAATGTCGGCTAGTCAATGTTTGAAATTTCAAAGGCTTTTAAGAGTCAGAATTTAAGATTAGAAATATACTAGTATATGTTTAAACTTATTATTAAGATATACAATGATCAGAGCTAATGATATTGATTTTTTTTGTGGTTAGTAGGTGAATACCAGTCGTGTACAGGGTGTGGGGCTTCCATGCTCAAAAGTAACTAGACTACCCACTAAACATCTCCCTTGTCAACGTGAGAACCTAGGCTGGAGCCGTTTGGCACGTTACTTTAGGCCAGGTCTCGTTTTGCTACGCCATGAGTTCCTTTAAACTGGAGCTTCCCTCCTCTAGTGAGAGGTGAGGGAGAAAGAGGAATTACCAAACAAGAAATCCTGCAGCCCCAACGTCCCCGGCTACTGTAAGTCGCTTTTATCTTCTAGGACTGCCTGAACATAATATGCCAAATGGTTCTTTTTATCAACAACTTTTAGAGATCACGTCGCAGCCTGTCCTATTTTTTGCATACAAAACATGTGTGGCAGACATCGTCTTCCTCTTCTGGGTGAAACCGACAATCAAAGGTCCCTGAATTACCAATCTTGTGCATTCAAAACTTAAAACACCCATGCCCAAGCTGAGTCAGATAAAGTGTGTCTCACCATGCCTTTGATTTGGCCACGGTCTCAGATCCAGATAAGGCATGCAGGACACCTTCTCTTCGTACAATTCACCCAAAACTGCTACCAATCTTTGAGTGAGCGCTGTTTCTCCTCGTAGGCAACCATCTCTCTTGTGTCCTCGCTTCGATGCAAGTAATAACGCGGCGTTCTCTAGCAAGGAGGGCAACAGGTATCACGCCTGCAATAACTCTCAACACCGGATCCGAAACTTTAAGATATGAAGATACATTCCTCAGTTCTCCTCTTCTCTGTACCTGTGCCAAGGGTTTTCGGTATATCTCCTTACTGAGAGAGTTGCCCCATATTTCTGCTCCGTACAGCAGCACTGACCCTACGGCACTCACCTAGAGGCGTCTTCTTGATTTATTGGGTCGATACTTCCGTAGCAGCCTCCTCAGCCCTTGCCCTAATTTGCTCAGAGGAACTCATTTTGGAGTCAATTAATTCAAGTAGTATGGCTCCAATACGGATCAAAAGATGACCACTCCGTTTTTCTCCAGTGCTAGACAAAACCTACAAGCAGTGATCCAGTCTCCCACTCGGCGCATGAGCATACCTAGCCTAAGTTACGCTTGTTCAACGATGCGTCTAGCAACTAGAGCTACAACGTCGTCCACATAGCCAATCAAGCGTGACTTATGTGGCGTCTCCAGTCTCAGTAGCCCATCGTAAAACACGTTCCAAAGGTTTAGACCAAAGATAGATCCCTGAATTACACCCAACCTTCATACTTCATTGGTCCTATGTTATCTCATAAAGATGGATTCGGTCCTTCAGAAGCCGCACCAGATGTTCTGGAACTTTAAAAGGGGTTTCCAGAATATCCATCTAGTGGAATTAAAAGACGTTCCTAACATCGAGTCTCACCAACAGAACAATTTGGTGCTTTCTGCGGCTATGTGCCTTTGCTACAATCGCATCAATGGTTGAGCATCCTGCTCTAAAGCCATACGGCTGGTCCCCAATAGCACGAGTCGCGTCAATGAGTCTTCTCTTGATGAGTTTCTCTAGGCACCTTCCCAGTTGTGTCTAGCATGTATGACGACCCTTATGCAGATAGTAACCTAGACTTTGCCCTCCCCCTTGCTGATCAGCACAAGCCCCGCCACCGTCCATTGTACTGGAAAGCTGCATCTCGTAGGCAAGCGCTGAATGTTATGAGCAGCAAGTCAGGACAATGATGATTAACAAGTTGGAACACTTCAGCGGGAATACCATCTGGGCCTGGAATGAAAGGACTGCCTCTTCCAGTTCTGGCTGTGTGAACATTGAGCACTCGACTGCTGTTTCAGCGTGGACAACGTCAACATGAATGGCATGAACGGGAGAAAGTACCGCACTATCTCGTCTATCTTTTCCACTTTTTGTATACAAGGCATCCGTACAGCACTAAGCTCCTGCATAACTAATTTGTATCCAAGGCCCTATGGATCCCTGTTCACATTGTCCACTAGCTTAGCGAGCCTTGTAATTGTTAATTAATTCACGAATGCATTTTCTGGCGGATCTATATGCCGCTACCTAGTTGCATGCCTCTTCACATTTCATGAGCCCCACGTTGACGCTTGTGATAATCCCTTCACTTTTCAGCAATTTGAGTGGACCATCAAAATGTTTTTTTACTGTCGGCCTTTGCTGCAAATTTGACTTGTATGTGGCCCGAGTAGGTTGGTCTTATTACTTTAATAGCAGTTTTGGTATCTTCAGGCCTTACAACTCTTCCGTATAGAATCGGTGCGTTTGAGAACTTTTTGCAGCAATGCAAATTTGTCAATTGCATACTTGTATTTCTAATTGTTGACTTTTAATGTCCACAAATAAACTCTAAATTGGAATGGAGGCTATCGTTGCGCAGCGTCTTGCTCATCTCAATCGATATCTTAACCTTAGATACTAATTGATGATTAGCTTTACTAACGGTTGATCTACTCATGCATGAATCGGAAACACTTGAGTGTATGGAAACAAGGTTACCTTGGTGTCCTTATATTGTCATACGTAGTATGAGTCCAGCTCTTGGCAATGAGTATCCATTTGCGGTTTATTCAGAGGTTAATGAGACTCGTTGTAATATTCAGGATATTGTTCCGATACATTAAATAATTGCTATAAATTTTGGGTGAATTTTGTAGCCTAGAAAGGCTCTCGAGGTTTGAGTTTTGAGGATATTATATAGGCTGCCTGTAACTTGCGCTGAAAGTTCTTCGGTTCAGGTTTTGGCATTATAGCATTGTTTGGTCGGAAAAACAAGTTGAGTTGTTGTTGTAGCTGTTTAGTGATTTGAATTGTTGAAATAGATTTATTGCTGGAGGTCTATATTGCCAGTACGGAAGTGGTGTTCTAATTTAATGTTATGTTGGGTGTAGTGTTAGTAGGTCGATAGAAATGTCCGTAAAGGACTACAGCTATAGTCTGCTGCTTCGGGACGCATGAATGCGCTGGTAGGCTGGCGTTGCGATATCGTAGAGCGGGTTCTTTCCCCCTAGCACAAGGACCCACTACAAAAAAATTTCGCATTCATGAATTAAACAGGTAAACATGCCGATCGACTGGTGTCGAGGCCGAGGTAACCTACTAAGGGTTGAAATGCTTGTTCAAAGAACTGAACAACGTTAATATTTACCCCAAACTTTTACTTTTCATGCGATTTTCGCCTTCGTTATTCCGCACAACTTTTCTTTTTCAATTTTTCACTCACTTTTTAGCGCTGGCAGAGTGACAGGGGATAATTAAAGAAGTAGAACTGAATGTGCGGACACATTTCTTTGCAACCAACAATGTTCACATTTCCGCGCAGTTTGTCGCACTTTTTGCAATACTTCGCAGTTCCACTACAATTTACTACATTCTTCTTCTTGTTAGCACACCAGCTCCCCTCGGACCTTCGCTTCCTGCGAATAGCGCCTCCATCTGTCTCGGTCCATTGACCGAGTCCTCCAATTTCGAAATCCGAGCAGCGATGAACTGTCTTCGTCGACCGAGTCAGACCAGCGTTTCCTCGGATTCCCCACTGGTCTCGGGCCTCCAGTTCTCCCAATGAATATCTTTTTGGTCATCCGTTGTTCGTCCATACGATTCATGTGGCCATCCCATTGCAGCTTCCGCAGTCTTATAATCGTTGAGACCCCCTGTTAGTTTAAAATTTCATATAACTCTTGGTTGTATCGAATTCGCCATTGGTCCCCATCTCGCTTCGCTCCGATTATTCGCCTCAGGACCCGTAGCTCAAAGGCGTTCAATATATTTGTGGATGCTTGGCTTAGGTTCCATGTTTCACACCCATAGCATAACACAGGTCTTTATTTGTATACTTGGAGCTTTGTTTTCCTGTGTATGCAGTTGATCTTCAAGACTTTCGATACTGAATAAAATATTTTATTTGCGAGCTGCATTTTTCGCCATATTTCGTCCCTTTCATAGCCCGTTTTCGTTATTTTGGCGCCTAAATACACAAATTTGTTGACATTTTCGATACTGTATTCGCCAAGTGTGATATTTTGTGTATTTGAGCTATTTTTCCTTGACTGCGTCATGACCTTTGTTTTATTCTCATTTATTTGTAGCCCTACTAGTTTTGCTTCGCTGTCAAGTTTCAAGAAAATTTCTTTGGGAGTTGTTAATGACCGTGGCAAAATGTTGATGTCGTCCATAATAATAAGTAACCAGACTGACCTCAGGAAATTTTTTATTGGCAAAACATGTACAATTTTTCTTTAGAAATTTTCAAAGTAGTCCCCATTGGAGTCGATAACACGCTGATACCGGATTTTCCAATCCCCGAACGCTCCCTGGAAGTCGGCAACCTCGATGCTTTCTAGAGGCCTCGTCGTAGCACGTTGAACGTTTTCCAGAGTCCCGAACCGCGTCCCCTTAAGATGTCTCTTGATCTTGGGGAGTAGAAGGAAGTCCGCTGGTACCATATCCGGGCTATATGAACTCTGGTTTGGTTTGCAATCGATCAAGGATTTCCGAAGCGACAGCAACACGACGCTCTTTTTGCTCATCAGTCAGGTGTTTGGCTACCAGCCTCGCGCAGATCTTCCTCATGCCCAGATCGTTCTTAATAATGTTGTGAACGGTCATCTTATCAACTCCAACCTCATCTGCGATAGCCCGAACGCTCAGACGACGATCACTGTTCAACACATCACGCACTTTTTGCACATTTGTATCCATGTGACTCGTTGATGGAGGACTGACGCGCTGTTTGTCATGGACGTCATCGCGGCCCTCCCGGAAATTTCTGTGCCACTGAAACACTTGAGTTCTGGACAGAGCATTCTCACCGTAAGCCTCTTGAATCATTTGAAGAGTTTCCGTAGCCGTTTTCTTGAGTTTGACACAAAATTTGATGCTAACACGTTGCTCGATCGTACGCTCCATTTTCACTCCGACGAAGTAACTGAACACGCACTCCGCTATCGCTCGATGCTATCCCTCCAAGCGCTTGAAGGCAACTGCTGCAGCCCGGTTCCCTTTAGCTAGACCCCCACCACCACTACAGCACCAGATACCGGTTAGCAGACGCTTTGGCGGCGCGGGGAAGTCTCAGTCCGGTTACTTATTATACAACCCTGTAGGCTACTACTTGTATAGTAATGTACCTCACGTATCGACAGGTAGCTTCCGTATGATGTACTCCAGAGCCAAATTGAATAGCAATGGGGCCAGCCCATCTCCCTGCTTTAATCCGATATTGGTGTCAAAGGCATCGTTGAGTTGGTTATTTATGCGGACTTGGGAGGTCGTTGATGTCATTGTCATTGTAGTAAGACGGACTAATTTGGCTGGGATGCCAAAGCAAAGCATTATTTGGTAGAGTACATTACGATCAATACTGTCGTATGCTTACTTGAAGTCAACGAAAATTTGGTGTACGTCTGTGTTGAACTCCCAGCACTTTTCAAGTACCTGCTTGACTGAGAACAATTGGTCTGTTGTTGGCAACTAGGTAATGAGACTAATTTTATTGCCACGCTTGCGGTAAACCTGTGACCTTGAAGTTCCTGATGCAAATGCGCAGCTTGTGTGCGCCCTGATCCGTGAAGATCGACGTTTAACGGTTCGAATGTTGGCCTCGGAACTGAGTATGAACCGTGAAACAGTCAGGCAAATATTAACCGACGATTCTAGGATGAAAAAGTTGTACGCGAGGATGGTTCCAAAGAACCTTCCTGAGGAGCAAAACCGTGTCCCAGTATTTGGCCTCTAAAGGGATCGCCGCGTTGCAACAGCCGCCTTATTCGCCTGATATGTCACCCTGTGACTTTTTCTTGTTCACTAAAACAAAATCGGTGGTCAAAGGAACCCAGATTGAGTCGAAGCGTTCCAGAAATGTTACGAAGCATGGAAACCGCGCTGGAATCGTTGTACAGCTACCCAAAGGGACTACTTTGAAGGGGATGGGAGACTTGTAGAATAATTTTTAAATGTACGGTTTTCATGGATGTGAGATGGTATGTGTTCACAATTTCCAAAAATATAAAATTAGTTTTGTAGGTTAATTTTCTAATTTAAAACGTGTTTATTAAATGAACTCCAAAGTAGGACTAATTACAATTTCGTTATTTTAAATTAACTTGACTATAATCTTGATCCATAATCAGAAAAGGGTTCACACGTTCCAACGGATAAACGAACAGTTGAATTGCAATTGAAAACGATGCTGATGTTTTGTCATCTAGGAATGCACAAGTGCCGAGTTCAATGTTTGTCCTGTGGCGCCACCCAACTGAAACCATATGTCAGCAACATTAATTCTTTCCAATCAAGACACACAAAAAGTTAGTAATTTTGTCTCTGTACTACTTACCGTTTTTTTTGTGGTAGGGAGGTGCTTACCATTAACTGTAATATTGTGACCATCATTATTTTTTAAAGATATGTGGACCAATTACTCGATCGGCCTATAAAGTGCACAAACGGTACCTTTTTTGGATGTAATGTTTTTTCGACAACATCGATACTATCACTACAAATGCGGCTATTTTGTTCTGTTGGCGTAGCCATTTAACCAAAAGTGTGCTTCAATATTGATCAAAATTATCCAACAAATTAAACCGCCTTTTTCAAAATAAATTTGGATAGTTTGCAAACGTTTCTGCGGCTTGCGTCTATTAGTCTATTCATAATGATCACCCAACAGAAATAATCTCAAAACAACCGAGAACCATGACATCGGCTCAAACCAAAACAGTGGTGCCAGTTTTAAGCTATCTGCCTCTAAAAAAAGAATATATATATTGTCGCGTGTTATGGTTCACGGCCAATAATTTTAATGATCCGGGAAAGTGAAAATGCAATGTCTTTTAAATTAAATTAAAAGAGTTTATTTACTAAAAATGCACAATCACTCATTTAACTATTTCACAAATTGTCTATTAATTTTTATTTCAACTGTTTATCACTTCAATATTACTTTTTACTTCGCACTCCACACTATCGTAGTTTACTATATCGCGGTTGTAATGAATTCCCCCATTCATTCAGCTCGCCTTTATATAGGATCTCTAGTCATTCAATCCATTTCCCGTACATTGGCGAATTGCCTGGAATATTGTTGATCATGCTTGGCGGGTTTTTGGGTACATTCGTTTGTTGATGTTCTTAATGGTTTTGAAAACAATTGCGACAGTAGCTCCCAGAATTATTTGGACATGTAACAATATTTATATGTGTGTGTGTGTGTGTGTGTGCGTGATATTGACCATATCACCTCGAATCTCGTTACGGTCATGGAATGAGGTACCCTAATAACAAATTTCAACGCCAAGGTTCGGATTTTCCCTTTTACACGATGGATTATTATTATATACGAGTATATATATATATATATATATATATATATATATATATATATATATATATATATATATATATATATATATGTGTGTGTGTGTGTGTGTTATCTATATATTATATATATTGGATGTTCTGAAAAGTATTGACCCTGTTTTAGGGTATTGTTAAAATCATTTTGCAATACCCTACTAAAATCGCGTCCTGTCTGTCCGTCCGTCCGTGTGTCACACCACTTATTTTCGCAAACTACATAAGCTAGAAACATAAGATTTTGTAAGTAGGGGCTGAGTGACGCCCTCTTAAAAATTTCAACACGAAAAGAAATTTATAAGGTCTTTAAGGGCGGTCTCTCCATATAGGGGAGTTGCCCCTGAAAAAAAAGTTTTCATCGCATCTAGGCAATATAGGTACCAAATGTCTTAATAAGAACTTTTCAAAACAGGTCTTAAAATAACAAATTTTGCTTTGAGGGGCGCAGGGGAAGGGGAAATGTACGAAAACTTTGTGTCCCCCCGAAAAATCTGAAAAAAATCATGAATGTAGGCCTTTATGAGTACAACAACAACAAATACATGAGAAGTCGAAATTCACTCAACTTTGTTAGTAATAGTATGATTTATAGATTTTATGTTTTCTTGAATAAAATCTTATCGCTGCCCTTAATAAAATTCAGTACACAGATGACTATCTATAAGATTAATCTGTCCTGAAAGTTTCATAACGATCGAAAGGTATTTAATGAAGTTATAGCGATTTGAATTTTCCTGTATTACTATGGAACAATATGCGCTGTATTACTATGGAAACATACGAGTATGGCTATGGAACAATATGCGCTTTTTACCGACTCAGATACTACAGCTTTGCTAGGATTTGCATGAAAGTTTCAGGAATGATAGGTATCGTGAATTCCTTTGAGAAGCTCAGCTAGTAGTATTAGTAATCGTAAAGCAAAAAAGTGGCTGTTTTAAGTGCGAAGATTGAATAATTTTGAGTTATTTTTTCCCAACTTCAACGTTTAAGGTGCATGCTTTTAACACTTGATTCAATTTAATGAATGACTGAAGATGAGTACCTACAATTAATACTCGTAGGTGAAACAAGTCGAGGAGGCAGGAGAGAGCTCCTAGCAAATGGGCCTTGTAACCATTCTAGGATTCGAAAAAATAGGCCATGAATCGATAATTACAGTACAGGGGAGTGGCCTCTGGAAAAAAAAATTTCATCAAAGGTACCCGATATGAATATCAAATGAAAGTTCTTTGTAAGAGCTTTTCAAAACAGTACTTTAACTGACAATTTTTCCTACACAAGGGCAACAAATACCTTAGAAGTCGAAATTCTGTCAACTTTGTTAATAATAGTACATTTTATAAACTTTGCTTTTTTGTCTATAAAATCAAAATCTATAATTCAAGTTTTCTGAAAAGAATTGTATATGGTTCGAAAATTTCACAATAATTTAACAATAAACAGCTAAGTTACATCCGATTGAATATTTAACAATTACAATAATATTAACACGTGATACTAGGGAGATACACGCTTGCAACGGACCTAGACGCTACAAATATGTAGGAATCTTGATAAAAATTTTAGAAATGGTTTCTAATATTCATGTGCTATCATAACTAATCAAGCGACAGGGTCAAAACACTTGAAACAAAATGGTGGCAAGTTTAAAATCATAATAACCATAATAATTTTTCGAACTCAATTTATGGAATCTGTATATTAGTCAAGTTTTGATATGCAGAATATATTGTTTGATTTACTAATTGTTTTACAATACCCTTCTGGCAGGAGCATCCTCCTGCACCTCAACTTGTTGTCACTAGATGGTGTTCGTTGTTTTATATCGGGCAATACGAATCAGATTGAGTCAAACTGAAATACGTTTGAAAGGTGACGTTCCAGTCTACAATTTTCATATGGACAGTTTTACATTTTGTCATTCGTGTCAAAAGTTGTATTCATTTAAAAATGAGTGAAATTTCTGAAATACTTGTTATATTTTACAATATCACTATGATCAAGGTGAGAATGCATCGCAGGCTCGTGAAAAAATGTGGGTTGTCTACGGTAAAGATACTTTATCAAAAGCCATAGCCAAGAGATCGTATGCTCGCTTTCGTTCTGGAAATTTTGATGTCAAAGATGCACCTCGCTCAGGTCGACCAATCACTGAAAAAGTCGATGAAATCTTACAAAATCTTACGAAAAATTGAAGAAGAGCGACACATAAGCAGCCATGACATTGCTAACAGTTTTGAACCATTTTCATAAGGCTGGATACACAAAGATGCTCGACGTTTGGGTGCCGCACGAATTAACACAAAAAAATTTGATCGACCGAATTTCCATTTGCGAAATGCTAGTAAAACGCAATGAAATCGAGCCAATCTTGAAGCAAATCATTACGGGCTATGAAAAATGGGTAAGATACGAGCATGTCGTTCGAAAAAGATCAGGGTCAAAAAGGTGAATCATCACAAACGACTTCAAAGCCAGGATTGACACAAAATAAGGTTATGCTGTGTGTATGGCGGGATTGGAAGAGAATTGTTTATCATGAGGTGCTAGAACCTGGCCAAACACTCAATTCAGCTCTGCACTGTCAGCAATTAACCAGATTGCTACAAGCAATTCAAAAACCGGCCAGAATTGATCAATAGAAAGGGCTTTTTCTTTCATCATGACAATGCCAGACCACACACATCTTTGATGACCCGGCAAAGATTGACAGAGCTTGGCTGGGAAGTTTTGATGCATCCACCGTATAGCCCAGACCTTGCAACATCAGACTACGATTTGTTTCGGTCGCTGCAAAACTTCCTTAATAAAAAAAACTTCAAAAAGGGACTGTGAAAATCACTTGGCCATGTTTTTCGCCGATAAACCACAGAAGTTCTACACAGATGGAATAATGGTTCAATCTAAAAAAATGGCAAAAGGTCATAAATAATAATGGACAGTATGTACTTCAATAAAATCCATTTTAAATAAAAAAAATATTCAATCGAAAAATGACAAAAAAAGACAATACTTTTTAGAATATAATATATGTAAATATACGTGTACATATATATATATATATATATATATATATATATATATATATATATATATATATATATATATATATACTATGTATCCATTGGTAAAGTTCAGATTAATTCAAGCGTGTCTAATTTGTTACCATTTATTCCTTCGTTTAGTCTCTTACCATATTTGATCCATCGATAAATAGAAATTCCTTCCGTGAGTCAATAAATGGATTAGAGTCAAATAATTTAGATACAAATAGTATCCCAATCTGTCTCCTAGCAAGTTAATCTACTTAACAAATGACTATTCGTCTTAACAGGTTTCCTTGTACCGCCATTCAGATAGATTTATATACAGAGAAAGACTTAAACTACATAAAAACGGTATGTCAGCTGTAAGTAGACTTTCGATTTAGACGAATAAAGCGTCTTATGATCAACTTGCCAAGAAAATGCGTTTGAGTACTTTTTGGGCGCGAAAGTAATTACATAATCATACAAGTATGTACACATTTCTTAACGACATGCACTTACCAATTTCGATTGACGCGAAAGTTGCTGTTGAAATTGTCACCCAAGTGACTAAGATAACTAAACTTGAGTTCCAATGATGCGTGTTGTACAGTATGGCTCAAGAAGTGTTTGTCTTCGCAATGTGCATTCAATGAACCATGGGAAATCCAAAGAGGGATTTCTTCTTGCGTAATGCGTATAGCAAACAATAACAGCAATGCAAATTTGTCAATGGCATAACATGTTTCTAATTGTTGACTTTTAATGTCCACAAATAAACTCCAAAGTGGAGTGGAGGCTATCATTGCACAGCGTCTTGATCACCTCAACCGATATCTTAATCTTAGACACTAATTGATGATTAGCTTTCCTAACGATTTATCTACTCATGCGTGAATCGGACAAACGTGAGTGTATGGGAACAAGGTTACCAGAATAAATCTTCCATTCTCTAGACACAGTATAATTTCTTTTAATTTTTGTTGTTGCAATTTTAATGACTTTTTGCAAATAAGATGCAGTAGGTTTTTTTCTCCAATAAATGTTGATTGGAATAAAGTTTGAATTGGCAAGACTTAAGATATACTATTAGAAAAGTTGAGGGCTTTTATTAGTAATTATTTTCGCGAACACTTATTCAAGGACATCGTGAATTGGTAGATCATTGGTTTTGAAGAGTTTGCGAATAACTTGTTCACCCCAAAGGAAAGCAAGTTCATTTAGCTTCAATAATTTTGTTATTGATATCAAGATCGAGCTTCAGTTTCTCATTAAGATAATGCCAGGGCCCAGTATATGTAAGATTGCATGGAATAGTTACGAGTATTATCGCAGCTTAGTGCAAAATCACTAGTGAGGACACTTGAGAACTCATACTAATTCCTTCTGCATGAAATAAAAACATTAATTTGATTATCTTACATCAATTAAGCGCGACAAACGAGCTTCAAATTCAATCAAAGATACTCCATCATCCACGAAGAAAAAAGTTCATTCAATATTTACGATCTATCTTCCAGCACTTACCAATACTTCTTTTTGGTTTTGTTTATAATTTCAGAATGGCGAAACTATAAATCGTGGCTGTGATGAGAAATGTAAATGCTACAATAGTGAATGGATCTGCGAGCCAAGATGCAGTGGAGTCTTCTTCAAACGTGGTCGCGCCATTGAGGACCCCGCGTGCTTTGAAAGACCCTCACCTGAAGATGATTGCTGTGCTGTTATGGTGTGCAGCGAAAAACCCGCTCAAACTGATGGTAAATAAACTTTTCTTTTCTATTTTACTATTTTCACTTAACGTTCCGCAAACTGAGCGGATAAATTGCTGTTTTACTAGAGTTCATAAACTACATGTTAATTCCGCTATAATTTAATTATTAAAACTGACAATGTGACTGGTTTGAATCGAGATCAATGTGAATCTGGATTTTCAAGTTTTCTATTTTTACTTTTTTAAATAAACATTAATATTAAAAAGATTGATAGTAAATTGCGGGAATCAAATTGGTTCATTAGAGTATCGAATGAGTTAGTAAATAAAATATTTAATGATTTGAAGAGTAAAAAAAACACGAGGAGTTAGATGGCCTTGAAAATCGGTACGCATGGTCTTATGCGTAAGTAAATTATGTGCTTTCACTTGTCATTTTAAAAACTGAAATAACAAACGACACTAATTACATTTCTAAATAAAGACGAAGTACTGTGAAACATTTAAACAAGTAATATCAGTACAGTGCTTACAAAATAACTACAGTTAGACGCAATTAAAGCTGTTTGGATTACACTAAAATCTGTTTTTCAAATCCAGTTGACTGCTGAGTATTACTAGCCAGATATATTGTAGTTGATAAAATGGTTATCAACTATAAAACATTTACTATTCAAGGACTGATTTTAATGCTTCATTTATCTCTGTTTATGAGTATTTCAAAAATTTAAATTTAAATTTTGAAGTCACGACTGTTTTACCGAAGTTTTATCTGAAGCCAAGCCTACCTCAAGGTGTTCCTGATATCAACATCAAATTAAGGTTTAGCTAAAAATAATGTTTTCAATACCGACATACTGTAGTTGGTTATAGTTTCATCTGTTTGAATAGTTATGTGTCACCCTGGTTTTTAATCAGCAGTTTAAAGAAGGTGCAGAGTGGCATTACAATAACCTTTCATTCTAATTCAAAACAGGTATAGTAGGCAAGAGTTTACTCGTTTCAGAAGGGTGTTTTAAACATTCTAGAGAGCAAAATAATTTTTTGATGACATACTGTAAATCAAAAAAATCCCCGTTGGCAGCACCAGCCGGAAAGGTAAATTTCTCGTATGTAGCGTAAGATTCCGGAAAACAATTTGGCTTGCGTACTACTAAACTTCTTACTGCAGTTTTCGTAACACCACATGGGTATTTATTGACACGAAAAGAATCTGCCGACCTTTGTATTTAAAGATTCTTTATAGAGGCGCAAATATATTGCTCATTCAATTGAGTTGCACATTTATGGATACAGGATACAGGTTTTGTCCTTCTCACATTTGCTGTTTATACATTTCACAGTGGTTACCACACAAAGGTGATAACTCGTCGGTTTCCATAAAAGTTTAAACAGCACTTGCGTTGCTATCAATAAAAATATTTTCAACTCTTTTCTGAACCATCAGGGGCCACCATTTTGAATTTTTATTGAAAACGGCTGTTAAAAATATTAAGCTGTAAATTTTCGACGTTTTCATTTGTCATCCGATTTGCATATTATTTTGCAGGTTAAATTAACTTGCTTTAATAACTTATAATTTCAAATTTCATTGGAATCTGTTGAGAAACTTGGCTGCTAGAGGGCTACAGAAATAAAAAAAATTTAAGTCACCCCCATGTATGGTGGCCCCTTAACCACTTTAAAATATTTTCTTGCACTGCAAATTTCCAGAGGCACCACTTTTGACCTACGTAGAAAATTTCCTCATTCTAGCTCATGTGGTTTGCAAGGAAACTCACTGTGACGCACGCACAAACGGACGGATGGACGTACAGAAAGACAAGTCACGATTTCATAATTTTTTAGGGTATTGTCTGCTTTATAAATACTTCCAAGTTAAGTAATTTAAAACGTTTCCATGAAAATTATTTATTATTTCAGTTGCTATTAAACTAGCGAATCGCGCTTGCCTTCTGATCTTTGTGGGCCGCCATTTTGAATGCATACATTTGATTTTGGATTATTTTAAATCTTTGCATGCTAGGACCTCATCAATCAATGCGGCAAATATCGTTCAAATCAGAGTTTCACTCTATACAGGGCAAAATTATTCAAATTTTAGTGAAAATGGCAGCTAAAAATATTATGTTTTAAAATTTCGACTTTGTTATTTTTCATTCGATTTAAAAAAATTTTCTGCATTATACAAAAACTTAGTACAAAGATCCATAATATAAAGTTTCATCAAAACCCATTGGAAAATATGACCGCTAGGGGGCCACAAAAACCTGAAAAAGTCGCACATTTAAACCAACACCATTTTGAAAATTGCACATCCATGATCACCGAAATGCCAATTTTGTTAGATCTGATTGATTTCTATCTTAAAATAAAATTTCATATATATCGGATCAAAATTGCAACTTTTAGAGGACTTAGAATTTTGACTTTCACTTGGCCGCCATTTTGTTTTTTTGCGACCTGACCTCCAGTTCTTTTACATAACTCTTTAAATAATTATAGTTTCTATCAAAGTACCGAATTTCATTGACATTAGTTGAAGCTTTGGTCAAAACTACAACAACAAAATTTTGTACGTTTTTCGACCTTCGAGCGGCCTCCATTTTCTTTCAGCCGTACCGACTTTGGATTTTTTATTGTGAGATTCATCACATACATCAGTGAACCTTTGTACCAAATTTCATCCAAATCGGAGCTATACTTTCGTCAGAACAGAAATCACAATTTTTCATCTAAAATGGCCGCCATTTTGTTTTCGCCATGCCGATATAGCTGGTTCACGAACTCAATCGAGATATTTACTCAATACACCTTTCCTGAAAATGGTGAAAATCGCAGCAAAATTGCAACCTCTAGCGTGGTCACAAATTTCGTTATATCTCATATATATATATATATATATATATATATATATATATATATATATATATATATATATATATATATATATATACTCATATATATATATATATATATACTCGTATATATATATATATATACTCGTATATATATATATATATATATATATATATATATATATATATATATATATATATATATATATATATATATATATATATATATATATATATATATTATGATACTCTCAGCAATAAGTAAATTTCTCTCGTGAAATTTACCTAAAATAAATGTCTTTGAATGGGAGATACAACTTGAATAACGAAATAACTTTCTATATCTACGGGCACCACTTCGGTCGCGGGCTTACAGTTCTACTTCAATATAACAGTCCTTTTCCTGTTAGAGAGCTCATAAGTATCTATGGCAATACAGCTCAAGCCAGGCTTTGGCCTCGAGGATTAATCTCCTCTAATCATCACGGTTCCTCAACAACGATCTGCTGTCCGCTAATGTTGTGTCTTCCCATCGAGTCCTCGGTTTTCCCGCTGCTCGTCAGACTTATGCTCTACCCTTCAATGTTCTTTTGAGTAGCCGGTCTTCAGCCATTCTTTCTACATGCCCGATGGCTAGCTCATTTTTTTAAGCAAAGCCTTCCACCGTACCGGGTCCCGTACCCGGTCAAAAGAACAAAAATCAAAGACCGACGCGTAACTTTAATTACTTCATTGTATTGTCTCAAAACAATCATCATAATAATCGAAAAGAAACATGTGTGTGTTCAACAATCTCTCGTAATGTACGTTCATTCCCGTTCTACGGTATTTTGTTTTAAATTAACTACTGTATATGGTTTTTCGTTTTTTCTTTTCCTTGTTGATATTTGGAATGGTCAAGATGTTACATCACAAAATAGGACAATTGTGTGTAAACGAATTTTATTTTTATTATAAATTTAACTTATAAAGTTTTAAAAACAATTTCCGAAAGTTATTAATATAAAGCAGTTTAAATAAACAATTAAATACAAACAATCGGTACTCACTGACATCCACGCCGGGCGCCCGCTGGTGATGTGGTGATATTGCGTGCTGAAACCAATTTGTTAAATCGCATTTTTAACACTTATAATTAAAGGCAAATATAATTTCTATGTGAACGTTTTCGATTGTTTTCGGTGAAATCAACTAGGAATTGTAATTATGGGCACGCCGATTAATGAAATTATCCAAGGCAAAATACTCAAGTAGCAATAGAATTTTTGAAGGACTAGACACTATCTATGTCGTCAGGATCTTCGTATCTCCCTTGGAATTACAATTTATCAATCTTTCGGTTTTAGTTACGCTTGGATATCTTGATTTTGCTTTTTTTACTGACACAATAGAACACATTCAGATAACTGCTTCGATTTTCAGTAAGCAGCAGACGAAAAGACGCGATGATAGAAGGCAATATCCACATAGGTGCCACTTATCAGCACCATAATAGAATTACACTTTTCAAAAGTCGAACATCACTAATTTCTTCCACTTGAAAGAACTCATATGACAGTAATCTTCTAAACAAGCCACTCGGAAAAATATTAAATTTTATAAGTCCCGTTCAGTGATTTGGTCTACTAGCTCCTTCGCGCACAAATACATGCATCACACGCTTATTTCATCCATTCCTTTAACATTACAATAATTTGAAGGAGATTATTATAACTGACCATTTAATTCAATTCTTTAACGTTAATGCTTATTTTGTTGTTTATATAATAATCAACATCAAGGGAAAACACTTTAACGAATTGGTGAAATTTCTTGAACTAACGTAAATTATACTTAGCAAATCAGCATTGTAATCACGGAACTAGGAACCAAAAATGACGACCCGCCATATCCTAAACTCATCAACTAGACGGGTGTTGCGATGAATGAGACGAATTTGCGTGATTGTTTCACATTTCCACTGAATGTAAGAAAGTCCAAGAAAATTGATCAAAATTATCTTTTAATCCGAATTCAGACTTTCCAACGAATGTCCCGACTCGCGCAAATCTTTCATCAATCAGTTCACTCTCGACTTTCCTTTATTATCTTGTTCGTTACAGGTTTTTTCTTGTTTCTCCGTAAACACACACACACAAGTTGTTCATATCACCAGCTTGAGAAACCCATTCCGGATTGTTAAAATTTATTTTACGTTACTAAGAGAATCTCAGATAAGAGTTACAGTTTACGCTCACGTCAAGAATGGATTCGAATCAAAACTGACGATAGATACAAGCCATATGGTAGCAATTTGCATATGTATTAGTCGGCCTACTATGGACAAGCTTCCGGTAGCTGTCACCCAACTGCGGCATTAGCAAATGCTTATATTTCGTCATATATACTATTTTCCGAATAAAAAACGTGCCGAACGCATTCCGTGCATGCTATAAATTCACCTTGTATAGCACATTGTGCTCCTAAACTTTCCAAGACGAGCAAATGAAGCACACGTTTTGCACCTTCGACTGATAGCTCAGCGTTGAGATGTAAACAAACTCCTATAAATTCACTTTGGAAGGCGATAAAAACTAAACGGGTATAAGAACTGAAATAATTTTCACTTCATTAGGAGCGCTATTGTGTTCTCCGCGGATCATCTGGATTTCACTGTAGAAACCCGTCTCTAAACCGTACAAAACCTCGAATTTTTGTTAGCACCTCCACAATTCTTCATATAACGCCATGTAAGTTAGCCAGCAAAGTCGGCCTACTAATGGTCATGTGTGTGGTAGTAAGCGCTGCTGCCATATGGCTTGTATCTATCGTCAGTTTTGATTCGAATGCATTTTTAGATAATGTACCGTTGCCCTGCACTAAGTCAGTGATTCCACATCCTAAATTGTAATGGGCAGATTCAAATTTAAAAAAAACCAAAATTTAACTGCAGTAGGGATATTTTAACTGAACTAAAGAAATTAAAAATGAAGTAAAGAAATTTAAATAAATTGAAGAAAATTTACATATGTTAAATAGCAATTAAAAATTAAATTTTATGGAAAAGATAATTAACGGAGAACATTTGAATTTTAATATAGAGGAAAATTGATATGAGGTTACATTTGCTAATAATAATAGGAAGAAAAACTATTCTACAAATTACAATTACAGGGGAAAAAATTACATATTTTTTTTTAAATCTGCCATTACAATTTGGATGGGAGATAGGAGGGTTTTCGAGTAGTTTTCTAGTATAGCTGCTCGATTACTACACATGCCATAATATTGACGTCATCAACATATAGTATGCTACCAATTGTGTGGATTCGACCATTAGTTTACTCGAGGCTTCAGCGAATGTCTTCCTGATGATGTGTTCCAGCGCAACATTAAAGAGCATCGGGGCAATTTCATCCTCTTGTTTTAAGCCTGATTCCATTACGAAGTTGACCGTTTGTGCATCGTTTACCCTGATATAGGACTCTGTGTTTAGTATCGTGACCTAGACCATACGAATCAGTTTTATTGGGAGACCAATATCAAGCATTATTTTGTACAGTGCATTCTGGTCGATACTGTTGTATGCCTGCATGAAGTCTACAAAAAGTTGGTGCACATCGGTGTTGTACGAGTATTCCTGGCACTTTTCGAGCATTTTACTGAGAATATTTGGTCTATTATAGACCATCCGCTTCAAAAGCCGCCCTGATACTCTCCTATAATATTTTCATAGTGCGGCTTTAATTTTCTTTCTGTGATTTTGGAGAGCACTTTCTAAGATGCACACAGTAAAGCGATGTCTTTATAATTTTCACACCTTAACTTGTCTCCCTTTTACTGAACAAGATATATTTTACTTTTTGCCAGTCCTCTGGTAACTGCTCTTCTGACCATATGCCTGATATTAGTTGATGTAGAAGGTTATTTAGATAAAGACGACCCCCACTGTGGAGCAGTTCTACTGGTATTCCATTTATTCCAGGAGCCTTATTTTTCCAGAGATCCCGTACTGCTGTCTGTACTGCATCTTTTGTTGGCGGTGAGACTGGGACTTCTGGAATGTAAATAGCTTCAATCGTTGTTTGGGATGCTGTGAATAGCTTCTCGAAATATTGCAGCCATCTGTTTTTAATTTCAACTGGGTTGCCTGTGATTGTTTTCAATCGCTTCCTTGCATTCTTCAATCACTTCCTTGCATTCTTCGTTCCCCAAAATCTCTTCAGCTGCTTCTGTTACCGCATCTCTCATTGTTTTCCATATGGTTTTGAAGTCATCACTACTTTCTACCACCTATTGGGATATGTTGTTACAATTTTCTAGTGCTTACATGTATGTGGACGTTACTGAGCTTGCGTATCTGGTACCTTGGAGTAATTGATGTTTCTTGTTTACAGCGATGCAACATCGGAACTTTTCCCTTATAAGGTAGTTGTCCGAATCACAGACAGTGCCGCGGAATGAGTCTGTATCGAGAATGCTGGTGGTGGCTCTTTTTTGTGTGAGAATATGGTCGATCTGGTTTGATGTGCGGCGGTTGGGGATGCCCACGTTCTCTTATGGAAGACTCGATGCGGAAAGCGTATGTAAATTACTCTAAAGCCTCTACTATAAGGCGTTGTCCGTTGTTGTTGGTCTCCTCCATTTGTTCCTTTATGCAGCGTTTCTCGGCCGATTTTTGCATTGAAGTAACCCAGACCAATTTTAATGTCGTTTGACGGCAATGCATCGACAGAGCGTTCTAGGATACTATAAAATTTGTCCTTGATTACCTCTTGCTTGTCTTCTGTGGGCGCATGATAGTTAACCAACCAGGCATTAAAGAATTTGGTCTGGATACGAATCGCATAGATCTTTTCTTTAACGGGCTTGAAGTCGGTGATGATTTGAGAATTTCGTACATTTTCCCTTCTCCTGCCCTCCTTGATACCGACAAGGTAATTTTAAAACCTGTTTTGAAAAGATCTCACTGAGGTCTTTCACATGAAACCCTACCCCCACCCTACGCCAATGGTAAAAAAAAATTTTGATGGGTCACTCCCCTATATAGGGAGACCCCTAAGAACTCCCTGAAAAAAATGTTCATCCCAAAATTTCAAACAGTCACCACTTTTGACCTTTACACAAAGTTCATGGCTATAGCTTCCATAGTTTCGGAGAAATGCTACTGTGACATACAGATAGACGGATGGTTAGACGGACACAGGTCGTGGTTTCAATAGGGCTTTATACTTTAGTACGAAACCCTAAAAAGATGATGCTAGTTCCATTGCCAACTTTCGTCTAATCTCTACGTTTACTTGCTTCTCGAAGTTGGAGAGAATTGTTTACGCGAACTTGATCCATTTTGTTCAGGGTAACTTAGTTCCCGTAGTTAAAGGCAGGCAGCATGGTTTCATTAGAGGTAGATCCACTTTGACGAATCTGTTAGAAATTATGAGTTTTGTGGCAAAAGCCTTGGAAGAATGTGTTGAGGTGGTGCTTTTTTCCTGGACTTCTCAAAAGTTTTTCAGCTCAGTTAATCATGTAATTGTTAAACAAACTTAAGTATATGGTGGTTCCTAGTCATCTACTCCTCTGCCTCTTCATGATCACATTTCCCCTTTATATATTCCTTCTTGTGGCGTCCCTCAAGGCTCAATTTTCGATCCACTGCTGCTTACCTGTATATTATGCTTTAAATTAATGACCTTCCACCGTGTCTTCTTTACGCGTTCATCGTGTCTTCTTTACGCGGATGATGTGAATATTGTCAAGGTTGATAGATATATCCTAATTCAGCACGATTTAGAGACGGTCCCAAGATATTTCCAAATGTTTCAACTTCGCCTTTTCTTCTAATCCTTGTCCTAGTGAATTATAATTTCATATTGGTAATTTGTCCTGCAGTCTGTGAATCAATAGAAAGACTTAGGTATCATTTTCCACTCTAGACTTAAATCTGATAGTCACATATTTGAAATAATTTGCAAACCTTCTAGGATGCCTGGTTTTGTTCATTGTCATTCCTATATTTCTTCTGATCTTTCATTCGCTGTCAAACTTTACACAACTCCAGTCCATTCCATCCTGGAGTATCAGCCTACTGTTTGGAATCCACACGATTGTTACCTTATTTCTGTTCATGAAACGATAGAGCATAAATTTACTCGTATTGTCTTCCTTTGCTTTCACATTCCTTACTGCTCTTATGAAAATTATTTATCTATCCTTGATATCGCTTCCTTAGAGAACACCGCATCTTTCTAGATAAGTGTCATATTTTTCGGCTTGTTCATGGTTATTTGAACTCATGTTTGTTCAGCTAAGTTCCGTCATGCGGGTCACGCAACAAGAGCGATCAATCTTTTTGATATCCCGTGTGGCAGAAGTGAGTTATTCTTTTACTATCGAATACTCAGATGAACACGTCAAAGCGACCAGTTCCACCTCCTGGTTTGAATAACTTTCTAGAATTGTTTCACTTCCGCAAAAAAAAAGGTAATATTTCTTATTGGCACTTAATTTAAATTTCAATTTCTAATCTTTTCGTTTTCTATAACTTTTTAATTTTTCTCTATATTGTGATAGAAAACCTTTCTTTCAAGTAGAATTCTATTAAATAAATAAATAAAGAAAGTCTTTAAGCAAGCACACCTTAGTATTGATTGTAACATACAGTAACAAATAATCTTTTGCTTTGGTATCCCAGCCAAATCAGTTCATCTCATCAATATGACAATGACGTCAACAAGCTCGTGAGTTCGCATCAATAACCAACTCACCGCCTTTGACGCAAATATCGGACTGAGGTAAGGAGATGGGCTGACCCCATTGCTATTTAGTTTGGCTTGAAATATGCCATAAGAAAGCTACCTGTCAATACAAGAGCTACGTTACTATACAAGTCAAGTCAAGTGCTAGTCTATGCGGAAGATGTCAACATTTTGTCACGGTCGTTAACAACCTCCAAAAATTTTTTTCTGAAAATTGGACAACGAAGTAAAACTAGTAAGGCTACAAATCAATAAGAAAAACCAAACTCATCATGTAGTAGAGGGAAAATACCTCAAATACACAAAATATCACACTTGGCGAATACAGTGTCAAAAAATATCAGCAGATTTGTATACGAAGGCACCAAAATAATGGAAACCGGTAATAAAAGAGACCAAATACGCCGAAAAATACTGCTCGCAGATAAAATATTTTATTATACGAGTATCTTAAAGATCAGCTGCATACACAGGAAAACAAAGTTTCAAGTATAAAAAACTGTGATAGGAAACGTGATATGCTATGGGTGTAAAATATAGACCCTTGTTCAAGCATCCGCAAATATATCAAATACCTTCAAGAGACAAGTCTAATTGTGCATTCGATAAAACAATGAGCTGTATGAAGTTTTTGACGGTCAGAGGTCTAAACGATTGTAAGACTGTGGTCACGTGAATCGTATGGACGTTGGGAAAACTGAAGAGAAATGGGGCTCTAACTCGATCAACGAAGACAGTTTATCGCTGTTGGGATTTCGAAATTGAAAAAGACGGTCAATGAACCAAGACAGTTGTAGATGCTATTTGTAGGATTCAAAAACCCGTAAGGGGCTTTTGGGTGAACCTTAAATTCTCGGGTATTTGTTGCCACGGTATGCAGAAGAATCACCTCTGTGATATTTTTCACATTGTTTTGATGCACAGATGCTAGATTTGCAAGGGAGGGAGGAGGAGTTAATGCAATTCTTAATGTTCTTTTACTTCCCTTGCGCGCCTGTATCTAGTGTTTTTGCGCATCTGCACCTAATGCAGTTTTAATACTTAATGTTAAAGGATTTTGTCAACATTTTTATTTGATATTTTGCTTGACTATCTTAAATCCTTTGAAGTCTTTATTCAACTGCAACACTTTCATGGGATCACCACTCCTGAGCATTTCACAAAGTTTGATGATTCCATTTTTTATTGTTCTTGAGGAAACTTAGATACTATGACTCATGGATAAACAGCCAGTTACCGATTTTCAAAGGGTATTATGAAAATTTAAAAAGCTGCAAAAAATGATGTAATTTGACACTTATAAGTAATAAAAAATTTATACTTTAAAAATGAAGTTGCTTCTATAAGCACTTTAACGATCAAGTGAATTGCCCGAAAATAATGTGTTGAGATTCTTTAAGCTGAGATATACGCGAAAATTTTGTACATTTCCCCTACCCCTACCCCCCTCAAAACCGATAAAGTGATTTTAATACTTATTTTGAAATAAGTATTAAAATGACACACGACTAGACTACCAATGGGGAAAAAATTTACATAGGGTCACCCCCTATATGAGGAAACCCCTAAGAACTATCTAAAAAGTTTTTTCACCTTAAAAATTTCAAGAAGTCACCACTTCTGGCCATGGCTGTAGCTTCTATAGTTTCGAAGGAAAACTGCTGTGACATACAGACGGACGGACGGACAAACGGAAACTGGTAGTGATTTCGATAGGGTTTTGAATTTTTGTCCAAAACCCTTAAAATGGGTAAAGATTCAGAAAAAACGATTGAGATGCATGAGTTGACCATGAAATTATATTTGAAGAAAAAATCTCTAGGGGAAATCGGTACTCTACATGTTTTCTGGCGGAGTAATCATCCAAACATATTATCTGAAAAAGAGAAGCGGATGATAAGAAACACCATCAAGAAAGATCCGGCAAAATCTAGCCGTGAATTGCGGAGAATATGCTTTTTTCTGCAGCTAAAAAATGTAATGCCCAAGTCGTACGAAATGTGCTGCGTAATTCTGTGTCATCATCATCTCTGGCGTGAAGGCCTTAGCTGAGCCATGCCATGCAGAGTTAATCTCTTCCAATCATCACGTTTCTGCGACCTCGTTTGCCAGTTGATCACTCCCAGCAAGCACCTTTTGTCAGCTTCTACCGTACCTTCCTCTCGAGTTCTTGGTCTTTCCGCTGGACATCAACCTTGTGTTTTACACATTAATGTTCTTTTGGGTGACCCGCCCATTGCAGTTTGCGTAGCTTAAGCCAACCGGATATATTTAGGTGGGTCATCAAACAATTCATACAACTCATCGTTGTAACAAGTCATCACTCTGTTCCTTGTTTCACCGGGCCGTCGATTTTTAGAACCACTTTACGTTCAAATATGTCCACTACCTTTTTGGATTCGCTCATCAGGATCCATGTTTCACTTCCATAAAACAGCACCGGCTTTACTAAATATTTGTAAATACAGTGCTTATTTTGGCTGTGTACAACTCTGAACCTTAAAATAGGAAGTACAGAGTACTAGACTTTATTGCGGTGTTTATTCGGCGTCCAATCTCATCCTTTTTGGTGCCTCTTCTTTTCAGGTTAGCTCCAAGATCAACGAAATTATCCACACTTACAAGGTTATAGTCGCCTACGGTAAAGTTTTGTCGAACCAGAGTTTTCTTCCCGTTTGAGTCATGAATTTAATTTTCGTCTCATTAACTCGTAGACCAATTCGAGTTGCTTCAGATTCTAGGCTCAGAAATGCTCATTTGGCATCTGATATTTAACGTGCCATACTATTGACGACGTCAACATATGCTACCAATTGTGTGGACTTGAAGATTACTGTACTCGAAGTTTCAACTGATGTCTTCCTGATGACGTGTTCCAGCGTAATATTAAGGAGTTTGGAATAAGTCTATTCCCTTGGTTGAAACCCAATTTCGTTCGTTCATCGTGCGTCCGTCCCTTAGTTTACCGTTTAACTTGACCTGGGACCCTATGGTTAGCTTCGTGAGGATTATTTTGTAGAGTGCATTTCTGTTGATATTGTCGTATGCTTACTTGAAGTCTAGAAAGAGTTGGTGCACATCGATGTTATATTCTCAGCACTTTTTGAGCACCTGCTTTCCAGAGAATGCTGAGCATTATGGCCAATCTCCCTTCATATCTGCAATAAAGACAAAAATGCTTAGGATTACAAAAGAGCTCTTGAAACAAGACCCAAACTTTTGGAAACATATTGTGTTTTCCAATAAGGGTGAATTTAATAATTTTGAGAGTAAAGGATATATAAAAGTATAGAGAAGAACTAGTAAGGAGTTTGAGAAAAACATTATTCCCACAATCGAGCATGGTGCTGGGAATGTTATAGTATGGCGTTGCAGAGCACTGCTGGTGTTGATAATCTGGTGTTCACAATGAACAAATATGATTACCCTCATACTCTATAGAATAATTTGATGGCTAGTGTTGGAAAAATGGGTCTTAAAATAACGTCTTCGATGTTCTAGTAAGATAAAGACTCTAAAAATTCTTCAAGAATTTTCCAGGAGTGGTGCTATAGAACTCCCAAGTAGCCAAATATACCTCCTCAGTTTACAGATCGCAATCCCATTGAGAATTTGTAGGATCTGTAAAACGTATTCGAAGGCATGATATTGCCTCCTTCAAATGGTTAAAAGGCATTTGAATCAACAAATAGGGGAAAATATCTGAAGAAACATCTGAATTAGTGGCAAGCAGACCAAATCGTTTGAGACCTGTTGTGAACTCAACAGAAGCGGAACCAAATGCTGAAATGCCTGTAGAGTTTCGTCTTTAATTGACGAAAAATGAAATTTCCATAGCCTATGTAAACTTTTTCGACATTATCGTATGGATTTACATTAAATTGATATAAAAATGGTCGAATGACCAATAATAAAGTTTAGCAATGACAAATACTTACAGAAGAAAATTAACCTGAATATAATTCGTAGTTACAAAAACATATTGAGTTCACATAAGTAGAAAAATCAAAAATAATTCTCTCACCTCTCGAAGCATGTTGGTCGCCATCACTCGGGTGTATCTAATAAGAGCGATGAGAATTAGTACGCATGTAGAATCCTCCTGCTTCTAACATTTTTCTTCTCTAATAATTTTTCAGAAAAATTATTAATGCAACCCAATTATGTAGCTACAAACAAAGAATTTTCTAAAGTTAATGTCATTGTTATATTATAAAAGTTCGGAACAGACTATCTTGCTTCAGAAAAAGATTGACACTGAAGAATGAAGCAACTTCCTTCCGAAACTTATATAAGTCAAAATATATTATATAGAAGGAGAAATAGCGTTTTTATTCGATAACTTTGGCACACCTTTGTAATTACTTTTAAATTTAATTTATATGACTAGATTTCTTACTGACAGTTCTTCTTCATTTCAGCTCCATTTTTACCAACCATTCAGCCATCGGAATCCGGATGCACCTTCAATGGACGTCAATACAGCTACCATGAGAAACTCGAAATAGGTTGTGAACAAGTTTGTCATTGTAAAGAAGAAACTTCAAAAATGGAATGCTCGCCACGTTGTCCACCCAGAAACCTTACACGCCTCGAAAAATGTGTTGTAGTAAAAGATCCAAAGGATACATGCTGTGAGTTGGAATTATGTGATGTCACCTTAGATGACCACGAACAAGCGATGCCAGCAATGACAACCAGCACAGAAAAGGTAGAAAAAGATAAATATGCAACAGGACCATGCGAACATAAAGGAAGACATTATCAAATCGGTGATCAATTCCATGAAGAATGTGAAGCATTATGCATTTGTTCTGAAGAAGGGGTTCATTGTGCCAAACTCCAATGTCCTTCTCATTTTGGATTGGATGTATTAGATCCACATTGCTTGAGATGGGAGCCTGAACCAGCTACATTCCGGGCCATAGCCCCAAAATGTTGCCCAGAACGTATGCGTTGTGTGGATAATGGAACTTGTACCTATGAAGGACAGATGTTTGATAATTGGTCTGAGATTCCCAGTAATTTGACCGGTAAGTTTCGAATATTGCTGAATGCTTTAATTGAACCAAATGCTAATAATAAATTTTCTACAGGTTGTGAAAAACATTGTTACTGTGAAGGAGGTAAAGTGGAATGTCGACCAGCTTGTGCACCAGTCCCAGCTCTACCACCGGCACATCTTCCCTGTCATCCAAGTGAAGCACGACTCATGCCGATTCCAGACGATGATTGTTGCAAGCATTGGTCATGCATGGTTTCACCTGACATAGGTGACAGTAAGTAAACATTATTTTTTAATTGTACTACATTCTAAGAGCACGGTTATGTTTGAATCTCTTCTATCAAATCATCTCATATTCTAACCAACATTCAAAATATTCGACTTACCCATTTTCCATCACTTTCAAAATGAACTTCAGGTAAACCAAACAGTAAACCAGACAAAAAAGCATCAGCAAAGACTGAAAAGGACCAGAAGGATATATCAAATTCAGTTAATCCATTCTACCCAACTTTAGATGGAAAACCGCCCAAATCAGTACCTCAAAAGCCATCCAAGAAGGGCTCAAACGACTCTGACGACAAAGATAATAAAGTCAAATATCAGCAGCCGCCATATATTCCCATTGGCAGTGGCCCAGAAGGACTCGATCTGGGTGGATACAATGAGAATGCCAATGAAGGCCAAGGGACAGGATTTTTCAATCCTGGTCTAGGTAAAGGTCAGTTTGATCCATACAATCCGTATGGACAAAATCCAAATGTGATACAAGAGAAGCCAGGACAACCTGATTTGTACAATATAGTGGGCCACAATGTTCCTCCGAATATTCCACCACACGTTCGTATCGAGCACTTATTGCAACATTTGCAAGGAAACGAACAAAGTCAAGGACCGTTGCTACATTTACCACCATCAGCAATTGCTGGAGCTGATAAGGATGGCGCGTTACCACAACATGAAACGTCAATAGCTAACTTCCCATTCAATGGATTCCCTATTCATCAAATTCAACCTGATCAAGGACTCCAACCAAGACCAGAAACAGGTTGACTATTCTCATCTCTATCATAGTCATATTTTCTTGCATGATTTATCATTAGATTGTTGTGGGAAGTTTGAATTCTGGTAGAGTTTGTTAAAACTAACTGTTTGCTAACTTTAATTTGGAGGTGGTTTCTATGGGATTATTTCAATTTTATCGTTCAAGATAGTTCGTATCCGTAAGATGTACTCATAGTTTAACCAGGTACACTTACAGATTTCTACATCTTCGGTGTGGTTTTTTTCTTATATGATTTAAATAACATATACGTACAATCTTGAAAATTTAAATTCATTTAATTTATAAAATGTTGCATGTGTTTATTATACTCAAGATTTAGGATCCATTGTAGTTAGACTACTTTTATAAAGCATCCTCAGGATGAAAAACATCATTATAGCAATTTTTTTCAGGTACTCTATTATTGTTGTCACTGTTCCTACCGAAGATTACACTTTATCGAGTTTTTTGTATCTACTCAAGTCGTTGCCAAATAGTATTGGAATATAGAGTACTATATTCTTCTCTTGGCTTGTGAAAAGTTCCGCAGTTTCTTTTTGTGGCTGGGAGGTGAATTTTAGCTACGCACAGAGTGTGGGACTTCCATACTCGCAAGCGACTGCACTACCCGCTTAACACCTCCCCTATCAACCCGAGAACCCAACTTGGAACCGTTTGACACATTACTTTGGGCCAGGACTCGTTTTGTTATGCCGTGAGGCGCCTTCTAGCTTGGGGTCCTTCTTCTAGCGAGAGGTGAGAGGGGAAGAAAAATTATCAGACAAGCGATCCCCCAGCCCCAGCGTCCCCGGCTGCTGTGTGTCCCTTTCATCTTTAAGGACTGCCCGAACGTAATGTGTTCCATTTTTCAACCGATCCAAGCATCACTGCCAATATATTAACTGGGGTGAGCTCTCCCGTCTCCCTGTAGATGTCCCATCGCAGCTTGTCCCATTTTATACACCCAAAACATGTCGTCCTCCTCTTCTGGGCAAAACCGACAATTGGGGGACCGTGACTTACCAATCTTGTGCAGGAAAGACATAAAACACCCCTGGCCCGCTCAAAAGCTGGGTCAAATAGAAGTCAGTCTCAACATGCTTTCAACTTAGCTACAGTCTCACATCCGGGATTAGGCCGCCAGTCCACCTTCCCTTCATGCAATTCACGCAAAACTGCTCCTTATCGCTGAGTAAGCGCTGTCTCTCCTCGCGAACAACCATCTCCCTTGCGTCTTCGTTTCGAAACAGGTAAATAGTGTGGCACTCTCTAGCAGGAGGGCGACAGGTATTACGCCTGCAATAACTCTCACCGCCAAATCACGAGACTTTCGGAAAAGAAGATGCAATTCTCAGTGCTCCTCTTGCCAGATAAGTGATCTCCCAGCCCCAACGTTTCCTCCTGTTGTGAGTCCATTTTATCTTTTAGGACTGCCCGAGCATAATGTGCCACATGGTTCCATTTGTCAACCGATGTAATCATCATCGCGACTATACTATCCGAACTGAGCTCTATCGCCAATCTGTAGAGCTCTCGTCTCATTCTGTCTCATTTTTTGCACGCGAAAACTGTGTGACAGGCATCGTCATCCCCTCTTGGGGAAAAACCGATAGTTGGGGGACCGCGACTTACTAATCTTGTGCAGTTAAGACTGAAAACACCCATGCCCACTAAAAAGCTGGGTCAGATAGAAGTCAGCCTTCGATTTAGCCACGGTTTTACATCTGGAATGGGGGCGAGAGTCCACCTTTCCTTCGTGCAATTCACCCAAAACTGCTGCTAATCACTGAGTGAGCGCTGTCTTTCCTTGCGGACAACCATCTCCCTTGTGCCCTCGTTTCGATGCAGGTAAATAGTGCGGCACTCTTTAGCAAGGAGGGCAACAGGTATCACGCAATAACTCACCGCCAAATCAGAGACTTTCGGAAATGAACATGTAATCCTAAGTGTTCCTGTTCTCTCTACCTTTGTCAAGTGTTTTCGGTATACCTCCTCGCTTAGAGCGTCACCCCATATTTCTGTGCCATATAGTGGAACTGACCCTACAGCACTCATTAAGAAGCGTCCTCTTAATGGGCCATAAGTCGACTCAGAGCCAATACCCCTAAAGCAGCCTTCACAGTCGTTGCCCTACTTTGCTCAGAGATACTTATCCTCGAGTCGATCAGTAGCCCCAGTTACTTTACCGCTGGTTTCGATTCGATTAGTATGTCTCCAATATTGATCATCCTTACTCAAGGGATTCTCTTTTTGTCAAGAAGACCACTTCGGTTTTCTCCAATGCCAGACTGAACCTGCGAGCAGTCATCCAGTCCCTCACTCGGCGCATGAGCATACCTAGCCTAAGTTGTGCCTATTCAATGGTGCGACCCGAGCCACAACATCATCCGTATATCCGATCAAGCGTGACTCATCTGGCATCTCCAGTCTAAGTAGCCCATCGTAAGACACGTTCCACAGGTCTGGACCAAGAATAGATCTCTGGTAACGGGGTAGATGGGGTAGACTTCGGGCCACTTGCTGAAATAATCTGCCACAACCAGCATGTATCGATTTCCGCATTCGGATTCAGGAAAAGGTCCTGCGATGTCAACAGCAATCTTTTCAAACGGTACCCCCACGTTATAGGTTTGCATATGTCCTCTCAGTCATCGCTTTGGACCTTTGACGGAAGCGCAAATTGTGCATCTACGACATGAGTCCTCCACGTCTTCTCGATCGTGGAGCCAATAGAACCTTTCCCACAATTTCGCTAAGGTCTTGTTAACACCGTGCATTTCTTTAACCACATCGTGGATTCGGCTTTTGGGAAGTAGAGTTTGCATCCTATAGGAGCTGCCATCCGCCGTTTCCCATTTCCGCTTAAGTACGCCATCCTCCACTTGAAGGGAGTTCCATTGTGCTATGCATCGAAATGTCCTTCCACTCAGGTCGCCCAGTTCTCTCCTTCCATACGAGTAATGACCCGATGTCTTCATCGGCTAACAGGGCATCTCGAATCTCCTCCAATAACCAACCTTCATCTAATTCGGCCATTATTGCTCGCAGATCAACGGTTGGCTCCTTTTCCTCAATCCGTCGGCAATGCTTGCAGTTAGCCGGACATGGACGGCGAAATAGGGCATCAGCATTTCCATGAACTCTGCCCTTCCGATGAACAATTTTGTAATCGTATGACTGCAATCTTTCGATCCATCTCGCAACTTTTCCCTCGGGGTTTTTGAAGTTAAGTAGCCATCTCAACGAAGCTTGGTCTGTTCAAGAACGAATTCCTGGTCACATAGATACTTGTGGAACTGCTTGGTGGCCTCTATTATAGCCAATAGCTCCTTCCTGGTCACGCAGTAGTTCCTCTCACTTTTTGAGAGAACTCGACTGTAATACGAGAGGAGTCTTTCTTCGCCATCGATCTGCTGGGAGGGTACCGCCCCAATCCCGCCGTTGCTCGCATCGGTGTCAACTGCAAACATTTTTCCGGGTTTTGGGTATGCCAGCACGGGTAATACACACAGCTTCTCTTTCAAGGTCTCAAAGGCTACCTGGCATTGTTCATTCCAGACATACGGACGATTTTTCTCGGTTAGCTGATGGAGACACTTAGCTATTTTGGCAATTAAAGTGTCCATGATGTCGTCAACACGTGAAAGCGGGTAACTATCTTTCTTAGTGACGTCGTTAAGCTGCCTATAGTCTACACAAAAACGAGTGCTACCATCCTTTTTCTTTACTAGAACTACTGACGCGGCCCATGGACTGACAGAAGACTCGATAACACCTTGTTTTTCCATGTCCGAGATCGGTGCGCTCACTTCTCCTTGTTTGGCTATAGGAAGACGTCTCGCTGCTTGTCGAATCGGCTTGGCTCCCTGTGTATCTATGACGTGAGTTACCATACTCGTTCCGCCTTGGTCATCCAGACTTGTTGAGAAGATGTCAATATACTTGGTGACCAGATCAGAGGCTTGCTTGAATAGCTGCACTGGCAATTTGGTCCGCTTCAATGTTGTAGACGTAAGTTCCCGGGCTTTGTCTGGGCCTTGCCTCTTTTTCCAATGATGGTCGTGAGTAGCTTCCAAAGAGGTAATTGTGGTTAGAAACTGGCAGCTGCCGATGACTTCTCACGCTTTGAGGCTTGTGGTTGAGTCTGCGGTGTTAAGGACTCTAACCGGCACGTATCTTTTCCTTAGAAATCTTACAAGGCTTCGTCCTACAATCAAACTGCGCAATGCCGACATCTTCGTTGGCTCTATCAGATAAGATTGGTGGTCTCCAGAATCCCCATCAAGCTTCGCCCATACAATGCTTTCAGAAGAACAGGTACATACCATCACATTCATCTTGGGGATTCGAATGCTAGGATCCTCCATCAATTCTTCGATATTCCGCCATTTCAATACGTGATTCCATGTAGTCGCACAAAATCCATTCCGAGAATGCAGTCATCCATAATGTTCGCGACCAGAAACTTATATCAGAACGCAAGGTCTCCCAACTGTATCTGGAGGTTGACCTCTCCATGGACAGGTGCAGTTTCTCCCGTAGCTGTCCTTGTGAAGTGGTTGTTGCCTCCTTAGGTCGGATAATCGATCGGGTTGCACCAGTGTCGGTTGTTATGGGGCAGTGTTCTTTGTCAACTTGACCCGGAAGGCGCAAGTCCGCTTTTCCACGATGTAGTCTTGACACGGTGATGGTCGTACTGGGGACGTTGCTCCTCCTAGCCAACCTCTGCTCCACGAAGTTGGCTCTTACATGTTTCCCGACCCCTCAGTTTGAAGGGCTTCCATTCTGCGATCCAGAATCGGCCTGGATCTCCTCCTAGCTGCACACCTTGGACAATAGCTCGGTTTTCTTCGTTTCTTGCAGTCTCTCTTTCCTTTGATTTTGATGTTTCTACTTCTCCACCTTCGGCGCTCTTTTCCGCATCTGAGGGCTCACTCGAATCCAGATTCACGCCTTCCGACTCGATCACGTCACGCACGCGTGCAATCAGTATGGCCTTTTTCCAGATTTCGCTATTCTAACTCCTCCTCAAACTCCGATATGGTCAATTCATTAATTTGTAGATGTAAGCCTCGTGGAATTTTTATTGTTTCGGCTATTTTTCCACCAGTTTCCACTATTGTGCACTATTGTGCACTTTAAAAATGTTTAAAAGTTTTCGCTTCTAAAATTTTCTTTCTCACTTCTTGACACCACTGTCGCGTGTTATGGTTCGCGGCCGATAATTTTAATGTTCCGAGAAAGTGAAAACGCACTGTCTTTAAATTAAGTTTATTTACTTAGAATGCACAATCATTAATTTAACTATTTTTCAAGAACTAATTTAATCAATATCGCCTTTACTTCGCTCTCCACTATATCGCAGTTTTACTATCGCAGTTGTAATAATCTCCCCATTCATTCAGATCGGCTTTATATCGGATCTCTAGTCATTCAATCTATTTCTCGTACATTGGCGAATGTTCTGACGAGAGCTACCTGGAATATTCGAGAAATTCTGAATGGCCGCAGTGACGTCACTTTAAGATATTGATCATGCTTGGTGGATTCTTGTGCTTTCGATTACATTCGTTGATAATGATGTTATTAATAGTTGCGACAACAATTGCGACAGTAGCTCGCAGAATTGTTTGGACATGTAACAATATAATATGAAGATTCAGTGAAATTCGACGCCCATTCTGTACAAGATATAGAAAGTGATGATTATCAGTGATTTCTAATCGTGGATGTCTAACCATACTCTGCACTGTGTTACTATATATAATGATGATCCAATACGGCCCATCACACGAGGGCTTAGGTTTGTTAAGGTGAGCGTTGATTTCAATCCTTAGCTTCTCCAAGAATCTTACTGCGACAGCATTTCAGGACCTTGCAGCAAAAGGGGAGCAGATCCAAATTTTTATCAATTACCGTTTTTTTGGCTACAATTTGAAAAAAATTAGGGTTATCGTTTGATGCATGAACGGGTGAGATCCGATTAAAACCAAGCGCGCTGTAACAAAATTAATATGTACCACCCTATTCCGTTTGGTGCAAGAAGGCAGATCCGTACCTGCCTTCCTTTTGCAACCAACAATTCGATTGCATCATCTGTGACGATACAGTGCATGTTTCGAGTTTGGCCCAAACAGATAAACGTTTTGTTGTGTATTTTATATATACTTTGAATGGATCAAGTGTGCATAAAATAAGTGAGTCCGAACTGTTTAGTAGTGAATCATCTGATATTTACCAGCCTCTTGAACACGACTCAAGTTGAAGGGGTGATAGAAGTGATCGAGATTTGTCAAAATTCCAAAACCAAACTAGTGCAGACAACGATAAAGGTATGAATATATCGGAATCTGATGTAAATCATCCATGCCCATCAACGCGTGGTGGAATCTCAAAAAAAAAGAAAAGCTGCAAATATTTTACAATGGAAACGCAATGTTATAAGAAAGCCTATTGCTACTGGAAAAAGCTATTTAAACTATAAAGGCCGCGAAAAGGCAGAAAGAAAAACAGGACCGGATTGCTTTTGCAAAAAGTATATGTAAATGTTTTGTTGATATTAATGAAGAAATGCGAAAAATAATATTGAAAAATTTTTATAAATTGGGAGAAACTTATGTGCAAAACGTATATTTAGGAGGTCTTATTAAAACTGGAAATGTTGAAAGGAAAAGACCAAAAACTGGTACGAGGAAGAAACGGAGTTGTTCATTGCATTTGGAAATAGACATATACAAATTTGTCGAAATGGCTTTGCATCGATCCATGGAATCTCTAAAAAGCGAGTAGACATTATTTCTAAGGAGTATCGTGACCGTACTGTAATCATACCAGCTAAATCTATGCGCGGAAAACATCAAAATCAACAAAATCGTATTTCGAGTGATCGGGTTTCCAAAGTTGACTACTACAGCAGAAATGAAAGCCCTCGTTATTATCTATCACCTGAGTTAAATGTTACGACGATGTACGATTTATGTTAGAAGCAGAATGAGCCTAGTCTCGAAGCATCTGCTAAGCCAATAGTATCCTTTGATTTTTACTACAGATACTTCAAACTAAATTTTAAATACAGCTTTGGATCACCACGTTCAGATACATGCAAGAAGTGCGACATGTTGAATAACAAATTAAAAGATAAGATAATAGATAGTGATGAGTCTCCACCAAGCCAAAGCTGATATTTTTTTTTCTTTGGTTGATTTAAAAAAGACGAGTCAACTTGCTATTTCTAATGACGAGTGTGAGGTGTTAACTTTTAACTATCAGCAGAACATGCAATTACCTAAAATTCCAGCAGGCGAAGCATTTTACAAACTTCAACTTTGGGCATATAATTCTTGTATCCACTCAGCACAAACAGGCATCGCTCATTTTTATTTATACAATGAAACCATAGCTTAGAAATCACCAAACGAAGTCGTATCTTTCATAAATCACTACATAGATAACATTTTATCAAGCACTGTTAAAATACTGTATTTATTCTCGACAGTAGTTCAATATCTGTATACTATTATGAGGTGTTCATCTATTGTGAACATTGTTCATCGATTTCCTGAGCCAGGACACAGCTTTTTGCCATGTTATCGGTGTTTTGGCGTAATAAAGAAGTTCAATAGAAAGAAAGACTACATTCTTACAACTTCTGAATATTCCGACTGAAAGCATCTAAAAATTTTGAAGTTGTGAATGCGGATAAAAACATGATTCTCAACTTTAGTAAACATTCTGAAAGTCATTTTAAAAAAGGTTATGCCAAATTTAGAGAAGATACGGTTCAAAATATTTCAATATCGAATTTTTGAATACACTAAGGACCACATTCAAAGTATTGCAGTTATGTGCCCAAAAAATAAGGTGACTTTATTTATTTATTCTTCCAAATCAATTTCATCCCCTTCAAAGTAATCCCCTCCCGATGCAATGCACTTATGCCAACGGATTTTCCAATCTTCGAAACACTGATTGTAGTCACTTTCCGGGATGGCTTTCAGTTCCGTCTTCGCTGCGGCTTGAATCTCCTCTATCGTATCAAAACGGTGTCCCCGGAGCGGTCTTTTGAGCTTGCTGAACAGCCAGAAATTGCCCGGTGCCAGACCAGGTGAATACGATGGTTGCGGAACGATATGGGTTGGGTTTTTGGCGAAATGATCACGAATTACGAGTGCAGCATGGGATGGTGCATTATCGTGGTGTAAAAACCAAGAATTATCTTTCCACAATTCCGGCCTTTTTAGGCAGATAGCGTTACGCAAACGATGCATAACGTTCAAATAATATTCCTTGTTGACTGTTTGGCCCGGCGAAAGGATTTCATAATGGTCAACACCACGATAATCGAAAAAAACAGTCGACATGACCTTGATTTTTGAGCGACACGTTCACGGCCGGCTTGGAACTCACCATAGCACTTGTAAAAAAATTTTTTAGACATTGCCTTATCACTAAAGGCTTTCTGCACCATCCTCAACGTATCCGCAGCAGAAAATTGAATCCGCAAACAAAATTTAATGCTCATTCAACAAATTTCGACATCGCAAAAAACGAAAAACTCACTTTTAACAGCTCACAAAACTACGCGTATCTCAAAAACTAATGAATATTTTGAAATGTAAATTTCACATAGATGTCACTGACAGTACTGCCTACCTAAAAAAAATAATTCTCCAAATCCTTCGACGCGCGCAGTTTAAATTCAGCCTTATTTTTTGGACACAGTAGTATTACTACTGGAACGCCTATGTTTTGTAATTTTTCTTTAATGAGAAATGTACAAGCCAACCTATCGGTTCTGTCTCAGCAACGGTTGTATGATAGTGCATTGCCGTTGAAAACGGCTAAGTATAAAGATATTATGCAGCTGGTAAAGAAGTATGTTCCTACAAATAAATTATATTTCTACAACGCCCTTAAAAGTGAAGCTGTTGGACCGAATGATGAGATTTCTCGCGAAGATGACGACGATCAAGCTGAATTTTACTTTTAAATTGATAATTTTTGTTAAGCACTTGTTTTTTTTTTTTCTTGAAATTGTTTTATCTTCCACATGTTGAGTAATAGTTCCTGAATTAAAAAAACCTTATATTTATGTATTTTATTATCGATAGTATATAGGGTAGTATTTCTCTTGAACTTTGGTGCAAAACGGAGGCAGATCCAAACTTTAAAATATCGTAGTAATTCTTAAACTTATTTGTGCATCTTAAAAACTTGAGTAAGATATGTAAAAATGTTCATATTATTTGATATCATTAGCTCCAAAACATAAATGTATTATTCCATTTTTAAAGACGTTTTTCTTTAATACCCAACAGTTTTGAAATTTGGACTTGCCTCCCTTTTGCTGCAAGGTCCTCATTTCATTTCTTCTATGGTATTCTTCCATATACGAGTATGTAGGTCAATGTGATGGATAAGATTTACCACCAGAGACCTTTTTAGATTAACTTTCTCCTTTCGGTTGTTTGTAGCAATTGCCTTTATGTAGATACGGGTGCATTCATTCATGCAGAAAATTTTGCCTTTGCCAACCTTCATCACTTATGTTTTTAAGTTTTTCCATTCATTTATTTTTGATTTTTGCCTTCGTCTCATTCATCGTTCAAGTTACTATAAGGCATATCCACTCTCCTGCGCCCTGCAGTTAGCATTGCGACTATTTATGTTTTGTGCATCAGACCAAATTATCAACCACCTTAGGCTCTATGGTCGACATTTTTCCGCGTATTTCGACTTGATTTTCAATTGGTTGCTCTAAGATCAGGATCTTGATGCCAAACTGAGCTTCCAGTGAAGCGTGTTTTGCAGAGGCTATCATTGAGCTTTGCTGCTTACCCTATTGTTAACCAGCCCTAGACTTGACAGATTCACGATAAAGAAAGAACGTTTTGAAATTTCTTTAGGTAGGCAACATGGTAAAAGCTAGTGGCATTTTTTACATCAAACCTGCCTTTAAAAATTTGCATAAGCTTCTTCAACATTGGGTGGATCAAGAGTTTTTTAATTTTTATGCTACTAGGCTTTATCCTAACAGTAGCCTTAATTAGCTTGATGTACAAATTCTGAATATTACAAAATTTCTCTATTATTTTTGAAATTATATTTTTAAATATAAAATTATATTCAAAGTTCAGATAAGTCTTGTTACATTAATCAGTACAAATTTTTGGAAAATGTAAATATGAGCTCAAAAATGTTATGTTTGTTGTACCTTCAGCTTCCAGAATAGAATATGATACCCATTTTAATTCTGTAGGTAGTACATTCTAATACTGTCAATTTTATCATTTCAGGTTTACCATTTGACAATCTCCAACCTGATCTACAAGTAATAGCCCTAGAAGCAATTGATCCACGAACAATTCGAATTGTTTTCATTGTACCGCAAGTTTATGTGAATCTTCATGGACGTGTGGAACTCCACTATACAAACACGGCTAGTAATGATACAAACACATGGAATACACAAATATTTGCTCCCCCAGAAGATTTGATAGCAACCTCTCAGCTGGAATTCGAGCTTCCTGGCCTAGAGCCAAACTCTCGCTATAAAATAAAAATCAACTTAATCCTCCGAGACATTAACTCGCAACCATCGAGCAAAATTTACACAGTGACAACACCACCAGAAAGAACTATTACCCCGCCGCCTAATGTTAGTGACTATCGACCTGACTTCCAGGATATGTTCAAGAACATCGACGATCCTGAGTTGAATGTTAGCGAAACGAACTCTACATGGCTACGTGTTAGCTGGCGCAAGCTCAGTGATGAAGAGTTAGAGTACATTGATGGTTTGCAGCTTCGCTACAAAGAGCTCTCAGGAATGATCTATGATGCAACGCCCTTGATTCATCGAACTCTTAACAGTTACACTATTGAAAACTTGATGCCGGATACCGCCTATGAGATAGGTATGTACTTCATTCCCTTTCCCGGACATGGAGCTGAGATCAGGGCGGGAGAGATGATCAAGGTCAGAACATCACCTAAGGTCGATATATATGGATTCGAAGTAGTGGTGAATGTTACCAAAGTCAAAGCAACAAGCGTTGAAGTGTTCTGGACAGGAGTTCCTTATCCTGAAGACAAATACGTCAATATTTATCGTGCAATTTATCAAAGCGATGCAGGCAAAGAAGACTCGAGTGTATTTAAGGTTGCCAAACGAGATTCAACGACTGGAACTCTTATCATGGACCTCAAACCAGGAACAAGGTATCGATTATGGCTGGAGATGTATCTGACAAACGGCAACATCAAGAAGAGTAATGTGGTGAATTTCTTGACGAAACCAGGAGGTCTTGCAGTACCTGGAAAAACAGGTAAGTCATTATATACAATTTCATGTTGAACTGATTCTATCATTTCGGAAGCCATTGATTTGCATTTCTGCATGCTAAATTAAATGTTCTTCAATTTACTCAATGCTTCCCCCAATCAATCTCGATGATGGGTATTTTCTTTGACGTTGCAGGTAAACTCTTAAAAGCTGGTCTTGAAGGTGATCCCACTGGTGATTATTATGGAGCTCTAGTGGTTGTTGCGGTAATAGCAGCTCTAGCCATAATGACTGTTCTTATTCTTTTGCTCATATTGACGCGACGTCGTGGTCATCAAACTGCATCAATTACTCCGCCACGAAAAAATGACGCAGTCTACGACAATCCTAGTTATAAAGTTGAAATTCAACAAGAAACAATGAGTACGCCTCTTCGGTAATCTCAACAAATATAAGGACTAATTATTTGAACTTTCATTGCAGACCTGTAGCAACGAAAGCAAACACAATCCTCAATGGGCACAAAAATGTACATAAAATAGTCTAAATCCGTCCGAATCGTGCTCAAACAAATTGCAGACCATAATCTACAGAAATCAAAATTTTTCGTAGTTAAGTCCACGCATCTTTTATCAAAAGACCAATGAAATCCTTTCAGTAATTTTGAAATCTATGTACATAAAACAGAAAAATATCAAAAGGATTGAAGTGAATTGAAAGCACAATATTATTATAATTTTTTTCGATACATATTATATACAAGAGGCGTTTTTGATCCGTTCATTTGTAGGATATTCGGTTGTATGTAGTATTGTATACCTACTGTTTTTAATTGTTATTTCAAACTAAAGAGATACCCATCCACTACCATCTACCTATACATAAACATATTCAAAGCATTTACATAATATTACCCGGCTGGGGAGCTCGTATTGGTTCTCCGGCTACTCATCCAAATAAAGTAATAGTAGTTAACAAATATCTTGGGGATCAATATGCAATTTGAATTTGTAACTTACAGGTTCGAGTGCGCATTGTGAAAAAGATATTATGTATAATTTATTTTGTCCTGTTTATTTTATAAATATTTTTGTATGATTTTGTATTCGAAATAGAGACCAGAAATGAAGATATTACTATTAATATAGATGAATTTGTTGCGTTTGATTTTCGATTATTGAAGATAATACTAAAGGCTTGGGTAGAAAAACTGCCATGTCACTGGTTTCGTGGAGTGGATGTAAACTACATAGTTACAAAGTAAAGCTATAAAAGGACTTGACACATTTCAAGCTTTAGCGGCTAATTAGTCTCTACTCAATTTCGTGCGCTTCTTTACAGGGCTTATTCTAACATATTTATAATGCTAAGTGTCCACTTTAGACCAAAGCAGGCTCGAGACTAGAGTCTCAAATATATATATGCTTGAGAGCTCTCTTCATGACTAGATGGTGCTGGTATCGGAGAGTGCCCGTGTCATAAGTCGACATATTCATTTTTGCTCTCGAGATCTAGTCTCCAGTCTTCCGTTGGTGTTGAAAAAGCTGCGACTTTGTTCAGAGGTTAAGTTAATTTTTGTGCATTTGAAAAATGACGGAGTGGGTAGATGAAGAAATTTTCACTTTGATGCATTTATATGAAGAAAATGAGTTGCTATAGAACGTTAAGAATAAGTTATATCAGAATCGGGGAAAACAACAAAGTGTTTTTAAAGAATTTGCATCAAAATTTGACGATTGTGCTGCAGAAGAGCTTCAAAGAAAAATACACAATTTAAGGAATCAGGTAATGTATATTTTGATAAATATTAATTAGAACCACGGCCCCCCTCCCGCTAGCTACGTAATAATTCACACTGTAACTTAATTTTCACGTTTCACATGAACATCAAAAGATAAAGAAAAAGTGGTAATGGCTCAGAAGACCAATTGAAAAGCAAGGGGAAGTTATTCAGTGCACTGAAATTTATTATCCCTTGTTTTATGCGAACACCAACAATATCAAATATGGTAAATATATGAATTTTAATTACAATATTCAAAAGATGAGGCCTTAACTTGATGTGAATCCATAATCATATTCAAAAACAAAAGTTTTATACGATTCACACTAATTTTAACAAAAAAAACAAACATTTATTTTTTTATTTATTGTACTTGAGAAAGATACGACGTATCGAATCAGCTATCGTGGGTGTTTAGTTATTAAAATTAGTGTAAATCGTATAAAATTTTTGTTTTTTGAATTCTTAAGTGATTTATTTACAATGCTTTGCATACATAAAATTTTAATTGGCATTCTGAATTACATTTAAAGTTTTGGTTTGCTTTTGTATTTAAACTTAACCTAATCACTTAAATCATTCGATATAGCCAAGAAACTTCTCCAGCAGTTATCAAGAAATATTCTTTAAATTCATCTCTAACGGTTTTTTGAGAAATTGAATAATTTCGCTGCTGTCTCCTCGCTAGTGGTAACAACGCTCCTTCCGGTTAGGACTCATTCCGCCATTTTCCATTCACATTTTCATGTGTATTAGGATCTTCAAAATCAATTGAACCAGAGCGCAAACCATTATTTCCAGTAGCAATCAAATATTGTGTAGTACGCATGTTGCCATTGATACAATTCTAACTTTATCGGGTCTCATATTCATTGACTTTCGCAAACTCTGAATTTACTAGACACAATTTCAAATACATTTTCTGTGATACGACGGGCCCTACTTAATCGACAATTAAAAATTCGGATCGGCGCAGGTTGATTTCAATACCCATAGGGCTTCAAAATGTATGATGTTATAGCAAAGGCATCGTCTACTACCATTACGTATAGAACTGGCAAACATCTTTCAGGTGATGTTTCTGGTTCAGAAAGAAGTAACTGCTTGCTTTCCAGAGTATCATGTAGGGAGCAGCTCGTAAACACCCCTCCATCAGAAATCCTCCCGTTGCAACCAACATCAACATAAATGAATCTATAATTGCTATCTGCGACTTCCATCAAAACAATGCTATGCGTGTTCTTATAGTTATAATAAAGGCTTCCACTATTCTGATATGCCACCATAGTAATATGCTTGCCGTCAATATCTCCAAAAGCCTGTGGGAATTGCCATTTCAATCCAAACTGATCTGCATATTTCTTCAATTCTTTTGCACCTGAATATTGTAACTACGACATACAAGATATAGCATAAAATTTTTTATTTCACATTAACTTGATATAGAATAGTATTTTTAATTTGACATTTTTAATATTATTGCCTATTTCTTAATATTTCACAATAATATCGCGAAAAACTCAGACATTTCACAAAATGATCAAACAGACAGTGTGCCACCACAAAGACAAAGTAATAGAAAAAAAACTTAAACAAAAGGCAGTCACAAATTCAAGATGACGATATTCTGGAGGAAGCAATTAATATTATGAAAAAACCGAAAGACGATTTTGATCGCTTTGGAAAATACGTTGCGTTGGAACTGAAAACGCTGAAATCGGAGGAATATATCAGAGGACTATTAAAAAGCGACACCTGAAAAGCAGTAACTCATTATGCAGATATGGATGAAAGGCAGCACTGGTCGAAATGTATACCATCCCCCTAATAGATCGAATTCACATATCAAAAACAACAATCGTAATAACATTCATATGATGATAATTATTATTTTATAAATTGTCTGCAATATCAATTTATTACGCGTAGGGGAAATAATATTAATACACCTTATAAAATTAATTTGAAAATTATCAATAATAATTAATTGAAAAAAGTGTTATTAAGTTTATTCTAAATTTTATAAATTTATTATAAATTTTCTAAATTTATTATAAATTTTCCAAATTATCTTCGTACTACACGAGAATCCTTCTCCTCGTACAAAGAATAATTGGAAAATCTAGCGGTTTAATGCAGAATTTTTAAATGTAGAATTTCCTCTAAGATAATGTACTTATTCTTGATTTTCACTCTTGAAAATACCGAAATTCTAACACCAAATTCACCAAATCAAGAAACAGCTGATTTCACTTTAAAATTCCACTTTTTGAACGTTTTTTTCTATAGAGCTGAAAAATTTCACGTCACCAATTGACAGTTGTCACTAGTGTATTGCATAATCATACAATGCAATTTCTTTTATTTCTTCTACACTCATTCTAAATAGCCAGTGTACCCATATCACGTTGCATTTCATTCATAACCCATAACGTGTGGAGGTATTCCCTGACCACACTCAATGCACGCTAATTGTCTTACTCATCAAGAGGTTAGCAACCATACCCAAGTGATACGTACAAACATGGGTTATTGATATATGAGTGCATGCATAATGTATGGAATATGGATATCTATCCAACGAAGAAAATAAATGCATGTGTTTGGACTTGTGTTTTTGTTCATGAGGCAATAAAATCAATTTAATGGATAGCATGGGTAGAATTATGTCAAATAATGAATTTTTGCTTACACTTGTAAAAAAAAAGAGAAAAAAAAATTACATACATAGGTTAAGTGAAAGAACAGTGTATAAATACTGAAGATTTGTGATTGATTCGTCTTGGCGTTTTCATTGCAAGTCTTCCCTCCGCGAAGTTATATTTGCGGGTTTAGAAATTGCGGCGTTGTGGACAATGTCCTCGCCATGTTCTCTGCGGAGCAATTCTCCGCTTGCGTCGGTATAGGTAAAAATTAAATGCAAATATATTAACCGATTTTTCACCCTTGAAGCGAGACTCGGCATAATGATAAACCATTTCACTAACATCTTCAAGTACTTCGTCCTCCCGAATTCTTCACCAATAGCCCCTGGCTTTTCTTCTCTGCCAAGTTACCAGACCCTCACTCAGACAACACAAGGTTTTTAAAACTCATTCGCTTCAATAAATTATAATCACAATCCTACTGATAATAATTAGATTAGTACTTTTTCTTATTCTTAGCTACTTTGTACTTCATATGAGTAGCATTTTGTTTGGATTGATAATAAAGTATTATTTTCCTATTACTTATTATTTTGCTCAAAATGGTTATTACACATACCTTTAAATATTGTTCCTTTAAATTGTCAATAATGGTTGACATACTTCAGGAACTGAAAATAAAGAAAAATATATTAAATAGCCTAAATTAATAATGGTATATGTATTATATGCTCACCTGAAGCCAAAAACCGAAGTGTAACCATTAATCGATCTTGAACGGAAATCGCGGAACGCATTTTTGTATCTCGTTTCGCAATTTGATGCTGCACTAAATTTGAAAGTTCTTCAAATTGCACTGCAGACATCCGAATAAAATTTCGAAACTGCTCTGCATCCTCTAACCGCAACTCATTTACAAGTGTTGAACAAGCTCCTAACTCATCTCGCTGATCTAATCATTTTCTAATACAACACTCTTTTTCACTTTCCGTTTTTTAATAATGCGATGTACAGGTACAATTAAACAAGTTCAGTAGATAGTCCTACGCTCATGTCAGAAGGGTTTTGTACCCAATTTCTTCGAAATGCTGCGACCAGCACCGAATAAAATTAAGCAACAAATTTTTCATGTATTTCCCCTATATCAGTTTAAGACCTGTTTTGAAAAGTTCTAATCAAGACCTTTCATTTAATACCCATATAAACTACCTTTGATAACATTTTTTTTAGAGGCCATTTTGTAAATTTTTTTGTAGTTGAACTTTGAAGAGAGCACCACTTTACACTTACATACAAAATTGGATGTCACTGGCTTAAGTAGTTTCCGAGAAAAACTGCTGTGACACACGGACAGAAAGGTCGCGATTTTAGTGGGGTTTTGTAAAATTATTTTACAACACCTTAAAAAGCGAGGGTCTGACGCGAATCCATAATACTCTAATGATTAAACTCAAAAACAGGCGGCCAAAAGTCAAGCAGGCATCAGACTGCGACTCTCCAATGGACACAGCTGCAAGTCTCTAGCAGCTTTCTTGAGACCCCAGGTGATCTCAAATGGACAGCACGCTGAGACTAGTCTCGAGACTTTCTCTCGAGACATTGTCTCAAGTTGACACTTAGCATAAAGTTGTAGCGACGCACTGTTACGTAAAATATTTTTACATTCGGATTTTGACTCTAAGTGCCAACCACGCTGAAGTTGGAACAGTCGTTCTCTGTAACGCTCACTCATACTTTTGCAATTCATTTTCTGCGTTCACATTCAGTGACGCGCACACATACTAACGTAATTCAATTGTTGTTTTGTTTATTTGATATCCGCAGGCCAATTCTCTTTTTTCTTGAAAAACCGTCGGGCCTGGCCCAAAGAAGCCGAAACGCATCTGCTATTTATATATATATATATATATATATATATATATATATATATATATATATATATATATATATATATTTATAAATATATATATATATATATATATATATATATATATTTATAAATATATATATATATATACATATATATATATATATATATATATATATATATATATTTATAAATATATATATATATATATATATATATATATATACATTTATAAATATATATATATATATTTATAAATATATATATATATATATATATATATATATATATATATATATATATATATATATATATACATATATATATATATATATTTTTTTTTTTTTCTTTAAAAGCCGTCGGGCCTTGCTTAGTTGTGTGAGCAGACCGTTTCGACTACTTTGAGTCTTTTCACTTCAGGTGGAGTATATTATTTGCAAGCTGTATTCCTTAGCGTATCTCGTCGTGTTGACTACCATCACCATTTGGCTTCACTTATATAATAATGTACCTATTGTATCAGCAGGTACCTTTCATATGACATATTCTAGAGCCAAATTGAACAGGAATGGGGCCTGCCCATCTTCCTGTTTTAGCCCGATATTTGTTTCAAAGGCATCGGACCTGGCAGTGCGGCCGAGAGGCCCTTTGTGTAGAGACACCTGAAGGAAGTAGAAACTAGAGAACACAAGAAATACTGAAGTAGTCATTCAGGACTTGAAACATCGGAAGCGTTCCTTAGCGCCTATGATGAGAAACTATACAAACCGTGCATCAAATTAGGCAAGAATCAACTAAGGATCCTTACAGGGTTCCTCACGGGGCACTGTGAGCTCGGAGGACACCTTAAGAAAATGGGTCTTCGGGGGAACGGCAAATGCAGGTTTGCAGATGAAACATCAGAACATTTTCTTACGTGCTCCGGAGCTCTGTTCCGAAGAAGGAGAGATATTCTGGGCACTTACTGCCTAGGTGATGAGCGACTTCGACACCTGGAGCTAATGAAGATCAGCTACTTTCTGAGAGCGGTAAGTCTGCTCATGAAACTCTAGGCACTCTAATGAGAATAGGGGCCCAATAAGTCTGTTAAAGGTTAAGGTGCAGAACAACCGTTTCACACAATCTACATTCTGTGCCACATTGAAAGACACAATAATTATTGGTTAAGACGATTGAATATTGTTTCAATTCTTTTATCGCTCACTAGTTTGTACATGAAAAAAAAATCCTTAAAAGCAATATATCACCAAATAAATTTCATGTTGTATCTTATTCTTCTTTTAATTAAATAATTCGATTTTCAAAGTTTTGTTTAAATGATCGTATTATAAGAATGAAAAATAAGAAAGCGTTAGGAAGAAAATCTGTGCGGTCTAGTGGTTAGAGCATGAGACGCATAAGCACAAGGTCCCAGGTTCTAATCTCTTTGGTGAACAACGTGATTTAGTTCAGGGGATTTTTCAGACAGACTACGAGTGTTTACTCAGTGGTGATATGTACTGATTTAATCAGATCATATCATAGCTGAGCAAGCACACGGGAGCATGGTACTGACCAAACCAACTTCCGAAAAAATCAATACGGTCATGAAAATGAGATACTCTAACTATCTGTAAGCGAAGGCTCGAGAGGGGCTGTAGTGATCTAAAGAAGAAGAAGAAGGAAGAAAATTATTTAACATTTATTTGACGTTATTTCTTTGTAAGAAAATTATTAAACGTTTTTTGACATTATTATTTCGTATCATCACCAATTTTTACATGAATGAAAACATTTTTTTAAGTAATATTGAATTTTCATCAATAAACCTACAAAATTCATTGTAAAATAGTAGTTTAACTATAATTGTTTACTATCTACTATTTGAGATAAGGTTGATTTAATGTATATTCATTTGATTTCTAAAATTATCACTTTAATTATGATTTCGCTACAATAATTCTTGTATTTCTTTTCTTTAAAACTATTCACATTTTATACAAAACAGTAATTACCACATTTTAAGATACTGGAATACACATGAATTATTAAATATAAAAAAAAATATTTCCTTCCAGTAGCGAAGAGTTTCAGCGGTGACAGAAGTGGAAGGTGAGTATGCCGTCGAGTGGGTTCTTCTTCTTCGTAGCACAACAGCCCCTCTTGGGCCTTTGCTACCTGCAAATGGCGCCTCCCACTGTCTCGGTCCATTGACTGCATCCTCGAATTTTGAATCCCGAACAGCGCTGAACTGTCTTCGTCGACCGAGCGTTTCCTTGGTTTCCCCACTGGTCTCCGGACTTCAGTTCTCCCTACGAATACCTTTTTGGGTATCCGTTGTTCCTCCATATGATTCATGTGGCCACCCCATTGCAGCTTCCGCAGTCTTACAATTGTTGAGACCTCCGGCTTGTCAAAAATTTCATACAGTTCATAGTTGTTTCGAATTCGCGATTGGTCCCCGTCTAGCTTCGCTCCGTTTATTCGCCTCAGGACCCGTCGCATTTTATTTTCATTGAATTGTAGCCCTACTAGTGTTGCTTCGCTGTCAAGTTTCAGGAAGAGTTCTTTGGCAGTTGTTAATGACCGTGATAAAATGTGGATAGGCATAGGCTACTACTTGGCTCGATTTGTATAGCAATGTACCTCTTGTATCGACAAGTAGCTTCCTTGTGACGTACTCCAGAGCCAAGTTGAATAGCGATGGGGCCAGCCCATCTCTCTGCTTTAGTCCGATATTTGTGTCAAAAGGCATCGGTGAGTTGGATATTGATGCCGACTTGGATGGTCGTCGACGTCATTGTCATTTTGGTAAGACGGGCTAATTTGGCTGCAATGCCAAAGCAAAGCATTATTTGGTACAGTAAGATACGATCTATACTGTCGTATTTCTGCTTAAAGTCAACATAAAAGAAAGTGTTGTTTCATCACAATAACGCATCAGTCCACACGTGCGTCATTGCGATGGCTAAAATCAATGAGTTGAAGTTCGAATTGCTTCCTCACGCACCCTTTCCACCAGATCTGGCTGCCTCGAATTATTTTCTTTTTCCGAATTTGAAAAAATTGCTCAGCGGCAAAAGATTTGCCAACAATGAAAAGCTAGAGTCTGCGGTTGATAGCTATTTTGGGGAGCTTGACGGTTCCTACTATAAAGCGGGTATGAAGCTATTGAATATCGTTGGAGAATATGATAAAAAATAAAAAACCTTTTCGCAATTTTTTTACTGTTTTCTTTGTCGGGTTGGGAACGCAAATAGCTAGTCGACAAGCATGCGTACACGGTCGTTAAGCGAAGTTAGTCAGCTAAGCTCGGTCTTGTTTATAGCTCGCTGACACTTGTGCCAGGCAACCGGCACCCGTGTTCTACAAGGATTCTTAGGAAAAAAAATCAATTACACAGCTATTACAGCCCTTGAATCAACGATAAAATCGTAGATGGTTCAAGAATGTTGTACAAAACTCAATAAACTGGGTGAGAACAACAAGGTTACTCTGTACTAGGTACGAAAATTTGGTGTCCGTCTATGGTGAGCTCCCAGCACTTTTCAAGTACCTGGTTGACGGTGAACAATTGGTCTATTGTCGATAGCTGCTCTAAAACTTTATTATTCTTTTGGGCTTTGATGGTGAAACAAACTTCATCCAGAGTTGGTGGGGCCAATGAAAGCTTTCTGCAGACATCTATAGGATCCGATGTTCTAGAGCTGCGCGGAGGATTAAGGGGCTTTTTGAAATATGATGTCCATCTTTCCTTAATCTTGGTTTCATTAGCGATGGTATTGCCGATGTCATCACGACAGAGCATGGTGTTCGGCTGATGACCACGTTTCAGGCTTTTCACTATTTTGTATGCTTGTCTTGTGTTGTTGCTCGCTAGACTTACATCTGTAATTCTCAATTGATCATCATAGTATTTTCTTTTCTTAATTCTTATTATCTTATTTGCTACTCTTCTGAGATTTTCATGGTGTTCTCTCGTCGTCCTTGTTTTCGTACCTACGTATTCTTTATACGCCTGCTTCTTTTTGTCTAACACATTCTCGCACTCATCATCGAACCAATCATTTCTCTTGCGACGGGCTTGATGTCCGATTGTCTGTTCTGCTACGCTTTCACTTGTAGTGAATTGGGTGGATTTAAATGTCCGTAAAGGACTGCAGTGATGGTCTGCTGCCTCGACGAGTGAGGACGCTGGTGCTCGCTGAGATTGGCCTTGTATGAGGACGTGTGAATGCGCTGGCAGGCCAGCATTGTAGTGTCGTGGGGCGGTCCCTTTTCCCCAGCACAAGAACCCACTACAAAAAAATTTCGCATTTACGAATTAGTGGATAACAAGACTCGGTCCTATGGTGTCGAGGCCGACGTAACCTACTAAAAGAGAAGATTGCCAAAGGAAACAACAAACTAGGCCTGGCGAAAACAGACGGGGCTTGGGAATATTTTATCTTCACCGACGATACTTATGGCCCTCAAATAAGAGTGGAGCATCCAGGTGGAAGCGATGCCCGCTCGCAACCCCCCTCCCGCCGGACCAAGATCAATTGTAGATGTGGCCAGATGTTTTTCATTTGAATGAAAAACTCATTTAAACATAATTCGCATGAACTTTTCCCTCAAATGAAAACCATCAACGTATCAGATTTATTTTATAGTCTTATATGATGAAATCACATAATACTATAACACGAATAAGCACGCATATATAACACAAATAAGCGTGTAACGTACAAATAAGGGATGAGCTCACCCGGTGGCTAGCTCATCAGTGGAGCGGCCAGCCAACGTGGCTGCTCCTATACCCGGACAAAGTTTCAAATGAAGAGAAAGACCGAGCTTATAAATTCGATTTCATCTTTTCGTTTTTATCCCAAGTGATAGCAAAAATAAATGAACAATAACATTTTTTATATCATTTTATAATAGTTATTAGATCGAAGAAAAAACGAATAAAACAGTGCATGAAAAGTAAGATATCTCGATGGTAACGATGATCAAAATTAAATGTCAAACGTATGCGATTGAAAATAATGTACGGCTCCGACGAGCGTTCGCATTGGGGGGTGGTCAAGGCCTATTGAACAAATGGTTCGTTCCCTGAATTCACGACATCTAATATTCCTTGCGATACATGAAATGGTTTGGCAACTTTTTGTGAATACTTCTTATTCGCTTTCAAGTATAATCCCCAAAATACGAGTATGATTTAAGATATTTTCAATACTGAGGAGCATTAGCATTGTTATGCAATTTAATTGACTGGTTTAGTGACTGGTTTGTGCAACAAGAAAATTATCGCCTCCACTTAAAAAGCTAATACATTGTAAGAAAATCCATGGTTGGTGAAGATGCAATATAAAAAATTCTAATCTGTGCACTTTAATTCTCATAAATATTCTTCTCTTCACTCCCTCGAGTAAGGATTACTGGCACACACAATGTTATAGCACATTACAGTCAGGAACATTAATCCAATTAAAGCTGAAGCATGGCCAAGTGTTTTCCACGATCTATATGTTGGATAATTCATCATAAAAATAAAAGCCCGCTTGTTACATTTGGCGTAAAAAAAGATTTTGTTGGTTATAAGAGCTTCACTTTTCGAAATTCTGCATCAATCACACAACAAACGTAATAAAATAGAGTCCGCACCTGAAGGTTGTTATTGTGTTCAGCCCATCTTTCCGGTTGATAATCAACGATTGTATGACCACACGTACAAGCAGATCACGTAAAATTTCACTTTACACAACCCACATGCCAGCGTCTACGATTTGGCTCAAATTCACTGAAACCCATCCGAAAACCACACAACTTTTTGCTTTGCACTCTTCCGCGATTCTATCCCAGAATGCTCAGAAATACGTGAGATGCTTGACGGATGCGCTTTAAGCAGTTATAATGCCTCTAATTCAGATAACATTTAGAACTTTACTACAGAACCATGCCCACTGGGCACAGTTTTATCCCCCATCTTATACAACATCTACGACACATCGCTCTTTAGAATCGCCAGGATGGTACTGTCGTTCTAATTACAAGCGACAAATGGGAAAATTGTTATGAACACACTACAGAAATATTGGCAAAAATTATATAATGGACAGAAAGACATTCAATCAAGTTTAATGCTAAAAAACAAAAATTATACCATTTTCATGTAATTCAAGCGCCCAACCACCAAATAATTTTAATGTCAAAGTAAGAATAATGGAGCAGAACAGAATAAAAATAATTAAACTTCAGAACAATGCGCCGGCTAAATACTTAGGGTTGCATATCGACAGACATCTAAACTAAACACCTATTGTACATATTCAACAATTTCAGACGCATACTTAGAACAAATTACCTGATCAAATTATACAAAACGTTGTTTCAAACAGTTTTGACACATGGCATAATCGCTTGGGGTGGAACTTTCGACATTCACATAAGATGCGTCCAAAATATACAGAAAAAGGCATTGAAGATGATTATTGGAACACCTCATACTTTTCCGTCAAATCAGTTATTTATTTGTACAAGTATTCTCAATATAACAAATTTATATGCGCTAAAAGCTCTCACATACATGACAAAAAATGAAAGAATGACACGAATAACTCATGAAATGAACACTAGACAGAGGCTCATCAACATGGCAACTATTTGCGCAACTACAACCCAGGAGCAGAAGCATTTTACATGTGTAGCACCAAGGCTTTACAATGACCTACCAAACGACTTAAAGGGATGCTCAACAAGCCCAATACGTTTCAAAACAAAACTGAAATACTATCTGATAGCAAAACAATCATCGGAGCGGTCTACAACCTAGTCATCACTATCCATTAGTTATACCTATAAATAATTTTTCAAACTGAATTCAAAGAAATATAATAACATAAAGAAATGTTAAATAAACTCTAGAGACACTAGAATAAGCTATGATTGTGAAAAAAATATTCTCCCTCCAGCATACAAGCTCATAACTTATTTGGAGAGAGTAAACCAATAAATAAATAAATAAATTCCACTTTTGTCGATAAACATCTTCATGCATACAACTGGCACCGGTCAACTGATGCAAGCGCGCAGCGTCACAACACGCGTCACCTGTCATTGCTTTTACTGAGACGTGGCGCGCAGGAATTGCAACAAGATTATTTCCAGCTGTGCGATACTGTCGGAACGAACTCCAACAATAACTTGCGACTGCGGAGCGGACATGACCTGCAGAGATACATACAAACATTTATCAGCCTGATTTTGAAGAATTTCGCTTTTATACGGATCGCATGCAACCGTTGCCTTCTTACTCAGGCCGTTGCCTTCCAAGAAGGCAACGCTCAGGCCCATAAGGAAATCAATTAACCTACCTAACGTCACTTCTCGTACCGGAAACAGCTGATCAGTAGCCCTAAATTTCGACAAACTGCTGTGCAGAATACTTGAAAGCAGCATCTCCGTAGGCCGAAAGTAGGCTTTTGAGATAGTCAAATATGACATTTCTCAGATGAAATTTAGCCGAAATGATACAAACGAGAACGAAATACATATATTTGCGCGCTAATATCTTCGACGTCTCATATTTAAAATAAATCGTTGACACAGTACTGATAAAATTTCAAACTACAGTCATATGTACTGTCAAAAATCTTTTTGATTTAAACAGCATTAGATGGCGCTGATGAGGCTACTTAGTTCGCGACGTGACGCAGCGCTTCCGTTTTCGGGCCTGAGTAAGAAGGCAACAATACAACCGTTCATTGACTGCCTTAAAATCAATAACGTGTGATTTGAAACCCCTATCCACAATAAAGGCCACTCCGAATTCCCGTTTCCCAGTAGGCTTCCCACTTTTGAATATTGTGTGCGATCTTATGTCTTGAATATCATTTCCAGTTCAGTTTGTTTCCTGGATTGCCAGTATTTTTGATTGACTGGCCTATTGTAAAAGGTCCTTAACAGCGCCAGGGTAATTGAGTGATCTGACATACCAAGATCCATCGGCATAGTTCTTTTTCCGTTTGCAAGGTGGTTGCTCTTTTGCAGGTGTCGAAACATTGTATGGTTTTCCAGGGACAGGGCATTAGCCCGTCGCCCAACCTCCATTCCGGCGGCATGGTTATGGCTTCAATTCTATTATGAGTCGCGGAAGACTCGCAGTCACCCTCTTACGTCCCCACAAAGGAAGTTTAAGTAGCATTTATGCAGAGCTGTAGATGTAAATACATTCATTAGCACTTCTCGGTATTTAATGTCCCATTATTGGGGAACCAGTAAACACAATGTGTGACCCCAAGAACATTTACTACCATTTAATTGTGGGGTTAGGATGAGGAATTATGGAAGCTGAGTGTTGGGGAAACAAGTGGTCCCTCCTCCTTTCTCAAATGGGCTTGAGCCGTCTACGGCGGAGTTCGTCGAGTGGGTTATGTTCTCGGTTATCAGCGACTGGTTGTTTCGACTTTCGGTTCAGCTACGCGGTGCCATAATTTGTGTTTGGCAGTTTTTATTAGATAGGATATGTCGGTTAGATTTAGAGAAGCTTCTGTCTGGCACCGCGTCGGGATAAGGATCGGGAACATGCGAATTCGATTTTGTTGTTGATGAATTGTTGGAAGCCTCGTAAGGGCTGCGATAAAGTAATGGCGAAATGCTTCTTCTTGAAAAAATTGAATGCGCTTTGAACGGGCATTTGAACCGGTAGCTGGTATCTGTCCCCGAAACTGCGACCAAAATTCCTCTCCAAACAAGCTGGCCTGCAAGTAGCGACCTGGAAGTAAACTAAAGTTACCCGGACCAGTTGACCTTTAGGGTACAGTCCGTTGACACGTATCGGAACTTTACGTCATTTAACCGATGAGAGGTCGGTTTATATTTCCCTTCGGGAAATCGCGGAAGAACAAAGGCAAAAACATTAAAAGCATCGAATCACCTTCCATACTCTATTAGAAAACTGTTGCAGTTAAAATGCTGTAATATTTATCTTTGTTTCATCGGGCCTCGATAAAATGACATATAATCTTCACTGGTGTTCCAAATTTGAATTCTTAAAGCATCTGTCGTGGCATGACGGGAGACAATTTTTTCGTCTTCTTCTCCTTGCCTTTTGAGGGATCACATCCTCATATCTGGAGACGCTCCTTAAGATCCTTTGAAAATCTTTTGGCAATGAAACTCCTACAAGGATACTTTTTCTGGCCTTTCTAGTTTTATATTTCCTGAGAAAATCTTGGGGAATAGATATTCCTGAAGGCATCAAGTTAAATTCGAAACTTCAACACTAACTACCGGGTCGATCGAAGTGTGGCATCAAAACGACCAATTGAAACTTTCCTATGAAACCCATACCCATACCTAAATAAACTTATGTACGAACTTAACATTTTATTCATTTCCAATATAAATTTCATATTTGAAAATAATACATACTTACTCACTAATCAACTTGTAAATACTTTGTCCTTTCTTCAACAAAATTCCCTGAATATTTAATGAATCAAGAATATGAACAAATTTTCCTGCTACGCCAGCCTGCGTTGCAATTTCTTTAAGTTCATCTAATTCAAAAACAGTTTTTCCTAAGGCGTTCGAACGATTTTGAAGAAAGCGCATAAACTTCTTTATTTGTCCTGCTTGACTCATTCCACACCCGTTAATATTCCGTTCCATTTGCAATTGGCCTTCATCTGTGCTGAACACATCCACCAAGCTGTGTCGCACTATCTCCAAAACGTCCAAGGCATGTCGTTGAGTTGCTGTAGTGGAAAGCTCAAGACGCGCTCTAGCTTGAGTGAGACGTATGAGAGCTTCTAGTTGCCTACAAGAAAGATTGAATGCTGGAAATGCATCGGAACTAGTGACTTCGGTGCTTACCTCGTGGTCACAGGAATTGCATCTATTCCAGCACGAACAGCTCGCAATTCGAGGTAGAATTTCTTAAGCTCCTGTGCTGCCTCTGGAGATAAACATGGATTGACGTTCTTCTTCGCATAAGCTAAAATAGGAAGGAGTTTCATCAGAGTGAAATTGCTAATTATTGTTTAACTCACCAATATACTTTTGGAAGAGCACATGAGGTAGAACGTCAAGCTGTTCATTGACTCCTAAGCGAAGCCTTTCTGCCAACGGCCTATCGGAGGAGCTTTCGATTTGCGATTCATTCGATTTATTTCCTTTATTAGCTGGAAATAAGCTTCCACTAGTAGCAGGACTGGAGTTGTTGCTGGTGCTTTTTGAGTGTAAGGCCTGTATGTGAGCAGTCAATAAGTTATCCAAATGAGGATTGGGACGATCGAGGAGTATGAAAACGAGGTCAAATCGAGACAAGAGCGCCGGATTTATCTTTAAATTTTCCGAAACAGTTTTCGATCGGTCATAATGACCGCCTGAAGGGTTTGCGGCTGCCAAGACACACGTTCGAGCCGGTAGTGAACACAGAACCCCTGCTTTAGCCACGCTTACCGTTTGCTGCTCCATTACTTCCAAGAGAGCCTGATGATTCGCCGACATTTTATCGAACTCGTCTATGCAGCAAACACCTTGGTCGGCCAATACAAGGGCGCCAGCTTCCAGTGAGCCACCGCCTTTTTCGTGCCGAACGGTTACCGTTAGTCCAGCACTTGAGCTGCTGTTACCGCACACAAAAACTCCTAAAAATAGAAGGTAGAAAAGGAGCCTCTATCGGAGCAATAAAATAAAATTTACCTCTTGGCGAAACATTCGCGCATGCCTGCAACATGTGGCTCTTTCCTACTCCTGGATCGCCAACAACAAGAACATGAGCTTCAGTTCGCTTTCCAGGTTGAAACGAGCATCCTCCGAACAAACCCAATATGAGCCCCGCTTTCACCATTTCATGACCATAAATCGTTGGGCACAAAGAATTTACCAGCAGTCTGAAAGGACAAGGCTCCTTGCTAATCAGATCAATCGCCTCCATATCCTTTTCAGTAAATTCGGATTTGCGACTTGCCATTGTGTTTTTGTTACTAGACAACGAAACAGCTCGAATGTAAATTTTATACATACTGGCCTGTCCTTTGCGTTGAAATTCCTCCTGCGGCCGCACCTTCAGAATCCCCGTTAGTGTCACGTCATCCCCAGGGCAAATAGAGTCCACCAAATCCTCTGCGAGCTCTGCCTCAATACTACGCGGTATCCGTCCTGAATCATACTGACCCCCTAACATTGATTCCTGGATGCGGATCGTTTGAAAGGGCTCTGTTTGCGTGTAGGGTGAGGATAAGAGTTCTGTGAAGTTGCTCCTTGCACGACATCCACTCTTACATGAATTAGGCGTTGTGAATATACCCTCAGGCTGCCGGATTGCTTGCTCAGCTCCACACATGGGGCATGCAAACGCCATCCATTTACAGAGGGTTTGCGTAGCTCCCGCTCGAATCACTGTACCTCGAATCGCCACTAATCGGTCGTAATGGTTCACTTTGAGCGCTCGAATGTTCACGACAGGGCCATGGCCGAAAACTCTAGCGCGAATAGTTCTGAGGCAATTGTTTGCACAAAATTTGTACTGTGACGTGCTTTGACTGGGATCCATAGTAGCGGGAGCTTCCGATATGATCCGATGCATGGCTAATCCAAGAACGGCCAAGGTCGAATCAGGATTTTCCACCAGGTCCTGTTGGAATGTGGTCCATCCCTTTCGAAACTGCTCATCGCCAGCTAGGTTTGGAAGATGAAGAGGAAACCAGAACTGCTTCCGAATCTTCGACAGTTCGTGATACTCCGATTTCCGCTTAAAGTGCGAACGTATTGCTTCGATTTTCCGTGTGATAGGTGAGGAGGCATCGTATTTTTCTTGTGGGAAGTACAGTTGCCACCCAGGATATGGAGTTGACGCCTTTTCGACGAAAAAAGAAGCGGTGGCCTCCTGAACAGTTATTGGGCAATCCGACGTGGAAATAGATCTCGCTGATGAATTCGTGCCAGATGAGCTTGATGTTGTTGGAATTGGTAGAGTGACCGGGCGTTCGGTAGGTATGGATGCTCGATTGCCTGAATGGCGGAAATATGGTCTCCAAGCACCTCTGCTGCGGCCTCGTCGATTGGAAGGATTACCACGACCACGGGAATTACCAGCCGGCGGATTCGTAGCCATCGCGGTTATGTTTACAAACAACTTACGACTTACAACTGATTGCAAAATGTCAGACGTATATAGTGCTCCTCAAACTGAGGAATGACAAAAGTACTATGAAAATATTACAGATGGCACTGTATAGGAGTGACGTCATAGGTATTTGATGATCTATCTTAATTTAAAATATATATGTGTTATGGAAAAAGGCATCAACAAGTATCGATTTTTAGTTTTATAAGTGATTGATGAGTTTGTTAAGTTTCCATACATCAGTAACCAAAACAATTTTTCTGAACGGCGGAAAGACCAATGCTCGGGTTGTTTGTATGTATAGTACGAATGTTTAGACTTCGGAATCAATTTGATTTATCGAACATGAAAGCGGTTTTTGTTTATATTATTCGCTGATTAAGCCAAGTTCTTCTTCGTTATATGTAGCATATGTTAGTGTCAACTGGTTTTTAAATATTTTAAAACCAAGATATAGACACATGCATGTCGGAAAATGAAACATTTGATTCAGTATATTTTAATTTCCAACGATTTGAGCGGGAGTCATATTTATTTCTTAAGTAAACATGAGACGGATAAAATCACTTAAATTTGGTAAAATACATACGAGCAGAGAGCCCTCCGTTTTCAATCAACAATTTGAAGTTATACATCTTTGAAGTGAATGCGTAATCAAATCCTTCTTTAAGAAAATTTATTCACATAGTAAATGTGAAGAAGAGTGATCAAACTTATGCTGTTGATGATCATGTAGCTGCAACAGCCATTTCAATAGAGCTTCAGTTAATTTCCTTATATGGTTCTTTATTTTAAACTCCTGCTTCATACATATAAAAATATTGTTATTGCATTTATCTTTTCTGTTCAAATAGAACATTTAGACAACTGTTGCTCACATGAGTTCATGATGATCTTCGAGATCACGTAGAATTGATGGCATCATGGACTTGACTAGAGTATAAGAGGCTATTAAAACGGAGTTTCCTTAATTTAAGCGAAAATATAGTTGAACTGACTCCAGAATACTTAAAACGACAACGCTTGGCTACTGTCGACCTGAAAGAGAAGGCAACCGAGAAAATTTCCAGGCAAAATCTAAACCATTTAGTTGCTTTGCAGAACATGACAAAGAGCAGTTCCTAACTATTGTTAATGTGCCATGGTTATAGATAATACCTCATTTCGATGAAAAATCAGTATATATAGGGTGATTCATTATAAGGTTTGGTTTTTGATCCCAAATAAAAGGCATAAGACTCCGTCGTAGACGGTCCCAAGTCCGCTTGAGAAAGGAAGAGGGAACCCTTTTTTTCCCCAACCCATAGCTTCCATGATTCCTCATCCCGAATCCCCCAATTAAATGGTAGTAAATGCTCTCGGGGTCACACATTGGGTTTACTGGTTCCCCAATAATGGGATATTAAATGCCGAGAAATGCTGATAACTGTAAATACATCTACAGCTCTGCTACTGAATTCTTCTTACACCTCCTTTGTGGGGACAAAAGAGGGTGAAGATGAATTTTCCGCGCCTGATAACGGAATCGACGTAAAAACCACACCGCCGGAATCGAGGTTAGGCGACGGGCTAACTCCCCCTCCCTGGAAAACCTTAAAATGTTTCGAAAACTGCAGTTACGCCTCGGAATGGGTTGAACTCACGGCAACGACCTCGCAAACGAAAAAAGGACTATAGCATTGGCTCCTGGAATGTCAAATCGCTCAATTACCCTAGCGCTGTTAAGGACCTTTTACAACAGGCCAGTGAATATCAATTAAAAATACTGGCAGTCCAGGAAACGAATTGGACTGGAAACGACATTCAAGACATGAAATCGCACACAATACTCAAAAGTGGAAAACGAGAATTTCGAGTGACCTTCAATGTGGATAGGGAGTTCAAATCGCACGTTATTGATTTTAAGGCAGTCGATGAACAGTTGTGTGCGATCCGTGTAAAAGCGAAATTTTTCAAAATTTGGCTGATAAATGTTCACGCCCCGACCGAAGAAATGGACGAAGAAACGAGGAAAACGTTCTACAATCACCTGGATAGACTGGTCGACTCATGGCCTACAAACGACACAAAAATACATCCAATATAGTTGGCTCGTCACCAAGGACTTACTCTTCTGATATGATTCAGTCTTATTCTCAGACATCGACTTTCTCTTCAAATGATATACACTTGGAGAGACAAATTTCCACTGAAACTCAGACCGCTCAGAGTAATGCGATGCGAAATTCTCCTCTGATTGAACCGATAATTGCACCTGTTAATAGCCTCTCCCAAAAAGCTTCTGTACAATCAACTACACTAACACCTTACTCAAATTTTGTCCGTGGTGATACGTTGGCTCCGTCTTCTGAGGGTATAATCCTTGTTCCGTCAGTTTCAGACACTCCGATCTCTACTATCAATGTCAGTCACCTAGACCCACTAAACCCACCTCCTGTGAAGTTGGCTACAGATATGAAGGATAATCTTGAGAGTAGATATCTACTTTCTAGACTTAGGGACCACAAATTGTTTGATTGCTTTCGACTTTATATTGCTTACATGCACAAAGCGCCTGAATCAACCTGTTTCGATGGTAAAACCAAAATTAATCTCAAAATACTAATTCAGTAAGAAGGCCTGCCTATTGAGATTAAGCCATTACGCCATCTATTTGTAAAATATCACGAGCAGCTCGGACTTTCTGCTGACCTAGTAAAAAATGATCTGGAAACATACTCTTTGCATGGGAGATCTAAGCATGTCTCTATGCTCCAAAAAGCAAGAATAGAGTTTAAAAAATATCATTCCTAATACTAACTTACCATTGAATGGTACTAAACACTTTTACCATAATTATAGCGGTATGAAAGCGAAAATAAATAAATTATACCTTGATGCTAAGTCCTGCCATTTTAATGTATTAACGTTCACCAAAACCTAGCCACATGATGGCTACATAAACGAAGAAATTCTAGACAGTAGCTGGTGTAGTGAATTAATAAGTTTCAAAAGTCCGTAAAGGAATGCAGCGATGTTCTGCTGCCTCGGCAGAAGAAGATGGAGATATCTGCCGAGAATGCCCTCGTCTGGGGATGCGTGAATGCGCTGGCAGGCTAGCATTGCGGTGTCGTGGGGCGGGTTCATTTCCCCAGCACGAGGACCCACTGCAAAAAAATTCGCACTCACGAATTCCTTGTGGTCAAACTAAAACGAGGCGACCGAAGTCGCAAAAAGGGTAGGTAACTACACCGAGAGAAAAAGGACTTGTTCCGAGAACAAGTGGAACATGTAAAAAGGGGCGGACTTTGGGTAACTTCGTCGTTACCCGACGAAGCTCATGGCCCACAAATGAGAGAAGGGCAACCGGGTGGTGATGGAGCCCCTTCGCACCCACCCAACCGGATTTAAATCCATATTTGTTGCAGTGGCCAGGTGTCCCTCTTCTGAGTGGAAAACTCATACAACTTGACTTGTATAAACTTTCCCATCAGAAGAGGAGTACCCCGGTGATCAATTTATGCCATAGAGTTATGCTATTCGATTGCATAACTCTATGTCATAAAGAGGCACTCTGCTTGGGCCACTCAACCCGCGACGTCACCTGAAACAAAGAAGGATTAGCTATGTACCCGGCGGCTGGCTCATGTTTGGTAGTGATAGCCTGCCATCGTCCCGGGTCCTATACCCGGTCAGAGTTCCATAGAAATGAAAAGACCGAAGGTTTTCAGGTTCTAGCAATTCATTATTTTATTCTAAAACATTCATGAAAATTCCCAATGTAACAAAAATTATGCATTTCTTAGATTTTTATGTTTCCTTTAGTATATATATATACTATATATATTTGTTTCTTTTTTTTTCTCTTTATACAAAAAAAAATGCGATCGTGTCTTCTAGTTAGTGTTTGAACAATTAGTTTGTCATTGCACATTAAATAAGTTCGAATATTTACTTCCCATAAGAAAACTGAAATTCCAAATTATTAAAATATTGATGTAATAATAAACCCTTTTGGCTGGTATTCAGAATGATGACTTAAATTTAACAAGTTGAAAAAAAGGGCTATTAGTGATATATTTGAGCGATTTTATTTTTATTTTATTTAGAAAAAAAATAAGGGTACTTACCCACATGGTCCGTCGAGCGCTCGATGAAGAATGCGGGTGTCCTCTAAAACTTTCATTAATTCCTTAGCAAAACAATACATTATAAATCTATATCACACTTAGAGCAAGAGTTGCGGCACGATCACTTGAAGACTTAAATAAAATTGAGATAGTTCACTTTTGAGAATTTTCCGCAAATCGCACTTGTAAAACAAAGCCTTTATTCCAATTAACATTCTATTATTATGTATAAGACCTCCTGACCATGTAAGCTACTACGTATTGCAATTGGAAGCTAACTCGGAGATAATTGTATTAAATTCCGGGCGCATCAACACACACCGAATGAACTACTTTTATTTTATTGCCATTGAAGATGCGACACCGATTCATAGACGATTTTCTTCTCGGACAGGGAATGATACGCACTACACTTCCAGTCAGTGTCTGTTACATGCAAAACCTTTTCTAATCCTTTTTTTTTCTTTTTTTTCACTGATTATTGCGTCTCTTTCGGAATTTCCATGTGCAACTATTCCACAAAATACAAATTAGTCAAATCACTTTCATTTTCGCTGCTCCTCGACTTGAACAAAACAATCAACCAGTTGTTACACACACCCACAAGCAAAAATGAGCGCTTTCACAAGCTTCGCACACTCGGAAACGTAAAGCTCCGACAAAGTGGCAATCGTACATTTCCTTATAATGAAGACCAGAACACATTCGAATCCAAGAATTTTCCTATCGCAATTGGATCTTTTCCTCTTCAGGAATCAGATACGATGCTTCTCTTCGAGTGGAGATGAGGGAAAGTTGGGACGTACCGTAAATCGCGGAATCGCTTGACAGACCACTATTTCCAAAAATATGAAAAGCTTGGCACCGCCTTTATTGCGTAAACTTAACGCGTTAAATCGTTTTAACCGTAAGTTAGGCATGAGCTTATGTCCGAACAGTATGAGTAGATGAATGCTTTCTTGGTTTAACTCAAAGTTGATAACGGGAAAATAAAAACCGCCGGCCGACAATGTTGACCATTCTCGCGTATGTCAGCTATTTTTACGGGTGGATCTGCTGTTCGTGGTGTTTTAATTATCTTAGCTCGCGCATCTTCTAGCCATTTTTGAGTGTTATTTGTGGATTCTGGAACATTGAGCATTTCCGTTTCAGTAAGATGATCGTACTTGGGCGACAGATCGATATTCGTCAATATATTTTCTCGCCATCTGGATCATATGACCGAGTTGATCGAAAGCTTCTTGTTGGCCTTCGTATTCTTGTTGGCGTGTTTTGATTGGGTCAGTTTGTGAAAGTACAAATTGTTATATGATCTGTATAGTAATTGTGTGTGTTTTTTTTTTATCTTCTTGTTCGATGTTTTGAAAACATATGAGCTGTACTGTACAGTGTACATTTCCTAGTTTTTTTGTTTTACCATACGATACTCACGTACGATCGTAACAAGCTCATATGTTTACACATAATCTTACATGTCTGCGTTAATATTTTCATAATTTTTATCGTAAGCAACAAACGATTAGTTGGAGAGACAAAAACGCACTAAATCAATTATTTGGTCAAATCAGATTTTAAAATTGCAAGTTTCTGGTGAGAGAAAGGTGGGAGGAAAAACAAATTCGCAAAACATCATATAATATATGATCAAATTGAGGAATGTTCAAGGTGTTAAAAGTAGTTTTTTTTTTTTTTTTAATGCAAACGTAAAAATCGCCATTCCTCTTCTCTGATTTGAAGAAAGCGATCCTCCTGTTCTTCAAATTGTGTCGAACAAATGTACAGAGGGGAATATGATTCGGTTAATGGTCTGGCATAACTAAACTGTTACTTAAATCAAATTATCTGATTTTTTGCTTTAGATGCATCTTGATTTGACGGACCACCAGATGCATTTAAATTGCTTTGCGAGAAATTTAAGCTTAATGCCTCGATAAGCGGATGCCAACTGTTTGGACTTGGCTGTGGTGGGCTTTAAAAATTAAAAATCTATCAAAGAAGTGGTCGTGTTTTAATCAACACACTGTATTTACTAATTAGAAATTTCTTTTACACCGTGAAAGGAAAGAAAACTACGTGAAAAATCCTTTTTTTCTCGGGGCGTACGAAAGCCGCCACAACCTTACCTGCTCGATTACTACACTGGACCATTTATAGAACTGATCGTGACTACTCATCCACAGGCCTAACCAAAAGTGGCGGAGTGTTGATTGCGATCAAAAGTTCCATGGCCTCTGAAAACGTTGATACTACCTCCTATAAAACTTTTGAACATAAGGTGGTTCGAATACGCTTAGAAAAGTGGTTTTTATACATAGGGGTATTTTACATTTCACCAAAATCTGACGAAACCTACTACGAGAAGGTATATGAAATTATAAATTCTATTGCTGCATCTCTAGAGGAACATGATCAAATTATAATTTTGGGAGACTTTAACCGCCCTAATTTATCTTTTACTCCTGATGAAACTGATAACCATCTTCTATCAGTAAACCTCTCAAATACCATCGATCTTAATCTAATCAATGCCTTTTATGGTAATGACTTACAACAAGTATCACTGACTCCCAACCAAAACGGAAACTGGTTGGATCTTATTTTTACCAATACTTATGACGATGTTGGGGTAAGTCCAACCAATGACAAAAAGAACCTTTTCTCTAACACACGAAGCCATTTTGCTTCTCCGGTTGAACTTTCCATATCTGATGTAGCTTTTTCCCGAACGTACAATGACTGTATTGTATTTGATTTCTTAAATGCTGATTATAATAGCATTAAATTTTATCTTGCCAATATTGATTGCAACTATCTTTCAAGTTTAGATTTAGAGGAAGCAGTCTCTTCATTCTATAAAACAGTCTTCGAATGCATTGAGACTCATGTTCCTAAAATAAAGAAAAAACCCAAAGTTTTCGAGCCCTGGCTTGATTGCGACCTTCGACATCTGCGGAATCAAAGGAACAAGCTCTATAAATTAATGAGATATAACAACTTTGACACAAGCGTTAAGATTAAATATGATGAGCTAGCTATGGAATTCACTATAAGATCTCGCGAAGATTATGATCAATACATCAATTCAACCGGGGAAAATATTATTCGTAATCCCAAACAATTTTCCAATTTCTTAAAAACCAAGCAAAAAGCCACAGGATTTCCAACATCAATGTATAACGGTGATAGCAATTCAATTTGCTCTCAAATTTTATGCGGCCTTTTTGCTGAGCATTTGCAAGAGCCACCAATTCTTCTAGTATACCAATTTGCCATTCAACGACAGCACAATTCATTGATGAAATGAGTTTGTCAAGTGAAGATATCGTAAACGCTATTAAAGAACTTGATATTAACAAGGGACCTGGACCTGACTCTCTTCCATTGAGATTTCTTTTTGAGTGTGTACGTCAAATCTCTTCTCCTCTGTTTATTCTATTCAACGCATCTTTATCGCGAGGGGCTTCTCCAACTGTTTGGAAGTCTTCTCATTTGACTCCGATTTTCAAAAATGGCGATAAGCAGTCTATAACAAACTATAGAGGTATTGCGATACTATCAGCTTTCCAAAGTTGTTCGGAAAAATTGTTTGTGATAAGCTTACCACGTTAGTTGATCCACGTTTAAACGAACAGCAGCATGGTTTTCGCAAAGGTTGATCAACTACCACTTACCTAATGCTTCTTACCCCAACTATTATCTGCGAAACGGAAAAAGGTAACCAGATTGACGCTGTTTCCAAAGCTTTTGATCGAGTCGATCATGGAATTTTGATCTCCAAATTTCTGAAGTTCGGCATCTCTGGGTCCTTACTGAGTTGGATTGCATCATACCTAAATAATCGAACACAGTTTGCAAAATTCCAGGGCACTTTTTCAAGAGAAATTATTGCCCCTTCTGGAGTACCACAAGGTAGCCACCTGGGTCTCCTTTTATTCAACATCTTTATTTCCGACTTTTCTGAAATTTTAAATGACGTACCTTATCTTCTGTATGCTGACGACCTCAAAATATACCACACCGTCAATTTCGATTCCAAAGCTATTTTTCTGCAAGCCAAAATAAATTCATTATTGAAATGGTGTAACGATAACAGGCTTTATCTAAATGTTGGAAAGTGTTATGTTATAAGCTTCTTGAGAAAAAATTCAGTATTTGAGCACATTTATAACTTGAATGATTCACCACTTCAAAAAGTTGACAAGATCTCAGACCTGGGCGTTCTGTTGGACAGAAAGTTGAATTTCCATTCTCAATACGAAACAATTCTTACTCGAGCATGTAAGCAGCTCGGTTTCATAAAACGTTGCGCCAAAGAATTCAAAAACCTATGGGCCACCAAAACTCTATACACCTCATTTGTTCGCCCCCTCCTTGAATATGGTTGTACTATTCGGAATCCATGCTTTGGGAATCACAACATCCGCATTGAATCTGTGCAGAAACCGTTTACTCTTTGTGCCTTGCGTGATGCTTATGACCCAAGAGACTTTGCTAACTTCCCACCTTACCAGCAAAGATTAAATATTTTGAATCTTTCCTCGCTCTCATCTCGAAGAACTATCTTAAATTCTTGCTTTGTTTTGAATGTAATCAATAAGATAGTAAATGTTGCATCACTATCAAGCAAAATCACGTTCAAAGAAACGATTAAATATACTAGGAACCCTCGTCTGCTTCATGAAGACCAACATAAAACCACCTACGCAGACAACGATCCAATTAATAGGTGTTGCAAGATCTTCAATTCTATGTGTGAACATTACTCTTCTTCTATCTCAATACATAACTTCAAAAAAAAAGATTACTGACGCATTAAAATAAGTTATTGTTAAATATATATTTACTTTTTTGTGATTTGTTTAGATATAAGTACTTTTTTGTGATAACCTTGTGATTTCAACGCTAAGGTTTGCAATGAGCTATCCCATCGGAGAATGACTGGAGGATATAGCCTCCACGATGAAACAAATGACAACGGCCAGCGCCTGATTGACTTTTCATACAGCAGAAATCTAGTCATACATTCGACTTGCTTCCCACATCGACGAATTCATAAAATGACCTGGGTATCACCGGATGGCAACACACAAAATCAGATCGATCATGTTCTGATCCAACGTTGGGCGTCAAGCATACTTGACGTCCGTACATACCGGGGAACCAATTGTAACTCAGATCATTACTTGATCAAATTAACCTATCGATGTCGTATGTCAAAGGCATACTCAGCGAAGACCAACCTGCTACGAAAATTTGACATCGAACGGCTTCAAACGGCGTCTGGGGCCGAAAATTTCACGAAGACCCTCGACAACCAGCTGGGTCCCATCTTATCGTTAAAGACGAGCAACGAGCTCTGGATGGAAGTGAAAGCGGCTATTAGGACCGTGCCAGAACAGACGATCGGACATCAAGCCCGGCGCAAGAGGAATGATTGGTTCGATAATGAGTGCCAGAATGCGTTGAATAAAAAGGATCAGGCATACAAAGAACACGTAGGTAGGAAAACCAGGACGAAGGGAGAACACTATGAAAATCTCAGAAGAGCAGCGAATAAGATAATTAGGATTAAGAAAAGAAAATACTATGAAGAACAGTTGAGGAGTATAGATGTAAGTTTAGCGAATAACAACACAAGACAAGCATACAAAGTAGTGAAAAGCCTGAAACGTGGTTATTAGCCCAGAACCACGATCTGTTGTGATGACATCGGCAATATCATCGCTGATGAAACCAAGATTAAGGAAAGATGGGCATAATATTTTAAGGATCTCCTTAATCCTCCGCACAGTTCCAGAACATCGGAGCCTATTCGGCTCGACTTGTATAATAATGTACCTTGCATATCAACAGGTAGCTTCCGTGTGACGTGTGTCAGAGTCAAATTGAATAGCAATGGGGAGAGCATATCTCCCTGCTTTAGTCCGATATTTGTGTCAAAGGCATCGGTGAGTTGGTTATTGATGCGGACTTGAGAGGTCGTCGACGTCATTATTATTTTGGTAAGACGGACTAATTTGGCTGGGATGCCAAACGAAAGCATTATTTGATACAGTATGTTACGATCGATACTACTACTTGCTTAAAGTCAACGAAAATTTGGAGCACTTCTATGTTGAGCGATGGGTCCTGAGGCGTATAATTAAAGCGAAGCTAGACGGGGACCAATGGTGAATTCGATACTACCATGAGTTGTAGAAATGGACTTTATTTGAGTACATGTTGTCCATTATTATCTATGACCTTTTGCCATTTTTGGGTAGAGCCGTTATTCCGTATGTAGGTTTATCGGCGAAAAACTTAGCCAAGTGATTTTCACAGTCCCCTCCCTGAATTTCTGTTCATTAAGGAAGTTTTGTAGAGACCGAAACAAATATTAGTCAGATGGCGCAATGTCTGGACTATACAGTGGATGCATCAAAACTTCCCAGCCAAACTCTGTCAATTTTTGCCGGATCATCAAAGATGTGTGTGGTCTGGCCTTGTCATAATGGAAGACACGACCTTTCTATTGATCAATTCTGGCCACTTTTCTGAATTGCTTGTTGCATTCTGGTTAATTGCTGACAGTACAGAGCCGAATTGAGTGTTTGACCAGGCTCTAGCACCTCATGATAAACAATTCCCTTCCAATCCCACCATACACACAGCATAACTTTATTTGTGTCAATCCTGGCTTTGAAGTCGTTTGTGATGATTCACATTTTTTTGACCATAATCTCTTTCGAACGACACTTTCGTATCTTACCCATTTTTCATCGCCTGCAATGATTTACTCCAACAGTGGCTCGATTTCATTGCGTGTTATTAGAATTTCACAAATGGAAATTCGGTCGATCAAATTTTTTTGTGTTAATTCATGCGGCACCCAAACGTCAAGCGTCTTTGTGTATCCAGCCTTATGCAAATGGTTCAAAACTGTTTCATCTCCTTAGCAATGTCTTGGCTGCTTATGTGTCGGTCTTCTTCAATTTTTTAATATGAATTTATCGACTTTCCCAGTGATTGGTCGAACTGAGCGAAGTGCGTCTTTGACATCGAAATTTCCAGAACGAAAGCGAGCGAATCATCTCTTGGCTGTGGCTTTTGATAAAGTATCTTGACGGTAGACACCACAAATTTTTTCACGAGCCTGTAATGCATTCTCACCTTGATCGTAGTGATATTGTAAAATATAACGAATTTTGTCAGAAATTTCACTCATTTTTAAATGAATACAACTTTTGACACGAATGATGAAATACAAAACTGTCCGTGTGAAAAGTGTAGACTGAAATGTGACGTTTCAAACCCATGTCAGTTTGACGCAATCTGATTTGTATTGCTCGATATCTAGATATCTAACAACGAGTACCATCTATTGACAAAAAAGGCTCGATACTTTTTGTACTATCCAATATATATATATATATATATATATATATATATATATATATATATATATATATATATATATATATATATATATATATATATATGCAGGCATATGTTTTTATACATATGAACATAAAGTGAACTCCGCAATTAATCTCAAGAGATTTACTTTAAAAAGATCCTTCTTAACCGTATCACTCGTTCACGTTAATTCGATACCCATCGCCTGAAAATGATGTCCTATAGTTAAATGAAAACTCGACTATTTATTTTCATGTTCATCTTTAAAGTTATGATCAGTTATAGAAGATCGCTATTTTCGTCGGTCTATAGTATGGAAATCACCTGAGCTTATTTTGTAAAATATTAACTGGTAAGTAATAAATCAACTTTCAAATGGCGATTAACTCTATAATTTGCAAACATGCAGTCCTCACTATTTCTTCGGGGAATTTTCGAAATTCTATGTGTAACGTTAACGTCTAAGGATGTACGAGTAAGTAGAATCTTTTAATAAGTTCATCAGTAGGTGAAAAATGAATGTGAAAGAAAAAACATGAAATTTTCCCCATTGAAATTGCTCTAAATCGTTATTCCCGGTAGAAATGATTGATTAAAATGTATCGTTTATGCAGAAAATTAAGTATGCTGATCATTTTTAGCATCCGTCAACAATGGGTTGGCTATCTACATCAAATCCTTGAAGAGTGTAAAATAATTGGCATTGTTTGTACAAAAGATTAGTAAAATTCATATAAATATACCATATTGAACTCTTAATATCTGCAGGGTCCTTGAAAGGTTCACAATTCTGTGCTGAAATTCAGTAAAAACCTGCTTGTATACGTCGATCAGTTATGCTGAAAATTCGGGGTAAAAGTCGGAAATTCTGTAGTTTCAACGGTAAAAGTTCTTTACCGTTATTTTTTCTTGTACTTTAAATGCGATCTAACAAAAAGTAAGACGTATCATTTGCCGAAAACAAGACTTTTCTATCTGTCACCGTTCAAAAGTTATGGGTGAACATACATAAAAGTAAGAAACAACAAAAATATGCGTGGTAAACTGATAACCTTCTTTCCTTTGGAAGTCGGTTAAAAAATACTAAAAACAATAATTCTCATACTGGTCGTAATTTGTAGATATTGAAGCAATTTAGAGCAGACACGAAACAAAGAATTAAGATGACCGAATGCGCAAGTAATACTCTGCAACAGCAATAGCAGTGACAGCAGCAGCCTTCATCTCAAAATAGACTTGCAGCCACAACAAAAGATGATAGGGCAGCGAAAATGCAGCAATAGCAACGATAGGTTTGAGTCGACGATAAATGTATAAATTTAAACAACCGCTGATGCTTACACGCACAAGAAACGAGGCAAAGTTAAAGAAATCCCGGTGGATGCGAGGTGTAATGGAACCTTAAGGTGATGGTCACCGGATCTTTTTCGATAGTCGAGCTTTGCGATGTGGTAATAGTGGCGCAACAGAGAGTCCAGTTATTGTTGGTTTTCCTTTTATTTTTTCGATATTGGGAGCTAAACAAGTGGAGTTCAACGAGTAGAGTTCAGCGACTTGTTGCGGAATTTCTAACCAACTGGTGCATTCGAGTTAGGAGGAGGAAAATTGTTAACAGCGGTATTAGGAGTGGAAAATATCTGGCAGCGTCAACCTCTTAGGGGCTTTTTTTCTACGACGCATAAAAATTCTACAATTAGATGTCAGTTCATTTGTATATTGTAATTTGTGCTGGTTTGAGACGAGAATTAGTTAAAAGGAAGTGTGATAACCTCGCTCTTGGCACCCTGCGCCACTGGCGCCGATCAGGCGATTCATATACCCTACGCCACTGACGTCTATGGTTTGTGAGTGACTTTTAAACTAATTGCTGTCACTGAACCATGGCTTGACGTGTGTCTAAAAAGAAAAAAATGAAACCGGAGCGTATCATGTCCGGCTTGTGCTGGCCTTCAGTTTCACGTTGTCCCTGAGTTCCGTTGGCTCTGATCCCAGCTCTAAGATTTTCAGTGCCAGTGGCAGCAGCCCCATTCACTCGATGCTTCCTGGATATCATCCCTGATTTCTGATGACAGCGCCTCCACACTCACATTCTCTGTCACAAACTAGTATCCTGCACGCTTTCCACGATAAGCCGTAGCTTTTTAAGCCATACAAGTAAGTTCGATAACAGCTAGATATAATACAGCTCACTTAAAAGTTCTGAACTCAGCGAATTCTCACCAACTGCAGCATCCCCAGTACCCGCAAAAGAAAAACTTTTTGCTGCCAAACGACCGCGTAGCAAAGATGATGAGCCTCCGTGTCATGTGGAACACATGCTGAATTCGGAACATCGTCAGCGGCCAAGAAGCAAACCACAAGTAATAATTCAAGCTACGTACCTACCACCAAAATAACATCAACTACAACAAATACTGCATCAAAATCTCTGTCGAATAAAGGCACCACAAACAGTAACGAAGGATCAGTACGACAGAAAACAACGTCAGATATGGCGTCCGAAAGCAGGAGGAGTTTGCATCATAATGCATTGATCAGAAAATTGAAAGGCAATGAAACTTTACTTTAAAAGCTCCTGGTGCAATATGAAGGTGAAATATATCGTATGTCGTAATGAGCGTACTTTAGAGTCAGCAAGGAAGTACGTTCGTATGTAAATCTCATTTTTTTTTTGCTCATTCATGATACCCTTACGTTTGAGTATATAAATGCTGTTCTTAAGAGCCATTGTAAGATAGTCTTTTATTGGACCCTTGCAGCGTACGTGTGTTCCGGTCAAATATATTGGGGTAACATTTTTGGGAAAATGTTATACCGAAGAATGTGTGAAGTCCACCCATAGGTGTTTTGCTCGAGTTCTGACGAGCCGCGTTTTCGCTTGGCGGCTCAATCAGGGTTCTGGGCAAAGCAAATAGCACCTGCGCCCATCTATGAACGAGCTTTTTTATTCCGTCCAGGTAGCGAAAATCGGAGCCTATAAATATTTCCGGAGAGTTTTCATTGGCCCATCAACTCCTGATGAAGCTTGTTTCCGAAAGGATAATAAACTGCTGGGCATCGATGAAATTCCAGAGGGGCTCATTAAATGTGGTGGCAGCGGTGTTCAAAAAGCTATCCACAAAGTCATCCAGCACATTTGGTAACAAGGATATATGCCAAGCAAGTGGAGCCAATCAATTTCAATATATTTTCTACCCACAAAAAAAGGAGACAAGCTACTGTACGAAAATTATAGAGGATATCACTACTTTGTACAATGTACAAAAAGTTTTCAAAGATGTTAGAAAATAAAATCAGATCATATGCCAACAGTACTATTGAAGAGTACCAAGGCGGCTTTATAGATCAACGACAGACCAATTGTTCAAAATGCTTGAAAAATGCTGGGAGCTCAACATAAACGTAAACAAATTTTAATTGACTTTAAGCAAGCATACGATAATATTGATCGTAACGTACTGTATCAAATAATGTTTTGTTTTGGTATCGCAGCTAAACAGTCCATTCTACCAAAATGACAATAATGTTGACAACCTACTAAGTCCGCATCGATAACCAACTCACCGATTTCTTTGACACATATTTTAGACTAAAAACAAGAAGGTAGGCTGACCCGATTGCTATTCAATTTAGCTCGGGAATATGTCAGAGCAAAGCTATCTGTCGATGCAAGAGGTATATTATTGTATAAGACGAGCCAAGTGTGGCCTATGCGGATGACATCAATATTTTTGCATGGTTATTACGAGTAATGACCGCCAAAGAACTTTTCCTGAAACTCGACAGTGAAGCGAAACTAGTAGAACTACAAATGAGAATATAATGGGCTCTTTCACACGGGAATGGTAAAAACCCATATCCAAACAGGTCTCGCGCTTACGCCCTTATGTTTACACGTTGCATAGTTCAGCCAACCTTTTTTTGTATACGATACACGTCTTGCGAGTGTATGTGTCAAAAGGATCACTTGATCGTTAAACGTCGTGCGGACAACATGAAAGCGAAGACAGAGAGATAAGCGATTGAGAATTGATGTTTTAGCCTTGAATTGTGCACTAGGTAACAAAAGCTGGAATGAAAAATGTATTTTATGATTGTTAAAGTTTGTCGATTCAAACTTCTATTGGATTTATTAGAACCTCCGTGTTTTTCCGCTTTCTGAAAAATTTATTCCAAATTTGAATATCCATTTAAGTCGCATATTTTTCTTGTTGTGTTGTCAACTTATATTATAATGCGATTCTATGAAGATTATGCGTACTGTTAATTTTCTATGGATTTACAATAGGCAATTTAACTTTATTGAAATCGAGATATTCGTCGTGTTGTTTCCTGAAATTGAACATGGCCTTCGCTTTTATAAATTTATTGAATAACGCGTAGCTTCTCGCGTCAACGCATCCATTTTTGCACGCAAATTAAAGAAAGGCAATCGTTTCATGACGACTACCTTCTTCACCGAATGTTCAATTCGGAATGATCACCGGCGTTTGTGTATCAATTTCCCCCACCAAATGATCAACAAAATGCGTTTGTGTATGTGCGTTACGCTCGTTCACCCTACAAAATGTTGGCTTGTTTTTACCATCAGGTCCCCTCAATGCCTCTCACTCTTCTTGCCCATATAACCTGTTTAACGCTCACTTTTAACGCTGCGTCTGAAAAAGCCCAATAATAGCTCAGGACGTACTCGATGAAAATACCTCAAATATACATCACACTTGGCGAAAACAATATCGGGGTGAGTTTGTGTGTTTAGGCAACAAAATGACGAGAACTACTAATAAAAGAGATGAAATACGCCGAAGAATACAACTCGCAAATAAAGATTTTTTATTCAATTCTGACAATCTTGAAAACTAGCTACATACACACGAAAACAAGTTCCAGGTATCTATGATAAGATCTGTGCTACGCTATAGGAGTGAAACATGGACCCTAATTGAAGCATCCACAGACACATTGAACACCTTCGAAAAACGGGTCCTGAGGTGAACAATTTGATTGAAGCTAGACGAGGACCAATGGCGCATTTGAAACAACCATGAGCTGTATTCAATTTTTGACGATCTGATGGTCTCAACGAATGTAAGACTACGGAAGCTACAATGAGCTGATCACGTGAATCTTATAGACGAAAACGGCTACCCCATAAAGTGATCGTTGGAAGAACTGAAGGGTGGAGACCAGTGAGGAAACCGAGGAGACGCTGGTCTGACTCCGTCAACGAAGACAACTGTAGGATGCGCTAGATAGACCAAGAAAGTTGGAGGCACTTGCTGCAGGAAGCTACTTCCCAAAAGGGGCTGTAGTGCTTCGCAGAAGATGAAGAATGTTGGGCTTTGAGTACCAATAAGAACGGATTCTCCATTTTAATTAAGCTTGCTAAACGACACTTAATCACACCAGCAAGCCCTATTTATTCAGAAAGACTTTTTCAGAGGCAAGTTTAATGTATGTAAAAAACGCAATTAAATTGATCCCAATAACGCAGGATAACTCGTTTTTTGCACCACAATCTCTCCTTTTGGACATTCGAAAACCCTAACCAATTAACTTCAACATTATTTGACTGATTTTTGCCAACTTTTTTATTAATGTATATCAAGTGTGTTTTGCGTTTGAAAAAACAAATTAAAGTTCGATTATTTTGAAGACTATAGTTTTTATTAATTGAAAGTTTATTCTAGACAACTATTCACCGAACGTCGAATAATATTAGCTATTATTCGGTATTCGACGAATAACAAAAAATATCGAGTAATGTGCCGAATACCGAATAATAGCTAGTATTCGCGGCATCTGTAATGAGTATTAACATTTCAAAAACTTTTCTCTAACAATTTAACCTGTTGAATGAACACAATTGTGGTCGGTATTGATTAAAATTTAATAAGTTTTTTTCACTCTTATGGACCGCAAATAATCAAGTTTAAAATAAAATACAGGTAAAACCAGTGTTCAATTAGATTAATTTAATTAACACTTCAGATGTTACAAACGCATTTTATTCTAAACGATACTTATGCATTTCGGTCAGTATTGCCGACCATCTTCAGCGCTAGACGCGAAACTACTAGTGAAACAATTACAGCAACAACAAAGACATTAGCCAATAACAGTTAATTGTAACATATATGATTCATGATTAAATTAAATATAAATTGCCGATCTATTGTCAATATTACACAAAAGTTCTGTTATGTTATTTCAACATATGAGTTTTGATAATCGAACTAATAAAGTTAACCGTTGATATATATTATCTAGCCAAATTCAATAATTTGAATTTATTTGGCTATTGTCGATATTTACTTAATCGTCCGTTATTAATATGCATGAATGGATATGCATATGCGCATACGCGGCGAGTTTCCGCGGATAAGTTACACTTTTTAATTATTTAAAGTTATTAACTAACGGTCCCGTGTAGCGCCTTCCTGGGTTGTTCAAATCTAATGCATGTACAACAATACCTTTATTTACGTCTTTGTTCTTGATGTATCTTTCGTGTTCTAGGAAGGCACTACATGGGACCGTTAGATATAGTTTTAAATTATTAAGAAGTGTAATTAATCCGCGAAAACTCGGCGCATATGCATCTCTATTCATACATAAAACGGACCATTTAGTAAATATTGACAATAGCCCAATAAATCCAAATTTATTTAATTTGACTAGATAATACATATTAACGGTCAACTTTATTAGCTTTTGCATCAATTATCAAAACTCATAATATGTTGAAATAACATAGCGGAACTTTTATGTAATATTGACAATAGACCGGCAATTTATATTTAATTTAATCCGACTGAATCATATGTTACATAATTAACTGTTATTAGCTAATGTCTATGCTTTTGTTGTAATTGTTTCACTAGTAGTTTCGCGTCTAGCGCTAAAGATGGTCGACAATACTGACCGAAATGCATAAGTTTCGTTTAGAATAAAATACATTTGTGACATCTGAAGTGTTAATTAAATTAATGTAATTGAACACTGGTTTCATTTTATTTTAAACTTGATTATTTGCGGTCCATAGGGATGAAAAAATAATTAAATTTTAATTAAGCATTAACACTGTTGATAATACATGTTCGAGTTTTTAAAACAAATTTTTTCTTATTTTTATTTCAGTCATCAAATTTTCTGTATAAATTTTGACCGAAAGGAAATTTGAATTTATTGACCAATCATGAGCAAAAACTCATTTAAAATATTATGTAATAGCAAATAGTAATTGATACTATTTAAATAGTACGTACTACAATCCCCTGCCGCTATCACAAAACAAATCCTTTATTTTACGATCGCAAAATATTGCCGTGATAGCGTAATATATGGAGCTTGAGGGCATTAACCGATACAATAGAGAAACTTTTGCATTACATGATAACACAGATGTGAATGCGTCAACAAAGCAAAGTCATTATGCACTTTTGAACCATATGCATAATAGCTATTTCCCGCCCATCATTGTGGATTCATCAAAGTAGAACAAATTTCATTTATTGTGGCTTTCAATTTATTATCAGCATCAGTATCATTACCTTGAACGCAGAGAGCTTTGATTAAGCTTCAATTTTAAGATTTTTTCATGGTTTCTTTTTATTCATTTCTTGTTATCAGTAACGTACAAGTGCATATTACGTAATGGACAACATGCGTAACAACTTCATGATTGAGAACTAATGCTTTGTTTATTTTATTTGTTTTGGTCACATATTGTAATACGAAAAGAAACAATTATAACAAAATGTTACTTTTGCTGATTTAAAAAAAAAACATCAAAGAAAATCAATAAATATGTTTGTATTTATTGGTCATATACTACATTTCATTGAAGTACGAGCATTATAATACGATTAGATTAGAATTAAAATATGTATATACATTGTCATACTGACTCATGACTGATACAAATTATGTAAAATTCAACTCAATTTTCAAATTAAGTGAACCTTTTTAACAGGTCATTGAAAATCGGTTGCATTTGTTTCGAGTACGAGTATAAATTTGATAGACTTATAGTATTTAATCAATTATTTGCTTATGTATATTTTCAATGATATATTAAAATGAGGTGTTACCTTTCTCATTGTTTATGTATTTATGATGATCGATGTCATCCACAATTATGTTTCTCGAATTCAGTCATCAAAACATAAAAAAATCCCAGAAACGCCCCGCAAGCATTCCTATAAAAGTTTATGAACACGGACAACACATCACTAATTCTATTTGGTAATTGAGACATTTTTTTCACACACAAACTATACGCTCTCTAACCAAATGTATCCCTAACAACCACTTGGAAGATCGTAAACCAGTAAGTAAGACATACTTATAGCTCTTTGCCAAAGTTAATGGCAACAAATGATTCTAAAAACAACCAGAACTAACTGATTTCACGGTAATTATTTAGTCCCTTTATCTTCTTTATGCATACACAGCACTTGACATTAATATTTCACTTCATCGTCGCCTCCAGCCCACCAAACATTAACGATAGAGTAACCACTTCTCTCTCTCTCTCTCTCTCTCTCTCCCTACTTCGTTCTAACAAAAATACGATAGGAATCTCAGTCCACGTAGTATAGTGGCTAGAGAACGCGCTCGTAAACCAAACGTCCCTGGTTTGAGCCCCATTGGTGGCAACAATATTTGTTTTGAGTGATTCATCGGACGGACTATAAGCCCGTTTAGTTATGATGCGGACTGTTTTAAAATCAAAACATGTTGCAGCTCGGTGGACAAACTTGTCCAAAGCTCGGTACTGACCTCGAGGGCTGATATATTCGATCAAGATAATGAGATACTCTAACTGTCTCTAAGCAAAAGTCCGAAAGTGGCTATGGTGCCAAAGCAAAAAAAAAGTAGAAGTCTCAATAGCCCACAAATAAACACCGTGGTTCATTTTCTCTCCACAGTGACCTCTCAATGCATGGATTTCTTAGCTCTACTTCAATGGACAATGGGATCAGATATATGGATAGTGAGCTTCTTCATGTAGTACCAGCAAAACACCGGTACCATCTAGCAATTAGCACCTCCTTTGTTCATCACTTCCCGACAGGACAAAGGATTAAGGAAAGGTTTTCCAAATCCACACTAACAATATCACAAATTATTAGTATATATATAAACATATTTTTTTTTATTTGTTAGCTTTTTTTTACATTTACTAATAAACGACTTGTACAACTACTTATATGGGATAGAAGGGCTTGACATAAAGCTTGTTGTAAAGATTATTAGTTGTTAAACATAAAAGAAGAAGAAGAAGCTCATATTTGAATTATCCAGTTAAACCAGTTCAAATTCTTTTTTTGAAAATCATTTACACATATATCCCACTTATCAGTCAGCAACAGAACGCTGCTGGTATAAGGGAAGATATTAAATTGTTAATAATAACTACGATGACTAATTAAAGAACTGAATAAAACAGAAGTAAAGAAATTCAACTAAATATAATAAAGAAACGCAAGCTCAACCCATCCAAACCTTAGCAGTGTATTCTTTCAAAAGTTTTTTAAACATGGGAAATGATTTGACATTCTTCAACTCAGTTGGTAATGGGTTATAAGATTCCATGGCCAGCCTTACTGGATCATGGAGTCTTCTATTTGTCCGCGCAAGTGATAATTTAAGGTAGTCATTATTTCTCGTATTGTAAGAGTGGACATTTCTGTGTTTGATGAGTTTTATACCTGATTTCAAACTATTAGTACTGATTTTAAATACAAATTTAGCCTTTTCCATAAAAATCAACTGTCTAATACTAAATTTTCTAGTCAATAAATAAAGACTATTACTGGGTGTCAACCTATCCTGACCATGCATTGCCTTGACAATCTTATTCAGCATTCTATGAATTGAGTCAATGTTCGATTTCGACGCATGGCACCAATTCAATATGCCATAAGTTACCTGAGGCAAAACATGTGCATTATAAATTAATCTTTTGAGACCAATATCTAAATAGCTTCTACTCCTGAACACTCTTATCCAGAAGACTAATTTTGATTTTAAATTACTAATATGCTTTGACCAAATTAACTTTTCATCTACCTCAACACCTAAATACTTGATCGAGGAAACCCGTTCAATTTTGTCTTCATAGATTTTAACATTTAAATTGATGTCCACCTTATTTTTTTGTTTAAATATCATAAGTTTAGTTTTACTCGTATTAATAGTAAGTTTATTCCCTAATAACCAAGTACCGTAAGATATAAGATCAGCATTAATTCTTTGTTCAAGAGCATCCGCCGATGAATCTGAATAAAGAAGCAGTGTATCATCAGCGTATACAATGTATTTCCCTTTCAAACCAGAAAAATATGTTGTGTATGTATAAAAGGAAAAGAGTTGGCCCAAGTATCGAACCTTGAGGGACACCTATGTTAATCTTATACTTAGAACTAATTTCTTTGTTAACACAAACTGAAATAGTTCTATTACTCAGGAAGTTGCCGATCAAATTCAACGGAGGGCATCTGATGCCCAATTCACTTAGGCACAAAAGCAAAATGTCATGGTCGACCGTATCGAAGGCTTTAGCTAGATCTACAAATATTGCGGCAACATATTTTCCGTCATCCAGTTTGTTATTGATGAATTGTAAGGCATCCGTAGTAGCAGATATTGTGCTACTTTTTTCAATAAACCCATACTGGTTCAAATCAAACCCAAATGAGTCATTAATAAATCGAGTGATCCGAATATTAATTATTTTTTCAAATACTTTGCTCAAAGTGTTCGTGAGGCTAATAGGCCTATGATTTGAAGGTTCCTTTATACATCCTGATTTGAAAGCAGGAATCACTATTGCATCCCTAAATTCCGATGGGAACTCACCACATGCCATAAATTCATTGAACTCGAGGACTAAGTGTGGGGCGATTATTTCTCTTATCAATTTAAGTTCCCTAGCAGAAATACCATCACTGCCTGAAGACGAATTCTTTAGCGAAACTATAATTGATATAACTTCATTATCGAATGTAGGTTCGAGGAAAATTGATTTGACGTTAAGCGGAATCTAATATCGATTAAAATTCATTAACTTAAATTTTTGGTCAAGTTCATCGGCTAATCTTTTCCCTATAGAGCTGAAATGTACCCCAAGGGTTTCAGCACTAATATCAGTATTTTGTTTGCCTTCCCCACCTGATGACAAAATTTCATTATTAAGCGTCTGCCATACTTTTCTAGCATTTCCATCAGCAGAAGGAATTCGCTTAGCAGGAGACTCTCTTTTGGCAGCTCTTATCAATGAGTTAACCCTATTTTATTTGGATTATTCTTCATACGTTTAAATAGAGTATGCTTCTTCCTAATTTCTCTAATTATTTCCCTAGTAATCCAAGTGTTACTTCTAGTACGTATCATTTTGACGGTAGTAGCTGACTCTTTCGCGCTTTGGATGGTTTTAATAATTTCCGAAATGTGTAACCAATGGTTGCAGTTTTTAAATTTACTATCTACTAGTTCAAAAAATTGTTCTCTATCTAAGCTGTAAACATTTTTTTTGCCATGGGTATCAACACTTTTCTAACTCCCTCAGCAGTAACAAATAAGACGCTATGGTCTAAGTCCGGCCAAACCTCATATTTAACCAAGAAGTTAACTGAATATGTATTCAAGTTAGTAACGATATGATCGAGAAGTGTAGAGCAGTTATCCGTTATTGTTGTAGGTTGATAGTTAATCATCCGTGCTCCATTCATATTTAACATATTTAAATAGTTCATACTAATGCTGTTGCTATGAAGTGTATCGATATTCACATCAGCTATGACCGTCAAATTTTCGTGACTTTGATAGATATCATCTAAGTATTCAATAAATTCATTAACATTCTCACTAGGCGCCGTATAATACGTTCCAATCTTTATTTTTTGCCTCTCATCCTGAAGGGAAATAACTATCGTATTATATCTATTATCTACTAGAAGAACTCTATACTTAATATTGTTTCTTATGTAAATAGCAGTTCCTCCACCTTGACTTTGATCCCTACAATTATGTATAGACTGAAATCCATTTACGTTATATAACCTAACTTCCTCAATACAAATCCAAGTTTCATTCAATATGATGACATCCAGACTCTCATGTGAGTTACAAAACACCTCAAAGTCATCAAACTTGTTCCTAATGCTTCGAATGTTAGCATAAAATATATTTATATTTAATGCTCTATTCATTTTCAGATGTATAATTGATTCTTCTTTGGAACGACTTAATAGCCTTGAGATATTCAGGGCACTCTTTATGAAATGCTGGATGAGAAACTTGATTATATTTTGCTGACAGGCAATTAGAGCATTTGCTAGATTGGGAATTGCAGCTTCTTGTGTCGTGATGCTCGGCACATTTGGCACAAACCTCTATGCTGCTTCTGCAGTTTATTGAAGAGTGGCCAAATTTTTGACACTTAAAGCATCTTCTAATGCTGAATTCTTCCCTACAAAAATATGAGTTAAAATCTATATTAACAAATGTATTAACCAATCGCTTGTATAAAATTCCCGGTACTTCAAAGATTAATGAATATTTAGATGTTTTTCTGCTTTGCCAGTGCTTGACCACATTGATTGAGCAATCAGGAATACCTGGATTGAGAGCCTTTATCTCATCCAAAAACTCATCACTCTCAAATGCTCTTTCCAATCCATGCACTATTAACCTAGGCATCATCTGCTTAGTGGGAACCACTTTATAAGCATCACCTACGCATTCCTGCAATGAATTGATAAGAGCCTCTGTATTAGATAAACTTTCAGTTTTGAGTAAAATGCCACCATCAGTAATTTCCCTGCTGTATGTAATCGGAATTTTAGCCGCCGCTGGCTTAAATGCTTCCTTTACTCTTGCCATAGTTTTGTCTGAAGCTTGCCTTTCTTTCGGTTTTATTATAACCCCTCCATTATATTTCGGCGCTACTCCTATTGGATTCTGGGACAATGCTGCTGTATATGAAACAGGCCGCATTGATTTGTTGGAGATTTGCGATTGCAGATCTTCTAGTTTTTTTGCAATTTCTCTGTTCGTGTCATTCAGACCTGAAATTTTATCCATTATTTCAGCTTGGCTTTGACTCGCTGTTAATTGCTTTGCTTTTAGCAGCTTAGAGGCAGTGGCTTTTTCACTGGGGCACACGCAAAAACACCAATCTACCGCCTCCTTCCAGGCATTATAGACAGTGTCTGGCATTGATATGCAGCTTGTGTGGAACCATTTTCCACACAGACTGTCGCATTTCATTGCGAAATCGCCTTTGTTGACCACTTTTTTGCAGATTCCGCACTTATTCGACATTATATTGAAAAAAACAGAGCACCAAATATATAAGTGAATACTGCTAAGGTTAAGTTGAAAATCAAGCAATCGTATCAATACTATATACTCACTAAATTCAGTTCACTTCAATATGATGTAATAATAATTGCTGATTTTGATCAAATTTCACTAAAAACAGACAATTTAATTTATTTTAAACAAATATTTAGCAAAACTTTCACTCTGACAATTATTTGTTATGACACGCAATGACAGTTCTTCTTCTACTTAGAGCGAGATCCACCTCAAAATAGCACAACGTGTCCGTTTGCATCTGTACTTAATTTGCACAAAAAGCAGTTAGGAAGAGCAACTAAGAAAGAAGTATCAACAAAACTACAACAGGATAAATCCTGGATACATAATCCTTAAATCATAAATTAATTGTCTCAGTTTAATCATGAGAGACAATTTACATATTTAACTGAATACAGTGTACAAAGAGCCCTTGCTTGCTGGAAACCTTCATTGAATATTTTTAAAGAATAAATCTTCTAACAGGGCGTTGGCCAGGCAAGGGGAACATATCTACTGATTCCATAAAATACGAGTATACCGAACTTTTTCATACTTCAACCGAGAAAAAATAAGTGCCTGTTCCTCATACTACACCAACCTTTACAAAGAGAAACCTACTTCTAACGCGATCACTATTTCTTTCAAGTAAATCAGTTAAATGCAGGACGAAACTTTCTTCTTAGTTAGGCAATCCTTATCAGGCACTGTAGCTGATCAAATTCAAATTATCGAGTTCAAAATGCCCAGAAAATGTATGTCCAAGTACAGAAGGCTCAATTGAAAACATTATAAAAATGGTATCCTCAATGATAAGACCAAAATAAGACTGATATTATTTTATATGATTGAACAAAGCTTAAAGCACTTAGCTGCGTAGAATACTCATCCCATCAACATTACACTGGAAAATTTTAATGGCTACATCTCCCCTTTGAATTCAATATGTGTTGATAGTGTCCTACTGCCCAGCGAACCTTATCACTCACCAGTTTGTACACACCGGTACGATATTTTCATATGGCTTAGTTCATTTTTCTACCTTACACCACAACAATTTCAAACTTATCCTATGCAATCTAAAATTCTTTCTCCCTACCCTTAAAGTACGGCAAATTATCTTATTTATTTACAATTCTCTGTCTGCTACTATCCTACTCATTTGACAAACTACGTGGCAGAAAGCAACATGCACAAAATGTTCATATGCTCAAAGCCCGGAAAATGTCCCGTTAAGAGTTCGGAAAGTTGGTTGTTGAAACTATTCCAGTCGATATTTTTGTAGGAGCGAAGTTAATCCTGGAAATTAGAGAATTGAGAATGATTTACATTTTAGGCAAATTGGTAAGTATTATGCAAAAATCAATTATTTTGTTTGTTTGACAAACTATCAAGAAAGTTTACATCGAACTAATGCCTAGTTTAACGGTGTTGAATGCAGCAAAACTCTACGCTTCCCTCATCCCATGCAACCGCAGTCGCTCAGAAATAATCGGATGTTCCAACATGAGCAGCATCAGCAACACCAGCGAACACAGCGACATCCACAAATTGCAAGTGTATCTGCAGTTACTGTTCCCATCTCCACCAAACATCAATTTTACAGTTGCGACAAAAAGCGTAACCAGTTATTAGAGTATAGTATATTACACAGTCCACTACAAGTTGCGCGCCAACGCGGATGTTTAATTTCCTTAAATTAACTTCTAGACTCATATTTTAAATTTTTACCACATATTTGCACATTAAATCTTCAGTAATAAAGTAATATCTACCAACTTTTCTTTTCAATATAAAATATCCGGAGTTCGGAAGATTGGTTTCCTTAAGGAAAGTGTTCCGATAAATGGTATTCAACCATCAAAATCAATTTATGTTTCGGTCGATTATGTCAAGATAGCCACAAAATGATCACAATCAACATATGGTTAAATGGAAGCATGCACACTACGACTTTGCGACTTTTTTCCTGAGCAACTGTCGCAAGGATTTCCAATTTTTCGTAAGAACCGATTTCCTAGGTAGGATGAATTTCGTGTCGTATGTTACTATTGCACGCGCACATCATGCTTTAAGCATAGTACAGAAAGACAACACGTGTTGACCACCAGGTTGCCAACACAATGGCCACAGACACGCAAATATTTTCTTCAACCAGGAAATAAACATCAGTATTAAGAAGCTTCTTGAAGAAGAACGTTCAACAGTGAGATATATTCAGATTTAGTGTGAACATGAGTGAAGACATGGTGTTATCATATATTCTGATAAGTGAATGCTTGGATGATGATATTAAAGTAAAAAAGGAAAGATTATAGTGTAAAGAGTGGTATAAGAACCGGCAAAAGTTTTCACATACTAATTTATTGAGTGAACTATGTGTAAGTGCTTCGCATGACTTACGAAACTTTTTAAGAATGGATCATAAAACTTATGAAGACCTACTAAAGGCAGTGAAACCGTTTATAGAAAAAAAAGACACATTAATGAGGAACGCGATAACGACGAATGAAAGACTTTCTGCCACTCTCCGTTTTCTTGCCAGTGTACAAAGCTTTGAAGATGACTGCAATATCTCCTCAAAGCCTTGGAATAATTATTATGGAGACGTGCTCTGTGATTATAAAAGCTTTAAAAGGATATATCAAGGTAATTTTAAAAATTGTGATATTAAGTATTCTAATATATATTGTGCTGTTTTCCAGATACCAAAAACAGAAAATGATTGGAGGGAAACAGCAGAAGAATTCGGAAGAAGATGGAATTCCCCGAACTGTATCGGAGCAATCGACGGGAAACACATTGAAATAAAGAAACCACCTAATTCAGGATCATATTATTTCAACTATAAAAAAACCTTCAGCATCGTTTTGTTAGCGATAGTGAACGCAAACTACGAATTCATTATGGTAGAGGCAGGTACAAATGGGCGCGTATCTGATGCAGGGGTTTTTTCAAGTTGTAAATTTCACGAAAAACTTTACGAAAATATGCTGTGAATTCCAGACTCTTGCCTGCTGCCGAACACTACAATAAAAGTGCCGTATGTGTTTGTTGGTGATGATGCTTTTCCTCTTGGGATGCATTTAATGAAGCCTTTTGGAGGAGAAAATATTGATGATAGTGAAATAATATTCAATTATCATCTTTCTAGAGCACGAAAGATAGTCGAAAATGCTTTTGGAATTCTGTCTTCCCGTTTTAAGATTCTACTGAACAAAATAAATTTGCGGCCAGAGAAAGCAACAATTATAACGTTAGCAACATGCTATCTCCACAACTACCTGCGTAGAAAAAATTCAGATGTTTATTTGCGTGGAAGTGTAGACATTGAAAATACTGAGATTGGTACAATTCAATATGGAGCTTGGAGATCAGAACAAAGGCAAATGTTACCTTTGGAACCAACGCGAGCAAGGAATTCAAAAGATGCTGCGAAGAAAACCAGAAATTACCTCAAAATCTTTTTCAATGGAATTGGATCTGTTCCTTGGCAAAAATCAAAATAAAATGTCGTGTTATTTTTCAAAATTTAAGCAGAAATGTTTATTAAAAAATAAAATAATACTTAAAGAATACATATTTTGTCTATATTAAATAAACTCATTGTCCGCTAGCAGCTACTGAATATTTTCGTAAACTGGCGCAGGATTTCTTGACCACGTAGCGTTTCCACTTGGAATTTCCAAAACTGGTGCTACCATTAATGGCGACTCCCGTCTACGCAAATTCGACGTAATGAAAATACCACTTTCACTAGGTGAGGACGAATACGCCATCAGCAGTGTAGAAGATATATGCGACGAGGATATAGACGACATGTTAACGGTGTTGATTGTCAATTGCTCAAGTTGCCCCATAATAAGAACTTCTTCTATGGCACGCTTGGCATAAATTTTTTGCGTAGACGATAGCTGCCGGGACGATGTCGCCCAAGAATCAGCATATACGCCTGCTTCGTCCTTCTTCTTTAAATGAGCCAATGTATCCTTCAAAATTGCATTTTTCTCGGCTAGATACTAGCTTTCTGACATCCTTTTTTTGCAGCGATTTGATACCTCCATTTCCACGGCCTCCTGTAAAAGATCGAAAAAAAATCAGTAAAATCCGCTTAATGCTCAAATAATGTATCTCATGTATAGCAAATACACTAATACTTACTTCGGCTACCTCGATTTCAGGATCATTCTCCAAATCTAAAGTGGATACACTGGGATCCTGTGCTTCCTGATCTCGCAAAAATTCCAGGGTATCAAAATACCATAAGTTCGGAGTATAAATGTCGTCAGTGCCAGCTCCAGACTTTTTGGAATTCAAAACTTTTTTTAATTCGCGTCGAAAACACGTACGAATGTTCATCATACGCCTTTTCAAAGTATCAATATTCACGTCTTTTTCAATTTCCTGATACTTTGAGAGTAAATTTTTCCACGTGGTATCTTTCATTGTCTTATTTTTGAAACAATTACTTTTAACTTGCCACAATTCCGACAATTCTTTAAATAAATCGAAAAACTCCAGCCATTCCATCGTCAACATTTTCGCTATATGTCCGTCCAGTATCAACTATTCACAATAAATGAATGATTGCCAACTCTCACCCAGCCAGGAAAACGTAGCCAACAACTTGTTGACTCCACCCACAAAAATCAAAAAATTTTGATTTCGATCCAACTCAACCACCAACCGAATTTCAAACACATACACCACTTCGTACGTGTTTACAACTCGGTTGCCAACCAAGCAAAACCTATTAAGTCTCATCAAAAATTTTGATTTCGGTCCAACTCAACCACCAACCTAATTTCCAACTCAAACATCGCTATAGACGTGTTTACAACTCGGTCGCCAATCAACCAAAAACCGGATTTTGTTCGCGTGTTGTGTTGGTGGTTGGATGTCTAGGGACCCTTTAAGAATTTGATGTAGTCATGTAGGACATACCTTCTACTGAGCATATCAATTCGGCACATGTTTAGGGATGCATCAGACTGCGACTTTATAGTCGCATTTCAGTCGCAAGTTACACATGGTTAAATGAGAGCGCGCACACTGTGATTTTCGACAATTTTGTCCAGGTCGGCAGTCGCAGGAATTTGCGATAATTCCTAATACCAGTTTAGTAGGTAGTTTTTGTGATACTCGCGCAGGCGCACATCATTTGGACATTTGACGCTAACGTGCATGGAAGTTTCTTGCATAGCGCACAAATGAATTAACACATGTATTCCTGGCAAAGACATACCTTCAAATGAGCAGTTCTGCGCATGCCTGAAGTTCCTTTGCAAATCTTGTCGCAGTGTGTTCGTATTTGCGTCTAAAAATCGCTGATTACGACAGTAAAATCACTATGTGGCCGAACCCTTAAAGTAAAGTTGGCCACAGTGTGCTATAATAAAAGCCGTTTGGAGAAAAAATACGAGAGAAGTAGAACTTTACTTGTTGGCAATTTATTGGAAGCTTTGTGAAGGCCGATGTAAATTAATGTCGAAATGTTCTTCAGGAAATTGTTGAACGCGTTTTAAACGTGGGTGAAAAAGTGTACCCAAACTTATGTAAGTGGACTACATAAGACCTGTCATCAAAACTCCTCTGCAAACTAGCTAGCCTGCAAGCAGCCACCTCTAGCAGAATAGGAGTGCCCGGACTAAACGACTGGTTGGATACTATCCGCTAGCATCTATCAAGACTTCATGGCTTTAGCCGATAAGACGTCAGTGTGGATTTCCTTCGAATCTCGAACAAACAAGAACGTCCTTTAAATATAATCACAGTGGTAGAAATCGTACGTTGTGATAGTTGTGACCATAGTACATTCACCTAGTACCCACACCTTTCATTTACCCTGTGTTGCGCCCTTTTTGAATTTTCCCAGCGGCACGCCAGCTGATCCGGGGCACGGCAGCTGAGCCCAAGCATGGCGCACTCAAGATACAAAGCAAAAAGCAAATAAAATTTCCGATACACGTGTTCTTTTACGCATTTCAGAACATAGGAGTGCTGCCAGATCCTAATAAAAAACTAAAAGATTGCATGGAACGAATTTATTTTTCTGCAAATTCATTGATTTTCTGAGATATGCTAATCCTGAAGTCTCTCATCGAAGCATATGTTTATATTCGCGCCAAACCTCGCGTCAGTATTTATCTACCTATCTGCTATCGAAGATTTATGGCTCGCTGTTCGGCTTGTATTCGGATTGTTCCGGAGGGTTGATAGAGTGTGGATACTAGTTGAGTATACTCTGGTTGTGACAGCCCTAAGGCTTAAAAATGTGTTCGCGTTCACTAGTGCTTTCATGGAGGAAATATTTGAGAGAGTTCGAATAAACAAATATTGGATATCATGAGCACTTGAAAGAAATACCTGACAATAAGCTTGCTTTTGATCAGGTGGGCAAAAACATACCTCCTGATGTAGTGTAAGTGAACGCAAATACAATAGCAAATCGATTTTGAACTCTAAAGATTTGTACTAGGCAAATAGTGCTTTCACGTTCTGTCTTAGATCTAGTGGAATTGTGGCGCTTTGAACATTATACGTACCTTATAATTCCGCCGATCAGCTAGTGCAGTTGCTTAAAATTGTATAAGGTTTGGTCAGGGTGCATAATGCGAAACACGATAATTTTGTGCCACTCATAAGCAGCTCAAGTTTACTTTCAGAAGTTTTTCCATATTACATCGAGATTATATTTTACGCACTTCAAGCAGAAAGTATTTATTTAATAAATAATGTTTTTGATATGAATTCAGTCAAATAAAATTTTAATCAATCCACATACTAATATCAATAAAAGTTTTATGATTTGAACTAAGCACCTGTGCTTAATTGAAAATATTAGACAAATTTTGAACAAACTTTTAAATTTATATTCTTAAACCTCTAGTTTTTGAATAGCTCCCGAAAATTCTACATGGCATAAATTTTATTCAATTATATTTTCAGATCCTCCTGGAGCACGTTGCCCATTAGAAGTCCGTCCCGAAATAAAGGAAATCAAAGTGACAGGCTTTTGCTAAGGGGAGGTTGTGGAAAGCATAGAAACAGCTTTCACAAAATATGGATATAGTAATCATAGCTAATTCTGTGCAGGACCCAGACGGCGTGTTCGCGAAAGTGAATAGCATATTCCGCAAGAAGTCTCGAGTGAAGGTATCGAATCTTGAAGTCACTGGTGATGAGATAAATCTTCTCGATAGGGCTGGTAAATTGATAGTACGACTACGGATAGAAATGGAAACAGGATCATTTGTGAAGGGTTGGATAAACTTGCCCTGATTGGAACACATTTTGAATTGGTTCATCTGCCAAACCCTGAGAGAGGGAATGAAATAGTTTCAGAGATCGTTGAAGCAAAAGTGTCCGACTTCAAATCAAGCCTGAACGGCGAATCAATTCTTCATTTCAATGAAACATTAACATCCGACCTCATACCGAGCTTGAATCTTATTGATTATTTTGTCAGCTATGAAGACTTGTGTTTCACATTTCGCAAGATAAACAACAAGAAATCATGTGGTACTGATGGTATTCCAAATGTAGTTCTCCGACATTTGCTGGAGGTTGCTATTAGGAATTATTGCATATTGTTCAACTACATGTTGAGCAATTCATATTTCCCAAATGAGTGGAAAAAGGCTAAGGTATTTCTGATCTTGAAGAAAGGAAAAGGATCTTCACGCCCGAAAAGCTATCGCCCAATCAGCTTGCTGCCTAACATCAGCAAGGTGTTTGAAGTGATACTCAACAGAGCATTAAACGCCCACATTGAGGAAAATGAGTTGATGCCGAATTGCCAATTTGGTTTTCGTGCCAGGCATTCGACCACACATGCAATAACGAAAGTAACCTCAGACATCTGTTGGAAACTAAACGATAGACAATGCGTTGGAGCATGTCTCATTGATATGGAGAAAGCCTTTGATACGGTATGGTTAGATGGACTAATTTTTAAACTCCTTCAGGACAAGTTCCCCAGACACCTTGTCGCCATGATGTGTAATATGTTATATGGGAAATCGTTTGTTGTAACTAATGGAAATCTGACAACAATGCGCGAGTTCAAGGTCTTGAATGGTCTACAGCAGGGAAAAGTTACTGCACCTCTGCTCTTCTCAATCTTCATTCGCAAGCTATTGAACAGCTTTGATTTTAACGTCTCGCCAACACGATCATTGGTAGCGTTTGCTGATGATCTGATCATCTATACGGCAGACCGAAAAGCTACAATAGTTCAGAGCAATCTCCAAAAAATGTTCAATGATACACAGCTGTACACTGACAATTGGCAAATGAAAATCAATGCGCAAAAGTGTGAAACAATCTTGTTTCGGACAACCCTGCAGGGGGTCAGTCAAGACTTGAAACGTAATTGGAAAGATTTCCACATCATGGCTGGTGAGGGTAGTCTTGAACGGGTTCCACATAAATCCTGTGTTCAATACCTCGGTGTTCATCTCGATCAGTATCTGTACTATACTGAACATGTCAAAATCATGCTCAGTAAGGCACTTAAAGTAGTCATGGCCCTTCGAAAGCTCTTTCATTCCAGATACATTGATCAAAAGGTCAAAATTATCTGTTACAAGACACTGGTTAGACCAGTTTTGACATATGGATGTCAGATCTGGTACAACCAGGGCGCTAGTACTATGGAAAAGTTAAGAGTTTTTGAAAGGAAATGTCTTCGTGCATTTACTGGTTTGTACAGAAAGCCTGAGACGGATTGGAAACATTATGTATCGAATAGAAGAATTTATCAAACAGCTGAAGTGACTTGAGTCGATATCTTCATATTGAAGCTTCTTCGGAATCATATCGCAAGATCTGTGACTGCGAGTGAAAACCCCTGGATTTCACAGTCGTTCCACCCTACAGACGGGTATATAGCGACTTGCCTCGCTACTGGCTTCATTCCTCCAGAAGCATTCGTGTATTTGGACATGAATCGATATGTTTTTGATTCTGACGGCGTCCCAATCATATATCACACATATCGACGGGCCACCGATAAGAAGATAAAATATCCTCAGAATTTGAGTTCATGAGACCAAATATTCCAATGGAGATACTCATTTGCTAGATTCGTTGAAGCTGATCTTGTTGAGACGGGGCAATCTAGGTATTGGTGGCTGAATGGTAATGTCTAAATTATTCGTGTTTATTTTCAGTCTTGGTGTTTTTCGTTATTTAGTTTTTGAGTTTCAGCTCATTATTGCTACATTTAGTGTTATTGTTTATTTTTGTTAAAAATAAGGTATAGGTTAGGTTTATATTATGTTTATAATATTAGTTAGAGATAAGGTAAAACGCTTAGGTTAGGAACATTGTTATAGATTTTTTTAGTTTAAGATAAAGTTTTTGATTGCATTTATTAGAATTAAGTTAAAACATATTAGGTGTAGGATCAAAGTTCACTGTTGTGTTTTAATTGCAAATAATTTAAGGATAGTGTTGGTTGGTTTTTTCTCCTTTTTCCAATTGAATTTTAAAAATATGTAATAATCTTCATTGATTTGAATTTGCTATCGTTTTTTTTTTTAAATGTGTTTAATGATAACGTACAAATTTAGAGAGCCATTTGGGCCATTAAGTTTTTTATTGTTATTCTTTGGATTCTGCTTTATATTCTTTTAAAATTTATAACGATTAGTATTAAATAAAGCGCTTTGGACGTTTACTTTGACTTTAGCTAATTCTGCAACGTTCATCTCGAAGACAGAAGTCAGTTGACAATCGCGGTAAAAAATCTTTTTGACAGGAGGGTAAACTCACCTTGTGGTGCCCAATTGGGGTAGTTCACATTGAAAAGTTAATGCTCTCTATATTTACTTTGAATTTTTAGGTGGAGCTATCCGAGACCTTGAAGAATTAATTCTGCTTCATACCCATTGCAGCTGATTCAATGTGCGTGTTACTGAAGGCAATCCAGCAAACGTCTCTTATCGAGAAGAACATTATATAGGTCCGACGGTTTCTTGTGAATGCTTGAGTTTTCAGGCTCTAACCGCTGTATATATTGTGTATAGACAGGGCTGGTGTATTGCGTTTCAATAAACGATTTTTATAGAGCCGGCCTGAGGAGTCAAGCGGTTAAAAATGGTTTTTATTTGCAAGCGGTTCACCGTAGATTGTCCTTGTTCTGTGGAGTCTTTTCGACCAAGAAAGCTTTTTGGAACATTCCTGCTGGGAACGTAAATAGTTAACCAATTCACCCAAGTGATTACCTAATTGGATTATGAAAGATCTGCTTGGCGCGCTCCATGGTCCTTTTCAAGTTACCATCGCACAGCTCGCAGTCCTCAGCGGGAAAGCAATATCCGATAGTTTTCAAAGGACAAGGCCGTAGGTACATCAAGATCCAACACCATTAAGACCACCGGGGACGTCAACTCTTCTTTGGGTCACTGTTAGCCACTAGAAGAATCCAGACTTAATCCATCCCATATTGAATGTTGCTTATTTCATATGGCCCAAGTTGTTGTTCCATTAGGTTATGGCAAATTTAAATTTCCAGCAACCTACAAGAAGTATAGCAAGTAGTACCCAATCAGCGCAAGGTTAGATGAGTTTTGGTAGCAGTTCATTATCAGGACGGCGTTTTTTGTCAGGAATACGGTGAGTTCGTAAACACATTAATCTTCCGATTTTCGTTTGTTTTCATGAGGATTGAGGAAAAGTGTATGGAGCAACGGCAAAAGATATTCAAAAGATTCGGGAACTTATCATGAAAACCAATTCACTTCAAGAAATTGAACGTCTTCCCCATCTACTACAAGCTGGTCAAATACTACATGCACTATTTAACAATTCAGATGAACGCTTACATTTCCAAAGAGTTTTGATTTTGTTTGCTTTGTCACGAATAGTGCAGGAGGCTTAGAAATCTATACAGAATTTCGCAATATCCTGAATAGCTATGGTTTACTCGAATTGTATTTCAGCCACCGTATACCTGCACCCACGCGCTCGACGAGGAAGTGGGGCGAGTTTTTTTATATTTCTTTTATTCGTATTTTCTCGAATATATTTTCTTTGTAAAGCTATCGGGCATTCAAAACTAACAATAAGCTCGAAAACAAACTGAAACCTAAACTGAATTATTATTAATATACGAGAACAGTGACATATGCAAACTAACATGCATGGACTGCAACATGGAAACTAACGACAGGATACAAGGAGCTCTTACAATCTTTCTGATACAGCAAGCAGACTCCAATTTTGCAACGCACCTACAAATCCACGCACACAAGCCTGGCGCCATAACAAACTCTATGACATTACTACACAAACAAAGCAAAGGACCGAGACTTGACGTCTTAGAAAGCTTGAAATAAAGAAACATAGGAAAACAGACGGAAACATTATATACGAACAACTTATTATAAATTCTAATGCAATTTTTTCCACAACGAGATGAAACAGAATCAACAAACATCCAACAATTCAAAAAACAAAAACACACTATCCCTCTACCTGATCTAATTTAGTGTCTGACCTTATTTAGTACTACCTGCTCAACCGATCTTATGACTCCATAAAATCATTCCCTTCAACATATCCTTTAGATACTGAAGACGACTCAAAGGAGTTGAAATGCTTCTGCTCACACAAGCAAAGCCAGACAGCTTTTCAAGAAAAAGAGAATTGGCCTGCGGATATCAAATAAACAAAATGATTGACTACAACACTGCCAGCCCGGCAAAACTGTTGCGATCATTCCACAACCTTACCCTAAGACTTCATCGCATCATAGCAAACATGTGGTTTAACAAACAGTGTTTAAAAAACAACATTGCACCAGCATTTGCTAAAATCATAAGGCAAAACATAATTGCTGCACGCAACACACAAAAACTAGTTCACAAATACTTCATATTTTAAATTAAATAAGAATACTGTACATGGAAAGGGACGAAATCAACCGACAACTACTCCATTCACACCTACTAGTAACTTACATTATACAAACTGAAAATTTTCTACAAATCCACAATGACGTGAGACAAAACATTGACCTCCCTTGGATTCGTTTTCCTTGGAGCTGGTGCGATTTAGCACCCTAGCTCCCTTCTATCTGTGAGCAATAATTTGCCCACCATTGTTAACGAGATTGTGCTATTCTAATTACTGTCAATTAAATTTTTGTTGAAGTTAGCGCGGATAGTTGGATAAGTTTCTTTTGGTAGTGCCTTGCGTTTTAGGATACCCAGGGTAGTGTTAGGATGGTTGTCCACTTTGTCGAGCAGTTTGAGTGCTTTGTCACGTACGAATATGTCAACAGGTTCTATTCTAAGGTCTTTGTATATGTCCGTATTTCTAACATACCATGGGATTCCGAAAATTTGCCGAATGCTTTTGTTTTGGATGGATTGTAGTGCCTTTTTGTTGGTCTCTGTCGTCTGGTAGAAGGCTGTACTACCATATAGTAGCGTCGGTCGTATTATTTGTTTGTAGATCAGCAGTCGGTTCTTGATGTTGAGTTTCTTGGCCTTAAGGAGTGGAAAGAGTTGGGATAGTACATTGTAGCAATGTCCTCGTTTGTTGCGTATGTGGTCGGTCCAGGAGAGTTTGTTGTCGAATGTCAGTCCTAAGTATTTGGCTGTTCTTGACCAGGCAATGTTTTCTTTTTCTACAGTCAAAGTTTTCGGTTGTTGTTGTCTTTTTCTTGTTATAAATAATGCCTGGGTCTTGTCTGAGTTTAACTTGATCTTCCACTTGCGAAAATACTTCAAAAGTATGTCTATGGAGAGTTGCAGTTTGGTGGTGATGACTCTTGCTTGTCTGGATGAGTATAAAATACAGGTATCGTCGGCATATAGGGACTTGTGGACATTCAAAGGCAGCCGAGGTAGGTCTGCAGTAAAGATGTTGTATAGTATGGGAGAGATGGGTGATCCTTGTGGGACTCCAGCTTGAATTGGCCGCATGGTTGAGAGGTGGTTGTCAATTTTGACACGAAATGATCTGCCTTTTAGAAACGAGCCAATGATTTGGATGAGCTGCAGTGGCATTTGGGATTCATGCATTTTGTAAATAAGTCCTGCATGCCAGACTTTATCGAAGGCTTTGGCTATGTCAAACATAACCAAACCCGTTGATTTTCTGCGGTTTAGCCCTATTCTAATGTGTTGGACCACCCTAGTAAGCTGGAGTTCTGTGGAGTGTAGTGGCTTGAAGCCAAATTGTTCTTCTGGAAGTATTTCTTTTTCGGTAACAACCTCAGTTAGTCGATTTAGTAGCACCCGCTCTACTATTTTCGACAGAGAGGATAATAGGCTAATGGGTCGCCAGTTTTGTGGGAACATGAGGTTTTTACCAGGTTTTGGAAGAACAATAACTATTGCCGATTTCCATATTTTGGGATATTTTCGCAAGCGGAAAATTTCGTCAATTATCGCTGCTATTGCATCGAGAATATTATCCGGGAGCCATTTTAACATGGTGTTTGATATTAAATCAAATCCCGGTGCTTTCCGTCTGTTCAGTACTTGTATGATGTCTTTAACCTCTTGAAGACAGGTGCTTTGTATTAGATCGGAGTCTGTAATGTCTGACCTCATGAGCCTGTTGGTCAACCGATTGACGTGGTCTTCGTGTTCGTCAAGGTCCTCCTTATCGGATGAATTTTCACAGAACTGTTGTTCTAGAGTATCTGCGAAGGCCTCCGCCTTACCAGAACTGTCGAATTTGATACCGTAAGGGCCGTGAATTGGTGGTATTATAAGTTTGTTTTTAATACGGAAATATTTGGAAACCCTCCAGAAAGCATCGCTCCCAGGCTCCAGACTTTGCAAGAAGCTCTCCCATTGTTCATTGCGGAATTTTGATATCCGATCACGTATTTTGTTCGTAATTTGATTTGCTTCCTGGCGTAATCTAGGATCACCTGTGTTCCTAGCCCTTCTCCGAACTCGATTCCTCCTCCTTATTAAATTTTTGATGTCGTTAGGGAGTTCATAGGGGTTTGTCACCCTTGTCAGAGTTGTGACTGTGTTGTCCTCTTTTGCCTGTATTATTTTGTCTGTGATTTCTTCTATCATTTTCTCTGTGTCGCTGGCTGTTTCAGGTGTTTGAATAATGGTTTCTTTAGCCAGTGCGACTTGGAAAGCTTGCCAATCAGTTTTCTTCTTTACTTGTAGGGGTTCGTCTATGTATATTCCTCCTATTAAGAAGAGCACCGGTTTGTGATCGGATGAAAGTTCGTCGAGGACTTCGATGCGTACATCGTGTTCAAAGGTACGTGATATACCAATATCGAGAGGATAACTATTTCGGTAGCCGTAATGTGTTGGTTCGTTGGGGATATGCAGGCTTAGTGGATTATCTGTGATGAATCGGTTTAACTCAGTCCCAGCACGATTGCTTCTCACAGCTCCCCAGCTTCGGTGATAGGCATTGAAGTCTCCGGCAAGGAATATGGGACCCTGAAAGTCCAGAAGTTTTTTGATATCTTCAATGAGCGTAGCTGCCTTCGGGTGGCTGTATACCGAGACTACCATGAATTCAAAAGAATCCGTCCGCACTTGAATTGCAGTGGCTTCTAGTGTTTGTAACGTAGGTGTCAATACGAGATTATGGTTCACATTCCTTCTCACAAGAATGGCCGTTCCGCCTCCTCTGCCTGTTGTTCTGTCATTTCTGTACAGAAAATAGTTAGGGAAGCGTAGGTGGTTTCCAGGCTTCAGAAAGGTTTCCTGGATGAGAATGATGTCAAACTTATAATCAAATATAAGTTGAGTCAACTCACCAGTCTTATGAAGCAGGGAATTTGCATTCCATGTGAGAATGGTTAAATGATCCATAAAGCTCATTATTGTTTCTTTGTCAGTGTGCTGTTGAAACTGTTTTGTGATGCAAACATTCCCTGGATCATTTTCGCCATCATGTCTTGCATCATGGTTTGGAATTGTGTTTGCATGGTGGCAAAGAGTGTGTCCATGTTGTTATTTGTGTTTAGTGGAGTGTTTGCTTGTTTTGGTTTTTGTGTGTTTTTATTTTGTTGTTGTGTAGGTGTTGTGGTGGTTTTGTTGTTATTAGCAGCTGCAACTTGTGCGAACGATTTCCTGACATTCACTGGGTTCCGAGGACATCCACCATAGTTGGCTGGATGTTCTCCACCACAGTTCACACATTTCGGCTTTTCCTCTGCTTTTTTAACGCATTTGGAAAAATGGTGGAGCCCATCGCATTTAATACAACGGGCCTGAGCGTGACAATTTCTGGAGGAGTGTCCAAACTGCTGACAGTTGTGGCACATAACTTGTCCTGTACGGGGGCGTTGCGCTTCAACAGTGCATATGAGGTGACATATTGCCCTTATATTGTATATGTCAGTCTCGCTTTTGGGAAGGAGGACCTTCACCAACCTGGATGGCCCATCGCGTAACTTAATATAGTGGATTTCAATGGGGTGAAATCCCTGGCTCTCCAGATCTTCTTTGATGTCGTCAATCGACAGTCCATACAGACCCCTGATTACCACATTTAGATTCCTTTCTTCAGGAAGGATATATGTATGGTATTGTATCGTCATTTCCGTCAAGTATCTTGTGAGTTTTCTGTGGTCTTGTGGTGTCTCTGGAACTATCTGGATCCCTAAGTAGACCCTTTTGGCGGATTCATGTTTTATTCCGAGGTCTTTCATGTCCTTTAGGACCTGGGTCCACTTTTCAGGCTCTCGGAGGATGACAGGTACTGTTGTCCGTTTTTTATCGTCGTCTGGGGATTTGGATGTGGTGGGCGCTGTGGGAGTGGTCTTCTTTTTTGGTGGGATGGCCAGCTCTGGTAGAGCCATTGAGGGACCCGGCGGTGGCAGAGCAGGAAATTCCTCATCCTCCTCAGCAGAGTCTTCCTGCATCGACTCATTTTCTTCCTCTTCTAGGACTGCTTCCTCTTCCATCGCTTCTTCTCCTGAAGAAGGAGGAGAGGGCGGCGGGCCCTCTGATGAGGAAGATGAAGACTCCACTTTTCTCTTTTTGTTTTTGTTTTTAGTTTTCTTTTTTGATTTGGCCAGCGCCAAATCCCTCAACTGCTCCATGAGCTCTTTGTTAACTCGGCGTTGTTCTGCCAACTCCGAGTTAACCTCTAACAATTGCTGTTGAGCCTGCCTCAACTGCTCTATGACTTCGTTAAGCTGTGCCTGCACAGCTTGCGAAGCTTGCAATTGTCCGATCAGCAGAGCGATCTGCTGATCTTTGTCCATTGTGGATATGTCTGTCATATCCACAATCCACCCAAACTAAACTCACACACTAAGAAACCTATCCAACTATTTTTACAATTTCTGTTCGGATGAATAACAGTAATTAAAACAACACGCCCTCGTAAACAAGGAAAGCAAATATCACTCACCCAGAAGAATCCGTGCCTCTTCGCCAGCTTGTTATTTTCCTGGTAGTTGGAAATCTTCCCTCCTGTTCGCACTTTCACAGTTTATTCACTAACTATATAATCACTGCTTATATAAACTCACTCACTAATTCACGAATTCGACTTTCGAATGTCCGCAACGATGCACGGCTTCCACAAGACTGGTACAAAACATTGATACTCAGCTCTAAACTAAATATGAGAAAATGACAAAGAAACTTGAAAAATTGATGGAAAAACTAATCACAACGACTGTACCAGCAGACAGAGCCTTCTATTCACGGACTGTAAATCTATCAGATACGCCTTTTAAGACACAAGAAATGAAGCTGTTAGATAAGGGAGTGAAACACAACTTATATAACATAAACCGCAATCAATACATGCAACGAAAACTGCAGTAGATATACTACAAAAAATACGCACTAGCATAAGCAAAACGAATTTCCACGAAGACCATCAGGTATTAAGACACATTCAGAAAAAAATTTACGGACAAACTACTAACAGTGGCAAAGACTGGCAAAGGATATACAGCGGTGATCCTAAAAACAACGGAATACGTATAAAAAAAATAGACTTCGTTAACGCCAATGGAAACAAACTAGTGAACGAAGACCCCACTAAGAAGTTCCAAGCAGACTTACATACTACCATTATACAATCCCCACTAATCATTCCCGCTAAAACTAAGCACCACTATATAAACCCATATTCATCCACACCAGCCGTTACAGTGCAATCTAGGCTCCACAAATCCAATATCCCTATCCGGCCTGTTGTCAATTACCGCCCAGCTTCTGCATACCAATTCGTATGGTACGTAGCAAAGATAACGACTGATGTCATGCATCTTGATCACAAGTCCCTATCCAGACGACATCAACATTTTGTCACAGTCAATAAGAATTGCCAAAGAACTCTTCCTGAAACTCGACCGCGATGCAAAACTAGTTGGGCTACAAAGCAATGAGAACAAAACAAAGCTCATGACACAGTCGAGGAAAAATATCTCAAACGCCCTAAATATCACACTTGGCGCATACAACATAAAAAATGTGGTCCAATTCGTTATTTAGGCGACAAAATAACGAGAACCTGTAATGAAAGAGACGAAATGCGCCAAAGAATACAGCTCGCAAATAAAATATTTTATTGAGTTTTAACGATCTTGGAGACCAGCTGCATACACAGGAAAACAAAGCTCCAATTATACGAATCTGTGATAAGACCTGGGTTATGCCGTGGGTATAAAACATAAACCCTAGCCCAAGCATCAGCAAATATATTGGACGCCTTTGAGTGACGGGCATTGAAGCGAATGATCGGAGCGAAGCTAGACGGGGACCAATGGCGAATTCGATACAACTATGAGCTGTATAAAATTTTTGACGAACCCGAGGTTTCAACGACTGTAAGACTGTGGAAACTGAAAGAGGCTGGTCGAATGAATCGTATGAACGAACTCCGGATACCCAAAAATGTATTCGTTGGGAGAACTTAAGGCCGGAGACCAATGGGAAAACCGAGGAAACGCTGGTCTGACTCAGTCGACGAAGACAGATTTTAAAATTGTAGGATGCTTTCAATGGACCGAGGCTGTGGGAGGCGGTATTTGGAGATAGGGTTGGCTCAAGAGGGGCTGTGGTACCACGAAGAATAAGATATCCATTTCAATGATATGGAAGTTCAACAACAATAACATGTGATGGTGGTTGGCATTTAGGTCAAATCGACCTACGCACTTCAATTTTCTTCGAATTTTCATTAAAATTTCAACAATAGTGTTTTATTTAAACAAGTTCGATTGGCTGACTATTCAAGTAATTTAATTAAGATGGCACAAAATGCCGGCTGTGTAACGTTTATGAATGACACACTTGATCTTTCATATAGAAATAAAGGATTTCCTATATGTTTAATGTGTTAATAATTTACGCCATTTGCTTATGTCAACAGAAAACTTGCTTTATGGCAGGAGTACTCTCTTGCCTAATCAACTTATTTACATCTCAAAGCTTTCTGAGACGAGAACTGCTAGCGAAAAACAGCTATAAAGCTGATCAGTTGCTTGATTTTACTGCTGTGAATACTTTAGGAACGTAGTCAACAGCCAAATTGGATTTTCGAAAACTTCTTCGTCAGGTGAATTAGAGTTTATTTTCAGTAGTTTGTCTTGAAAAAATAAAACTTTAAAAAATCAAATCAGTAAATAAATTTTCCTAAATTTATTATTACAACCTTAAAACTAGAGAAGCTCACTTTGTATAAGTTCTAATGGCAGTTAAGAGTTCGCATTATATTTTATAATTAATTAATTAATTAATTAATAATTTTTTTCAACTGCTGTTGTGTGTTCATAATTTTTAAAATTTGTATTTAAGAACAACAAGCATCTTCTGGACCACATCCTGGACCACCGTATTCTGAACAAAACGATTGTTGGTCTTGATATGAGCAATCTCCTCCACAGGAGTATTGATAGCATTCGGGAGAACAGTATCCTCCCGTTTGACAGCCGGAGCAATTTAATTGACCTGTGGAAAAAAAATTACAAATTATTAAAACATTTAAGTTAGTTATGCTACTTGCAGTTTCGTAAATTAAAGATCTTAGAAATTTAAATTAGTGAATTGTATCTAGTTCGGCACTAGTGAAACAGCTACAGGATGGACTTATAGTGTATATGAGCGTAATAGACTCAAGTGAAGAGAAAACAGTTTGAAAGAGACTGCGGGAGTAAGAAAAACAAGAATGCAAGGTTGGAATCGGTTTGTCAATGTTGATGGCTTCTGTGAAATTACATCAAATGACATTGAAAATTGGAGGATAATAATCAAGTTCATTGACAAATGTTTCAATAAAAACTGAAATTTTCTGCTCAATATATCGATGCATGTTTATTGAGAAATGTCACAACGAAAACTATAACTAGCCGTTAGTAAGAATCACGCCAAATATTTTATGCCATTTTGAAATAATTTTTGTATCGCAAAATCGAGTGAACTGATGTCAAGTGTTGTAAATCTTTCATATAAATGGTAATTGAAGATTAATTCAAAAAACTTAAAAAAATTCATCACGTTAGCGCACTCACAAATACTAATCAACCCGTTTAACAAATACAATTTGCATTTCACTAAGGCAATGCGCAGAAGTGCGAAACAATCTTGTTTCGGACAACACTGCAGGGGATCAGTCAAGACCTGAAACTTAATTGGAAGGATTTCCACATCATGGCTGGTGAGGGTAATTCAGAAAGGATTCCGCATAAATCCTGTGTTCGATACCTCGATGTTCATCTCGATCAGTATCTGTACTGTACTGAAAATGTCAAAATAATGCTCAGTAAGGCACAAAAAGTAGTCATGACCCTACGAAGACTCTTTCATTCCAGATACATTGATCAAAAGGTCAATATTATCTGTTACAAGACCCTGGCGAGACCAATTTTAACATATGTCAAATCTGGTACAACCAGAGTGCTAGTACTATGGAAAAGTTAAGATTTTTAAAAAGGAAATGTCTTCGTACACGTACTGGTTTGTACAGAAACCCTTAGATGGATTGGAAGCATTATATATCGAATAGAAGAACTTATCAAACTGCTGAAGTGACGGGAGTGGATATCTTCATATTGAAACTTCTTCGGAATTATATCGCAAGATCTGTAACTGTGAGTGAAAACCCCTGGATTTCACAGCCGTTCCACCGTACAGACGGGTGTATTGCGACTTGCCTCGCTACTGGCTTCGTTCCTCCAGAAGTATTCGTGTATTGGGGCATGAATCGATATGTTTTTGATTCTGACGGCGTCTCAGTCATATATCACATATATCGACGGGCCACCGATAAGAAGATAAAATATCCTCAGAATTTGAGTTCATGAGACCAAATATTCCAATGGAGATACTCATTTGCTAGATTCGTTGAAGCTGATCGAGCTGAGACGGAGTAATCTAGGTATTGGTGGCTGAATGACAATGCTAATATCATATTAAGCGCGGAAGGAGCAAACAAAAGCGCAAACTACTATACGGTACTTGCGGTGATGAATAATGATATAGATGCCCAGATAGAGTGCCAAGAAAATATAGGTAATTTTAATGATTTTAGTGATAACTTTATCAAATATTACAAACCTTAAAATAAGGAAAAGGAGAAGAAGTTAACCGGTGTATCTGCTGGTTTTTCTATTGAAAACAATGAGACTATTGAAAAAATTCCCCCGATTAATGTCTTTGGACAGCGCGGAGGGGATATGGTTCGGCTATTGGCAGGCGGACATAAGATAGATAATTTCGAAATAAAGAGAGTGCCCGCTGATAAACTCACAATTAAAAACAAAAACACTGGCTGATTTCAAGCTAGTCAAAGATGCTCTAAATAGTGTGAAAGCTCCCCACTGCACACGCGCGGCAAAGGCGAAGAAAAATTGAACCTTCCTGTTGAAGGGCCTGGGTTGTAGGCAGAATACAGTTGATCTCCTTGAAATGTTACAGAAAGCAGCACCACCTGTCAAATTCATTATTGTGAAACATTTTGCTACAAGGAGATAAACTATTGAAAGCAAAATGTTGCCATTTTATTTGGTACAAATTTCAAACGATAGCGGTCCAAGTACACCACAACACAACTTTAGAGTTGTGACGTGAGAGCGTCTTCAAAGAACTGAGGTCAACCAGTGTTACAGAATTCAAAGATCTGGTAATTCAGCTGCCATGGACTATCGGTGCCTTAAATTAAAAGATGTTCGTACCCCTCGGTGAATTCGAATTGGCTCAGACGGGCCAAAAGAAAAATTATACTATTTTAACTGCGGTATATTCGGTCATCCAGCATCATATAAAGAATGCTCTCGATATTAAAACGCAAAAGTCAAGTTTTCTCAAAACCAACCCAAGTACACCGCAGTTCCATACTAGCCCGGGGTATTATTAACACTTGCACCTAGAGGACCAGCAAACAATGTAAATAATGAATGGTCTATAGCAGGGAACAGTTACTGCGCCTCTGCTCTTCTCAATATTCATTCGCAAGCTATTAAACGGCATTGATTTTAACGTCTCGCCAACGCGATTATTGTGTCAGGTTAGATCATCCCGCCTGGTGAATGCCGTAGACATACACACTTGTTCATCTGACCAAGGAGTCAATCGTCGACTATCCGCCGATCAGAACGTGCTTTGTTGTGAACGCTGCCTTCTACGATAGTAATAAGTAATTGCCGCTTGTGAATTTAACTTTACAAATAAGACGATTGATATCTATAAATGTTTCGGTATTCTGACAGTTTCAGAAGTGGGATAAAGCCCAAAAATCACCATAAACCAGATTGCGGAATTGTCGAACAAACAATTGCTGGGCCTGCTCATACGCAAGTAACATATGCGGTCGCTCCGTTAAATCATCATTTGGTTGTTCCTCCAACGCATGCGTATCAGCCAAAAACGGGACATTGTTGATGTGTTGCCGGAGTTTCATCCCATTTGCTATCTGGTCATTAACGTCAGAATAGTTTGTACACCTTGTGTCAAAATTAAAAGAAGCATGCGGATGGACCAATGAAATTGTTTTGTTGGCCTTGTTTTCCAAATTAAAGGGCCCTTCAAAATTGTGGATTGACATGTTACCAATTTGCAATCTGTGGTTGGATTTTTTTAAGGAAATTTTTAACTGATTTTCCATCCACAACAAATGTTGCCGACATTCGTTTTAGAATGGTCTAGTATGGCATTCCATATTTCAAATGACAGATCATGGATAATCTTTTCGCCGAGCTTTTGGATGCAAATATAATACGACCATCCGATTCTGCCTCTGCGTCACTGATTGCACTTATCGAGGAAAAAAATGGAAAGAGCCGCTTATGTGTAGACTATAGACGTTTAAATGACATCACTATCAAGCAATCATTTCCAATGCCGAACCTTGAAGACAAATTTGTTCAGTTGGCCGGTTATAAATAGTTTGCGACCTTAGACTTACGAATGGGATACCATCAAATCGAGTTGGCCAAGGAGTCGAAATCATGTACCGGATTCGCCACAAGTAATGGATATTGTGAGCATATTAGGATGCGCCGGCTATTTTCCAAGATTTGATAAACAAAATTGTTTCTCGGATGAAATCTGGAGAAGCATTAGCATATCTGAATGACATAATTTTATCCAACATGATCGTAGAAAGCGGCCTACAGTCACTTAAACAATTCTTGGAATTACTGGAAGTGCACGGGCGCTGACGATGAATATTGACAAATGCAAATTTCTTGCTGAAGAGATCGTTTATCTTAGCTACTTGGTAAACAAAGATGGCATTCGATCAAGAAAAGAAAAGGTAGCTGCTATTAACAGTTTTCAACCACCGACATACGTATACCACCAAAGTGAGGCAATTTCTTGGCTTTACAGGGAGTTTCCTCAAGTTCATGCAAGACTACTGCTTGATTGCGAAATCGTTGACTAAATTGCTGCATGAATCAGAATCTGATAACCAAAAGTTTGTATGGAGCATCGAACAGTCAGAGTCGTTCCAACAACTTAAAAATATTTTATGCAACGAGCCGTTGATTTCAATGCCTAGCGTAAAAGACATACATATGCCAGTGCTGTTTGGCTCGCTGGGGTATTATTACAACCTATAGACAGTAAAAATTGATGACCTATTTGTTACCACAGCCACCACCGTTCGGAATTAGACAGTTCTTACCATAGCTATGAACTGGAGAGGTCACCGTGGTCGAACCTTTAGATCGTTTCCGGGTTTATGTTTTGGGAAAACATATACGGGTTTTGGCCGATTGCTCCCTCATTGCCCAGGTTAAGGCGAAAATCGAGTTGAAACCTCAAGTCACCAGATGGATCTTGCGATTAATGGAGTCCGGTATTGAGATTATACACCAACCAGGAGTACGACTCGCTCATTTCGATGCTCTTAGTGGTGCGCCTGATTTACCCGCTGACGAGTTGGAATTTGATGGACTGGTTTTTGCGAAGATTGGATTAGACCATGCATCTTAGGGATAACCAGATACGACATATTATCGCTGTAATGAAAAATATCGAAGAGGACTAGCTTGCAAAAGAGAATAAATCCGAGATTGACTTTAAAAATAATCGATTATATCGAAAAACTGTTCAGGGACTTAAATTAGTTGGGCCTAAATCAAAGAGTTTTCATATCGTACAAACCAGTCACGATAACTATGGACATTTTGGTATCAAAAAACAATTGAACGTATAGAACAACACTATTGGTTCCCAAAAATCTGAATATTCGTTAAAGATTACATTGTGTCGTGTGTGAATTTTTGTCATTTTAAAACGTGGTCGGGAAAGCCAGAGGGACATATTTTTATTGAGGGCATTTCACTTATACCATTTTGACAGTTATACATCGACTATTTAGGTCCTTTCAAGCGTAGTGAAAAGGTGAATATGTATCATTGCAATCTCTGATACCTTTACTAAACATTTGGTAGTAAAAGCTGTGAGGAATACTTTAACACAATCGGTTCTCAAAGTGTTAACCGAGTCAATAAGTTTTTTGATCTCCCATACAAAATCATTACCGATCGAAGAACAGCGTACACTTCATGGAAGTTCAATTCGTTATGTGAGTTGCATAACATAAAACACATTGAAGTTGCAGTTCGAGCTCCACAGGCTAATGGACAGGTAGAGTGGGCTAATAAAACAATTTTGTCCTATCTATCTACAACCGCCGAAAACCAAAACAGTTGGGTTGAATTTTTACCATCGTTTCAGTGGGCTATGAGCTCCCAAAAGAATGCGACGGCTGGATTTAGTCCAAACGATATCATTTTCGATTTTAAATTGAAAGACCTAACAGAAAATCAACTTATTTCCATTCTACAAGATGCTGTTCATCGCTCTGACGATGACGTGCTCGATATTAAAACTAAATGTAAATGAGTTCTGAAAAATCGGACGAAATAACGAGAACGATGGAAAGTTCGTTTTGGTAACAAGCATGCACCGCCGAAACAGTATGGTATCCATGACTTAGTACTCATCGAAAATTATGCCGCAGCGACTGGGGAAAGCCGTAAGTTAGAACCAATGTTTAAGGGGCCTTATACAGTTTTTCGGATCAATATCTAATCAAAGACATTGAAGGACTCCAAATTTCAACCAAGCCGTTTTGCTCAGCGAATACTTCCAAAAAATTTCGCCCCTGGTGTTGTAATCCTCCCGAACTTTAAAACGACTCTGAAGATGACGAAATTGAGGACAATTCCGATTTCGAAATCGCGATTCCTGCCTGGCAAATGCCGTAGACACACACACTTGTTCATCTGACCTAGGAGGTCTTTTTGTTTTTATATTGAAGTCAGTGGTTAAACCAACAAGTTTTGCTTTGAGGAGTGCAGGGGAAGGGGAAATGTACGAAAATTTTGCTTGTTACTTAGATCGCTAGCAACAAATTAGCAATAAAAAAACTGGTGGAGCTGATACAGCTTAAGCCTTAAGCCAGTTTCCCGAGGGAATGGGTGGAGCAGTAATCTTATTTTTCGTAATAATTTAGCAAAAATATATGGGTCTACTATGAATTTAAGTAAAATATGAGCAATAATTTATGGATCTGCAATGAGTTTTCTTCAATGAATAAATTGGATAATGTAGCTTGATAGGTAGGGGAAGAAATACGCGGTAGAGGTAGAGGGTGTGGTTTTGGAACATACTTGTTGCTTACATTAGCAGCAATAAATTAGCAATAAAATATGCCACCTGGATAAAGTCCCTATCTGTCTTTGTTCTTGAAATACGGGCTGATGTAATTTAAGTCTTAAGTCACATTACCCGCATTTCCGGGGTAAGCGTTGGAGTAGTCAGGTTGAGCTCTGCGCAGAAATTCAAAATTAACTTCCCTTAGCTGTATTCAGTGTGCAAAAAATTTTTAACAACTTTTTGACAGTTTCCCGGAGGGTGAAATATGCGGTAGGGGTTAATGGGGTGGCTATCCAGAGAAAGGGTGGAGCAATAAAATTTTTTGAGGCGTAATAAATTAGCAATAAAATATGCACCTATATTGAATTCTCCCTAATAAAGTGCATAATGTAGCTTAATACGAAATAAAAGTGAAATACGCTGCAGGGGTTGAAGGGGTGGTTTCGAGAACTTGTTTATTCCTTATATCGCCAGCAATAAGTTAGCAATAAAATATACAACTTCAAAAAGAAAATATCTCTATCTGCATTGGTTCTCGAGGCATAAGGATAGCTGATGTAGCTTAATCCTTAAGCCACATTGACCCGCTTTTTCGGTGGAAGTGGAGGAGCAATAACATTTTTTGTTGCATAATAAAATAAGCAGCAAAATATGGAGTTATAATGCATGCTCCCGGATAAAGTGGATGAGGTAGCTTAGTGAGAGAGATGAGGGATATGACGAAATACGCCGAAGAATACAGCTCTGAAATGAAACATTTTATTCAAATTTGACAATTTTGAAGACCAGCTGCATCCGGAGGAAAACAAAGCTCCAAGTATACAAATCTTTGATAACACCTGTGCTATCCTATGGGTGTAAAAGATGGACCCTAACCCAAGCATCCGCATTCATATTGGGTCCTGAGGCGGATAATTGTAGTGAATCTAGACGAGGACCAATAGCAAATTCGATACAACCATGAGCTATATGAAATTTTTGACGAGCCGGGGGTCTCAACGATTTCAAAGATTTTAAAACAGTGGAAGTTGCAATGGGCTGGCCACATAAATTGTATGGACGAACAAAGGATACACAAAAAGGTATTCGTTGGGGGGCCAGTAGGGAAACTAAGGAAACGCTGGTCTGACTCGGTCGACGAAGACAGTTCATTACTGCTCAAATTTCGGGATGAGGGGAAGCAGTGAATGAGCCGAGACAGGTGGAGGTGGTTGTTGTAGGAAGCGAAGGCCTGAGATATATATAACAATACGTCAATTATATTTGCTAAGGGAAATAATTAGTAAAAATTTGGTTGCAAATACATTTTTAAATAGAACAATAAAAATTGGATCTTTCTTTATCATTCATTCAGTTTGGTCTTCTTATTACGAGTCCTGATAGGGAAAGATACCCATGGAACTGTCCTTCTCAGGTTATCAGGCTGCTCTCTTATGGCACCATAAATACTCTGACTCAGGAATCACTTTCGATGAAGTCCGGTTAACCAGGAAAACAGGTCACCAAGGGTTAGTTCTGAATCACCAGCAATGCGTGTCTTGTCATGAATAGTCATGAAATGACTAAGCCGTCAAAAGCACGAATTCAAAATTCACTGCATTTTAAGGCACTCATATACTATTTGTTTTGGAGTGGAAATCAGAACTCACCACCGCGTGTATTAGTTAACGAACTTACGAGTAAGATTCAGGGACTCTAATGTCACTTGACCTTGCTAGTCGTACAGTAGAGGTAAACCACCAGTGTATGATTCAAAAGCAAGAATATGCAAGTCCTGAGACAACACACTTCAGAAAGTCGTTAAGGGTTTTGAGGCACATTTGTGCAATAACCTACAACTTATGTCCTACCCGCCAAATTTTTTTACACCTACGGGTGTAAGTGTTACCTAGAGACGGTGGTCTGTCTCACACTCATGACTGATGAAATAACCGGAGTTTGCCGAGCCCCACGTTAGGCGCCATATGTACTATTTGTTTAATCGCATTTGAGAAAGACTGAGAAAACCAATATTTAAATTGAAATTTTTTATCGGTCTTTTTACATTTAATTTTAAATCCATGCGCTCAACGCAGATCTAGTAAACATTTCGTACAAATTTTTTTTTAGGAAGATAATCGTTAGGTTCGATAGAAGCATTTGCACATTGCAGCAGCACAGCGATTACGTCATTTCCGGGCTAAAAATATTATCAAGATCTCTTCATTCACATACTCGATAAATGTTTAAATATCCACTATACTTAAATTATACCAATCTAGAAAAATTTAATACACAAAACTTTGGCTGGCTTTGACCCATTGTCTTCTTGCCGATTGAAACTAGTTAAATGCTCATAGAAATTTTCATCAACTGTAAGATCTCTTTTTCCTAAATTTTGTAGTGACTTCTCCTTGGAACGGTTCACATATTGTGTATAGATTTTGCCAGCAACGAACCTTTACTATCAGGCATTTGCACTCAGTTTATCTGATTTCGGATGGATGAACCCGCACTCTCACTGTGGATATTTCCATGGGATTTCATTTTTTTCGGAAAACTCGGGTCTTTAGTTTGAAACATAATAAAATTCAAAACTGTTCTAGATGATGAGGCACTCCTCAGCCTTCTAAGGGGGCGAGGAACGGATATGTCGAGGAAAGCATCAGGTGAGTGTGTACTCATTTTACTTGAAAAACTTACCTTATTTAATGTAACTTGATCCCTTATCAAAATTCAAAATATTTCTAGGTGATTGGGCACTTCTTGACTTTTTAAGAGGCTATGATGAGCTCTACATTGGGTGGGGCAAAACATCTTAATTCAAAGGTAAGGGTATGTACAACTGTATTAACCGAGCAGTCATACAAGCAAACTGCTCGAAAGCCTTCCTATCCCCTATCCAAAATTTTATGTGGCAGCTTTTAATTGAAAAAAAATATATATATGTAATTATCTCTATTCATAATCTTAATTGGTAAAATAAATTTTTCCTGCTTATGATTATTATTAAATGTAATTTTGTATCAATTTTTCGCTGTATTAAGTTTAAATGTTTCCCTTTAATTATATTCGTATGAGATTTATCTTTTATTCCTATTTACAATTCCCTTCATTTTTCTTTCAAATCTGCCGCATAAAATTTACAGTGTAGGAATGTTGATCTGGTACACTTTACCAATGTACTTGATTGGCGAATGGAATGGAATTGAGGGATGGATTGACGTCGAAGTCGATTTGACGTATCCGGGGTGGTTGAATGGCAAGCGGACGTGGTGGCTTCCTTTAAGTGTGGAAGAGGAAGAAGTGCGCGTTCAATCTCAACAAGTGAAAATGTCAATTCCGATTTTATTACAAAGAAGGAGGAAATTTCACGAATTGAACTCGATCAATGCCTGAAACTAAAGAAAACCATCAGTGGGTTTTGTGGAAATTGCGGACGTAATAGTGGACACCACACTCCAGTCTCAGCGCAAGGAATATAACTTTACATCTAAGACCGTTCCTAAGTGGCTCTTTCAACGACGGCTTAACCCCGCTTAACCAACTGGGATTTAAATTGAAATATGCTTTGAATACACATATGCATGCAGATTATATAACAGGAACCAGGTATTTGAAACAACTATTACCCGGAACAAAAAATGTTAAAATTTTTGCGCCGTCCATATTATTGTTCAATAATATATCCTTGTTATTGTTTAGTAATATAAACACGCGTCCAGATCTCAGCTAAGCACGGGTTTCGCGAATATATTTCAATCGTAAGAATTCCAGAGATATAAAAGCCACCCTAAAATTCGAACCCTGTTTGAAGGTGGCAACCGAATAGCTTATGATGCTCGTGCTATTAATGAAGGCGGATTTCAAAGTTAACTTTTCCTGGAAGCTGTCTAATAGGATGTAGTGCTAGTTTTCTAAATGTCCCCTAAATAAAAGGATCCCACTGCGCCATGAAAAGTGGAATGCTTGCTGCTGAAAGTATATGTGCAACTCTAGTTAATGATGCCAATGTGATCAAACCAGGTTTTGAACCTACAACATTCTCAGAGAGAATTAAAAAATCGTTTATGTGGAAGGATTTATATAAAGGGAGGAATATCGTATCATCATTTCATAGCTCTCTTGGTTTGTATGGTGGCTTGTGCTACAGTGCACACAGTGGTCGGGAACCATGGACATTGTCTCATGGTGAAGCAGATTATGTAAAATTTAAACTAGCTAAGGAATCAATGCAAATTAATTATCCAAAACCTGATGGAAAAATAACTTTTGATTTACTTTCCTCTGTTTCTTTAACGGAAACTAATCATGAAGATGAACAACCTTCTCATTTAAACCTAACGGATGATACAATACCTATTAGATATAATTTAGCCTTGTATGAAGGGCCTGAGTCACGGTTTTGTCCTGTTGGTATGTACGAATATATTCCAAACGGAGAAAGTGATAGTTTGAAATTGCAAATAAACTCTCAAAATTGGATTCATTGTAAAACTTGCGATATTAAAGACTTTATGCAAAATATTAACTACGTGGCACCAGAAGATGGTGGTGGGCCTGCCTACAATGTAATGTAATGTGAAGCGATTGAAGTAAATTTTGATTTCAATATGTCTTATGAATGTAAAGATTTTGAAATAAACATTTTGAAAACGACGAAGCCCGATAAAGGTCAGTAGTAAAATACTAAAACACTCAGAACCCTTAGGCCACAGCAAGCATGACGCCAGTGCTGTTTACGTCCGAGCGAAACTATAACATTAGGAAGAAATTTTAATTGGGTCTATTATTACACATAATTTTGATTGTATTGTAGCGCATTACTTATAAATTTTAACTTTCCGTTCGCCTTTTTGTAGCAGAAAAAAAATTTTCATCTACTTTCTTAAAAATTAGGGAATTTTTTTTTCACATCTAAAGTCGATTTTAATGTTAAAAGAAGGATCCATTAATTTCATCCGAAAAAAAGCACAATAGAGATTTTCCCAAGTGTATGTTCATAACACGACTTGTTGGAATTGTATGTGCAGATGTGCAGTTATTGCTTTTAAAAAATTTTAGCAAATTGATTTCAAGATGAGGAGACGAACGACAAAAAGTGCATGCACTCTTTAGCGTAATTAAAACTTGTGCAAAAATACTTTGAAAGTTTAAAAGTAAAACCAAACCCCAAGGTAAATATGGAATATTCTTCTCCTACATAATTATAATTTTAAATATTCATTTTTTATTTTGTAACCTACCATTATGATTGCATACAATCTCTAGCAAATTGTTATCGGACACGTTACGTAAAAAGAAATTTTTTAGATTAACATGTTGTATTTCCGGAAGATAACTTAGACTTTTATTTGTAATTGTTTTTGAAAATTCTTTGAAAAAAGATTGAATAGTTTATGAACGGAAAGCATTTCGTATGTGCTTTATTTGAGTTTAGATTTAGTGGAGACAATAAAACAAAATTTTTTTTTTTGAAGAATCATTTATATGATAATACGAATTAATTAAATAGAATTAAAAGATGAATGAATAAAATGAATTCGTAAACCGTAACCTTTCGGCCTTTCCATTTCGTGCGACCAGACCGGGTATAGGACCCGCATCTATGGCAGGCTTTTTCTCTACGGGCTAGCCATCGGGCGCGCTCCACCGTTTTGTCGCTTACCAGGGGCTCTTGCCGGGTAGAGTGGCCTTCTGCTCACGTGCCTATTTATGATATAGGGTTATGTGATTTCATTGCATAACTCTATAGCATAAATTGGTTACCTTTGTGCTTCTCATTTGAGGGAAAGAGTCATACAAAGTGCTTTTGCATGAGTTTTTCACTCAAATGGGTAACACATGGCCATGTCTACGTTTGGATCTTGATCCGGTTGGGAGGGTGCGAAGGGGCACCACCTCCATCTGGATGCCCCACTCTTATTTGTGGGCCATAAGGATCGTCGCTAATGACGAAGTCTCCGCCAGTCCGTCCCTTTTTGCTCGTCCCAACTTGTTCTCTGAACGAACAATTTCAACCCTTAATAGGTTACCTCGGCCTCGAAACCAGTCGATCGGCATTCGATCCTTTAATTCGTGAATGCGAAATTTTTTTGAAGTGGGTCTTTGTGCTAGGGGGGAAGAACCCGCCCTACGACACCGCAACGCAAGCCTGCCAGTGCATTCACGCGTCTCCAGACAAGACCAATCTAGACGGATCTTAACATCCCCTTCCGCTGAGGTAGCAGGCCATCGCTGCAGTCCCTTACAGACATTTTTATATCTACTTTCACTACACAACATTCACACCGATCGGTATCTCGAGATCATTAAGTGCAAGATGGTTGTCATTTACGGACTGGACTAGAAATTGAAATTCACCACGTCGTATGAAGTCATGAAAATGATGAAGGCAGTGAGAGTAATGGAGGTTTGCAAAAATATAAATGGCCGTCACATCCTCCAAGTTGACAACATTTAACTGTTTTCAGGAGGTAGAAGCTATTTATTTATGAAATTTGAATCGTCTGTTTTATTTGAATCCTTCGAAAATTTTGAGAAAGATTTATAAATCCCTGTAATAATTTATTCGAAAAATTTTATTGCACATTCTATTTCTTTCTTCTTCATAGCCCTACAGCCCCTTTCGGGCCTTCACTTAGAGATAGCTATAGTATCTCATTGTCATGATCTAATTTATAGGCACACCACAAGGTGATATGATTGTTGTCACGGTTTGGCCGTGTGTACGTCCACCCAGCTGCGATATGTTCTGATTTTAAACCAGCACGTATCATAACTGAACAGGCTTATAATCCGTCCGAAGAACCACTTGAACTAAATCTCGTTGACGCCAACGAAATTTGAACCAGAGACCTTCGGCTTACGGGCTTAGTGCTCTAACCACTAAGCCACGCGGACTACTTCTATTTCTTTAGTTTAATAATTATTGTCTGAAAGTATTTCATAGAATGAGCTCATAATCTTGCTAATAGGAGCATCTTCCACTTGCAGATTACTGCAGAAGATGACTCTGGCAAAATATACTGCGAAATCGATACAATCTATACATTCAAGTTTGATAGTCAGAAAACACACGTCCCGATAAGGCATGATAATTCCACTATTTACAAACCACAATTTGCCTTATATATTGTACAATACAATACTTGTATAAACGAAGTATGTATTATTTAGCATTACGTCTCTACTCACCCCCGCATCCAGATGATCCGCAGTTGGGCTCCATTGGTGGTGTAGGAGGCATTACCAAAATTGGTCGCCTGTAGACTGGACGTTGAGGTCTAAGCTGAATTATTGGCTGCGAACAAAATGAGCCGCATCTTTGATATTGTCGATTGAAGCAACGCCATTTTGAGTTAACTTGTTTGCACATCCTTGGAGATACCACGGTGCAGCAAGGCTCTGGCGCTGGGGCTGGAACATCAATGGGGGGTGCAACAGTATGCTCAATTATACGAGTCGTAGTGCCATTGCTGACTTGCACTACTTCTCCTCCCTTGTATATGTAAACGTTATTGACATTATTCACGTTTACATTCGTATCATGTGTAACATTGTTGAAATTATGAATTGTGTGTGTATTATTGACAATATTCGTGGTGTTAATGTTTGGAGCTGGTGCAGGTAGAGGTAGTGGTAGCGGTTGTGGTTGGGGTTGTGGTGGTGCCTGGTACATGCAAAATTCACCATTCCATATGGATGGCGGTGGGCAAGCAATCCTTTCACATCGATCGCCACGACGGTATGTGCCTTCGGGACAAATTATCTCTTCTCTAACACATTCGTTATTCCTTAACACATATCCTTGTGAACATTCTACTTGACGTGGTGGTGGTGGCGGTGGTGCTATTGGAACGATTGGTTGTTGAATTATTGGAGCACAAGGCTGTACAGGTGCAACGGGAACCTGTGGTATTATCGTTGGCTGGCTGGGGTAGCAGGCATTATTTTGGTAGTAGTATCCTGAAACGATCCATAGGATAGGTTTGAGGGTAATGCTAGTAATTTTGACAAGTATACATACCAGAAGGACATGTTGCTTGACACGATGGTGTTGTTATAATCTCTTCCTTTATCGCAACGCACCAACCGTTTTCAAGGCGATAGTTCTTGGGACATTCAACTTTCACGCATTCATTATTTTGCAGAAATGATCCAGGTGGGCAGCTAAATGGAATTGCTTCTGAGCGAACACACTGACCATTAACCATATTAAATCCACTTGGACAAACGTGTTCGTATATTCTCACGCACCGGCCATCACGCATTTCACTGCCTAAGGGGCAAATGGGCGCCTCCGTGCGCACAATCACACAACGACCTCCTTCAAGGCGGCTTCCTGCTGGACACGAGATATCCATTTTTCGAACACAGTAGCCATTTTGCAGAATAAATCCCGGTTCACATGTCAATTCAACGGTTTTTGCTGGGGCTGGAAGTGGGACTGGGACTTGGACTGCAGCAGTTGCACACTATCGACGAAAAAAGGGATATGTATTTTCAAATCAGAAGGTAGAATTAATTTTGTGATAATGTAGGTGAAACGTTTATATACAGTTAAAAATGTAATCAATTTGAGTTCTAACAACATTGTGGTCAAATTCAATGACACTTTAAGATTTTGTTTGGCAAAAGGACATTCATCGTCCTAAATTAACTTCCATTCAACCAAAAGGTAATTCTCATGAAAATATGACGGGCACTTTCCATCTAAATGGAAGCTACAAATCTGGAACGTACTGTAGCGCATCCAACTTGTTGCTGCGCGCACGAATAACACGGTTGCTGAACTTGCACCTGCCCAGTTACTACCACCGCTAAGAGCGGGATTAGTAGTGCAGTAATAATCTAATAAAATAAATTAGAGAAAAAATTTGCACTAATAATTTATTCCTTTTATATAATTTTTCTAAAAACCAACCATACTAAGCTCCTCAATTTATTTTCTTTCTTAACCGAACACTTTCAGACCCACAACTGATTTAAAGTATTTTAAGTTTTGTGATTAATAATTATAGACGGAGCGAATATGGTCATAGAAAATCACAGATAGCAAACTGAACATACAAGTCAGAGGTCAGCAAAACTATATGGGGTTTGACTGATAATTGTGTGCGGCAAAAATTAGCAAATATCAATTCCTCCCTGTACTGCCGAACATGGTGAGCCAAATGACTAGTTGGGTCTAGGCAAGTGAGATCATTTAAATCAGTGCAAGATTAAATAAATATTGGTCTTAACCTTCCGCGTTATCATTTGAGGAGGGTTAGTAAAAACTGCACCTCGTGCCACACATGCACATGAGCATATGGTTTAAATAAACTTGCTGAGTACTATGTATTTAAATACATTAGCTACTAATCTTGAATTTTTCAAAAAATTATTTGTGTGATAGCAAAACGGTTGAGCTTTAAAAGACCATTCTAGCTGACGTACAAGTTCCAAACAGCACAAATAAAAATCTGGCGCCTGAAAAAACTTCAGTATTATAGAACCAGTATGGCCATTTTCACAATAACTCACTACCTCTCTGATTTCGATAGCAATTCAGCTAAAACAAGAAAGTTTACTAGGCATTAGTATAGTCCTGCAATTAGAGGTTTATTATCAATCAAAGCGATACCATTTGAAAACAATCTCATACACCTCCACACAGGTGATAAAGCAATCTAAGGATTAACATACAATCAAACAATCTAGAGAAAACATACAATCACAATTTAGAGATTAACATACAAGCCCCTTTAGAAAAAAACAAGTTGGGTAAACAAACCTACGCTCATGTCAGAAGGGTTTTGTATTCAATTTACAAAATGCAGTCACCAGACCGAATAAAATCAAGAAAAATGTCAAAGACGATTTTACTGGAGAAAATATGAAATACGAAGATCATACTATTATTAACAAAATTGAACGAATTTCGACTCTCTGAGGTTTTTGGAATTGTTATACTCATAAATATCTCCCTTGATAATTATTTCGGATGTTCATTCGCGAGGGAGGAAACACATTTTTCATGTATTTTCCCCCTGTGCCCCTACTGAAGCAAAAACTGACAGTTTAAGAAATGTTTTGAAAAGCTCCCATGAAAACTTTCATTTCATACTCATATCGGCTACGTTTGATGGATTTTTTTTTCAGGGGCCACTCTCCTGTACTGATATCATCGATTCATGGACAATTTTTTCGTATCCTAGAATGGCTACAAAGCCCTTTTGCTCGGAGCTCTCTCCCGCCTCCTTGACTTGTTTCACTTATGAGTATCAATCGTAGGTACTCAACTTCAGTCATTCATTAAATTGAATCAAGTGTTCAAAGAATGCACCTTAAACGTGGAAGTTGGGAAAAAATAACTCGAAACTATTCAATCTTCGCATTTAAAACAGCCACTATTTTGTTTTGCGATTACTGATACCACAGGCTGATCCGATTCTGAAAGATATTCATGATACCTATCATTCCTGAAATTTTCATGCAAATCCGAGCAAAACTGTACTGTCTCCGTCGGTAAAAAGCGCATGTTGTTCCATAGCCATATGTTGCCATAGTAATAAATGCAGCGCATATTGTTCCATAGTAATACAGGAAAATTCAAACCGCTATAACTTCGCTAAATATGATTCTATCTTTATGAAACTTACAGTCTTATAAAAAGTCATCTGTGTACTGAATTTCATTAGATTTAAGGGTACCGTTAATATTTTATTCAAGAAAACATAAAATCGATAAATCATACTAATACTAACAAAGTTGAGTGAATTACGACTTCTCACGTATTTGTTGTTGTTGTTGTACTCATTAAGGCCTACATTCTTGATTTTTGCAGATTTTTCGGATCACAGGTGTCCAATCGCGAGGAGGGGACACAAATTTTTCGTGTATTTCCCCTCCCTGTGCGCCCCTCGAAGCAAACTGCCAAATTAAGATCTGTTTTGAAAAGTTCCCATCAAGACTTTTCATTTGATACCCATATCGGCTACCTTCAATGAAATTTTTTTCAGGGGGTCACTCCCCTATACGGGGAGACCCCCCCTTAAATACCTTATAAAATTTTTTTGTAGTTGAACTTTGAAGAGAGCACCACTTTACACCTACATACAAAATTTGATGTTTCTAGCTGAAGTAGTATCCGAGAAAAACTGCTGTGACACACGGACGGACGGATGGACGGACAGACGGACAGACGGACAGACTGGTCGTGAAAGTAGTAGGGTTTTGTAAAATTATTTTACAAAACCCTAAAAAATGCACTTTTTCATTTAAACAACCGACCAAACTGAATTTCCATGTGCCAGTAGATTGCATTTAGTTGGTAGGAAAAAGCTCTCCTATAACACTGAACTATTCCACCGTGGACTCTCTCATATTCTGCTAAAATGGAACATCGAAACAGGAAGCATGTCTTCCCAATCTTAACTAAGTTAGATTTGAGTTATCCACCAACCATTCTTTTGGTAAGCTAAATAAAAAGGAATATTCCCTGCCATTTGTAATACAGCTCCTTAGTTAGGGCTAAGCATTTATATCTCAAAGCTTTACAGAAACACAAGGGAGGCAGTTTCCTAAAAGCTAGCCATGAATTGACGATTCAGTGCTACTACTCTGATACAGTTTAATCAATGTTTGGTCTCGTTTGCACAGCAAATCCCACCATTTGGTCAATCAGCAATCTACGATACTTGATTGTCATAGTTCATGGTTTTTTTTCAGTAACATTATTGCCATTGCTGCATAGAACTCAAGCAATCAATGGCCATGTTGTTATACTTTATTCCTCCAGTGTAGCCCTAGCTACTTCTAGTAGTACCCTGAGTTGCAGCTTACTCCACACTACCAAGACCTCTCTCACTTTTCGAAATAAAGCACTCTTTCTCCCTACCAATTTCACAATGTATTTGGAAAGGAACTTGGGTAATACAATTTATTTGTGTATCATACTGGCAGCCAATTCCTGCGCTCTGTGCTTCCTGTAGGCCTTCTTTGTGACCTCCCTCCAGAACTATAGTTGGATTTCACGGGCCTCGTCCTTGAACCGCTTGCGTTTGTCCGCGGTAACAGGCAAGCATGCCAGCCCGTAGAAGTTCCCCAACTTCTGCCTGGTAAGAGCTCGCCTACCTCCCCTATTGCGTATGAGAGGAACCTCACTAGTTATAACCGACTCGTTTAGGGGCTTCTTCTTCCTCGCCCTGTTCTCTGGGTAGGAGTACGCTTGGCAACCTGTAAATATACAAACGCGTAAATTAGTCTGTTTGTTACCTGCCTAAGAGCCCCGTCCAGTCAGGGCTTCTCACTATCGTGAGTACTGCGTATATGACCTTGGAACACATTGCGGTGACTCGGGGAGCCGTGGATTCAACTGCAGTCCTTGGTGACGGTAACCGGCACGATCTCGTGGTTACCAGAGAAATGGCCCGTGTTCTCAGTTTACGTAGCATTTGCCCGTGTCCTCGACTTACGCCTAGTGAAATTGTATTCAGGAACACGTAGATAAAGCGATGAATTGGTCCATGCCCTTGGCTTACGCCTAGTGACACTGTATTTAGAAACAGCGGCGGGTACAACAGCAATACGTAAAGAGAAAATTACTGACCACTTTTTCACCATGACCAATTCATATTGGTAAACCTAGTCGACGCTGCGTGAACCTCAATTTATAATTCCATAGGGTTGAAAAGCCCTGCTGATCAAAAACCCAATTTTGTAGTGTAACTTTTGGTCGGATCCGCATTTTTCACAACCCATAATTTCGTACTCAATTTCTATTATTGCAAAATTTACGTCGAATCTGCATCTTCATTTCTTTCTTTATTCCAACTATTAATCGGTCACAAAGTATATAAGCATTTCCACTAATTACTTCGACGGACGATCGCCACATGTGTTGTTATAAAACTTGATTGGGTGATTCCCGTAGCTGATTCACATAATCTGTTCGAGTTGTTTTAATTTTATTTATCCATGCGGTTTTTGTGAGTTTTTCTGCTACATGTTGTTTTGTTTTTATTAGTCCATGCGGTGCTTGTATTACTTTGCTTTATTTCTGTTTTCATACTTTGGGTTGCTGGTGGACGCTTTTGTTTAAGTGATGTTTTTAATTTAGTCAAATAATTTTATTTCATTTTTTATGTGGTTGGATTTGTTGAAGCTTTTCTTTGGGATTTTTGTTTAGTCACACGGTTTGTTTTCGTTTTTTATGTGAAAGTTTTTCTTTGAAGGTTGGCATGGTGGAGAGTTCCTAACAATGCGAAGCTTGTGTTCTGTTTAGTCAGACTTAAAAGTCATAACTTCATCTGTATTTCTGATAGCTGTGTACTTCAACTTATGAGACTGTTGTTGACCTACTCAATAATAACATCTTCGGTGGACCATCTACCTTGAAATCTATACTTTGGCTTACCAACTAACACTATTGAGTTAGCTTTAATGGGATTCTTGACCAATTTTTTTGGTAGTCAACAGTTAATGTGCATAATTTAAACCCTTTTCAAGCAATTTTCGTAGCACTATAGCTTTTCTCGGGTCTTTGATTCCTGCAAATGGCGCCTCTAACTGAATTTCGAAATCTAAGCAGCGATAAACTATCTTCGTTGACTCAGTCAGACAAGCATTTCCTCAGTTTTCCCACTGGTACCCAGCCTTCAGTTCTTCCAACAAATACCTTCTTATGTATCCGTTGTTCGTCCATGGGATTCACAAGGCCTCTATCCCATTGCGGTTTCCACAGTCTTACAATCTTTAATATTTCCGGCTCATCAAAAATTGTATATAGCTCATAGTTATATCGGGTTGGCCATTGATCCCCATCTAGCTCCACTCTGATTATTCGCCCCAGGACATTCAATGTACTAAGGATAGTATCCATATTTCACACCCATAATATCGCACAAGTCTTATTACAGGTTTATATACTTAGAGCTTCGTTGTTCTGGGTATACTGCTGGTCATCAAGATCGTCAAAACTGAGTAATATATGCCTTAATACAAAGATTTACCCACATTTTGGATACCATATTCACTGGACGTGATATTTTGGGTAATTTGAGATAGTTTTCCTCAACTGCACACTGAGCCCTAATAAGTTTGTTTCGTTGTCGAGTTTCAGGAAAATTCGTCCACATAGGCTACCGCTTGGCTTGACTTGTATAGTAATGTACCTCTTGTATCGACAGGGCAGCCTTCTTATTCCATATTCCAGAGCCAAATTGAAAAGCAATGAGGCCAGCCTATCTCCCTGCTTTAGTCCGATATTCGTATCAAAGGCATCGGTGACTTATTTATTGATGCGGACTTAAAAGGTTATCGACATATTTTCATTTTGTTAAGACGTCCTAATTTGGCTGTGATGCATTACTTGGCTGTAACCTACTGTTACAGCCAATACTATTGGTGTAAGTCTATGTTGAACTCCCAGCATTTCACAAGTATCTGCAACAACAACGTCAGCAACGTAGATATGATGGCTCTATAGTCACGTTGATAATAATAATAACCCATCGCACAACAGTCGAAATTCGAGGTGAATGGCCAATACCACGCTCAACCATGTGATTATTACCAAATTGTTCAATTAGTACCCATCACAGCTGGGTGGGCAAAAAGTCCAACAGCAGCATCAGAAGCTCAAACTCGATGCCACCACCGAGGCGATCTTTGGAACTATTTTGTACATCGTACAAAGTAATTATATGCATTGTAGCTCGTCACCTTTTTATGGATAGGGAATATAATTGATTGACCCAACTTGTTTGGCATGTTTTTTTGTTGCATAATACGCTGGAAGACCTAATGGATACCTTTTTGAACACTAATGCCACCCTATTTAATGTAATCCACTGAGATATTATCGATGCCTGGCGCTTTATTATTAGTTTGAGCCTAGATGGTGAAACAAACTTCATTCAGAAATGATAAGGCTAATGGAGGTTCTTTGGGAATATCTATAGGCTCTCATATTCTGGAGATGGGTGGAGGATTCAGAAAGCCCTCGAAATGTGAAGCCCACCTTTCCTAAATCCTGTTTTCATCAGCGATGATGTTGGTGATGTCATTGTTAGAGAGCATGGCCTTATGCTGATAACCCTGTTTCAGGCTTTGTATGCCTGTTTTGTGTTGTTGCTTGCTAGACTTACATCGATAATTCTCAATTGGTTGCCATAGTATTTTCTTTTCCTTATTCTAATGATCTTATTCACTACTGTCTTTGCCCTGGTTTTCCTACCTAAATATTGTTTTTGCACCTGATTCTTTTTTTCTAACGCATTCTGGCAATCGTCATGAAATCAATCATGATTTTTGTGCGCGCTTGATCTCCGATCATCTCTCCTGTTACGGTCTTGATTACCGCTTTCGTTCCAGCCGCAGCTCATTGCTTTTTTACAGCGATGTCTCTGATAGAATCTGAGCCAATCGGTTGTCTCGGGCCTTCGCTTCCTGCAAAATAGCGTCTCCAACCGTCTCGGTCCATTGACCGCGTCCTCCAATTTCAAAATCCGAGCAGCGATGAGCTGTCTTCATCGACCAAGTCAGACCAACGTTTCCTCGGTTTCCCCCTGGCCTCCGGCCTTCAGTTCTCTCAACGAATACCTTTTTGGAAATCCTTTGCTCGTCCATACAATTCATGTGGCCAGTCCATTGCAGCTTCCGCAGTCTTACGATCGTTCAGACCTCCGGTTCGTCAAAAATTTCGTACAACTTATGGTTGCATCGAATTCGCCATTGGTCGCCGTCTAGCTTCGCTCCGACTATTCGCCTCAGGACCCGTCGCTCAAAGGCGTTCAATATATTTGCGCATGCTTGGGTTAGGGGCCATGTTTCACACCCATAGCATACCACAGGTCTTATCACAGATTTGTATACTTCGAGCTTTATTTTTCTGTGTATGCAGCTAGTCTTCAAGGTTGTTAAAACTGAATAAAATATTTTATTTGCGAGCTGTATTCCTCGGCGTATTTCGTCTCTTTCATTGCCCGTTTTCATTATTTTGGCGCCTAGATGCACAAATTCGCTAGCATTTTTGATACTATATTCGCCAAGTGTAATATTTTGTGTACTTTATGTATTTTTCCTCGACTGCGTCATGAGCTTTGTTTATTTTCATTCATTTGTAGCCTTTTTGCTTCGCTGTCGAGTTTCAGGAAGAGTTCTTTGGCAGTTGTTAATTACCATGACAAAATGTTGATGTGCATATAGGCTACTACTTGGCTTGACTTGAATAATAATATACCTCGCGTATTGACAGGTAGCTTCCTTATTACGTACTCCAGATCCAAATTGAATAGCAATGGAGCCAGCCCATCTTCTTGCTTTAGTCCGATATTTGTGCCAAAGGCATCGGTGAGTTGGTTATTGATGCGGACTTGGGAGGTCGTTGACGTCATTGATATTTCGGTAAGACAGACTAATTTGGGTGGGATGCCAAATCAAAGCATTATTTGGTACAGTACGTTACGATCAATACTGTCGTATGCTTGCTTAAAGTCAACGAAATTTTGGTGAACGTCTATGTTGAACTCCCAGCACTTTTCGAGTACGTGCTTGACTGTAAACAATTGGTCTATCGTCGATCTTCCTGCTCTAAAATCAACCTGATACTCCCCAATAATACTATTGGTGTATGATCTGATTTTATTTTCTAAGACCTTTGAAGATATTTTGTATACCGACCTATATGCTGCCACCCAGCTGCATGCCTCTTCACGGTTCCGCGCCCGTTGAGCCTCACGTCGAAGCTTGTGACACTCCCTTCGCTTTTCAGGGATTTCAGTTGCGCACCAGTACACTGGGGGCTTGCCGTTCCGGGGTCTTCGACGGGGCATAGAAGCGCAACAAGCAGTCGTAATGATGCTCATAGTAGAGTTCATCAGGTCTTGAGCTGCCAGTTCTTACGTCCCCTCCGAAGCTCGCTGCAGCGGCTCACCTGCTGTGAGCACCTCGACGAACCTCTCGATGTCCATCCTTCCGATGTTCCATCCAGTTGTCGAAAGCCAAGAGCACGGACGTCGGGAGACAACATCACTTATCTCAAGCAGAATGCACTGATGATCACTGGCTGAGTAGGCCTCTGATACTTTCCAATTGTGTATCCTCCATACTAAGGACTCCGAGGTGAATGTCACGTCCGGTATGGCTCCCTCACAACCAATACGGCAGAAAGTTGGCGTATTTCCGGAGTTCAGTACAACGAGGGCCGTCCTGGCCGCCATTTCCAGGATTCGTTTTCCCGCGGATCCGTCTGAGGCATGCCCCATTCGATTGCTTTAGCATTGAAGTCGTCCCCAACGAGCACTTTGCCCTCTGCGTTTGAGACAGCACCCTTCAAAGCCTGAAGCTTGGCTTGGAAAGATGATATCAATTCTTATGCGTAAGGTACACACTAAAGAAGGTGGTCCCTGAGCACCGAACCCACACAAAACCATCCCCCCGTCCACAACTCTCCGCTTGAAAGTCACTGTTCCGAACCCAGATGGCGGCAGTGCCAGTTTCGTCAGAATACCATAATGCAGGACTTTTACTACGGTGCTGCTCACTCAGCAGCAAGAAGTCAGCTTTCATGTCCATCGCAAACTGCTCAAGCAGATTTTAGGCGGTTGAACAGCGGTGTAGGTTTAGCAGTTTTGATTTTGCCTTGGCTACGGCTTCCTGGAACATCCGGCATTTTCCTGATCCCAAGACGTGTCCAAAATCAGATTTTGGATCAGCACCCTTGCAAAGAATACAGTGTGCCTCTTTCATACACTCTATTCTTTTATGTCCCATTTCACCGCATTTGTAACAGAGGGAACTCCTATCGGGTCCTTTGCATACTTGTGTGGTGTGACCATAACCAAGGCATTTGAAACATTGAAGAGGCGTTGCTCTTCGCCGCATCCTACAGACAACCCACCCTATTCGTACTTTGCCCTTGTTCAGGAATTGTTCGGTGTCCTTTTCGGTCAAGTCAGCTATGGCCATGCGTTGTCCCCTGTTGTTTTCTGGTGTCAATCTCGCTTTGATCGCCTCTTCTACCTCGGCCAGATCCGTGACGCAGTCAATGTCTCGTATTTCGATCGTTGCCATCGGTTCAAGCGAGGCTTTAATTGCACTTTTGCTGAGGACTTTCTTTACTGCGTCGCAGAATGCTTCCTTATTGCCGGCCTCTGCTCCGAATTCGACCAGTATGTGGCCCGACCGCGTTGGTCGTACTACTTTAATATTAGTATTGGTGTCTTCGGGCCTTACGTTTCCCCTGATGTCCCGCAGTACCTGCGCGTAGGATCGGCCATCTTGGGGCTTTACGAGCAGTGCCTGCTGCCGGGATCTTCGTCGGAGCATCCGCCTCTCCTGTTTTGCATCAGGCCCTTTTTCTGATTGGGCGTCCGTGCGAACTTTACTTTCTGGCACTTTTCGATGGAGTTTCTTTGCGGCTTTCTTTGCTCTTTTTGTAAGCACTATCTGGAACCCGTGATCTGGTGCTCCACGCCCATCAACTGCCTCTTCCTTCCTTCTTTCATCCCGATCTCTTTCGATTGGGCTAGACGCCATTGTTTTATTGACTTTTAATGGTGGAGCTATCTGCATGTGACCTTTAGATTTCGCCCCAACCACCACTTTAGCCTTCTGTTCGTCTTCGGCCCTTAACGAGCCCCTCCGATAGTGCCCTATGCGATCTAGGAGCTCCTCTAGTTCAAGGAGCCCAACCTTTACTGCTTTGCTGATTTTTGGGGAGTCGCATGCAGATTGTATTCTTTTCAGAACATCTCCTACTTTTCGGAATAGCCTTTCTTCTTCGTATCGCTGGGCGGCAATTGTACTTTGTGACCATCCTTGGGAGAGGTTATTGCGTTCCGTTTCCGAATGCAGTACTTCCGCCACATTTCCGACGTTGGCGGTGCAATCGCACAACGTCGCTGTATTTGTCTGGTCACTCGTTGCTTTTCCTGCCGTAATCTTCTCGTTGACTTCAGGATGTTTCTTTGCTATGTCGGGATTTGCGAATCTTACATCGCTCGCTTCGGTAACGATCGCAACAGTGACAATCGAGTTTTCGATGCTCTTTGTATTATCTTCTACCGCTCGAACACCTGAAGCAGAGTTTTCCGCTTTTCCTTAATAGGACGCTCTGGCGTTCGCATCATTTTTTTGCTACGCCCGAACGGCACAGGAATCTCAGTCTGAACCAGACTGTCTGATAATCTCCGTTTTTCGTCTGTCATCACTGTCATTGTGCTATTCGTCGTTTTTGTCCTGGTAAGTACCGCTCTCGACGTACTGTTAACATCGTGGCTGCAATCCCTGTTTGCGTCGTCATTGTTATAATTTTTTTTTTTTTTATTTTTTTTGATCTTTTGATTTTAGTTGTTCCAATTTTATTGGGTCCCCCCTTGAAGCCGCTATCTCAGTTCCAGACCAGTGCTAATCGAGAGTCCGTCTCAACCGAACCTACACCACCAACCCAATGACGCGAACTTCGAACGTACTCCGAGGCCTGCCAAGGTTTTACCGGGACGGAGACGGTATGATAGTTGAATTGGAGCCGTTCACACTCGAGCTTCACCTCAGCGCTACTGTGCAAAGCAACTAAGTCCAAACCATCACATCCGCCAGCCCAAAGCATCAATTCCAGTTCGTTGTCCAAAGCGTAGTCCAGATCCAATCAGAGTCGTTACCTGTCATCCCAGGATGGAACCTCACGGCGCCCCCCATATCCTCGGGTCCGTGGTGATGGCGCTCCCCAAAGAATGCTAGCCTCCAAGGGTGCTATTGTCGACTGGTATTCCCCCTGCGATTGAACTTAGTTTATTCATTATACTCGTAAGAATAGTTGGCAAGTAACTATGTATACTTACACAGACAAGCCAAGCACATTACAAATAGCATTCAGGCAGAACAAAAGAGGTTTTGTTTTTCAGGAAGCATTTCATTCAGCAAAAAAATTGCTAATGGCAGTCATAAAGCTAACTAAATTGTGCAGTTTATTTTAATCGCGAAATTCACAATCTTAATATTAATAATCTTCCGGTTCGCCGCTTCCTCCGCGATAACCCAATTTCTTTCAGCACTTAATCATACAATTCCTTTTACGCAATAATTGAGTATCGGGTGAAAGCTAAGAAAATTAACTCATAGATAATAATTCGAATCATAAGTCAACACACAATATATAAGTACTGACATACGTCAGATTCTAGCTGATAAAGTATAAATGATAACAGATATCCCCAAAACACTTTTCACCGCTTAAATGCAAGGTCATTAGAAATTGAACCGATAATTGACTCAGTAACATAGTCATTACGGATGGGTGTTCCATCAATATTGCTTTTTCTACTGAAACGTTTAAGTATCCAAAAGTATTTCAAAATAAACCATCATCCATACTATTAAATCTATTTTATTTCATAAAAAAATATCTGGCAGTGAATTTACATTTACATGCTATTCAACCTTTTCACCTTCATCATCATAAACAATTTGTACTTTCCGCTTCTTGTTGGCATTTCTCTTACGATGATGAACGGCCCTTCGCCTAGATCTCTCGTAGCCTTCGTCCTCGTTTATGTAATCATCGTAGACGAAATCCTGTCGAGGGTTCCCAAAGTGATATCTTTCACCCGGAGATCGTTTCGCATAGTAAAATGGATCATTTAAATAATCAGGACTTTCATTCGGTTGTGGTGGATAGTAAGGATAATCGGACGGTGAGGAAGCAAATGGATTCCCTTCCAACTCGTTACTTGTACAATTTCGGATCTCAATAGCTCCATCATCACGCACTACCTTGCACTTATATGTTTGCACGCCCCACGATTCATTTGTTTCAGCTTCCGGTACGTTTGTTTCGTTAATTTCACCCTTTTCGATTTCATTGGTGAACTCTAAATCGTCGATCATTTCATCATGATTACCATATTCAGGGTATATTGGAGCGCCGAAAGCTGGGTCAATATATTCGTTCCCATAGCATCCATAGTAGTTACACATACCCATTCCACAGGTTCCAGTCAAATGGCACGGGGGTTGGTGATAATAGAAGGGCTGGAACACGGGTCCTCGCCTATACAAAGGCCCCATCTCGAAAGCATCATCATAGCACCCACTGCAATGCCTTGGATGGCGCCCTCCACTGTAGTATTGCGAAGCGCCGTATCCGTAGTGATCGTAACATCCTTCACAACTACGCTGATAGCGTCCTCCGCAAGATACAAACGGCCATTCTGGCTTATAGACACATCGAGGCTGGCTTGGTTGTGGGACATATCCAATGCGCTGCTGGCAGCCTGTCGATCGGCTGCACCTTTGCCTAGACTGAACGTGAATTATCCTGGAAGTACACTGACGCCCGCAAGTCTTGTGGCGCTTGTGATGGCAACGCAGACCAGTAGAGGTAGCTCTGCACGTCTTCGGCTGAACAGCTAAACAGCAGGAACCACTTTTTGTATATCCTAGTCCGAAATCACCTCCAGTATCAGATGTTTCATTATTGTAGATGTATATATTGTTCACATTTGTTGAATTGATATTAGTGGGTATATCGACGATATTTGTATTGTTGATCACGTTCGTCAATCGAATGATTGTGGTGATATTTTGTCCTGGCACAATTGGCATTTCATATTTGTAGGACCTATCTTCACCTTCAACTATAATTTTCTTGTGTCCCTCGACTAGTTGCACCGTTGGGCACATTGGACATTTATCGATATTACACTCAATTTCTCTTTTGATGTTGTTATTACATGTGGCTATACAGTTTCGACGTGTAACAGCACATGCCTCTAAATCACTGATTGTGATAACGTCACGTTTCTTCAATTTTTCTGAGTATTTTTCGATGCATGCAAAATATTCCGACAAATCAGATTGTTCACATGCTGGCTTCACTTCCTCCAATTGTTGTTCCACGGGGTCCAATGAATTTGAATCAGCATTCACATGTTGTGGAGAAATAATTGCTAATACCACTATAATCACTCCTATTGTAGGAGGTCGAAGAAAGAAGTGAAGCCTCATCTGAAAGATAAGATAAGGATAATGATGTTATTTTTAAATTATTTGACTAAATATTTGAAAATTATTTCTGTATATACAATAGATAAGCTGATGAATGGTCTACCCTTAAAATTGGGCAACTTTTCTACAAATGTCAAAGTCAAAAGCGCTTTATTCAATATTAAACGTCATAAATTCTAAAAGAATATAAAGCAAATTCTAAACAATACTAAAATGAAAGCTTAATGGCCCAAATGGCTCTTTAAATTTATACGTTATCAGTTCAACACATTTAATGAAAAAAACCATAGCAAATTCAAATTAATTAACATTTTTACATATTTTATGACTGGAGTGGAAAAAGGAGAAAAAGCCAACCAGCACTATTCCAAATTATTTATAATTATAACACAACAGTGGACTTTTATCCTATACCTAATATGTTATAACCTAATTCCAATAAAATTCAATCAAAAAATCTATCTAATATAAAAAAAAGTCCTACAACCATGTTCCTAACCTAAGTGTTATACCTGATCTCTAAACATAATATTGTGTTTAAAGTAAACATCGCATATACCTTTATAATAAACATAACATATACCTAACCTATCGCTAATTTTTAACACAAATGAACAACAACACTAAATGTGGCAATAATGAGCTGAAACTCAAAAAGTAATCAACAAAAACACAACAGCTGAAAATAAACACGAATAATTTAGACATTGTCATTCAGCCACCAATACCTAAATTGCTCCGTCTCAGCTCCACCAGCCTCAACGTATCTAGCAAATGAGTATCTAAATTGGAATTGTTGGTCTCGTGAAGTCAAATTCGGAGGGTATTTTATCTTCTTATCCGTAGCCCGTCGATATATGTGATATATGACTGGGACGCTGTCAGAATCAAAAATATATCAATTCATGTCCAAATACACGAATGCTTCTGGAGCAACCATGCCAGTAGTGAGGCAAGTAGCAACATACCCGTCTGTAGGGTAGAACAGCTGTGAAATCCAGGGGTTTTCACTGGCAATTACCGATCTTGCGATATGATTCCGAAGAAGTTTCAATATATAGATATTTGACTCTCGTCACTTGAGTATTTTGATAAATTCTTCTATTCGATATATAATGCTTCCGATCCGTCTCAGGCTTTCTGTATAATCCAGTACATGCACGAAGCCATTTCCTTTCGAAAACTCTTAATTTTTCCATAGTACTAGCACTCTGGTTGTACCAGATCTGACATCCATATGTCAAAACTGTTCTAACCAGATACTTGTAACGGACGACTTTAACCTTTTGATCGATGTTTTTGGAATGAAAGAGTCTTCGCAGAGCTATGACTACTTTTTGTGCCTTACTGAGCATGATTTTCACATGTTCAGTATAGTACAGATACTGATCGAGATGCACACCGAGGTATCGAACACAGGATTTATGTGGAACCCGTTCTGAACTACCCTCACCAGCCATGATGTGGAAATCCTTCCAATTATGTCTCAGGTCTTGACTAACAACCTTCAGCGTTGTCCGAAACAAAATTGTTTCGCACTTCTGCGCATTGATTTTGAGCCACCAATCGTCAGCGTACAACTGTACATAATTGAACATTTTTTGAAGATTGTTCTGATCTATTGTAGCTTTTCGATCTGTCGTATAGATGAGCAGATCATCAGCAAACGCTACCAAAGGTTGCGTTGGCGAGACATTAAACTCAAAGCCCTTCAATAGCATGCGAGTGAATACTGAGAAAAGCAGAGGCGCAGTAACTGTATTCTGCTGTAGACTATTCAAGACCTTGAATTGGCGCATTGTTGTCAGATTTCCATCAGTTATAACAAATTATTTCAGGTATAACATATTGCACATCCTGGCGACAAGATGTCTGGGGAGCCTATCCTGATGGAGTTTAAAAACTAGTCCATCTAACCACACCGTATCGAAGACGTTCTCCATATAAATGAGACGAGCTCCAACACATTCTCTATTATTTGGTTTATAACAGATGTCTGAGGTTACTTTCGTTATCGCATGTAATGCCTGGCACGAAAACCAAATTGGCAATTCGGCCTCAACTCATATTCCTCAATGTGGGAGTTTAACGTTCTGTTGTGTGTCATTTCAAACACCTTGCTGATGTTAGGCAGCAAGGACTCGAAGATTCTTTTCCTTTCTTCAAGATCGGAATTACCCTAGCCTTTTTTCTCTCATTTGGGAAATATGAATTGCTCAACATGTTGTTGAACAATATGCGATAATTCCTAATAGAAACCTCAGGCAAATTTTGGAGAACAACATTGGGAATACCGTCAGTACCACATGTTTCTTGTTATTTATCTTGCCAAATATAAAACACAAGTCTTCATAGCTGACAAAATAATCAATGAGATTTAAGCTCGATATGAGGTCGGATGTTAATATTTCATTGAAATGAAGAATCGATTGGCCGTTCAGGCTTGATTTGAAGTCGGAAACTTTTGCTTCAACGACCTCTGAAAATATTTCATTCCCTCTCTCAGGGTTTCGTAGATGAACCAATTCAAAATGTGTTCCAACAAGGGTACGTTTCTATAATCCATTACATATAATCCTGTTTCCATTTCTATCTGGAGTCGTATTCCGATACCAGCCTTATCGAGAAGATTTATCTCATCACTTGCGACTTCAAGATTCACTACCTTCACTCGAGACTCCTTTTAAATATGCTATCCACTTTCGCGAAAATGCCATCTAGGTGCTGGGGACTAATACCCTTCAGTTTTCCGCCCATTGATGGCTTACCTCACCCCTAAAGTATGAATGGATTAAGTTCCTGACATTCTTCAGGTGTAATTTCAACAAAGCCAACGAGGGATGGTTGTAGTCCAAAAATCGCCGATGAAATTGTTGACGCATGTGTGAAGAAGGCTTTTCAATCTTTTCCACCTTGCAATGGTTGTTGTTTAATCTTGGGAACTACTTTGTCAATCGTTTCTAACGTCAGCTTCGCTAACACCGACAAATAGAGACCTATTTTATCGTCAGTTAGATTTCTGTCATAAGGAACCATTGAGCAAGCATTGCCATCATCAAAAGGAGGACATTGCTTCTGGTAATACCGATTAAACTTCTTTTAACACTTTCCCCAATCCGTTTTTTGAAATTCAACCGATGATTTTAATTTCGAACTGAAATGAGGCAGATATCATCCCTTGTATGATTGATTTCCATTACGATTCCGTTATGGTCGCTATCATAAGGAAGCACTTGCAGTTTCTGTTCAGGACTATTAAAGCTGAATTCAAGTCTTGCATCAACAACGCAGAGGTTCAAATATGAATTTGCCATAGGGTATGTTGGGAGCTCCAACCCATATAGATTGCACCTGTTTTTTAATTTGGTTGTCTGTTATCCACGATTTCAGGAAGACACCTTTGGGATTATTGGTGGTGTTCAGCCATGATGTATGCCTGGCATGTAGGTCAACAGCAAGAATATAATTATTATGCAGCCTGTTCGGTTCGAGTATTTTACACAAGGAATCGAACTCCTCCTTGATCTTGAGAACATTTCGACTAGTTGCATAGGCAGAGATAACGAAGAGGTTATCCCCAACTGGCCGTGAGATTTTGATAACAGACACGTCAAGAGATTCATACAGTGTGTCCCAAATTTATAGGGGCACCCAGTTTTTTAGTCAAATTTTCAATGTTTTTAAACCAAACAAATCTTAATTTGCACAAGCTATTTCTACTTCTAATTCACGGTTTCTGTCTTTTTTTGGTGAGCCTACGACAACTTGTTCGTTTATTATGCCATTTTTAAAAAAAAATAGTGTCCCAAGTTTATAGGGGCAGTGAAAAAAAACACGATTTTCTATCGAAAATTATTTTTGCTGGTGAAATTCTATCGTGAACTTCAAATGATTGTGTCCATACTGTAGTTCCTGTTGAAATTGAACACTTTACCAACAAATTTTACACAAGTATATAGGAAATACTCCTTTGCACCTTGAAATTTTGAGGCACTGTAAAAACTAGGTTTCTTTTCGGTCGTCCGGTTGCTGTATACCTGCATTTTCTTATTTTTCGTTTCGTGCTCACGGCTTCAGCCCTAATCATAGATAAACTCGTGGTTTGCGGCAACTGATGTTGGTAGAAGTTTTGAATTGGCTGGTTTAGGATAATAGAAAATTCCAGACTGTTCTAGACGACCAGCATAATCTGAAATTTTCTGAAACAATCGGCTCAGGTATGAATACAGGCACGCTTGTTCAGAAAACTCAGTTGCGTGCTAATCGCCAGCAAAGATTTATACGTGGAGTGTTGTGTGAAAATGAGTAGAGAAAACAGCTATCGAGAGAAGAAAAGGCATCTATTGATGCATTCAAGACAAGATTAAAAATGTGGTTGCTTATGTGTTTCAGATTGTTTGGTCTGACGAAAAAAAGTTTAACTTAGATGGTCCAGATGGCGTTCGAGACTATTGGCGAGATCTGCGCAAAGAGCCACGTTTTTTCTCCAGGCGGAACTTTGGCGGTGGGTCCGTTATGGTGTGGGTGACCTACAGTGGATTCGGAAAAGTTGGCATAGAAATCATTTCGCATCGAATGAACCGCGAAGACTATCAGGCAGTGCTAGAAAAGCATCTGAAGCCCTGTTTCCGCCGTTACCGCTCTGCAAAACTGATCTTTCAAGAGGACAACGCGTCAATTCACTCCAGTAAATCTACCAAGGAATGGTTGTCAAAAGTGCTAATTCCTGTACTTCAGTGGCCTGCCATTTCTCCGGATCTAAATCCAATAGAAAATGTTTGGGGCATGATGGTCCGCGACGTTTATGACAACGCTCGTCAATATTCTTCAGTCACAGAGCTGGAGGAGGGCGTCAAAAAAGCTTGTGAAAACATCAGTATGAGCAGCTTGACAAATCTCAACAATTCGATGCAAAAACGGATGAAAATGTTATTTAAAAACGATGGTAACGTTATTAATTACTGATTTTTTGTTGCAAATCAAGGGATTTTACCAATAATAAAAAATTTTCTATGGAAAATCGTGTTTTTTTCACTGCCCCTATAAACTTGGGACACTATTTAAAAAAAAAAAATGCCATAATAAACGAACAAATTGTCGTAGGCTCACCAAAAAAAGACAGAACTCGTGAATTATAAGAAGAAATAGCTTGTGCAAATTAAGATTTGTATAGTTTGAAAACATTAAAAATTTGACTAAAAAACTGGGTGCCCCTATAAATTTGGGACACACTGTAGCTTTTGAATTCAACTTTTTCAATATTTTAGAAACAAAAGGGTCTTTGAACCAATATCCCCGTGCCACCTCGCCCTACCCGATCATTTCTTACGAATTCAAAATCCTTGAATGTCATGGAGTGCCATGAATTGAAGTGGGCTCCAGTAAGAAGCATGAGGTCAGGCTTTTGCTTAACAATGAACTCAAGGAAAGAATCACGTCGATGTATAGATGTATGGAGTTGATGTTGATCGAGATGAGACGAATCATAACCATGGGATATGTGGCTGGATGACAAATTATTTTAAAGCATTTGAAAGCCCTAAACGCTGAAAAACAAGATTAATTTTCATATCTTGTTTTACAATTCCCTCTGATAAAGAATCTAATTGCTGATAAATTTTAAGAGGCAGCTGAATATTGCCACTTACATTATTTATTTTTTTTACTATAGATTGTCTGCTAGTCCTCTAGCAGCAAGTGCAAATGACACCTCGGGCTTGACGAAGTTGGCAGGTATCACACTGCGGTGTACTTGACTTTGCTTTGGAGTAAATTTTACCTTGGCATCTTGATACCGGGGGCATCCTCGATATGATGCTGGATGATCAAAGACACCGCAGCTCACACAGTATAATTTTTCTTAAGTCTTCGCCTGAGCTAATTTGCACTCGTTAGGTGCATGGACATCGTTCCACTTTACACATCTATACTTCATGGCGCAATTGGCAGCCGAATGACCAAGTCTTTGGCACCTGTAGCACTGGTTGGCCTCGCTTTTCTGGAGGCATTCCCATCTCACCACACGGAATTTCAAGTACCTTATTTTCTGTAGGGCACTTGAACTGCTTTTGCTGGAAATTTGAACTAAGTAATAAGGCAAGTTTTCACGCTTGACAATCGATTTCCGTATTGCAAAGTCTTTAACTGTAATTAATTCTATTTATGGTTCAACTTCTTGAAGCATCTGAAGGAGGTCGACTGTATCCTCTCCACAATCCAGACCCTTCTATAAAATATTTTGGTTTTTTTTCGCTTTTGGGGGTGTTTGTAAAATGCAAAACATCTCCAGAACTTAGCGCATTTTTTGACGCCTGTAAATCAAGCACTGACTTAGTTCTAATTGTCAATTTATCGGCGTTGACTTTCTTGATCTCAAAATCATTTTATTTATTTTCGGCTGCCAAAAGCCGAAGCAAACCTTTGCCTGTTTGCTCAAATACATTGATTGGTGGGAGTTTTTCTTTCTTTTAATTAACCTTTACACACGAACCAACAGACAAATCTTTTGGTTTTTCTCCCTATTTTTAATTTTCAAATATTCGATAAATCCATTATCAGGATTAGTAATACAATGTTCAAAATTTTCGTTACCTTTATCCTCTTCAACGCTCATGGAATTGTCTAGTCCAGCTAGCGCTGCATGATAGTTCGGGCTGACGTTTGCTCCCACTGCGCTGAGGACATCCTCTTGATCAGATTCTTATTGCGGTTTCTTAGATTTTTGTCTTCGGGTGCTTTCAACTTGACTTTCATATCATTCTTGCTGGTTTCTTTTGCTTTGTTGAAAGTTAATTTTCTAACTAGTTCTTCCAGCGATTGGATCCGAAGTCTGAGTTTTTCTTTTCTCTCTTAACTTTCTCAGCTTTCTCGTTAGCTTTGATTAATTGCTCGACTGATAAAATTTTCAGTTTTTCTTCGTTGCTATCGAATATTTGTTTTAGCTTTTTTTCACCCGTCATCGTTGGCCATGGCCATGATCGTTCTAGTTAATGGCTGAAGCCATCAGTCTCCTCCATCTCGTTGCTTTCGCAGCAAGATTAGGGGGAATCTTCATAAACCGGGACTTCTCTTGAATGTATTTACGCTTTTGGATACTTCTTCAGGAAATAAATTTCAGGTAGTCGATAAATGTTCGAATAATTCAACAGTGATTGTTTTCAATTAAAAAATTACTTTCAACTGAATTTCGTGAAAAATTAATGACAGGAGCGATTAAAAATACGTCTATACGCAACTAAGGCTAGACGTAGAATTTCCGACCGTCACTCTTTTGATTAATATGCCTTAAAACTATCATCGTTTTTGTAAATTTGCAGCTGGTCTGACTTGATCGACGAAAGCATTGTAGCTCAGATTTTGAAATTGGAGGACGCGGTCCATGAATCAAGACAGGTAGAGGCACTTTTTCTAGAAACCAAAGGCCCGAGAAGGGCTGTAGTACTACGAAGAAGAAAGAAGCAAGAGCCGTTCAAGTTTAATGGTCTCGTTTGAATTTTAAAGGTAAAAATTTATAATTCTCAAACTATACTTTTTTCAACAAAGCTGATTGAATTTTGACTTATGAGGCGTTTACTGCCCTGGAAAATATAAAGACCGAAATCTGAGATTGTTGGTTCCACGGGTGTCGAATCATGACTGGGAGACACAATTTTTATGCAATCATTCTCTTTCCCTGCGCTCTCTTGAAGAAAATTAAAGTTTTATGACTTGATGACTTAAGAAAAATAAATCCTTATTGGCAAATTTGATTGGCCGCCACTTTGAAACAACAACAATAACACATGATTTTGGTATTTTATGGACTTTCCATCGAAGCAGTCACTGCAGTTTTGATTTTATCTTCTTGAAATTTTTAAGTAAGGTCAATAACATTAATGTTTTTAGTAATTCATGATTCGAGTGATTTTTGTTGGTTTGCAACAAACTGGCGACCGTTGGAAATAGAAAGATAATGGATTTTCTTTTAAACGTGCACATCTCTTTGACATATTTCTAGACTCTATTCGTTCCTGGTGACTGCATTTCTGAGAAGTTGAGTACAAAACCCATCTGACATAAGTGTCTACCCAACTCGTTAATTAATCAATTAATTGATGAAATAAGTGACGAGACGAAATACGCCGAAAAATACAGCTCGCCGAAAAATACAGCTGGTCTTGAAGACCAGCTGCATACACCGGAAAACAAAGCTCCAAGTATATAAATCTGTCATAAGACCTGTGCTATGCTGTGGGTTTGATACATCGACCCTAACCAAAGCATCTACAAACATATTGAACGCATTCGAAAGACGGGTATTGATGCAGATAATCGGAGTGAAGCTAGACCATTAGCTTTATGAAATTTTTGACGAGCCGGAGGTCTCAACGATTGTAAGATTGGGGAAGCTGCAATAAGCTGGTCACATGAATCGTATGGATGAACAACAGATACCCAAAATGGTTTTCGTTGTGAGAATTCAAGGATGGAGACCAAGTAGGAAACCGAGGAAACGCTAGTCTGACTCAGCATTGAAGAGAGTTCACCGTTTGTTCCAGAAGAGAAGGCGCGAGAGGGGCTGTATTGCTGCGCAGACGATATTAAAAGTGAGGCTTTACAAATCATCTCATGTTATAGTGTTTCAATACAATTTTCTCTTCTAGATGGCTATTTAAAAAATACAAGAGCACCGAAGTCTTTCACTCAAATCAATCAGGTTTCAAAAGTTCCTGAAAGAAAGGAGCTGCAGATCAAGAAACTAAAATTATCTATGTTTATTGCAGTACACACTGCTTTTGAATGCATTGATTGAAGGAATTGAATGGCGAACACTTCATCGAACAAAATGCACTGGCTCGATAAAAGACATTTTAACTCCAGAAGTCTGTGTGGCCTAGTGGTTAGAGCATGAACCCATAAGCCGAAGGTTCCAGGTTCAAATCTCGTTGGGAGCAACGTAATTTAGTTCAGGGGATTTTTCGGACAGACTACGAGTGTTCACTTAGTAGTGATATGTACTGATTTAATCAGATCGTATCATAGCTGAGCAAGCACACGGGAGCATGGTACTGACCAAACCAACTCCCGAAAAAATCAATACGGTCATGAAAATGAGATACTCCAACTATCTCTAAGCGAAGGCCCGAGAGGGGCTGTAGTCCTATAAAGAAGAAGAAGAAGAACTCCAGAATTGAAAAAAGAGTTCTTGAGAACGATGGATTAAGCGAAAAAAATTTTCGTGGCATATGCGTCGATGGAGCCAATACCATGGGGAGCGAACATCATTCTCTTACAACATTATCAAGGTAAAAAGCTGGGGACCGTTCAATAATTAGTAGATGCATTTGACACCCACTGCATTTAGCAGCATCTAGAGCTTGCGTAACGCTCCCGAGAAATTTGTACTTGTACAGACAAGTGAATAATAGAGTAAAAAAAAGTTTATATAACATGGAATAACGTTCAAAATTTCTTGGAAATTTTTATCGTCTCCATCTATGGCACGACAGCCCAAGCCGGGCCTTGGCTTGGCTAAATCTCCTCCAATCATCACGGTTCCGTGAAATTGGCCGCCAGTTGTTTACTCCCAACAAGAATTTGCTGCCAGCTTCTGTTTTGTCTTCCCATTGAGCTCTCAATCGTCCTGCTAGAGGTCTACCTTGTGCTCTACCCGTCAATGTTCTTTTGGGTAGCCAATTTTCTTCCTTCTTTCTACATGACCTGCCCATAGCAATTTACTTAACTTTACGCAAAAGGAAATAGGTGGCTCGTCAAATAGTTCATATAGCTCATCGTTGTAATGCAGTCTCCACTCTGTTCCTTTTTTCACTAAGCCGTAGATTTCCAGGAGTTCTTTGCGTTCAAACACGTCCACTACCTTTGCGGATTCGCTCTTCAGGGTCTATGTTTCACTTCCATATAACAGCACAGGTTTGACTAGTGTTTTACAAATGCGGAGCTTATTTTGCCTGTGCATAACTCTAGACCTTAGAATGGGAAGTACGGAGTAATAAGCTTTATTTGCGGCATCAGTGCCACGACCAATCTCGTTCTTTTCAGTGCCTCTTCTATTTAGGTTGGCTCGAAGAAACGCAAAGTTATCTACACGTTCAAGGTTGTAGCCGCCTACGGCCAGGTTTTGTCAAACTGAAGTGACCATCCTTGTTTGAGTCATGAGTTTAGCTTTAGTTTCATTAACTCGTAGGTCAATTCAGTGTGCTTCAGATATTTGATTATTATAGAACCTGAATAGTTCTGCTTGATTGTGGTCTTTATGAGATTGAGTAGTTGATCTGTGAATCGTTGCCAGTTATTGAATGAAAGTTTTTCTTCTATCATAGTTAGTGTTTTGTAAACCGAAAAAGACGTAAAGAGGTTGGTGATGTCTAGAGATAAAAGTCGACATGTGCCAGTCAATGTTAGAGAGGTAGTAGAGTTTGCTCGATCGCGGCTGTTCTTTAGTCTATATTTGCCATCGAGGTGCATGAAATCAGCCAATTTCGTTGCCATGTACCATGTTAATTGGTATCCAGGAGCTGGATGGTGATTGACAAGTGGCCGGTTAGATATATTGGATTTGTGGAGCTTATATTGTAGAGGTGGGGATAGATTTGGGTTTACGCCGGGGTATTTAGAATTATGAAGAGTTTTTAGTGCATATTGTATAATAGCAGTACGTAAATCTGCTTGGAACTTATTAGTGGCGTTTTTGCTTACCATTTTGTACCCGTTGGCGTTAATGAAATCTGTTAAATCGTTCTTAACGAATATAAATTTCACTATGGAAAGCGAATAAAACGAACAACTCAACTATATGGACCTAGCCGTGATACGCGAGCATGCACGCTTAGACTATAACATATACAGAAAACCAACTGCAATTGATCATACCATACACGTAACATCTAACAAACCCCCACAACATAAGCTAGCAGCATACAGGTCAATGGTGCGTAAACTCCACTTTGTAACCATGACATTTACAGAATAGCAAGTAATAACGGATACAAACATCGTGACATTGACTAGCATATCAAACAATGCAAACGTAAACAGGAACGCCAACTGACTGAAAGGGATAAGAACAACCTACAGTGGATTTCTTTAATAAACGTGCATTCAAAATTAACAAAAATATTGAAAACAAACTCAACCTGAAACTGATTAAAAATCAATATACGAGAACAGTGGCACATATAAACTGACATTCAAGGACTGCGACATGGTATACAAAGGAAGGACAATACGAAAACTAACGACAAGATACAAAGAGCACTTACAATCTTCTTATATATCAAGGTATACGAGCCTGACACTACGACAAACTCTATGACATTGCCATACGAACAAAGCAACGGAGTGAGGCTTGACATCCTAGAAAGACTTGAAATATATTAACATAGAAAAACAGACGGTAACCTTATCAACGAACAACTTATCACAAGTTCCAACATTTTCTCAGTAGTAGACACACTATCCGACGGGAATTGAAGCGAGAGGAACCAGAACAGACGAACATCCAATAACCCAAAAAACAAAAACCTAATATCCCTCTACCTGGCCAAATTTAGTACCTACCTACTAAACCCATCCTTCATATACATAAAGTCAATGCTATGTAAGAAGAGGGGAAGTCCTTTCCCCTCTTCTTACATAGCATTTAAGAAAAAACTAAGAGAGTTACTACTAGTTTAACTTTTAATTATCGACGTTTTAGTATTCTTTTTCATTTAAATTTTGCTGATTGTTCTTTGCGTTCCATTTTGTGATTGGATTGTTTAGTCTGTAAGATGGAATAAATAAATAAGTCATTTCACTCCACGCATCCTTTAGAGAATGAAGATGACTCAAAGGAGTAGAAACGCATCTGCTCACTCAAAGAAGCAAAAGCCCAACGGTTTTTATAAACAAGAGAATCGGCCTGCGGATATCAAATAAGCAATTTGAATAAAACCTATTTATTCTTCCAAATCAATTTTTTTGCTCCAAAATAACCTCAATATAATGCACTTTTACCAACGATTTTTCTAATTTTCGAAATAATTACTCACTATCTTTTCCGATATGGCTTTCAATGCTCTTTTGGTACTACTCTAATTTCCAAAATCAGGTCGAAATGGGGACGATGGAGCAATCTTTTAAATTTAGGCTTTTGGCACAAGTTATTCAGTGCAAAATCAGGTGAATGCGCTGATGGCAGAGAAGATTAAGTGGAATTGGCTTGAAATATTAATAAATCAGACAAATCAAAACTCACAAAATGATTTAAGTACAAGAAAAAATTAAAAATAATACCATACTTTTACAATACCAGCAAATCATAAAAATGTAATCCTCCTTATTTTTTTGTCATCGCTATGAACTTGAAATGAACGGAATTTCGTGAGAGCATTTAAAAAATAATAAATGTTAAAATTCTGACTACACTCATGATTCAAAGAATAATTCCAAAAAAATCGGAATCCATTTTATTCTCTTTGCCTACCATTCATTGAATATTCATGAAAACGTAACGGCCTTCCGTTTAAATTATGTAAGATTTTGTAATTCTATTTCCTTATTCTCATCAATTTAATTTCAATCTTATATGTACCTAATCAGCTTAACTTCTTGTTCAACTTTCGATATGCATGTTTTACAGTACAAAAATAGCGGAAAATAATATAAATATACATGATCCCTGAACTTTCGTCTCTAATGAACAAATTATCAATTTTTTTTTTTCAAAATATTTTAGATTTCCCGTACAAAAGTAGTAAATGAGTTGTTATGTCATTTAATCGAAGATAACCAACTAAATGGGGGAATCCCGCGAATATTTGAAGATTTGAAAAAGTCATCTTTAAAACTTTTTTGATTCAAAATCAAACAGGTTTGATATGAACTATTATTTTATTAAAATTACTTCATATGGTTTAGTTTTCTATTTTGTAGAGTTTTCGTACTTAAGTGTGTCAATTCTTGTTATGTTTATGTATATACATATGGCTCTTTTCCTTTTCCACAGTTATTATTTTATTCTGTACATATATGTACGTCTTTCGAGGACTACTCGACCTCTTCTTCAGTACAACTGTCAACATAATATTTTTTCCCTTAGCACTACAGCCCCTTTCGGGTTTTCGCTTAGAGATAGTTAGAGTTTATTATTATCTTGATTGAACGTTTCGTCACTTAAGAAAGTGATAGGTTCAGTACCACCCTTTGGCATTTAATCAGTCTAGCTTGTTGCGATACGTTCTGATTTTAAAACCGTACGCATCATAACCGAGTGGGCTCACAGTCCATCCAAAATTTCGTTGAAACCAACAGGATTCGAACCAGGGACACCGAAATCTTACAGATATTGAGTTCAAATTTAATGTGGATGTAGTGATATGACCGTCACGAGGCCGTTTACAGGGGTTAATTCTTTGGGCCCAATTTTCAACCACTCTGACCCACATTTCGACCAGAACGTTGGCAATTTCGCGTTAGATGTTATCTTTGAGCTCGTCTAAAGTTACTGGTTCATTGGTATGGACCAGTGACTTGATATAACCACGTAAAAAGAAATCCAATGGTGGTAGATCGTATGAACGAGCCGACCATTTGACCGGACCGTTTCTCGAGATAACACGTTCATCAAATTAGACTTTCAATAAATCGATTGTGAGGCATGCTGTGTGGCTAGTGGCACCGTCTTGTTAAAACCATATATCGTTGATGTCAAGCTCATCCAACTCTGGCCACAAATAATTTTCCAACATACCACGACAGCGCTCTCGTTTTCATCCACGATAAAATACGGCCCATTTGGCTCATTTTGAATCGATGCACTTACGGCTGCGATATTTCCTTCGCTTTGAGCGGTACGACAACTTTTTGCACCGGAACGTCCAATGGTGAAAATTTGAACTCAGACTTATTCAGTATAACATACACAGCCTGTGGGGTGGGACGATTATTACGGCCGAAAATTAGAGCAAGCGCTCTGAAAGTTGCAGCTACCGGCTCAGAATTGCGGTAGTAGTTTTTAATAACTTATAAGCGTTGCTAGTTTGTGAAAATTATTATGATTAAAATGTTGACTTCAGTTTACGTTTTGTCATCGACATTTTATTAAAAAAGTGTAAGGGTGCGTTCATCCAAAAATATGAAATTGTTATGTCCCTAATGGAAAACTGTGTTAACCGAGCAATTCGCTCCGCGAACTTCTATTAAAAACTCATCTTATTTAAAGATACTAATACATTTCTACTGATGAAAATGCTAAATGCTAAATTATTAGCGAAGTTCAACGACTTTCAACCTCAACGTTATTGATTATTGGATGTACCTCCATGTTCTGTAAAATAAATTGTACAGAAACCTACAAGTTTCACGTCCTGTCTGTCCATCCATCTGTGCGTCTGCCCGTCTATCCGTCCGTCACAGGAAGTTTCTTCAGAATCTATAGAAGCAATAAAGCTCAAACTTTTTGAAAAGGTCAGAAGTGGTGGTCTCTCAAAAGGTTAGCTCTTATTAAATATTTCGAAAATTTTTTAAAGGGGCTCGCCTTCACAACCAAGTGGCCCTTAACAAATTTTATCATCGAATGAAGTCGAGGAGGGTATCAAATGAAAGATCTTTACACTTTCACAATCTGAAATTGTCATTTTTTGCATCAGGGTGCTAAGGGTGAGGCAAAACGTAAAACAATATTTTGTCCCCTCCCCTGACGATTGAACATCTTTGAGTCAAGAAACAAAAAAAACATCACAAACGTAGGCCTTTATGAGTACAAAGGCTAAAAATACCTTAGGAATCAAAATTCACCCAACTCTGTTAACAATAGTACGATTTGTAAATTTTAAGATTTCCCCTAAAAATAGAAACGGTGCCCTTATATTCTCAAAATTTTATAGTAATGCAGGTTGATGTAAGATCCTTATCATACGAAATTTCATGGAAATTAAATCATAATCAAGTGAGTTATCATCATTTCAATTGTATAGGATTATCACAACAATAACACACGTAGATGATAAATACAGGGTTATCCTTTTCGTGGTAGGAAAGTATAACCCTGCCATTTGACATCTGTCAGAATTAAATGTCATCCAAAGCGTGTTTTTTTAGTTGAAGGTTTGGAAATATGGATCGTTTAATAGTCGAAGAACGCGTTAAAATTATTAAATTTTATTATAAAAATGGTGATTCTGCCGTATCAACATTTAGGGCTTTACGAGCCGATTACGGTCGACATAATCGACCTACGCAGCAAACAACTTCGAACACAGTGAGAAAATTTGAAGAGACTGGATCGGTTATTGATATTGCAAGAACTGTGCATCATCGCAACATTCGTTCTGCTGAAAATATCGCTGCCGTTGCTCAAAGTGTGGAGGAAGACCCGAATTTGTCCATTCCTAGACGTGCTCAAAATTTGGGCTTGTCTTACGGCTCAATGTGGTGGATTTTGCATTTGCATTTGCATCTCCATCCGTACAAAATCCAACTCACTCAAGAACTTAAGCCTCAAGACCATACACAACGCAGAATGTATGCGAATTGGGTGATTGAACAACAAGCTATTGATAACGATTTTTCGAACAAAATTTTCTTCAGTGATGAGGCTCACTTTTCGCTCAGTGGTTACGTAAATAAACAGATTTGCCGCACATGGGGCTCTCAAAATCCTCAGATGATCGCAGAAAGGCCTTTGCATCTGGGAAAGGGGACCGTTTGGTGTGCATTATGGTCTGGTGGTGTTATTGGCCCGTATTTTTTTTAAACGGTCAAGGAAGACCTATTACATTTAATTCTGACCGCTATGGACGGATGTTAACCGATTATTTTTGGAGAGAAATTGAAGATTATGATCTGGAGAACATGTGGTTCCAACAGAACGGAGCCACAAGCTACACAACACAGGCTAATCGAGCATTTTTGCAAGAGAAATTTCCAGAAAACGTAATTTTGAGATTGAGTAATGTCAATTGGCCCGCATGATCCTGCGACCTAACACCTTTGGATTTCTTTTTATGGGGCTATGCGAAAGATCGGGCTTACACGAATAATCCTCAAAATCTTGAGCAATTGTTAACCAATATTCGTGAAGTTATAGTCGAGATATTGCCGGAAATGTGCCGAAAAGTCATTGAAAATTACTTCAAAAGGTTTGAGGCCTGTAAGAGGTCCCGTGGAAGACATTTGAATAATGTTGTATTTTACGTGTAATGGCCAAGTTAAATCTTTATATTAAATAAAAAATTTTGGTTCCATCTGAATAATTTATGTATTTCCGTTAGCTTTCCTTTCCCAAGCTTAAATTGGATAACCCTATACATGTACCAAAAAGATCTAAGTACTATTATTTTCATTGGGGGCTCATAAAAATAAAGTAGTAGTCTTTAATTTAAGCATGTTCAATTGGCTGAAATATTGGCAATTGGCACCTGTTATCTATGTATATAAATAGAAGTGTACATTTTGATTGTCACTCTTTAACTCAAGAACGGCTAAACTGATTGCCATGAAAGGTGCAGGAAGGTGCCAAAGAAGGTGCAGGAAGGAGTGATGATTGTTAGTTGATTTTGGAATCCAAAATCGGTCCAGCTATTCTCGAGTTATGATTTTTGTCATGAAATGAACTCGCTTTTTTGTAAAACAACAAAAAATGCACGTAAAATAAAAAAAATGCAAATATATCGAAAACGGTGCGTGTGAGCGAAAAAAATAAGGTCACTTTCCCCCCCACACCTCTTGCGCTCACTTTTGGGTCGATTTGGTATGGTCCCAGCCCCCTCTTGAAAAACTTTTCAATTTCAGTCCGACCTAACGAAAAAAAATCGATCCAAACTGATACACAAACTCATAAATACACACATTCATTTGATTGGCAGCATAGAAATGTCAAACAGATGAACCTGTCAAAATGCTCATGTTGCCAATCACTTTCTTTTACTCTTGGATTTTGATACAGCCGGTCATACATTTACTACTTTCCGATTGGAATTTTATTACAAGTGATTTTTTTTTTGAGTTTCATAAATATTGGTAAGTATTAACAAACTAAAAAGTGATTTTCAGTGCAAAATATTTTCCAAATAAACAAAACAAATTTGTTTTACTTTCATGATTTTTTGGGAAAGTTCAATTGGATGGACCGGTGGCAATTAGGCAAGATCGTTTCTGGATGGGTCCGGAAAATAGTTTTTGGAAGCGTTTAGAAAAATGATAAAGAAATTCATGCACCGTTCGCATTAACAAATGAGCTTATTTGATTTTATTTTTCTCTTTATTGTGAAGATTCTTGTTATCCTAGAAGATCGTATATTTTGCGTACGATTTCGAATACATGATCGTACATCGTACCAGGGCTTAAAAGATCGTATAAATACGATTTAAATCGTATGTTTGGTAAAATTACAGCTTACCAAAGCATGGTTCACAGGATCTTCAGTATCCTAATATTATGGGAAAATTACGAAATACAACGAAAACACATCGAAGCAACGGTGATACTGAATGGCTACAGAAAGAGTGGCGTGGAAAATATAATCAACAAAAAGATAAGAAAGAAATAGTTCTTCAATATTATTTAAGCAGAAGCCAGCTACTAGAAAAAATAAGAAGGATAAGGATCCCGAGCTCCAGCATATTCTATGTTATAAAGAAAAAGCTAGCAAAACAAGAAATCGAGGTATGCGACAATAGTAGACTGAGGATATTAAAAAATTGGGTTGTCTAGAAAAAGATGGAAAATCAATTGAAGAAGGCAAGGGAATGTACAAAATCACGTGGAGTGCGAGTGAGATGATTCACGGTGTCCAAGCGAAAAGAATTGTGGATACAAAATTCAAAGAGTAAAAGAATGAGGAAAAAAAGTTGTGTCAAGTATTATAATTTAGGATCTTTCGTCGCATAACAAATCATGAAAATTAATCATTTAATATCTCAAAATCACCTAACAATAATAAAAGTAATTCCTAGATTGAATAAATTAGATGTCTTTGAAAGTTTAGAAGTAAATAAAAGACCTGTAGGATTAACAATAAAGAGTGATACAGGTGATTGCAATGGCAAACTGTTTTAAACATATTCTTAATTAAATTTCACTTAATTACTACTGGCATATAATTAGAGAATGCTAGATTAAGTTAAAAGTTGTGCTGAGTTTAAGAAGACCAGGATAATTGTACAGAGAAGGCGTAGCCTATAGCGAATGTAATCAAAGATCCTAGGCGAATTGAGGCGACTATTTCTGAAGATTGGAGCCTAACCTGAGCTACCCCGCTATGAATTATTATTTAATATAGGTTCAGCAGCAAAATCGTATCTGTTTTAGACAAGGTATTTGTTGCATTTCTAAACTTATTTTGGATACAAGTATATAATGCATTTTACCTGATTAATTATCTTCAGTAAATGTGAAAAGAAATCAGATATACGACCTTTTCTTTATCAAACCATGACCTAGGTCTCATAAAGTTATATTTCTTTTCATTATTAAGCGAAAGCTTGGGAAAAAGAATATTTCCGAGTCATTGCTTTTAAAACATGCATTTTCACTTAAGTGAGTTGACTGGGAAAGTCCAAAAATAAATTGTTATATTGGCAAAATGATATGGTAAGCACATGTTGATGTTTGCACGCGCTGCATTTAATGTTGCTAGGGCCTGCACTGTCGCTTTTCTTTTTATCAACATCCCAATTACTACTGGATAAGATCGAACAACTTTTGCATAACTAAGAACACAAACGAAAACAATCGTAAATATTGTGACGAATCTATATCAAATATGATAAGATTTATCGCGACTTAAATTCTTCAAATTCTAACGGTAGTTTTCATTTCGATAAAAGTTTTATTTTTTTTAATTAGCTGTTTAAATATTGGTCCATAAAGCTAAGAATTTGTGGCATATGTATGTGTTAGATATGAGATAAAGCTAAAAAGTTGAAAGTTTCATAAAGTTTGCCTAATCTGAGATCAATTGTTCATATTTCTTCTTTACGGAGAGCAATTATTGTCACATGATTACTATATACCAAATCATAAAGTTTTTCACGTGAGATGCACTCAAAACCAATCCACTGTTTTGAATATTTTTCTCTTCAAAGATCAAAAAGTGATCGACTCTCTGGAAATCGTCGTTGTCATCATGGTACTACTGCCCATGTGTCGGCTCCAACTGTCTCGATCCATCGACTGCGTCATCCAGTTTTTAAATCCGAGTAGCGATCTGCTATCGTCATCTATATAGTCGTTTCAGTACTACTTATGTTTTTGGATTGGACTTTTTTCCTCGGTTTTGCCGAAAAATACCTTTTTGATACTTGCCATTCATCCATTTGTTACATATGGTCAGCTCAGTGCAGATTTGGAAGCTTTAGCACAATGGAAACTTCTACTTTGTCGAAAAATTCATACAACTCACGGGTGTATTATTTTTGCCATTGATCCCCTTCTCGTTTGACATTTACTATGCAAAAGTCCCATATTTTGGAAACCATAAAAATTTGCAGATGCCTGGATGAGGGTATATGTCTCATAACCGCAGTATAGCACAGATTTTATCACAAATTTCTGTACTTTGGCTTATATTTTTAGGGTTTTGTAAAATAATTTTACCCAACCCTACTGAAATCGCGTCTTGTCCGTCCGTCCGTCCGAGTGACACAGCAATTTTCCTCACAAACTGCATAAGCTAGAAACATAAAATTTTGCAAGCAGGTGTTAAGTAATGCCCTCTTCAAAGTTTCACTACAAAAAAATGTATAAGGTGTTTAAGGGGGTCTCTCCATATAGCGGAGTGGCCCCTGAAAAAAAAATTCTTCGCATTTAGGCTAAATGGATATCATATGAAGGATCTCAACGAAAGCTTTTTAAAACAGGTCTTAAAATGGCTAGTTTTACTTTGAGGGGAAGGAGAAATGTAGAAAATGTTGTATGTCCCCCCTTGCGACAGGACACCATTGACCTGAAAATTCGGAAAAAAATCAGGGAGGTAGCTCTTTAGTCAACGTGGTGTAGTGGTTAGAGCACTTAATCCGTAAAATCGAAGGTCTCTGGTTCGAGTCTCGTTAGTGCTAACGAGATTCAGTTCGAGTGATTCTTCGGACGAACTATAAACCCAGTTCAGTTATGACACGTACTGGTTTAAAATCAGAACGCATCGGAGCTGGGTGCACGGACACACGGCCAAAGCGTGAGACTAACCATATCACCTTGTGGAGTGCTGGTAAATTCGATCAAGATTATGAGATACTCTAATTATCTCTTAGCGAAGGCCCGAAAAGAGCTGTACTGTTAAAGCAAAAAAAGTAAGTCTTTCTTAGCTTAACTCATTAAATAAGCGAACACCTTTTTACTGATCTAATTGACAAGAATGAAGTAGCAGGTATGTATTAAACAGTGAGTTCTCTCTCTCCCCGGAAGCCCTGATGTGTATAAAGGATACACATCATATCAAGCTCCCAGTAAATGCCAGTATACATAGTGTATGCTGATATTGCAACAAGGGCAACAAATACCTTAGAAGTCAAAATTCGGTCATTTTTGTTAATAATAGTGCATTTTATAAATTTTACATTTTTGCTTATAAAATCAAAATGGGATCCTCTAATTTCCCAACAGCTATAATTTAAGTTTTTTGATAGCAATTGTATGTGCTTTGAAAATTTGACAATGATCGAACAATGAACAGCTAAGTTACAGCCAATTGAATATTTAACAATTACCACAACATTATCATGTGATGCTAGGGAGATACACATTTGCAATGGCTCTTGACACTACAAATATGTAGGAATCTTGATAAAAATTTTAGAAATGGTTTGTAATATTGATGTGTTATATGACTAATCAAACGACGAAGTCAAAACACTTCAAGCAAAATGGTGGTGAGTTTAAACACATAATAACCAGGATTTAATTCTTCGAACTCAATTTATAGAATCTGTATATTAGTCAAGTTTTGATATGCAGAGTACATTGTTTGATTTACTAATTGTTTCACAAGATCCTTCTGGCAGGAGCAATCTCCTGCTAGTTAAATTTAATCTTTCTGTATAGTCAAGAACCAGCAGTTGGTATAAACATTTTCATCAATCGCCCAGTGATACTTGTGGACTATCTTTACTACCATACTATTATTGTCTGATTACGTATCAGCATGGCAACCACTACCCTTGCTAGGTCTGTACTAGCTTGATAAATTTCTATTTTTGTTTGCTATCCTCGTTCTATATTTTTAACTTACATAGCATAAGCCTAGACCGCAGCATCATAGAGCCAAATCGGATGAGTCCTTGATATCAGCAGTTTGCACCTTATTTTCAAGAGACTCCGATGGTAATCATCAGCCAGTTAAGTGATATTCCATGCTGAGAGATCATGTCTGATCATCATGCCTTCCCTATATTATTGCAGAGGATTAGCTTCAAGTCTAGCTGAAGCCACACTAGACTGACGTATTTATCAGGTCTTTGTTCACTAAGCCCACAAAAATAATCATCGGTGTAATGATTGGTATCCTCTTCCTTTAGTCTTTACTCGCACATCCATATCTTAATCCATCCCATGAACTGATTTCGCTGTGATTCTTGATTTAATTACTACGTGGTTAAATAAAATATATTATGTCTCCAAAATTTGAGCCAAGCATGGACTCTTATGCTGCTCCTCAGGTGAATAATATACAAGGTGGCGCAAAATTAATAATCCATTTTCGTTTTTGAATAACTTTTTCACTAAATAAAAAAATGGTTTTGAGTGATGGACATCATTTTTTGGACCTTTGCAACTTTTTCTATTACGTGCAAAGATTATATCCATCAAGTCGCTGGCACCAGTGTTGATACACATTTTCGCCCATTTTATCGTATTTTCCATTACTTTCCGCAATGTTTCCGTTGGTAACTGTTCGCATTCATTAAGGTCTGCAATTATCTGAGGCTTGTTGGCATAAGCCCGCAACTTCAACTAGCCTCAAAGAAAGAAGTCTGGGATGGTGAAATCGGGCGATCTTGCTGCCCATGCCAAATCCCCAAAACGGGAGATTATGCGACCAGGAAACGTTTTCTTCACAATATCTATTGTGGCTCACGCTGTGTTTGCGGTTGCACTGTCTTGTTGTAACCACATACTCACCATGCCCCGCTCATGCAGTAAAGTCGTTTATCATGGCTCTGTAGCGTTTGCCAGTAAATTTCTGCCATATGGGCAGTGAACGAACCATACCTGATGAGACACTCGCCTCGGAGATCTTTATATGGAGGATATATTATTGGAGCGTATTTGAGGACTCCTTAGCTACTAATTATCAGTACGTTCTTTTTGCGATTCACGATCTTGTCTTCCGACGACCTTCTACAATTGGGTGGAGTATCGGAGCATTACCATTGTCCTGACTTGCTGTTCAGTACACTCAACGCTTGCCTATGGAGTGATGCAAGGTGGTGGGGCTCATGCTGATTAGCAAGGAAAAGAGAAATCCTGAATCGCCATCTGCATACCGTCCATTCTACGTGCTAGACACGACCGGGAAAGTGCAAGAGAAGCTCATCAAGGGAAGACTGACTGACGCAATTCGTGCTGCTGCGGACCTATTTACTGGGCAGTATGGCTTTAGAGCAGGACGTTCCACTATTGATGCGAATACATCAATCCAAAGGACAGAGGTTTATAACCGCATGAAGTAACGGACCATTCTGTTGGTGACACTCAACGTCAGAAACGCCTTCTATTCCGCAAGATGGGTGGATATTCTCGATATGCTGGAAACCCTTTTCATGTTCCAAAATATCTCATGCGGCTTTTGAAGGACTATCTGAAAGACCGAAACCTGCTTTAAGACACTAAACAGAGCACACGAAGAATGGAAGTTACATCGGGTCTTGCCAAGGGATCTACCATTGGTCCAGACCAATGAAACGTGTCCTATGATGGGCTACTGGAACTGAAAGTGATCGATAAGTCACGCTTTTTTGGCTATGCAGATGATGTTGCGACACTGGTTGGTGGACCCACCATTGAATAAGCGCAACTAAGGCTCGGTATGCTAATGCGCAGAGTGAGAGACTGGATGACTCGTAGGTTCACCGTAGCACTGAGAAGGCCGAAGTGGTCATCCCGACAAAAAATAGAATCCCTAGAGCAAGGATGATCAGTTTTGGAGATATGCTAATAGAATCACAGCCAACTGTGTTGTACCTGGGGCTAGTGATCGACTTCAAGATGAGTTTCTCTGAGAGAATCACGGCAACAGCTGAGAAGGCTTCTTCGTTCCTATTTTGTCAATCCATCAGTATCCCTATCACCTCCCATGGAATGACTCGCAACAGCTCATCACAAGCTTGATTAACGAGGGCATCAGCGGTGCGTGTGGTTTGTGTGACAGGGAACAAACTGAATATGACCCCTAAGCATTTCTACAAAACTTTCTCTATTAAATACATTTACATTCTGGCCTCAAAGCAATCGGAAAGTGATGAAATTATGAGGATTGCCAGTATAACATTCCATCGTACACCTTTCGTAGTAAAGTTTATGGACCAACCAAACTCATATCTCCTACATTTTGTTGTTGTGTTGACCACCAGCGATTTCCATAATCAGTTAACCTTTTTTACATTACTTGGGCTATCCCCTCTCTAGCGCTCTTGTACTGAAAGAACATCTTTTGCAATGATTACATATATATATATATATATATATATATATATATATATATATATATATATATATATATATATATATATATATATACATATATATATATATATATATATATATATATATATATATATATATATATATATCTATATATAAATATATATATTTATATATCTATATATATATATATATATATATATATATATATATATATGTATATATAAATACATATATATTTATATATATATATATATATATATATATATCTATATATATATATATATATATATATATATATATATATATATATATATATATAATGTATAAATAAATTTATTTATATTAACAGCAAACATTAATCAATGATATACATATAGACCATTTTGTTGGATAGCTTTTTGCCACCGTTCGGTAAGTTGAAAAATTCTACGTGCGAAGAAACCTTGGTTTTTAGACGCAAAGAACTGTTGAAACTCATTTTAGCAGCCTGGTTGTAATCTAAAGTTTTACCACTCAAATGGTTTTGAAGGGAGCAAAAAAAATGATACTATAGATATAAGGTGGATATAGCATCTGTTGCCAATTGATCTTCACTAATTTTTGACGGGTTATCAAAGAGGTGCAGGGTCTAGCGTTATCGTGATAGAACATCACGCCTTTGCGATTGGCCAGTTTGGTGCTTTTTTCTTAATTTCTTCTTTCAATTTTGATAGTTGATTTCGGTCACTTTTGTCGGAGACGGTGCGAAATTGGTCTGGTCTTTTTCCTTCAGTTTGCCCAACGTATAACTATTTTGTACCCATCTATTTTGTGTACATGATCGGGATATCTGTTTAGCACTGATTATTTATTTATTCCATCTAACAGACTGAATAATCCAATAACAAAATGGAGCGCAAAGAATAAATACAGCAATATTTAAATGAAAAAAAATAATAAAATGACGATAATTGTAAGTTAAATTAGTATCAAGTCTCTCAGTTTTTTCTTAAATGCTATGTAAGAAGCGGGGAACGGACCAAGCTCGGGTTTATTATGAATTCGTACGATTCTTAAAATTGATGAATGAAAATATGAATCAGTTCTAGCATAAGGGATAACGAAATAAGAGTTTATACAATATGTACGAGATGTTTGTTGGAAACGCAGCTCAGAAAAAATATTTAACGGGAGAGTTTACACAAAAAACATCGGTCTAAATAAGTTCGTCGGGATATTCGAGATGGAAGAGATAGGAAGGATAAAGGACTTTCATAGGGCTGATATAGCAAATTAAACTTAAGGAAAAGAAAACGCGTAAACTTTCTTTTGGCAGTTTCTAAAGAAGACACGAGATAGGAATATCTGGGGTACCAGATAACAGAACAGTATTCAGGCAAAAGGGGAACAAGATAAAAAATAGGCGGATAGAATAAGATATGCTTTTGAATTTATGTACATGCCTAAGGATGAGCCCGGAAACTCTGGAAGCCTTAGTAATCACATTTAAAATATGTGCATCAAATTTTGGTTTTGGATCAAAAGTTACTCCAAGTTCTTTATGACTGAACACTTCAGAGAGCAAAGTATCATTTAATATACAATTAAAATTAATAAGAGAGTCCTTGAGAGGAAAAGTCATTTTATGACATTTAATAATGTTAAGACATAAATAGTTTGAAACACACCATTTATTTAGAGCATCCAGATCAGTTTGGAGGAGCTGACAGTCTAAATGGGATTTGACTGCTCAAAATACTTTGAAGTCATCAGCATACAAGAGGCAAGAGGCATTGATTACAAAGGGGAGATAATTTATGAACAACAGAAAGAGAAGAGGCCCAAGAATTGAACCTTCTAGAATACCAAATAAAGGATAAAAAGGACTACACGTACTTACTCGATAGAGACGACACGATATATAAGGTGATATCCAAAATAGAAGAGCACCCGAGACGCCAAGAGCTTCAAGCTTACGACAAAGAAGTAAATGATTCACAGTGTCAAAGGCCTTGTAGAAATCTGTGAAGATCACATCAACTTGCAGTTGGTTATCGAAAGTTTTTGCAATACTGTTTATGAACTCCATTAAATTAGAAGTAGTGGAGCATCCTTTGAGAAAGCCATGCTGCTCTCGAGCAATAATAGGAACTAATGAGTTTGAGAGTCGATTATGAACCAGCCGTTCAAGTAACTTTGGAAAGCAGGAAAGTAAGGAAGGAGGACGGTAATTGGAAACTGACGTAGGAACTTTGGAAAAAGGCACAATATTAGCTGTTTACCAAGGATTAGGGAAAGTACCTGTACTCAAACTTGGATTGAATAGAAGAGATAAAAGAAAACTTAGCGATGAGGCTAATGACTTCACAAATATGTTTGGCAAACAATCCGGCCCAGGGCTGATATTAGGAGAAAGAGCATTGATCAAAGATTCGACTTCAGATGCATCTGTACAAATAAAGGAAATTGGGAAGGGAAGATGATTAGGTAAAACAAGATGCATAGCTGCAGCGGGAGAAGCAAAAGTCGAAGAGAAAAATTTGGCGAATGAGTTAGTAACTTCTTGAGGAGAAGAAACCTCTGCACCATTCCAAAGGACCTTACTAGGACTGGAAGATTTCGACGACCTTGGATAAGACCAAAAAGGCGTTGTATTATTAGCCACAAGATGGCTATCCAGACCACTGAAATAAGTCTTCAGAGCATATCTGATCTCTTTTTTGGAAATAGCACGCAGCCTGCTAAAATTAGATCTTGGTTCAATAGTGCTGCTAAAATTAGATCTTGCTTCAATAGTGCCGAGTATTTTAAAGACATGATTTGCCTTATCTTTTACTCGTAGCGCACTAAGCACTCGCTTTGTAAACCAAGGTTTTTGATTTGCTTTACGGGATGTCTGAAGAGGCGTAAAACAGCGAATGAGACTATAAATATGCATGTAAAATTTATCTAAAGCAGCTTCACGATTTAGGCTTACAAAGAAATCTTGCCAGTTGACTAAAAGTAATTCTGTATTAATAGCTTCATAGTTAGCTTTAAAAATGCTAAGTTTTGAAGTAAGATGAAGTTTCATAAATTTAATTTCATCAACTATACGATCTATAGATTGAGGAGATACAGATACAGATAAGTAGCTAACTGAAATAATTGATAGAATAAGGTCAAGTCCACCCTTACGATTGCGGATGTGGTTAAATTGAGAAAAGGAGCAATAAGATAGGAAAGATAACAGCGTTATAGAAAAAGGATAAATTGACGAAATAGAAGGAGTAGGATAATTCTTCCACTCTATGTATGGTAAGTTAAAATCCCCGCAAACCATTATTTTGGCCTTCTAGCAGAACCTCTCTACTGATCCCTTGAATTAATTTACATATTTTAATGCACAAATTTTGAGTATTTTAGGATCACTTTAAGAGAAATCAGTTATTTGAATTACTGAAAAGCTTTAGGATTAAAAAACAACCAAAATCGTAAAATAAAGGAGAATAGTACAAGTGCACACTCACAAATTGATGAGAATCATCCCTTGTATTAAAGCTGCATATTAAAATTTAAGATTTATATTTGTATTAGAATTAAAAATCACACTAATAAAATTTGCAATCTTTTAATCAGAAACACAATCAATACCTGCTGATAACCAATACTTTGTGGTTACTTTTATATCTCATTGTAAGACTAATCAACTCGCAACTAAAATTGAGATACTAAATTTTTTACCAGGAAAAAATAAATTGCCTGCATTATTCATAGGTCTGTCAATTTAATTAATAGCCAACCTATATTTTATGATAAGCCGCCTCGGTAATTTTCGAGTTCCAGTCTAATCTACAGCGAAGTGGTAAATTATAATCAACAGCGAAGTGGTAAAGTTAAAGAATATAATACTCTATTAGTGAGTTGCAAATATGCACACAGTCGAGAAAGAAAATGATCAAATTCTTTGAAATGACTGTGATAAGGCTGCTCTACGTATATTCATTCAAAATATTAAGCAGTAAAAGAAAACATACACAAAAAAGTGTATATCAGCAAGACCAAATAGTTAACTGTTCCGGTTCAAAAGCTGTTGATAATATTCAATCGTTTTGCTAAAATGGGGACTCCCCGAAATAGTTTTTAGAATGAAATTATCTACATATGTATATTAATAGAAGATTTTAAGTATACCGAAAACGTAGTAGATGTGAACCAGGAAAGAGATAAGAGCTGAGAATATTTTCAGCTGAAATTGGTAAAGCTTCTTGACTTATTTTTTGTTTTGCTTGAATTTATTTAAGTCAATCTAATTTGTCCAAAGTACGAAAATTCGAATGAGATAAATGTTTTATTCGATTGATAAGAAAAATTTAAAGAGCTCGTGTTAATAGATTGATAAATCGAAAAATTGGGCGCAACCTTGGCAATAGAAACCATCAGCAAATACGAGTATGCATAAGAATATTGACCAGCCGATTAAGATTTTTAATACACGTACGAGTATGTATATATAAACATATGCACACTCAAACTGGGTTCTATGTGAGTTTATCCTTTAGGGCTTTTGTGTGTGGTCTGGATAACGCCAAAAAGCCTAGCGGCTATGGCCTTGCCAAAGCAACACCATAAAGCAAGAACCGTTGAGAGCGTAAGGTACTCGTATAAGGCCTGTAGTAGCATATGTAGGAGTCGGTCTACTTTGGACATGCTTCAAGAGGCTTTCAGCAGGGCTGTCGAGAGGGGGTGAGATGGGGAGAATCCTCCCGGGCCCGACCTTCCTAAAGGGGCCCATAGGTCTTATTCACCAATAAAAAAATTTTTTATGATCCATCTGAAACACGTATTCAAAGGCAACTTCAGAGAAGAGTTATCATCCTTTGCATTGCTAAATACGATCTTTGTTCGAAATCTGGAGACGAATTTTCCGAATGTGTGTGTTGATCTCCTCATATTTTGCGCTATATTTGTTACTGTCTCCATTGCTGAACGTTCATTAAGTGTTTTTGTTCGCATTAAAAATTCATCGATCATGCTCATCACAAATGCGTGTTTCAGCACTTGGTACTCTTTGCATCGAGGCCCCATCAGCTAGGGAGTTGGATTTTAGTATTGTGATAAGAAATTTTGTAGCCAATAAAACGAGAAAAGCAAATTTACAATTACAATTACAATTAATAATTAAATATCTTAACTTGACATTACAATAAAACTCAACTCCAAAAAGTGCACTACTTGCTTTCTATATTTCTATTCAATACTTCAATATACCAACTTATATTGATATACATAGCTTGTTATGGAAGCAATTTGTTTCAAAAACAATTTGCCGAAGATTTTATAACCCTTTTCTTCATAGAATCAGCATGTACATATTGTATAGTTGTGTTTCATGTGGGCGGAGGGGGGTTTAGGGCCCGTAATTATTTACCCCCGGGCCCAGATTTTCTCTCGACAGCCCTGGCTTTCAGCCTTCTTTGGCAAAGCAGAGCGAAATGCAAAGTTTTTATACAATTAAAATATTGTATGGTGACATATATGGTGATTGTTTCACATCACTTATTCTTAATCGTTCCCCATTCTTTCAACAGGAACATGGTTGGATTTAAGTTTTTATCAGTACCAAGAAACAAATATTTTCTGAAGCTCAAATAAATCGAAATATTGCTCGATGGTAAGTTATAAACATTGCTGCGAATTTGGACAGCAAAGAAAGTTCAAGAATATTCAGTAAGAAAGGATTATACGTAATCCACCAAGAATCCCAGCGAGAAGCTACGGTATTACATATAAATCGTGATTCACAAAGTGAAGTCCACGTGGTGTAGTAGTTAGAGCACTCACGCCGTAAGCCAAAGGTCCCTGGTTCCAGTCTCGTTGACGACAACGAGATTTAGTTCGAGTGAGTTTTCAGACACACTATAAGCCCGTTCAGTTAGGATAAGCTCTGGTTTAAAATCAGAAGGTATCGTAGCTGGATTGGCAAACACACAGTCAAAACATTGTACTGACCGTATCACCTTCCCGTGTTGCCGAAACATTTGATCAAGATAATGAGATACCTTAACTATCTCTAAGCGAAAGGCCCCGAAAGGGGCTGTAGTTCTAAAGCACAAAAACAAGATTCACATAAAAAGAGACCAAAAACACTCCCTGCATGCTTATTATTCACTTTTTGCTGTCCACTGTATACCTACACTTTTTAACATGGGTAAATGTAACACATGTTCCGCACCTTCCACTGAGAGCTAGGCTTTGAGAAGTAAACCAACTTCTATCCATTCACTTTGGAAGGCACTCGAAATCAAAAAGATGTAAGAATTGAAATGATTTTCACTTCACAACGAGCACTATAACATAATCGGCGGGCGATCTGGATTTCACTGGAAAAATCTGTCGCAGAACTATAAAAACCTGAAGTTATCTATAACACCTCCAAAATTTTATTTCGAAAAGCCGTCGGGACTTGCTCATTTTGTTAAGCATATGTGTTTCGCGTTATTTTGTCATCTTCAGTTTTTAGAGGATATGTGGAAGGAAATGGCTTTATATAGGTGTAGAGTGAGTTAAGCAGGTAGGCCCTAAGTCACGCCAGCTAAAGGTATATCCGGGTTATTATAATTTTGTTCTTTGTGTTGTTGGATGTTCGTTTGTTATGGTTCAGCTCGCTTCCGTTTTCGTCGGAGGATGTGGTCTAGTGGTGAGAACGGCTAAGATATCGAAGACCAAAGACAAATGCACAAATGTCTGAAAACAGCGGAGAGCTGGTATCAACTGGAGATACTTGCAGTTTTTGTGCGCCGTAAAAAAAACAACTTTGGTGGGTAGAACTACGCTCCTGTGAAAAGGGTTTTGTACTCAATCTATGATATGTCGACACCAACAACCTTTTAATAATAATTTAAAAAAAAAATCATTCTTGCTACATTTAACTAATATTTTCTGAATGGGATCTTAAAAATATTTATGTTAACATATTTACCTTACTTGAAAATTTTGGAAACATCCATTCATAACCGTAGTGTCTGGTTCGATACAAAGCCCATATGATAGGAAAGCCCTGCGATGCTGTTGTTGTAATCGGAGAAACTATAATAGATTTTTATGAAAGTTTTTAACTATCAGTATCTTCTATGGGATTACGTAAATACCAAATTTCATCGAGTTTAAGCGTGCCCATACAGTTTTATTGGGGAGAATGTGAATTTTATAAAGCTTGCTGTTATTATCAAAGTGCAACGAATTTTGGCTTGTAAAGTATTTATTGTGTTACTCATTAAGACCCACCACGATGATTTTTTCCAGATTTTCAGATTACCAGTGTCCAATCGCAGGAGATGATTTTTTCCACCTTTTGTATGCTGCAATACTGGTGACACTGTTTGAAGACCTGTTTTGAAAAGCTCTCGTCAGGGCTTTTTATTTGACACTATACAAGGTTAATTTGGGTGAAGTAAAATATTAAGAGGCCCTTTATGATATGGCGGACCCCCTTAAATGCCTTTGAAAAAACCAACTTAAAAATATGCTCGGGTCAACAAGAGATAAATCCCAACCACAAGAGAAATTAGGCACATAACGCATCAAATGTTCAAAATGCAAAGAAGTATAATCATATACGACAAACAAGGAGGCTTATAAGCATACGAATAAAAGAGCACCTAGGAGTAGCAACAGGAGTGAAAAAGAAAGGTAACAACTCAAACTTTAAACAACAATAGCGGAGCATATCATCGTGAAAAGCACGAGATAGCAATCGAAGACGTAAAACCAATTATAGTGCCAAAAAACATTCGAAAATTGGATCCAATGGAAAATTTCGCCATATACTGAGAAAACAACACACTTATGAATCAAAACAAGGGCCACTGTAAACCTATTTAAAATAATTTAATTACCTAATAATTGGGGTAAAAAATTGTTAATTGTAGCACTGCTAAGTAACTACAGTTTATAAATCATATTTTCTGATACCTGCTAAGTAACAACAAACAAAAATTTTTAATCACCGAAACTTTTCTAATACTGTAATTTTTTTTGCTTTAGCACTACAGCCCCTTTCGGGCCTTTGCTTAGAGATAGTTAGAGTTTTTCGTTATCTTGGTCATATCTACCGGAACTCGGGAGGGTCATATGGCTAGTACTACGCCATGTGTCTGTCCACCTAGCTGCGATACGTTCTGATTTCAAACCAGTTCCTATCACAACTAAACGGGCTTACAGTCTGTCCGAAGAAACACTCGAGACAAATCTCGTTGACCCCAACGGGATTCAAACCAGGAACCTTCAGCTTACACAGCGAGCACTCTAGCCACTACGTTACGTGGACTACCACCTATTTATTACCTGTTAAGTACATAATATTCTCATCCTTTAAATACAAGTAATTAGTATATAAAAAGAATGTTAAAAGAAAATTATTTAGTCACTCAAGAAGACGAAACAATAACGGCCGAAACTCGCTTTCAATAAAACAAAATTCAAAGGGAGACCCTTTACTTCTTCGTAAAATATATTTTTTTCCCAGATCAACTTGCAACACGCGATTACTGCCTCATCTTCAATATGTAAAAGGCCACGCTATATTGCAGGCAAATCAATCACAACACATCACACTAGTTGCATGCTTGGCATAAGAATCTTCTGTAATAGAAGATCTTTCAACGGACTGACCTATTGTTAATCCTTTTGAATGCAGAAGCATCTCTTTTAAGACTATTTACTAACCAAGACATGATGGTAGCGAAGATGAGACAAAACACCATTACTCTATCTTCTAACCCCAGCAAAATCCTTAGAGAGGTAGTAGATTTAAGTCCACGGGAGTTCATCTGATACTGCATTGCAATACCAATGATCAACATCATATGTGAAGCAGCAGCAACTGCAAACGTTGACGTGATCAATTATTGAACTTGATAATGTTTAGTACAGTGATAATTTTAAACCTATTCTCCAAACTTATTTTGCCACATCCGAAAGACAAAAAAATTATGCACGTTACTTTAGTTTTTTTCTTGAAAAGCTGTTGGGCCTTGCTTAGCTGGTGAGCAGACGTGTTTTGACTCCTTTGAGTCATCTTCGATGTCTGCTCACAAAACAAAGCAAGGCTCGATTGCGTTTCAAGATAAAAGAGAACTGGCCTGTGGGCATCACTACTACGGGACTCTAGCTACATAAGGAATAGCATAAGTGACTCAGTGAGCTCGAAAATCTCAAGAAAGAAAGACATTTTGACCATAGATATCTTGAACTTCATGTAGGCACACTTATTTGTAAAAGTAGGTTAAAATTCGTATGCTTGTAGGTTAAAGCAGAAGAAGAATTATCTATAACACCTAAACTTAAAACACGACCAGATCTTGGGCACGTCTTGATATCAGGAAAATGATGTATTTTTCAAGATGCTCTAGCTAAGGCAAAATCCGAACTTCGATGACCCGTATCCTGCAGGTAAACCTACATCACAGCTCAACCAACCAAAAACTGGTTGAGGAGTTTGCGAGGGACACGGTTTTGTGGGGATTCGACGATCAGGGGACACCTTCTGTATCTAACGTTGCGGGAGCCGATATCATCTTTCCGAGCCAAGCTTAATGCTTTGGAGGGCGCTGTCTTGAACGCAGATGACAACATGCTCGTTCGGGGAGACTTCATCACGAAAGCAATGGAATGGGGAATGCCTCCAACAGATCTGTGGAAAAAATGATTTCTAGAAATGGTGACCAGAGCAGTTCTTACCATGCTAAGTACTGTAATTACGCCAACTTTTCGCCGTATTGGCTGTGAAAGAACTATGCTAAACGTGACATTCCCCTCGGAGTCTTTAGTATGGAAGATACACAATTGGTGGGTATTAGAGGACTACGCAGCCTGTGATCATGAGTACATTTTGCTTAAGATCGATGATGTTATCTTCCGATGTCCATGCTCTCAAACTTCTACAATTGGGGGCGACATCATAAGGACGGACGGCAAGAGGTTCGTGGAGGTGCTCATAGTAGGCACTACGCTGCTGGGTGACTCACAGGGGACAAAAGAACGGTTAAGGGACGGTGAACTCATCTTTGGGTATCATCGCGACTACTTGCTGCACTTCTACGCCTCGTCAAAACTCTGGCACGACAAGCTCCTGATATACTGGTGGTCAACTGAAATCGCTGAAAAGCGAAGGGAATGTCACAAGCTTTGGGGTGAGGCTTAATGGGCACGGAACCATAACGAGGCACCCAATTGCATGGCAGCAAATAAGCTGGCCAGGAAATGCATTCACAATTGATTGACAACAGCATGGCTCACTGCTGGCGAGATCTAGTGAAAAATGAAGCAAGGATCAGTGGAGTTATGTGGAAGCTTGGTACCCTACGGGCACCTTGACTATATGAAGTGGAAAAGATGGATAAGATAGTGTGGGCGCTTTCCCCACCCATCCCGTCCACGTTGACGCTGCTCACGATGAAACAGCAATCAAGTGCGCACTCTTCACACAACCGGAACAAGAAGAAGCAGTCCTATCATTGAAAGCAAGGAAGGTTCCAGGTCTAGATGGTGTTCCAGCTAACGTGTTACAGCTTGTATATCACCGTTGTCCAGACTTGCTGCTCAGTACATTCAACACTTGCTTACGGGATGGAGTTTTCCCAGTACGATGGAAGGTGGTGAGGCTCGTGCTAATCAGCAAGGAGAAGGAAATTTTTGGATAGCCATTTGCATACTACACGTTATGCATGCTAGACACGGCTGTGAAAGCACTAGAGAAACTCATTAAGGGGAGACTCACTGACGTGATTTGTGCTACTGGGGACTTATCTCGTCGACAGTACGAGTTCAGAGCAGGGCAATTGCAGATGTGGCGAGCGTGGTCCAAAAAGCAAAGGCATATAGCCGCACTAAACGATAAGTCGATCTGATAGCGACTCCGCTAGATAGGTGGATATTCTGAATACGCTGGAAACCCCTTTTCAAGTTCCAGAATATCAGATACGACTGCTGAGAGACTATCTGAAGGACCGAAGACTTCTTCATGAGACAACACAGGAACCATGAAGAAGGAAGTTTCATCTTGTATTGCCCAGCGATCTATCCTTGGTCCCGACCTGTGCAACGTCTCTTACGATAAGTTACTGAGACTAAAGATGCCATATGAGTCGCACTTAATCGACTGTGCGGATAATGTTGCGGCTTCAGCCGCATGACGCACTATTAAACAAGCGCAACTTAGACTAGGTATGCCAATGTATCAAGTGAGAGGCTGAATGACTGCTCGTGGATTCAGTCTAGCACAGGAGAAAACCAAAGTGCTCATCTTCATGAAAAAAGAGAATCCCCAGAGTGAGGATGATCAGTATTGGAGACATACGAATCGAATAGAAGCCATTGTTGAAGTTGAAAGTTGAAGTTCTTTTAATATAATCCAATGTATAAAGGAAATAAATGTGTATCTTTTTTGTGTTAATTAGTAAACATTGGAAAATAATCGACATATAAATTATATTTATACCTAGAGCTACTGATCGACTCAGAGTAAATCAGGGCAACGGCTGAGAAGGCTGCTTTGGGAATATCGTCTCTGAGTCGACTTATGGCCAACGTGGGAAGACCGAACCCATCAAGAAGGCGCTTTTTAATGAATCAGTGCTACTGTATGGAGCAGATATATGGGGCAACGCTCTCAGTAAGGAAGTGTACCGAAAACGCTTGGCACAGGTACGGAGAAGAAGAGCATTGAGGATTGCATCTTCATATGCGACAGTCTCTGATTCAGCGGTGCGAATTATCACGCGCCTAATATCTGTTGCCCTCCATGCTAGAAAGCGCCACACTATTTATTTGCGTCAAAGGGATGCGAGGGAGACGGTTGCCTGCGAGGAGAAACAGCGCTCTCTCAATGATTGGCAGAAGTCTTAGATGAGTTACACAGAGGAAATGTGGACTGCGCAACCCATCCCGGATCTGAGATCTTTGTTTAATCGAAGGCATAGTGGGACTCACTTCTATCTGACGCAGCGTTTAAGCGAGCATGAGTGTTTTCAGTCTTACTTGCACAAAGTTGGTAAGTCACGGTCCCCCGACTGTATGTTTAGTCCAGGAATGAGACACGAGTATGTTCTGCATTCAAAAAATGGGACAGGCTTTAACATGACCTCTATAACGAGACGGGAGCGCTCATCCCATATAGAATTGTCGCGGTGATGCTTGGATCGATTGACAAATGGAACCATATATCACATTATGTGCTGACAGTATTAAAAGATGAAAGTAACCCTCAGTAACCAGGGACTTTGGGGTTCGGGGATTGCTTATCTGGCAATTCCTTTCCTCCCTCCTCTGGCTCTAGAGGAGGGATCACCCTGCTTGAAGGCACACCACGGCGTAGCAAAACGATACCTGGCTCGAAGTAATGTGCCAAACTCTCCCAGGCTAGATTCTCAGGGGGCACGGGAAGTTTTTAAGTGGGTAATCATATCACTCGGGAAGATGGGAGCCCCCCTACACACAGTGCATACATGATATTCATCTCCCAACCACAAAAATACAGGACAGGAGATCAAAAAGAGTATGAAAAAACTTCATCGCAATTAATCACCTTTTGACGAGGTTGTGGGGATGCAAGGAAATGCAAAATGTTATGAAGTCCTGAATAACCACCGTACAGTTAATATAGATTCAATTAGCAAACTAGACGGTATCTATTTGGAGTTGAATGAAGCTTCATTGGAAATTCTGACGAAACTCATTTTGAATGCAACCAGATTATCAATTCGGAATTCTTAGCTCACTTGCTCATACCACCACAGGAGACTAGCAAGACAGATGATTACATTGAATGGAGTTCAACATGTACTAGATTCCTACGATAAATTTAAATTGCTGGGCTTTGATGACATTGTTTCAAAGTGAAATCCAACAATTCAATGCTATATCGGATGATAATCTTAACATCAAACTTAGCAGTAGCATGGATAGCTATACCTTGGCAGATAGTTTGAGTTATCTTAATTTTTAAATTGAAAAGAATGGCTACTGAACTGAAAGTCTAGTTTTAACCATCCCGAATGATGCTAAAACATTTTATGACGGGTGTTAACAACTGCGCAAGAACTCTTCCTGAAGCTCGACAGTGAAGTAAAACTAGCAGGGCTACAAATCAATGAGAATAAAACAAAGCTCATGACGTAGTCAAGGCAGAATACCTCAAGAACACAAAATAACACACTTGGCGAATTCAATGTCGAAAACAAGGGCAAATTTGTGTTTAGGCGCTGAAATAACTAGAGATGGTAATGAAAGAGACGAAATACGAAGAAGAATACAACTCACAAATAAAATATTTTACTCAGTTTTGACGATTTTGAAGACCAGCAGCATACACAGGAGAACAAAGCTCCAAGTATACGAATCTATAATAAAACCTGTGTTACGATATGGTTGTGAAACATGGACACTAACCCAAGCAACTGCAAACACTTTTCACCGACGGGTCCTGTGGGCGAATAATAGGAGCGCAGCTAGATGGAGATCGATGGCGAGTTCGATACAACGATTATAAGACTGCGGAATCTACAATGGGCTGGCCACGTGAATTGTATGGACGAACCGAGGAAACGCTGGTCTGACTCGGTCGACGAAGATAGTTCATCGCTGCTCGGGTTTTGAAATTGGAGGACGCGGTCAACGGACTGAGATAGTTGGAGGCACTTGTTGCAGAAAGCGAAGGTCCAAAAGGGGTTGTAGTACTACGAGATGAAGAATGATGCTACTATCCAATCGTAATTAGAAGTTAAATATCTTTAAGCTACCTTAAATAGTAGACATATTTGGAAGGAGCATATTTTTGCAAGAACCAAGTAGACTAGCAGACTGTCTGGATAATTCGAAAATGCTTAGTATAAGTTGTGGATATCCAAACAGGCATTATGGCTGTAAACAGAAATTATCGGGGCACTAATTTGCTACACTATCTTTAATCTGGTGCCACCGAGTAGACTGCTCTTGGCAATCTTCTTGTTTGCCCTGAATGCAAGGAATTGTGCATCTGAAAAAAACTGGGGTATTGAACGCTGTATTAAATTGATTAAATTGACCTCACATCGAATTTTTTTTAAAAGGGGAAGCCTAAAATCTGTCCTGATACTTACTGTAGTAGCATGCACAGGTAATTTCTCGGAAGGTTATAAACTCAACTTCACGTCGCTGGCGGAGTATGTTCCTAAAACTAAGTGCTATTCCCAATTTTGACAAAAGGTTTCATGTTCGAGTTCCAAACAGGACTGGATGGTCAGATTTGCAGTCGCAAACTATCACAAATATTTTTATGAGCGTGTAAGGAGAAAGCGCAACGCCTATGCGGAGCTGCTGGAAAAATGTTTGCTGAGCCCTTCTCAAGTTTGATCCTAATAATATTCAATAATCGTGAGATAAACGCAAGAAGACAGTTCCAGTATCAGTATATTCAGACTTGTGCATGAGAGTAAAATCAATACAAATGTGATTCCTGCCATTTGGCGTCAACACGCAGACTAAATAAGGAAGTCCAACATACGAAATAATTAAAACATGGCAAGGAATGCAGAACACTTTCCCTGTCCCCGAAAAATCTTGAGAATCAGCGCAGTAAATATTATAATATAAATATTATAACATATTATCTAATCCACATTAAACGTAGCAAGAATCCGTTTTTAAATACAGAAAGCAACTTTCCGCCAACTAAAGATGCCCAGAGATAACCTTTAGTTTGTAACACTCCATTTGCACCTGAAAATTAATTAGTTTCACCGTTTTACGCACAATTCGGTTTATAACCACATAGAAACGACTTTGAGCACTCTTAACCACTTAATCAAAGATTTCAAAATATTTTCAATATCATCACCACTCTTATGGCTTGTTATTCATTAAAAAAATATCAAAAAATTCATAAAGTAAGAAAAGAAAATCCATTCAATCCGCACTTGGACGATGCATCAGTCAATTTTCTATGCTAATTTCATTTATTTTTTATGGTAAAATTTGATTTAATCGTTCAAGATTTTCTTCAAAGTTAATTCACCTTTAAAATTAGCCACACCAGAACCTTAGATCAATTCGATTTCAAATCAATTTCAATCCGAACTACTCGATATTCACCTCAGAACTAATATCATAATTTCATACTTCACGTAACGGCTCCGGTATGAGCTTTTTTATGCACATTTGAATCGGAAAAGATATTCATTCTACACTACGTCCCACATTTACGTTTACATATATCAGTGTGCTTGTATATGCGTGCCGGTGATACTTTATCAATTTCGAAAAATATTCGCAAAAGAATGTGCAGAAGTAGAAATGATAGAAGCTTACCTAGAAATTGGCCAAAGGGGTTATACGAGTACGAGCATGTATGTATGTATCTTACTTCAAGTCTCTCACGGAAACGTTATCGTAATATCAGTTACTATCGCTTCGCGGAAAATGAAAAGAAACAGCAAAAAGGAATGCGAAATTCGGCCTACAAGCTTGCGTCTCTGTATGATACGGATTCGATAATTTCTGATAAGAGCATTTACATATTGTACTTCTTGGTACTCGTGTGAACAATAAATTACAGCAGCAATTAAGTATCAAAGTAGGTAACCGACACAGAAGCACTTCTGAAAACTTTTCGCACTTTGGGTTAATGCGAAGGAATATCAGAAAGTTTTTCAAAAAGTTAATGAAAAAGAATTTAATTTTCAAGCATTGAAGAATATCCATTCACAGCCCATTTTCAAGGTTTTGTAGAAACTAACGAAGACTAATTGAAAGCACAACCTTCTTTCATCCGTGCGTGTGCAGTTTTTCTCCGAAATTATAATATCTGCAAAAACGAAACGTGATGCGTATATTAGCAGTGGTTGCTTCTTAAAAGTTTGCATATCAAAAAGATGATAAAGGGTTCTTCCCAAATAGGAAGGGGAGCACTAAAATCTTTTTACCAAACGTGGTAATGAAATTAGTATGCATCAGGGGTGCAGGAAGGAATAGGGTAATAAGAAGCGAAATTAGCTGTCGGTAACTACGCAATTGCAATTTAAATTCAATTATAAGTCTTACATTTTTTTTAGGTTAGTGGTTTAAGTTGCTCACTGGCAGAACCGTTCACCAATAGTTTATTTGTCATCCAGCATTATATCGAGGATGCCCTCGATATCAAGATCTTCTTCTTCGTAGCACTACAGCCTCTTTCGGGCCTTCTCTTTCAGCAACAAGCACCTCCAACCGTCTTAGTCCATTGACCGCGTCCTCCAATTTTCAAATCCAAGCAGTGATGAACTTTCTGCGTCGACCAAGTTAGACAAGCGTTTCCTTGCTCCCCCACTAGTCTCCACCTTTCAGTTCTCCCAACGAATAAATTTTTGTGTATTCGTTGTTCCTCTATACGATTCATGCGGCCAGTCTATTGCAGCTTTCGCAGTCTTACAATTGTTGCGACCTCCAGCTTGTCAAAAGTTTCACACAGCTCATAGTTGCATCGGATTCGCCATCGCTCCTATTATCCACAGCTCATAGTTGCATCGGGTTCGCCATCGCTCCTATTATCCGTATCAGGACCTGCCACTCAAAGGCGCTTAATATGTTTGCAGATGCTTGGGCTTGGGTCCATGTTTCACACCTATAGTATAACACAGGTCTTATCACAGATTTGTATACTTAGAGCTTTATTTTCCTGTGTATGCAGTTGGTATTCAAAACCGTCAAAAACTTAATAAAATATTTTATTCGCGAGCTGTATTCTTTGGCGTATTTTGTCTCTTTCATTAGCATCTCTAACTATTTTGGCACCTAACTGCACAAATTTGTATTCGCCATGTGTGATATCTTATGTACTATACTGGAGCTATTCTTCCTTGACTTCCTCATGGGCTTTGTTTTATTCTCATTGATTTGTATTAGTAGTCGTGTTTCAGGAAAAGTTTTTTGCTGGTTGCTAACGACCGTGACAAAATGTTGATATCGTCCGCATAGACTACCACCTGGCTCGACTTGCATAATAATCGACCTCTTCTATCGACAGGTAGCTTTTTATGACGTGTTCCAGAGCAAAATTGAATAGCAATGGGGCCAGCCTATCTCCCTGCATTAGTCCGATATTTGCGTCAAAGGCATCGGTGAGTTGGTTATTGATGCCGACTTGAAAGGTTGTTTGTGTCATTTTCATTTTGGTAAGACGGGCTTTTTGGCTGGGAAATCAGAGCAAAGCATTATTTGGTACGGTATGTTACGATCAATACTGTCGTATGCTTGCCTAAAGTCTACGAATATTTGGTGTTCATCTATGTGTATTTTGCATGTAATATAAATTCGAAGTCTGTCCATGTATACTGAAGGATTGATTAAGACTAAAATTAGATAATTCAATTGTAAACTAAAAACATGGTGTTAACCCCATCTTTTATATATGTCAGCGACAGATCAACTTTTTTTTAAACTCCTAAAGCTACAATTAAACTCCTAAAGCTACAATTAAACTCCTAAAGCTACAGCTAAATCGGCTGCTTGGCCAGGCGACGTATGTCAAAAACCACCGGTTCGTAACCGGACTAGTGGTGACAAAATGGCAGCGTACAAGATTCTAGCGCGATTGGACTAGGAGAATCCTAAAAAAAGTACGAATTCAATTTGTATACAGAATAAGACAACTCTTCAATATCACCCACAATTTTGCGTTTTTTTGATATTTTAATATTTTCAATAGTTTGTACTATTTCAAGAATTTATCTGTTTTCCCCAAATCATTAACTTCAACACCCCAACGAGTGAAAAAAAGAAAAAACACGTGGTCTTGTAAGGTTGATGATCACTTGAGCTGCAGTGTCGTTAATCTTAGTAACCAATTGCTAACATGTTGAACAAAAACCTTGCTTTGCGAATATTTTCTTAAATAGCAAAAGAAAATTGGTACTCCTAACCTTGAGCTTTGGATATATGGACAGCCTTTGCCACGTGTATCCAGATACTCCAAATCTACCTTATAAACCAGGTTCTGCACAGCCAGTTTCATCCAAAGAATTTCAGCCATGGCACAATTAGAAGAAATTACCCCGGAAATAATTCTGACGGAACTCGCTTCCAGCGAAATTCAATTTCGATCTTCACAATGGAGACGTCAAAATCTCCTTTCTTTTCCACTGATAGTGATATGTTGCGACCTTTAAAGATAGTCAAATGAAGAGGCTACCCCCACAGAGACCGAGTCCGGTGGGTTTTATTATCATTTCCTTTCCAACACTTCTCAAAATGACAACCAAACCCAGGCGCGGAATTTAATTCCAGTTAAACACAGAAAAGAGAAAAAAAATATTTCTTCCGCGAATCGCTTATATTACACGCAACAACTCTGGATGAAGTTTATTCCACCATTAAAGGCCCAAAAGAATAATAAAGCGCTGGGCATCGATGAGATTCCAGTGGAGCTCATCGAATATGGTGGAAGCTATATTAAGAAAGCCATCCACAAAGTCATCCAGCACATTTGGCAACAAGAACATATGCCGAACGAGTGGAGCTAATCAATTATATTCCCTATCCACAAAAAGGTGACAAGCTACAGTGCGAAAACTGTAGAGACAGATCGTTTCTTTGCACGGCTCACAAAAGATTTGTAGTAATCGAGCATTCAACAGCACTTGTTGCCGCATGAGACGTCCAACAACAGTCACATTCAATTCAGCAATCAAGTCAATCATATAAATCAATTCAATAGGTACGTGGTGCAGAACGCCTTACAAAGTGGGAACGTAATCTACTTGCCTGCCAACACAACCATAATCAACAGCATTAAAAATGTACCGAGCACAAGTTCCCACATACTCATTACAAATTCTCCGAGTAACATGGTGACAGCTGCTTCAACGCTGGGCTGCGGGACAGTACTCTTGACGGTTGCAGCGCTAGCGCAGCACAATCAAAACTCGTCACACTACGAACAAACCCCATCATCAACACAAATTCATCGCGGAATCGCACTCACCTCATCGTCAATAGTTCCAACCAAGTCTCATCCAACAACAGTGTCACAACATTATGTTAATTCCTCATCAGTCACCAGTCCAAGGCAGTGATGACCCACATTTTTAACTGAACGGGAACAAGTGAAGAGATCATCGCGGTCGATGGTGATGTCTACACGAATTCCAATCAACCACCGACGAGTGATGTGCATGCAAAAAAAGGATAATGTGAACCCTGCCAATGGTGATATTCAGACGGACAGTGTTTATGATGCAGCAGACCAGAATGCGGGTCCTGAAATCGATATAGTTATAAATAATGTAGTATGTTCGTTTAGCGTTGGGAGTCATTTGAACCTTCGTGACATTGCATTAAATGGTTTCAATGTTGAATTTCGACGTGAAATGGCATGGTCACGATGAAACTCCGCCGACCTTACACAACCGCATCGATTTGGTCGTCGGGACGGATCACATGTACTGGTGAAACATCTGAAGATCAGGCCAAAATAGCAGCACGCCGATACGCTCGTTGCCTTCAAAATTAGGGTTTAATGTAAGATTTCATAATTTCCGGGAAGTACATGTTCTTGGAACATGCAGTATGCCATGGGCAATCGAAATCGTGAATTTTTCGTAGAGATATAAAAAGGAAGCAAGTTATGAACCGGAATTGCATCCAGGTGTCACCTACAAATTGAAATATCCCAAAGCAACATTAAAAATCTTCTCGACTGGAAGTATAACTGTTACTGCTGGTAGTGTGGCACATGTACAAGCAGCAATTGAACACATTTTCCCGCTAGTCTATGAGTTCCACAAGAGACGTACATTGGAAGACTTAGAATTGCTAAAATTAAAAGAACCTGTCTAGGAGGAAAAAACGGGACCGACGAGGGAGAGAGATGGAAATGGAGGAGATTGTATGATGACGAGTGTCGCTTACGGGGGATTTTTTTTTGTGCGGGTGAATGAGAAAATGATTTAGATTTTTGCATGAATTCGCGAATGAAAAGAAGACGAGAATATGAAAATCGAAATCGGGTGTCGAGTACTTATTGTTGGATACGTTGATTTGGAGCTTGGGTTGTTTCCCATGAAAAATTAGCGAAGTTTCTGGAACAAGCCGCATGTGCGGAATAAAGTGACCGCAATTTGCTTGAAAGTGCTAATAGTGAAAGAATGGAAGGTGAAATTAATTATGTTTTCCATGTGGAGAGCGTTATGAAACGCTCAAAAACAAAATATAATTGTACCTTGCATTAACCGGCCGTGGATTATGGTTGTTGCGAGGACAACTGTTTTAGTGAATGTGCGCTCGACATGGGAAAAGTGTGTACAGGAAAAGTTTGCTAATGAGTGACAACGACCACGACGGATACAACAACACAATACAAACCTGTCTATTGAATTTATACGACCATTGGTGTAAAATGTTGGTGAATTTTATTATGAGGGTGAAGTTACGAATCGAAAACCTTTTGGGGTAATGTTTGAGTTCATTGAAAACTTGGCTGTCAAGAAAAGTTTACCCCGTTGGTCAAGTTATTTAGTGGTGTTCAACCGCATGTCGCCAATATATAGAGACAAAATTGGACTGAACTGCCGGCGGACTAATTAGCTGGAAAAATTCGATCATAACTATTGATCCTCGTATCGCCTTACAACTAATTATGTGCACGTTACCAAGCAATGTATCGTAAATTGCTGTCGCGGGATGGTTTTATGTTGGAAGTGGATACAACATACCTATAGCTGTGCCAATTTGGATAATCTATCGGAATTAATATATCGTGTCTGAGAGACCATCCTGATGTGAATTTCAATACTTTTTGCCTGATTGTCACTCTTTGTAACATAACTGCCATTCGTATAAGCAAATTTTTTTGAAGTTAAATAATATACCCTTCGGTCTTTCCATTTTGACCTTTCTGACCGGGTATAGGACCCGGTACGGTAGAGGGTTTTCCACATCAAAAATGAGCCAGCCATCGGGCATGTTCTAACCTTTTTTTTGTTTCAGGAACTCTCGCGGGTTAAGTGGCCTCTAGGCAAGGTGCCTTTTTATAGCATAGGGTTATGTGATTCGATTGCATAACCCTATGACATAAATTGGTCAACAGTGTATTTCTTTTCTGATGGGGAAGACTCATACAAGTTATGTTGTGTGAGTTTTCCACTCAGAAGGGAAATATATGGCCACTGCAACGTTTATGGATCTTTATCCGGTTGGGCGGGTGCGAGGGGACACCACCACCATCCGGTTGTCCCACTCTTATTTGTGGGCCATGAGAATCGTCGGGTAACGACGAGGTTACACTAAGTCCGTCTATTTTGGTTTGTTTCAACTTGTTCTTTGAACAAGCAATTCCTTCCTCTTTGTAGTTACCTACAATTTTTCGACTTCGGTCGCCTTTCTTTTGAGACCCAAGAATTCGTGAATGCGAAATTCTTTTGTAGTGGGTCCTTGTGCTGGGGGAATGAATCCGCCCCACGACACCACAATGATAGCCTGCCGGCGCATTCACGCATCCCCAGACAAGGGCATTCTCGGCGGATATCAACATCTTCCTTCGCCGAGGCAGCAGCCCATCGCTGCAGTCCTTTACGGACATTTTAATACTTACTTGTTCACTGCAGATTTTCAAAGGTCTTTGAAAACAAAATCAGATCATACACCAACAGTATTATTGGGGAGTATCAAGGTAGCTTCAGAGCAAGTAGATAGATAATAGACTAATTGTTTCAACCTTGAGAAATTCTGGGAGCTCAACATAGATGTACACCAAGACTTTAAGCAAGCATACGATAGTATTGATCGTAGGGTCCTCTTCCAAGTAATGCTTTGCTTTCGTATCCTAGCCAAAATAGTCCATCTAACTAAAATGGTAATAATGTCGACAACCTCCCAAGTCCACGTCAATAACCAACCCACCGATGCCTTTGACACAAATATCGGAATAAAGCAGGGAGTTGTCCTGGCCCCATTGCAATTCGATTTGGCTCTAGACTATGTCATAAGAAAGCTGCCCTTGAGACAAGAGGTACGTTATTATACAAGTCTAACTAAGTGGATGCCTATGTGGATAACATCAATATTTTCTCACGGGAATTAAGGATCGCCAAAGATCGTTTCCTGAAACTCAGCAGCGAAGCAAAACTAGTAGGGTTATAAATCAATAGGAATAAAATAAATCGCATGATGCTGTCAAGGAAAAATACCACTAATACACAAAATATCACACTTGCCAAATACAATATCGAAAATAATGAAAACGGTTAATGAAAGAGATTAAATATGCCGAAGAATACAGCTCGCAAAAAAATAACGGTATTCAGTTTTGATGATCTTGAAGACCAACTGCAAATAAAGGAAAACAAAATTCCAAGCATACAAATTTGTGATAAGGCCTCTTCCATGCTATGGGTGTAAAACATGGGCTTTCACCCAAGCATCCGCAAACATTTTGGACGCGTTAGAAAGACGGGTCCTGAAGAAAATAATTGGAGAGAAGCTAGGCAGGGACTAGTGGTGAATTCGATACAACCATGAGCTGCATGAAAATTTTGTTGAGCCAGAGGTCTCAACGATTGTAAGAGTGTAGAAGCATCAATGAGCTGGCCAAGTGAATCGTTTAGACAAGCAAAAGGGTATCCATTGAGAGAACGGAAAAGCGGAGACTAGTGGGAAAACCGAGAAAATGCTTACTGCTTGGATTTCAAAATTAGAGGGTGCAGTCAATGGACCGTGACAGTTGGAGGAACTTGTTGCAGGAAGCGATGGCCTGACAGGGGCTATAGTACTACTACTGCGAAGAATATTAATGAAGGAATCTCTGTACTCGAAAAACTGCCCTCGTATGGCTCGTGACGAGAATTTGGGGAAAGATTGAAGAGAAGAGATATGCGCTAGTAGTATTTACTGGCATTGAGAGAGCCTTTTATTGTGCACCGTACAACTTCTTGGGTGAAACATCAAGACTTCTTGGGGCTGAACTAGATATTGTTAGTTGTATCAATACTATGTTTAAGTAAAGACTACTCTCCATGGCTACAGAAGGAGGATAATGTACTGTAATCAAGATGGAGAAAGGATACCCTTAAGAAAGCGTCCTTTTGACTTTGCTACGCAATATGTTGGTCAACTCTCTTTAACTTGAACTAAAGGAGCATCCATTTGCAACCGTATCCAAATGATATAATCCTGCTTGCAATACGCAAAAACGTATGGACTGTTTCCAGAAATATGTAAACGTACAATGTCGCATCGATATCAGGACAACCGGCTGTCAGTTAATAAACACAAAACCATTACACTGCTCTTCAAGAAAAAAAGGAGAACTTAAATTTTATTATATCTCAACTAAATGGTCTCATTGCTCAACTCCACTCACAAATCGAATATTTCGGGGTTACGTTAGATAGCTGACTTTTTTAAAATGGGCATATTCTTGTAGCATTAATTGTGTGGGTTTGTGGCCAAACATTTCACGGAGACCCTTGAAAACCAGCTGGTTCCCATCAGGACCGTGGCAGAACAGACGATTGGACATCAAGCCCGGCGCAAAAGAAATGATTGGTTGGATGATGAGTGCCAGAATGCGTTAGATGAAAAGAATCAGGCATACAAAGAATATGTAGGTGGGAAAACCAGGACGAAGAGAGAACACTATGAAAATTTCAGAAGAGTAGCGAATAAGATAATTAGAACTAAGAAAAGAAAATACTATGATGACCAATTGAGAAGTATAGATGTAAGTTTAGCGAGCAACAACACAAGACAATCATACAAAGTAGTAAAAAGCCTGAAACGTGGTTATCAGCCTAAAACCACGCTCTGTCGTGATGACATCGGCAATATCATTGCTGATGAAACCAAAATTAAGGAAAAATGGGCATCATATTTCAAGAACCTCCGTAATCCTCCGTACAGCTCCAGAACATCGGAGCCTATAGATGTCTGCGGAGAGCTTCCATTGGCCTCACCAACTCTGGATGAAGTTTGTTCCATCATCAAAGCCCAAAAGAATAATAAAGCGCCGCGCATCGATAAGATTCCAGTGGAGCTCATGAAATATGGTGGCAGTAGTGTTCATCAAGCTATTCACAAAGTCATCCAGTACATTTGACAACAAGAACATACACCGAAAGAGTGGAGCCAATCAATTATATTCCCTACCCACAAAAAAGGTGACAAGCTACAGTGCAAAAATTTTAGAAGCATATCACTACTTTGTAAATCTTATGAAACAAAATCGGATAATACGCCAACAGTATTATTGGGGAGTATCAAGGTGCTTTTAGGGCAGGTGGATCGCCAACAGACCAATTGTTCACAGTCAAAAGGGTACTTGAAAAGTGCTGAGAGTTCAACAGAGTTGTTGACTTCAAGCAAGTATACGACAGTATTGAACGTAACATATCGTACCAAATAATGCTTTGTTTTGGCATCCCAGCCAAATTAGTCCATCTTACCAAAATGACAATGACGTCAACGACCTCCCAAGTCCTTAGACACAATTATCGGACTAAAGCAGGGAGATGGGCTGGCCCCATTGCTATTCAATTTTGCTCTGGAGTACGTCATATGGAAGCTATCTGTCGATACGTGAGGTACATTACTATACAAGTCGAGCCAAGTAGTAGCCTCTGCGGACGACTTCAACATTCTGTCACGGTCATTAACAACTGCCAAAGAACTTTTCCTGAAACTCGACAGCGAAACAAAACTAGTAGGGCTACAAATCAATGAAAATAAAACAAAGCTCATGACGCAGTCTAGGAAAAATAGCAAAAACGGGCAATGAAAGAGACGAAATACGCCGAAGAATACAGCTCGCAAATAAAATATTTTATTCAGTTTTGACGATCTTGAAGACCAGTTCCAAGTATATAAACCTGTGATAAGACCTGTATTATGCTATGGGTGTGAAACATGGACCCTAACCGAAGCATCCGCAAATATATTTAACGCCTTTGAGCGACGGGTCCTGAGGCGAATAATATGAGCTAAGCTTGACTGGGACAAATGGTGAATTCGGTACAACCATGAATTGTATGACATTCTTGATGAGCCGGAGGTATCAAGGATTGTAAGACTGCGGAAGTTGCAATGGGCTGGACACATGAATCGTATGGACGAACAACGGATACCCAAGAAGGTATTCATTGGGAGAACTGAAGGCGGGAGGCCAGTGGGGAAACCGAGGAAACGCTGGTCTGACTCGGTCGACGAAGCCAGTTAAACGCTGCTCGGACTTTGGAATTGGAAGACGTGGTCAATGGACTGAGACATGTGGAGGCGCTGGTTGCATAAAGCGAAGGCCCGAAAGGGGCTGTAGTGCTAAGAAGAAGAAGATATTCTTGTAAAGTCAAGGCAGGCTAGCAGACTATTCGAATAATGTGGAAATGCGTTCGGGAAATTATAGGGCTCGATAAGGGAACAGACCTTACAACTATATACAGCTGGTATTAGTCCACTATTTTCTGCGCATCTGTGATCTATTGCATACCGCTCTTAGACATCGGGAACTACAGGGATGTTGGGCACAACACCAAGTAGGGCTTTAAAAGCCGTATTAAACTTGCCTCCCATTGCATTATTCGTAGAAGAAGGAGTACTGGAATTTGCACTTACACTTGCGATTAAAAATATACACAGGGAGATTCAAGTTACTGACTGCATATTTCCCTGAGATAGTTATGCTCACTGACAAGATCGATGCTTTTCCAAACTTTTACAGAAAGACAGGACAGAGTAGTTACATTTTGAGTTGCGATTTAGTGATTCAGACATGATCTTGAATACAGGTGGCTCTCGAAAATCATGATATTTAAAATCATATGTTTCAGGCTGAAGTGTTTGCCATACTAGATGTGGTGATATGAATCATGGAAAGTGAACAGAAAGGAAGGTAAATCATCAACTGTGCCGAACTATGCTTGCCCTCTCTGCACCAAAAGTAGATCAAAACCGTCCATGAGTGTATGAACAATCTGAACTCTGTAGGGATACATGGAACCAAGGCTACAGAGGCAATCTAACTTTATAGTGAATCTGACTCTGTAGTGAAGGATGAGCCAGAATCCTTATGCCATAGCCCGGAATCTTTATAGTTTTCGTCAGCTTTCATTTATTCACAAGATTAACTGCTTGTTGAAGACTAAGTAAGCGGAATCTTGGAAAATATGTTACATCGGCAGATTTTGTAAGTTGCAATTAAAAGGTTGAAACTAGAAGTTAACAGGCTTACCAGAAGAGTGTAGAACTTTGATTTCACTAATTACAGAACACCATTTTCTGCATCGATGAGTGTCGAACTTTGCTTGTACAGATCACAGAGCAAAATTTTGTTCATATTCAATTATTTTGTTGATTTGATATCCACAAGCCAATTCTATTTTTCTTGAAAAGCCATCGGGCCTTGCTTTGTTCTGTGAGCAGACGCATTTTGCCTCCTTTGAGACATGTAGTTCAGGCAAAATGGCACCACATACCACACAACGCGCAATACAATCAACTTACTGAAAAACACATTTAACGAATGATTAATTTCAAGAAATGGCGTTCGTTCGATTACTTTCTTTAGGGATATGTAAAGTTAAATCTCTACACATATGCATAAATCAGAAACAATTGAACACTTGGAAGACAATATTTGACGGGTTATTGCCGAAATGCAGCCTGAGTTACCGCGACGAGTGTGTGAAAATAGGACTTCCAGATGACGGCATGTACGCGCCAGCCCGAAATCATCTTTAAATATTAAAGACAAAAAATCATATTGTTTTTTTTCTTGAAAAGTCGTCGGGCCTTGCTTTGTTGTTTGAGCAGACGTGTTTTGACTCCTTTGAGTCATCTTCAGTGACTAGAGGATGTGTGAAAGGAATTGTCTTTATACAGGTGTTAAGCAGATAAGTACTAAATTATTTCAGGTAGATGGATACTAGGCTTTCGTTTTATTTTATCCCAATATCCCTCTACCTGACCTCATTTAGTACCTACTTGCGTTAGCCATCCTACACCTATATAAAGTCATTTCCTTCCGCACATCCTTTAGACACTGAAGATGACTCAAAGAGTTAAAACGCATCTTCTAATACAACAAAGCAAGGCACGAAGGCGTTTCTTTATATTCATCTACCAAGGAGATGTTTATAAGAGGCTGCACTACGTATGTGAATGTCTGGCCCCTGTATTTGTCAAGATGCATATATTTGTTGTTACAGCATTGAGCTGGAATATGTAAACAAATATATGGAGGTCCTTTTTTGTTGCTCCAAAATAACGTCAAGTCTGAAGGATTTGGCAATTGAGAACGATAACTTGAATGCTCAAAAGTTGTTTAAACAAACATCTTGCTCCAACATTCGAGGGTGTCCCGGTAAGTACTCAGCCTCACTGCCCGATGGCTCTACTATCGCAAGAGCGATTCAATAACGTGTAATATATTTTTAAAGATGACTACTGTCAAAATTTCTACCGAATCAGACAATTAGTTTAGTTTTGACCGTGTGTGATCCACCGATTTTAGAAAAATTGAGAAAAGGCAATATTAGTCAGTGATTTGGTTCTTGTTTTTCGAAGGAAAATCATACAGCGACATCAAAGTGCACTTGGATACTGTAAATGGTGTCTCTGCTCCTGTGGTAGCGATCATACAAAATTGGTTTAACGAGTTTCAACGTGGTCGTACGTCGGTTTTTAATGAGTCATGACAAGGTGCCTCAAAAACAAGTACCACAGAGGATAATGTAACAAAAATCCACGAGCTCTATTGACAAGCCACCGATTGAACGTGCATGAGATAGCTGAGACAGTAGATATCTCAACAGTCTGCGTGAATCCTACTCTACTTGAAATGTTGGGGATGAGAAAGCTGTCAGTACGATGGGTGCCGCGTTTACTCAGTCCGGGCATCAAGCGCAGTCGTGAAACCACTTTAGAGCAGTGTTTGATGCTGTTTAAGCACAATCCCAAGGAGTTTCTGCGTCCTTTCATGATCACGTGATCAAAGACCGAGGGGCAGTCGAAACAGTGGACTTTACTCGGCGAATGTGCTCCAAAGAAGGCAAAGACTGTGTTATTGGCTGGAAAAGCGATAGCCACTATTTTCAAGGATTCACATGGTTTGATATGCATCAAGTACCTAGAGAAGGGAAAAAAGGTTACAGGGCTCTACTATGCTTGATTATTTGGCCAATTCGACGCTGAATTGCAGAAAAAAGGCCCCATTTGGTGAAGAAACTGGTTCTCTTTTACCATCACAACGCGCCGGCTCCAACTTCCACCATCGCATCGGTCAAATTGGGCTACGAACTGCTATCCCATCCACCGTATACTCCAGATCCGGCCCCATGTGACTTCCTTTGGTTTTAAAACTTGGGCAGAAATTTGAGTCGAATAAGGTCATCACCGCCATGGAGGCCTACTTTGCAGACCTCAAGAAAACGTATTTTTCAGGCGGGTTAAAGAAGTTCGAGTATCGCTGGGTCAAGTGTATTGAGCTAAGCGGAGATTATGTTGAGAAATAAATTACCACTTTTCCAAAATTTTCATTTTTCTTTTGTAGGCTAATACTTATCGGACCGCCCTCGTGAAACATACAAGCAAACGAGTAAGCCTACTAAAGTGTCTTATCTGTTAATAAAGATGACCTAGTATGGACAGAGAGAGGACTCCGGCAAAATTTCGTGACACAACTGAGTACCTGCCTATATCAGCACACCACCGAGTAAAATAATTCTCGATGAAATTCAAAACGTCTGCAACTCCGGTAGATACTGCGGCAGAAAAGCTAGTTTTACATAATTGCCCGCTAAACTATCATCCATTTTTTGAGTTGCTCACCAGAATTTTTTCATTTGCATGTTATTTAGATTGACCTTTTATGATAATTTAACTGTTTCTGTTTGTTCTTTATGTTTATAGATGGGTATTAAAAATACTATCAATAATACATTTTATTCTATAATTGATTTGCTCTTTAACTTAACATTGAACTATCGCATCTGCACTGATAACATAATTTGACAATTTATTCTAGCCTCAGTAAGAAACTTGCTATTATGCATAGAGATAATTGGACTGATAAGTAACGAATTTATTGAATTATTTTCAAGGTGGTAAACAGAGCCCCAGCGAGGAATGTTCTGAAACAATGTCGTAAACAATGAAGACAAGTGATACCCCTTTGTACCGCGGAAAAATAATAAACATTGCTATTTTTGAAAACCATGGAACCTAAACTGCTCACTGCTTCTTCAAAAAATAGGTAAAGATTTGTGGGTAAATGTGTCAAAATTGTTAATATATAAATTGATTTATCTCGGGGATAGTAAAAAATTCCAAAAATCGCGAGTCAAATTCAATTTATCTGTCCTTGAATGCTCAGATTTCCCGGCTGATTATTTGATGCGGGATAAAACTAATATAAAGATGTAATAAAACTGTCAATTTAATTACATGCAAGTATGTATACTCGTATTTTAGATTAATTTAGTATAGCTGTTTATCTGATATGATGTAAAGTAGTTATTGTTGAAACTTATTTACAATGGTAAATGCGGAAATCTAAAAATGAATGTAGATTTTTGGATACGATAATCCAAATATACAGTTCTACTGTTTTGCTTTGGTTGTTAGGGGAGCATTCAGAGATTAGTCATCAGGAAAATATTTAGAATATTTTATGGTGAATTAAACAATGCAAGTATATTTTTTTAATATTTTTGGCAACTGAACCAAATTATTTAAAACGATTACCCGTAGAAAAAGCATCATTATGGGTAATCCTTACTGGAATGATTAAACTTACCTCTCCGTGCATAACAACCTTAAACGAACCGTCAGTGTCAATAAACACATTAAAAACCACATTTTTGTGAAACACGTCAATGCGAATTCTTTTAACGTGTGACACATCAACCGTCACGTCCTCCTAAAAAGTGAAGAACTCTTCGGAACACATCGTCGGTGTAGATGAATTGAAACTGACAATAAATTTTTTGTAGGAGTCGTAAAATAGTGAGTGTGATCGCATAATTATGACTATTATAGTTGACAACTCCTAGAAGTGGAAACCATTCGGTAAGCGACAAGAAGAAAAATCACCGCCACCATTTGCGCGATATCATTTGGCACGAATATCATACTAAAGGGTGATTCATAACAAGTGTACACATGTGAATGGGCCTTAACTCTTACTTATCACCAATTTTAGGTCCATATATTGACAGGTTATGACAGTTTGGTCTTTTACAATTCTAACCATGGCGTCATACACATCAGCCGTACATGCCACACATCACGTGAAACAATTGATTTATTGAAGATCAAGTTTGGAAATCGAATAATTTCACGAAATGGACCCATAAATTGGCCGGCGAGATCGTGTGATTTGACTCCTTGTGACTTCTTCCTTTGGGGATTTCTGAAGGCTCGTGTTTATTCTGATGCTCTCTAGTCTACTGAAGCATTGAAAAACAATATTCGAGCCAACATACGCCTAATTACGCCGGGAATGTGCGAAAATTTCATCGAAAATTACAATCATCGTTTGTAGTCTGTAAAGCAGCACGAGGTGCACATATGCCCAAAGTAATGTTTCATATTTAATTGTAAGAGACCAAATTTTCATAATAAACATTACAGCTCAATTTTCACAAAAACTATGTTTTTTCGACAAAAATGTGTACACTTGTTATGAATCACCCTCTATATATACAAACAATATCTTAAAATTGAGAGATGTCACCAAGGCGACACTTTCTGTAGGGTCGACCTGGGCTCCTATAAGGTCGAGAAGTACTCAATCATCTATAACCTTTTTGAATTTTGACGTGAAACCAGCATATTTCGAGAAAATGAATATCCGTGTAAAATTTTTCACCCTGCAGGTACTCGCAACAGGCCTACACGTCAAGTGAGATTTCAACAAACTTGCTTATTTGACATATTTTGATTGATTATTCATTAATATGTTCGAAAAGCTGATGAGTCGTAGCGTGGGTCCAAATTTAAGGAAATAAATTGCGACTGAAGTAAAACGGATCTACTCTACTTGGATCTACTCTACTTGGATCTACTCTACTTGGCGTGTTGTACGAATCGGATCAAACTTTTTCAGTTTAAATATTATTGAATATGGCCGAAATTAATAATGAAATAAAAAAAGCTTTCTTGTTGCCTCTGCATATTAATTCTGTCTCGTAGTTTATGCAGTGTAGTAGTTAGAGCACTCATCTCGTAAACTGGAGGTCCATCGTTCGAGTCTCGTTGGCAACAGCAAGATTTGTTTCATGTGGTTATTCAGATTGACTATAAGCCCGTTCAGTTATGATTCGTTCTGGTTTAAAATCAGAACGTATCGCAGCTGAGTGGACGGATGTACGGTTAAAGCATAGTACTGACCTTATCACCTACCCGAGTGCCAAAACACTCGATGAAAACAATGAGATACTCTAACTATCTCTAAGCAAAGGCCCGAAAGGGGCTGCGGTGCTAAAGAAAAAGAAAAAGTTCTCTCACACAGTGCCATGCCGAGGGTATGTGGCGTCCTGTGCAATACTTTGTCGATGGCGCTTCAAGAGCAAAAAAGGAGCTTAAAAAAGCGTAATTGATTTTTTAATTTTTTTCTTGTGCGTGCCTACAGTCACCGGTATAAATAATCTATGCCCATTTTCTCCTTATTTTTTTCAATTCGGCTTGAGACGATCATCGGCAATGTTAAAATTTTGTATGGTAGTGACCCTGAAAAGAGCCATTTCGTGCTAGGGGCTGAATAGAAAAAAGAAGTAAATGATTAAGCTAAATTGACTTTTCGCACGTACATTGCCGCTATAACATATGTGCTACTCTGCCAGCATGCGTGACACCCGACAAACTGGCGCATTCGATCGAAATTGAGGCCAGATTTTGCAGCCTAACGTTCGACATATTGTTGCGCAGGTATATCTTAATCAATTCCAGCTTGAAGAAGTTTCATTCTGCAGAAGCTACTTCCTTTGGAATTTTGAATACCACGCGCAGAGTAATCACAAGGCTTGGAAATAATTTCATAGTTCCTCGTGGTGCTAAGCTATTTAAGAAAGTGAGTGGATCAGCATTCACGAGAATTCGCTCTCTGTGATTTGCCGAATACTATTCCAGTTTGCCAAACGCAGGAGTCTGAGTCGCGTGCTAAGTTCATTTAACTGTAGGAGACGTTTGTTGATTACGGCGATTGAATTTTGAGAACGTTATTATAGAACTCGCATCGAAATCGGACTATCAATTGGTTCATTTTGACTTTCGTAGTCGAAATGGCGAGGGCACTGACGATAGCGCACTGTATCATATGGAAATTCGGCAGGTATCTCCATTTTTTCGTGCCAAATGACGTTAGTTCATCGGATTCTAAATCATGGTTTCTCATATTCAGCCGATACTGCCGCACAACATCAAATTGCACAACGGCTCTTCTAATGTCCGAATTTGATTGCTGCAACAATTTGGTCACTTTGGTAATGTAGGTGAGGATTTCATCCAACACAACAGCTGACGGAACAAACTTGAATGTGCTTATGCGGCTTAACATGCCTTTAATGTGCGCTTTAGATGGCGCATCGGTACAATTCTCAGCAACTTCCTCGAGAGCTTCGCAAAGTTGCAGCTACGTGATTGGACCAACGAGCTGTTACTAGTGACCCTTGTTTCCCACCTTACCACCTGGAAAGAACTCTCACGTATACTATTCAGGCAAGTCCGTAAGAAAGCGAAGAATTTATTTTGAGCACCGGGATATATTAGCCACCGCGGGCCAAGGTTTAAAGTTAGGGATAATTGTGAAAATGAGAAATTGCAGATAGTTGTTGAAATTGAAAAGTACTGTGTTAAGTATAGTAATTAACTGGATATATGCAACTAGTATGTAAGCCTGCAGATAAACCCACTTCCACATCAGATACGGGACGGGAAAAGTTTGCTCTGATGGGGCCCAGAACAACGAGAATATGAACTTGTGATTCCTCCGACTTTTTAGCTTTAATTTTCAGTGCCCTTGAACATCAGGACACAGAAACTTTCATAGGGTCACTTTGTGGTGCCGTGAAATTTCGAATCTGTATAGAATGTTGTGGCGGTAGCAGTTTGCAGGATAATAAATAAATATAATCGAAAATATCCGGTTCATGTATGACAAATTTATGGATATAACCGCATATGATGGAATATGCCATCAGCTTTTCGACTTTTTTTTAAATAAATGTTCCATTAATATATGAGTAAACATTTACGAATGTACTTGGTGAAAGGAAATTTACATTTCAATGGCTCAATATGGCAACAGTTTTTGTGGATCACGCACGGCTAGAAGAAAGTGAATTTCCCCCGAAAAGAATTTAATGGGTCTCTGTTTGAAATGAGTTGATGAGCGACCCGGGACCAATGCAATCTGTCTCTGTAGCAGGACAACCATTAGCGGCAACCGAAGAAAACAAAAGGTTAGGAAATGCAGGAGAGACTAATCACTGATTTTGTTCCCTTCGACGAGAGCAGAAAGTTTTAAGTTGGCGGTGGCAAGCCAGTTTCTTGAATTTGTGACAAAAAAGTTTCGAGTTGTCAGCAAATATCTGGAATTTGTTGCGAAATCACCGGAGGAAGTTTTCAGTTGGTGGCGGCCAGCAAGTATTTTGGATCGGGGTGGAATTATCAGCCCCCCCCACCCCCCCCCCCCTCCCCCCTGCGTACGTACAAGTACATACTTAGTAAGTGAATTACATAAGTTAAATTATTGTTTATGTTGAAAATACATTTTCATCTTTCAATTTGAACCTTTCGAGTTGTGAATTTCGGTAAGGTTTTAGATTTGTTTTGCCATTGTGAACTTGACTCGCAGGTAACGTAAGAAATTAAGCAACATCTCCCAACAATTCGTTGATTTGGAAAAGGCACTCAAAACCTCCTGAATTAGCGAGGACAATTCAAACCGCTCATTTTTATTATTGACTGCGTCCTTCAAGACCAAGTTGAGGGAATGGCATGAAAATGGTGCAAAAAAGGCACGAGGACCCATACTGGTAATCAGTTTTGTCGAATCCATGCGTATGTTAGAAATGGTTCGCAAATTTCAAAATGGTGAGTAACAATTTTTCTTGATGAGAGACGTTCGGTATACAATCGGTGATAATGAAATAAAAGGTATACTGTTTGACTTCACACACGACTCAATCCGAAATGGCGATAGCAGAAATCAAATCATTTCGACTCCGTAAAAGAAGACAGTTGACGTTAACTCTCTTTAAATTTTCTCGGCGGATGAGCAAATGCTCTTCCATTATTGGATCAAAAATTGCAATTGTTTCAATTAAGTGCGTGGAACTGCCATTTTCTGCAGGTAATGCACTTTGGTGTGTACTGCGAAAAGTATTGCTTTGCTTTGCCAGAAATTTGACACATTTAACAATGCGCAATAAAACTTTTTACCAGCATTCGGTCTCCGCTCTCAGCAAACTTTGCTGGTGAACGTCAACTGTTTTGATTCAAATGGGCTTGGCGTGTTTTCCACTGCACTAATGAATGCACATACTTGCTCGCTCACATGTGCTGATCCAATTTTTCAGCCAAATATTGCGAATCTGTGGTGCACTGCTGAGCGCAGCACTTCCTGGATTGAACAGTAAACAGCAGAAACGAAATACAGCATCGGCTGCTTTTGAATACGCTAATCATATACGAGCTACTTTAGTGCCGTTGACTAGTGTTTCGAAAATCCAGACACAGGGGAAGCACGTCATTTGGTTTTCAGATATTGAAAATTCACTAATTGATCATCACCAGGGGGTGGGCCACCATCTAGGATGAACACGATGTGGGCGTTTGAATGCTGCTCCGGCCACGTACTCGGATCATGCAGCTGCAATTTGCCTGACAAAATAAAACGTTCAAAAGGAGAAAGAGAGGTTTATGTTTAGACAACCGGCAAATTTTCGGTGATACAAATAGAAGGATATGCACACGTAGAGGTTAAGACAATCGACAACGATGGCGAAATATTGTTAGCTTGGTTTTCAATTGAAACGGCCATTGGTAAAGGTGCCAGCGCGTTTCGTAGATTGCACATTTGAGTTCTCGCTAATGTTGCGCTCAAATGGCGATTTTTATTTGCAAATATTTTTTTCGCACGATTTGCAGCTGCGCTAAGCACTTGCTTTTTGTGATCCATCATAGTAGCGTAAAAACAAGAAAACAAACGATAACTATAAACGAACCAAATTCTTCTTCTTCTTCTTTGTAGCACTACAGCCCCTCTCCAGCCTTCGCTTAGAGATAGTTAGAGTATCTCATTTTCATGACCGTATTGATTTTTTCGGAAGTTGGTTTGGTCAGTACCATGCTCCCGTGTGCTTGCTCAGCTATGATATGATCTGATTAAATCAGTACATGTCACCACTGAGTGAACACTCGTAGTCTGTCCGACCTTCGGCTTATGCGTTCATGCTCTAACCACTAGGCCACACAGACAACAAACGAACCAAATTACCGAAGCGAAACTGAATGAACGAAGGATAAGTCGAAAAAAGGATATAATTGGAACAAAAATCCACTGCAGAATTCTAGAAAACGAAAGCCGAAAACCATAAATTGCAAGAAAGAAACAAATGCTTAAATCAATTAATTGCTTGTTATCCCTTAAACACTCTAAAACAAAAGCAATAAGCACACACAGACACACAATAGCACACGAAAGCGTATAGCGGAGAAGAAATGAGGTTGAACTTCACCCCACAGTAAGAGGCTATAGACGATACAATATACACAATGAATGCAGCACGCACGATGGTGCACTTCTCTTTTGCTTGTAACGCGAAATAAGAGATGAGACAAGAGAGAAATAATATACAATATAAATACAGCGTTTTATGTGTTTTTGCATACCACATTTCGTTTATTTAAAAATTGTTCAAATTGAAAAATGGCGTTTGCTTTGCTCATGGCGCCCTTTTTAAATTATTAAACCTCAACGTCCTGTGCAGCTCACCCAGATGCACATACTGCTGGCACGGTACTGCTTTCACAGTTGGTATTGCTACCTGAATTTTTCTGTACAACATTATAGGGAGCGAAATTCCCATATATTAATGTTAGGAGATAATTCATTATCCTCAACTTTTTCGCCAGAACTTTTTGTGGAGGTTTCGATATTACTAGCATGTTATTTTAACTTAGCTAAGTGAATCTTTTAAGGCATTTATGAGTATATGTGTTTTGTTTCAATGAGTAATGAATATTCCGTTTGAAAAAATTAGAAACATACGAGTATAATTAAGTGACGCTCCGAAAAGGACAGCAATGTATTTTTTATACAAGTGTGCTTTAAAGTGAGGAGCGTAAAATTGATTTGTGTTTCTAGATTGAAACATAAAGTCAGTTGTACCAAAAGTCTGCTTCCAAAGTGAGCTTCTTATATGGACTGGATTAAATGTATGCTTTGCCAAACTCTAAAAGTGGGGAAGAGTTGCGTAATCCACTCACATGCGCAAAGGGAATGAAGGGTGGTAGATATCTGAAATCGGTAAAGATGTTGGAGCAGTTTGTTTCTCCAGGGATTTAACCGCTTGGCATACTTAGATGTAGCACTAGTTCATGAAGATCAACTCAGAGTAAGCCGTGCAGTTTGCCATAATAGCTGTTATCTCCTATTTAATGATGGCAAACTGGAGGGACTGAAAGATACAAAAAGGCTATTATGTGACAACTGAAATGTTAAACTCGTTACACCATTAGCCACACGGTCATATGTGAGTGTAAGAGTAAGCTCACTCCTGGAAGAGATGCATAGTTTTTGCAACCTGACTGGCACCGGTATGCAGCCAATCAGTATGGTCACGACTATGTTTCAAATGGGTAAATAATAATGAAAATCATACATTTTTACAGCACATGTATTAATTGAGCAGTTATACAAGCAAACTGCTCGAAAACATTCCTACCCTCTACTCCAAATTATTTGGCAGATTTAGAAAAATATGTAATCATTTCCATTGTAATCGTAATTTGTAAAATATTTTTTTCTTCTAAACAGTTTATTATTATGAAATGTAATTTTATATCAATTTTCCTTTATATTAAATTTAAATGTTTCCCTTTAATTATACTCGTTATGAAATTTAACTTTTATTACTATTTCCAATCCCCTTCATTTTTCTTTCGGTCAAATTTAGTTTCTTTTAGAAAAATTAAAATCTGCTACATAAAATTTGCAGTGTAGGAACGTTGATCGAGTCACCTTACGGGTGCTCTAAATTGGGAATGGAATGGGATGGAAACGGAGTGGAAGAGTATCAGATAATTCTTTTTTGGGGTTAGAATGGCACGGAGAAGTGAAAGATTACACTAGGAAGTTGATTGGAATTTTGTATTCAAAAAATATCAGTTTAGTAGCTCGGTTCGAACCTAGTTTGTGTTCGAAGTCGGGAGTTCGTTGCAAGCCTGTGTCACCGTACGTCTAGTGCTGGAAGAACTGTTCACCTTGGCGAAATTTCAAGCAAATGAAAGCTGCTGTAGCCGATCGGGTGTGTCCGTGCTAGTTACTGCCAATTGCAAGGTGCCGCCGGGAGTGGGAGTGGGAGAAGTTTGGTTTGCCATTGGAGTGGCTGCGCGAAAGGAATTGCGAGTAAATGCAAGGTAGTCGGATGGTTGTTAATCAAGCATCACCGTGGATTGTAACGTCTCTCCTAGTAAACAACTCGGCCTTTTCAGTTCAAGTTGACTTTCGTCACGCATAACCTATTGTTAAATGCAATATTTCGAGACGAGTTTATTGACCCATTTTAGATTTGCCTATCGATAAAACGGATTTGAGCAATTGCGCGGTTGTTCCTCACTTCGATATTACGAATTATAGGTGCTCGAGACTCTAGGATAACGGCTAGTGTGAACCGAGTTATAATTTACCTACTTTTGTTGCTAAATTTTTGGCTTAGTTGATAATTGTTCATATATACTGTTAACGTCGTGTTCGGTAAAAGAAAATTTCACAACGCGAAATAAAACGTGTACACAACGAATGTGTAAGTGATCTGCATTGCAATCAAGTTGTTTGAATAAACGAATTAACTGCATTTAACGTGAATAAATTTGTGAACGCTTTTAATTTCACGCAGTGGTCAAAAATACAATTTTGCGGCATTTTTAGTTAACAACTTTCTAGTATCGCTGATGTGATTTGCCTAGACTGAAACACTTGTAGCTTTCTCATTGATCATTTTGATTAAATACGTTGGCTGCTGCTGAAGATTCCGGTGATAAGAAGAACCATGTCTCTGACATAGTTAAGTGCTACAAGTGTGTTAGTCCGTGTGTGAATGTACGAGTGCCTGATTTATGTGTGAATGTATTCGCGATTCGACTACTTTGAGTCATCTTCAGTGACACTGAAGATGACTCAAAGTAGTCGAAACGCGACTGCTCACACAACTAAGCAAGGCCCGATGGCTTTTAAAGAAAAAAGAGGATTGGCCTGCGGATATCAAATAAACAGAAATAAATTCATTTGAAAGATAGACGCGCGCTACCTACCTTATCGCCGAAGTAATAGAAAACCAAAAACAAGCGCACATTGAACACTTGTATATTGCCTTTTTTTTCTCCAATGATTTTTGTGAGTTTCTTTTTGTAAATGATCTTTAGAAGTTTCCTTTTTTTTAAATAATTTTTTTTGTGTGTTTCCTTTCTTTTTTTCTTTAAATGATTTTTGTAAGTTCCTTTTTTTAATGATCTTGTAAGTTTCGTAGAATGAAATTAGATTTTTTTTTTTTGTAAATCTCCTTTTTCTGTTTTTGGCAATAAAGCCATGAATTGTTAAATTTTAAAAATTCGGTCTTTCCATTCTGTTTTACCTGACTGGGCATAGGACCCGCAACGACGGCAGGCTCCTCCTATAGCATAGTGCCCTTTTATGGTATAGAGTTATGTGATTTGGCCACATATTTCTATAACATCAATTGGTCTCGTCTATATTTCTCATTTGAGGGGAAAGTTCATGCAAATTACGTGTGTATAAGTTTTCCACTCAAATGAAAAATATATGGCCAAGTCTACGTTTGGATCTTGATCCGGTTGGGAGGGTGCGAGAGGGCACCACCTCCATTTGGATGCCCCACTCTTATTTATGGGCCATAAGAATTGTCGGTAACGACGAAGTCTCTGTGAGTCGGTCCGTTTTTTTCTCGGCCCGATTTGTTCCTTGAACAAGCAACGTCAACCCTTAGTAGGTTACCTCGGCCTCGACACCAGTCGATCGGCATTTGATCCTTCAATTCGTGAATGCAAAATATTTTTTTGTGGGTCCTTCTGCTAGAGGGTAAGAACCCGCCCCATCACATCACAACGCTAGTTTTCCAGCGCATTCACGCGTCTCCAGATAAGGCCAATCTCGATGGATCTTAACATCCTCTTCCGCTGAGGCAGCAGACCATCGCTGCAGTCCTTTACGGACATTTATATACCTACTTTCACTACACACAAAGTGATCTACTTCTAGATTTCAGATCCAAAATGTATGAGTCTCTGTCAATATGTCAAAGGTCTCTCTTCAATAAATTCAGTCAGACTATTGAATGCCTCTCACCGACTAAAGAAGCACTGATGCAATACATCTGGAGAGCATATTTTTAGACCCAAATTTGGCAACAGTTAACCAAACATATGCAGGGAGCAAACAAACGCTGACACTGGTGTTCAGTAATGCAGTCCTTGCCATAAACTTCACACAACTTCTTTCAAGCTTGTATAGTTTTTTTGCCCTTTCGGAAGTACAACATTAAAATTTGTCGATAATGCTCTCTTTGATTTTCCATTTTCAAGTTTATTTTCAACCAACTTTTTGTTTACTAATGACGTTCAGTTTTTGACTGAAGATAGTCTAAAGTTTAATTTTTTAAATAGTATATAATAACGTTAACGTTATATTTTTCGCCCAATTTAATTTGACATTTCTTTGTTTCAGTGTTTGATAAATTCAAACATGGAGAGGCCTTTTACGAAAATGGACGTTCAAATCAATATGCATTTCGTGCACTTCGTAATTTTTTGGTCAGCATAATCGACCGAATGTGTCCACAATCGGGAGAGCTGTGCGCGATTTTCAGCAAACCGGTTCTGTAGAAAATGTGAAATCACTTGTGTATGCCCGCCCAGTTCGTTCTGTGGAAAACCTTGCTGTTGTTCGGGATAGTGTGGCAGAAGAGCCGTCAACTCCACTCGCCATCGTGTCCAACAATTGAACATCTCACGAACATCACTGATACGAATTTTGAATAAATATTTGAATTTGCGCGCTTACAAGGTTCAATTGACATGAGAGTTGGAGCCTACTGAACATTTCAAGCGACAGCAATACGACGAATAGTTGGTTGAACAGACAAAAGGGAATGGCGACTTTACAAAGAAAATCGTTAACAAGCAGAATTGCCGCATTTGGGCAAATGAGAATCCATAAGTGTTTGTTGAAAAGCCGATGCATCCACAAAGAGTGACTGTTTGGTACGGTTTATAGGCTGGTGGCTACATCGGGCCATACTTCTTCGAAAATGAGGACGGCCAACCAGTTGCCGTAAATGGTGTTCGCTATTGCCAGATGATAATGGACTTCTTATGGCCAGAAATTGAGGTTGTGAACCTGGACGATATGTGGTTCCAACAGGATTATGCCACTTGCCACACAGCCAACGAAACAATGGCTCTTTTGTGCGAGATATTCAATGGCCATGCTATTTCACGTTGTGGCGACGTTAATTGGCCACCACGATCATGTGATTTGATACCATTGGACTTCTTTCTCTGGGGATATTTAAAAAAAAGTGTACGGCAATAAGCCAAGACCGATTCAAGAGCTAAAGGATGAGATAATTCAGCACATTAACGACATTGAACCTCAATTGTTTCTCAGAGTCATTGAAAATATGGACCATCGGATAGAAGTATGCCGCTGTAGCCGTGACCAGCATTTGGGTGATATTTTGTTTTACACATAATTATCATAGATCCTTCTTTTGTAATAAAAAATATTAACATAATTCTCTAAAACTTTTCGTTTTATTTATAATTAACATCGTGCGTGTTGGTTGGACCACCCTTAACATACATATATAACAATAAGCGTCAGATCCTTTTCAATGATATATACCCTATATACTTTTTTTCGTCAAAAAAACCTTTGAAGTTATCGCCATTTTGTTTCATTGCTACCAATATTACATGATATTACATGAGATCTTGCCATGGATATCAGAGAGAATAGATGCAAAATACATCAAGAGTTGAAGTATTCCATGATGTGGCGTGAAGTTGACATGTTATCAACTGTTTATTCGAATGTCATATAAGTTTGACGTGACGCCACCCACCAAACTTCCCGTCTTGAACAAAAAAAATCCGTGCGGCAATTCTAATTTAAACGAAATAAAAAATTCAACATTACTTACCCTATGCGTCCCTGGCATGCTTCCTATAGCATTTTTACAATACCACACACATCACTTAATTTTTCTTTTCCCAACACAACAACAATCGCGATCACTGCTAAACTTTCCAGTTTAATTCATTATCACTTTCACACTACATTCAACACGATTTATCTTAAAAAGTTATTCTGTGTACAATTTCAAATTCAACTTGACAAGATATTTCCTATCATCTGTTGAATTTTCATGAATCATAATGTTTTCAATCATTTGGTTGAGTTTTCGTTGACGATTCAGGGGTCAAAGTATAAGAGGAGTGGAATTTATGTGAGAGCAACTATAGAGCCACTTGAGTGCTCTAGCGGTGTGAAAGGCGGGCGGATTTCCATTCGTATTTCAGAGGAAAGTATGTATGTAGTAGAAACACCTTCACTCACGTATAAATGATAATAAGTATATGTCGCGTCCAATACTTTATATTGCTTTGGATCTTGTGGACTTTTATGTAAATGAGCATCTTCTATAGAACTACTTAAACACCAAATTTCATTCTCGCAGTATATCGTGCTATATTGATTTGATGGATACTTCACGTTTTGTCAATCTACCATCTCAGAGCTTTTTTCATTTTGCTGTGCCATCCAAAATTTATCATTGCACAAAATTTCAAAACCATAGATTTTCGAGGAATCGATGCAAATTTATTATAGGCTTTGAATAAAATGAATTGAAATAATAAAAGGCTTAAAAAATCAAAGAAGAAGAGAAATTGAGATTGTTTGTAGAATATAAAATGTAGTTTGCTTAGTATTTGGACTATAGGGTTTGGTGAATGGTTGTAGCTTTTTTTTTTGTGGTAGGGAGGTAAATGCTATTTATGCACAGGACGTGGGACTCCCATGCACGACTGGGCTACCCACTAAACACCTCCCCTGTCAACCTGAGGACCCAGCCTGGAACCGTTTGACACATTACTTCGGGCCAGGTCTCGTTTTGTTAAGCCGTGGGGCGCCTTCAAGCTGGGGAGTCCCATTCCTAGCGGGAGGGGAGAGGAAATGCCAGAAGAGCGATCACCCAGCCCCAGCACCCACGGCTGCTGTGAGTCCCTTTTATATTTTAGGACTGCCCGACCATAATGTGCCACCTGGTTCCATTTGTCGACCGATTCGAGCATCACCGCAGCTATATTATCCGGAGTGAGCTCTCCCGTCTCCCTGTAGAGTTCCCTTCGCAGCCTAACCCATTTTGTACACGCAAAAAATGTGTGACAGGCATTGTCCTCCTCTCCTGGACAAAACCGACAATCGGGAGACCGTGACTTACCGATCTTGTGCAGATAAGACTGAAAACACCCATGCCCGCTCAAAAGCTGAGTTAGATAGAAGTCAGTCTCACCATGCCTTCGAGTAGCTTTTAAGATATGCACATTTAACTAGTTTTAATAATATTTGCTGCAGCAAGCTGATTGAAAACCTTACATTTTCAACACGAAAACCCTTATTTGATTTATTCAATTGAAAAAAAATTCCAATAAAGGCTACAATGCAAAAAAAATCAGAATGCTAAATTATAAATAAATGCGTATTTGATCCAATATTTTAATACGTCAGTTATGAAAAAGATCGCGTATCAATTGATAATTTAATCACGGAAATTATTGCTGAAGCAATAAAATAACAAAATTTTTTCCAAGTGGGCATTAAACTAATCTTGGCATCTTAATATGGCGGCTTAAAGGAAAAAGTGCGTTAAGTGTGTAAGTAAACATCACAAACATGGATACTTAAAAATATCTGATAAAGGCATTCAATAGCCATCAAATTGCATTTATTGATTTTTGTGTTCAATATGCGCTCGATGCTAGGAAACAATTTTTGCGATATACATCGTGTGTATAACATAAATGTTATTCAATATTGACACGCCCTACTTAGAGCGCGATTTGCACTTTGATATCTAATTCTTTATATCCGGTAGTTTGCACATTCGCTGAATTTTAAAAATGATGAGTTTGAGGTTTGAACGGTTGTAATGTGATTTGCTTGCAAATCAGATCACTACTTGATTACCTATAAAATTTGCAAGGTTTATCGGGAAATAAAGTTCTAGCATATCATATAAATTTCATCAAAAATTTAGAGACGTTATGATTAAATGTTTATATCTTGATACTATACTGCTGAAATATTGAATTACTTTTGAATGATTTTTTCGACCATCAGAGTTGTTTGAATTTGAGTTTAAATAAATAAATATCTATGTGTGGGCAAGAATATTTCTTAAAGAACTACCTCGCACTTAAAAAAAAAATACAAAATTATTTTCAAATTTTAAGCCTGAAAATATTTGCAATATGGTTTCTTTAACGACACTGCATTGAAACAGAGTTTAAATTATTATCTCAAATATTTTGTTGTTCAATAGAAACATGATAAGAGCCCAAACCATTGCAATGCACTGCAAAATTCTTTGCATTTATTATCTAACAATTGATTTGTGATTATTTTGCAGCCAACTTAAATGATAAAATTTTATTTCACTGATTTTTCAATTGGATTTATTCCGCGGCTATAGAATTTTAAAGATAAAATATTTATTTTTGAGGCATTTTTTATGGGCTCCGAAATTTTTTTCCAACATTTTAACCTGTTAGATAAACACGATTGTGGTCGGTATTAATTAAAATTTAATAAGTTTTCACCTTTATGGACTGAAAATAATCAAATTCAAAATAAAAGAAGTGTTTAATTACATTATTTCAATTAACACTAAAGATGTTGAATGTATTTTATTCTAAACGACACTTACGCATATAGGTCATGATCATCTTCTGCGCTGAACGCGAAACATTATGTTATAGCAGAGGGGTGTGCAACCCGGGGTGGCGTTCTGTGGCCGTCTCCCGGGTCATCCGGGGTACCCTCTGCTCGTGCTAAGCCACCCTACCCATAAAATCTAATACAAAAGGAAACAGACTTTCTTCACCAAATTCAAATTAAAACTCTTCCCGACACCGCATAAGTACTCCCTCTTCTCTGAAAGCCAAATCTAGACTCCCCCCGACCAATTCTACAATCCTTTACTTCCAAATTACCGCTGCCGAACCGAGGTAACGTAATCGAAGTTCAATACACGTCAATTCCGTTACCCATATATAATTTCCATTTGACAAATGCAACAATTTCGATTTGCATATATAGTATGGCGATTTGCATAACCATGATAGCATTTAGTTATATAGTATGCAAATCATCATACACACAGAAACAATTGCTTTTGCCGATATTAAAAAGAGTGTTCCTGTGCTCTGGGAAACTTAAACCCAGGGTCCCAGTGGACCCCCCGACTGAGAGTCCATCGCACTAGCAACTGAGCTACCTTCTGATAATCTCCCGATTCTACGTCTAGCACTCGTTGCGTGTAGACGTGTTTTTAATCGCTCCTGTCATTATCGCAATATCTTTTTACGAGTCAGTCAAAAGCAAATTTTGATTTTATTGCGAAAACCATCACCGTTGAATTATTCGAGCATTTATCGAATACCTGAAATTCATTTCCTGAAGAAATATCAAAAGTGTTCAAGGGAAGTCCCGGTCTGAGAACATTCCCTCTAGTCTCGCTGCAAAAGCAACGAGATGGAGGAGCCCGATGGCTTCAGCCATCAACCAGAAGGTTTGTGTCCATTGCCAAAGATGACGGGCGAAAAAAAACTCAAAAGGAGATACGACAATAAAGAAGGAAAACCGACAATTCTATCGGTAATCGAAATCGAGCAACTGATCAAGGATAAAGAGAAAGCTGACAAAATTGAAAAAGAAAATGAAGAGCTCAAGCTTGGAGTCAAATCATTAGAAGCACTCGTTGGAACGTTAACATTCAACAAAGCTAAAGAAACCAAGAAAGGCCAACAAGCAAATTCAAAAACCGAAGATCAGAAAACTAAGAAGCCAAAGCAAGAAGCTGATCAAGAGGATGTCTTCAGCGCAGGCGGAGCAAACGACAGCAGGAACTACTATGCAGCGCTAGCTGGACTTGAAGATACGATGAGTATTGAAGAGGATCCAGGTAAAACTTTTAAGTTAGATAATGAGTTCATAGAATACCTAAAAATTAAAAATAGAGAGAAAAAAACCAAAAGTTTTGTCTGCTGGTCCGTCCGTCAAGATTAATGAAAAGAAAGAAAAAGTCCCACCTATCAATGTATTTGGGCAAACGGGCAAAGATATGGTTCGGCTTTTGGCAGCCAAAAATAAGCTAAATGATTTTGAGATAAAAAGAGTCAATACCGATAAATTGACAATCAGGACTAAGCCGTTGGTTGAATTCCAGGCAACAAAAAGTGCGTTAAATTCTGGAGACGTTCCGCATTTTACGTACACCCCCAAAAGCGAAAGAAACGAAGGCTTTTTATTGAAGGGTCTGGAGTGTGATGAGGACACAGTCGATCTACTTCAGGTTCTCCAAGAAGTCGTACCTGAAATACAATTTATTTCCGTTAAAAACTTTGCAACGAGGAGATAGATTGTGGAGCGCGAAAACTTGCCTCACTGCTTATTCCAGATTTCCAGCAAAAGCAGTTCAATTGCCCTGCAAAAAATACGGTACTTGAACTTCCGTGTGGTGAGATGGGAACGCCTCCAGAAAAGTGAGGTTAACCAGTGCTACAGGTGTCAAAGATTCGGGCATTCGGCTACCAATTGCGCCATGAAATATAGGTGTGTTAAATGCAAAGACATTCATGCTCCCGGCGAGTGCAAATTGGCTCAGGCAGAGCCAAAAGATTATATTGTGTGAACTGCGGTGCCTTTGGTCATCTAGCATCTTATCGAGGATGCCCCCGGTATCAAGATGCAAAGGTAAAATTCACTCCAAAACAAAGTCAAGCACACCGCAGTGTGATACCTACCAACTTCGTCAAGCCCAGGGTGTCATTTGCACTTGCTGCGAGAGGACCAGCAGACAATGTAAATAAAATAAATAATGTAAGTGGCAATAATGAGCTGCTCCTTAAAATTTATCAGCAATTAAATTCCTTATCGGAGAAAATCGATAAACAAGATTCGAAAATTAACACTGTTTTTCAGCGTTTAGGGCTTTCAAATGCCTCAAAATAAGTTGTCATCCAGCCACATTCCCACGGATAGGATTCATCTCATCTCGATCAACGTCAACTCCATTGTTACTTTACATCGGCGTGATTATCTCCTTGAATTCATTGTCAGGCAAAAGCCTGACATCATGCTTCTCACCAAGACCCACCTCAGTTCATGGCACTCCATGACATTCAAGGATTTTGAGTTCGTAAGAAACGATAGGGGTATAGGTGATGCGGGAGGTGGCACCGGGATATTGGTTCGAAGACCCTATCGTTTGAATCTCTTGAAGTGTCCGTTATCAAAATCTCACAGCCAGGTGGGGATAACCTCTTCGTTATCTCTGCCATGCAACTAGTGGAACTGTTCTCAAGCACAAGGAGGAGCGCAATTCCTTGTTTGAAATACTCGAATTGAACAGGCTGCATAACTATTATATTCTTGCTGGTGACCTGAACGCCAAGCATACGTCATGGCTGAATGTCACCAATACAAGAGGTATTTTCCTGAAATCGTGGATAACAGAGAACCAAATTGAATACAGGTGCAATCTATATGGGTCGGAGTTCCCAACATACCCTAGGACAAATTCATATTTGGACTTTTGCATTACTGACGCAAGACTTGAATTCAGCTTTAATAGTCCTCAATGGAAACTGCAGGTGCTTTCTTATGATAGCGACCATAATGCAATCGTAATGGAAATCAATCATCACAGGGATGATTTCTTCCTCATTCCAGATCAACATGAAAATCATCGGTTGAATTTCAAAAACCTAACTGGGGAAAGTTTCAAAAGAAGTTTAATCGGGAGTACCAGAAGCAATGTCCCCCTTCTGATGGTGGCAACTCTTGCTCAATGGTTCCTAATGGCAGGAACCTGACTGACGATGAAATAGATCTCTATTTGTCGAAGTTAGAGAAGCTGACGTTGGAAACGATTGAGAAAGTAGTTCCAAAGATTAAACATTGAAACAATATGGAAGGATATGAAACACCAACCATCGTAAGGTTGAAAAGATTGAAAAGCTTTCTTCTTACACGCGTCAACAATATTTATCGACGATTTTCGGACTATAACCATCCCTCGTTGGCTTTGTTGAAATTACATCTGAAGAATGTCCGGAAATTAATCCGTTCATACTTCAGGAGTGAAGTCAGCAATCAATGGGTGGAAAAATTGAGGGGTATTAGCCAACAGGACCCGGACGGCGTGTTCGCGAAAGTGAATAGCATATTCCGCAAGAAGTCTCGAGTGAAGGTACCGAATCTTGAAATCACTAGTGATGAGATAAATCGTCTCGATAGGGCTGGTATCGAAATTGATAGTACGATTCCGGATAGAAATGGAAACAGGATCATTTGTGAAGGATTGGATAAACTTGCCCTGATTGGAACACATTTTGAACTGGTTCATCTGCCAAACACTGAGAGAGGGAATGAAATATTTTCAGAGATCGTTGAAGCAAAAGTGTCCGACTTCAAATCAAGCCTGAACGGCCAATCAATTCTTCATTTCAATGAAACATTAACATCTGACCTCATACCGAGCTTGAATCTCATTGATTATTTTGTCAGCTATGAAGACTTGTGTTTCATATTTCGCAGGATAAACAACAAGAAATCATGTGATACTGATGGTATTCCAAATGTAGTTCTCCGACATTTGCCTGAGGTTGCTATTAGGAATTATTGCATATTAATCAACAACATGTTGAGCAATTCATATTTTCCAAATGAGTGGAAAAAGGCTAAGGTATTTCCGATCTTGAAGAAAGGAAAAGAATCTTCATGCCCCAAAAGCTAATCCCCAATCAGCTTGCTGCCTAACATCAACAATGTGTTTGAAGTGATACTCAACAGAGCATTAAATGCCCACATTGAGGAATATGAGTTGATGCCGAATTGCCAATTTGGTTTTCGTGCCAGGCATTCGACCAAACATGCAATAACGAAAGTAACCTCAGACATCTGTTGGAAACTAAATGATAGACAATGTGTTGGAGCATGTCTCATTGATATGGAGAAAGCCTTCGATACGATGTGGTTAGACGGACTAGTTTTCAAACTCCTTCAGGACAAGTTCCCCAGCCACCTTGTCGCCATGATGTGTAATATGTTATACGGGAAATCGTTTGTCGTAACTGATGGAAATCTGACAACAATGCGCGAGTTCAAGGTCTTGAAATGTCTACAGCAGGGAACAGTTATTTCGCCTCTGCTCTTCTCAATCTTCATTCGCAAACTATTGAACGGCTTTGATTTTAACGTCTCGCCAACGTGATCATTGGTAGCGTTTGCTGATGATCTGATCATCTATACGGCAGATCGAAAAGCTACAATAGTTCAGAGAAATCCCAAAAAAATGTTCAAGTACAGCTGTACACTGACAATTGGCGAATGAAAATCAATGCGCAGAAGTGTGAAACAATCTTGTTTTGGACAACGCTGCAGGGGGTCAGTCAAGACCTGAAACGGTATTGGAAAGATTTCCACATCATGGCAGGCGAGGGTAGTCTATAATGGGTTCCACATAAATAGTTCAGGACGGGTTCCACAAAAATCTCGATCAGTATCTGTACTATACTGAACATCTCAAAATCATGCTCAGTAAGGCACAAAAAGCAGTCATGGTCCTACGAAAACTCTTTCATTCCAAATACATTGATCAAAAGGTCAAAGTTATCTGTTACAAGACCCTGTTTAGACCGGTTTTGACATATGGATGTCAGATCTGGTACAACCAGAGCGCTAGTACTATGGAAAAATTAAGAGTTTTCGAAAGGGAATGTCTTCGTGCATGTAGTGGTTTGTACAGAAAGCCTGAGACGGATTGGAAACATTATATATCGAATAGAAGAATTTATCAAACTGCTGAAGTGACGCGGGTTGATATCTTCATATTGAAACTTCTTCGGAATCACATCGCAAGATCTGTGACTGTGAGTGAAAACCCTTGGATTTCACAGCCGTTCCCCCCTACAGACGGGTGCGACTTGCCTCGCTACTGGCTTCATTCCTCCAGCAGCAGTCGTGTATTTGGACATGAATCCATATGTTTTTGATTTCGATCGCGTCCCAGTCATATATCACATACTCGTATATCGACGGGCCACCGATAAGAAGATAAAATATCCTCCGAATTTGAGTTCACGAGACCAACAATTCCAATGGAGATACTCTTTTGCCAGATTCGTTGAAGATGATCGAATTGAGACGGCGCAATCCAGGTATTGGTGGCTGAATGACAATGTCTAAATTATTCGTGTTTGTTTCCAGTTTTTGTGGCTTTTCTTTATTTAGTTTTTTGAGTTTCAGCTCATTATTGCTACATTTAGTGTTGTTTTTTATTTGTGTTAAAAATGAGGTATAGGTTAGGTATATGTTATGTTTACTATATTACGTTAGAGATAAGATTAAACGCTTAGGCTAGGAATATTGTTATCGAATTTTTAAGGGCTTCGAGAGGCGCACAGGGAGGAGAAATACACGAAAATTTTTCGAAACATATTAGGTGTAGGATCAAAGTTTCACTGTTGTGTTTAGATTATAAATAATTTTAGGATAGTGTTGGTTGGTTTTTTCTCCTTTTTCCAATCGAATACTAAAAATATGTAACAGTCTTAATGAATTGAATTTGCTATGGTTTTTTTTTGATGAAATGTGTTAATGATAACGTATAAATTTAGAGAGCCATTTGGGTCATTAAGTGTTTGTATTGTTATTGTTTGGAATTTGCTTTACATTCTTTTAAAATTTATAACGATTCGTATTGTACTTCTGCAATAATCCAGATCCCTTGTATGCCCTTACTACTAAGCTTACACCATTCATCTGCTTTAAGCTTCTCTCTTCGGGACAGCATACCTCCATGTTCATCATCTCTCCTTTCTGTCGAACTAACGTCGTTGGTCCAGTTCGACATCCCCATTCAGCAGCCATGCACCACAAACCCACCTAAATGTCATCATCTATCGTTCCCCTTCGTACTAAGCTAATGCTGCTCATCTATTTCCACTTCTTCCTCCTTGCCTGCATGCCTCCAGGCCGTTCGCTCTCCCTCACTAGTTGGTTAACTTCTTCTTTCGCTCGGTTTCACTTTTCATTTTCTGCCAACATGCCTACAGGTCTATTGTCTCTCTCTTTTAATGGGGTTGTAAAATTCGTCCAGTTTGATGCCACTCTTCTGACCGACCGACTCTTGCTTCTAAGTTAGCCACTTCTTGTATTCAGTTCCACTTCTCCCTTTGGTCATCTTACACAGAGACCAACTTTTCATTCAGGTCCGTTGTGGCTCTCCCATCTGGCCATTCCACAGCCTGTACATTTAACGTTCCTTCAACTTTGCCTCCGGCTTCTTCCGTCCAGCCAATTCATCCCTCAGTTCTTGGGTACTTCAGCTCCTCGGTACTTCAGTTCATCAAAATGGGAATTTTAGTTTCAATACCCTTTATGGTACGCAACCTTGACAGTACAGGAATGCTTCCCTTCCAACTCCCCCCCCCCCCCCCCTATTCTCAGGCTTGTGCTAATAATTAAGAATTTACTAGAGTGCATTTGCTTAGTGAGGTTCTACACATCGTAAGTTGAGTACAAAACTCTTCTGACAGGAGCACACTTCTAATTTCCGAACGCTGTAAACTCAAGGAGACCGTTTGAAACTAAAGCCGCCACAATATTTCAATCGATTAGTGGTATAATTTGCAGCATGGTCCCAGATAGGGATCTACCATTTGTCACTATGGCAGCTCCAACCAGAACTTGACAAGTGTCATGAAAGGTCAAAGAACCGCCACAAGACGTCGAGAGTCGCTAAGTCATGCGTAGTGCCCGAGAGCTATATTTTCAATGCGAAAATATTGGTGCCGTCCTTCACTGCACTGGGCAGGGTTATTTGTTGTGTAGGTACAGTTCATTTATGGTGACATGTGGTTCTTCGCGTATCTAACCTCAATTTGATTTCTTCGTTCAAGTTGATTGGAGAGCAACAATTTCAGTAAAATTCTTGTGGTGCGCGGGAGGTCAGGAGTGTGAAACACAGTCTGCCCATGCCCAAGATAACATAGCTTGTGCGATCTCATTACATTATGGAATGGTTGTTTTACTAATTTAAAGTATTCTAGGGCAATCGTTGAACATGAGTTCAGAGTTCTACTGTTATATGACGGCAAAATACGAGTGATTTTTTCGTTAATTTGGACGCCGGCTATTCAAACAAACTAAAAAACTTTCCCATATGGGCGAAAATGGATTTATTAGCGGAGTACGGGAGCAACACAGAAAAGCCAAAGGTAGAACACACATAGATGCCTGCTTGCATTATGCATATCAAATAACCTTTTATTTAGGCACTGTTTTATCCATAAGTCAGCAGTTTGTGTTATTTTTGACTGTCAGAAGAAACATATTCACTTCATCAACCAAATGTTCGGTCGCCATTGGAGTAAAATTGGACGCAATTGAGCGCAAGTGCAGTGTTGCCGTCGATAATTTAATGGAACTTCGCGTACTCGTTTCCCATCGTGTTATAAATCATATATTACGATGTATAAACGATTATATGGCATTTCGTGATACTCTCCTTAGCATTTTATAGATGGAAGGAAGCGGAGATATGTTTTTTTTATATCGATTCAAGACTGCAATCATATGTGCATGTTGGGACGTACGAGTTTGATGTTTGATAGTTAAGACAAAAACACGGTATTTCAATTTAAAAAATATTATAGAAACCACATGCTAACCGCCCTGATAAATATAATTATTCAAATCCGATTCTATTCTTTTAGGAAGTTAAAAAAAAAATTTAATTTGCGATATTCTTGTACTACTGAATGATAGGCCAAATTAACTGGCACATAAACGGTGAAAAAAAGCCTAATTTCCTATTATTCTTCTCCTTCGTAGCTCTACAGCCCCTCTCGTGCCTCAATTCCTGCAGTATCCGCTTCCAACTGTCTCAATCTATCGCCCGCATCCTTCAATTCTGAAATCCGAGCAACGATGAACTGTCGTAATCAATCGAGTCAAACCAGCATTTCTTCGGTTTCGCCACTGGTCTCACTCCTTCAGTTTTCCCAACTTTTTGGGTATCCATTGTTCATCCAGATGATTCATGTTGTCAGCACACTTACGATCGTTGAGTCAAAAATTTGACAGAGCTAATGGTTATAGCGAATTCACCATTGGTCCCCGTCTAGCTTCGCTCCAATTATTCGCCTCAGGGCCCGTCACTCAAAGGCGTTCAATATATTTGCAGATGCTTGGGTTAGGGTTCATTTTTCACACTTATAGTATAATACAGGTCTTATCACAGATTTGTATATGTGGAGTTTTGTTTTCCTGTGTATGCAACTGGTCTTCAAGATCGTCAAAATTGAATAAAATATTTTATTTGCGAGCTGTATTCTTCGGCGTATTTGGTCTCTTTCATTACTGGTTCTAGTCATTTTGGCACCTAAATACACATTTGCTCACGTTTTTGATACTGTATACTCCAAGCGTGATATTTTATGTTCGACTTCATCAAGAGCTTTGTTTTATTTTCATTGTTTGTAGCCCTACCGGTTTTGCTTCGCTGTCGAGTTTCAGGAAGAGTTATTTGGCAGTTATTAATGACCGTGACAAAATGTTGATGTCGTCCGCATAGGCTACTACTTGGGTTGGCTTGTGTAGTGATGTACCTCGTGTATCGATAGGTAGCTTCCTTATGACGTACTCCAGAGCCAAATCGAATAACAATGGGGTGCACCCATGTCCCTGCTTTAGTCCGATATTTGTGTCAAAAGCATCAGTGGGTTGGTTATTGGTATAGTCTTGGGAGTTCGTTGACATTATTGTCATTTTGGTAAGACGGGCTAATTTGGCTGGGATGACAAAGCAAAGCATTATTTGGTACAGTAAGTTACCTTCAATACTTTCGTATCCTCGCTTAAAGTAAACGAAAATTTGGTGTACATCTATGTTGAACTCCCATAATTTCTTGGGAACCTACTTGACAGTGAATAATTGGTTCATCGTCGATCTACCTACTCTGAAACCACCTTGATACTCCCCAATGCGACTGTTGGCGTATGATCCAATTTTATTTTCTAAGATCTTTGTAAAAATTTTGTACGTCGTATAAAGTATACCTCTATAATTTTAGCACTGTATCTTGTCACTGTTTTTGTGGATAGGGAATATAATTGATTAGCTTCACTCTTTTAGCATTTGTATTTGTTGCCAAATGTGCGGGGTGACTTTGTAAATAGCTTTATGAACAATGCTGCCACAATATATGATGAGCTCTATTGTAATCTCATCGATACTTGGCGCTTAATTATTCTCTTAGGCTTTTATGATGGAACAAACTCCATCCAGAGTTGGTGAGGCCAATGAAAGCTCTCAACCGAAATCAATAGGTTGATGCCCGTCTTTTCTTTATCTTGGTTTCATCATCGATGTATTGCCGATGTCGTCACGACAGAGCAAGGTGTTGGGCTGATAACCACGTTTCAGTCTTTTCGCTACTTTGTTTGCTTGCCTTGTGTTGTTGCTCGCTAGACTTACATATATACTTCTCAATTGGTTGTCATAGTTTTCTCTTTTCTTAATTCTAATTATATTATTCGCTATTCTTTTCATAATGTTCTCTCTTCGCCCTGGTTTTCCTGCCTACGTATTCTTTGTACGCCTGATTCTTTTTGTCTAACGCATTCTGACACTCATCGAATCAATCATTTTTCTTGCACTGGGCTTGATATCCAATCGTCTGTTCTGTCATGGGTCGTTGCTTGTCTTTAGCGATGCGTCTGATATGATGGAATCCAGCTGGTTATCGAGGATCTCCGTTAAATTTTTGGCCACAGACGCTTTTTGGAGTCTTTCGATGTCGAATATACCTTTGACATACAATATCGATAGGTTAATTTGATCAAGTAATGATCTAAGTAACAATTGGGTCCACGGTTTTTACGGACGTCAAGTTTGCTCGGTGCCCAACGTTGTTGGATCTTTAATATTGCTCGCAAATCAGGTAGCAAGCAAATACCAACAATAAATTAGAAAAATAGAAATATATAAAATGGGGTCCAACCAAAACTGAATAATGCAAAGGATGCATTGAATCCTGCTAATAGACATAAAATATAAAAACCAATAATTAAAAGTTTGATGCATTTAAGAATCGTTGTATTAACAATTTTGTTCGACGCTCTGTATGCAAGGTATAACAATTAATATTCTCAACTAAAATACCTTTTCAAATAGTGAATCAAATATTTTAATTAAATTTTCTAAGAGTGGATTGCTTCAAACAAACATAAAATAAATAGTGATTAGAAAAAAAAGTTAACAAAGAGTGTTGGTGGCAATTAAAAGAGGCAAGAAAACAACGCCATCATGCAATAAGTTACTGACCTTCATCATTCGTTTTTGTATCTTCGTTGGAATTTGATATGTTAATTTTTCTTTTCAATTTCAATACAATACATGTTGCGTTTGAAAATGCTAAAAAATATAAGAAATTCTTTTCCGATAATAAGTAAGCTCTTTACGATTAAATTCAAAATAGCCAAGCAAATAGCAAATTTATTTGAACCTTAGAAGTGTTTAGTGTTTTTTTTTTAATTTGAAATTTGATAATAAAACATAGTTGAAGGATTGTTTTTTGTTTTTTTAAATTAATACTTGAAACAAGAAAAAGTAGACGACGAAAATTAAGTCAGATAAGGAAAAGAATCTAAAATAAGTATTTGCAAGAACTTATTCATTGCGTATTTTTAAATCACAGAAATTTCTCGTTTTTGAATGGAAGCCAATAATATTTGTAATAGAAGTTTTAATTTTATTAATTTTAAAATATTGAAAGTTAAAGAGTTGAAGATGAAAAAATATAGATTCCCAAACCAAAAAACAGCTTTATTTTTCAATACATAGTCGTCCTTTTTCAGGAGGAAAGGAAGACCGAAGGTGAGCATGCCGCCCAAGAAGTAGGGTTTTAATAATCGGTTTGGTGGTTCAGTTCAGCATGTGGTGTCGTTGTTTGACTTTGTGGTTTCGTTAGAGTAGATTGATTTGGTTTTTGACTTCGAGTAGCTTATTTCTGGCACTGCGTCGGTGTATAATCGGGAATGCGTGGTTTTTGGTTGATGTTGTCTCTTTCTTGTTTCTCTGTTTTCGGACTGAAACAGATGAAAATGAAGTAAAGTAGAGTATAATGGCTTGATTGGAAGTGTATAGATGCGTTTTAACATGGCGTTTAATTTGGTGGCAGGTAAAATTCTATTCGAACTTAGTCTGCTCGCGAAAGACCCGCGACCGAAACTCCTCTCCAAACTAGCGAGCCTACCAGCAGCCACCTTGGAGTAGACTATATTAAGGGTTCGGCCACATTGCGATTTTCTGCCGTAACCAGCGATTTTCAGACGCAAATACGAACACACTGCGACAAGATTTGCAAAGGAACTTCACGCATGCGCAGAACTAATATGCTCATTTGAAGGTATGTCTTTGCCAGGAACACATGCGCTAACTCATTTGCACGCTATGCAAGAAACTTCCGTGCACGTCAGCGTCAAATGTCCAAATGATGTGCGCCTGCGCGAGTATCACAAAAACTACCTGCTAAACTGGTTTTAGGCAAAATCGCAAATTCCTGCGACTGCCGACCTGGACAAAATTGTCGAAAATCGCAGTGTGCGGGCTTCCATTTAACCATGTGTAACTTGCGACAGAAGTGCGGCTAAATAGTCGTAGTCTGATGCATCCCTAAGAGTATCCGGACTTGTTGGCCTGATGGGTACAGTCCATTGGCACATTCCAAGACTTCACGCCTGTAGCCGATGATGGTCAGTTTAGATTTCCTTAGGGAAATCTTTAAGCGTAGGGACGAAATGTTAAGTCATTTTATTAGGGACGATTTAATGAAGCCAAGTGGAAATTCTCAAAAGCTTGGGCAGTTAGTCCAAACATTTGTGTGCCAATATAGCTCAAAGCGACAGAATTGATTCTTTGTGGTCCACTTTAAATTTATCTTAAAATGTCCTCTAATGACTTTTCTGGTTAAGATCTGTTTCCCTGGTGTTCAGCCTGAATTTCGTCTTCGAATGCATTTACCCTAATCATATTGCATGCTCTTCAGTTACCAGTAGTGCAAAAAACTTTATTACATTCCTATTGATTATCATATACCTTAACATATGCTGTAACTTTAGTTTTCTACTTTTCTCGTCATTGTATTTTACGCCGTACTAATAACATCTATTAGTTTAACGTAAATTGTGAATGCGATTTTAAGACAAGAAATCGCACGCATATAAGTGATCAATACACTTAAGTGAGCTGCAATAATTTTTTTTCATTCCAATTCTCAAATAATCTGAAGAATGACTAAGCCATAAACAAATAAACTGCATATGTGGCCTAGATAAATATCAACTTAAAGCATTTATTTGTTTATTTTTTCCCCTTAAATATCGCGAAAATTATGAATTACTAAAATTTACCTAATAATTGATAAGGAATCAGTAAAATATTTGCTTATGCTGGCACAATTTCTAATAACGCTCCCGAAACATGGAAATTTAATACCAACATAAGATTAGATTAAATATATGAATTCTACTTTAAATATCGTGTTCTAGATAATCCAAAAGTTGAAGCGCCGATAAGAGTAATCAAGCATCCATTAGCAGTTATGATGAGATTAATGATAAGATTTGATGATTTTTCTTGCGATTCAAGTGCGATGAGTTCCTGACATAACTTTCCTATAAAACAATAGGAAATTTTTCACATTCAATAATTTCACTCGTAATAATGTACTTGAACTTAACAGGCCTAATATTGTGTTATCAAGAAATTAGTTTTATATCGCCCATCAACCTCTGGTATATGAAGCTAATAATAATATACTCTAGTTGCCGCTTTCGTAAGCCATTTATTGCTTTTTGCTTATAATCATCAGGATAAAATTTTGCATAGTAAAACCCAAAATAGTTTTTTTCTCTTTTTTTGGAACGATGAACTAGTTTTTCAACACTATTAAAAGTGAAAAATCAAATTCTCTACTCAAACGTGCACGCATTGCATACTAATAGGCATTAAAATATTTCTATTGAAAATCTTACAGCGACATCTTTAAGTGAAAATATTAAGCCGTAATGCGGAATTATTGTTTGAGATAGATTAATCATCACGTACATAAACCACAATTCGATCAGTGTATTCACAATCGGTACAAGTAAACTCTACTTCACATTATATGATTGACAATTAATATTTGAAACCTGTTCATACAAACCTTATATATTATTAGAACTCCTGTAATAAATGTTTAAGTAAAATTTATTACTGAATGAATTTTTCGAGTTTTGCAATGCAATTTTTTTACAATACAAATAAGAACGGATTTGGAAATAACCAAAATAGGCTAAAATAAGTTTCATGGAAATTGTGCCAAATCAATTTCTTTGTTTGAATATAATAATTTGCAATCTGTTCAACAAAATGAATGAACGAGGGAGAGCTGATTTAGTACAAATTCCATGAAATTTATATTAACCTTTTTAGGGAATTTCAAAGTCGGTTTTAACTTTTTTCTAAGTTTATTGTATGCAAACTCAATACGTGGAATCCATCCGTAGAGCGATTCTATATGAAGAGAAACCGGTACTTTAGTCAACAAATTGAAAATTATCCAAGGGATTTTGTCCGCTGTCGTTACTCAATTCATGTGCTCTCCAGATGAAACTGTGGGTTTTTGTTCGGAGACAGAACCCAACAACTTTTTATCGTGTGAAATTAAATTCCCTTTCTCATAAAAGACAAGTTTATTCGCGTCCGAACAAAATGAACATCATATAAACGAATGTATGGATGATGCAATGTTGGTTTTCGATGCGTTGTCGCGTGCGTTTCGCGGTAGGCTAACTCCAATGTTGGTGTTAGGATTTGTTTCCTTGGATGTGTTCGTACTGCTCGTGGCGTTATTTGTGTCAGTGCTGGAGCCGCCACATCTACCCCCTCCTAGTGACTTTCTTGGAATTGTTGGAAAAGTCACGATTTTTTTAGCTGCTGCGTTTTCTTGAGTTTTTGGTATCGCTCTAGTTTCTGGAATCTGTGGAATCTCTGGAGTTCGTGGATTCAAGTTTTTATTCGCTTCGTTTGCCTGGACTGATTCAAGGTTTGCTGCAGTCAGTCGTGATATTGAGATGTTTGGTCTAAATCGTTGACTAGGATTTTGTAAAGATCATCGGTTATTCACTCGAGAACTTGATGCGGCCCTGAGTATGGTGTCTGCAGTGGGCTTTTCACGCGGTCGCAGCGTACAAACACATGTTTTAGCTCTTCTAAGCTCTTTTTAGCAAAAAGGTTTTATTTTTGAGTATAGGCTTGACGCTGCGCATTATTTTGCGGTGGTTTTCCGTAAATTTTACAGGGTCAACGTTTGTGGTTTCTTGAGTACCGGAAAATTCCCCAGGTATACGTAAAGTTATGACGTACAGCATTTTAGCAGGTGATGCTTTTAAATCTTCTTTGTAGCATGTACGAAGGCCGAGTATTACTTAGGGTAGTGCTTAGATCCAGCCAATATCATTTTTGCACATAAGTGCTGCTTTTAAAGTACGATGTAGTCGTTCAACGAGTCCGTTCGACTGAGGGTGATATGGCGAGGTCCTGGTTTTTTTTACTTCCCAAGAAGATTGTCATGGCTTTAAATAAGACAGACTCAAATTGAGGTCCCTGTGTTACGAGCGATATGCAATAAGCCAACCAAGCACACACCTCCATTGTCGTCGAATCATATACCTGACGACCAACGGCAAGCGAAAAGTCTTCATAATTCATAACATTAGCGACGACGACCATGTACATAAGAAGCTTCGGGGTGTGCTTATAGAAACATCGACAAGCTACGCCAAGTGTTATACTACATAGGCCATAACATTAGCAACGACAACGACCATGTACATGAGAAGCTTCGGGGTGAGTTTCCAGCGGAGTGACACTGTGCTAAAGAAAAGCTTTTCCTCGCCTGATTTCTCCCTGCCTTCAAACCATTTCTCCAATTCACCGCAAAGTTTCACCATGCGGGCAAGTGAGACGGAGCGCGGAGGAAGAAGCTTTCGTGGAACGAGAGCGCACGTTTCAATCACTCAGCGAATTTAGGACGAATTGAGGCCGCATGAATCGTTTAAAAGGCAATTGATCGAGCGAGAAACGGCAAGTAGTGATAACAGCGATTACGGAATTGTACGCGAAGTGTATTTCGCCGCGAACTCAACAACGAAGAAGCAATGCATATAGTTCCGGTGCAAATGCGGAGTATCTTCGATAATTAGTAAGATGGTGAGGTGAAGGCTTGAGCCGCGAACCTCCTTCGGCTTGTTTGCGTATTACGCTGCGTAGCCACAATCAACTTACTTTACTTACTTCTAGGCAACCTCCGTCCGTGTAGACACCGTATGGATAGTTGCTATAATTAATTAAAGAAGTGTGAATGTAAATGCTTCACCCGGTATGGATAGCTGTTTAAACTAATTAAATAATTGATTGTAATGTTAGAGATTTAAAAAGAATGAGCAATAAAACTAAGGTAATTCATTAAAAATCAACTCTCGTCTTTTGTTGTTCTAGTTTAAGCGGACAGAGTAGCAGGTAAGTGGTGTAGAGTGAGTTCTTTCCCCGGAAGCCTTGATGATGTATACTGGATACACATCAAATGTGCTCCCAGTTCATACCAGTATACATAGGGTATACTGGTTGTGTAGCACCTGGTCTGTCGTGATGGTGAGCGGGGTGCCGTAATTGACGATCCAATGGTTGAAGACTGCCATTGCCACTGTCGGTGCGGTGGTCACTTTCAAAGGCACCGCCACGGGCGATATCCCTCTACAGGCGGCAGGATGATTAAACCGATGTTAATGTGATTGAACCTAGAGTCTGTGACGCTGTGATGCTAATGTTTTGTTGTGTCGATGAACTTTTGATTTTTGGCACTCAATGCATTCTCGTGACTATTTTAATGCATCTTTTTTTATACCGGGCCAGATGTATTTTTCTCATAATACGCGAGCGGTAGAGCGACCACTTGGATGTGAAAGGCCGTGAGTGATTCCGAATGTAATTTTTCTTAAGTTTTGAGGAAGGTACGGTCTTATTACATCCATGGAGATGCCGCAGTAGACTGGCGAGTTTTCGATGTAGAGTTGTTGTAACTTGAGGGATGTCGAGTTTTTTAATAACACAGATAATTCCACGCCGTTTTTTTGTTGCTCACTAATTTCTTTTGGGTTAAATTTTGACGGCATATCGATTGTGTTGATTCTCGATAATGCGTCCGCTACGACATTCTCGCTGCCTTTAACGTAGACTATGTTGGTCGAAAATTGTGACATATAGTCTAAATGACGCTTTTTCAGATTTTTGTGAAAACGCATAGATTAATGGCTTGTGATCGGTTTTTATTTCGAATGTCCTGCATTCGAGTTGATGTTGGAAATGTCGAATCCCTGCAAAGATCGCCAAAAGTTCACGATCGTAGACGCTCCAATTGCGTTCTGGTTTGTTTAATTTTCGGGAGAAGAGTCCGATCGGCATTCAAACGTTGTTTAATTTTTGTTCAAGTGATGCACCAATTGCTGTGTCGGATGCATCGGTTGTTAAACACAATGGTGCCGTTGGGGATGGAAACGATGTGAGTGTGATATCGACTAGGCTTTTTCGCTTTTCTCAAATGCTTCAGTTGCTTCTGGCGTCCATTGGAATTCTCGTTTGTCGTTCTTTTGGAGTCTTTGATGTACGAACTTAGGAGTGCTTGAGTCTTGGTATCGTTTGGTATGCAGTTTCGGTAATTGTTTATACTTCCGGGAAATCTGCGGAGATCATGGATTGTTTTTGGTCTTGTATAATGGGTGAGGGTTTCTATCTTCTTTTGTGGTGGCTTGTAACCAGCAGCATTTATTGTATATCCAAGAAAATTAGCTTCGAATTTCACGAAAGCACTCTTATTGTAATTTATCGTGATCCCGTTGTCTTTCAGCCTTTGAAAGATGGTTCGTAAATGTTTCATGTTTTCTTCGTGAGTGTCAGAAAATACAATTAGATCGCCAACATAGCAAAAATGTCCTCGAAGTCACGAAAAATTGAATCAATCCAGCGTTGAAATGTTTGGGTGGCATTTTAAAGACAGAATGGCATGATCAAATTTTCAAATAGTCCAAAGGGTGTAGCGATGGCTGTTTCCGGTATACCTTCTTCGGCCATGGGTATTTGGTGGTAGGCCTTCACAAGGTCAATCGTGGAAAACACATTTTTGTTGAAAAGCTTAGGAAAAAGATCTTGTATCGGCAGTGGCGTGTATCGGTCGGGCATGGTTCGGGCATCTAGCTTTCGATAATCGCCACAGGGGCGCCAATCGCCAGTTTCTTTTGTTGTATATGCAGCGGAGATGACCATTAACTTTTTGAAGGCCTTATATTGCCGGCTTTGAGCATGGCTAAAATTTCGGTTTCTGCGCTTCGTCGTTTTTCTCCCACGAGTTTGCGTGCTCTTTCGACAACATGGGGACTTTCAGTGATGATATGATGCATGGCGTGACAGTTTTGTGTTATTGCCTTTTTAGGGTTTTGTAAAATAATTTTACAAAACCCTTCTAAAATCGCGTCCTGTCTGTCCGTCTGTCTGTCCGTCCGTTCGTCCGTCCGTCCGTCCGTGTGTCACAGCAGTTTTTCTCGGAAACTACTTTAGCTAGAAACATCAAATTTTGTATGTAGGTGTAAAGTGGTGATCCCTTCAAAGTTCAAATATAAAAAAATTTTATAAGGCATTTAAGGGGGGTCTCCCCATATGGATATCAAATGAAAGGTCTTGATGAGAACTTTTCAAAACAGGTCTTCGTTTGGCAAAGTTTGCTTCGAGGGGCGCACAAGGAGGGGAAATACACGAAAAATTTGTGTCCCCCCCCTCGCGATTGGACACCTGTGATCCGAAAAATCTGAAAAAAATCAAGAATGTAGGTCTTGATGAGTACAACAACAACAAATACGTCAGAAGTCAGAATTCACTCAAATTTGTTAGTAATAGTATGATTTATCGATTTTATGTTTTCTTGAGTAAGGTGCCCTTAAATTCAATGAAATTCAGTACACAGATGGCTATTTATAAGATTGATTTACCCTGTAAGTTTCATAAAGATTGAATCTTATTTAGCGAAGTTATACCGGTTTGAATTTTCCTGTATTACTATGGAACAATATGCGTTGCATGTATTACTATGGCAACATATGGCTATGGAACAACACGCGCTTTTTACCGACTCAGACACTACAGTTTTGCTAGGATTTGCATGAAAATTTCAGTAATGATAGGTGTCATGTATATCTTTGAGAATCGGTTGAGCTAGTGGTATCAGTAATCGTAAAACAAGAAAGTGGCTGTTTTAAATGCGAAGATTGAATAATTTTGAGTTAGTTTTTCCCAACTTCAACGTTTAAGGTGCATGCTTTGAACACTTGATTCAATTTAATGAATGACTGTAGATCAGTACCTACAATTAATGCTTATAAGTGAAACAAGTCAAGGAGGCGAGAGAGAGCTCCTAGCAAAAGGGTTTTGTAACCATTCTAGGATTCGAAAAAATTGGCCATTAATCGATGATAACAGTACAGGAGAGTGGCCCCTGAAAAAAAAAAATTCATCAAACGTAGCCGATATGAGTATGAAATGAAAGTTTTCATGGGAGCTTTTCAAAACAGTTGTTAAACTGCCAGTTTTTGCTTCAGTGGGGCACAGGGGGTAAATACATGAAAAATGTGTTTCCTCCGTCGCGGCTGGACATGTGAAATAATTATCAAGGGAGATATTTATGAGTATACCAATACCGAAAACCTCAGAAGTCAAAATTCGTTCAACTTTGTTAATAATAGTATGATCTTCGTATTTCATATTTTTTCCAATAAAATCGTCTTTGACATGTTTCTTGATGTGATTCGATCTGGTGACTGCATTTTGTAAATTGAATACAAAACCCTTCTGACATGAGCGCAGGTCTGTTTACCCAACTTGTTTATTGATGGTTTCTTTAAGTCGGAGAATTCTTGCATCAGTTTCGCAAATTCCATGTTTTCATTTTCTGTTGTTATAATGGTCGATATTCCGTGCTCTGATGTGATTTTGATTTTTCCTGTTGTCGAGGGGGACGTTTGTGGGTGGATTAGGCGTCGTTTCCTCATATCAACTAGAAGTCCGCAATGGTAGATGAGATCGGCTCCTATGATGCCCGTCTTGACTTCAGCAATGATGAATGGAAATGGCATGTTTCGGCGCAGCCCTAAATCCAAACTTAATAGTCGCTGGCCATATGTATGGATTACTGAGGAATCAGCTGCGTAGAGTTTCAGTGGGGATTGTTTGAGCTTCGTTTTGAACCAGATGCGTGGAGCAACTGATATACAAGAACTAGAGTCTACTAAGTATTGTTGTCCTGTTTTATCTAGCAGATGTAGGCGGTGTTCTTTTTTCATGTTTTTGCTATCGTCTTCCGCCTTTGATGTTGTTGATGTAGACGATAGCATATTTAGTTTCCTGGATTTCCTTGAAATGTTCGTGATAGTAGCACATGTCTGAACTCGATTTTTGTTCTTTTAGTTCATATTTTCTCTGGTAATAATTTTCTCTATTGCGCGATTTTGATCCCGAGCGCTGCAATTTTCATGAAAACATTTGTTTTTTTAAATCCTCAAGCTTTTGTGAGATTTTTACGATGTGATCTCGGAGTTCTGTGAGCGGGCTTGTTTTACTTTTTAAAATCGCCACCATCTCAAATCCAACCAATTTTGACACCTCTAGAATTTTGTCGGCTTGCACCGCAAGTTTGCACAGATCTTGGACTTCACTTATTGGTAACATACTACGGACTTGCTCTGGAAGTTGTTCTAGGAAAAGGGTTTTTAAAATCGAGTCATTGCTTTGCACACCTGCAAGGTTTTTAATTTTTTGTAGGATTAAGGACGGCTTCCCATTTGTAATTTCTAAACCCCTGAGAAAGCATCGTAGTTTTGATTCATTTGCTTCGCCGAGAGTTTCGATGATTCTTTGCTTTATTGCATCGTATTTGTTCGTTTAAGGTGGTGTTGAGATGATATCCGAAACCAGAGGGAGAGTCCTTGTGTCGAGGTTGAGGACCACATGTTGAAACTTTGTTTTGTCGGCGGTGATTTTCGAAATGGAAAATGCTGCTTCTACTTGCACGAACCAAAGTGCTGGGTAATCACTCCAGAATGCGGGTATTTTTGACATGATTGTAGTTGATCATTGCCACTTCGGCTTCCGTATTCCCTTGCGATGTTTCATTATGATTTGTTGACATGTCTCTGAGTTGCTGCATTTGATCGTGGCTTCGTTGTTCCATAGCCTCAAGCTCCACTTTAGTTTCTTCCAGAGTCATTGTAATATTTTCTGATTTATAGTTTCACCTTTTATTTGAAGTATTTTTGCGTTTGTTTGTAAAATTTTCACTTTCGTTCGAAGCACTTTCACTTTTCACTGGTTTTTGTTCGAGAGATTTTTTTCTGTTAGTTTTATTCGCACTTTGTTTATTTTTGGGGCCACCAATGTGGATTTTTGTTCGGAGACAGAACGCAACAACTTTTTATCGTGTGAAATTAAATTCCCATCTCATAAAAGACAAGTTTATTCAACAAAATGAACATCATATAAACGAATATATGGATGATGCAATGTTGGTTGTCGCGTGTGTTTCGCGGTAGACTAATTCCAATGCCAATATTCTCTTGGTGTTAGGATTAGTTTCCTTCGATGTGTTCGTAATGCTGGTGGCGTTGTTTGTGTGAGTGCTGGAGCCGCCGCAAACCTCAATGACAAATAACTTCAACAGGTAAGTGAAAATAAAACTCAAATTGAATCAATGCAGGTCCTAACGCTTTTCGTATTTATAGTTGATGAAAATTGATATGCTTGCTACTAAATGAGCAAAATAAATTGGTCATAATGAGTATCGTAAGCAAAAATTTACTCTAAGTAGAAGACAAATAAAGAAGTTAAACTAATTAAAAAACACTTAAAACAGTTGTGAAAACCTCGCTCATGGTGCCCTACGCCACTGACGCCGACCAGCTGATCCATATGCCCTACGCCACTGACGTTGACAACTCATGAGCGACTTTTAATCTAATCACTGCCACCAAACCGTGACTGACGTGCGTCAGAAAAGGAGTGGCACGCTGCGTCTTAGTTCCGTTGGCTCGGATCCCGGTTCGAGGAAAATTGCGAATGAGTTGAAATTTGCGTGGTCTAGTCGTGAGTTAGCAGTTTGATATATTCGAGTGTTCGGGCGTAGTGGCGCGAAGGATAAAGGGCTGTGAATTTTTGAAATCGAGCAAGACTATTCGAGAGTTGGTTAGCAGACGGTGGAAAAACGAACAACACCAAATCGACAAGGATCTTCTGAAGGACGTATTTCTGACTAGAGCAAAACCCTTAAGTGCTGGAAAAAGAGATGGTTTTGCAATTGTCGTCGATGGTGATTGAGGAGCATGTAACGAAACATTTTTATTGATCCACCTGCTAACGCCACAAATCCAAACGAGACGGATAAGTTACATTGATTTGAGCAATATTGCGCCCGAACACTGTACGAAACAAATAGCTACTCACTTGGCGAAAATTGAGAGCATTCTAGATCGAGAAGGACGTAAGTGATTGAAATGCCCATGTTAAATAATAAATTGGTCATATTCCGTATTTCTTTTTAAGGACTATTTCTGAAGTTTGTGCAAATGCGGTCAATCTTAGGGATTTGTCATAGACAATCATTGGCAAAAGCTTCCCCAATCTCGGAGACTTATCTTTGAGAGCTTAGATCCACGACGTTATTCGGAGTTATCGAACTACGCTGCTAAATGTAACATTGTATGGCCACTTGCGCTTCTTTCACTTCGAGTTCTAATTAAGAAACTTGCGATTAAACGAACAGTAGGAGAAAAGGAGGAATTTGTTGCAGCAAACAGACAGAATTTTTTCAAAACCCAAAATAAGTTGTTTTTTATCAAAACGAATAAAATTGAAAAAGCAACGGGGGCTATGGTGTTATACAGAAAGATAATATTGAAAAGATTCGCGCAGGTTTTCTGGTAACGCCATTTCAAGCAATAGACGCTGTGCTAGACAATATTCAACCACCAGAATCTGGATGGTCAGAAGAAGCAGCTACAATTTTATATGAACTAATCAAAGGCATTGTCTTTCAAACTCTAGTAGTCTGCTACATAAGTGAGAATATACCAAAGATTTATGTATACCTTTGCTTAGGGTCAAATAAAGTGATTTTTATAAATAAGAGTTAACTGCTAGAAAACTGACGAAAGGGAGATTGAGTGCCAATTTGAATGTATATATTATAACGAAAATTGAATACTGGTTAACATGTTCCTGATTTTATTTTATAGTCCTTTTTTTTGATATTGTAGCTATTTGGAAAAAGAGTTTTGTACCACGATAATTGTAAGTCTTTACAGGTTTAGAGAATTGAAATATATAAAATTGCACTTGGGATGAAATAAAAGGAATATTGCACTCTTTGAATGATACACTCGTAAATTATCAATTAGGATCTAAAATCTTCATATTCTTACAGATTGGCCTAGGTCTGTTTTATAACCACTTTACGGTGGATTCCGAGTTTCAGTTATTTTGCAGGTAATTAAAAATTTGCCGAGGACCTCTATGGCATATTACCAAATTAAAACTTAAATTTTGAACTGGAAATTAGAATGACTAATTTTACCCCAAACGCCCCTCAGCATAACACTGTGTATATAAAGTAATCCTATTAATACCCAAAGGTAATCATTGACCATCATTCAAGCCAGATATTTATTATATCCACAGAACTATTGTTTTCATCGAAAATTTACTGGTCAAAATCTAACTTTATTGAACGAAAGACAAACTTACAGAATCACTTGCCAAAGCTGCACTACACCACCTGAAACCTGTTCCTCCTAATCTTCTTCTTAGCCCGTCCCTATCCTGAATTGCAGCTAAAATTATCATTCAATCGACTTCAGATAACATTTCAACTTCTCTAAAGAAAAGAAGATACCAAAGATCACAGAAATAGGGTTAACAACTAGATTCAAAATGATCAAAGCAAGATCACCCTCAAGATAGTAGACAAATAAATTTGTTTAAGGGTATTCTATTATAAAGCACATCTAGAGGAAACTTAAGGAACACTTAAAATAAATAATAAGTAAAGTTTAAACAAGAATATACAACGCCAAGAATTTTTGAATATAGGACTATAATATATGAAATAAGCAGAAAAGTAATAAATAAAAGCAACAAGGTGAAAATAATTATGCTAATTCTGCCTTCTTTTACTAGCGCGTGACGGTTTTTTCCAAATATAAAATGATTATTGGAAACGCTTGAAATTTAAATCAAACAGAAAATGCATAGTCAACAATAAAGCATTAAAATTCAAATACTAAAAGATACATGTCAAAGAGAATAAATGGCAAATACTAAAGAACATTTAAATGTAAGATTTCATATGAATTTGAAGTAATTTAAAGAAATGTTAAAAGTAATCCTGATATAATTTCTGAAATATATTAGTCAGCAAAGTATTTGTTTTCTGGCGAATTCAAATGCAGTGTTGAATCGGCCGACGTCTTACAACTGACAATTTTAACGAAGACAAATTATACATTTGTTTTTTTTTTATTTTGGAAATTATATCTGTTAGTATTTGATTTGGCTTTCAATATTTTGTTTAAATAAATAGGAATACAAAATTAGATAAGAGATTTAAAAGAGATATTTGAATTTAGTTTGTAGTTGTAAAAATATCAGACAAGATGTAGTACTATGAAAGAAATAAAAAAGAATATGAATTGCTAGGCTAACCGAATCTTTCCTTTTCAGGAAACTCAATCCTTTCTAGCAGAAAATGCGAGTGAGATGTGAGTATGCCAGCAAGAGGGTAGGGTTCCTGTAATCCGCGAATGGTCGGTTTCGTGTGCGGTCAGTACATGGTGCCATAGCTTGTGTTGCGTGTTTTATTAGAGTAGATTTTTTCGGTTTTGTATTCGAGTAGTATATTTTGGCCACCACGTCGGTTATATTCGGGAGTGCGTATTTTTTGTTGCGGTTGTTTTCGTTCATGAAGTATGGGATTTAAAGTAAAGTCGATGGAAGTTGTTTGACGCGTTGTAAATCGGGTATGTGTTTTTGTATTTTGGACTTAGTTTGCTCGCATAAGACCCGCTAATGCACTAAGAGTATCCGGGCGTGTTGACCTGATGGGTACAGTCCGTTGTCACGTTCCAAGACTTCACGTCTAGAACCGATTAGATGTCGGTTTAGATTTCCTTCAAGAAATCTCGAAAGTTTGAGATGTGTTTCTTAGAATTATTACACAGCTCTTCAGTAAAAGTTTCCCACAAGATGGAGGGAAGCAGCTTACGGTTTGGGCTATTCTTACAAAACAATACTGATTTCAGCCTCAGTACTGAAATTCGCTGTTCGTTCAGTAACAGTTATGAACCATTAGCTTTTTACAATCGCTACCATCGCTTGAAAAATCACATCCATACTTTCTAGAAAATATAATTATTTATAGAACATGAATTCACGTTGATAATTTCTCGGAGGTTGATTTTACCCTGTTAAATCATGAAATAAAACATTTTTAGGAGAAAAAAGCAAACGGTAGCGTGAAATTTTGCCACATCAGTTTTCCATATTTTTCCAAAAAACGGTCGGCATCCAGTCATCAATTAATCGTAACTTAAACGATCAAATACTGTTTTGTAATCGATTTCCAAAAATTTGAGTTTATCCTTTTCAATGCCTTTTCAACAGAGTTCGCAAAAATCCGATGATTATAATAAATATAAAAAACCCAATATATCAGTTCACGAAAAGTAAGCATTTTGTCTGTAATTGGGCTTTCCAATAAGAGATGTTATTTTGATATTAAAGGAAAAACGCCATTTTTTAATATAAATCACCGGGTGTTTATTTCATTTTAAAGACAAAGGTATGCCGTTAATAGTGGAAAATAAAATCAAGCAAATGACTGCCACGATCACGCTTACAGGACCATATCCTTTTCTTGAAATGTTCCATAAAAAAATGGCAAAGTAGCTGCCCTATGCCCTCGATAGCCTCATGAACTCCATCTTTGAGGTCTTAAATCGACGCTGGGCTATTGGCGTAGACCTTTTCTTTTACGTGGTCACAAAGGAAGAAGTCGCAAGGTGTTAAATCACAAGATCTTGGTGGCCAATTTTGATCACCTCTTCGAGAGATAACATGGTCCGGAAACTTTCCCGTAAAAGATCAATGGTTTCGTTGTTTGTGTGGCACATAGTGCCGTCTTGTTGAAAGTAAATGTTGCCCAGATCAATACCATCCAATTTCGGCCATAAAAAATCATTAACATCTCTCGATAGCGCAATTCATTCACCGTAACTGTTGCTCCAGCCTCATTTTCAAAAAAGTAAGGTCCAATGACCCCGCCGGACCATAAACCGCACCAAACAGTCACACGTTAAGGATAGAGAGGCTTTTTGACAATAACTCTTGGGTTTGACGAGCCCTAAGTGCGACAATTTTGCTTGTTGACTAAGCCAACATAGTCAAAATGGGCCTTATCACTCAAGATGATTTTTCGATGGAATTCCGGATCATTTTCATGCATTTCAAGGACCCGATTAGCAAAGAGACGACGTTGTTGATGATCGACCAGCTTGAGTTCTTGTGTTAACTAAACTTTTAAGCCTTAAAACCCAAATCTTTATGCAAAATACAGTATAATGACGTTTGTGGAATGCCTAATTCCAAAGAACGATGAGGAATGCACAAACCTGCGTTTTCTTCAACACTTTCAGCTACAGCAGCAATATTCTCGGCTGTTCTGGAGTGACGTGCACAGGTTTTATTCTTCACATCATTAAGTTCTCCCAACAGCTCGATTTTTTCCACCACTTTCTGTATTGGGGTCCGACAAGGTGCTTCACGACGACCCTAAAAATGTTTGGGTTCGAGAATTTTCACTATTTGTATCAATGGCGTAGTTTTTGCTTGTCAAATATGAAAAAATGACATTTCAAAACTGACATCTACCAAAATAGCGGGCTATTCAAAACAACACCTCTTATTGGAAAACCCTTTATTTAAAACTGTCAAAATGAAAAAATAATAAAAATTTGTCTGAATATTTCACTTTTTATTCCAAAAATAACATAGACGTGAGTAAAAATTTGATTGATCAATTAAAATCAGGGTCAATTGTCAGGCACAGATCTATAAGTGGTACATCATCGTCTGACTCCCACTCAAATTAGCCTCCGGAATCTACGCCCAATATTTTTTCTTTCATTTCCATATTCGCACTGGACTCCCAAACACTGTCCATATTGTGTGAAGGAACCGTACGACAAATTATCTTATGGGAATGGTCAAGATATGGACTAATTTGTGGGCTTTCTCGATTTCTAATCGGTTACGTATCTTTGACGGCAGAAGACCGAAGGTAGAAAATATTCTTTCGAGACCAGCTGTTGATGCTACTGCAGACAGAAATTGTTCACATAGTGTTTGAAATCTTTCTTTGCGATCCCAGTTGAGCCATCGATTATCATTTGTGTTCATATTCAGAAGCTTCCACCATTGTAAAGGTGGAGTCTGTTTAAAATTTTCCACAAAAAGGTACTTATGAAATATTGATGATTGCGTCAGCAATAACGTTACAATAGGCAAGAAATTGGGCGACATTTTAGCAAAAACTTTATCTCTTTGATAATTGCTCAAATTTTTGCCAAAAAATGGACAGACTCTAATGAAATAAATTCTTGACTTCTAATGTTTCATTTTCTAAATCCTTTTCTAGCCGGTGGCATATTTTTACTGGCACCGATATTGTTGTTCCATTTCTTTGGACTCTGTCTAAGGCTCTAGCTATTGAATCCAAGTGTGACAAGAGTTGACTTGCATTCATTTACGATTTCGAGTATGTTTTTATCAACTTCATTTTTCTTTTTTTGGCATATTTGTGCCAATATTCCCAGATAAACAAGTAAACAGCTTATACTCTCGTTGTATTCCATCAAACAGTTATGGGCATTACCAACTTTTTATCAACTGCAGCCTTGTACCAACTTTTAGGCAGATGTTTATTCCGAAAATATTTAATCGCCTTAATTATGTTTCCAGAAACGCCTTTGATTTCCACATCTTGCGCTAGCAGGTTTAGTATATGCGCACAGCAACCATATTGAATTATGCTTTTACTATCTTCACATAATTTGTGCCTCATTTTTTTTTGACGTTAGCTGTATTGTCAGTAATGAAGCTCTTAACAATCACTTTGAAGTTTTTGTTGGTATTTGTAATTACTTACTTATGTATATCCGTGGCAATTTCTTTTAAATAATCAGCAGTATGAGGATAGCCTGATGTATCGATAGTATTAACTAGTATTGATTGACCATCGGGTGTAGTGAGGCTACAACAAGTTATGGGCTCATTGTGAATGTTAGACCAACCGTCCAAAGTGAAAGATACGGCCTTGCCCTCGATTTCATCTTTTCGTTTTTGTAAGGTATCAACATAACTTTCTTCTCGGAAACGGCCTCCTATTTGACGAGATGTGGGAGGCTTATAGCCTGGATGAAGTGCCATGATAATTTCTTTAAACTTTAAGTGACCAGCGTGCAAAAACTGTGTATTGGTGGCATAGAAAAAGTTTGTGACCGCCAAATCAATTTTTTTCGCTTGGGATTCCAATGTAACAATTACTTTTTCTAATATGTTGAATGATGGCCCGCCAGTCAACAATGCGCATTTTTTTTCACTGATTCGATTATGGTATCATTTGATGTTGAGGGGTGGGTATCATGAACGAATCTGAAGGTGGCACATATGAACTAGAAGCCCTTGACGCTGGACAAACATTCACATGTTTCAATAGCCCCACAGGAATGCCTTGCAGCTCGTTCTTGCACTTTTACATTGGGCCCATTTCCAACTGTTCCCCATCTTCGAAATAATATTAAATTTTCCCCATACAGCATTCACAGGTGTCGGCATGGCTCAAATTGTATCGAGTACTGTGGAAAAATGAAATGTAGAAAGAAATACACAACTTGTATTGTTTTCTCACTACCTTCAAACTTATCGTTCAATAGGTCAGTTATCTAACTCAATGAATATCGCGCAGCAGATGAATGTAAAGATCACTGCACTACACCAACTAAATAACGATATCAAAATGAAATACAAAAGTACGATTGTAGCATTAACCTTTTAAACTAGCAAAGCATTTCTTCGGTAGATATTAAATTGACAGTATACTTGAGTTAAAAATTGTCAAATGCTAGTCCGCGTGCACGTAAGTAAAACGGGGAGCCGCCGAGCTTCTAATGAGATAGCTATTCGGGGGAAAATAATCTAAATTTTAGTTTTTCTTTAAGTGTTGCCAAGATGCTAAATAGAAAATATCAATTGATATACATCCGCATAAATATCAAATGATGTATATCGTGATATATATCATCATATATATATCCTCTGATATATATCGGTGAACCCTGGTCTTAAAGTATTCTTTTTCTAAAATTTCGTTTCATTATATTTTCAAGGTTCAATTTCAAGTACATAAATATTTTTTGTCAACAAAATTTACATCATCATTATTAACAACATGCACTGTAATTCCAAGCATGTTCTGCCCACATACTATGCTTCACAATATTCCAATTAGAAATTCCAGTTGGATTGCCAAGCACCAAACGGAACATGAGACGACATATCTGTTTGCTTTTCGCACTTTTCATTCGCCGGTTTGTTTTGCTCGCGACTCCAGGGAAAATGTTGAAAAGTAGGTCAAGCGTCGCTTGGCTTGCGCAATCGCTGCCATTCATAAACAGAGAACAAACCTCAGAGCATCAAGCCAGTCCTATTGAAATTATCGTTTGCATAAAAACCGCGCGCTAAACGCTAAGAGAGTAGTTTCAGCGGATGTTCCCTGTGGAGTGAAAATTCTCTTTACTGGAATTTATAAGGGAAAATTTTCTGTTTGAAGTGGAAAATTCCATCAATGTATCTTGCTATTAAGTAAATTAAACGAAACTGATTATCATAATAAACTGATCAAGCGAAGTGCCGAAGGTTAGTCCTAAAAACAATTTTATCCTCGAAGAACCTTTCCGCATATTCCTCTTTGTGATAATTTTCACTTTTTCACGCATAGCTCAACTTCTAAGATTCATTCCTGCGCAAGATGTAAACAAACCCCTCCCCTTAATTTTTCCTTTGCTGATGTATTCTCTTCACCTCTTTCATTCGACCCCGCTCAACAAAAAACACCAGTGGAAAGCAAAACAAGAATTGATTCAAGTTGGCCTGGCAGCGTGTCGTGCATTAGAAAATTGAAGATAATACGCAATAGATTGGGTTGGACACGTGTTGCGGAGCGAAGTGGGAAGAGGTTACATGTGAGGAATGACGAGGAACAAAAGCCAATGGCAGAGAGAACGAACGGTCATAATAACACAAAGATTGCCGCTATATTCGGATGAAAGTGTTGTCGTTTTAAATAATTTATTGCAATATTTTAGAATTGTGCATATTGGGATTTACCCAACTCTTCCAGGACAAAAATTCTTTTCGGTTTTACTGAAAATTAGAAATAGAGCCCCGACGCCTCCAAGTGATATTACTAGTTAGATTCAAAAATTTTAAATATTTCTTTCCCATACAGCACAAAGATGTCACACAGGGAGCTAGAAGTCAGCTAATTTTCGATACAGTCTTCTTTAAGACTTGTCGACTAATGAATGTGTTATGTCCGACAGCACATTAGTTTCATACAAACAAAGCAAAAAGAATTCATTAAACAAACCATGAATCGCTAACGTAACTGCGGCTTTCTTCCCAGTAACCTAGTCATTTTCATAAGGTATTCAAGCGATGGATAAGTATCACTCCAGAGCGGCAATGTTTCCTTAGAAGGATTTGCCAATGGATTTTTCAACACCCGAGTCGGGTTCGCGGTGGCTCTTAGTTGCGTTTGCATAATTTTAGTATCGTAGTTTATTTCTGGATATCGGATTCTTTTTTATGCTTTGAAATAGTATGGAAGTGTGAGATTAACGTAGATTGCCATAAAGAATTTAGAAGAAATTATAACCGATCGGCAGTTCTATTCACAGTACGACCCACGACCGAGCTCCTTTCCGAATTAGCTGACTGATCAGCAGCCACCACGAAGAAGACTGTCGAGTGTCTAAATCTGTTGGCCTTAAGGGTACGATTTGTTGGCATGGCTCATGACTTGATGGATTCTATTCCCTTCAAGAAATAGACAAAGGAATGAGTTAAAATCATTACAACGACGAGAATGCTACTATTCTCCACCTTTAGCCATTCCAGAATGCAGGTCCATCAGAAAACATAAACAATCATTTGATGCATGATCACCAACTGTCCAGCCTGCATATACATGCATACTTATTCTGTCAAGTAAAACTGTATTTAATTTTATTACTAAGCGTACCTTGAAGGTATTGCAATATCCATTTGGCAGCTATCCAATGCTGTAATGAATATTTGATGTTGAATCAGCTCACGTTGTTGACTGCGTATGCAGAGTAGGGAAGAAAGAGGAGGGGGTCATTTTAAGAAATGAAAGAAAATTTTTAATTCATGCATAGTGAGAATTAATTATACTAAAAAGAAAAAATCAAAACTCACTAAAAATTAATAGGTATTTTAAAGTTACTTTGAGTCGAGATCCCGCTTTTATGTGACAAAACTCAAACAAACATAATAGGGAAAAATATTTCTGAAAAAATTAACTGGAATTCAACAAAACAAAAAAAATTATACCTTTTATATTATGGAAGAGGAAAGAAGAAAAAAGAATATAAAAATTACTCACCCTTTTGTATTACTACCGAGCGCTCTGCAATTGGAGGAGAGGGCAAGGGCACTGAGACATTAATTTTTATTGCGTTATAACAAAAAAATTCAGTCACAAAATAAAACCACAGTTTCCAAACAAAAAAAAATCGATTTCTTTCACTTTCCTGACTTTCTGGATTTAAGGTTTTGCCACTTGCGGGGTTAACTGTAGCTAATATCGTACACTCTCTTGCATTGACTTTTTGTAGTTGGTGAAATTCAAATAATTAATTCTACGAATGTGTGCTATCCAAAGGGCTTTGATTTGCTTTACGTTTTACCAAACACACTCCAAATTCAAACATCCATACTTTCATCCTTTCCAAAATTCTAATATCCTCTGCCACATTTCAAAATTGTAAAACTCTTACACTTCGCAATTCTAATTACTTTTTTTCACTTCAAAATTCTAAAGTTCTTTGTTTTATACCTCCACAGCTCTAATCATTTCTTCCATACTCCGATATTTTAATACTTTTTGGTTGCCACCTCCAAGATTTTAATAGCTTCTTTTTCACTTCGAAATTCTAAAGTTTTACACCTCTAGAACTCTAATCATCTCTTTCCCACTTCGAAGTTCTAAAGTTATTGTGCTTGACACCTACAAAATTTTAATAATTTCTTTTTCACTCCACACTTCTAATGATTTCTCTCAATTTAACCGTCTTCCATGCAACTACTCGACTCTTCGTTCCCAACGCATTTTTTTACACCAAATCTTCCACAAGTCCCGTGGGCATTGCATCCAATTTAATTTTCTTAGTTTTCCCCAGCTTACTGTCGTTTGTTCCACTTTCCTCGCCAACGCCAAGCATGTAGAGATGCACGTCATAATCACTATTTTAGCCCGGCCGATTCTTTCACGAAGGTACTAATGTTAAAGTAAAATGTAATCTCATAGAACACATTGATCTTAACACCAGCATTGTGCAATAAAAACCAGCTGCACTAAAATTGTGATGACGACGCCACCAGGAACCGAACTGAAGACCCCACATAGAGATTAGATCAACGCTTCAACCCATCGAACCACGTCAACGTTTGGAGGAGGAGATTGTTAGTGGAAATTTGGATAAATTATGTTACAAAAGAAAAGTAAAAGCAATGAATAAATTAATTACTCGACTAAAATGCAAATAAACTTAATTAGCGAACTAACGAGAAGATACGCTCACGTGAATTAGTTTGATAAAGGGAAACGAAGTGAATAAGATGAATCAAAAAAACTATAATGCACGGATATAAATAAATGAAAGTCAGTTAAATATAGAAACATGTTGAATAGAAAAAAAACTTAAAACAATGTTCTCGTGCTGGTCGTGATTTGCACATATTGAAACGATTTAAAGGAGACATCAAATAAAGCATTAAGATGATTGAATGAATCCAACTGCCCTCTGATAGGGCACGTAGATTAAAATATCTTCTTCGTTTACTGCAGATAGTTTATGGGTCACATCCCTATGCATTTGTGCCGCCTTGCGTTTGTTTATCCCGAAATAAGCATAGAAATCGCATAATCTTTGGTATAAGTCGACATATCAATACATGTTCTTGCACGTCCCACATATTTCATATGAAATTTATCCGTGAGTTTCTTTACTGAACAGTCCCGGGTTAGAATGCAATATTCTGAGTAAAATTGATTATTATATTATATTGATTATTGATTATCAAACTGACGTCCTTTGCGTAGTAGAAGTATGGATTCAATTTTGACTTCGTTACCCCAAAAGATTTTCAAGCGTCATCCAAACACCTATACTATCGTCAGTTACTCTACTTTAGGCCTCCCTAATCTTATAAACACAGCCGGTACTATCTTAAAACTCTTCGAGATGGTGAGTGTATATGTCCTGATCTAGTATAGCTTGCAGATACGTGGTTATAGCACCCATTTTGTAAATATTCAGATGACGTTGTTCTGCTAATGCAATAAGTAGTCAAATAGACGTTTACCAGATGACTAGCCAATACGTTTCTATATAGTCCCTTAAAAAATTGTTGGTGCAACGTTAGTTGCTAGTCGTGTTTTGTGACGTATTATTGGGACCATTTTAAGCACCCATTTTGTTTTAATGGCTGGCTGGTATCAACGAGTTTCCATGTTTCATTGCCGCTTCAGGATTTCAGCTCATTCGTCATTGCGTTCCTCGATTGCACTGTATTGTGACTTTTCAAAGCGACCTCCCGAATCTGTGGATCTCCCGGCTCATTGTCACAAGCGAAGTTGGACCACGGATAAATTCGTTAAAGGGCACTGTGAACTCGATCTAATTTTAGTTGATCAATGCCTGGAGATGGCTCTAGAATCTGTGGTAAATAATCAGGGTCAATAATGATGTCTTCAATTGCCATATCCTCTGCCATATCCTCATTGCTCATTAAATTACTTGCACCCAACTAAAGCTTCATCTATCTCAGCATTGCTGAGAAGAATAATATCTAAATTTAGGGTGAACTTTGTCACTTGCAATCTTACCATTTGAGGATTTTTCATTCTTGATTTTAGCAAATCCACACCATGGCTAATTATTACTTTTCCTCTTTTGGGTCGTTGCATCTTGACATGGCCAACGAATTGGATTTTGGGTGCTTTGGCATCCGATTTTTTGCGCAATGGCTTGGAAACGTGGACCATCACGAGACTCCTGAAAAGTTTTAGATTGGGCAAGCCTGATTGTTTCGCAGACCATACTTCCTTCGATGTCTATTCTACAGTTCAATTGACCGATAACCTCACTAGATATGATGGATCGCCTCTACCCAGAATAGCATATTCTAATAGCGTTCGATTCATGCGCTCGGCAATGCCATTTCGCTTGGGCGTATATGGGACGATTGTCTCGTGAGTGATTTCCGATGGTTTACAAAGCTTCGTCATAGCCATTTTCATGAGCTCGGCTTCATTTTCTGCTCATATACAATTATTTCCCTTGCAGTCTGGTTCTCGTGCATTGTCTTAAAAGATATGAAGACTTCAGCATCAGCGCCTAGTGAAAGAAACGAGACAAAAATTCGTCGATTATTGTCACATACTTCTTTGCTCTACCTTTTTATGTGGTTTTCATTGGTCCGTATACGTCATCGTGAGCCAAATTGCAAATGTCAGCATTTGCTATACTGGATGGCTTTTAGGAAGGCTTTGGCTTAGCACAACTTCTACCCCCGTTCAACACTTCCTTCAATCTATGAAATTATAGTCCATCGTTTCAGTTTGTATATATCGCCGTATCCAAGATGAGCTAGCCATCGATACCAATCTATAATGTCTCCATGTGCTACCAGTGAATAACATATCTGGTCTGTTTGGATTCCAATTCTCTTTTTCCTTGAAAAGCCGTCAATTCGTTATTTTGGTTGTGCTCCAAACAACCGCTGGCATTGAATTTAGTAGTGTCTTTGTGTTGTTTTTTGGGTGGCAGGCTTCCTGGGAAAAGCACCCCCAATTATCCGAGCAGTGATGAACTGTCTTCGTCGACCGAGTCAAATCAGCGTTTCCTCGGTTTCCCCACTGGCCTCCGGCCTTCAGTTCTCTCAACGAATAACTCTTTGGGTATACGTTGTTTCTCCATACGATTCATGTCTCCAGCCCATTGCAGTTTCCACAGTCTTACAATCCTTGAGAACTTCGGTTCGTCCAGAATTTCATACAGCTCAAGGCTGTATCGGATTCGCCATCAGTCCTCATCTAGCTTCATTCCAATTGTTCCCCGCAGGACCGGTCACTCAAAGGCGTTCAATATATTTGTCGACGCTTCGGTTAGGGTTCATGTTTCACTACCATTGCAAACACAGGTCTTATCCCAGATTTGGATACTTGGAGCTTTGTTTTCCTGTGTATGCAGCTGGTCTTTAAGGTTGTCAAAACTGAATACAACATTTTATTTGTGATATTTTTGACGTATGTTGTCTCTTTTATTACTTGTTTTCGTTATTTTGGTGGTGATACACAAATTTGCCCACATTTACGATACTGTATTCACCAAGTGCGATATTTTGTGTATTTAAGGTATTTTTCCTTGACTACGTCATAAGGTTTGTTTAATTTGCATTAATTTATAGCCCTACTAGTTTTGCTTCGCTGTCGAGTTCGAGAAAGAGTTCTTTGGCAGTTGTTAATGACCGTGACAAAATCTTGATGTCATCTTCATAGGCCACTACTTGGCTCGACTTGTATAGTAATGTACCTCGTGTATCGACAGGTAGCTTCCGTATGACGTATTCCAGAGCCAATCTGAATAGCAATGGGGCCAGCCTATCTCCCTGTTATAGTCCGATATTTGTGTCAAAGGGATCGGTGAGTTGGTTATTGATGCGGACCTGGAAGGTGTTGCAAATTCCGGCGTACCAACATTCTCCCATTCGCAACTTCAAATTGCCGCCGTAACATCTCCACTTTCCTTTGGGCACTTATACCTTTTTCTCTGCATATTTATTTATTTTTTTAACATTTTACCAATTTCCCTATAATTTTTAATCCCCCATGATCTCAATCCTACCCTCTTATTCTATTTTCAATTACAAAAAAAAAAATATAATAATAGTTTTAATTTTCCCACTAACAACACTCCATTCATTACTTCTCATTAACAAAATTTCATTCTATACATTTTCCCCAACAAAACCTAATTCCTTCCTTCATACTAACTTATTTTATACATAAGTTCCCACCAACAAATTTTATTTTTCATACTTACAAAAAATTTATTCACGTTTCCCTATTAATCAAATTTCAATTTCATGTCCATCAAGAAAAATGCATAGTTGAAGTTGCTAATTTGATGAATGGGAAATCAACGGAAGGTGGCTCCGTTGGTAGCGTCGTGGATTCTCGATTGGGGATCCACTAGGACCCTGGGTTCAAGTTCCCTGAATGCAGGAAAGCACTTTTTTGGAGCATCGGCAAAAGCAATAGTTTTCGTATATATATGACACTTTGCATGTAATCAAACGCTTCCTTGGTTATGCAAATTGCCATATATGCAAAATGGAAATTTTTGCGTTTGTCGGTACGAAAAAGATGTGTGGGTAGCGGAATCGAAGTGTAATGAACTTCGATTGCGTTACCCAGATGCGGCAGCGGTAATTGAAAATGAAAGGATTTGCGGGATTGGGGATGGAGCAGTGAGTATTTGACTTGGAGAAATTTGTGTGTTGTTTTTATTGTAATTGATATCTCTAACCAAAGTATAAAAAAAACAAAGAAAAATAATAATTTAAATTAAGTTATATATTCATGTTGTAATTGTGGTTTTGGTATCCTATCCATAATCCTGTGTCCTATTGGGATATGATGATAGAGGATACGATCATTGCTGAAATGAATAGGTGATTCACTGGTTCTTTCTGAAGAAGCTCAGTACCCATTCTGATCTCAATCCCCATTGTTAATTCGAAAGATAAAAGGGATTGCGTTTGGCGATGCAGAATTGTTGATTCGAGGACAAGAGATTCGGTTTTTGAGTTTTGAAAAGAAGAAGTAGAAGAAGTTCTTTGGCGGTGTGAAGAAAATTTTTTTAATTAAGTAATTGAAAGTGAATTACAACTTGGATTTGGGATTTTCAGTGTGGGTGTTATGTGATAAAGTGGATAAAGTTTTAGTGGACGGAAGTTTAAGTTAGTGAATATAATTTAAACTTGAAGGCACAATCATAATTCGAAGCGTGTTGTGAGAAAATTTCAGCTGGGATATCAATGAAATAAATGAAACCTATAATTGAATTAGATTTTCACTAAACTTTTCGAACTATTCCTTTTTTATTAATTTTGGTATATAGCAACATTGTTTGTTAATTGAATCAAATATGCGATCACGCGTTCGATTAACAATTTGCTGTTACAAACTAAATTGCTTTCGATTTTTATTAAATACAATCAATCGCCGGATGAATGTTTTGAGCAATGTTTAAAGAACGAGTAGTGGAGTAAATTGCACACGAGTGTAGTTATCGAAACCGCGAAGGCTTTTCCGCTCGATATTCAGACTGCGAGTCTCGCTTTGTATCAATCCCGCTTGACTCAACGAGCCTCGTCTTGGCGGTAAGGCAGTTCTAGCAGTTTCTTAGCTAGATTGTCGCAATGGGGCTGCCATCATTGATTTTTACTTGTTATTTTATTTATTTTTTATTTTTTCTTTAGAAAAACATTTTATTGTTAATGGGAGTGGTGATAGTGGTGGGGTTTATTTCGGATTAGTGATAATAATGTTAATAAGTTGCGTACCAAATTTTTCCACACTTATTGTGTTGTTATTTTCATGAACTGGTATTTTCTTCGTAAAGGGTCCCTTGAGCAGTTTGCCTAGGTGGGCTGCTCAATTACTACACAATATACATCGCAATTGATGCTATACGATTTTTCTTTAGGTTTCGTCTGAGCTAATTTACAATCACCACCGGCATGCATTTCTTTACATTTTATGCACCGATAGTGCACGGTGCAGTTGGCAGCTGATTGATCAAAACATTAAAATTGGTAAAACTGGTTGACTTCTCTTTTTTGGAGGCATTCTCGCCTCACCACACTGAAATTCAAGCACCTAGGCCGATGGATTACCTGCATCACTAAAATACTTCACCACTTTGGTTTCTGTTGCGATGACTAGCCATTCTATGTCTTTTTTAGTTTGCTACAGTCTGTCCCGATGTCCTCTTTGGCGATATATTTCGTCAATTTTCGCGTTCGCGAAAATACCAGCATCGATCACCTGTAATTTTCGTGGCCTTTCAGATCCTCGAACTGAATGTTTCTCGGCAGTGTGCAGAGTGGCAATCCAAACTTCAGATATTTAAATAAAGGGTTCTCCAATAAGAGGTGCTATTTTGAATAGCCCGCTGTTTTGGTAGATGTCACTTTAAAAGCTGTCATTTTTTGACATTTGATAAGTAAAAACTACGCCATTAACAAAAATGGAACAATACACGCTCCAACTATGCATTCAAATTATTAAAATTCACTATAAAAATGGTGAAAATTTGGCAGAGACGGTTCGTAAAACTCGAACATTTTTGAGTCGTCGTGAATCACCTTGTCAGACCACCATACAGGAATTGGTGGGAAAAATCGAGCTGTTGGGACAACTTAGTGATGTGAAGAATAAAACCCGTGCAGGTCACTCAAGAACTGAAGAGAATATTGCTGCTGTAGCTGAAAGCGTTGAAGAAAACACAGGTTTGTGCATTCCTTGTCGTTCTTTGGAACTAGGCATTCCACAAACGTCATTACACCGTATTTTGCATAAAGATTTGGGTCTTAAGGCTTATAAAGCTCAGTCAATACAAGAACTCAAGCCGGTCGATCATCAACAACGTCGTGTCTTTGCTGATTGCGTCCTTAAAATGCATGAAAATGATCGGGAATTCCATCGAAAAATCGTCTTGAGTGATGCGGCCCATTTCCACCTCGGTGGCTTCGTCAACAAGCAAAATTATCGCATCTGGGGCTCGGAAATCCCAAGAGTTATTGTTGAAAAGTCTCTCTATCCTCCACGTGTGACTGTTTGGTGCGGTTAATGGTTCGGGGAGTCATTGGACCTTACTTTTTCGAAAATGAGGTTGGAGCAACAGTTACAGTGAATGGATTGCGCTATCGAGAGATGATTAATGATTGATCTTTTATAGCCGAAATTGAATGGTATTGATCTGGACAACGTTTAATTTCAACAAGACGGCGCGACGTACCACACAAGCAACGAAACCATTGATCTTTTGCGGAAAAAGTTTCCGGACCGTGTTTTCTCTCGAAGAGGTGATCACAATTGGCCACCGAGACCTTGTGATTTAACACCTTGCAACTTCTTCCTTTGGGGTCGCGTGAACGCCAACAGTCCAGCATCAATTCAAGACCTCAAAGATGGAATTTGTGAGGCTACCGAGGACATAGGGCATCCACTTTGCGATTTGGTTATGGAAAATTTCATGAAAAGCATATGGTCCTGTAAGCGTGGTCGTGGTAGTCATTTACCTGATGTTATTTTTCACTATTAACGGCATACCTTCTTCTTTATAATGAAATAAACATCCGATCATTTATATTAAAAAATAGCATTTTTCTTTTAATATCGAAATAACACCTCTTATTGGAAAACCCTGTACATGCAAATCAACCGAGCTTCTAACCAATCCAAATAATTTAATATTTTTTCGGTGGACTTTCAATGCAATAAAAATTAAATCTAAAAAATTTCTGCTGAAAACACCTGTAATTTTCTATCTTCTCCAGTTCTTGCGGCTCCGTTCCTCCTTTCCTAAATTCTTATTGTTCACAACCCGTCGTGCTTCACGAATTACGCAACTTTCGCACTCCTCAGCTATTTTCCTGAATATACACATGTCCACCATTCAATGTGGAAAGTGGGCATTTTATCACATTGTTGCCTATTCACACATCAAAATCCTTTAAAGAATTGCTCTATTGTCAACACACATCGATAAAGAAAGATAGAATATCGTGCCAAATAACATATTACAGTGGGAAATTCTAGGTTCCGTTCATACAACCCAGAGATTGAAAATGTGTGAAAATTGAGCGCTCATACGCTCATATTCGATTTGAGTTGGTTAACCTTTGAACTGAGTAAATTGACATTGGAATGAAATGGCGCTTCCAATGGAAATAGTGAAAAACTGAAATAAAACTAACACTACTCATACGGGGTAAATGTTTTAGTGTGTGAGTTTTCTTTGTTCGTGAAAAATCATAAATTTTCAACAAGATTTCAACCGTAAGCCGATTTCCATTCATCGGATATCGTGCAGGAATTTAGTTGTTGGTGGAAATGAAGGAAAAACCGGCCATAGTTGGCGCAATCGCATCAAGTCGCCGGCAATGTTATTGCGTTTCTGTTTTGCTACGATTTTTTCTTCGGCACAAGAAGAAGTAATTTACGATTGGGTTGGGGCTAGAAATCATGAAAATTGGATTTTTTTCACTTAACACTGAAAGATTTTGAATGGGGAGGCTGATAAGGTCAAGGAAAGATTCACTGAAAGAATATGTGGTTGATTGTGTTTGTTAGATATTTTATTGAAAAACTTTCAATTCAAGGAATTGAATGCAAAGAATAAACTCGAAATTTATACCAAAAGCTCAGGGCTACAACATTCATCACATATTCCTGATATTTGATCCTATGGTACTTATCAAGGATTCTTTGAGTACAATGAATTTTAAAATTGTAAACTTGATTTCATAAACCTGGAAATCCTTTTTCTCTGTACGTTGCCATAAATTTTATCCGAAAAGTGCTATTCGTAACCGAGCGTAAAAATAAATTTTCTAAGCTTCCTCCAAACCAATTCATTTGCTTTTTATGTTTACTAATTTATGGATTTAAGTTGTTTCTAAATTTCACAGTTTTTAGGTAAATATACGAGTATTTATCAATAAATATCAAAGAAAAATAAAATAACTCTTTTTCTTTCAAACCCCTTTAAAGACATCCTAGGATACTAGAAATTACCGATTAAATAGTGCAAATACTATGCATTCAAGAATTTTCTCAAAACGACAACAATTTCTCATTCATACGTGTAACATTGAAATGTCCTTGAGAGTATCTCTACTATATACAGACATAAAAGAACGAAAAGGTACTGACTGTTTTTCACTGATACTGGATTTCTTACTGAGATACATATCTTTCTAATTGAATACTATTGAGCTCTAAACTTACTTTTTTGACTTAAAATTGAAGATTTCCGACAAAGAGCCATTTGATTTTCAGCGACTTTTTCGAAGGACATCAACGAAACCGTTTTTTGGATTCCTTTTTCCCATAAAACTCCTCTTTCAACCCATCATCCCAGCTCTCACCCTCAAATCCTCAAAATTTAGAAAGTAAACAGAGACCACTCGAAATCATTTTGAATCCTCTAAAAGAGATTTCGAAAAGGAGAGGGAGTGGAGTAGTAGATATGTAGATACGATACTGGACTAGTGATAAGATAAAGGTGCATTTTCGTCTCCAAGAGTCGTCGCTGAATTTCTCTTGTCTTTTCATTCTCTCTCTTTTTAGTTAAAGGACAGCAATTTTCCTCTTTTAGCTTCATTGAAGGAGATATATTCCATATTTAGTAGTAAAGGATAAATTTATATTCTGGTATATAAACGAAATTGGTGGTAGCATGGATTGCGTCAAAACTCAAATCTACGTACAAAAATGAACGCCTCGCCAAACAATATTTCTAATAAAGTTTATCGGTAACAGTGCAAAAGAGCATTTTATTGAATTAGGACAAAAAGTCCTTCAATAATTAACACGTCCTTTGTTATAAAGAAAAATACCAAAAACGTTGTTTAATTATTTTAAAGTGAAATAAAGTCACCTCCTTAATTCATTTATTATTTATAGTTGTAGCATAGTTGGCATCTCCTTCCTCTTTTTCGTAGCACTATAGCCACTTCCGAGCCTTCGCTTCCTGCAACAAGCGCCTCCAATTGTCTCGGTCCATCGATACTTGATCAAATCAACGGTCCTCTACTTTTGAAGACCGAGCAGCGATGAACCATAGCAGAGCATACATACTAACTAGCACCTGCAATCGAGGAGCTGTCAAAATGAAAAGAGAGGCAAATAAACGTGTAAAAGATAGATTAAAGTTTACCTTGTGTTGGTAAAATTGCAAGCAAATTCAAGTTTTTGTTTACCATACATACGCACTTTTAGTCTGATTCTCTCTACTCCATAAGTACCGTAAGAAATAAAATTTGTTCTAATTGCAGCTGCTATTTAGTAGATATGCTCTGACCATAGTATACTCAACTAGTATCCACACTCCATCAACCCTCCGGAAAAATCCGAACACAAACCGAACAGCGAGCCATAAATCTTCGGTAGCAGGTAGGTACCCAACGGGCAAATTAAGAAGCGCTTGTGTAGGAAGCGCATTCGAAGCGCTTCGTTGTCGCTTCATCAACAAGCGGATTTGAAGCGCTTGAATTTCTGTGCATGCCCACAAGTCACCAACCGCTTCATATGCGCTTATAAATGAAGCGAAAATGAAGCGCTTTGTTTACGCTTCATTTAAAAGCGAATTCAAAGCGGTTGGTTTATTCTGCGCAACTTGCTTCGTTACAGGACCTGTCCTGTAACGAAACAAATTGCGCAGAATCAACCAAGCGTTTTCCCTGGAAAGTGTTAATTTTATTGAAGTGCGCGAGAAGATAAGGTAATCAAGTAAACATTTTTAAAGTGATTTGTGCCGAGTTTTTTGCTGAGATAAAAACGTAAGTAAAAAGTCAATTAGATATGCATGACAAGAAGCGTAATTCCCATTTCTACCCTAATTTTTCGTAACCTTCACAGCCTATGCGCATGAGCTAGGTAGTGAATTATTCCATGAGCAGGATAAAAATGCAAAACTTAAATCTGTTTGCAAAGTGTCCGTTCTTCGAAGGCTTGCTATCCTTTACAACCCATTGATTACAAAGAGATAATCCTAGCAGAACAGGGAAATATGCTTAAAGCCCTAGTAATGAAAAAATTGTATTTTCGGCTTTACAGGTCGAATATTGAATCTTTTATCGTTCATCGATTCCCAATGATTTTAAAATGCATCTCTGCACTACTTTCAACTAAGGAATGGGATTTTGTGTATTCCTTGGTGAGGTTAGAGGAAAAAAAAGTCGCTTCTTGTTGTATGGATATTCTTTTGTGAAAGTGTTAAGGATTTTGCTTACTATTACATTTTGTGTTTAGAATTTCATTAAAAATGAAGCGGCAAATTTGCGGCATCAGCAAGCGACATATGAGGCGTTTAGTTGCGCGTGAAATGTATATTAACAAAAACTCAAATATAAATCGTGACTTAATGAACGATGCCAGTCCTGCTGATCATGTTATTGCAATGCAGGAAAATGCAACAGAGTCTGATTTTACTGTAAACACGAGTGAGCATCCGTTAGAAAATCTAACGACGGCCGAAAAAATTAGAGATGCCAGCCCTACTGATCAGGTTATCATAATGCAAGAAAATGTGCCGCCAGCGAATGAGCATCAGACAGGAAATCAAACGACAGCCAAAAAAATAAAAGATTGGGCCATTGAAAACAAAATAAAGCGCAAGGCCTGCGATAAAATTTTGCAAATAATAAAACATGCCGGACTAGATGTACCATCATCAAGTAAAACTTTATTAGAGACAAAATATAAACAAATTGAAATCTTCACACAACCTCCTCTGCAAAAAGCCTTAGAAATGTTAAATATATCTGTAACAGGAGTAGAAACATGTTTGCTAATTGACATAGGTATCGATGGTCTGCCACTTTTTAAAAGTAATGGAACTCAACTTTGGCCTATATTGGGATGTATATCTAACTTCCTAAAATCAAATAGAAAACCGTTCCTCATAGGTGCTTATGTTGGTCCTCGAGAACCGGAAAAAGTTGATGAATATCTGTCGGAATTTGTGAAAGAAATAAAACATTTAAACAGTGTCGGATTATTAATAAACGGAATCCCTATTGCTTTCAAAATAAATGCCATTATTTGTGATGCGCCTGCAAGAGCTTTTATCGTAGGAATAGTTGGTCATACTTCAAGTAAAGGTAGCTCTAAATGCACGCAAACTGCTGAAAAGAAAAACAATCGACTTACATACGCTACATCAGTTGCTTCATTAAGAACAGATGAGGACTTTACAGCAGGAAAAGATCAATTTCATCACATGGAGCATGGTACTGACTAAACCAACTCCCGAAAAAGTCAATACAGTCATGAAAATGAGATACTCTAACCATCTCTAAGCGAAGGCCCGAAAGGGGCTGTAGTGTTAAAAATAAGAAAAAGAATAAATGACGTTTCTCAGATTAAAATTAAAAAATCAAAATTTTATTTGCCGACTGTCTAAAAATTTTCAGATAAGACTCTGATACGAATCAAACCGCTCTTCTTTGCATTTTTAGAAGCGCTTCAAAATTGCTTCCAAACCATTCTTCTGCGCCTTGGTTTGAAGTGCTCCAAAAGCGCTTGCAAACCGTTCTTCCTTAGCTTATTTTGAAGCGCTTCAAAAGCGCTTCCAAACCGTTCTTTTTGCCTTAGTTTGAAGCGCTTCAAAAACGCTTCGAAGTAGTCTAGAGGGAAGTGCTTACTTCTGCGGACATCAAATGCTAAAATGATAATGAACACTCGTATGAAGAGTAAGCGCTTTAGTGCTTCAGAACAAGCGCTTCTTAAGGCCTTTCGAAGCGCTTCGTTTTCCGTTGGGTAGGTAAATGCTGACGCGAGGATTGGCGCGAATGTAAACATATGCTTCGATGAGAGATTTCAGGATTACCATATCTCAAAAAATCAATAAACTTGCAGAAAAATAAATTCGTTCCATGCAATCTTTTAGTTTTTTATTAGGATCTGGCAGCACTTCCATGTTCAGAAATGCGTCAAAGAACACGTGCGTTGGAAATTTTATTTGCTTTTTGCTTTGTTTCTTGAGCGCGCCAAGCCATGGGAAAATTCAAAAAGTGTGCAACACAGGGTAAATGAAAGGTGTGGGTACTAGGTGAATGTAATATGCGATGAACTGTATTCGCTGCCCGAGTCCGACCAGCGTTTTCTCGGTTTTCCCCAATGGTCTTCGGCCTTCAGCTCTCCCAATGAATACCTTTTTAGGCAACCTTTGTACCATAGTACATTCACCTAGTACCCACACCTTTCATTTACCCTGTGTTGCACACTTTTTGAATTTTCCCAGGGGCACGTCAGCTGAGCCCAGGCCTGGCGCGCTCAAGAAACAAAGCAAAAAGCAAATCAAATTTCCGACGCACGTGTTCTTTTACGCATTTCAGAACATAGGAGTGCTGCCAGATCCTAATAAAAAAGTAAAAAAATTGCATGGAACGAATTTGTTTTTCTGCAAAGTTATTGATTTTTTGAGATATGGTACTCCTGAAATCTCTCATCGAAGCATATGTTTATATTCGCGCCAATCCTCGCGTCGGCATTGACCGACCTACCTCTGGCTCGCTTTTCGGCTTGTGTTCGGATTTTTCCGGAGGGTTGATAGAGTGCGGATACTATTTGAGTATACTATGATCTATACGGATTACGTTGCCAGCCCATTTCAGCTCCCCTAATCTGACAATCGTTGAGATCTTCGACTCGTCCAAAATTTCATACAGCTCATGGTTGTATCGAATTCGCCATTGGTGCCCGTCTAGCTTCACTCCGATTGTTTACCTCAGGACCCGTCTCTCGAAGGCATTCAATATTTTTGCGGATGCTTGGGTTAGGGTCAAAACTGACGTTAGATAGGAAGCCATATGGTAGAAATTTGCATATGTATTAGTCGGCCTACTATGAACAAGCTTCCGGTAGCTGTCACCCAACCGCGGCATTAGCAAATGCTTATATTTCGTAATATATACTATTTTCCGAATAAAAAACGTGCGGAACGCATTCCGTGCATTCTATAAATTCACCTTGTATAGCCCACTGTACTCCTAAACTTTTCAAGACGAGCAAATGAAGCAAACGTTTTGCACCTTCGACTGATAGCTTAGCGTTGAGATGTAAACAAACTCCTATAAATTCACTTTGGAAGGCGATAAAAACTAAACGGGTATAAGAACTGAAATAATTTTCACTTCACTAGGAGCGCTATTGTGTTCTCCGTGGGCCTTCAGGATTTCACTGTAGAAATCCGCCTCAAAACCGTACAAAACTTCGAATTTTCGTTGGCACCTCCATAATTCTTCTTATATCGCCATGTAAGTTAGCCAGCAAAGTCGGCCTACTAATGGTCATGTATGTGGTACTAAGCGCTGCTGCCATATGGTTTCCTATCTAACGTCAGTTTTGGTTAGGGTCCATGTTTCACACCCATAGCATAGCATAAGTCTCATCATGGATTTGTATACTTGGAGCAACGTTTTCCTGTGTTGGGTGCTGGTCTTCAAGAAGATCGTCAAAACTGAATAAAATATTTTATTTGCGAGCTGTATTCTTTGATGTACTTCATTTTTTGGATTACTAGTTCTCGTTATTTTGGTGTCTAAGCACATAAATTTACCTAGAATTTTGATATTGTATTCGACAAGTGTGATATTTGAGGTATTTTTTTTCGACTACGTCATGAGCTTTGTTTGATTTGCAACCCTATGCTTTGCTGTCGAGTTTCAGGAAAAGTTGTTTGGCGGTTGTTAATGACCGTGACAAAATGTTGATGTCGTCCACATAAGTTACCACTTGGCTTGACTTGTATGGTAACGTTCCTTTTGCATCGGAAGGTCGCTTTCTTATGACGTATTCTTGAGCCAAACTTCTGAACACCACTGCCACCTTATCTAATGAGCTCCACTGGACTCTCAACAATGCTCAGTGCTTTATTATTTTTTTTTTGGGCTTTGATGGTGGAGCAAACTTCATTCAGAGTCGGTTGGGCCAATAGAAGATTTCCGAGAATATCTATAAGCTCCGATGTACTGGAGCTGTGCTCAGGATTCAGAAGATTCTTGAAATATGATGCCCACTTTTCCTTGATACTGCTTGCATTAGCGATGTTGTTGCTGTTGTCACCGTGGCAAAGCGTAGTCTTAGGCTGATAAACTCGTTTAAGGCTTTAACTACTTTGTATGCTTATCTTGGGTTGTTGTTTGCTAGGCTTACATCGATGCTTCTTAATTAGTCGTCTTCTATTTTCCTTCTTGATTCCTAATGTCTGTTCTACCACGGTCTCAAACACCGTTTTTACTTCCACCAACAGCTTGTTACTTGTTTCCAGCTATGTATCAGATAGGATGAGAGTCAGCTGGTTTCCGTGGGTCCCCGTGAAATTATTTGTCATAGATACCGTTTGCAGCCTGTTGATGTCGAATTCCTGTCGAGGACTAATCTTCGCAAAATACGCCTTACTTACGATATCAAATGGTTGATTTGATCAAGTACTGATCCGAGCTACAATTGGCTCCTTAGTATGTATGGGTATCAAGTATGCTCAAGGCCGATCTTTGTTGGATCAGAACATGGACGATCTGGTTTTGTTTGTTGCCATCCGGTGATACCTATGTTATTTGCATTGACGTGAAAAGTAAATCAACCGTACGACAAGATTTTTGCTCAATGCAAAGTCGATCAGGCACTGGTGGTTGTCATTTGTTTCATCTTGGATGTTATTTCCTCCAGTCCCTCCCCGATGAGATAGCTCATTGTTGACTTGAAGGTTGAAATCACCTAAAAATTTTTCCGCTTCATTTGTAGCCAATGAGTTGGATAATCTTTTCAGGTGATTTTAAAACGTTTCCTTCACTTCTTCGTCCTTGTTTTCTGCCAGGGTGTGTATGTTTACCAGCCAAATTTTGAAGAATTTCACTTCTATGTGGATTGCTTGCTGACTGCCTCAAAATCAAGGGAATGCGACTTTAACTCCCTATCTACAACAAAGGCCGCTCCAAATTTTTATTTTCCAGCAGAATTCTCATTTTTAAACATTATATGCAATCTCATGTCTTGAATATCACTTCAAGACTACTTCATTTCCTTGATTGCCAGTATGTTTAATTTGTATTAAATGACCCATTGCGAAAGGCCCTTAACAGCAACAGGGTTATTTAGTGATGTATTATTTCAGGATCTAATGAAATCTCATTTATTTGATTGCAAGGTCTTTACCATTAGTCCAATCCATTGGAGGCTCTGTTGCTGGTTTCAAAACGATGTATGGCTTTCCAGGGACAGGAGTAAGCCCATTGCCCAACGTCTATTCTGGTGGTATGGTTATTAATTTCAATTCCATTATCAGGTACACGGCTGGGAAGTGCTAGAGAAACTCACCAAGGGAATGCCCACTGAATCGATTCGTGCCGCTTGGGAACTATCTCCTCGGCCGTACGTTTCGAACAACGCTGACCTTTTTCTTTTCAGGATCGTATACCCGGTAATTTGTTGACTCTTCCGTGTATCCAACAAAAACTTTCTTGATTGCTCGAGCGTCAAATTTTCGCGTGAATTGTTTCAGAGTGTGTACGTATGCATTTGATCCAAAGATTCGGAGATGCTTTAGGTTCGGAACCTTCCCAGTGCACGCTTCGTATGGAGTTACGGTGCCAGTCGTCTTTACGGTTCGATTTAACACGTACACTGCACAATTTACTGCTTCTGCCCATAGAGTCAATGGAAGATTCTTCGCGATTATCATTGTACGGGCACTTTCGACAATCCTCCGATTGTCGCGCTCGGCTTTTCCATTTTGCTCCGGGTTGTACGGCGCTGTTGTTTCCCTTCTGATGCCACATTCCTCAAGATATTTGTCCATCTCTTTGTTACAGAATTCTCGACTATTGTCGGAGCGAAGAGTCTTCATTTTTCTTCCGAATTTGTTCTCGATCATTTTCTCGAAAGTTTTGAATTTTTCGAATACTTCGGATTGCCTTCTCATGAAATAGACGTGCCTGTAGCCTGTTGCTTCGTCTTTGAATGTCAAAAAGAACCTTGATCCTCCGACCGAGTTCGTCGACATGGGCCCACAGACATCTGAGTGCATTTTTTCACCTGGCTTTATTTTCTTGTCGCGCTCCATTTTCTTATTAAAGGGTAACCTGTGCACTTTTTCAAGACTGCACGGCTCACAGAAAACATCACTTTTGTCTGTAAATGTTACGCCACTCACGAGTCCTTTTTCCGCTAATTCACGAATTGCACGCTTCCCGACGTGTCCCAAACACTCGTGCCACACGGTTAAATTCGTTGCAACTACATTGGCTTCTGCGTTGCTCCCTTGTTTTGTGACCTTGAAAAACATTCTGTACATGCCATTGTTTTGCTTCATTCCCGTGGCAAGTACTTCGCTGTAATGCGCCACGATAACTTGATTATTTTCGAAACGCACTTGGAATCCCTTTTTAGTACATACTCCGACAGAGAACAGATTTTTTCGTAACTTTGGCACGTGTAACACATTTTCGATTTTTGTATCTTGCCACACTCCATCGATCAAGTTTTTAATTTTCACTGTGCCTTCACCGGCGACATTGCAGTTTTGATTATCGCCAAGCGATACTGTAGCACCCATATTGTCCGACTTGTAGTCTGATAGCCAGTCACGTCGGTGAGTTAAATGTCGCGATGCGCTGCTGTCAATCAGCCAGACATTGCTCTGATCGGCCTTCATCACTTGAGTCTTTGTCCACAGCACCTTCGTGGTTCCCGCACTCTTGAAGCCCGACGCAACCGAACCGCTCATTTCACCTACGAATACACAGGCACGTGTTTTTTCGGCACCATCGCGTGGCTTTCGCTTGTTTCGGCAGTGACTCGCGAAATGTCCCATGCCTTGGCACTTGTAACACTTTCAGCGCTTCTGACGTTTCTTCTTCGTCGTTGAGTCTTGCGTCCTCTCTTATCAGCCATTCCTGGAGGTTATCGAGAGTCTGCCGTACCGGATCCACACTGTCCCATGCTACTTGCGGCATGCTGAACCTCGTGGTGAGACTCGCGAATATCTTTGCCATTGTCGTAGCGTCCGACACATCTTCCCCGATGTCCTTGAGTTGACTCGCCATGTTTGTCACCTTCGCCACATGTTGAACTGCCATTTCCGATTCACTCATTCGATACGCGTGAAACTTTTGTAGCAAACCTAGTTTATTTGTTGCGGTTTTCTGTTCATGAATTAGGCACAATTTATCCCACATTTCTTTCGCAGAAACGCAGGACAATACACACATCTGTTGCGTCTCGTCGAGATTCGACAGTATTATAAACTTTGCCGTTGCATCGTCCTTTATATTTTTCTTCAACGCGGCCGCTTGTCCGTTTCCAGCAGGAAGCTCCGGCCTTGTGCCGTCGACGACATCGAGAACATCATTCATCACAAATAAAGCATTTACTTGCGTTTTCCAGCCTTGAAAATTCGTTCCGTCAAATGGCTTCACGCCCTTTACTGAGATGCCAATTGACATCATGGATTCGATTTATACTCCGCACGTTTTCACTCTCGTTAACTTCGACACAACCGAACAATGGCCGACTTCCGTTCCGCGCCACTTGGGGCTCGTCGAGTTAATTTTTTTTACTTTTTGTTCTTCTAATTTTCACAGTTACTACGTAAACTGGGCCCATAACCTGTTAGATCAGGAATGGGAGAACAAGTTTAGGTGAATAAATAAACTTTGATTTTAGTTTAATAATTTTATTTTATTTAATAAGACGTTTATTTGCGAGCGTGCTACTGGAGCGATCAAGACGAACTGACTTAATCCAACAGTATTTATAAAGAAAACTGAGTCGCACTCGGTTGCTACGTCGAGTACAGTTATGCATGAAAGTCGTGCGTCTGTACACTCCAATACAAAAACACGCTGAACTCAATCAGCTTTAATATAAAGCTATGAACTTCTCCCATCTTTCTGGCATTTTGTGGATTCCATCCCAAAAGAATTGCGCTGACTTGGCAGCCAAGAATGAATCAAGCCAATTTTTGATATCCTGCTCTGAGTTGAACCGTATTCCAGTGAGGGCGTTCTGCATCGATCGGAACAAATGGATGTCAGAAGGGGCAAGGTCTGGGCTATAAGGCGGGTGGGGTAAAACTTCCCATCCACTATTTTCCAAATAGTCCTTAACCGGAAAAGCAACGTGGGGCCGAGCATTGTCATGATGGAAAATTATTGCCTCGTGTCTGGTCACATATTCTGGGCGTTTTTCGGCTACTGCTCTCTTCAAATGGATTAATTGGGTTCGGTAGCGTGCTCCATTGATGGTTTCACGCGGTTTTAGCAGTCATAATACAGCACGCCTTTCTGATCCCACCAAATACAGAGCATTACCTTCGCACCATGGATATTCGGCGTTGCCGTTGATTTGGCTGGTTGGCCGGATTTCACATATGATTTTTTGCACTTGAGGTAGTCGTAATGGATCCATTTTTCATCGCCAGTAACAATCCGATGCAAAAATGACTTCCTTTTGTTGCGTTCCAGCAGCATTTCGGACATGCAAAACCGTCTTTCGACGTCTCTCGGCATGAGTTCATGTGGAGCCCGATTTTCTTGCTTTTGAATAAATCTATCTGCTTTTAAACGTTTTGAAATGGCTGCTTGAATGACATGCAAAGATTCTGCGAGCTCTTCTTGTGTTTGGCAACAATCTTCATCGAGTAATGCTTCCAGTTCTTCATCTTCGAACTTTTTTGGCTGCACAGGACATTCATCGTCTTCCAAGCTAAAATCACCACTTTTAAATGGTGGAAACCATTTTTGGCGGGTCTGCTCAGCTAGAGCATGTTCACCATTATCTTCCACCAAAATACGATGACTTTCGGCAGCAGTTTTCTTCATATTAAAGTAATGGAGAAGAATTCCCCGCAAAATCACTTTTTCAGGAACAAAGTTCGACATATTTGAGTAAAAAAAATTATTGTTGTTAACGCTTCAAATGAATGGCACGCACTGCAAAGACGCACAATGACAGTAGCTTTCCAACGCAGGTTCGGAATATTGGAACGATGTAATATTATACAAGTTATGCCATCTCTTAGTAAACCGCACGAATTAAGTTATAGACCCAATATATATATATATATATATATATATATATATATATATATATATATATATATATATATATATATATATATAGATATATATATATATATATATATATATATATATATATATATATATATATATATATATATATATATATATATATACATATATTTGATACTCTCCGCAATAGGTAAATTTCTCGAGAGAAATTTACCTAAAAATGGCTAAGGGCTACGAATCCTAAACTAAGAATATCAGGTCAAAAAGAAATTTAATGCGGAACTAACTTGCATGGTACTTAAAACACTTAATATTTGGTTGATATGTCACTTCAATCATTCGTGGTAAAATGAAATCAAGATATGTATAATTCACCCATTTCTCAATTTTACAACAGCATCATTAATCGATGAATTAATAAAACCTTTAAAATTTCTCATAAAATAAGCTATTGGGTTCACCTCCTCATCAATATTCTGGAACTTACCTTAGTGTAGATAATATCTATCGTAGCAACTCATTAATCAATTTGTCGGTGGATTAAAATTACTCTTTTCACAAAGAAACAGGTCGAGCCGAACGCTAATTACCCAGATCAGCGTAGAGTCATTTAAACGGACGTCAATTGGACCAGATACGAGTATCGCTAAGAACCAGGCGGCCGGGCCGGCCGGTCGACTTAAAAAGTTTCTTGCTTAAGCTTAAGCTGATCTGTAATTTACAGCACGAAGGGTTTTTCGTAATAAAAAAATACGCTAACTGTAATGTACTAGAATTTGTGTAACGGTAAATTGACGGCGAGACCTTCATCACGCTTTAATCGACGCTTTTGTGAATGTGTTGAACTCCGTTGCCGAGGAACGAGAAGAAATTGAATTGCAACGATACGGTCAGGTTTTTCCCGAAACCTAATGGAGGTATACTCGTAAGCCATGCTAGGCTACAGAGTATCGAATTCATGTATCTTTGTATCTGCATCTAACGTTAGCAAGTGCTTAAAATCATTTGCAATGCATGTTGAATGAATCTTTCGAAATGTATCGCGTTGCAATGTTGCGGTTGTTAATTGTATATTTATGGGATTATATGTACCTTTCGTCGACGGGAATGCTATGTCGATTGAATTCAATAATATGAAGTTAATGCATTGCAAGAAGTTTAGCAAGTATTAAGCTGATCGCTTGGTAAGATTCGTATGTAAGCTCAAATTTTGTATGATAAAAGTATGGAAAAGATAAAAACTTTTACAAACGATGGAATCCATTTCACGGAGCTTGATGCTAAATTACTTTTCTCTGTGTTAGCCCAACGAAATGTACGAGTATTTGGCATCGTTTTTTATAGAATTTTGCAGATTAATTTTTGTTTCATGTTTTTAAGCAACTGAGCAAGGTAATACTCAACATTTGAACTATACAGAGGTGGGATGTGTGTAATTCATTCATTTTAACCGACTTCAGTTTGTCGCGTATATTTTTTAGGGATTTGTAAAATCATTTTACAATACCCTACTAAAATTGCGTCCTGTCTGTCCGTCCGCCCGTGTGTCACACCACTTTTTCTCACAAACTACATAAGCTAGAAGCATAAGATTTTGTTAATAGGTGCGAAGTGACGCCCTCTACAAAGTATCACCACGGAAAAAAATTTATAAGGTCTTTAAGGGAGGTCTCCCTCTTTAGGAGAGTTGCCCCCGAAAAAAAGGTTTTCACTGCATGTAGGCAATATGGGTATCAAATGAAAGGTCTTAATGAGAACTTTCCAAAACAGGTCTTAAACCAACACGTTTCGCTTTGAGGGATGCAGGGGAAAGGCAAATGTCCGAAAATTTTGTGTCCCCCTCTTCGTGATTGGACACCTTTGACCCAAAAAATCACACAAGTGTGACCTTAGGAGTACAAGGGCAACAAATGCCTCAAAATTTGATCAACTTTGTTAATAATAGTACATTTTATAAATTTTACATTTTTGCCTATAAAATCAAGGAGGGACCCTTAAAGTTTCCAAAACCTGCAATTCAAGTTTTTCAAAAGTAATTGTATGTGTCTCAAAAATTTCACAATGATTGAATAATAAACAGCTAAGTTACTTCTTCTTCTTTGTAGCACTACAGCCCCTCTCGGGCCTTCGCTTAGAGATAGTTAGAGTATCTCATTTTCATGACCCTATTGATTTTTTCGGAAGTTGGTTTTGGTCAATACCATGCTCCCGTGTGCCTGCTCAGCTATGATATGAACTGATTAAATTAGTACATATCACCACTAAGCGAACACTCATTGTCTGTCCGAAAAATCCCCTGAACTAAATCACGTTGCTCCCAACGAGATTTGAACCTGAGATCTTTGGCTTATGCGTTCATGCTCTAACCACTAGACCACACGGAGCATTAACCAGCTAAGTTATAGCCGATTGAATATTTAACAATTACAACAACATTAACACGTGATACTAGGGAGATACACGTTTGCAACGGACCTAAACACTACAAATATGTAAGAATTTTGATAAAAATTTTAGAAATGGTTTGTAATATTGATGTGTTATCATGACTAATCAAGCTTTAGTTTAAAATCATAAAAACCATAATAATTTTTCGAACTTAATTTATGGAATCTATATATTAGTCAAGTTTTGATATGCAGAATATATTGTTTGATTTACTAATTGTTTTACAATACCCTTCTGGCAGGAGCACTCTCTTGCTACTACTACTTGTTTTTTATGTATGTTATCACACAATCTTTTAACAAGAATGGATAGAAGGATCCTGTTTTCGGCAAATTATGCGTCTTACTATATGTTAAGTCCCATCTAAAGGACAAGAAAATCAAATAACAGTAAAGAATTTTACCGTTAAAACTAAACAATTTACAACTTTCACGCCGATTTTTCAACATATCTGATCGATATTATGAAGGTGTCAAATGATGGACAACATATTAGATTAAATTATATCGATATTAACAGTTCAATATGATACATTGATGTCAAGAACTTTGATTTGAATGATCTCTCGTATGGAATATGCCAGTTATCTTATGACTCTTCAAGGATTTGATGAAGATAACAAATCTTTTGGTCATAGATGATAATAATGATCAGTTTCCTTAATTTTCTGTATAAACGGTACATTTGAATCAATCATTTCTACCTGAAAAAATCCATAAATTAATTCTAAATGCAACATAAATGCTACAATACTAAATGATTCAGAGTAATATCATTGGATGAAATTCCATAATTGCTTTTATTATCCACATTCGTCCTTCGCGTACCAATAATCTTATTAAAAGATCCTTAGATGAAGGTGTTTTATGTAGGATTTGCAGAATTCCCCAGATAAATAATAAAAATTGAATCCTTGTAAATCAAAGAGCTATCGTCATTTAAAAATTGATTCGTTACTTTCTTGATCATATTATACATTTCTTGTAGATACCCAGAAGATGGGAATGGCGACATAAAAGGACGATACTTTCCGTCTACAATATATATATATAATATAACAGGTCATTCAATAAGTCCGTACGATAAGTAATAAAAAAACCGTCGAATAAGTAATAAAAACACAAAACTCGATTTTATTATTCAACATACCATAGTTGCCTTCGAGTGCGATACAACGAGTATAGCGATTTTTCAACTTTTCGACACCACTTTTAAGGTAGATTTCTCTTTCTCGTCAAAATAGGCCTCAGTTTCAGTGATTACTTCATCACTGGACTTAAATTTCTTCCCAGCAATCATTCTCTTGAGATCTGAAAACAGGAAAAAGTCGCTTGGGGCTAAATCTGTAGAATAGGGTGGGTGGGTAAGTAATTCAAAGCCCAATTCATCAATTTGTGCCGTCGTTTTTATCGATTTGTGGCACGGTGCATTATTTTGGTGAAACAGCACTTTTTTCTTTTGCGAATGCGGCCGTTTCTTTGCGCTTTCAGCCTTCAATTGATCCAAAAGTGCACAGTAATAGTCGAGCCACGAGCTCTGGATGGAAGTGAAAACGGCTATCAGAACCTTGGCAGAACAGACGATCGGACATCAAGCTCGGCGCAAGAGAAATGATTGGTTTGATGATGAGTGCCAGAATGCGTTAGATAAAAAAAATCAGGCGTACAAAGAATACGTAAGTAGGAAAACCAGGACGAAGAAAAAATACTATGAAAATCTCAGAAGAGTAGCGAATAAGATAATTAGAATTAAGAAAAGAAAATACTATGACAACCAATTGAGAAGTATAGATGCAAGTTTAGCGAGCAATAACACAAGCCAAGCAAACAAAGTAGTGAAAAGCCTGAAACGTGGTTATCAGCCCAAAACCACGCTCTGTCGTGATGACAGTGGCAATATAATCACTGATGAAATCAAGATTAAGGAAAGATGGGCAACATATTTCAAGCACCTCCTTAATCCTCCGCACAGCTCCAGAACATCGGAGCCTATAGATGTCTGTGGAGAGCTTCTATTGGCCCCACCAACTCTGGATAAAGTTTGTTCCATCCAATCAATTATATTCCCTATCCACAAAAAAGGTGATAAGCTACAGTGCGAAAATTATAGGGGCATATCACTACTTTGTACGGCGTACAAAATATTTTCTAAAATCTTAGAAAATAAAATCGGATCATACGCCAACAGTATTATTGGGGAGTATCAAGGTGGTTTTCGGGCAGGTAGATCAACAACAGACCAATTGTTCACGGTCAAGCAGGTTCTTGAAAAATGCTGGGAGTTCAACATAGACGTACACCAAATTTTCGTTGACTTCAAGCAAGCATACGACAGTATTGATCGTAACGTACTGTACTAAATAATGCTTGGTTTTGGCATCCCAGCCAAATTAGTCCGTCTTACCAAAATGACAATGACGTCGACAACCTCCCAAGTCCGCATCAATAACCAACTCACCGATGCCTTTGACAAAATATCTAAAGCAGGGAGATGGGCTGGCCCATTGCTATTCAATTTGGCTCTGGAGTACGTCATACGAAAGCTACCTGTCGATACCCGAGGTACATTACTATACAAGTCGAGCCAGTGAGTGGCCTATGCGGACGACATCAACATTCTGTCACGGTCACTAACAACTGCCAAAGAACTCTTCCGGAAACTCGATAGCGAAGCAAAACTAGTAGGGCTACAAATCAACGAAAATAAAACACAGCTCATGACGCAGTCGAGAAAAATACCCCAAATACACAAAATATCACACTTGGCGAACACAGTATCGAAAATGTTAGCGAATTTGTGTATTTAGGCGCCAAAATAACGAAAACGGGCAATGAAAGAGACGGAATACGCCCAAGAATGCAGCTCACTAATAAAATATTTTATTCTGTATTGACGATTTTGAAGACCAGCTGCATACACAGGAAAACAAAGCTCCAAGTTTACAAATCTGTGATAAGACCTGTGTTATGCTATGGGTGTGAAACATGGACCCTAACCCAAGCATCCGCAAATATATTGAACGCCTTTGAGCGACTGGTCCTGAGGCGAATAATTGAAGCGAAGCTAGACGGGGACCAATGGTGAATTTGGTACAACCATGAGCTGTATGAAATTTTTGACGAGCCAGAGGTCTCAAGGATTGTAAGACTGCGGAAGCTGCAATGGGTTGGATACATTAATCGTATGGACGAACAACGGATACCCAAGAAGGTATTCGTAGGGAGAACTGAAGGCCGGCGGCCATTGGGGAAACCGAGGAAATGCTGGTCTGACTCGGTTGACGAAGACAGTTCATCGCTGCTCAGATTTCGAAATTGGATGATGCGGTCAACGGACCGAGACAGTTGGAGGCGCTGTTTGCAGGAAGCGAAGGCCCGAAAGGGGCTGTAGTGCTAAGAAGAAGAAGAAGAATAGTCGCTGTTGATGGTGGTTCCTTTTTGGAGATAGTTGATGAATATTATTCCATTCACATCCCAAAATACAGGCACCATCTCCTTACTGGCCGACTGTTGGGTCTATGCTCGCTTTGGATTCGGTTCGTCGACTGCTGTCCACTCAACTGACTGTCTTTTGGACTCTCGTGCGTAAAAGTGAAGCCATATTTTATCCATTGTCACACATCGACGATAGAATTGGATTTTATAGCGGTTTAACAGCGCCAAACACTCCTGTGAAGCATCAATGCGTTGTTGTTTTTGGTCGACTGTGAGCTCACGCTGCACCCACTTTGCACAGAGCTTTTCCATACCCAAGTGTAAATTGGTAAAAACACTATCATCTGATATCTTTACAATGTCAGCTAGCTCGTGCACCTTCAATTTGCGATCGTTCATGAACAATTTGTGGATTTTTTATGCTTTCTGGAATAACAATCTCGTTTGGGCGTCCACTGCGCTCTGCATCATTTGTGCTGGTACAACCACGTCTAAATTCAGCAATCCACGTCGCTACCATTCATCTCGATGGAACGAAGTCCGGATAATGTTTGTCATGCCATTGTTTGGTTTCCACTGCATTTTTTTTTTCATCAAAATCAATGCTTTATCAAAACTCGAAATTCACTTTTTTCCATTTTTTTTCAATAGCAAAACCTCTTTCGCACAAAAAGCTATAATTAACGAATCCGAGTCCGATTGCTGTCAAATTTATACACGTATCGTTTGAAGGTTATTACAAAAAAAATCATATGCAAAAAATCTGGCAACGCTATCTATGTGTAACCCTACGGACTTATTGGAGGGACTGTTATATTGTATATATGTGTGTGTGTGTGTCTGTATGAGTGTGTGTGTGTGTGCCTGTGTGTATGAGCGTGTGTATACGTGGGTCATTCAACAAGTACTTAGCCTGACCCCCGATGGCACTGCTATTACAAAAGAGTTTTAACATCGTGCAGTACATTTAACAAAACTATGAAGGGAATTGACTGAAACTTTGACAGTAGGCTATTAAAAGAATGTACTGCACGATGGTAAAACTCTTTCGTAATAGCAGCGCCATCGGGAGTCAGGCTAAGTACTTGTTGAATGACCCACATATATACACGAAGGAATATAATGTGATTTATACCTGGACATCACAATTTGGCTTCGATTTTCGCCAAATTTCCAGAAATGGTGTGCTGCGTATATATTTCGTCTAGTTTTGTCAATCATTCAAATTGCCAAGTGAACACAAAATGGCGACACTTTACATGAAAATCCGTGATTTCTGTTCTGACCAAAGTATAGCTCGTATTTGTACCAAAATTGGTACAAAGGTTCTTTCAAGTGTGCGATAAGGCTCATAAAAAAAATCCTGTAGCAACCACGGAAGTCACCGTAGTTGCAGACATTTAGTATTAGCAGAGGGGTTGCGTAGCCCGGGGTGGCATACTGAGGCCGGCTAGCGCTCAGTCATGTTGTGGGTCTTCCGGGACACCCTCTGCTCGTGCTGAGCCACCTTACATGAAATAACTAGCACAAAGGGAAAAGGATGGGAAAGGAGGAGGTCATTTCAAGAAATGAAAATATGGTTTCTAATGTGACATGGCCATTTTATTTACCAAAAATCCAAAAATTATATAAAAAAACAATTCACAAATTTTACAAAAAGAAAAAAACTAATTACAATCAAATCTGCCCCTTCAAAATCGGATTTAAGCAAATAAAGATTAAACCAAGGTTAACTGAATATACAAAACTATGTAAAATCAAGTAATTTGAAACAATGCAAAAAGTAAAGAAAATAAATCTATGCTCACTTACTTTCCTGCAAAACTCCGAGCGCTCGGGGAAAGGCCAAGAAAGAAGCGGGGGGCTCTGAAAACTAAAGGTGAAGTCTCTGGAATGTACAAAAAAAAAATTCAAGAGGGTGGTAAAACGGCCACCTTTTGTAATTTCCACACTGGCTTATTTGAACTGTATAACTTCTCACTCTTATCCTCCGGCACTATATTTTTGTTTCTCTTCACTTTAGAATAGAATTTGTTTAAATTCACAGTATTTTCTTTCTTTCTTTTTTTTCACTTCTTCTTCTAAATTCTTTTGGTTATCTATAAATTTCATTTAGTTCACAACACCCTTTGAATTAGTTTGTGTCTTCGTTAAAAGTATATTCTGTCACTTAAACTTTCGTACTTTCTGTACTAACATCCAAATTAAAACTATTCTCCCCCAAAATTCACCCAACACCCACACTGGAAATCCCAACCCCAAATTAAAATCCCCAAAACGCAAGTCAAGATACATTTTCGCTTAACAAAAACTCTTCTTCACCCCGTCAAAGAACTTCTTCCACTTTCTAACTCGCAACGGACTCCGAAAAATTCACCCCCAAAGCGCTCACACTTCTTGCCGACGCGACGTCAAATACTGACTGCCCCAATCCTAGCCACTGAATTCCACCTTTCACCTTCATCCAATTCGATCCCGCAATCCTTTCTCATCTTCAATTACCGCTGCCGCATCTAGGTAACGTAATCGAAGCTCATTACACTTCGATTCCGCTACCCACACATCTTTTGTTCTATATCGACAAACTCAATAGTATCCATTGTTTTACATATGGCAATTTGCACAATCCAAGAAGCGGTTGATTGAATGCAAAGTGTCACATACACATTACGGAAGCTATGGGTTTTACCGATACCCCAAAAAGAGAGCTTCCCTGCGCCCGGGGGAACTTGAACCCAGGGTTCCAGCAGACCCTCGATCGAAATCTCACGACGCAGCTAATGGTGCCATGGATTGTCGATCCCCAATTCATCTCATAAGCAACTTCAACGATGCATTTGGGCATGAGATTGAATTTTGTTAGTAGGGGAACGTGAATTAATTTTTGCTAGTATAAAAAATAAAATTTGTTAGTGGGAATAGAATTAGTTAGTTTGAAGGAAAGGAATTCGGTTTTGTTAGGGAAAAGGTATTGAATGAAGTTTGGTTAGTGGGAATTAATCAATGGAATGTTGCTAGTGGGAAAATTGAAATTTTTTGTATGTATTATTTTTTGTAGTTGGAAATAAGGGGAATGGGTAAGATTGTGATGATGGGGAAGTAAAAATTAAAGGGAAAATGGAAAAATGTTGATAAAATAAATAAATTTACAGAGGAAAAGGTGGGAGTGCCCAAACGAAGGTGGAAATGTTACGGCGGTGATTGGAAGTTGCGAATGGGAGAAAGTCGGTAGGCCGGAATTCGCAACAATCCTAATTCGAATCATCTGAAACAAAATGGCGGCCGCTTAAAGGTAGAACAAGTGCAAAATGTTGTAGCCAATGTTGATGAAACTTGGCAATAGAGTAGAGACCTCAAGGCCCGCTGCACACTTTAGCTGGCTGGATGTGAAATATCAAGCTGTGCGCTTCCCGCTGCTCACTTTGACTGGCTGGATGGATGCGAAAATTGACATGACATTTCTATTTTGAATGTAACTTTGAAAGAGTGAGTGTGAGTATGAGTACGTTAACTCAATCAGCTGTTCTAAGCTGCGTTAGTTGGTACAGCTCGGCCACTGGATGTACGAGCTGAGCCATTCCGTACATCCCAATTAATTCAGCATACAGCCTTGCTCAAGTGAGTGGCACATGTCTATGTTGTTTTATGCAATATCAACCAGCCAGCCAGCCCAGTCAGCTAAAGTGGGCAACGGGCCTAAACATCTTATGAACAATTAAAAAAAACTTCCGGGTCAGTTCAGAATATCAAAGTGGCAACTGGGCAAAGTGTGAATTTCAAGAGCTTCTTAAAGCTACAATTTGTATTGGATTTTTATGAAACCTAAATCACAATAGACGTTGATAAGGTCTTAGACTAAAATTTATCAGAACAAAGGTTCGATTCCTATGGATTATGCAGAATTTAACAGTAGTGCGTTTTGAATTGCAGTCAAGGAATTAAATTTTAATAAACATTGGTACAATGTTTTCAAACACTAAATTTTAACAGATTTGAAATGAAAAAATTGGCAAAAAAGGAGACATAAAAAAGCTTTTGAATTTGCTTTATTTGTATTGGCAGTTTTCCGGCTGTGCTTGGGATCAAATTAATTATGAGTGCTATAATTTAACTCTAACGCATTAATTGTGTACCCCGAAATTGAAAACAGTTCTAGTTAATTGATTAAGTTTTGCTTTATTGAATGCAAATCACTAAATATCTGAGACACCATATGCAAGGAACGCTTAACAACTCTAGAAATCTAACTCGAAAATTAAATGCGATCTAAAGATACCCTTCTAACATTCCATAACAAATAAAATTAAAACGATAATGGCGATGATGATAGTAGTCTTCTTCTTATTTTCGGCACCTGCGACTGTCTCCGTCCATCGACCGTGTCTACAAATTTCAAAATTCGAGCAGCGATAAAATGTCTTCGCCAACCGAGTCAGACCAGCCTTTTCTCGGTTTCTGCACTGGTATCCGTCCTTCAGTTCTAACAAGGAATCCTTTTTTGAGTATCCGTTGTTCCATCAGTTCACAAGCGCATTGCAGCTACTGCAACTTCACAATCGTTGACACCATTCCCTCCAATTATTTGCTTCAGGACTCGTCTCTCGTAGGCATTCAATATGTTTGTGGCTGCTTGGGTTACGGTCCATGTTTCACACCCATAGCGTAGCATAGGCCTTACCACAGATTTGTACTCGTATTATTGGAGCTTTGTTTTCTTGTAAAAGCAGCTGGTCTTTAAGATCATCAAAACTGAATAAAATAATTTTCAAGCTGTATTCTTTAGCGTATTTTGCCTGTTTCATTACCGCTTCTCGTTATTTTGGCACCTGAATACACAATTTGCCATATTTTCGATGATGTACTCACCAAATCTGATATTTGGATATTTAAGGTATTTTTCGTCGACTGCATCATGAGCTTTGCTTTATTTTCATTGATTGGAAGCACTAGTAGCTTTGTTTCGCTGTTGAGTTTCAGAAAAAGTTGGTGGCTGTTAAAGACCACAAAAAGTTATGATGTCATCCACATCAGCTGCTACTTGGCGCGTCTTGTATAGTAAAGTACCTTTTGCATCGACAGGTAACTTTCTTATCACATATTCCACAGCCGAATTGAATAGCAATGGGACCAGCCCATCTTCTTGTTTTAGTCTAATGTTTATGCCGAAGGTATCGGTTTGTTGGTTATTGATACGGGCTTGGGAGGTTGTCAAGGTCATTGTCATTTTGGTAAGGCAGATTAATATAGCTAGAGGTCCAAAGCAAAGTATTATTTGGTACAGTATGTTATGACAAATACTGTCCTATGTTTACTTAAAGTCAACAAATGTTTGGGGTACATCTCTGTTGAACTCCAAGCATTTTTCAAGCACCTGCTTGACAGTGAACAATTGGTCTATTTTCGATCTACCTGATCTAAAACCACCTTCTTCTTCAAAGCACGACATCCCCTCTTGGGCCTTTGCTTCCTGCAAATAGCCCCTCGAACTCTTTCGACCCATCGACCGCGTACACAAATTTTGAAATCCAAGCAGCAATGAACTGTCTTCATCGACTGAGTCAGACCAGCGTTTTCTCAGACTCCCCCTGGTCTCCGTCCTTCAGTTCTCTCAACGAATAATTTGTTGGGTATTTTGGGTATCCATAAAATTTATGTGGCTATCCCATTTCAGCTTCACAGTCTCACTATTGTTGAGACCTCTGGCTTGTCAAAAATTTCATACAGCTCATGAGTATCGAATTTGCCATTGGTCTCAGTCTAGCTTTGCTCCAAATATTTGCCTCAGGACCCGTCGCTCAAATGCGGTTAGGGTTCATGTTTTGCACTCATAGCATGATACAAGTCTTATCACAGATTTGTATACTTGGAGCTTTGTTTTCTGTGTATGCAGCTGGTGTTCAAAATCATCAAAATTTTATAAAAAATTTTACTTGCGTGATGAATTATTCGGATCATATCATCTCTCTCATTAATGGTTCTCATTATTTTGGCACCTAATTACAGAAATCCGCCCACATTTTCGATACTGTATTTGCAAAGTGTGACATCTTATGTATTTGAAGTATTTTTTCTAGGCTGTGTCATGAGCTTCGCTGTTGAGCTTCAGGAAGATAAACTTACCAAAACGTTGATGTTGTTCGCATAGGCTACTTGTGAAGTAATGTACCGCGTGTATCGACAAGTAGCTTTCTTATGACGTACTCCAGAGCCAAATTAAATGGCAATGGGGCCAGTCCACCTTTCCGCTTTAGTCCGATATTTGTGTCAAAGGCATCGGTGAGTGGGTTATTGATACGGACTCGGAAGGTCATCGAAAAGATTTCGACCAGCTGCATTGACAGAGATAACGAAGAGATTATCCCCACCTGACAGAGCAATTTTGATAACGGTTACGTCAAGAGATTCAAAGTTTTTGAATTCGACTTTTTCAATATTTTGGAAACAATAGGGTCTTCTAACTAAAATCCCGGTGCGACTTTCCCCATCACTGTTTACCCTATCGTTTCTTCCAAAAACCGTGAATGTCAGGGAGTGCCATGAATTGAAGTGGGTTTTAGTGAGAAGGATGATTTCGGGGTTTTGCCTGACAAGGGATTCCCAGAGACAGTCACGTCGATGTAAACTCACAATGGAGTTAACGTTGATTGAGATGAGATGAAGTCTATCCATGGGAATGTGAGGTTGTTTTGAGCCATTTGAAAGTTTTAAACGCTGAAAAAAAAGTTAATTTTTGAATCTTGTTTGTGGATCCTCTCTGATAAAGAATTAAGTTGCTGGTAAATTTTAAGAAGCAGCTCATTATTGCCATTCACATTATTAACACTATTTACATTGTTGTCTACTGATCCCTTAGCAGCAAGTGCAAATGACACCCAGGAATTGGCGAAGTTGGAAGGTATCACGCTGCGATGTACTTGTGTTTGTTTCGGAATAAATTTTACTCTTGCATAGTTATGCAAGAGTAAAATTTATACCATCTTAGACTGCAGGTAATGCTTGAAAACTTTTACTTTGCGTGTTAATATATTCATATTAAAACTGTTGGTCAACATAAACATCTGTTTGAGAGCTCTCCCAAATATATTCCGGATTAATTCACCGCTAACTACCAAAACCATCTTTACGTGCTATCAGTTTCGACAAATTGTACTAATATTTTATATTGAAACCATGTCTGATATTACTATCTACCAGAGATGGATTTCCACATTTCTTAAAGAATTTGCATTAATTTGTTGTATTTTTAAATGACTTTTTAATACTTGTTTCCATACATGTTGGACTCATATGGATATACTGCTTTTGGTGTTGGAAATCACATTTTGGATTCGAAATAATACTGCGGGGTTGTTGAAAACTTCTTCTCGATGATATAACATACGTTGCAATCACTTGAATTCATCAAATATTTTTGATATTTAAGATTTTGTGCAGGATTTTCCATTAGCTACTCATTTTAAAACTAGCAAAACAAACCATTTGAAACTACTAGCATGAGCATCACCATGCAGTCTTCAATACTACCTACCCTTACTTTCAGCTCCATTAATTTCAGCGAATCCTGCAACAAAGTACTTCCATATTTTATGTTGAATCTCTCCCCAAATGAGGACTGCTTATCGTTTGTCAGTGTCTATACATACTTGAGCTTTCAATGAAGAGTATACCAATTACAAATTGTCGTAATAGATACCTTGGACAATTTGGCTAATGTTACTAGCAAGAGAGAGTCTTCCAATGAACATGAAATTTTGGTACGCTCTGCTGAGTATGGTTTTCAAACACAGCGGTGATTGCTCAGATGCTAGTACAGATAAATACAAGGGTTTTTCGCCCTTTTGCTATATATATATATATATATATATATATATATATATATATATATATATATATATATATATGAAGTTTCGGTATTGAAAACTTGTAAAATGCCATTTCCGAGTGTAGCGAATTGGAATCGAAATTTTTCTAAATCAAAGGTTCATCAGCAAATTCACCGGGAGCAATTTCGAAGGACTCTACATATCGAATTCAAAATATTAAGACCAACCAATGGTCAACTCATCATTTTTTATTCGTGTTTTATTCATCCTTAATTTACTTTAAAACTTTTTATCAAACATCTTGTTGATCAACCCTTGTTCGGCAAACTTCTCTAGAACAACGTGCTTAGTACAACGGAATCATATGCTCCTTATGGCAAAAACCGTTATCCGTTATGAAAAAACAACTCGCTAATATTTTCCCTTAATATTTATTTCGTAGCTTTTTCGAAGGTACTTTTTAATACAGAATAAGTTTCATTTGCCAAAATTTAACTAAATATGGTAAGAAATTAGAAAAACGAAAATAAAATTTAAAAAAAAAATTTTTTAATGTAACGATTATGTTCATAATTTTTTATTTTAATGTATTAGAAGTTTTAAATCTGGCAAGTTCTACTAATATGGTAGAGTAAGATGATAATAGAGGTTTTCTTTTGAAAATCGAAGGCAGGACCTTTCAAAAGAGAAAAGGAAAAATATCAAAAACTTGAACTATGGGAAAACTAATCAACTCATGGAGACACATTAGTTAATATACTTTAAAAGGGATTGAAAGAGGGAGAGAAATATGACACGTGGAAGGTGCGGTAAAGTATTTTTTCTTGGTGTTGATTTTCGAAATTACGAGAGCGCTTTGAACAGAAAATGTGTGAAAATTGATGAAATTATATAAAATCTTTCTTTTTTCCACTCTAAAACCAAAGGGATGACTCAACACGAAAAACCTAATGGCCACTAACCTCGTGATAGCGCCTCAAAGTCATTTGGATTCACCAAGTAATGTGACTTTTATTCATCATTTGGAAGTCCGATCCCTTTAGACACGCTAACAATAGACTTCTATTTGATTTTTTTCAATAATAACCAATATTCATTAGAAAATAATATAAGCTCACTTTTCCTTCTTCCCGTTTTTCATATTTTTTTTGGGATTCCGACAGCTGATTGTTTAAATACTACGCTCTCGTTTCAAATATTCGATTTAATTATTCTTAGTGTTTACAGATATATTTAAGCTGTCGTTATGTTTTGTTTCTCTTCTTTTAATTCTCTCGTTTAAATTCCACACTCTACAATTCGTTCACTGATACCACCATCAAAATTTAGTTCTTTATAAATAAAAACGCACTTTTATACGTTTCGGCTGCACAACACATTGCCACCAACTATCACTATCTCTTAATTCCTCAATTCAATTTTCTTGACAAATCGTTTCCACTGAAACTGCCTTTCAATCCTGCAACCCTTTTCCCGATCATCCTTTACCGTACAGAGGTAACGTAATTGAAGTTCAATACACTTCAATCCTGTTGCCTCCGTTCATCTTTCGACTTTCACCAAATGCATCTATGGCAATTTGCATATAACCATGATAACACTTAGCTATATGCAAATCGTCACACATACACAGAAACAATTACATTTGAAGAACTAAAAAGATTTCCTTGCACTCGAGGGAAGTTGAACGCACAGCCCCAGTAAACCCAGTCCAATACGCTAGCATCTATACCAACTTCCGATATCCACCCATCTATTTAATACTCAACTTCAACTGAGCAATGCATTTGAAAGCTTGCATCAACAGTATTATAATAGGCAATTGAATATAATTTTGTTAGACGGAAAGAAGGAATGAGATTTTGTCAGTAGAAAGAAAAGAATGAAATTTTGTTAGTGGGAAATAAAAAATGAAATTTTGCTAGTGGGAAAGATGAGATTATTATTTATTTTTTTTTTGTATTTAAATATAACCTAGAAAATATAATGTTACTCGAGACGGGGAATAAAAGAAAAAGTAATGATGGCATATTTTTGTTAAAAAAAAGAAAGAAAAAACAGTATGTGGAAGATGGTGGAAGATTATATCTATGAATTTGAAATGGGTGAATGGGAGAATGCCAGCATGGCCGGAATTCACATTAATCTTTCCGGAACAAAATACTTCCAATACTCACTGTGGTCGCACCACATTTAATAAAAGAGTGCCTTGTAAAATTGGGGTTGGCCAACACTGGAGCAAAAATTAGCTACTGCTTCACTTTAGTGAAGGTAGTGTTAGCGGGGTGGTAAAATAATTAAAGTTGGGAATAAAACATCTGCACCATCCTGGCCGTTTGGAGTTCAGAATAGGAAATTATGCCTTCTCCGGGTCAGTGCCCACGATATCATCACTTACTACGAAGCCAAGATATTTGATGTCATTCTTGATAAACTTCCTTTTTGTAATATTCATGGTTAAATTGGCACCCTTGAGCAGTTTTGCAACAGTACTCAGGAGCTCCAAGTGCTCACCAAATGTTGAACTCGTAATTAACAGGTCATCCAGGTAAGCAAATGCTTTGTCCTCCGGCTCATATGGTTTGAATGAAATTACATGAAATTATATGGGGACCTGCCAGGAGCAGTAGAAGCCGTTTTCTCTTCACTTGCTGCATCCAACGGAATTCGGCGAAAAGTATCCTTCTGGTCCAAGCTGGTAATGAATTTAGAGCTCTGGAACCGTGCCAACAGACCTGCAATCAGCAGCTTCGGATAAGCATCCTTAACGGTCACTCTGTTGAGGGGTCTAGCATTGAAACACGTACGTGCCGGATTTTCTAACAAGGGTCACAGGAGAGCTACTTTGACTTTCTCTATCACCTAGACTGGTCCTACCCAAGCCTTTCTGGTTGTATGTTGGAGATAGTTGCTTGGGGAAGTTAAATCTTTCGGAGATGACAGATAGAATTCAAGGCTCTGGTGATATTGACACTCCACTCCACTATGAAGCAAGCCCATCAATTTACGACCCTTGATGAAGATCTCTGCATAGGTCCTATTGTCCCCACGAGTTGCAACAATTGTCTCCACACAGGCACTTTTCAAGAGACACCTGGTGAAGGAATACCTCCAGGATCTCCAGAAGAGGCGTGCTCTGAAACAGGTGGGTGGTTCTCGATCATTACGCGTCATTCCATTATTTTTGAAGAAGCCCGGACTAATGCTAGAACTGATAACGGAAGTAAGCGCAAGAACGTCCAGGTGGCGTCTCAACTTGGGGTCTGTATTAGTGGCACTGCTCATGTGAGTTAATGGGGCAGCACGCATCGGAGGTTGTAGGTGATTCAACTGATTTGACACCCCATCTGATGTTTGCTGACACTCGGCACTGAGGAAAGTTTAGACGAAGAATATCTTTAGCCTCGGATCTAAAACAGAACAAGCACTGGACTACTTGAGGGAAATATCGGTAAGTACGTCTGAGATCTGGGCAATTCCAGCAAACGCTGAATTCATATCCTGATGGCGAAGGGGCTAAAGAGTGACATCGGGTGGCAACCAGTTGCGGTTTCGCGTTTGTCTTGCCAACCCAACTAATCTTTGGGGTCAATTCAGGCCCTAAGGTGATTAATCCGACTGCTTTGAGATCGAGACTGAGTCGTACAAGTTGGTATTATAAAAAGCGGCGATGCTTGGGTAATGCCAGTTGGATGTGAAATGGCTGATATACTGTTGGTATTGGCAGCCCATGAAGTCTTTGTGGAAAATAACGAGCCCCCTGTGGATAGTTAGGGGTATTGTCCTCTTGTTGTGAGCTTAGGATGTTTGGTATACTACCGAGCTTGTGACACATCAGGTGAAAAAGTGATGTTTGTGATTAGCCCGGCCTCTGTCATGTTTCCAGAAGCCCTACTTAGCTTAAAAGCGTATGACATCGTGGTCCATCTATTCTTCTCTCAGGAGACCGCATGAATATTATGTGACCCGTGCATTGGATTTCATGGTTCTGACAGTCCATCAGGGTACCAGACAGCTTTTATGGCTTGATATCACCAAGAGAGCTTCCTCACTGATGAAAAATCAATGCCCGCACAATGATCTTGCAGACGTCATTATGCGTTGAAGGTCACTATCAGTGAGACAATTTTCAATCGCACCACCTAATATCGTCATACCTTGCTCTCCAGGTTTCTATTTGCAGGCGTCTATTTCACAACGGATATATATGTCTATATAGTGGCCAGCAAACTACTCTTTAAATGCATCCACTAGAGATGATCATAACATTATAGAGCAGATTTGGTAAAGATATCCCGTAATGATGTGTAAGGGTCTCCACTCAGAATAGGAACCGCTCTGCATCCAGCCTTCGCGAGATACCATCAAAACTCACCGTTCACTTGTTCACCGGCAAGTACCTCGAGGGCTGTCTCTGAGACTCAGCAGTTTGTCTATGTATACTGGATAGCCAGGGGATTTACATACTATGCATTGGCAGTCCAAGGACTATGTCACTAATTGGGCGCAAGACCAATGGAGAAGAAGGTGCACGGATATCCCAGAAATCAGTAGGTTTTCCTGCTTGACGTGGTGGTGACACAGTCAGGCGGTTGAGTCCTCGCGTAAGACGCTCCAACACAGAACTATTTGAGCATCTTGCCGTGTTTGGCATTATGAAGGATGATCGTCAGGATACTGGTGGAATAATTAAAATCCAATCGTTTAAAAGCTAAAGAAATATTCCCCTTTTTGGTATATTCCGTAAGTATGGCGTATAGCAAAACTCGTACAATTCCGTCAAAAAAAATAAATTATTAGGTGCGCAATTATTGAAAATTAAATATAATAATTAATAATAATGATGATTAATAAGAACCTTAATATCTTATTTTTTAAAAATAATCCTCTTCATGTGACAATAGTGTACAAAAGTAGGCATTTTGCACCAATTTCTTTTTGCATATATGGCGATTTTCATATAACCATGATAACGTTTAGTTATATGCTAAAAGTCATACACAGGGAAACAATTGCTTTTGACGAAATTAAAAGAGTTATCCTGCGCCCGGGGGAACTTGAACCCAGGGTCTCAGTAGACCCGCAGATTGAGAGTCCACCACACTAGCACCTAGCCCATTTTCCGATAATCTCCCACTCATCAAATAGACAGTAAATTTCACATGCCTACGTGGATTTCGTTGCAATGGGCACAATATAATGGTTTGTTGATTTTGAGGAGGAATAAAATTTTGTTAGTATAAAGTGAAGAATGAGATTTTATCAGGGAAAGTTATAGAATGAAATTTTGTTAGTAATTTAGTAAGTAAGGAATTAATTTTTTTTTTGTTGTACATGTAAATAAGACAGGAAAGGTAAAATGAATAGAACGGGGAATAAAAAAGAAAGATAAACAGTTGAATATTTTTATCTAAAAAATAAATTAAAAAAAAAGTTATGTGTGCCCAACGGAAGGTGGAGATGATAAGCAGGCAACTTGAATTTGTGAATGGGAGAATGTCGGTACGGCCGGAATTCGCATCAAGTGCCAATGGATATCAAATGACATTCAGAATACAGATTCGTGGGGTAACTGTTCGATTATGATAATTGCTTATTAATTAGCTTTATTAACAATATCCACAAAAAATTAGGAAAGAGATTAAAAAAACAAAATCATCTACAAATAATAAAGCTTGATGGTCCTGAGGACGATCTTATTTTACACGTATCTTCATATGAGAACAATACATAATAAAATAAATTTGATTGTAAATTATTATGATTGTTTATTTTATTCTTGATTGGAAAAGCGAGATATATTGCATATTGTAATAACCGTAATAATTGCTCCCTAGACAAAATCCAAAACCCACTGATAGTTATTTTCATCTACACACATATTACTTTTCAAACATAAAAAACATCGATTTTTAGCATTCACTTAAAATTTCAATCTTCAATTAAATAAGCGTATCAAATTTCATTGTTTATTCAAAATCTCCCGAAACAAGAAAATACAGAATGAAGCAAAACAAGAACCCAGAAAAGTGTGTCAAAAAGCCGCAAGTAAGCGAACAAGTGTGCAAAGCCAAATAACCACTACACCCACACTACGAGCAGGAAATCCCTCTCAATCGCATTCTCATGAAATTCTCTTAACTAAAAATTTCCCCATTAAAGTATTGTACGAAATCTAGCATAAATCCCACATTGGAATGGGAATTTAATACACGAGAGAACGAAGCACAGTTAAATTTGTTCGAGCGAAACAAATGGCTAAACTACAAAATGGGCACCCCCCAGAAACGGTCGTGCTAAAGGTAGCAGCTGTGTCGTGCAATTGTGCATTTGCTTTCGAAAAATAAAACGAGCTGTATTGCAACATAAGTGCAAAGAAATCCGAGTTGGGTCGACGAAGAATAGATCATAGCAGCGAGCGCGAGCGGATTTCCCCTATCTATCTCTAAGCGGAACAAAGCCGGCGTTTTTTTCATTTGAGTATTCATTTCGCTGAGATTCACTCCTAAAACCGCTCTCATGTGCAAGTGTATCCCGCTTTCGCATACGTCACGCTGCAATCGCTTATCTCGCCTTTTATTTTCTTTTAGGTTGCCGTGAATAGATTGGGAATAGAACGTGTGTCAAGGCACATTGACAGTACGATAAGAAAATACTTTTCCATTGGTTAAGAATATATGGTCAGAATGCATTTTGATCAAGCAATTATTAGAACTTTTGCAAATGTGCAATGGATGATTAATTCATAGCATAGTTTAATTTCCTTCCGATTTACTCCTTTCTACTTCTGTGCTTCTTGTAACTAGACCCTAGAAATTCTATAACGCTATGATTTTCCTTTAGACCTGCTAGCGAGAGAGCGTATTCAACGAGGAAGAGCTTATGCAAATTGTTTAAAACTGTTCGAAAATCATCAATGTAAACTTCTTAAAATTGTGGATGGAAATTAACGCAGTGCTTGAAATACACCTATTTCTTCTTTTCTAATAGATTTGACAGGTATCATCACAACATACTATAAAACAAAGTTCCCCCGCCATGTCTATCTGCCTGTGGGTCTGGGCGCAAAAAAAAAACCCAAAAACAACCCAGCGAATTGTCAAATGGTTTCACCAGTGGACGGAATGATGCAAGAGGAAGATTTATGTGTATAATTCATTAATTTTAATTGTTGAATGATTATGGCTACCCCTTTATGCCGGGAAGTGTTCCATTATCTCTGGATAATGGAGCACATTCAAACGCGAGCTTCACCACGTTCAATCGTAACGAAAAAACCCCATCCCGTAGGCAAGCGTTGAATGTGCTGAGCAGCAAGTCAGGACAAAGGTGAAAGACAACTTACATCACCTCAATTTGAAACACTTCAGCTGAACACCATCCAGCCCTGAACCCTTCCTTGCTTTCAATGATAGAACTACCTCTTCCAGTTCCGGCTGTGTGAAGAATAGGCACTCGATTACTGCTTTACCGCGGGCAACGTCAACAGGGACCGGAATCACGGGGAAGAGTGCTCACGCTATCTCGTACATCTTTCTGCTTCATGTATGTAAGGCGTCGATAGGACACCAAGCTTCCGTATAACGAACCTGTAGACATGGCCGCACGAATCCTTGCTCAGATTATCCACTAGATCTTGCCTCCAGCGAGCCTTGCTATTGACAGTCAATTTGAGAAAGCATTTCCTGGCCAAGTTATATGCTGCTACTTGGTTGCACGCCTCATCACGATTCCTTGTCCGTCAAAGGTATCGACGTGCGTACTACCTAAAATCGTATCAGGCCATCACAGCCTAGATACCCACGAGTGATGGCAAGAATTGTGATGTGAGAGAATTGTTTTAATTTTGTCCACTTATGCAAATTTAATACAGTTTTGATAAATTCGATGAAGTTCTACTTAAATTCATTGGTAATTGCTTTGCTTCATAAAAAATACATATCACTATCAGGACTAAAAGTAGAATAAGAAAAAATATACAAGAAGGAATGGCTGAGTTAGGGTTGGCTTTACAAGTGCAAAAATTCAAATTATATCTAACTCAAGGTAATGAGCATTCAAATTATTCTCTTAGAAAACGAGTTTAATGAACACACTCCCAGTTTAGATCTCAACAATTGAAAATTATCTTTTGGCAATGCTTTAACGAGAATGTCTGCAAGCTGATAATCACAGCTAATACACTGATTTTTGGAGATATTTTTCATTAGTAAAGTGCTCGAAATAAAATCTGTATGCTTACAATGTTCATGAAAGTTTATATATTCAATCACAATAATAGCACTTTGATCGTCTAAATTAAGACACATTGAGCTTTTTTTGTATTCATCACTGTCACATAGAAATTGTTCGTTCCACATTGTTTCCTTAGTGGCAGTACAGGCTGCCATGATTTCTGCCTCTGTAGTAGATAGGGCCACTGGCTGTTGTCTTTGGCTTCACCTAGTTATAGCCACTCCGTTCTTAATGAACACATATACAGGGGCTGACCAACTTGTGTACACATCATTTGCATAGTCACTGTATTGGGTGACTTCTGAGGATTGTGGACTTTGGCAGTATCGTAACCCGTAGTTTTTAGCACCGTTCAAGTAACTGCATTCCAATGATTTTGATTGAAATAACTGAGACTGACAGCGTACTTTATATTGAGGCAACTCATTGTAGCTAGGTGCACAACAGAGCTAACTATTTTATTACATGGTATACATTTATCAGCCTCTCAATTCTTTATATCAGACCTGATGTATTAATGTTTTGTAAATTGTTCTATTTGCAATCCATCAAAATTTACTGGTATAGATAATATTTTAATTTCAAAGATTATTTTCGATTCGTAATTTACTTTGTTTAGTGCCGCTTCATCTCTTGAGAATGAAAATCCATCATTAACATGTAAACATATGTAGCATTTTCTTTTGTTGACTAGACCAACATACACGCATTGACCAGCCTTACTGTTGTGTAATAACCTCCGATTCTACGGAGTGATACCCGGAAAAGATCTGTTATCCTTACACTAGTTACGATCAAAATGACGAAACATCATTCAACACACTCATGGGGTGACGGACGTCTTCCGAGTGATCGTTCAGGTTCAGGTTGACGGACTGTTATCGATGTCGATGTCAGCTGGGCCTGACTCTTTGATGGTGCCGTATGTTTCGATCAGTGTCGCTCTTCACAGTCACCGTTTTTTGGAATTTCATATCTCCGGGCGCTAAGTAAACACGAAACAACAACAAAAAGGATACTTAGCACTCAAACCAGTGAATTTTTGTGATTGTCAAGAAATTGCTGAGTGAAAGTGAAAAAGTGCGGCCAGCTTCAGTTTACGGTAAAATTCGCTCATTTTCCATGCACCGGTTATCAATGTTTTGTTCGAATGAATTTCATGCAAATCAATTCATGAATAGCCATTTCCGATATTTTCTCCTTTTCGGCGCTGAAAAAGTAGTACACAGAGTTGAGAGGAAAAGTAGGAGGTTATGTATCATATTTATGTTAAGTTGAGGGTGGCAATTGAACCCAGTGTGGGCATTTAGACTCTGGTGAGTGGTTTATTTTTAACTGACCTCTAGCCGGAACGAGTTATGCTAGATGCGGTTGCGAAATAAAAAGTTTTCGTGTCATCTTCGGTGGTGCTTTCACTGCGAGCAGAAGAAATCTATTCATCAAGTGCAGACGTTTCTTGCGGGTGTGTACAGAAGAGAATTGTGTGCCACTCAAATATCTCGCAGAACTTCGTGAATAAAATAGGTTTGCACATAAAGGAATACGCATTGACTGAAGATTCGATTTCACTAACAAGCAATTCAGGCCATTGCAAATCATTAAAAACTATATGATGGTGAAGATTTTCAACTATGATATACGAACAACCTTGCATCGCCTTTTTATTTTATCTTCAAGTCAATTTCACGATTATTATCAAAACTAAGGAAAGTTATGATTTCAAACATTTCAAAATACTCATCTGCGATGAGGAATTCATGGCTTTATAGTTATCATTTTGTATATATATGCACCGTATCTGAAGCGACATAAAATTTTATATAAATTGACACCAAATAGTCTAAAAAATATTTTACGTTTATATAATATCTTGCCAGAAACTCTACCGTAGACGGTCTCAAGCGCGTTTGAGAAAGGAGGAGGGAACCCCTTGTTTCTCCAACTCACAGATTCAATGTTTCCTCATCCTAATCCTCTGATTAAATGGTAGTAAATGTTCTCAGGATCGCACATTGGGCTTACTGGTTCCCCAATAATATGCCATTAAATGCCAAGAGCTGTAAATATATCTACAGATTTGCTAAATACTATTTGCACTTTCTTTGTGGGGGGTGCAAGAGGGTGAAAGTGAATCTTTCCGCACCTGCTGATGGAATCGAAGTAATAACCACGCAAACTCCCCGTCCCTGGAAAGCCCTACAATGTTTCGAAACCTGCAGGAGGGCGTCGGAATAGATTGAACCCACGGCAATAACCTCGCAAACGGGAAAAGCACTATGGCATTGGATTTTAGAATTTCAGATCACTCAATTACCCTAGTGCTGTTAAGAACTGTATTAACCGAGCAGTCACACAAGCAAACTGCTCGAAACCCTTCTTATCCCCTACTCAAAATTTTAAGTGACTGATTTGAATTAAAAAAAAGTTATTAATTATTTCTATTCATAATCGTAATTGGTAAAATAATTTTTCCTCCTTATTATTATTATTATTAAATGTAATTTGTATCAATTTTCCTTTGTATTAAGTTCAAATGTTTCCCTTTAATTATATTCATACGAGATTTAACTTTTATTCCTATTTCCGATTCCCTCCATTTTTCTTTACTTCGGTCAAATTTAGTTTCTTTTAGAACAATTCAAATCTGCCACGTAAAATCTACAGTGTAGGAACGTCGATCTGGTACACTAGATTGGCGAATGGAATGAAATTTATCGGATGGATTGACGTGGAAGTAAATTTGACGGATCCGGAGGAAGTGAATCGGAGTGACCGCAAAAAGATAATCGAATAAATCAGTGGTAGTATGGACGTGGTCGCTTCCTTTAAGTGGGGAAGAGGAAAAAGTGCGCATTCAATCTCAACAAGTGAAAATGTCAATTCCAATTTTTTTACAAAGAAGAAGAAAATTTCACCAATTGAACTCGATCAACGCCAGAAACTAAAGAAAACCATGAGGTGAGTTATGGCGAGGAAAAGCCTCCATCTTAGCTGAGAGAAAATAACTGTTGTGTCCTTCTTTGTTTGCAGTGGGAGTGGTGCTAGAAGGGGACAAGGTGGCGATTATTGTCCAGTGATCCATTGCCGTGACTTGGAACTGCCGCATAAATCAGCTGATACATCGTAAGCTGCATAGGTTACCAATGCAACAGCTCTCTGCTACTGGCGAACTCTCGTCCACAGATTGTGAATGTGAAATACACCATCAGCGCAAATCTTAAATCAAAGACTTGGACAGCAGTGGCGATTATTGCCAGGTATTTAGGGGCCGAGGTACATATAATTTTTTATTTTTCTGTTTAAAAAATAACAAAAAATTTTAACTCGGGTGATGTATTAAGCTTTCCATAAATGAAATTCATGCAATAGAAAGCAGCAACTGTCATATAATTGTAACTGAAGAGATGCTGTCCCAGAAACTCCTTACTCAATATGGGCAAATGTTGGTACTGATGAACTGAATACCTTAGTCAACACAATCCTGAAAGAAAATATTGACCATAACTTGATAGATTTTGATTTTTTTGTACTCGGTGAATATTAAAGGACTCGATTAGGAGACTATTTGAAAGAAAAGGAAATATCATTCAAAGAAGTAATTCAGATTGAGTATGTTGAACGCTGCCCAGCACCAGAACCAAAGGATTGTTTGCTTCATGACGATTGGTAATCGGTGCTAAGTGACTGCACCGCAATGGAGAATGGCTGTCGTGCGTGGACGTTTTAATGCATGAATTAATCTTACAATAAATTCAGGTGTTCTACAGATTTTATTTTTGCGTACTACGTTAAACTATAATTGAATATTAGAGTGTTAAAAGCTAGTTCAATAACATGGATCTGCCTAACCCTCCGCAAGACAACAGCTTACGGACCATCATTTTTAAATTGACCGAGTTCTTGGGTTGCAATGGGCCCGAATGCGAATCCGTTACTAAAGCCAAACAAGAGGGAAATCCAAAGTTCTATTTCTGATACGCAGGACATTTACGACTACTATTGCAGTTCAATCAAAATATAAGTTTGTTTTACTGAGATTGATCATTTTATCAAAGTGCAAAATAATTTGCAGTGCATAGCTAAAGTAGACAATTTTAAGTTTAAATTCGACTTCATCTCGCAAGAATTAATTGTATGTCCCCATAGACAGACATTGTTTGAGTTGGTTTTGTGGAAATAGTGGACATAATAGTGGACGCCACACTATAGTCTTAGCGCAAGGGATATAATTTTACATCTAAGACCATTCCTAAGTGGCTCTTTCAACGACGGCTTAACTCAACTTAACCAACTGGGATTGCGGACTCAAAGTCTTGTCGTGAATTGAGTTGTGCCGTGAGTTGAGCTTGACCCCACCTGTGTGCTGGCAGAAAATTTATGCATTTTACTGCGATAATTCTTCTGGCACATTGAATCCAACGAACATATTTATCGTATTTTGGAAGTGGTCTGGTGGTCTGTATGCGATGATATTGAGACGTTCTTAGTCACCACAGTATCCTGGATAGTGGCTTTGTTAATTCTCTACATCATATGGTAGCGTGGTGATGATTACTGTCGGGGTGCTAGACTTCACACCGAACTTTGGTGGACTCAGTTTTAAAAGTAAACGTACAAGAAAACAAAGAAGACTTAAGAACAAAAGTTACTTGTTGTAAGTGTTAAGTGGATAATCAATAAGTATTGTTTTATATAAATCAAATGAGTAGAAAAGCAAGCAACTTCATTTAATGATCCAATCACGTGAATCGCTATTAGGTGTATTTTGGTTACAACTTAAGTCAGTAGTTAATTATTATTGTAAATTCAAAACGAAATTAAGCAGGCAATTGTACATATTTGAAAAGGTTTTAATTCCTAAATAATTTTAATTTTTCATAACGTTTTAAACTAATTTATCTAATAACGTTGAGAATATGGGGTGGAGTTTCGAACTCAGAGACAATTATTAGCTGTGAATTGATATTTGCGCCTTCAACTAACCGATAGGAAATCATTTAAGAAGTTGTTTTAAACTAAACAACTTAAACGTGCTTTTAGTCATGTTTTTAGTTCTATCGTATCTTTTGTTAGTCCTTAATATTTTGATCTTCAATGAATATGAAACAAATAATTTAAAATATTGGAATTGCGTTTAAAGTTACAGTAGAGATAGAACATTTTAGTTAGTAACTGATATCAAATTGATCAGCAATTGAGTTATGAACTACTCCATTAAAAACATATTCGTTTTGAAAATTTCATATTAGCGTTTCTGCAGTAATATAGTTTAATTCATTAGAAGTTTTTACAACAAATTTCACCTGGTATTACATCTCAAAAATATTCCGATAAATATTGTTTTTAAGTTCGAGTTAAAATCCTAGAAATTGTGAGCAAATTTTCCATGATATTAAAAATTCTATGGTAACATATAATTAAAATTTTTTTGGTGTGCAGGTAAGAAAAAAAAAAATGGAACTGAAACAAACTTGGTCAAATTTTTAAGAATTCCGTTAATGTAATGTAAACTTAAATAAACATACATCACTATTAATTTAATCAAATGAATAAGGCTGAAATTGAATTGTGATAGAATGAAAATGATCAATGAAAATAGTAAGCTCAACATGAATTGCAAAACTTTAGAAAAATCGGTCTTTCCTATTCTCTCGTCCAGACCGGGTATAGGACCGACAACGTTGGCAGACTCCTTTGCTGATATGCGCTAGCCATCGGGCGCGCTCTACCGCTTTGTCGCTTACCAGGGGCTCTTGCCGGGTAGAGTGGCGTTCCGCTCGCGTGCCCTTTTATGATATAGTGTTATGTGATTTCATTGCATAACTCTATAGCATAAGTTGGTTACGTTTGTGCTTCTCATTTGAGGGAAAGAGTCATAGAAAGTGCTCTTGTATGAGTTATTTCTCTCAAATGGAAAACACATGATCACGTCTACCTTCGGATCTTGATCCGGTTGGGAGAGTGCGAGGGGGCACCAGCTCCATCCGCATGCCCCACTCTTATTTGTGAGCTATAAGAATCATCAGGTAACGACGAAGTTCGCTTAAGTCCGTCTGCCTTCCCCAGGTCCAGTTTGTTCTTTTTTGTCTGCAAGTTCCAACCCTTAGTTGGTTACCTCCTTTTTTCGACTTCGGTCGATTTGTTTGTGATCCAGGAGTTCGTGAATGCGAAATTTTTTGGCAGTGGGTTCTTGTGCTGGGGGAAAGAATCCGCCCCACGACACTAGCCTACCAGCACATTCACGCGTCCCCAGACAAGGCCAATCTCAACGGATCTTAACATCCTCTTCCGCCGAGGCAGCAGACTATTGGTGCAGTCCTTTACGTACATAATTATATCTACGTTCACTATAGGACCCTCTACAATAGGCCAGTTAATATAAAACTAAAATTACTGGCAATCCAGGTAGCAAACTGGACTGGAAATGGTATTCAAGACATGAAACCGCACACAATATTCAAAAGTGGGAAGCCTACTGGAAAACGAGGATTCGCAGTAGCGTTTATTGTGGATAGGGAGTTTAAATCATGCGTTATTAATTTTGAGGCAGTCAATGAATAGCTGTGCGCGATCCATATAAAAGCGATATCTTCAAAATTTGACTGATCAACGTACACGCCCTGACAAAAGAAATGGATGAAGAAACCAAGGAAACGTTCTACAATCACCTAGAAAGACTAGTCGACTCATTGACTACAAACGACACAAAACTAGTTCTGGATAATGCCAATGCTAAGGTTGACAATGAGATATCTCATTGGGGAATGACTGAAGGATATAGCCTCAACTGCCTCAAATGACAACGACCAGCGTCTGATTGACCATACATGTAGCAGAAATCCAGTCACGCGTTCGACTTGCTCCCTCCATGGATGCATGCATAAAATTAACTGGGAATCACCACATAGTAATGCATAAAACCAGATCGACCAAGTTCTGAACGAATAGCGTTGGGCCTAGAGCATACTTAATCTTCGTACTTGATCAAATTAACCTATCGATGTCATATGTCAAAGGCGTATACGGCGAAGACCAGCCCACTACAAAAATTTGACATCAAAAGGCTCCCAATGGCATCTGTGGCAAAAAATTTCACGGAGACACTCGACAACCAGCTGGCTCCCATCTTATCAGACCCATCGTTAAAAACAAGCAAAGAGCTCTAAATGGAAGTGAAAGCGGCTTTTAAGACCATGACAGAACACACAATTGGACATCAAGCCCAAGAATGCCAAAATGCATTAAACAAAAAGAATCAGGCGTTCAGAGAATAAGTTGGTTGGAAAACCAGGACGAAGACAGAACACTATGAAAATATCAGAAGAGTAGCGAATAAGACAAATAGAATTAAGAAAAGCAAATGCTATGACGACCAATTGAGAAGAATTGATGGAAATCTTTCGAGCAACAAAACAAGACAAGCATACAAAGTAGTGAAAAGGGTGAAACGTGGTTATGAGTCCAAAATTACGCACAGTCATTACAATACCGGCAATATCATCGCTGATGAAATCAGGATTAAGGAAAGATGGGCATCATATTTCAAGAACCTCCTTAACCCTCGACACAGTTCCAGAACATCGGAGCCTATAGATGTTTTCGGAGAGCTTTCATTGGCCCCACCAACTCTGAATGAAGTTTTCTCTACCATCGAAGGCCAAAAGAAGACGAGATACAAGTGTAGCTCATCAATTATGGTGGCAGTATGAAGCACAGATCTCCATGCAAGTGACGTTCAACGAAATACAACCAACCTGGAATATAATTCATTGATTCTAGTCACTCAATCGCTTATTGAAAATAACATCTTGGTGCCTTCGATTCATCTGTAAAGTGAAACCAGGCTTTAAAAGAATTGGATCTTGGATACAGTCTTACTCTATGGTCATCTCAGCCAACGAATTAAATAGAGCCAAACTAATGTCTATTCCGCTTGTTCAGCAAGAAGCCTTTGCATCTGAAATCTCGGCTTTAAACCATACATCTAAAACCCTCAAGAAAAGTATCTTGAGTAATCTGTGCAACTTTTCTAGATAAGTGTGGACCCCTGCAAGTGAGGGGTCATTTAAAACCAGAAGCATTAGCAAATTCTATCAAAGGATAGCTTGTGGACAACTCTTATCATTCGTGATTCAAAAGACTCTTCTAGGTTGAACTCAGCTGACACTTAGTACTGTGAGATGGAACTACTGGATACCACGAGGTCATGCGGCAGTCAAAACACTAAACAGCCGCTGCATTCCGTGCATTCGACATAGATCTAAACGTAAACCTGCCATTATTGGTAAATTCACCACACGAAAGAACTACAAAAGTACTCCGACTGCTCTATAATTCTAGATTTGGCTATGCGAAACCTATCTGGGTGCAAACTACAAAGGAGGCGAGGCCATAAGTCATATAAATGCTATATCTGCATATTTATACGTCTTGCTACAAGAGCAGTATATCTTGAGCCTGTCTCTGACTACTCTGCAGAGGCATTCTTAAAGGCTTATGGACGGTTTACTGTATGACGAGGAATTTGCGCCAAATTTCTAAGTGTCTATAACGCAAACTTCACCGGAGTGGAAAGGGAACTACGAATTATATTTTCACAGGCTTCTAACCAATTGGAAACTGTCGCTAAACAAGTAGCAATGATGGCACCATTTGGTGCTTCAACCCCCCCAGCAGCTTATAATTTTGGTAGCGTCTGGGAAGCGATTTTCAGGTCCGCTAAACACCACATGAATGGTATGATTGAGGACACAACTCTCACTTTTGAGGAACTCGCTACCTTGTTTGCACAAATTGAAACGTGCATGAATTGTCGTCCACTTCAAGCATTAGCCAATGATCCTACCAATTTCACATCTCTCGCCCTGGGCCATTTTTTTATAGGTTCAGCACTGAACGTACTATCAGAAGCTTTCGTCGATAGCGTTGCAATTTTCAATTTATCACGTTTGCAACGCACATGACAGAAAAAGGAGCGCTTCTGGGCCCCCTGGACACAGGAGCTCTTAAAATCATTACAACCTCGACCTAAGCGGCAACACAAACGAACACCGCTATAACTCAATGATTTAGTTTTGATAAACAACGAAAAATGACCCTCAACGAAACGGCACCGAGTAGTGGATTTTCATCCAGGAGATGATGGAGAAGTTCGTGTCACCGCGATCAAAACTGCGCACAAAACGCTAAAACGACCCGTTGTCAAATTATGTCATCTTTCGCATACCACCAGAAGTACGCAGTACGTCCTCTTCGTTTCGTTATGGTGGGAGGAAATGTCTGAGGAAGATCGTGCCGTGCTAGCACCATGCTATAATACGAACCTGTGAAAGATCAGACCCTGAAGACCCTACTGCCAAAAGCACATTCTTAACAACACTGCAATCAACTTAATGATTTGTGATCAAGTAACCATAACTACTTATGTCTGTCACATTTTCTTATGCTGTGTGAATAAAGTCGTCATTTAATAGCCCAAAAACAGTTTGCGTTCTTATATATCGCCAATGTCTTTCAACTGATTTTACATCAATATAGAATATTGAAGTAGCTTGAGATGACGATAATTCTTTCCACGCGCCAGATAAGAATTAACGCAATGAAAGCAAAGTATTGTTATGAATTACCAAGAGTGGCAATAATTAATCATTTCTGTAAATTAACCATCAATGTGTTTCATTAATTTTCACACTGGAAACAAAATGGGCTCTCTTTAATCTTTGTCGTAGTCACTTTTTGCACATTTCGAAGTTATTATTTCAATACATGTGTGAAATTATAATGCATTTAATTCAATAATATATTGAAATAACATATTTATATCTACTAAAATAATATGTTTGAAATGTTTTAAAAGTGGCTACAAGGATTTCACTCGTAGCTTGAACCAGTAGTGTTGAATCTGCCGGCCGATTTCCCTCATTGCTTTACACGATTGTACTAAGTAATTTGCAATAAATTATCGCAAAGATCATTAGCTATTGTAACAATTGTATTTGTCAATCATTTGTGTGCTTATATAAACACATACCTTTATTTACACAATGTATATAGGCCCCCCATTCTGTGCCACCCTAGGTACGGACGTATATCAGAATGCGACTGCATAGCAGACGGCAACTAAAAAGAATAAATTTAAAAAATCATTTTATCGGATTTATGTACTGTTATGATGATTATTTATACTAACAGTAATCGTGAAAAATAAAAACAACGAATAACCGTATAGAAAATTTCATATTACAGAGAAAAGCTTTGAATTTCAATTTATATCTAATTTCTTTGCCCTTGAATCTGTAAATTCTAAAGTGTGAATTTTACATCTGCCACCAAATGAAACAACCTTACGTGGAAAGAATATTTACTCACCTACTGTTGCTTGGGTGCTTTGTACTTTTCTAATTTCCACACATTAGTTGCACATGAGTAGTGTGAGTCGTTCCCCTCTATCTAACTCGGCTTTGTTTATATTGATCAGCTGGTTTTGCAATCAGCCCAGTTCTCGTGCGCAAAAGAGATGCCACCAAAACAAATGCCCGTCCGTTGCAGTCTTACCAACGTAACCAGGGCATTGATCCTAAGTAGGGCACAACTACACTTGCAGCAGCAGCTGGTTCCTCGCACTCAACGCGAACGCGATGTAAACAAAGAAATTCCAATGAGTAACGGAGCAACGAGCAGGTTGGCAGAGAGCGCAAATGCCGGTCGAGTTGGAAGGTTGGAAGAGACGTTGCCGTCTCTTGTGCAGGAGAAGAGCCCGAAGCGGGGGCTGACTAAGAGAAACGGAATTTCGGGGGATTTTCTACTTTTGATTCGCTCAAACAGAAAACTCGTAAAAGAAATCCAATAGCTGGGAATCAGTCTTGGATAGTCGATTTGTGTAGAAAGTGGTTGAGTCGTTGGCGTTTGCGAGCATTCTCGGTAGCGACATAACAATAGCAAAGAATTGTGAAAATTTGGCTAAATTACACCCAACAGCCGGGCTCCGATTTCCGCCGCTCTCCGATAGCCGAACCGCCGGAAATTCTTCCGCGAGCGGTGCAGATGCGTCGCGTCGTCACTGCGTGCTTTCCGTTTCCGCTTCTGGATTTTCCTGTGGCCTTGATAGGCGAGAAAAACTTCGTTGTGTGATTAGAAAACTGTGCAATAGCTGTGACCATCACCCCTAAGTGCCGCGGAAAAGGACTTTTCATTCATCAAACTCGAACTGCGAGTCGCGAGCCTTCCGTGCGCGGGAGGAAGTGAACTGGACGCGTCGCCGGAAAATTGTGCAACCGCCTCCGATTGTGAAACAAACAATTTGGCGCGAAGATTTGAATGTGTTGAGTGTTTTGTGCAGTGACTTCGCTGTGTTTTTAATGTGCCGTTGACAAGAAAAGTGTTGTGCTAACGTTTTCAGCAAGCTGGAAAGAATATTCGTTGCGACATAACTTTCTGCTGAGTTGCAGGGTTGTCAGTGTTGTTTGGTTGGTTTCGTGAATGACAGTGCTACCGCCCCCCTCGGCCGCCGTGTTACTGGGAGTATGTTAATGTATAGCATGTCAAAGACAGTCGACGCTCGTGCTCAGCTCGAAAATGTTTCGGATTTTGCTAATGTGACAGCAAACGGTCTGCTAAATTCGCGTGCGGTTACCAGTCAGAATTCCGCGTCTTCGTCGTCACTTTGGTCGTTGTCGTCACCGTTGGCATTGTCCTCGTCCTGTTTGTCGTCATCACAGCTCTCGGCCACCCCCTTAACGTTGGCTTTGATCCACCTCCACATTGTGACGTCATCGGTTGTTGTGTTGTATTTGTTGCTGCTGTCACCGGTCTACGCTTCGTTGCGTCACGTTTCGGGATCCATCTCAACTGCGTCAAACGCGAGCACAATAGCCCTGAAATCTCCAGCCCCAATCAAAATAGACTCCTGCTACCGAGACTCTGAATCGCAAACCCATGTCTTGTAAATATTGATTGAACTTCAGTGAGGGTCCGTTGAAAATTAAAAGTGTATCGACAAGTGCGTAACAGGTGCTTAAAAAAGTTCAAAACGAAATTTTAAATCAAACCTAGAAGCTCACCGATAGAAAGTTCAGTGATAACAGTGTTCAGATAAAACCCTCTAAAGTGTGTTTTGCAATAAGCCAAAATTCTGCAGTGTTCATTCGAAATTCCTTAAGATTTTTCGAGATTGTGTATGGCAAAGCGTTTTGTAACAGTTCAAAGTGATAGTTCTAAGAAACCCAAGTTCACCCTCTAAACAAAGTGCAGATCTTAGTAGATCTTCAATCCAAATTACCAGCCGTAAATTCTAGCACACTGGCTTAGCAAAAGGTTACAGCAACGTTCGTTTCAACAGTTGCTTGCCTCATTTTCTTTTTATTTTATTTTTCTTCAAACCTCATCTCCGGACCAAGCAATGTCCACTGGCAAGCGTCTCGCGAAACGTTCAATAATTGGCACGCGAGTTTGTGCACCCGGTCCAGACGGTCTCTGGTATTCGGGCGTGATACAGGACGTTAAGACGCCGCCCAGTGCGAACAGTCTGCCCGAGAACAATAATTGCATTAATCTGACACCCGACACCAAGTACGTGGTGCGCTTCGATTTCAAGACTCAATCCTACGATTCTGATTTGACATCGGCCCAGCAACGCCATTTGAATAATATGATTTTGACAAATATTTCACCGGCGCAGTCCGTGCGCCGGAACGCTATGACAAAGGAGTTCCAGGAACATGAGCTGATTGGACCGGGTTTCCGGTCCATTATTGGTGTACAACTGCATCCCGGGCAAAGAGTTTTCTTGACCCATAACGGACGTGAATCGTCGGGCGATGTGTTGAGTCACGATGCGGAAAATGATGAGGTTGTCGTGAAAATTACGCCAATTGGATCAGAGGTAAGTTTGCGTTCAAATGGAACTAAATGTTATTAATTATTCAATACCCGCAGGCTAATTCTCTTTTTTCTTGAAAAGCCAGCAAAACTTGCTTCTTTGAGTGAGCAGACGCGTTTCGACTCCTTTGAGTCATCTTCAATGTCTAAAGGATATCATCCTTTAGACACTGAAGGACTCTGAAGATGACAAAGGAATCGAGACGCATCTGCGCACTCCAATAAGCAAGGACAGATGGATTCTCAAGAAAAAAATTTATTTATTATAAAAGATAATTGGGCTTTTGTTCCTTGAAGAGTCCTCCAACTTTGAAATCCGAGCAGCGATGAACTGTCTTCGTCGACCGAGTCAAACCAGGGTTTCTTCGGTTTCCTCACTGGTCTCCGGCCTTCAGTTCTCCCAACGAATACCTTTTTGGGTATCCTTTGTTCATCCATACGATTTATGTGTCCAGCCCATCGCAGCTTCGTCAAAAATTTTATACAGCTGGAGGTTGTATCGAATTCGCCATTGGTCCCCTTCTAGCTTCGCTCCGATTATTCGCCTCAGGACCCGTCGCTCAAATGCGTTCAGTATATTTGCGGATGCTTCGGTTAGGGTCCATGTTTCACACCCATAGCATAACACTTGGAGCTTTGTTTTCCTGTGAATGCAGCTGGTGTAAAAAATTGTCAAAGCTGAATAAAATAATTTATTTGCGAGCTGTATTCTTCGGCGTATTTCGTCGCTACTATTTTGCTCGACTTGTATACTAATGTACCTCGTGTTGTATCGACAGGTAGCTTTCTGATGACGTACTCTAGAGCCAAATTGAATAGAAATGGGGCCAGTCCATCTCCCTGTTTTAGTCCGATTGTGTCCAAGGCATCGGTGAGTTGGTTATTGATGCGGGCTTGGGAGGTCGTTGACATCATTGACATTTTGGTAAGATGGACTGATTTGGCTGGGATGCAAAAGCAAAGCATTATTTAGTACTGTACTCCCAGCATTTTTCAAGTTCCTGCTTGACAATTCGTCTATTGTCGATCTTCCTGCTCTTAAACCACCTTGATAGTCCCCAACAATACTGGGGGCGTATGATCCGATTTGATTTTCTAAGATTTTTGAAAATATTTTGTACGCCGTACAAAGTAGTGATATGCCTCTATAATTTTCGTATTGTAATTTGTCGCCTTTTGGTGGATAGGGAATATAATTGATTGGTCGATAATTTTTCGGCATATGTTCTTGTTGCCAAATGTGCTGGATGACTTTGTGAATAGCTTTATGAACACTGATGCCACCATATTTGATGAGCTCCACTGGAATCCTTTCGATGCCCGGCGCTTTATTATTATTTTGGGCTTTGATGATGGAACAAACTTGTCCTGCAGCTGTGCGGAGGATTAAGGAGGTTCTTGAAATATGATGCCCATCTTTCCTTAAGCTTGGATTCATCAGCGATGATACTGCCGAAGTCATCACGACAGAGCGTGGTTTAGGACTGATAACCACGTTTCAGTCTTTTCACTACTTTGTATGCTTGCCATGTGTTGTTGCTCGCTAAACTTACATCTACACTTCTCAATTGGCCATCATGGTATTTTCTTTTCTTAATTCCAATTATCTTATTCGCTACTTTTTTGAGATTTTCATAGTGTTCTCTCTTCGTCCTGGTTTTCCGACCTCCGTATTCTTTGTACGCCTGATTCTTTTTGTCTAACCATTCTAGCACTCATCATCAAACCAATCATTTCTCTTGCCCCGGGCTTGATGTCCGATCGTTTGTTCTGCTACGGTCTTAATAACCGCTTTCACTTCGATCCAGAGCTCGGGGCTTGTCGTTAACGATGGGTCTGATAAGATGGGAGCCAGCTGGTTGTCGAGTGTCTCCGTGAAATTTTTGGCCACACACGCCGTTCGGAGCCTTTCAATGTCAAATTTTTGGAGCGGGCTGGTCTTCGCCGAATATGGCTTTGACATATGACATCAATAGGTCAATTTGATGATCTGAGTTACAATTGGCTCCTCAGTATGCTCTCTTGCTTACTCAACTTGTTTCTTCGTAGTGTTTGTTAATGTGTTGAGATGGCTCCAAACGATTTCTATGAGGGCCGATGAACCTTGCTTCGATAAGTGGGCGAATTCTGTGCTAGACGCTGAAAGTCATGGTAGCAGCACTGACGCTTATTCACTAATAAGTGATCATGACTCAGAATCAGAACTTGAAGCTTCTGATAGTGAAAACAATGTTACTCTTTGCCCTAGTGGCTCTTCAACTACTAATCTACCTGCCAATCTGCCTATTCCTACGGGTCCTGGAGTCAAACCTTCTTTTGATAGTGATGAGCCCTTGTCAAAAATAGCAAATATTTTGAAAGAAACCGATTTGTTTGGGAAAAGCGCTCCCCTGCCCTCAATCCGTGAACCAAAGAACACTATTTGATAACATACCTTCCTGGAAGAATTGGTCCTGCCAAAGCCCGTGGTAGCGTTTGTAGGGCAAAGTCTGCTTGGAAACCATTTTTTGATGACGGTATAATAAAAATCCATGTCATTTACTTATTGAAGATTATCTCGTTTAAATATTGACCGCGACTAGGCCATTAATGGTCAATCCTGAGTGTCCAATTTTGGACGACACGTTCCGGCATAGCGACCGGTATCTTGCGGATGACACGAGTAATATAAGCTTCCAAAGCGTCGATTGAAGCTGGCTTATCCCTGAAGACCAGAGACTTCGATAATCTGAAGGTGTGATATCACACGGTGTAGATGTCCAATTTACTAGTCCCAACCGTAAAATCAGGATCTTTCTTGTTTCTTTATCTATATGCGAAGTAGTTGCCGTGTTTTTGAAAACAAAGTTCACCGATACCACGGGTTTAAATTTCAGATAGCAAAATCCATTATCATCACCATTGACGGTTACGTTCTGAACGGACTCATTTTTAAAGGAATATGGACCAATGATTGCACCGGCCCACAAACCACACTAAACTGTGCATTTCTGTGGCTGTAGTGGTAGATGTTGAAGCTTTTCAGATTGCTCATCAGCCGGAATACGGCAATTCTGTTAATTGACGTATCAATGAGCTAAAAATGCGCCTCATCAGTGAAAAAAAATTCGCGACAAAATAGCGGATTTTTATTGAGCTGATTCAGAGCTCATTCACTAAAAACACGACGCAAATCTAAGCCGCCCGACTTCGATTCTTGCACGAGTTGAACTTTGTATGCCTTAAAACCAAGATCTTTACGTAAAATACGCCAAGTCTTCAGCTACACTCTCAGATACAGCCGTTATATTCTATTCACTACGTACTGGATGTGATCTAATCGGTCGAGTATCATCCGAAAATATACGCTGGGCTTTAAATTTGTAGATGTTATTGCCTATTGTGTTTCGGTAGATCGACGATGCACACCATAAGTTTCTCTAAGCGCCCGAAAAACGTTTCTTACAGACCGCTGATTTTCGTAATACAGCTGAACAATTTGGATACGTTGTTGCGGTGTAAGTCTTTCCATGATGATTTGTCAAACAAAACTGAATAAAATCTACATTACACGTTGACAGGAGTCAAGCGTGATCTGTCAAAAAAGCCTAATGAAAATCAAACCTCATAATTAATCACCCGTCATTTCCGAGAAACTCGTTTGTTCAATGGTCTCATCTTGTTTACGAAAAAGTAAAAAAAGTTGCGCGGAAATAAAATAAAAACAAAAAACGAAAAATATATGAGTTCACATTAAAAAAAATTGTTTGTCAAATTCGTTAAAATACCCGATTATTTGGTTTTCCATTAGGGACATTATAATTTTGTATCCTTGTATGAACGAATCCTTAAACATTTTTAATGAGCTTTCAATGTCAAGACGCAAATTTAAGAGCGTTTACTCCAATTTTCGAGAAGCTCATTTTTGGCTCAATGGTTTTGTTAATAACCAAATATGCATTATGGGTCTGCAACAAACCCACATGTGCTTCTTGAGACATCGTTACATCCGCAAAAAATTACTGTTTGGTGCGGTTTTCATGCCGGGGATGTGATTGAGCCGTAGTTTTTCGTGGACGAAAACGACCGTCATGTTACCGTCGATGAAGAGCGCTATCGCGTTATGTTGGAAGATTATTTGTGGACAGAATTAGATGAACTTAACTTCAATGATATGTGGTTTTGAAAGACAGTCCCAATAGCCACACAGCACGCCTCACAATTGATTTATTGAATGTGTTATCTCGAGAAATGGTCCGGTCGAATGGCCGCCTCGTTCATGCGATCTAACGCCATTGGATTTCTTTTTATGGGGCTATATCAAGTCACTGGTCTATGCCAACAAGCCAGGAACTTTAAGCGAGCTTAAAGACAACATCCAACGTGAAATTGCATCGTTCCGGTTGAAATGTGTGCCAGTGTGGTGAAAAATTGGGTCCAAAGAATCAACCGCTGTAAACGGGCGCGCGGTGGCCATATGGCTGAAAGTTTAATTTCTCTCTCTCGTTATTAATAAATCAAAAGTACTTGTGAAATTTCAATACTCGTATACTTTGAGATGGATCTACTGGTAGTCGATGAACGATTTTTTTCAATTTATTGTAAGTGACTTTAGGTATTCCTTCGATAGATTTTGCAATTTCAAATGGTATGTTACGATAAGTTGTGAACTGAGGTATGGATGCAGGTAAAAGTTGGAATATGTATCGTACTCTTTATGCCTTATAAGGGCATTGAATTTCAGAAGAGAGAAAAAATAATTATCGGTAAGACCGTTACCATCTTGTGAACTTCTGTTTTGGTACCTCGCTTAACATAGTGAACTTCAAATAGGCACTGTGAAAGCAGAACATAGAGTTGAAGCGTAGGTTAAATTTAGTCCATTTAAACAGATGAGTATTCAATGTATTTTTAACCTGGACGAAATCTTTCGATGGAGTAATCCAAAGTTTTCAAAATCTTGTGGTCACTTACAGTTGTACAATTTTTTAAATCTTTTGTAGCCCTTACTATCTAGATTACTCAACCGTCGATATTAACACAAAAAAGATACACATTTATTTCCTTTATACATTGGATTATATTAAAAGAACTTTATTCCGTAGAATAGCTATTTTCGACGCCTATTTGACGTCTTCTTCAGTACATCATATTGGCTATCATCAAAAATAATTCACGAACTGGGTGGAGACTAAAACTTTTTAGCCCGTTCGGATATTTTCGGCGGTGCTTTTGGCTTTTCTGCATCTACTTGTGATGTCGATTTGTTAGCACCGCTACTGTCGCTTGATTTGCTGATTGAACTCTCAGAGAGATCATTAATTATCTACGGAAATTGCGCTTAGTGATGGACTCTTGGCGTGTGGTGCTTCCTTCTTCCCAACTGATTTCGGACTGCTACGCGGACTTCCAATTAGACTAGGTGTTTTTCGGTTAGGTTTTGGGGATGATCGAAAGATAATTGATACATTTGCGCCCCCAATGCCAGTCATGTGTCAACCAGCTAAGTCCTGCGGAGAAACTAAATTGAGACCCAAACACCACAATCACCTTACATACTTCCTTCAAATTTGGGGCTATGTGCTCCGCCCTTTGCCGCTAGACAAGTCACTTTACACCTTCGTTCCCGACATCACAGTGGGCGTTTAGCTAGAGATGCGCACACTATTCTACACAAAATTTTTCTTGAGATATCTTAGATGGGTCCCATCCCATCTTTTCCGCGACAATTTAATTTTCATACCCAATGCGCGACGCACACAAGTTCCACCTGACCGACATCAAGTAGCGGTTCAGTGGCAAAGATTCAAGTTTTAATTCACTCACCACCTTTCGACGTCAGTGGCAGTTCAGTTGCAGAGATCTGTCATCAGCTGGTTGGAAAATTGCATAGGGATGACAGATCTCTGCGGGGTATCGCTCCGCGGAATCGTCTGTTATTACGCAGAGGCATCTTTCTCCTAAGATTTCCCTTCCAGGGACATAGTTATGTCTCCATTTTTGAAAGGATCTTCACTAGTAGCTTCGAAGTAGTCAAGTAGTTAACCTCTTTGTAGCCGCACTCATTCGCCTACAGATCTATTTTCCTACCATAGCAAAACGCCGATGCCGGGTTTTCGACCTCCTGCACCGTAAATTATCACATTCTTTACTCATTTTTGAATTTAGAACTTGAGGAAGCTTTCCCCTGTGACGCTCTTAGCAAATTCTATACGCAGCTGGCTTGTCGGCCCCGAAGTCATGTCTTACCACCACGACAAGTCGGCATTAATCGGTAAGATTTCGTCCTCTATCCTTTCATCTTATGCCTGGATTATTATAATTCTACGGCTCTGGCTCGTCCCCACGATTGTTGGGGCACGATTCTTGCGCGTCCCACCAACAAAGCATTTTCAATAGATATCGCTTTACTGATGGGACATCCCAGCATCATGCCGCTACACCATCTTATCTTTGGACATTTAGTCTCTACGTTGTTTGCCAATGAATCATTAATCTAATGAATAAATAATGCTTCGAAGATTACTGAGCAGTTCTCGAGCTTTAAATATTCATCTATTAAGACGCGTTGAACGTTTAAACAAACTACTTCATTATTTAATTTCTGGAAATGTTTAAAATCAATTTACCAGCCATGAAATTTAAAATTGATATTCTTTTAATACATTTTCTATCAATTTTGGTTTTAAATTAATTTCCGTGTACCATATCGACGTTTAAAAATAGTCGATTTGTAGCGCACACCCTTCTCTTGTCCCCTTTGAATATTTTCCTTCGTATTTACCACGTCCTGTTCTAACCACATTCCGTTTATTATCAACAACCTATATCTCAGTTAGCAGAAAAAAAACCAATAACGTTCATATACCAATTGAAACGTCTAAGGGTTCAGCTTGTCATCCCTTACCCTAGAGATATTATGACTGTAACATAACACCAGTTCCGACGATATCCCAAACACTCTTGAACTTCAATCAAGCTTTCCATGCCGTTAGTAATCTCGCCCTTTACCAATTAGTCGAAGGGACACCACTCAACTCAATCCATATCCATTCGACTGATAATTTTCCGTTCTTTTTAGGGTGAGTTTGAAGCGGGCGGATCACATTAAAACACATTTGACAAAAAGCCCCAAACCACTTCATCTAATAATTTACCAACTCTTATGCGTAGACGGCACTCAATTCACTCTGCCCTGTCCTTTTTGGAATATTCTTTTTAACGCAGTTGCCTTTTCTTCTCACCCCACCATCAATATCGCCACCCTGCCACGTTCGAATCATTCTCTTTTTGCTTTGCAAATGAATTTACCTCAAACAGATTTTCGTTTGTAGTTGTGCGTCATCTGTTTAGCTTTTTGGTGGAAAGTTTGCAGCTCCTTCCCTGCCTTTCACGGTTCCAAGCCGTCGAGGATATTTGATATACTTTATCCAGCCTATGCCACTTGTGTCGAGCCGTTGTCGTCGCCCATCTCCTGAAGGCGAGAAAACAACCCCCGAGCGTTAAGGTGATGGGGTGCTTTCATTCATTCGGCTTTGTCGGCGATATGGGTCCCCAAAAAAAGTTAGCCGCCCTCTCTGAAGGTCGAATTCGTTCATTACCCAGCGGCACAGGGAGATAGCACTCGGCCTACGCATTGTTTGTCTGTATGTTGTGTCCTCGGTGGAGACGACCGACCGAATCCTTGCGATGCGTGAGTAAATATGGAGAAAGAAATGTGCGTAAAGTTCGCAGCGAAACCTTGCAAGTTTGTGGGGATGGAGTATTGAGAGCCATGGGTAGGTCGTTTTGTTTTTGTGTTAGTTGTGAGCTGCGAGGACGTGGACATCTCTGGCATAGAAAAATGCTGCGTACGCTCAAAGTTCGTTTATTTTGGGTAAAAACTGATGGTCTTGAATGAAATGCTTAGTAAATACGTAGGTGAATACTAGAGTTCCTTTTGAGATGGCGTAGTACTTGGGTTGCCACAATGAATCTAGTCAAAAGATCGCTCTCACATTAAATATTCCGGTCACGAAGGAAGAAAAGTTTGGTTCTCTTTAAATGGCTTAGATTTTGAGGCTGATATTTTTTCAAGCTTATAAAGGATTAACAGTTGTCTCACATATTAGGGCGTTCGCCATCGTATTTAACGTAGGAGTTTCCCATTTTCTAGTTTTTTTTCTTTTATTCGCTGTATTCAAAAGGTGTGGTGACACGGCTTGAGTAGTGGGTGAATGAGTTTGAATTCAGGGAAGTAATTAAAACAAAAATCATTATGTGACCGCGTAATGTTTTCATGCTGAATTGAAGGTCGAATGTAATCAACAAAACCGACTTGTTTAAGGTGGAATAATTTGTGGTGGTAGGCGAATTCTTACAATGTCATAATTACGTGCTGACGTTATGTAGCGCAATGGAACGATGGATTCGCTGAAAACGCTTATCAGCATTCTACTCGCGCAAAATTGGAAATGATTGAGTAAGGTTATATTTAATATGTGTCGAGTCAGGTTAGAAAAATGAACAGTTAAAGTCATTCTTATGACCTCTTCTTTTTTTAAAGCACCCATGTAGCACTTATATATGCTTGAAATTCCAAAATTACTACAAATGCTTATGAAGCCATAAAAACTTGCTAAAAGTTTATTTTCCCACACTCATATCATTGCAGCAATGAAAAACTAACCCACTTTTATTGAGAATTGTGCAAATTACAACCACACTATTCTCATCTCCAATCTTCAAACTAACTTTTTTCTCTTTTCTAATTGCAAGATCGTTTATCTATGCTTGCCGCTGCCATTTTTCATTGCGAATTTATGCAGTGTTAAAAGATCAGCATTAAAAATAGAAAGAGAGCGGGGAAAAAAACAAAAACCAATTGAAAAGTCCATTAGACAATTATCATCGACATCAAAACGTGAAAAACCAGCCGCGAAACTTTGATATCAAATTATAAAACATATTCGTACTTGCTATAATGCGTTGTATCGCGATATTTGTAATCTTACAGCAATACAATACAATTTAACTTGAATCGCAACACAAAAACAAAACAAAAAAATACCATTTAGTTTTTCGGATAACTGGAGTAGGTCACATTTGCAAGAAATTGGGTCGTAGCCAGCGAATTTATTCATACAAACCGCCTCGTCGTCGGTGGGTATAGGTGAATATGCTTTGCAGCTAACTATTGCAAAAGCAAGATTTGCTTGAATCGTATCGGACAACGCAGCAAAAGTATCTCTTTCTCAAGTCCATCAAAAGTGGACGTATGCCAAGAAAAACGCATGAGAAAATTCAAAGCTTGGAAATGATTTAAAGTTATTGCGTGCATTTTGTATGCGAGAGTATAGGGGAAAGTGTTAAACTTTGGGATTTAATTACAATTTTGAAGATAGATTTGAAGGTCGTGATGTGGTAATTGGAGTGCTAAGCATGACATTGTGATTTATTGACTTCTTAAGGTTATTCAGACGACTCGGTAAAATATTTAAAACTTCATTCAATGCATGATACCGTTTGGAATATTATTCCATTTTCTTATCTTCAATCTATAATTTATTCCTTATTCAAGCCGGAAACAATAAAAATCCTGATCTCGCCGGAGGTCCCTTGATAATAGCCTTTAATTACCTATTTATGGCCCTTTGTTATCATTTTTTAACGGTGTTCAAAATACCATTCATCAAATTAGCGGCCGCTTATATAAATGAATAAGCGATATGCTTGCATGAGCATTGTGCAACACATGTTCAAAAATGAGAAGCTCCCAAAAAATGGTAGCCTTGAGGGAGGCCAATCATGCGGAACAATAATCTTATTTGTTGCTTTGAGATCAAATAGATTGATCAGTTGCTGATATAGATTGATTTTTTAATGACTAATTCTTACTGTATCAGTATTGAAATCTGTCGCTAATTTGTATTATTTCCATAAAAATGCTATTTGTTTTACTTTGACATATATATATATATATATATATATATATATATATATATATATATATATATATATATATATATATATATATATATATATATTGTCGCGTGTTATGGTTCGCGGCTAATAATTTTATTGTTCCGGGGAAGTGAAAACGCGCTTTCTTTTAAATTAAGTTAAAAAAGTTTATTTACTAAAAATGCACAATTTATAATTTCACTATTTTACAATTCGTCTATCAATTTTTACTTCAACTGTCTATCACTTGAATATCGCTTTTTACTTCGCACTCCTCACTATCGCAGTTTAACTATATGGAATGATTAATCCCCCCATTATTCAGCTCGCCTTTATATAGGGTCTCTAGCCGTTCAATCCATTTCTCGTACATTGGCGAATGTTCTGCCGAGAGGTACCTGGTATATTCGAGCAGCTTAATGAATGGAGCAGTGACGACATTTTCAGGTGTTGATTATGCTTGGTGGGTTCTCGTGGTTTCCAGTAAATTCATTTTGTTGATCCTGAGGTTCTTAATGGTTGTGAAAACAATTGCGACAGTAGCTCGCAGAATCATTTGTATATGTAACAATATATATATTTATGAGATACTCTAACTACAAAGTGCTACAAAGAGAGAGATATATATATATATATATATATATATATATATTGTTTAGCAAGGAATATATATATATATATATATATATATATATATATATATATATATATATATGTATATTCCTTGCTAAAACAAAAGAAAAAAAATAAATCGTAAAAACAGAAATAAAATTTGTGAAAAATTATAAACTTAGTATCATTTATAGTAGGTTTTTTCATTCAATACTTGGTCCATTAATCCTTATTTTTTATTACGTCTAATAATCAATTCCGAACGCTTTTAACAAGACTATTTAATATGCTATCTGGTATCTCGTTCCACGGTTCTATTATTCTTTTCTTCAGTTCAATAACACTTTCAATGGATGGCTTCTCCTGGTCGTAGACTTTTCTCGCTAAGATTCCCCACAAATTTTCCATGGGGTTCAAGTCGAGACTCAACGCTGGCCATGGTAATAACTTGATTCCGTAATGATGAAACCATTTTCCGTATACGAAGCCGTATGGATGGGTGCATTATCCTGCTGAAAAACGATGTTTTCATCTTCAGCTAGTGTCACAAAAGGCAGTAGATGTTCCTCTAGTAACTTCTGATAATCAACACCTGTAATTCCGCCATTGACAAAGGTTATTTCGCTACTAGCTTGCTTTTTGAAAGCTGCCCAAATCATAACAGATCCACCTCCTTGAGCTCTTCTTGCCAGTATTCTTCTGTCCTTTCGCAAATCGTGCCAGTAAAAATGAAATCCATCCGGTCCGTTGAGATTGAACTTCTGCTCATCCCTGAAGATGACAAAATCCCAAATGTTTCCTTTTTGAATGAAATTTTCGGCAAATTTAAGTCTAGCTTCAATATGACGTTTCATCAATTTGGGTTTTAGCAAACTTTTTCGATAGCCGATAGTTCTCGTAAAACTCTGCGTATCTGAATATTTCGGAGGGCGTCCTGACGACTGATTTTTCCCATAATTCTCGATTCCAAGCTTTGAAAAAAATATTCACTACACTCTGCGACTTTTGAATTTCACTCGCGATTTCTCTCTAAGTTTTTCCACTACTTTTTAAGTCAATAATTCTATGTTTTTCAACATCACTTAGGTTTTTTCCTCGCGGCATTTTAGACTCCGACAAAAATTTTAAATACTCGATAAAAATACATTAACACACCTTTCCAGTATTAAAACTCTACGTAAAAATTAAAATCCACTTTGGAAACGCTCTTGACAAACTACAAACAGCAACTGAGTTTATAATTATTCACAGTTCTAAAATCCCTATTTCGGGAAAACTCAGCATGTTTGAAATGAAATGGTAATGATTTTATGAGATTACCCAAAACTCAGGTAAAGCCATAAAAATTCGTCTCTGCAAATGGTTTGGAAAAAATGTGAATAATCAGTTTGAGTCTATATTTATTCACATATATATATGTTTCGAGAGTAAGTTGTTCCCTTCTCGGTGTCAATTATTTTCTGATATCACAAGACCTTTTCGGAAGATTTATTCTAAGGCAAATCAAGTTCTAATTGCCAACGGTCTAATTGCTCAAGGTTTAATTACTATAGAATTTCAATATCACCCTACATGTTCTAATCTTATTTTACTCATTTTAATTGCATCTAATTACTTCGCTTCTTATTACTTGGGAAACAATGATTTTTTTTTATTTTATTACCTTTTTCATTGTTGAGTCTAGTTTCGGTTGGCGGTCTCATAATCCACAACGATTGTACACATCAAGTTTTTGCATGTTTCTTACTTCCTTGAATACTGTGAGATCGTCCCATTCAATCTGATGTGCTTCCCAAATATGTTTAGGGACTGAAGATACGTTGCTCATGTTTCCTCGCCACATCGCCAATTGTGCCCCCTTTGTGTGTTCCTTGAATCTTATTTTCCAATATATACTTTATCACAGTGTCAAAATTGATGATCCACTCTTTTCACGCTTTCCGCTCTACACTAAAAGAGCAGTGGTCGTACATTAGGATCTAACAGTAAACTTAAGCAGATTACTTAAGCAAATTAACATCCAACTAATTTCAAGCAACGCCCAGTTCCAACTATACAGCAGGTTCACAAATGCAAAGGACAGTAAGCAGAATGAAGAGAAGTCTGGTATCTACAAAATCAAATGCGAACAGTGTATAAAGCATATATTGGACAAAAAAGACGAACGGTCCAAATAAGATTCGAGAAGCACACATGGCGATGAGGCGAGAAAAAACGAGCAACATTGAATCTTCAGTAGCTAAACATATTTGAAGAGGACATCAAATTAAATGGCACGATCTCACGGTATTGAAGGAACTAAGGAACATACGAAAACTTGGAGTGTACGAATCATTGTGGATTATGAGGCAGCCAACCGGAATAAGACTCAACGATGATCTGGACAATGGATACTCTTCTTCTTCTTAGCACTAAAGCCCCTCTCGCGCCTTCGCTTCCTGCAAATAGCGCCTCCAACTATCTCGGCCCATTGACCGCGTCCTCCAATTTTGAAATCCGAGCAGCGATAAACTGTCTTCATCGGCCGATTCAGACCAGCGTTTCCTCGGTTTCCCCACTGATCTCCGGCCTTCAGTTCTCTCAACGAATACCGTTTTGGTTATCCGTTATTTGTCCATACGATTCATGTGGCCAGCCCATTGCAACTTCCGCAGTTTTACAATCGTTGAGACCTCCGGTTTGACAAAAATTTCATACAACTCATGGTTGTATCGAATTCGCCATTGATACCCATCTAGCTTCGGTCCGATTACTCGCCTCAGGACCCGTCGCCCAACGGCGTTCAATATATTCGCGGATGCTTGGCTTAGGGTCCATGTTTCACACCCATAGCATAACACAGGTCTCTTCACAGATTTGTGTACTTGGAGCTTTGTTTTCCTGTGTATGCAGCTGGTCTTCAACATCGTCAAAACTGAATGAAATATTTTATTTGCGAGCTGTATTCTTCGGCGTATGTCGTCTCTTTCATTAGTGGTCCTTGTTATTTTGGCGCCTAAATGCACGAATTCACTCATATTTTCGATACTATTTTCATTGATTCGTAGCCCTACTAGTTTTGTTTCGCTGTCAGATTTCAGGAAAAATTCTTTTCCAGTTGTTAATAACCGTGACAAAATGTTGATCTCGTCCGCATTGGCTAATACTTGGCTCGATTTGTATAGTAATGCAACTCGTGCATCGACAGATAACTTTCTTGTGACGTATTCCATAGCCAAATTGAATATCAATGGGGCCAGCCCATCTCCCTGTTTTATTCCGACGTTTGTATCAAAAGCATCGGTGAGTTGGTTATTGATGAGGAATTTGGAGGTCGTCCACGTTATTGTCATTTTGGTAAGATGGTCACATTTGGCTGGGATGCCAAAGCAAAGCATTATTTGGTACAGTACGTTACGATCAATACTGTCGTATGCTCGCGTAAAGTCAACGAAAATTCGGTGTACGTCTACGTTGAACTCCTAGCATTTTTCAAGTACCTGCTTGACTGTGAACATTTGATCTATTGTCGACTTACCTGCCCTAAAACCAGCTTGATACTCCCCAATAATACTACTTGCGTATAATTCGATTTTATTTTCTAAGAGGGCTTGACGTCCGATTGTGTGGGTGTGCCACAGTCTTAATGGCCGCTTTCACTTCCATCGAGAGCTCGTTCCTTGTTTTCAGTAATGCGTCTGATAAGATGAGAGCCAGGTGTTAGTCGAGGGCCTCCGTGAAATTTTTTGTCACAGACCCAGTTTGGTGCTTTTCGATGTTAAATTTTTGTAGCGGGCTGGTCTTCGATGAATACGCTTTTAACATACGACATCGATAGGTTAATTTGATCAAGTAATGATCTGAGTTACAATTGGCTCCTCGGTATGTATAGATGTCAAGTATGCTCGAGGCCTAACGTTGTTGGATCAGAACATGGTTGGTCTGGTTTTGTGTGTTGCCCATCCGGTTGTACCCAGATCATTTTATGTATGCATCGTTGTGGTAAAAAAAATCGAATAACTAAATAAATTTCTGCTACATGCAAAGTCGATCAGGCGCTGGCCGTTATCATTTGTTTCATCGTGGAGGCTATATCCTTCAGTCGTTTCCCAATGAGATATCTCATTGCCAACGTTAGCGTTGAAATCGCCCAGAACTATTTTTGTGCCGTTTGTAGGTAATGAGTCGTCATTTTCCAACCGTTCGTTAACTACCTTAAGATCAATAACGTGTAATTTGAACTCCCTATTCGCAATAAAGGCCACTCCGAGTTCTCGTTTTCCAGTAGGCTTCCCACTTTTGAATATTGTGTGCGATCTCATGTCTTGAATACCATTTCCAGTCCAGTTCGTTTCTTGAATTTCCAGTATTTTTAATTGATATTGATTGGCCTGTTGTAGGCCCTTAACAGCGCCAGGGTAATTGAGTGATCTGATATTCCAGGATCCAGTGCCAGCCCCTTTTCCGTTTGTGAGGTCGTTGCCGTGAGTCCAATGCATTCCGAGGCCCTTCTGCGGTTTTCGAAACATTGTAGGGTTTTCCAGGGATGGAGAGTTAGCCCGTCGTCCAATCTCCATTCCTGCAGCATGGTAATTACTTCGAATCCGTTATCAGGCGCGGAAGACTCGCCTGCACCCCCTTAAGTCCCCACAAAGGAGGTGTTAGTAGGATTTAGTAGCATAGCTGTAAATGTATTTACAGTTATTGGCATTTCTCGGCATTTAATGTTGCATTATTGGGGAACCAGTGTGCGATCCCGAGAACATTTATAACCATTTAATCGGGGGGTTAGGTATTAGGAATCAAAGATGCTGTGGGATAGGGGAAGCAAGGGGTTCCCTCCTTCTTTCTCAAACGGGCTTGGGACCGTCTACGGCGGAATTACAATTCCAAAATATACTTGTGTCAGGGATGGACCTTGGGAACAGGATAATTGTAGAGGGAAAACAATAAACTAACGCGCACCGTTTGTTAATAATCAATTTGTTGTGTGCAAAATACATTGACCCGGTTGATGGTTCGGATGCCACTGCTTCCTCTCGATTTCTTCCTTGGCCGGTGCTCTTCAATTGGTGTTGCCATGACACTCGACCATCCTGATATTGAATCGTCTCGATTCATTATTCCGTGTCTGAATCCGCAGCATCATCGTAAAAATCGAGTTCAGGTTTCATAACGGTCCACGGTTTCAACTTTTCGCTCGTATACACCGAACAGAATTTCCGTTGTTTGAGATATGCAATTCCCACGTCCTCGACGAGATATCTGTCGATTCGCAAAACTCTTGAAATGATGTAGGGCATACGAAATTTTGGCTCAAACTTTTGAGATTCTCCCATAGCAGCAGGTACATCCTCCAGACGATGAGACCTGTTTCGCGTTGAACCTTAATCGCCGTTCCTCTCGTTCGGTTCTAATTCGCTCTGCAGCCAGTTGTCTTCGGTTAACTATATCGCATTCCGTTGGGTCAGCAGTCGCTTCATCTGATGTTAGAGACGTAACTAGCCGATTCGTGATGACGTCTTAAAGGCGATAGTCAAATATCAACTCGATCGAACTAAACTGAGTCACAAGAGTGACATTGCGAATTCAGAGACCACTGAAGATTTCGCAATTGTAAATCCCAATCCTTATGATTAGTTGGTGCAGTTCTTAGAAATGATAAGATGGACTGATTAGCACGTTCGATTTGGCCATTCGCTCGGGGTGCTCTGACGGCAACCTTAATATGTTGAATCTCATTAGATGCGCAGAATTCAGCAAATTCTCGTGATGTAAAAGCAGTGCCTTGATCGCTAATCATACGATTAGGTAGACCGAAGTAAAACGTCAGATCCTTGAATGCGTCGATGACGGGCTTCAATTTCGTAGTTTTGACAGCTCTCAAAATAAAGTACTTACTGAACGAATCATTGATATATTTTCGGAGGTTGTTGAACCAAAAATCTTGTCGAACTCGACTTATGGTCTTCTCAAGACCAAAGTGGCCCATGTCGTCGTGGTACGTGCAGATGATGTTCCACCTGACTGCAAATGGAGCGATGAATTTGAGATCTTGGTCGATCTTACGATATAACCGACCGTTTTTAAAACAGATAATCTGTCTTCATCTGTTTGGATTGAGCGGATTCAATATCGCCTCCTTCGATTAACTCCTTCAACTTCACGTCTTGTCGTTGTAGGAGCACAAGCCAGTCTTCGTTTTCTTCCACTCGCATTATGTCCCCCGACGTTAGCATAGTATAGAAGTAACTTTGTGTTGTCTAGCTCGGCTCCCTGGTGCGATTCATCATTTTTATGTGAACATCGTCCTCGCTTTCATGGCTAGGGAAATCTCACCTTAATGATTTTGCCAGCTCAAGCCAGCTTCCAGGAACCCGCGCAGAACTATCGCTCCAAATTTTGGTAGGCCCCTTTAGGGAGACTTGCACGGTGAACACCAAACTCTATCGCTCCACTGATATGCCTCGGCAAGCTTCGTAACGCGATCAACGAACTACGCTGCCGACATGCCGGATTCGGACGACGGGTAGAAGTCTGGTAAAATATCCGTCACATCTCGGATGTTATGAAAATGCGGTCCACTACATGCCCGCACTAAATAAGCCGATCGTTCGCATGCGTCAACTTCGAACGTCGCTGCCGCCGGCGTCCGACCCGATTTCATGGCGTTAGTGAGTGATGGTTTCGGCTCCTCTACTACGATTGGTTGAGTGTTAATCTGTTCAGTTTTTGACGACGTCGCCAATTTTCCCCCGTGTGGTAATGCGGCGACGACAGCTGATATCAACTCGCTCAATTGCTGCACTTCATCACGTAACTCGCGCACATCATCTTCACCCGAACATTCTGACATTTTCCCGTCCGTTTCGATTTCGTCATTAGCCAGAATTTCACAGAGTCTTTGTGCTAGCTCGGCTTTGTTCCCCTGCGTAGAGGTGTTCCGTCGTCTAGCTTCAAGTTTTAGTCGTTCCTTGTTTAGCGTATTGACATTTTCGACCGGCATAGTGTTGCGTTCCGTTTCCCTCGTATACGGACCGAAGGGGAAATCGAACCACTATTACAATTATATGTAGCCACTCGCGTATGTATGTCGCACGTTTCTCCTTTCGTCTCTTTCACGTATGTATATCGCACGTTTCTCCTCTCGTCTCATAGGAGACTTAAACACGAGATCGCAAAGAGGGGAAAAATGGCTTTCGACGGAGTCTGTTCGTTCCACTTGCACGATTCGAATTTTTACCTGTAATCTGCACTAAACCGTCCTTGGATCCCACTTCTGATTTTGTCAGGGGTGGACATTGGAAACAAGATAACTGTAGAAGGAAAACATAAACTAACGCGCACCGTTTGTTAATAATCACTTTATTGTGTTCAAAGTACAATGACTCGATTGATCGTTCGGGTGCGACTTCTTCTTCTCGATTTCTTCCGTGGCCGGTGCTCTTCAATTGATGTTGCTATGACACTTGCTTTAATTTCCGAAAATAATCAAGCTGTATATATAAAAAGTTATTGAAAAGTGTAACTTTAGCTTGCTAACAATTTTCCCACTCCTAACTAGTAAGGGTACATATGATTCCGTCGATGAGAATTTTTGCAGGATATTCGCTTATTCTCCATGAATCTCAACTATATGGCTTCCAACGATTATCGCTCACTCCGCTGTTTAATTTTGGACTCCCGAGAATTCCACGATTTTGCGCAAAAGTATCAGCTCTTCAACCTCCGTTGTCAATAATCACCAGCCCAAAAAGATCCTCGGCCACTTCCTCCGGGTCTCACCGTTTTCTTCCCCCGAGCGATTGACCTGGTTTCATTGGAACGCTACACAAGCGTTTCGCCAGAGGCCTCTTAAGTGGCCACAATACTTCCAGTGATGGCGTTCACAAGCTACAATCAGCTTCCCACTTTGTTGGCACGGTGTTCGCAGCTGTCAGCGGTGCCAGGTTATGATGTGTGGTTTGTAGTTGGTTTCCCAATGAAATGTTTTGTTGTTTTCTAATTGGTATGGTGTTGAACAGTGTCCAATGTTTGACTTTAGTTAGCAGCTTCCTGTGCTTGGTTACTTCCATAGTACAATAAAAAAATCTCAGTCTTTAGAGTATCTCTTTATATTCTATAGCAAAGAATTTCAGTCGCAGTAGCATCCGCTTACATTGTGTAAAAAAAATTGTTGACCCTATCCTTTAGAAGGAAATGCTCGTAATTTGTTTTAATGTAAATGTAGAATTGAAATAAAGTGTTGAAAAATGTTTCATGGTCTCATTCAACGACTGTTACAATGCACTGATATGCAGCTGGTGTTTATTGTTAAAACTACTGCGTAAAGTGCCTTCGATTACTGCAGTGATTTTTTCACGATCACTTTAGTGTCTAACTCCAAGTGCACAAATCCATTCGAAAAGCGACTAGCTGCGTCGTCTAGAGATACTTGATATGCCAATTTTCGATTCATTTTGCCGTTCATTCGAGGTAATAACGTAATTCATAAAGCACAGCTATCTTCTCTTGGCTTAGCGTTTATATATCATATTTACTGCTCCCCTAGTTTCTACATCGATTGTTTTTTACTATATTCGGATGTTCAGCTGTGTAAGATTTTCGAAAAGCTGCTGGATTTTCCTCTCTTGTGCTGTGAATTTCTTCCATTCCAAGAAGTGCACTTCATACCAAGCAACTTTTACAACCTCTTCGGTAACCATGGCCGATTGCGCCCAATAGATTGCTAAAACATATCTTTGCTCGAACTCTTCATGACCTTTGAGCCAGCGGCCCCAATCGACTTTCCTCAAGTACAGGGTATAGAACTTTGAAATGAAATAAAATACGGATAAATTGTTTTGATTACCATAAAATTGATGGTATTGGGATTCTCTGCCATTATTATTTGAATATCATTTCGGGCATGTGAGCGCCAAGACTGGCGAAGAAGTCCAAACGATGCGTCGAATTTTCGACTACTCTAACCAATAATTGGGGTCATACCTCGCCAAGAACGCGGCGAATATTGACTTCAATTCTGTGATGATTTTCAGTCTAATATCGTCTTCGTCCGCTCGAACGAAATCGGAACCGACCTCTCATCGGTTCTAGACGTGACGTCTGAGCAGTGCCAAAAAATGGTACCAACCGGTCAAACAGTCCGTGCATCCGTAATCCATTTCGCGGTGGCTGCTTGTCGGCCAGCTAGATCGCAGAGGATTTCGGTCGTAGGCCTTTAAATGGATCACACCCAATTACGTATTTCAGCCACTATTAAATGCCCGTTTCAAACGCGTCAACTATTCAAACATACGGAAGGGAAACCTACTTTACTTTATTCCGTATTCTCTGCATTCTTCCAGTCAATCACAATAACTAAATTCCATCTCGCGTTCCCGAAATTTACCCACACGGTAACGAATATTATACTTCGTTAAGTCAAACCCGAAGAACGCTACGCTAAGAAAAAGGCAAGGCAAACGAAGGTACCGCGTACCGCACGCGACGTGAAACCGGCCATCCGCGGATTTTTAAAACCCTATCCTCTCCACGGCATACTTACCATGCACTCCCACTGCTGCTGAAAGAGAAGATCAGGCTGGAAAGGAAAGTCGTTGTTCGACTAGCAATTCATTTTCACGTTTAACCATTTTTTGTGAGTCTACAAACTAACATTATTGCATCGCGTGAAATGGTTTTTACTTAGAAAATAAATTACAAATATTCAATTACATCTAATATCCTTTGTCTTATATAAACCTTGGATATTATATACCTCTCAATTATGGTAATTTTAATTTATTTTATGATTTGATTTTAGCTTTTTCGCCTTTGAATAATGGGCAAAAAGAGACCAAAATGATGGCTAATTTAACAGTGAAAAGTAAGAGAACATATCTAATGTGATATTGCCCAAAAGTCATCATGTTTGTTGCTATGAAATTTTTCGGTTGAAATTGTTAACTGTTCTTCTATTTGGTTATTTACTCATATACTCCTCTCTTGTTGCTGTTTTATCACCGAATAATTTCGTTCGTTTGAAAAAAAAAGACAATCAAACACCTTACTTGCTATTATGAACGAAGATTTTCCATTCATTGCACAAAATCTTTCTTTTTCGGATGTCTTTTGGTAAAGGAAGAACTTGGACTTTACGGAAAACCGAAAAACTGCATATCCCATGCAGTTTTTCGGTTTTCCACAGAAATAAAAATATTAACAACGGTGCAAAAATGGCATTTGTCGCAAAGTCAATTGAGACTAAATTTGTGTTTTGTTCTGATATGGTTCTTAACCGGCAAAGCATTACAAGAATGACAACTACTCACTATTGTTTTCATTACGGGCTTTGTTGCACCATGCACCATAGGTTGTTGGACTGCAGTCTCTCGGCTTAACTTCGCACGACCTTCGTGACGTCTTTCATGCATAATCGTAATGATGCCCTCCTGATAACGTAATCCTTCAATGTAATTGCGTATCTTCACCAATGTAAAAACTTGCAACCCGCCAATGAAGATAACACCAAAGGCTGCCGGGCTTGCGAACGCATATTGTAGGGGGCGGGAACAGATCGTGAATCCAGTTATCTTCTTCATTCAACCCACGAAAGAATTCGACGCCATTCACAACAGGAAAGCCACACGACACGTAGAATCGTGCGAATCGATTCTGTCTCATTGATCGTTACTTGATCCAAAAAACATTCGTAGCTTAACCTCGCCGCCATTTCACTTCGTTCAGTCAGCCTATCCCTCTACATCGGGGATTTCGCTCACCCACTCTCCCTATGGCTGTGCCGGACTGCCACCTTTCCAATAACGCTTCTGAAAATATCGATTCATAATTTATTTTCTGTGTGACATAATTGCACCTACCTTCCCTGTGAATCCTGTCAAGATGACCGCTTGCTGGAAAAAAGACCATATTTCACTGTTCTTCCGCTCACCATTTGGCTGTCAACTCGACTTGACATCCCACGACAAAACATGACGTGGGATGGGAAGTCGTCACAACTGACACGAGATGGAAAGCCACATGGCAGCAAGGTGCATCAGTATTGGTCGCCAGTGGCGTAGGGGCGATTCATTACAATTTCATCTTATTTATGATAAATTGGCAACCCAAACTAAACATAAAACGTATAATAGCTGTCACACGATACGTAGCATTAAAAAGAGTTGCCAACTTAAAGTTTTACACCTCTACAAAACACCCTTTATTTCGCTTTCAAACTCGGAGTCTTCACCACTTTCTCTGAGCGATCTACATAATTCTTGGTCAGTCATGCTCGAACCACTTCCAGGTATCATCTGATTTTGTCACCTATTCGAAGCTATGTTGTCGTTTTCACCCTTGATTTGGTTGAAAAGAAGATGAAGATGAGTACTGCACCACGTTCGTGATGCTACTAGCGCTGCTGTCGATTCCATTGTCGTCGATTTGTCAAGGCTTCAGGTTTAATTTATTTACATAATTCATTTTTCAATCTAGCATTTTGTTTCAAAATAACTGACTTAGCTCGACCTCTAAGCCTGACTCTCTCCAGGTTTAGTGTAACAAGGACTTGCAACATTTTTGAGCAAAAATATCAGATATACTGTGGCTCAGTGATTATATTAAGAGAATATTGGTGGTCTTTTGTAAGAAATACAGGTAAGAGGAAAGCAACAGAGATACTGACGGTGACTCAAGGGAGTCGAAACGCGTGTGCTCACTCAAAAAAGCAAGGCTCGCCGGCTTTTCAAGAAAAAGAAAAGACACACGTTAAATTTCAAAGACAAGATCCCTGTGACTTGGGTATTTGGGCTACGATTAAGACTCTGTGTTTTCAATAATCTTTTTGTCGTTTCTGTGGGAAAGATTTAACGTTTTTTAACTTTAGATACTAGATTTAATCAATTTTTTTCAAATTAATTGCAGAACTTCATTTTCGAAATTTTTTGCCTCCCCAAAAATCCAGTTCTTGAATAAATTCGAGGCTATTATTCCCATCTTAACTTTCCAATGAAATAACTAATGAAACGTCCATCTCCTCCTCAAACTCTGACATTCATACCCTCAATTCAGAAACCACGTCCACACTTGCCGACAATCAAATCGTTGAAATAGCTGTGAATTTTTTAAGCTCTTACTAAACATAATTAAACGCTTAAATAATTACGAAGCAAGGTATGAAAACAAATATTTGAACTTTCTATTTCTTCTCTCCCCCTTACGATCTTCGCTTCGCTAAACATGCTCACAATTAATGTATGCTTGCACATAAGCCATCAAACCTGTACGTTAAGCGAGTTAAAATACAGCTACTTTAGCTTCTACTTTTCTTCGGGCATACGTTGACTGTTTTTCCGTGTTTATATGCAACCAAAACATAAAATTGGGTCTAATACTATTCAATTTAAAATTTCCAAAAAACAGATTTAGGTTTCAGTTAATATCAAGCTTCCCTCCTCCCTCTCGAAACTCGATGCTTCAGCGCCACTTAAATTTGTGCTTCTTTTTCTTCTTCACCATTTCTCAGCACGGTTCATATCTTAAAGCCAATGGCAAACAAATGAAAACCGCTATCTATGAATTGTTCGGATTGGAATAACAGTAGTTACGGCTACAAATACTACAAATACTACTGTTGGCTGGTTGATTAGCAATAGTAAAATGGCGCACAGGTGCCAGTCGAAAGTGGTGTGTCTTTTTCGCCTAAACAAGCACACTCTGATTGAAGACATCGAAACCATCCAAACAGAGAAGAGTGGATGAAGTAAGAAAGAAGCAGGAGAGAAAAAACGGTTAAGAAACAAGTTTGGCAACAAAAAGCACTGAGACGCCAAACCTAACAAATGATCGAATTGGTGAACAGCGTTTGGCTTTAGATAAATCTATCTGAGCTGGCCCGAGTTGGGCAGGTTAATCATGTTTAGCTGGATACGTGGGGATAGTGGAAGTAAAGTAGATCGCAATGAAAGATGACCATCACCAGTTGGGAGTGAAAAAAATGAACGCTTTCTTACAGGCTCTCCTTGTCTAATCAGTTTGCATTTCCGGATCCTGAAATGAAATTATTATTAATTGATGCAGATTCTCGCTGAGCTTTTTATAAAGGCCAGTATGAGCTTAAGATGACGAGCAGAATTTTTTGTTTTGAGCCGTTTCAAAAGCTTGCTATGCCAAATTTTTCTGAGATCTCATGTTTATCTTCTGCAAATCCAGTTCTAGACAAGTCTTTTGCATTTTTATTTACTTTTTCGATTTCCTAATCATTTCGCTGACTTGTCTCTCGTTGTCTTCTTTTTCACGTCACGGCGTCATGACATTGTGGCATCATAAACAAACCCAACGGTTTCCATTGTAGGAATATCCTAAGCAGCTTGGAATCACGGAATAACGATGTGCCGTAATAATAAACTTCAGCACTTGGGGCTGGCAAACAAACAACAAACAAACGAATCAAGTCACTCTTCCTCTTCTTTATCTCAAGCCTAGTGTGAAAGTATATAGCGTATGTATGTCATGATACGAGCGAGTGCTCAGCCCAGGCTACATACTAGCATTATGCTGGCCAAGTTAGACATTATACGCTTTATACACATTATCGAATCGAGATAATGTTTCTATGTTGTTTCGCTAACAACCGTTAGTTGGCAGCTAGCAAGCATCTAGCTGACTTTCTTAAGAGACGTTGCCTGAGTGCTAGAGTGCTCTAGCCTGAGCACAAGCTCTCGGGCATGAACGTTCTAATGTTTGTGATGTTCGTTTTCAAATGAGTGAAATGGGTCACGATTTTTATTCCAATTGTTTACCAACGGAGATGCTATTAAAAGTTAGTGCTGGTGATGCCTTCGCTTCCTCCATTCTTGAACTTCGATTAGTCGTGTCTATTTGTTGCTGTTTTGTTGTTGCTCAAACGACAACTATCGAGACAATCAGCAACAATCGCCTCGATTGTCGTCGATTGAAGAGTCAGTCAGCGAGTCAGCCAGGCAATGCCAGTGTATTTGATTTCATTTCTTGAGTTCGACTTGGTGTCACGCCTAATGAATGCTAATTTGGTTTTATCGTTTTCTAATGAAGATTTCCATGAAAGTAATGGTTGCTTGCATCGAGTGTTCCCTTGTCACTTCGCCACACTTGGGTTCCGCATTTCGCCAAGAAAGGTAATGATGACCGTTCAAGAGGTGGACGGACGTATTAGAAAGACTTCAAGGTATGGACAGTTACATTAAGCGAGTAATCATAGCGTTCTCATTAGATGTGCATTAAATTTTTCAGTAAAACCCAGTGGAATCTATTTAGGAAAACAGGGCACATTTTAGATAATACATAATTCAATCGTTTGTCACAAAGGTAGAAACTTTGACTTTTGAATTAATTTGATTTGAAACTTTTACGAATGCTACAGGAAAACAATCCAAATTTTAATTCTACTGTCTTTGAAAACCTCACTTTTTGCTGATGATTTTATCTTTCGTGAAAAAATAAACACTTCCCTTACTCCTAGGAAAAACCTTCCACTTCAATTTTGAAAGCTGGAAATGAAATAAACCTGTGGCTCATTGACTTTACAAAGAGTAAGAATCTAATTGTAAGCTTTACTCGCTTTTCACAACGTGCCACTCATAAAACGATGCGGATATCGCCTGATGGGAGTACCCGCAACCAACTAAACCACATCGATAAAAGAGCCGCGTAAAATATAATAAATGTGCGGACGTTTCACGAGCATAGGTAGATTAGCGTCTGAATTTTGTAAAAAGTATAAATTTGTGGTACTTTGGAAAAGTTTAAGGGCAGGTTTAGTGGCTGAAAGCCAAAAAATTTCCAATTTTTCACGTGTCACTACCCCAAAACTTTAAATCGATTTTTCTCCCAATAAACGTGCGAATTTCGGAAGATATTTTAGGCACATTATCTACCATGTAGAAGGCATATAAATGGCTGTTTCTAGAACACGGGCGTGTTTTTGCAGATTTTCAGTTTTGATCGCTTACTGCGGCCACAATTTTATTTTGATTGTCAAGGTTTTGGTCTTATCTTGGAGCTGTGTTTGTGTAGGTTTTGGTCTCATCTCGAAGCAGTGTTTGTGTAGTATAAATTTGTAGTACTTTCTATTTTATGGTGTCTAGGAGGTGTCGACATGGATTTTCCTAAAACGCGTCCATTTCCTTGGCAGATCGCTCACTGTGACCACAGCTTCTATCCGATTTTGAAAATTTTGATCTCATCATAGCCGTCATTCTGTTGTTTACGTCAAATACAAATTTGTAGTACATTGCATAAGAACACTATGCTTTATGTGGGTTGAAATAGGAATACAATAAAAAAAAACAAACTTGTCTGCGTGAAAAGCCATGTGTGATTTATTTTTAAGTGAAACTTGAGTGTAAACAAACAAATCAAAACAAAACTTGTTTTTCTATGTGGCCTAATAAGCGAGATAGTATTTTTTGGGAGGGCAGGTTTTGGAAACGCTTTCCCTTTATGGCATTACTGTGGTCACATTTTCCAACCGATTTGCATTATTTTGCTATCAAGAGATGGATTGCGTTTCAATTTTCCAAAAAGTATAAATTTATGATATTGACCATTTTCCTGCAAGGGCCAAATTTGCCTTTGGTAGTTCCAATAAGTTGAATGAAAATAAAAACATCGAACAAATGTCGCAGGGTATGAAAAACTTCATTCAAAACTCCGTCGAACAGTAATTTGGACAACAAACCCCCGAACAAGAAATTACCGCTTTGGTGAGGAGTGTAGGGAGACGATAGCGAAAAATGAAGCCTACAAGCTTTTTATGCTATGATGAAACCGAGCCAGGTAAGATACATACGATGAACGTAATACCAAAGAAATCAGAAGGCAGACCGAATATTAAAGTTTGACGATAAGATACAAAACAGTAATATAAGTACCGCACTCCGCACTGTGTTTAATTTAGACCAAGGATAGATACAAACAAATAACTTTGTTTAAAGTTGAAGATTGTAGCATAAAAGATGACGACTCAAATTCTTTTAAACCCTTGCTGCATCTCCGCCAACTAACTCTAACATCCTGGAAGATCCAAAGCAAGAGGAGACGCTCATAGAATCTATCAAAGAAATGAGGTCAGCCTGATAAAGCTGAATAAAGCGCCCGGTGTGGAGCGAATCCCGGTAAGCTCGAGAGACCAAACGAAACAGCTCTCAGCGTGGGATCGAAAAGAACATCCCAGAAGACTGCCACAAAAACCTTATATGCCCAATTTACAAAAAAAAAAGGTATCGACTCAGTTGCCAAAACTATAGTGGAATGTTCTTATTATACAGTTATACAGTTTTCACGAAAATCATCGAACGCCCGTTGAAAGTTTACGCTGCCGGAATCATTGGTGAACACTAAGGTGGCTTCTGAGCAGGATGATCAACCGTTAGCCAGATCTTCTAAGTGAATTAAAGATTGGAAAATGCTGATGAGATTCAAGAAGCTGCATCGGAAATAGAAAACAAAAACCCAAAAAATTTTCATCAGACCCATAATCCTCTATTTGTGCGAAACGTGGACGTGGATAAATGGATAGATGTTTTTTAACGATGAGTTCTCTGAAAACTCTACAACTCTATGAAATAAGGAGACTGACGAATCTGGTACAACGCCGAATTACAGGGTCAGTATAATAAGTAACCGGACTAAGCCACGGAAACTCTTCAAATGATTCAAGAGGCTTACGGTGAGGATGCTCTGTCCAGAGCTCAAGTGTTTCAGTGGCACACGAATTTCCGGGAGGGCCGCGATGACGTCCATGACAAACAGCGCGTCGGTCCTCCATCAACGTGTCACACGGACACAAATGTGCAAAAAGTGCGTGATGTGTTGAACAGTGATCGTCGTCTGAGCATTCAGGCTATCGCAGATGAGGTTGGAATTGATAAGATGACCGTTCACAACATTATTAAGAACGATCTGGGCATGAGGAAGATCTGTGCGAAGCTGGTACCCAAACACCTGACTGATGAGCAAAAGGAGCGTCGTGTTGCTGTCGCTTCGGAAATCCATGATCGACTGCAAATCGAACCAGAGTTCTTACAGCCCGGATATGGCACCAGCGGACTTCTTTCTGTTCCCCAAGATCAAGAGACACCTTAAGGGGACGCGGTTCGGGTCTCTGGAAAACGTTCAACGTGCTACGACGAGGGCTCTAGACAGCATCGAGGTTGCCGACTTCCAGGGAGCGTTTGGGGATTGAAAAATCCGGTATCAGCGTGTTATCGATTCCAATGGAGACTACTTTGAAGATTTCTAAAGAAAAATTGTACATATTTTTACAATAAAAAATTTCCTGAGGTCAGTCCGGTTACTTATTATTCTGACCCTGTATATAACCTTCTAAACGAGCCACATGCTTGTAATATCGTGAAATTGAATAAAACTATAACGAAATTGTCATGTCGACCTTACGCCGAAAGCTGAAATACCTAGGAAGATGTTAAAGATATGGATTGCAGGCAACATACCGCCAAAACGATAGAAAAACTCAGTTGATATTAACAACAGAACATTGCTAAGAATATCTTTCTGGAAAGCACGGTCAGTAGATCAAGAAAACTGGACGAGATATATCAATGAGACCAGGACCCGATTTGGAAGCCGGCGATATCGAAGAAGAAATAAATAAATGTATATATATATTCATTATGATGATACTAATGTCTGTCAGTTGCTTCTCCTACTCCTTCTTTTATGGAATTCATTCAATTCAATCTAACCTAGTAAAAAATGCAACATATTAAATTTCACCAAAACTCAATAGTTGCTGATAGATTTTTTTACGTAAATAATTTGAAAACTTCGATGAAAAGTTGGCGCCCACGTGCATATAGTTATTGGGCTTATTCCCCATTTTATAGCTTTGTTTAAAAATCTAGTGGTTCGCTTGGATCAAAACAAATGAACACACATCTGGAAACGAAATATTGTATAATCTGAAAAAATTTAGATTACTAGAAATAAAAAAAAAACTAAAGAAAACAGGCAGCAGACACTGGTGTGTCGAAAAATTATTGCTAAATATTTGTTGAACCCTGATCAGGTAGACTTAAGCGCTACTTTATCTGGGACCGTTGCTTTCGAGGCTTACCAGAAATTCAAACGTTTTTCTTTTTCATTTGATGTATGAGATTTCTAAAATGATGTGCATATAATGACCAAAAGCACACCTCAACAAATCCTTAAGCCCGCTTCCCACCATTGTTTGGACAAAGCACCCAAAAAAGGACATCAGTCTATGAGACACATCACGTATGTTTTCCATTTTGCCGAGCAAGGCATCATCTTAGCTGTAAGCAACGGCTTTCCGCGTCTCCACATACATAGGCTAATTCATCGTGACGAAATAAGTTGTGGAGCCTTGCTGGCAGGCATTTTCTTCGGCATATCCGAGCCCTATGTATGACGTCAAATAACCGCGTGGTGGTGAATTAATGTTCAGTTCCTGAATACCTGGCTTTCCAACTTCCACTGTCCTGAGATGCCATCTACATTAGGAAAAGTTAAAGTAAAGGTGACAGACTTTATGCCTCGAAAACTGTGAAATGTGTTGACTGTACGAGTATCTAGTCCTGAGGCGAATAATCGGAGCGAAACTAGACGGGCGCCAATGGTGAATTCGATACTGCCATGAGCTGTATGCATTTTTGACGAGCCAGAAGTCTCAATGATTGTAAGACGGCGGAAGTTGCAATGGGCTGGACACCTGAATCGTATGGACGAACAACGAATATCAGAAAAGGTATTCGTTGGGAGAACTGAAGGCCGGAGATGTGGGGAAACCGAGAAAACGCTGGTCTGACTCGGTCGACGAAGACAGTTCAGCGCTGCCCGGATTTCGAAATTGGAGGACGCCGTCAATGGACCGAGACAGTTCGAGGCGCGTGCCGCAGGAAGCGAAGGCTCAAGAAGGACTGTAGTGCTACAAAGAAGAAAAAGAAGAAGAAAAAGAAGGTGGAGAAATGAGAGTCTAGTTGCTGACTATCAAAACATGAAGGACTCAAGCCCATGGCTTCGACGTCGCTTTTCTTTATAATTATATGCATACACCACTTATTTCTACATTAGCAGACACTTTTGATTTGATATCAAGATGATATAAACTATGAATCGTTTTGTTTATTTGATATCCGGAGGACATTCTCTTTTTCCTTGAAAAGCCATCGGGCCTTGCTATATTAGTGTTCAGAAAAGATAGAACCAATGTTATCTTCTTCTTCAGCACTACAACCCCTCTCGAGCCTTCGTTTCCTACAAATAGCGCCTGCAACTGTCTCGGCCCATTGACCGCATCCTCCAATTTCGAAATCCTTGCAGCGATAAACTGTCTTCGGCGACCGAGTCAGACCAGCGTTTCCTCAGTTGTACAATGTTATATAGCCCTTGAAAACAGAAGAAGATTATGAGTAAGTTGCCAAGGAAACTTGCAATTTAAAAGTACTTGAAGCTTCGACTGTCTTTACTTACTTCTTTCCCTATAACTTTATTTTAGAGAAACCTCCTGTGAAATTCAAGATAATAAAGTTAGGAGGGCAACTTTGGGAAATGAAAGTGTTAACGCAAGAGTCCAAAAAATTAAAGCGAGGAATAAACGAGGAGTACGTCCGAAGCGTTTGAAGCGTTTGAATTCAGGTTTATCACGGTGAAAAAATTAATAAAACAAAAAGAGAACTATTTATGTATTTGTGTATGTGAATGAAAAGCTGAGAGCGGAGTGAAGGGGTTGGAAAATATATTTTAACATCTCCCCTCAAGTCGAACTCCGATCGAGTGTCGTGTCAGCAACTCCGAGTCCCAAAATGCATTTTTGATATTTCGATGGCGCTAAAGATTTTGTAAGGATGCCAGCTATCATCTCGTTGGTTGGGGTGTAACGGGCTTCGATTGGATGGTCTTGTAGAGCCTGCCAGATGAAATGATGTCGGCTTGGATCGAGCGTAAAATTTTGGGTTGAGAGAAAGTTTCCCGCCATCTTGATTGTCGTTGAACATGATTACATCGGAGAGTTCGCTGAATCCAAGCTCTTTTAAGAACCCGATGAGGTGAACTACTTCCTTTGCTAGATCTGTGAGTCCCATGTTCTTAGCTTCTAGGGATGATAGCGCAACCGTCTGCTGCTTTCGCAATTCCCAAAAAATAGACGATCTAGCAAGGATGAACACTGAACCCTTGTATGAGCATCCTCCCCAGTCAGAGTCTACGTAACCGATGAGCTTTTGGTTAGTCCTTTTAAAACATAGCCCGTGATTCATTGTTCCAGCGAGATATCTTAGAATACGTTTACCGGCGGTCCGATTGACTTTCTTATGACAGTTTGCATATTGGCTCAAACTGCTTACTGCATATGAAATATCTGGACGAGTTCCCACGGCCAGGTACATGAGCGCACCGATAAGCTCGCGAAAAAGGATTACTTCTCCTGTGTTCTGATTGTCATCGTCGGAAATATCTAAAGTCAAGGTCAAAGTCAAAAGCGCTTTATTCAATACTAATCGGTATAAATTTTCAAAGAATATAAAGCGAATTCCAAACAATAAACATACAAAAAACTTAATGGCCCAAATGGCTCTCTAAATTTATACGTTATCATTATACATATTTCTTCAAAAAAACTATAGCAAATTCAATGAATTAAGATTATTACATATTGTGAAAATCAATTGGAAAAAGGAGAAAAAACCAACCAACACTATCCTAATTGCATTCTGTCTATGATTTTGTGAACTTTCATGTCATTTTGGGAGGCGATCAAGATGTCATCGACGTATGGGAGAATAAACATTTCTTTTTGTTTGCCGACGTTTATACATGGGTCTGGATTTATGGGTGCGAAGCCGAGGTCTTGGAAAGTTTCGCTGAGTTTTGCGTGCCATTGTCTGCCAGACTGACACAAGCCGTAAAGAGCCTTCTTAAGTTTGCAGACCGCACCGCCATTTTTGAATTGGTCTACCATTATATTAGATTTCTCAACGAGATCTCGGTCCTTTTCCCATCAATCAAGTTCATCAAGTAGTAATATCGTCATGTCGAAGGTAGTTGAGTCTCGCAACTGGTGCAAATGTATCGTGAAAGTCGATACCCGGACGTTGAGAGAATCCTTCCTTAGAACTGTTCGACATCCGATGATTTTTCTGGTTTCGGGACGATCGACAATTCCCATGTATCTTTGATGATAAGTTATTTTATCTCAGGGAGTATGACGTCCTCCTATTCCTATCTATCTGGTCCTGAAATGGCATAGTGTACTGGTATTTCGGATGCAAACATTGCGATTTGCGCGTCGTGGCATTCTTCGTTGATCGGGTCTTCTTGATTGTCTTCTATGTCAGTGGTTTCCATAGAGCTATTTAGCATTTCCGAAACTTCCGCATTCTGGTTGTCGTCCGGAATCATGCTGTAAATTTTGGTGGGACGACCATGACCCCGGTTTTGATTATTTTTGGCCTTCCTGGCCGACGTTTCGTTGGTATATTTACTGTCGTCTCGTTGTCATAGTGAGGTTCGGAGCTTGAACTGGTTTCACTTCGTGGAATTTTCGGCGATGATGTGCTCGGTATGAAAATGCGCTCGATGAGATTTGTAGTGGAAACTATTTCGTTTTGAGCACCGTCAATTTAACATCATGTGGAAATGTTGATTCCTGATCTTTATATTTATTTTTGGGTTCAAATTCGTCAAAAAATTTTACATCTCTGGTAATCTGAAATGCGGTGTGCTTTTGATGTATTCGAATATCCCACAAAAGTTTCTTCCACACCTCTTGCAGCGAATTTTCCGAAACGTTGGTTCCGAATTTTCTGAAGTATTTGATGTCCGGTTTTCTTCCTGTCCAATTTTCGAATGGGATACCTTTTTCAAGGCTTTGTGTGGCGCATCGATTCCTGGCGCGATTAGCCATATCGATTGCTTCAGCCCAAAAGGATGATGGAAATCCGGGTTGGATCAGCATACAACGGGCAGATTCTACAATTGTGTGGTTTTTGCGTTCCGCAATGCTGTTCTGCTGTGGCGTATTTGGAGTTGATAAACGTCGTTGAATTGTAGCGTCCTTGAAAATCGAACCGGTCATTGAATTGCAAAATTCCGTTCCGTTGTCCGATTGAATAGCTTGAATTTTTCGATCTGTTTTAGTCTTCACGTAGTTGTTATACTCGCTGAACTCGTCTTAACTTCGAAGAAAGCAGACTTCGTTCGCTAATGTCAGAAAATATCGCTCTCCGCCAATGAAAATTCACCGCATAGGACCGCATAAATCTGTGTGTACTATTCCAAGAATGTCTGGCGATCTTTGAATGCGAGTTGAAAATGGTTTCCTTGTAAGTTTACCGATGGCAAATGCTTTGCGATTTCGTAGCTGGTACGTATTTACCGTGAAATTGCATCCAATCGTCATTTTTGGCATTTTCTTTAGATCGTATAGATTCATGTGGCCGAGTCGCTCATGCCGAATTTCATAACAGACTTCACTGCTTCGATGTCCGTCACTCATGCCTGCGGGTCTGGGTAATACAAATATCCTTCGCGATTGGCGATCATTTTCTCTAACTTGTCTCTGACTATTGCACAGTCCTGACGAAATAAAATTATGCGATTGAAATTAAATTAGCGCGTAAAGCGTATCTTCAAGGTTTATATTTCAAGTTTTCTCGCTGTCTGTCGTAGAGATTAGACGTAATGCCACTGTTGACTATTTTCACGGTTGTAAACGTTGACTTGTTATTGCATATGTGTGTCGCGCAACCGCTGTCTTAATACCATTTGGTTTTGGATGCATGTTCGGCATTCTTGTCGGTGTGTATAAAGAATGCTTCGTCGACGTATTTCGCTTTTTCCGTGTTTCTCTTGTTCTTGAACCAGCATGATGAAGTGGTGCGCCCTTTCTTTTTCCAATATTTCCACTTGGGTTTAGGGCAGAGCTCTGAGTCTTGTTTGTGTTTTTGAGTGTTTTCTTTTTTCACATTCTTTTCTTTGCTATTGTTCGCGTGGTGCTGTATGAACATAGCAGCTGTCTCACTTTCGTGAGGATGGTTTCTCGGACTGTTTTCTTCGATTATTTTAATTTTCAGGGATTCGATATCTCGGAGAGTATCTCGAGTCTCGACCGCACATCGGAAATTTTCGAAACTATTTGGTAAGCTATATAGCATTATGAGCAGGTTCATTAACTGCAATTTGTCCATAATGTCAAAAACTATGCGGGATGCTCCTTCACATCTCCCCCATCTGCCATTTTATGCTGCGTGAGTTGTTTCAACAATATTGCTTTATGAGCCGGGCCTTTTGAGACGTAAATTGACTTGAGGATGTCCCAAACTTCCTATGTTGTGACACAGCAACGAATTTGTTTTAACTTTCTATCTTGCGCGAGCAAGACCGCATGTTCTTTTTGCGAAGCTATTAGTTCACTGCTGGTGCCTTATTGGTGGCTCCGGGATTTCGCTACTTACGTTGCCCCAGGTGTCGTTTTTCACCAGAGTGGCCTCTGCCTGGATTTTCCAGGTATCATAGTTATCACGACATCGCGTTTCCAGAAGAGCGGAGTTGACGAAATTTTGCGCCATTTCGAAGAAATCAGCTCATTGCGACGGAATCACGAATGTACTACCGTGGTATTAAATATTCTTTATACTATTCCATGCGCAGGCATTTGTTGTGCCTGTGCTCCTAACCTGTTATCGAAGGAGCCCAAAAAATTAAGGCGAGGAATAAACGACTCGAGCGAAAAAATTAGCGAAGTAAAATCATACACGTCCAATGCGTTTAAATTTAGGTTTACTACAGTGAAACAATTAATTAAACAAAAAGAGAACAATTCATGTATTTGTGTATGTGAATGAGAAGAGAGTTGAATATACATATAACATATTTTAACAGAGAGGCATTCAAATTTTTCTACAAATTTACAATTGTTGCTAATCCACATGTCGGTCGTGGTAAAGCAAAGTGAGAAGCGTAAAGATGCAGTTATCATTTTAAGTAAAATTGTGTAAGATTAAATTTTGAGCCGGACATGTTTTTCAATATGACTTACCGTTTTCGAGACATGTGTCAAAATTGGCGGCCTTCCCATCCTCTGCGTTGCCAAAAAAGCAAGAGGAACTGTTAAGGTGACTGCTTGTATATTTATGAAACATTTAGAACGACATTACTTTCCATTTTTATAATAAAACCTACCTTTTAGTACAAGTTGACTAAACTTTTAGTAATCTTAAAAGTAGTCCACGTAGTGTAGTGATTAGAGCACTCACCCCGGGAGTCGACGGTCCCTAGTTCAAACCTCGTTGACGACAACGAGATTTGTTTCGAGTGATTCTTCAGACGGACTATAAGCCCGTTCAGTTATAATACGTACTGGTTTAAAATCAGAACTTATCGCAACAGGGTGAACGGACACACGGTCAAAGCGTGGTATTGACCATATCAGCTTCCCGAGTGCCGATACGTTCGGTCATTTGGCGCATCCAGGAATAAAAGCTACAGAAAAACTGATTCGAAAGCGTTACGTGTGATCAAAGATGAATCAAAACATCCTGACATGGGTAAAAAGCTTTATAAGCTGTCAATGATACAGAATCAACCGGCAGACTGTGCAACCTCCAATGTCATTTGCATCAACAGGTAATTCATTCGATTGCATACATTATGACATCATGGGACCATTGCCAATAGCCCGTAGTTATAGGTATATTGTGAAAATGATCAACAGATTTTCACGCTGGTCGGAATCAGCGCCTATCACTGACATAATGGCTGATACGTTTGCGACCGCGTTTTTCGCTGGTTGAATATCGCAATTCTGAACACATGCATAATCACCACAGTCAGAGGCAGTGAATTCGACTCATCTCTGTTCCAAGCGTCTACAAAATTAATAGGATCAAAAAACATCAAAACAACAGCATATCACGCAGCTTCTAATGGCATGATATAACGAAGGAACAGAACTGACAAGCCGCTCTCATGTGCCATGAAACAACAAACTGGATTGATATATTGCCAATCGTGTTGTTAGGATTGCACACCGTCTACAAGGGCTCGCCGGCTAAAATGCATTACGGTGTAACGCTGCGACTGCCTGAGGAGTATTTTCGTACAAAAAGATCTAGCAACATGTTGTCACGTCTATTTACGAGTCATTGAATGCCGAAAACCTCTTCAACAGCCTTATACTGGCTCACACCACGTAATCAACCGAATTTCGGAGAGTGTGTACCGATTTAAAAGGACCTGAAGAAAATAAACGTATCAACGCAACGTCTAATGCCAGCATTCATTCTAAATCAAAATTTAAATCTAATTCCAGAAGAAACAAAAACAACATCAGTACGTCCAGAAGTCGTAAAAACAAATGTTGGACCGAATACAAAAGCTGTCAGATTCAGTGTGAAATCATAAGGGGAGAGGTATTGTAGCAGCCCAGAACGTTTGACCTCGTCACCTGTGTGTAGAAGCCTAACAGACTCAGTTTTCGATAACTTGACTCCTTAATTTCTACTCGTGCTATTATCCCAAGCATACTCGAAATCGTAAACACATACAAATCGCTTTTGGTTGTAACTGAAGTGACTGCAATCCAGACAGCTTGATTGACAGCTGGCTGGTCGAACAAAAAGAAGATCGTCTTCCATCTCGATCATGTGCGCGGCTAAATCGCTTCTCCCTGACCAATGAATTAAAGGACAATTAACGTGCAAACGCAAAAAGTCTGTCATATTGAGTAGGTTACTGTAATAGTATGACTTGTGAATGTTAAAATTTCTCTGTGAATTCTTAAGAGGAGCCTTAAATTTAGCAAAAACTCATACACGGTTGCCTAGGATATAGGAGTATGTACCGTAAATTATAGTAATCAAATTTTAAACAACAAAGCTTAGTCGATCGGAAATTTTACAATTACAACAACAATATGTTATACTGTAGGTACTCGTTTCTAGGCAGCCCTGATACAAGGAAATTTTAAGAATGGCTTGAATATTGATAGGTCATTGCAACTGCCCAAACAACGAGGTCAGAAAACCGCAAACAAAATGAGCGTCAAATTTAATAGCTCGATAACCGCATATAATTTTTCTAAATCAATTGAAAGACTCTATACGTAAGTAATATTGACTAGTCGAACAAAAAGAAGAGTATTTTTCCATCTCGGCCGTGTACGCGGCTAGATCGCTTTTTCCTGAAGGAAGAATTATAGGAGAATAAACGTGTTAAACATAAAAAGTTTGTAATTTCAAAAAGATTAAAACAATCGTTCTAATATGATTAATTGTAGCCCGCATGGCGTAGTAGTTAGAGCATTCATCCCGTAAGCCGAAGGTCACTGGTTCGACTCTCGTTGGCGGCAACGAGATTTAGCTCGAGTGATTCTCCGTACGGGAATATAAGTCTGTTCAGTTATGATACCGTGCTGGCTTAAAAATCAGAACGTATCGTAGCTGGGTAGATGGACGCACGGCCAAAGCGTGATACTGGCAATATCACCTTGCGGAGTGCCTACACACTCGATCATGATAATAAGATACTTTAACTATCTCTAAGGAAAGGTCCGAAAGGAGCTGTAGTGCTACAATTTAATTTAATTTAATATGGCTAATTAGGCACATATGAAAAAGCGATTTGACTTACCACCAAGGCATCCCTTATTATTACTCGTCGGGGATATTATTATACTTGCAACCCGATTTTTGTTATTTCCTAGTTAACTGGATTAAATGCTAACTGAAAATAATGCTAAGAGTTCTTTTACAAGAAAGTTTTCTAAGTTTTGCTCTAATGAATGAAACAGACAAGTTTTTATTATCCATTTCACCTAATCTCATTCCGTTTGCGCCATTCTCAAAAACGAAGTGACCAAGTCAGGCTTCTCATCTTGCCATACTCAACTCGCTTATTTAATACCATGTAAGTGCCATATGGAATTTAAAATATTTTAATTCAGCTTACGCATCTCACCTTGCTACATTTTCCTGTCCATAAATATCTCAAGAAAATTATAATCATTCAATTAGATAAATCACCAGTTGATACCCAGTAATCCTTGACGGGAGAGGAACGGGTTGTATGCTTGTGTGACATATTGCAAAAAAATCATCACCGTTGACATTTTCAACACTTCTATGGCTCAAAAGTGAACATGTTGAAACTTATTTTAAAAAAACGATATGGAATATATTCAAGGTGAAACGACTATCCCATCATATGGAGATCAAGTAGAAAAAACAAAGAAAAACAAGCACTATGCATACGCAGTTTAAAAAAATAAAGAAAACAAAAAAAATGTAAATTAATTATGGAAATAAAAACAAAATTGAATCTCCAATCCAAAATTGAATTTCTGGGCAACTCACTTGATGCGTAAAAAAATAGGATTGAGAAAGATCAGCCGAGAAGATTAGTCGCGTATGAAGACGTTGTGCGTAACTTGGTAATTTATCATGTGTGTAATGCGTACACATGGGTTAATACTCTCGGGTGAGATTGTGCGATTGATAAAGCATACAAAAGATTTTTTGGAATTCCTTATCAAGCAAGTGGTTCCGATTGAAGACCCAAAACTGTCCCACTCTTATCAATGCGTGCATGTTTATTTATTCAAACCCAAAAATTATGGCCATCATCCCAAATAAAAACATTCAAATGAATCACAGCCGTGAATTCTTATCCAACTTGGAATCACCCTTGGCGTGCGTGGTGCTAAATCTATCTCATAAATTTTTTTAGAGTGCCACAAAAAATGTTCACCTGGATCATTTATCGAAATTTCCGGACTATGGCCCGACCGACACGATCCCAAATCGAAGTCGGGCTGTCTGGGGCCAAAACGCCTAATTTGCCTTCCAAAACACGGAAGGCTCGGTGGTAATGACCCTGGGCCGCGCGCTGTTAAATTGTAGTGCCGACAAGTTGGCTGGCCCGCGGCCGGTCAGTGGCTTAAAGCTCGAAGCGGCCAAGCTTGAACGGGATTGTTTGATTTGGTTGTTGCCCCCGAATGAACCTTTTTGAGCGTTTAAATTTTTGTTAATTTTTTGTGGTATTGAAACACAACTTTGCACTTGATGTGAAAATTTTTATTGCGGCTTTTATGTGCTAAAAAGTAAATAATTACGTGGCTAGTTGTTAGCAAGCAAAATAATTAAACGAACTAATCTAAATCCACATTTTAAATTAAAACAATTGAATTTTCAACACTCCATGCCTTAACTAGATTTCAATTGTGGCTTTTCTGGGTATTTTATCATTTCCACTTGCGATGTAATTAATAGATACGGTGTTCGCACTTATTACAAGTTTTAATTCAATTGTCAACCGCATGTAGTACTATCCGCTCTGGTTGATAATACGCTACAAACCACACAAATTTGATAAACGTTTGTTGCTGATAAATCAACCATAGCCATAATAATAGCCGCAGGTTCAACAATTTATGCGTATGTGGTCGCCACCCTTGCGCTCGTTAGCGTGCGTGTACTTTAATGCTCTCTACGTTTTTAATTACGACCGCTGACTCAATTGAAATCAAAGTATTTAGAATATTTGTTAAGTTACATGGCAATTATTTTCGACTGCAATGCATCCATAGCCCGAAATTTAGTGGTCACGATTATGAGGCCATTGTCACATACGAGTACTGAGTATTTGCCCGGATAGTGGTAAAAGTCAATAAAATGTTCAGTGACGCTGATAGTGTCAACGTTACGAGGTGAATGATTGCAAAAATGCCAAGGATTTATATCACGACTGCTACTCGAACCGAGAGTCAATGTCACGTTAACAAGCATTGCGATAAAGGACATTAAGCTGCATCCTTGGGCGGGTTTTTTTCCTGGCTAATGACATTGACAAAGCTCATTAACATGCGTATACCGGTAAATTAGTTTGGAATTGTCTTTAGATTTTGATTTGATTCAAGACGGCGGGTCTGAGAAATTTTACGGAAAGGGGCAATGTGTGTTCAACATGTATTAGGGGAGAAAGTCTTTCTGTAAGGAAATTACGAAAATCTTAGTGACGGAAAATTTGTTGGCTGTATGTATAAAATATTCTCTCGCTTAAAATTCAACACACAAAAACTAGAAAATGCTACCTTAAATATAAGTTCTAAATTATGAAAACAAAAGTGCGACTTCGGAAATCAGGATTGATAATTTATTTGTTTAACGTATGTAGTAATTGGGCATCTAAGATTCGCATTATTCCACTTTCACCATATTATGGCTTTTACCATTGTTCAGCTTTGGCCATTTATGCTAATGTTAGTGTGCTGGCAATAGGTTTGTTGGGACGGTAGGTTTTGGCTACAGATGAGCGGTTTTAGCAGCCCTTTCCGCGTGGACGAGGAGAGATCGTGAAAAGTTATTGGAATTAATTGGCAGAATAGAATGAAAAATAAACAAGTTGAGTAGACAGACCTATGCTCTGTCAGAAGGGTTTTGTACTCAACTTACAAAATGCAGTAACCAACAACGAATAAAATCAAGAAATATGTCATGTTTGAGTATCATACTACTATTAGCAAAGTTGAAAGAATGTTGACTTCTGAGGTATTTGTTATAGTTATACCCATAAATATCTCCCTTGATAATTTTTTCAGATTTTTTAGATCACGGGTGTCCATTCGCGAGGGAGGAAATATATTTTTCATGTACGAGGTGTGTTCAAAAAATATCGCGAATTTTGTTTATTTTTTCAAAAATTATTTATTTATTCATGAATATCTCTTTTGTCCCCTTCAAAGTAATCCCCATGAGATATTATACACTTGTGCCAACGGTTTTTCCAATCTTCGAAGCACTTCAAAAAATCATTTTTTTTAATCTCGTTCAGCTCCTCCTTCGATGCCGTCTTTATCTCGTCAAACGTAGCGTAACGTCGTCCTTTCATGGGCCTCTTCAGTTTAGGAAACAAGAAAAAGTCACAGGGGGCCAGATCTGGGGAATACGGTGGCTGCGGCATCATTAGTGTGTTGTTTTTGGCCAAAAAGTCGCGCACAAGCAACGATGTGTGAGCAGGGGCGTTATCGTGGTGCAAAAGCCAATTTTTGTTCTCCCACAAATCCGGGCGTTTCTGGCGAATTGCTTCGCGCAAATTGCGCATAACTTGCAGGTAATATTCCTTATTGACCGTTCTTCCCTGTGGCAAGAACTCATGATGCACCACGCCCCTGCAATCGAAGAAAACTGTCAGCAAAACTTTCACATTCGACCGAACTTGGCGCGCTTTTTTCGGTCTTGGTTCATGCGGCAGCTTCCATTGAGATGATTGAGCTTTGGTTTCCACGTCATAACCATAAACCCACGATTCGTCACCAGTTATGACTCTCTGGAGCAAATTTGGTTCGTCGCGGACAGAGTTTAACATCTCATTAGCAATGTTCATGCGTTGCTGTTTTTGGTCGCAATTGAGCAATTTTGGTACGAATTTCGCGGCGACCCGTCTCATGCCCAAATCGTTGATAAAAATCGAATGGCACGAGCCAATCAATATGTTTAGGTCCTCAGCAACTTCTCTAACGGTGATTCGACGATTGGCCAATACCATTTTCTCCACTTCATTAATTTTTTCGTCTGTTGTTGAAGTGCTCGGGCGTCCGGCACGCTCTTCGTCGTTCACATCTTCTCGGCCTTCTAAAAACATTTTGTACCACCGATAAACGTTGCTTCGGTCCAAGGTAGCTTCTCCGTATGCCACAGTCAACATTCGGAATGCATCCGCGTACTTAATTTCGTTTTTCACACAAAATTTGATACACGTTCTTTGATCCATTTTTTTGAATAAGTAAAAATCGAAGACGATTGAAAACACGTGCAAGTAAAGCAGCTATCACCAATCAAGTGAACATTCAAAATGGCCGAGCTTGTCGGCATAAGTGACAGACATGAGTACCAACATAACGCCACAAAAAAATCGAAATTCGAATATACATAACCCGCGAAAATTCAAAATTCGTGATACTTTTTGAACACACCTCGTATTTCTCCCCTGTGCCCCCACTGAAGCAAAAACTGTCAGTTTAAGAACTGTTTTGAAAAGCTCTCATAGAGAACTTTCAGTTGATACTCATATCGGCTACCTTTCATGAAATTTTACTTCAGGGCCCACTCCTCTGTACTGTGATCATCGATTCATGGCCTATTTTTTCGAATCCTAGAATGGTTACAAAGCCCTTTTGCTAGAAGCTCTCTCCTGCCTCGTCGACTTTTTTCAATTGTATGTACTCATCTTCATAAAACGTATCATTCATGAAATTTTCATGCAAATCGTAGCAAAGCTGTAGTGTCTAAGTCGGTAAAAAGCGCATATGGCTCCATAGCCATATGTTTCCATAGTAATACAGGGCATATTGTTCCATAGTAATACAGGAAAATTCAAATCGTTATAACTTCGTCAAATACTATTCGATCTTTATGAAACTTTCAGAAAAGATCAATCTTATAAATAGTCAATCAATCAATCTTATAAATAGTCATCATAGTTCGCTAAATTTCATTGAATTTAAAGGTACCGTTTAGATTTTATTCAAGAAAACATAAAATCGATAAATCATACTATTATCAACAAAATTGAGTGAATTTGGACTTCTCCTGTATTTGTTGTAGTTGTACTCATTAAGGCCTACATTCATGATTTTTTTCAGATTTTTCGGATGGAAGGTGTCCAATCGCGAGAGGGGGGGGGGGGGGGGGTACGCGAAAAGTTTGTACATTTCCCCTTCCTCTGCCCCCCTCGGTACTCACAAGGCAATTTCCAGACCTGTTTTGAAAAGATCTCATTGGGACCTTTCCAATGACACCCTACTCGACTACCAATGGTGAACATTTTTTTTTTGATGGGTCACCTCCCTATATGGGGAGACCCCCCTTAAACCCCTTTGAAAAATTTTTCCACCCTTGAACTTTCAAGAAGTCACCACTTCTGACCTTTCCACAAAGTTTCGTGGCTGTAGCCTCTATAGTTTCGGAGAAAAAGTGCTGTGACATACAGACGGACGGACACAGGTCGTGATTGCAATAGGGTTTTGTATTTTAGTACAAAACCCTAAAAAGAATAAAACCTTCCTACTAATTTTGCGTGTTTAATTTTATTTTCGTAATCGATTTTCGACTGTTATAGTTCGATCTTCTTCAGCCATTGTTTCACTCAACCTAAAGGTCCTTAATTACATTGAGGGATGTTTCCTAAAGAGGGTACTTAAATTTACTTTATTCAAATTCCTTTTGTTACATTTGAAAATTACTCTACTACTTATCTTGAAGAGCCAGCATTTAAAATTACTTGCGTCGTTGTTCATTAGCACGGCTTTTTCTCTTGAAATGGCGAGACTTTCCATTGCATCCAGTTCTCTCGCATCTCTTGCTTCTTGTATTGGTGTTGCGTCATCCACTGTGATTTCGTGTCCTTGAGTTATAATATGCTCCGCTACTGCTGATCTAAAGTTATTCTTCTTTCCTATTCTCCTCGCTGCACTTGCTTCGCTTAATGTTCTCGCGCCCTGGTGTTGATTAATATTCTTGTTTGTCCAATGTAAACTTCGTGACAGTCGGGGCATTCGATCCGGTAGATGCCTGATTTCTCGTGTGGTTGCCGTTTATCCTTAGTTGACCCGAAGATGTTTTTCAGCTGACTTTTGCTACGTGATTCGATTATTCGTATGGATTCATGATGTTTTAGCCTCCTTTTTAATTGATCTGTGACACCTTCGTAGTAGGTAACTACCTTTCAGTACACCTTTTCAGAATCCGGGTTGAGGAGTGTTGACCGTTCTTTCTTTTACCGAGTTTTTCTGATTTTTTCCGCAATTCCCTTGATCGCTGAGGGCTTGAATCCATTCAACTTCGAAGTGTCGAGAATATACTGCATTTCTTTTTTCGTGGCGGCCGTATTGAGTTGTAGATCATACATTCTGTGAATCATGGCTCGATAAGGTGAAACTTTCACTTGTTGCGTGTGGTTCGATGCATTCGGAATCGTCCGTAGTGTATGTGTTGCCTTCCTGTAGATTTCAAAACTGATGTCGCCACTCGTTCTTGATACCAATGTGTCCAGGAAAACTAATTTTCCATCCTTTTCTTCCTGTACTGTCAAATTGATATTTTTGTGCGCATTGTTCACTTCCATCAATATTTGTTGCAGGTCTCCTTTCTTGACGTAAGCAAAAACATCATCCACATACCTGATCCAGCATCTCGGGAATTGGTTCTTCATTTTGTGTCCAACCTCCAGTCGTGTCATAAACATTTTACTCAAAAACGGTGACAGTGGGTTTCCCATAGCTGCTCCTCTTTTAGTTTTGTAGAATTTACCCTAGGACGTAAAGTAGTTCTCTGTCATACACAGCTTCGATAACTGGAGATACTGTCTCGTTTTCGTCTTCCATGCCATAGAATTGTCCTGTGTTAGTAACCACTCCTCGATGTAGCCAATGGTTCCATCACTGGTATACTGGGAAAGAGAGCTTTCACATCAAACGATACCATCACGTCGTCTTCTGTTGGCCGGCCAGCTTTTCCGTGAATTCCATGGTGTTTTTAACGGAGTTGCTCTCAATCGGTTGCATATTTTTGAATTCCTCCACTAGCCATCTTGCTAGTTTTTGCGTTGGAGCATTCACAGCTGATATCATTTCTCACATCTCATCTCTTTCCTTGTGAATCTTGGGCAAGCATTTGATCGTTGGTAGAGTTGGGTTCGTTACTCTCACTTTCGTCTGTTCACCGATTAGTGACTCGCAGCTTTTGATCGTCCTCTCAACTCATTCGATAGATTCCTCCAGAGGGTTTTGCCGAAGTTGGAAAAAGTTGCCACTGTTCAGTTTTATGATAACCGCTTCCTCGTATTTGTCTTTGTCCATGATGTGTTTCCTTTGTCCGCTTTAATGAAATAGACCGGTGTTTTCTTTAATTCGAGGGCGATGGCTGCTTTTGGGTTCGTCTGTGACTTTTGGGTTCCTGCTATTGCTTTTGATTTCTCCTTCCTCGCTGCCTTTGCGTGCTTCCAGCAATTTGTTAATGGCTGCTTCCATCTCCACGATTATGTCTTCCTTCGAGACCTTTGTTGGCTTTATCGCATTGTTGAGACCCATGTTCAGTAGCCGCATTTCATCTCGCTTGAATTCCACGGTAGATTTGCTGACCACTAGTCCAGGAATCTCTTGTACTTTGAATACTTTGGATAACTTCGGGGTAGCTTCTTCTAATTTACTCAATTTTTGCAAATGTGTTGCTCTTTTCTTTTCTTTCTCCCATTGGTACGCTCTATCAAGCCTTCTCCAATGAATCTTCCATGTGACCTTTGTAATGTGACGCCTACGCCCGGGAATCGAAGTGATTCCGATCCCGAACCCTTGCAACCGGCCAGATGGATATGTCCTCGAAGTGCCAGCGGACTTCATCTGTCGTGCGGATATCGTTGCGCAGAAAATATTTTTTTTTCTGTCCAAATATTTAGATCTGTGGGTATAAATATTCGAAATATAGAATTAATCCCAAACCCCGGCACATTTCGAGACATAGCCATCTGGAAATGCCCCTCCACCGTGGCCATCGAGAAAACTATGCCACTGGCGACAACTGGAGAGGCACATTGCCGCCATGTGGCGTGCCATTCCACACACAGATGTTTTGTCCGATGTGACAACCGGGGATTTTGACAGCCACATGGAGGCGAAGGAGAAACAAAAGAACTTTTTGTGGTGATCGATGGTTCGTGATCGTAGGTTGTGCTGTCTAGAACAGTTCAAGTGCTTTTCTACCTCTTAACATACTTTCGTTGACGACCGTTTGTGTGTAGGATTTGGTCGGAGCGAAACGTACTCAAGGAAACTGCAAAGGGAACATCAAACACTTGAGAAATTCACCGGAGCATTGCCTCAGGCTGGAGCATGAAGCTCTGTCAAGGTCGGAAAGAAGATCGTTTGGCTAAGTAACAGCACTAAGAAAGTTAGTGTTGTGTCTAAAAGTAAAGGCCGCTCTTGATTGGGAATAAAGAGTTCCTCGCCCCATGAATTGGATGCGCCGAAAAACACCGACTGGCGAAATTCGTTGCGACGAGTGTAACAAGGTATTTACAAAAATTTGCGATTTAACACAACACAATAAACCATTCCATAAGGGCGAGCAACCATTCCGTTGTAATCGATGTGGCAAACGTTTTTCCAACGAAGTCACTTTCGACACGCACTATGCGAAGCACAGTGCAGCACAAAAACCCCATCAATGTCAATTTTGTCCGAAACAATTCCATCATAAAACTGATCTGAGAAGACATATCGATTCGCATACAGGCAGAAAAGCTTACGTGTGCGAAACCTGTTTAAAAGGCGTCATTTAATCATAAATTATTTCTGTAAGTAAAATGACCCTACTGCACCAAAGAACGTGATATTATGAAATAAAATGGTACTCGTTTTCTATTAATGAGAAATATTCAGCAACCACTTTCCTTTTCTCATATTTACAATGTCACGTTTCTGTTCTTCACTCTGTCTGTTTAATTTAAACAAGATCTTCCACAGAGAAAAATGCCAGATTTTCTGAATATTAGCCTCCAACCCTTCCTATCAAACAGACATTCTACAAATTTATCAGTGATATTCTTAGTTTTAAAAAAATCTTTAAAATTGATAGTAAATTGTCTAAGGACATAAGTTATAATTGGAAACTCACTTTACTTCCACTTGTTTTGTAAGAAACTTTCATAAAATGTTTACATACAATAACTATTAGTTTTAAGTGCTGCTTTTTTGTAAAGGTTATTTTTTTTTGTCCTTTTATTAAAATTATTTGATTTATTTGATTATTCAATCAAGGCAAGAAAACTTTCAGAATACATCTTCGAAAAGACAATAAAACATTCCTTAAAAAAAAAAAAAATATATATATCACATATACATAAAATACCAAGTATAATTTATCTTATAACTACTAGTAAAGGAAACTATTGCAACGAAAGGATATATAGAGTTTAGATTTTGCTGGATAAGTTAATAATTTTACGTGAACGGTGACACAATAACAGAGAAGTACCGACAGACCTCAGCGATATATTTTGCATTTTTCAACTGTAAAACTAATACCGAACAAGTATTTTTGCATTTTTAACTCTTCAAAGTAGATGATCAGAAAACTTGCACACTCCCACAACAAACTCTTAATGCTAGAGAACACAGACCACATTTACCATTCATATGTTTAAAGAAGCCATCATATATTTCAGGTTATTGATTAAATTTTTTTTATTCTTGCAAAGAATTTTAGAAATATTGTTACCGATCAGTCACAATTTGTTAAAAGACACATTTTGGGTCTAGAAACGATACAATAATGTTTTATTCATTTAAAGTAATATTAGATTGAATTAAAAAAAAAAAAAAAAATTTCGTATTTAAGGTGATCCACGTCTTACCTCATTTCTACTTTCTTATATAGTTTCCATGAATTTAATGTTTTGTATCAAATACGGTGAATTTTGTATAAATAGGTGTACGTTACATAGTAGTGCTACTCAAAATAAGCAACTCAATAGTTTCCTACAAAGTGCCTTGTATGTTAGTTATAGATATAGTTTTTTTTACAAAAATCAGTTTGTATAAAATTAGGTAAGAATGTATAAGATATGAATTAATCGTCAATGGAAAACTCCTCGAAATATGAAAACGTTTGACATTCAAATCAAATCTATGTTCATACGTTAAAAGTATCATAAATATATTTGATTCAGGGAATTGAAATAAGATAAAGTTGGATATATGACAATCTAGGTATGCTCAGGTACACATACATTTCATAAGTAACGTCCACAAAGGTTTAGGTTCCCAAGAGTTGCGCTCATTGGAAATAGTTAGAGAAAATCTAAATTAGCTACGGTGAAATTTTCAGAAACGAAAATCTAAATATTTTATTCGGCAATATTTTTTAAAGTTATTGTTTAGACCTTTTCATTTGGACATTTCCTTTCTACATCACATACAGCAAAAAAAAAAAATGTTCCTTTCGAGCCGAAGCTATGATTTTAAGCAAATGCAGAACTTCCTAGATTAGTTTATCCTTTAAACAATTACTGTGATCAGAATTTAACAGTCAACATTCCAAAATTTAAAAAAAAAAGTTTGATTATCAATTTCAGTAGATATGATTCACGTCTTGTTGGATCGAGTTAGGACAAAAATAAATAAAGAAGGTAAAACCATCAATTCAAATCTAGTGTAATGTAAAGGATTTGAATGTCAATGATTTTCTGTGGAACAAAGTGAAAGTGGCAGAAAATGCGAATAAAGACCATAATATTCCATTACTTGTTAAGAAAGTTTATTAATTGTATAACCTAGCGAGAATATCTCGCTCTAAATTTTTTTGTAATAAATATAACTCAAAACTATAAAAATACAAAATAAAATCATGAATTGCTAATTTAACTAACGACTTTCCTTTTCAGTGACTCGTTCTTTTTCAGTGGGAACAGAGAGTGTAGGGTAAGTATGCCGTCGCGAGGGTAGGGTTTCGACAAATCCGCTGGAGTCGGTTTCGCGTCGCGCGCGGTACGCGGTACCTTTGATTGTTTCGTCATTTCCTTAGAGTAGTTTTAGTCGGTTTAATTTCGAGTAGCATATTTTTCGGTACCGCGTCGGTGATTCGGTAACGCGCCTGTAGGATTTTGTAGAGTTTTGCTTTGAGATCTGTGGAGAGATCACATCCAGAACTAAAGTAACGTAGGTTTCCCGTTCTGGATGAGTAGTTATTGACGCGTTTGGAAAACGGGCATGTCCAGGTGACTGAAATATTGTAATTGAGCGTAACCCATTCGGAGACCCGCGACCGAAATCCTCTCCGAACTAGCTGGCCGACAAGCAGTCACCGCGTGAATGGGTTACGGTGCACGGATTGGTTGACCTGTTGGTACCATCCGTTGGCACTACTCAGACTTAACGTCTAGAACCGATGAGAGGTCGGTTCCGCGTTCGAACTTGAAAAGTAGAAAATCATTACACCTTTGCCGCACTACTCTGATTGTCTCATTAACTCCAGATGACTTTCATAAGCTTTAAACGTCACTTCATTCAGCTTGCTATACAATTGTTTGATGCTCATCTTCATAAGATTCCTTTTCGCAATGTTTCCCGTCGCATGTTTGAGGCCGCAATGCAAATTTACAGTATGACTCTTCGGGGTAACTCTTCGCTCAAGACATGTTTTTAAAAAGTTGATATCTACTCTAATCCTAGCTAACGTTTTCTTACACTGTGTTAGTTGCTTTTGGAACGTTATATTCTGAATAGGAAAATATCAGTCAACAGCTTTGCACAGCGAAAAAGGAAGCTATTTCTTCGTTATTGAGGAAGTTAAGCCATCGCTGCTTGTGCACCACGAGCAAAAGTAGTAAAAAGATGACTATTACACGTGTGGAGTAGTCCACGTAGTGTAGTGGTTAAAGCTGCGTATGCCGAAGATCTCTGGTTCGAGTCTCGTTGGCGAGACGAGATGAAGTTCGAGTGCTTCTTCAGATGGACTATAATCCCGTTCAGCTATGATAAGTGGTGGCTTAACAATCAAAACGTATCGCAGTTGGGTGGACAGACACACGGCCAAAGCGTGATACTAACCATATCACCTTGTGGAGTGCCGACATATTCGATCAAGATAATGAGATACTCTAAGTATCTCTAAGCGAAAGCACGAAAGGGGCTGTAATCCCACAGAAAAAAAATCGTATGTAGACTGGATTTGGAGAAGTTAGCCACATTGGTGTTCGCGGTTTGAACTCTAGCTGTGTGAGCGGGAGACTTTATTGATAGTGGATATGACACAATTGCGTTAGTACGAGGAATTCATAAATCGCGCCAAATCGCTTAAGTTTATGGATTTTATGCTGAGTATCTTGGAAAATATGATTCAGTAGCGGTATAGAGATATTGTACAGATGCATTTGATTATTTAAGCTTATCAGCAATTATTGATGCGAAAATATTTTATGTTCATGGTGGGTTGACTCCATCGATACAATATTTAGATGATATTCGCTCTATTGAACGCAGGAAGAAAGTCCCGCATGATGGGAGCTCGGGCAAATTAAATATTGTTGACGACTCCGCGTTGTGCAAAAAAATGGACGCTGATGTTGTCCGAATTGATGAACGCTTGGCTTCATATGAGTCAGGAAACCAGAAGAATTACGTTGCTTATCTTCATATTTCTGTTTGAATTTCGTCAAATTTCCAAAATATTCAATCAGTTAATAAGGAATATTAAGTGAAGAAGCCAAAATTATGCAACCGTTTCAAATATGTCAAACTAAATGGTGTTTTTTAGAGGTATAGAATTTTGAAATGAAATGAAATACAAATAAATTGTTTTGATTGCCATGAAATTGGTTTTATTGGAAAGATAATTCTCTGCCATTTTTAGTTGAGTATGATTTCGGACATGTGAACGCCACGACTGGCGCAAAGGAAGTCCAAACGAGACGTCCAATTTTCGACCACTCTGACCAATAATTGGGGCCGTATCTCGCCAATAACGCGGCGAATGTTGTCTTCTATTCTATCCTATTGATGAGAAAATGGCAAGCCAAATTAACCATAAAACGTATGACAGCTGCCACACCATACGTAGCATTAAAAAGTGTTGCCAACTTAAAATTCTATACCTCTAAAAAACACCCTTTACAATCATCTTGACCATCAAATTGATCAACCGATGCGCTGCGAGATTATCATGGAAAATCAGGTAAAAGCTTTTTGTGCAGAAATACTTGTGGAAGAGGGGAACGTCCAACCAGTGGATTCCTTGTTACAGTATGTGGAGATATATAACATGCATAACAACAGGCGACAAAAGCTGTGACTTTCCGCTTCTATCAGCATACACAAAACCATCACTGTTCAACCGTCCACACAATGTTCACTTTAACAACGAAAAGCGCCGTGGAATGTCCAAAACCATGGAAATCATTTTGTAGTGAATATTGAGTTCCATAAATGTCCGTGAAGGACTGCAGCGATGTTCTGCTGCCTCGGCAGAGGAAGGTGTTGATTCCTGCCGAGAATGCCCTCGTCCGGAGACGCGTGAATGCGCTGGCAGGCTAGCATTGCGGTGTCGTGGGGCGGGTTCGTTTCCCCGGCACGAGGACTCACTACAAAACATTTCGCATTCACGAATTGCTTGCAGAGTTCGAGAGGACGACCGAAGTCGCAAATCTGTAGATAACCTCCACGAAGGAATTACGACTTGTTGCGAGAACAAGAGAAACCTGAGAAGAAAGGCGAACTTGGGGTAACCTCGTCTTTACCCAAGTAAATTCAGGGCCCACAAATGAAAGAGGGGCAACCGGGTGGTGGTGGAGCCCCTTCATGCCCACCCAACCGGAATAAATCCAATGTTAAACTGTTGAAGTGGCCAGGTATTCCTCTTCTGAGTGGAAAACTCATATAACTTGAATTATATGAACTTTCCCATCAGAAGGGGAGTACCCCGGTGACCAATTTATGTCATAGAATTATACAATTGAATTGCATAACTTTATGCCATAAAAGGGCACTTGGCTTGGGCCACTCAACCCATAAAGTCTCCTGAAACAAGAAAATTTTTAAGTACCCGGTGGCTGGCTCATATTTTGGGGTGGAAGCCTGCCACCGTACCGGGTCCTATACCCGATTGGAAAAGACCGGAAGGAAAAGACCGATTTTCCATTTAATCCATCATTTTTTTTGTTTTTATTCGAACAACGTTAAAGCAATGGAACAGTATGATTTTTCTATGGCAATCAGCACAGCAATTTACAACACCATATTGAAAAGCATTTAATCGTTGAAAGAGGGAAATTGATATTAAAAGAAGATTAACATTATACGAAAATTCATTTTTTCTCTGATTTCCTGTAGTATTATAATTATTGTGGTTAGCTCTTGTAGATGCCACACTTTCACCCTACATACATTATGTAAAAAAAAAAAATTCTTACATAGATTTTTTACGACGATTCTTCTTCTCTTTTTTTTTTCTTTTTTTTTTTACCAATTCAATAAATATTTTTCAAAAAAAATATTTCAATAAATATTCAATAAATATATATATTTTTTTTTTTTTTTAAACTCAATAAATATTTAATTAAAATTCAATAAATATTTTTTTTTTTTTTTAAATTCGATAAATATTTTTTTGTTTAAAAAATTTCAATAAGTATTTAATTAAAAAATGTTAAGAGGTTACTTACAGTACCTTTCCCTCGACGACGAGCGCTCGCTGACGATGTGGAGGTAAGCAAGTCCTGAAATTTTTGGTAGTGAAGAATCGCGTCCATACATCAAATTTTTAACACACGAGTATTAAGACATAGAATAACTCTTAAGGGTGTATAAAATCATCTAAAAAATTCAGCTATCAAAGTGTAAATACATATAGACTTCCTTGAATATCAGAACCGTATGGTCTTCGAACGTGGTAATGCTCGCTGCTACTTCTTCTACGGCTTTTAATGTTTAATATTGCGTTTATATGCAATCCGTTGGTCAATATATGGATTGAGTGATTTGACTAATTCTTCTGGATCTAACTTTCCAGTTGATTTATCACTCCTTGTTGAACTATGTTTGAATACACAATGCGCCTTTTTGCATACAAACGGTGTGGTTTCCCAGAAACAGGGAGTACGGTCCCGCCGTTTCCCAATCAACATGTGCCGCTCCGTAATATGAAGATCTTCACCTCGGCCTCCCAACCACCTGTTGCACCCCACTTCGGGACCTAATGCTGATGGCTCATGGCGATATTGGCAGTTGCTATCATTTTTTTTACAGGCACGGTCGTAGAAAAAGTAGCAATATCTGAAGTTCCTTTTTTTTTTTTTTTTTTTTTTTTTCTTCTTCTTTTTCCGCTGTGCATCCACAGGATGGTAGAAGATGTCTCTGCCACAAACGTTTTCTTAGCACGTCACCCTCGTCAACCATCCAACCATATTCCTCCAAGGACCATCACGAGCACACAAATCACTTGTTGGCACTGTATCGAACCCGTCTTATCTACGGAGCGGTTTATGGGAAACTGTTCCCTGACAACATCTTCGAGGCAAACGCAATAACCTCGCTCGTACCATATGGAAATAAAAGTGCCATCTATGTGTGAACATGCGGTGGTGATAATGCACACTCGTTTCGGTTATTTTTAAAATTCGAAATTGTTTATTTTTTTGTAGATTCGATTAAGTTTTCAATTGAAAGCAATTTATGTTTATAATTATTAGGCGTAATTAAGGCGGAAATAAATCGAAAGAATAGGACAGGCACGCGTTAATTTCCCACAAACAAAACAATTTTTAATTAATATTATGGTTGGAAAGGGTAAAATTTGACAAATTTTGTGGGGTTTAAATGATACAATGATTTTATCGTTCCTATAATTTAAGGGGGTTAACCGTTTCGTTCTAAGCATTTGCATACCGCATTACACCCAATTAGTTAAATTATGTTCAAAAGATATTGTAATAAAATCACTACACATTAAACCAGTTTTAGAATTTTGTTTCCCGGGTGTTAAGTACAAAAGAAATTTTTCCCTTTAATTATTTTCCATGCGAGAGAAAAAAAAAACGAGTGTCGCGATGAGGAAGGTGACTGAAGGGTTACTCCTTGTTGAATTGAGTTGGTGCAATGTGCCTGTGTCAGCGCTGCTTTTAGAGCCATAGCTCCTAGATTACTACAATTTCGTTCACAGCAAATTAGCCACCATATAAAATCAACTCATCGGGCGCGCTCCTCCCTTTTTTGTTGTTCAACAGGGGCTCTTGCCGGGTAGAGTGGCCTTCCGCTCGCGTGCCCTTTTATTTTATAGGGTTATGTGATTCGATCACATAATTCTTTAACTTAATTTGTCACGACTATATTTCTCTTCTGATGGGAAAGCTCATGCAACTTATGTTTGTATGAGTTTTCCACTCAAATGGGAAATATATGGCCACGTCTACGTTTGGATCTTGATCCGGTTAGGCGGGTGCGCGGGAGCACCACCTCCATCTGGATGCCCCACTCCCCAGAAATTCTTGGATGCGAAATTTTGTTGTTGTGGGTCCTTCTGCAGGGGGGAAAGAACCCGCCCCACGACACCGCAACGCTAGCCTGCCAGCGCATTCACGCATCCCCAGACAAGGCCAATCTCAGCGGATCCCAACATCCTCTTCCGCTGAGGCAGCAGACAATGGCTGCAGTCCTTTACGGACCTATTATATACCTAAATCACGACATCTCCTCTAAAATGCATGATAACCAAACAAATATCATCGCCCAAAGTAGCTTGAAACTCGTTAAAAACTTATATCAAAGTTATGAGTGAATAAACATTGCTCTAAAAATTCTATCGTATATTGGCTTTAACACAGTACCGTAAAGTGAGGCAACTTGGACATGTTCTTTGCACTTTTTCGAGATATAAGATGAAACGTAAAGTTTGGGCAATAAAAGAATGTCGATCATACCGACCTTATGTTTGAATTACAAATCTGCCATTGAACTTTAAAAATACATAATACACGCACGCAGAAAAATGTCAAAAGGTGCTGTTCAAATTGCCCCGTAGTTGGGGCTATTTGAACACTAAACTTTTTTGTGGGAAACTTTCTTATTTTGTATGTTGGGCGAGTATGTAGCCCCGTAAAGTTTTACAATAAGATTAAGGGATGAGTTTTATATAAAAAAAAATATGCTTTACTAAATTATACATGAATATTGCTAGGTTGATTTATCAAAGCTTTATTTTATTTTTCTTGCATAAAAGAGAAAAAAAATTAAGCTTCATAAACAGGGAAATTTTCAAAAAATAATACAATTTTAATTGAATCGGATTTTTCCCTAGTACTAACTCTTTTTATTCTGGAGCAAAGTTGTCGTCTTGATCGCTGTCACCGCAGTTCTCGACTTCTTCCAAATAGTCGCAACGGCAACAGTGGTCATATTCATCTGTGCTTCCATTATTACAGGCACCACAGATCCAGTACTTGTATTTTGCAGATCCAGTACTTGTATTTTAGTCAATCTTCTTCTTCTTCTTTGTAGCACTGCAGCCCCTCTCGGGCCTTCGCTTAGAGATAGTTAGAGTATCTCATTTTAATGGCCGTTTTGATTTCTTCGGAAGCTGGTTTGGTCAGTACCATGCTCCCGTGTGCCTGATCAGCTATGATATGATCTGATTAAATCAGTACATATCACCACTGAGTGAACACTCATAGTCTGTCCGAAAAATCCCCTGAACTAAATCACGCTGCTCCCAACGAGATTTGAACCTGGGACCTCTAACCACCAGACCACACAGACTAGTCAATCTTACCATTTTCATTTTTCCAATTCAGACCGCAAATACGGCAAATGGACATGTCAATATTTTTTCTTTTATATGTCTTGGAAACAGGATTTTTTTTCCGAAAATTCTTGGTCTGAATACCTGACGAAGTAGGCTGATCTTGAAAGGAAGCAGCTAAGCTCCGCTCATGTGGTTCCAGCAGTTAGAAGCCGTATATCAAAGCCTTGTAGAGTTCGCTAGTACCAGCACCGTATTGCCGATGGCGTCCTTAAAAAAATACAGCCCGACAACTCCTCCCTCGTAAACGCCGCCCCACACAGTGGCTTTGAGTATATGTAATGGCTGCTTGTGCATCGCACTCAGATTTTCAGTGCGCCAGAAACGAAAATTTTGCTTATTGACGAAAACGCTTAAGCGGAAACGTGCCTCGTGCCCATGATGATTTTCGATACAAAATTGTCACAATTAAATCAACACACTTACTCCATGCTCTTGCGGAGTATAGCGGTCCATTACTTGTCTGTTTGTATTCTGCAGCTGTCTAGTTCACAAATATCAAATATGATTCGCTATTTACAAAAGTTATAACATCTTCTGATAGGTTGCCTAATTTTGCGCCACCCTATTTATATATATATATATATATATATATATATATATATATATATATATATATATATATATATATATATATATACATATATATATATATATATATATATATATATATATATATATATATATATATATATATATATATATATATATAGTTATAATTTTTTTTCTTCTTGAAAAGCCTCGCTTTGGCCTACAGATATCAAATTAACAAAATAACTGACTACAATCCTATATATGAATCAAGGTATTGATATTTAGAGGATATTGTTTGATTTACCAATATACTTACAAAACCCCTCTGGCAAGAACACTCTCCTGCTACTTCAACTTGTTTCTAATTCAATTGTTGTCAATTCATAACTCACTGTTAAATTCTCTTGCTCTGAAACTTTTTCTCAGTAGTTAAAAATATTTTCCCTGTGTGAATTTGCTAAATTTTCCAAAAAAAACCACCATCCGAGTTCATTTCTCTCTTCATAAAATCCCAATTTGCGACCAGACAGTAAACAACCATTAGACAAAAGGATGTTATTCTTAAAATTACAATCTCTTTAGCATCTTCTAGACAAAACATCAAACCTAAACATATCATTTAAAATTCTACAACATACTGCACCCAACCACATCCTAACGAACGTATTATCGCTTAATTGATCTTTGCGCGAGAGTTTATGTGGAACGTTTGCCTTCGCCAGGGTATGCATCAATTTTTAAGGTCAAAAATTAATTACACGTACGAGTTCATCCCATTGTCACATGCATAAATCCCTGGAATTCACGGGTCACTTTCTAAACGCATGCAATTAAGCATTAACAAAGAGAATCATATTGCAAAAACATTGTCTCCTTAAATTGGTGACTAATGTATGATGCTAACTCATATCTTGGTACTTGAACTAAGTTAGCCAAAATGCCGAAATATATGTTTACATAGCTGTAGCATGTATGGGAACAATGTATGTAGACTAGCCCGGACTGAGTCAACGGAATTCTTTTCAAATGATGATTAACAGACGGGTACATCCATAAACGGATGTCGTCATAATTTTCATGTAATATGACGCGGATATGGGTTGACTGTGTATCACTCCAACAATGTAGGGGTTCGGTTGGGAGATGCGATAAAGAGTTACGTAGGCAGTGCCGGTGATAAGACCCACTATTGGTCACTCGGTAAACATATGCTCACAACGAAGGTGAAAATTAGTGTCACATGTTATTGGGGAATCCTCAAGATTCGCCATTATTGATTTTGGTGAAATTGATTAATGGGTGCTTTAAAAAAGAGTTTGTTGGCTATCTAAGTTGATAAGGATAGAAAGTATGAGCAACGTTTGAAATGCGTTAAGTAGTTCAGTGATAAATTTCATGATATGATGCTAATAAAGAAAGTTCTAGGTTAACACCTAAATTGACTCATTATTGATACTGGACTTTAAAAAGATTGATTTCTTGCTAATTAAAATGAATTGATATTTCAAGGGTGCCAAACTTTTCGTTACCAGGTAGTGTAGATGGACACTTAGTATTTGCAGGTCTAAATCGGACTTTTTCTAGTCCGATTCACGAAGAAATCGCCTTAAGCCGGGCCCAATTAACGATCACCCAAAAAAGGCCTAGTTAAATAGGTTTAGGTGACAAATTAAGTAACGATTATTTCATATAAAAGTTTCTTAATTGAACAAGACCAAAACAGAGCCTAAACATGGCGCCAACAGAGCCGAATCAAGGCCCGAAATACCATGGGATGCGGATGCTTTCAAAGCCCGAAAATGTTTCAAAGAGGACTTATTTCCAAGACATTTGGAGTGAGCTGGCCCAGGAAAAGGCCCAAATTACAACATAATCGGTCTTAACAGGAATCAGAGAGCTCAAATAGGACCTAATTTACGATAAAATGGGTCAAACAAAGCTCAATTCGCAACAACAAGTTTTTGCAGCATATTTAAGGCCTATGCAACGTAAAACACACCAAGACTGGGCTACGTTGACTCAAAATGGAAGGGCGAAATCGTTAAGTAAAAAGTGAATCGTGATTAGTGAAGATTATTTAATTTGAAAGTGTTTCTTCTACTCTTCTTCATAGTGCTACAGCCCCTCTCGGGCTTTCGCTTCCTGCAGCAAGCACCTCCAACTGTCTCGGTCCATTGACGTATCCTCTAATTTCGAAATCCGAGCAGCAGTGAACCGTCTTCGTCGGCCGAGTCAAACCAACATTTCCTCGGTTGAAAGTGTTTACTTGCAGGAAATTTTCGATGTTTTATCTTCGTGCAGCAGTCCACATTTTCAGCGAACTTTCAGTAAAATTGAAGATACAACTAGAAACTGATTTATTATAAATTATGAAGATAGGTCGGATAAATTGATCCTCCTACTGAACTAAAAAAATGTGCAGAATAAGATCAGGCCCAAGTCCCTTATTCAAAACTAGATCCGCAATCGCCTGCGAAACTTTTCAGAAAGTGAACAATTATATGCTAGGATAAACATCCTAGTTTATAATTGTTCAATTCTGGGGATTTAGTGGTCTTAGTGATGCCTTCGGCTATATAACTCAGGATATATCATCTCTTGTCAGGCATTATGTGCAATTTTCTATTCGTTCACCTGAAACGTTTATTAAATTGTCAGTGCCGAATAGCGAGTACTTTTACTCTCTCCACCATCATGTCTGTATCTGGTAATGGCACCTTAGGAGTCACCTCCTATGATGCCATTATCAGGTACCAGGTCTACCACTACACAGTAGTCGAGCATCGCTAGCTAGAGGTAAGGCTTCCATCTTTTTCACAATACTGAAAAGCTGATGTCTAGCTTCATTTCCGCTGAATACGTCTTCGTTCAAAAAAGCAGAAAAATGTGATCATTGTATAAGCTGAATTTTGAGGGAAAAAAGCGGTACAAATCTTGCAGAATTATATTAAAAATTTCTCTGCATTGGCCTTTAATGAGGAGTCAGTGGATAGTACGCTAGTTTTTTCAGAAGCTGGCAAGCCCTTATACGTATGTTTCTTTGTTGTCGATACAAGATGATGATGTGATGTCGAGTGGCAACCCGTGACTGCGTGGAAATCAAAAATACTATTTTTTGAGCAGAATAGTTTTGCAGATGTCCTAGACTAGAAGATATTTCCTTTCCTTCGTTGCATAACTCATAATCTACTCGTACACTTTAGGGCTAGTCATTTCGTGAAACTGATGGCTCAACGGTAAACAAATGTCAGAATTCCTGACCATAACGATAATGTCACCATCGGGGCGCATAACATGCAGTACAACGCGTGTCGATCTCTTCGTATGTCACAGCACATCCTCTTGATGTGTAAGCTATATAACGACTTCGATGGCCTCAAATGCATGATGAAAAGTTTGTCAGAAAAGAAGCGGAAGAAGTTCCCTAAATTTTAATTTTCTCCAGTGGAAGAAAGTTCTTCCGATCTTTAAATGGTGAAACGGCTGTGCTTGCAATGTCTCTTCTTGCCGAAGTGGCTCCCTTGGTTCGCTTGCTGCGAATCGCCCTCACAATTATTTTCGAACGACAGTAGTCACAAACTAAAGTATGTCAACTTTGATATCCGATCTACCAAAGTGAACTATCCTGTCGATGAAGATTGCAGCGAGTTCTCGGAAAGTAGTAGCGTTTTTCAATACTGTTCACTAAGAATTGACCGTTTATAATCAGTTGTAAAGTTGTTCGATTAATGTCAATGATATTTGGGCATTCCACGCCTTCAATAACCCACCAAAATCTGAAGGTGCCATACATTCCCATCAACAATAAAAGTACCGAAAAAAGATCGTGTTTTCAAATGACGGACAGGTTTATTTGTCTGCTTACTTTATAAGCAACAACCAGACATTGTAGAACATCCCTGTGGGCATCAACAGCAATTTTCCGGTCTTTGCCATCTTTCACATTAAAGATATCTGAAAGGATGCAAGCATATTTTTCATTTCATTTTATGCTAACATGAAAAATGTTAGCATATTTTCCAGTTGTATTTTGAAAAAGCCACTGATTCGCAAAGTTAATTAGCAGATGTGAGCCGCGTTTCTTTGCTTTAAGGAGTGATGCTTGAATTTCTTTAATATTTTGTCTTTTGTGGTGATGTTGCTGATAATTAAGCTAGAAATCGTAGAGTTGGGAGGACAATCTTCGTCCGAGTTATCTCTTTTCTCCGATTTGGTTTCTCATTTCAACCGATACTCGATAGTCCCTATCCATAAATACTCGTATTATAGGTTTGTTGAGGGACTTCTCTTCTCCAGTAAACGATATAGCCAAACACTGAGCTGCAGTTACATCTTGGTCTTTCCTGACTTATCAACCGGCGTGCTTGCTGATACCGATGACCTATTCCCTCGTGAGACTTGAAAGATCTCTCATCATCTGATCATCAAGAAATGTTTATCAGTCAATAAAAGGCCCAAAGAAAGCGCAGAATTAACTGCCAAAGCTACTTGTAAGTGAATCTACGTGTTTTTCGCTTGTAACTAAAGTCCATATTTGAATTCTCATAACCTGGTTTCAGTTTGTCCATAATAAGCCCAATCTGTGGCTTAAACTTTAACTTGATTTCCGTCAAACGCCTTTGACCACCTCGAATTTGCTATTTTTTATTTCCTACCGATAGCTCATTTGTAACAAATATTCAAAGGAATGGATCCGCGCATGGAAAGTCGAGTTTTTAAAGCTACGCCCTTTGATGCTCCATTCATCATTCTGTAGTACCGCCACATACGAAGGCGGTCCGATAAGTACTTCGCCCCACCGCTCGATGGTGCAGCTATCGCAAGAGAGATTCACTATTGTGTAGTACATTCTCGTTAACGGCTACTATCAAAATTTCAGCCGAGTACGACTCGCAGTTTTATTTCGACCGCGTATGGAAGCGGGCGTGTCCGCAAATTTTAGAATAATGAATATCGATCGGTGGTTCTATTCTTGTTTTTGGAAGGGAAATCGCGCAAATTATCAAAGATTGCTTGGATGCTATGTACAGTGACTCTGCTGCTGCGATGATGACCATAAAAAATTGATTTAACGAGTTTCAACACCACGCCACGCCCAGGTGCTCCGAAAACGGCGACCATAGAGGATAACGTGATAAAAATCAACATGCTCGTATTGGCAGACCGCTGATTAAAGTTAGGCATCTTAAAAAGCCGCGTGGGTCAAATTTTGGGCATGAGAAAGCTGTCGACATGACCGCGTTTGCTCGCTCCGGACAACAAATGCAACCGCGAGACTACTTCAGAGCAGTATTTGACGCCATAAAGTGCAATCCAAAGGAGTTTCTCCGTTGTTTGCCACTGTCAGAGTCGAAAGAGCAGTAGAAACAGTCAGTTAGGCATTGTTTGAATTGCTACAAAGGTTTCAAAGAAGTTAAGATACTTCAAAAACTTTGTCTGTTACTTTTACAGATAATTCATTTGTTTCCCTTGCAAAAACAAACTTAATTGGTCAGTAGTAGGGTATGGATAATGGCCGTTGGTTTTTCCAATTAATATTTTGGCATAGACTCAACCTCAAAGAGATGAATGCAAACATAAACAGAAATTCGCCAGTAACATCGAGGTTTCTCGAAGGAAATCTGAGTCTTGGTCTCGACAATTCAAAGACATTAAGGCGTAACCCGTGCCAACGAATCGTACTCTTACAGTCAACCTATCCGGGCACCCGACAGTCTAGTCATGTTGGTGCCTGCCGGTCGGCCAGCTAGTTTGAGAATGAATTCGGCGGTAGATCGCACCGTGGGTAGACCTGTCGCTCGAATTCAATATTCAGCCACCGTCAAATCGCCTGGATCAAAACGTGTTCGGATTTCTGTAGCTCTCTACGTTACTCTATCATCACCCTGTATGTGTGTGTAGCTTTACGTTTGTTTTCTTTAGCCGGTTAAAAGAAAAATGGACAATTATCCGTCTGATGAGGAGTCAGTTTGCAACTACACTACAGAGTCCACAGAAAGGATTGCTAGGCGTTGATGGTGTTCTTATAGCATCACCGTTTATTGAAAGACTAACTCAGTATGGGCTCATAAATTTGGATAAATTTGAGTTTTTTAGAAAGCAAATTTAGTTTCTTTGTCATTTGATTTCTCCCGAAGGCATTAAGCCCTCAGCGGACAAATGCCAAATTATTAAAGAAATTAAATTGCCTTCTACGATCCAAGACCTTCGGCGTCTTCTAGGAATGTTAAATTTTTACCACGAGGACCACATCATCAGGCAATTTTAAATGATTATATAATAGGTACTCGTAAATCAGACAATCGAAGCATTCGAATTTACTAAACAACAGTTGTTTGAAGCTAATATTTTTGCTTTCTACGATATATGCTCCTTTAAATTTGCTTGTAGATGCATCAAATTCAGCTGTCAACAATTTATTGATAATGCTCAATTGTGCTCAGCGATGGTTATAGCACTTATTATAGAGAACTCTTAGCCATATACTTAGCTGTAAATTTTTTTCAAATGTCTGGTAGAAGGTAGAAATTTTACCGTTTTTGCAGATCATAGACTAGCGGCAAAGTAAGTTTTGCTATAACCTGAAATGTAGATTCTCTTTGAGAACCTCATGGTCTGCAGTATTCCACGCAGATCACAACTTTCTTCAATGGAACGCTATAATCACATCATCAACGCCTAGCAATCCTTTCTCTGTACTCCGTAATGTGGGTGCGAACCGACTTCTCATCAAACGGATAATTGTCCATTTTACTTTTTAACTGTTAATTGTATGATTTTACTGTAAATGTAATTGAATAGTTATTTTTAATATTATACGAAAACAAAAAATTTTGGTAAAATACTTTCTTCTTCTGCTTCGCAACGCTACAGCCCCTCTCGGGCCTTCACTTCCTGCAATAAATGCCTCCATTTATCTCGGCTCATTGATCGCATCCTCCAATTTCGAAATCCGGGCAGCGATGAACTGTCTTCGTCGACCGAGTGAAATCAGCATTTCCTCAGTTTCCCCACTGGTCTCCGGCCTTCAGTTCCCCCAACGAATACCTTTTTGGGTATCCGTTGTTCATCCATTCGATTCATATGGCCAGCCCATTGCAACTTCAGCAGTCTTACAATCGTTGATACCTCCGGCATCACAAAAATTAGATACAGCTTATGGTTGTATCGAACTCGTCATTGCTCCTTGTCTAGCTTCGCTCCGATTATTTGCCCCAGGACTCGTCTTTGGAAGGCGTTAAATATATTTGCGGATGCTTGGATTAGGGTCCATGTTTCATACCCATAGCATAACATAGGTCTTATCACAGACTTGTGTATTTGAAGCTTTGAATTCCTGTGTATGCAGCTGGGTTTTAAGATCGTCAAAACGGAATAAAAAATTTTATTTGCGAGTTGTATTCTTTGGTGTCTTTCGTCTCTTTCATTACTGGTTCTCGTCATTTTGGGGCGTAAATATACAAATTCGCCCACATTTTGGATATTGTGTTCGCCAAGTGTGATATTTTGTGCATTTGAGGTATTTGTCCTCAACTGCGTTATGAGATTTGCTTTATTCTCATTGATTTGTAGCCCTACTAGTTTTGCTTCGCTTGCGAGTTTCAGGAAAAGTTCTTTGGCTGTTGCTAATGACCGTGACAAAATATTGATGGCCTCCGCATAGGCTACCATTTGGCTCGACTTTTATAGGGTGGGCCAACGGCAATTTATTTTTAAAAATGCAACAAAATGAACAAAAATCAAATTTTTTCTTTTATTTTGGCTTATTTTGCAAGAATTAACCCTCCCGTTGGTTGTGAAATACAATTTAATTCATTTGGCTACCACGGCCGGTGTCATAGTAGGTCATCCTCTCAGCCCAATTTTCCAAAGCATTATTGATGGTTTTCGGGCCCTATTTGAGCAATGGTTTTTTGAATATTCAGTTTCAGTGCTGAATCGTTTGTGGATTTTCCGCATAACATCGATCTTTCACAGCGCCCCACAAAAAGAAGTCCTACGGTGTCATATTGCAGCTTCTAGGGGGCCTATTGACATTGCCAAGACGGCTGATTACACGATTTCCGAATTTTGTGCGCAAAAGATCGAATGTTTAATGAGCTGAATGGTATGGCGCGCCATCCTGTTGAAACCAAAGGTCAGTCTAGTGTAAATATTCAATCTCCGGCCACAAACAGTCGATTATCATGCCTCTGTAGCGCTCCTGGTTGACCGTAACAGCTTTTTCAGCCACATTTTCAAAGAAGAACGGTCCAATGATGCCACCACTCCAGAATCCACACCACACAGTCACTCACTAAGCAGCACTGGCTTCTCAACAATCACGTGTGGGTTTCCGAGCCCTGATGTGGCAGATTTGTTTGTTCACTTAACCGCCGAGATGAAAATGTGCTTTATCAAAAAAGATTATTTTTTCAGAAAATCGGTATCCAGTTCGATTTCAATATTTCCCAACGTTGTCCAAGCGTAAATCGATTCATTTCGTTCCACAGGAAGTTAATACTGGCTCATTAACATAATTTTGAGCGGGAAACAGCTGTAAGTGTCAAAATAACATGTGATTTAAAAAAAAACTACTATATTGCCCCCTCTTTATAATAACATACCTCATGTATCAACAGGTAGCTTTCTAATGACATATTCCAGAGCCAAATGAAATAGCAATGGGCCCAGACCATCTTCCTGCCTTGGTCCGATATTTGTGTCAAAGGTGTCGGTGAGTTGGTTATTGATGCGGACTTGGGAATTCGCCGATGTTATTGTCAATTTTGGTAAGATAGACTGATTTGGCTGGGACACCAAAGCAAAGCATTATTTGATACAGTATGTTCCGATCAATACTGTCGTATGCTCGGTTAAAGTGGACGAAAATTTGGTGTGTATATTTTGAATTCCCAGCATTTTTCAACTACCTGCTTGACAGGGAACAATTGGTCTATTTTCGATTTACCAGTTCTAAAACCACCTTGATACTCCCCAATAATACTGTTGGCGTATGATTGGATTTTTTTTTAAAGATCTTTGAAAGTATTTTGTACGCCGTACAAAGTAGTGATATGCCTCTATAGTTTTCGCACGATAGATTTTCACCTTTTTATAGGATAGGAAAAATAATTGATGGGCTCCACTCTTTCGGCATATGTTCTTGTTCCCAAATGTGCTCTATAATTTAATGGATGGCTTTCTGAACACCGCTGCTACCATATTTATTATTCTTTTGGGCCTTGATTAGTAGGGCCATTAGAAGCTCTCCGGGAATATCTATAAGCAACGACGTTCTGGAGCTGTGCGGAGGATTAGGGAGGTCTTTGAAATATGATGCCAATATTTCCTTAATCCTATTTTCATCAGCGATGATGTTGCCGATCTCATCACGGCAGAGCGCGGCCTTGGGTTGATAACCACGTTTCAAGCGTTTCATTACTTTATATGCTTATCTTGTGTTGTTGCTCGCAAGACTCCATCGATACTTCTCAATAGATCGACATGGTATTTTCTTTTCTTAATTCTAATCATCTTATCCGCTACCCTTCTGAAATTTTCATAATGTTCTCCCTTCGTCCTGGTTTTCCAGCCTAAGTATTCTTTGTAGGCTGATTATTTTTGCCTAACGCTTTCTCGCATTTATCATCGAACTGATAATTTCTTTTGTGCCGGGCTAGATGTCCGATCGTCTGTTCTGCCAAGGTCTTAATTGCTGCTTATAGCTTGTTTTAAGCGATGTGTCCGATGAGATGGGAGCTAGCTGGTTGTCGAGGATCTTCGTGAAATGTTTTTGCCACAGATGCCGTTTGAGCCCTTCATCTACGCCGACATTGATAAATTAATTTGATCAAGTAATAATTCGAGTTACAATTGGCTTTTCGGTAGGCACGGACGTCATGTATGCTCGAGGCGCAACCTTGTTGGATCAGAATATGGTCGATCTGGTTTTGTGTGTTGCCATCCGGTGTTACCCAGGTCATTTTATGTTTGCGTCAATATGGGAAGCAAGTCGAAGGTATTATTACATTTCTGCTACATGCAAAGTCAATCAGGCGCTGGTTGTTGTCTTTCTTTTCATCGTAGAGGCTACATTCTGTAGTCGTTCCCTGATGAGATAGCTCATTGAAAGCCTTTGCACTGAAATTACCCAGAATTATTTTTTTTGTCGTTTGTAGGCGATGAGTTGACGAGTCTTTCCAGGTGATTGTAGAACGCTTTCTTCGTTTCGTTGCCCTTTGCTTCGGTCGGGGCGTGAACATTTATCAGCCAAATTTTGAAGAATATCGTTTTTATATGGATTGCACACAATAGTTCGTATATTGCCTTAACATCAATTACGTGCGATTTGAACTCCCTATCCACAATGAAGGCCACTCTGAATTCTCGCTTTCCTACAGGGTTCCCACTTTGGAATACTGTGTGCGATCTCATATCTTGAATATCACTTCCAGTCCAATTCATTTCCTGGATTGCCAGTATATTTAATTTATATTGACTGTCCTTTTGAAAAAGTTTTTAGCAGTGCCAAGGTTGTTCAGTGATCTGACATTCCAGGATCCAATGTCATAGTCCTTTTTTCGGTTGCCAGGTCTATGTCGTAAATAAAATCCATTCCGAGGCTCTGTTGCAGCTTTCGAAACAATATAAGATATTACAGGGATGGGAAGTTAGCCCATCGCCCAACCTCCATTCCGCCCACATGATTATTACTTTCAATTCCATTATCGGGCGCAAAAGGCTCGTCTTTGAAAGTAAAGGCGTAAGGTGACGTAAGACGTTACGTCACCACAAAGAACGTGTAAGTAAGATTTAGGCGTAGAGCCGCTGTTGTATTTGCTGTTATTGGCATTTCTTGGCACTTAGTGTCCCATCATTGGAGAACCAGTAAATCCAATATGTGACCTCAAGACCATTTACTACCCTTTTGTCGTGGGGTTTAGGATGTGGAATTAAAAAAGCTAGGGGTGGGGGAAACAAGGGGATGCTTCATATTTTCTCAAGCGGGCTTGGGACCATCTACGGGGGAGCTGGTAGAATGCTTTACTAAAGTTATATTTTATTGAAGTAAATTTTTTTTCTTATTTAGTATTCATCTTTTTTCACAAAAGTTTTAATTTCTGCAATGTCTACATCTAATGGAATACTGGCATCGCCTCAATTTTGTTGTTTATTTTGTGTAATCTTTTCGCGTGTCCCATCATCAATATTTTACGTATAAAATGTCTTCATATGAAGTCTTGATTGTCTTCGCGTTCCTCGTGCTTTCCTCTAAATAAAACTAAAAACTCTCTTGATTAACGAGTTTATCGATTCTGTGAGGAATATTCTTAAGCAGGAGAAAATGCAAAAATATTGTGGGTCACTTACAGGGTTTCCCAATAAGAGGTGTTATTTTGATATTAAAAGGAAAATGCCATTTTTTAATATAAATGATCGGTGGTTTATTTCATTATAAAGAGGAAGCTATGCCGTTAATAGTGGAAAATAACATCAGGCAAATGACCGCTACGACCACGCTTACAGGACCATATCTTTTTCATGAAATTTTCCATAACCAAATCGCAAAGTGGCTGCCCTATGTCCTCGATAGCCTCACGAATTCCATCTTTGCAGTCTTGAATCGACGCTGGGCTGTTGGCGTAGACCTTCTCGTTAACGTGGCCCGAAAAGAAGAAGTCGCAAGGTTTTAAATCACAAGATCTCGGTGGCCAATTGTGATCACCTCTTCGAGAGGTTACATGGTCTGGAAACTTTTTCCGCAAAAGATCAATGGTTTCGTTGCGTGTGTGGCACATAGCGCCGTCTTGTTGAAAGTAAACGTTGTCCAGATCAATTCCGGCCATAAAAAATCATTAATCATCTCTCGATAGCGCAATTCATTCACTGTAACTGTTGCTCCAGCCTCATTTTCGAAAAAGTAAGGTCGAATGACACCGTCGGACCATAAACCGCACCAAACAGTCACACGTTGAGGATAGAGAGTTTTTTCAACAATAACTCTTGGGTTTTCCGAGCCCCAGATGCGACAATTTTGCTTGTTGACGAAGCCATCGAGATGGAGAAGGGTCTCATCAGTCAAGATGATTTTTCGATGGAATTCCGGATCATTTTCATGTATTTCAAGGACGTAATAAGCAAAGATACGACGTTGTTGATGATCGACCGGCTTGAGTTCTTGTGTTAACTAAACTTTATAAGCCTGAAGATCCAAATCTTTATGCGAAATACGTAATGTAATGACGTTTGTGGTATGCCTAATTCCAAAGAACGACGAGGAATGGACAAATCTGGGGTTTCTTCAACACTTTCGGCTACAGCAGCAATATTCTAGGCTATTCTTGAGTGACGTGCACGGGTGTTATTTTTCACATCACTAAGTTTTCTCAGCAGCTCGAATTTTTCCACCAATTTCTATATTGCGGTCCGACAAGGTGCTTCACGACGACCCAAAAATGTTCGAGTTTTACGAACCGTCTCTGCTAAATTTTCACCATTTTCATAGTGAATTTTAATAATTTCAATGCGTTGTTGAAGCGTGTATAGTTCCAAATTTATTAATCGCGTAATTTTTATTTGTCAAATGTCAAAAAATGACAGCTTCAAAAGTGACATCTACCGAATTAGTGGGCTATTCAAAATAACACCTGTTAGTGGAAAACCCTTTATAACTCAAAAAATGCGAACAGGGGGGAAAATAAAACGGAGTTTAAATAATTTTTACGTTTAATCAAGTATCACCGCTTTTACATAATGATTAAATTTAACATTATTTCAAAAATTTTATTTTTAATATACAACTAGTAGTTGTCAATGTGTAAAATGGGAACAAACAAACTGTTTTTAAGTGGTATTTGAATTAATATAGAAAAACGGATAGAAATGAATTTAAATATGGATTGGAGAGAGACGCCAGAAATTCAAAGGATTTTCAGATGTAGTAAGATTTAAAGGTCCCTTGTGCATCCTGATCCGAGGGTTGTAATCTGAGGTAGCGCTCGGTGCTAAGAAGGTAATTTCAACATCAGAATGATTTAAATCAGTAAATTCGTCTGTTTCAAATATTCTTCTACATCTAGAATAAAACAATTATAGAACCAATTCTTAACAAATAACTAGTCATCTATGACTCTCTCCCTTAATCCGCGTTGTAAGAAAATTTCGGCAATCATGCAACCGCATTGCAGCGAAAACGCGTTCTAAAAAAAGTGCGTTTAGGGCGGCCCACTTGTAAGTAAAAGAATATCTAATTCCACCTATTGAGAAACCAATTACATGCAACCAATCGTTGAAGAGTGAGCTATACAAAGAAGGATAGCTAGGAACCGAAACTACGGGTGCATCACTACAAATAATTAGTCTAAATTTTCATTCATTTATTCTTTGTATAATTATTTATGATAATTTCACTAGCCCACTCCTTCCAACCCCTTCATACGTTAATCAGCCATATCATCAATATCGCATAATTTCCGTAGCAATTTAGTATTCAACTATTGTTCCACGTACACGTTTCACGTGACATTCCGAAAAGCCAGGTACGCGCCACTTTGGCCCGAAAGAAGCGTGCGCTTGTGCCGAAAACGCGAGACGTTGCCCGCTAGCAGAATTATCAAAATTACTTGCACATATTCGTATTCTAGCCACTTGGCCTGAACGACCAAATGATACGAAGCAATTGAAATACGGCAAAGACAACGCATTTCAACTGTTAATTTCTTAGATGCAGAAATTCCATCACGAAAATGCGCTTATTCGGAACCGACGACACCGGGGCCAGCTAACGGTTGAGGGCGTACACTGAAGATACATTCGTAATGCGAGTCTTAAGAAAACGCATAACAAAATGACCAAGACGCGATAATGGCGGCATTATGTTTGTGCCGCCGTTGGCCATTCACGTCAAATGACACTAATTGACCAGTAATTTCAAAATTATCAGATTGGGTGATGCGAGCGTCCATAGAATGGAATTGCTCCGTGAGGAGTCTCTATTTGGCGAAATGTTCGAGAAATAGAGAGATGTTAGATACGAAATATGGGGAAAGGTAGATGGATAAATACAAAAGCCCTGGCTGCGTTGAAAGGCCCTGAAGGCAATGAAGCCGTCTTATAGCATTCCATCAAGTGTTGAGTTCAAAGTTCAGACTCAGCGAACGGTAAGAGAGAAAATATTGTTAGACATGCCAAGATGTTGAGATATTCCACTGAGTAGGTAAATGGGACACAATTCATTGATATTTATGGTTAAAAAAAGATTTTTAGGCAACTGCTACGTAAGGTTTCCTCTCTTTCACCTTTACATACTGACCAAACAAGATGCTCTCCAAGTTGGAATCACACCTTCAATCGAAGTCTAAGCTATTTATATTCCTCTCACCCTACTCATCCCACTATATCTTGACCCATAAATATACATAACTGTTCATTTCGTTTTCATACCGATTGAATTGTTGATTGGGCCCCAGTTTGCACCAGATCCGTCGGCCATCATCACCCGTTACCATCGTACAATGCAAACCAGCTAGTTAAGCTTTTTTCTTTCATGGCCACCATCAAGTCCGAAGAAACCTAAAGAAAAACAGTTAGTGGGAAATTAGCCTAAGATTCATGCTATGCTGCCGGGTTTGACCCAAACAAACTTGACGGCTAACATATTTGGTCACACATCAAACCATCGCTGCAATCGTCGCCACCATTACCATCTTCGTATAGAAGGTGGTGAGGAGGGAAGCAACGGAAATTCCAAAGCGTAGCAATAAGTTCCGTACGACAGACATCTTGCGTCTATGTCTTTTGTCTGTCACTAGGAAATATCTCACGCTTTAGATTTGGATGAGATCATTAAAATGCTTGGAGCCTACTACCCCAATTGACATACAAAACGACTGCAACAACGACGCAGCAACGCTACTACAATTTGATTACTTTAATTTTATCAACCCGGAAGTTAACTGAAGAAGCTTTCAGCGGTCACATTCGTACATGCACGCACGCCACCATCAATGCGGTGGTTCCTCTGTGTGGGTTTTGCCATGACTACAGACATTTTGGGTGCTATGCGTGCGCGAAGCTGGGTAGACTGATGCAGGTGGAATGCTCTTGAGGGTGGCAGGATATTTCAGCGACATTGAAAGGAACGAAGATTGATTGGGATGCGAAGAGCTTTTCAGATGTGTAGTAGTAGGTCACAAGAGGCGAGTTTGATTGTTCTCGTTTTTCCCATGCAAACAGTTAACGTGTCTAAGGCAGAATGTTTGTACGCAGGACATTGTCTTTCGCGGAGGTGGAAATATAATGCGTAGGCGATGTAATGACATGGAACGAACTGTACCACTATAAGGAACATTGTTTTTCTTGGAAAATACAGAAGAAGCTTCAAATTGTTTAGGATAGAGTGTAATTAAGAAGCGAAGGAATGCGGTTGAATTGTTTAGAATGAGTCCTTAAAACGAAAAGCCAAAAGACGTTATTTTGAGAATTGTTGAGTTTTGGTAGAGGTTCTGTATCCCCTTCGGGGATTGCTTAGTACTCTATAGCGAAATTAAATTCGTAAGAATCTTTTTTCTTAATGGGGTTTCATCTTTCCTTCGAAAAAATCTTATGATATAAAATCGTATGCCACAAGCTAGTGGTAAATCCTTTTCACATTTCAGTTCATGAAAGTGGTTCCAATCCGACTTTTACCGTTTCCATTCAGGTCGACAAATAAATTTTGTTTCTTATCACTACAGGTATGTTGAAGCGAGGCAATTGCTTTGTCACCTTCCCCAAACTCTGTTTCGTCTTTTTAAGAATATTTTGAAGTGTTTCTTTATTTTTTCTACGTTTTTTAAATTTATAATTTTTAGAGGTCATTTTTTCAGCCATGAAATCGTCAGTATTTCCTAAGTGCATCTTAAAACTACTACCTACACGATCTGTAGCTAATGATGTATGAAGCATCCAAAAACATGTTCACTAGTAATCAGCTAAAGGTAGAATATTGAAAATAAAAAGCATTCCTGAAAATTTCCATCTGTTAGATACCAACCATTAATTTATTCGTTTTCCTACACAATGAATTGAACTATAGCCCTTGGTCAAAAGTATATATTCCCCAGCGTTGGGTCTTTAATTGTGTAACAAAAGTTTACAGAACATCAAAGAACAGCATTTTTTGAATACATTCACATTGTTATAAATAATACCAAATTAGTCAATGTTTTTTGTTCTTTCTCGGCTGTTTTCACCTCGTTTTAACAATACTAAATAAACGAAAAATCTTCCTTTTTATTGGGTGAATATATTACTTATTTAATTGCAAACGCGCGTTTCGAAAGGAGCGTCCTTTCTTCTTCAGTACTTTTTTTACAAGTGTTTCCTATAAAAAATCTACAGTCATTTTATACATCTAAGTTTTTTCATACAGGTAATAATTTTTCAGTGCTAAATGCTCTATTAAGCGGCTTAACAATTATAGGTAACTACCCTAGCTACAAATTTTCCAAAATTAAACAAGTGATCCTTTAAGAGGATTAAGCGGATAAAAAATTACAAGTAATTACGAGCAAGTTAACAAAATGATCCTTTAAGAGAGTTAAGAGAAATAAAGTTAATTAGCATAATTAGGAACTTGACAATTTTTTGAATTGCTTATTGAGTTACCTACGCCTACATTAATTTTTTTTCTTGTGGTTCGTTGTAAATATACCAGCTGCTTTGACACCTCCTTCAACACTTCGACGTTGTCCTTCGTTATTTCGTGGTTTCCCTCCGTTGTGTGCCTCGCCACCGTTGATTTCGTCTCTGAAAGTGCTGTATTCCTTTTTCGTGTGCTTACGACTTCCCTGATGTGTTCCTGGACCCTGATCCCTACTAACTGCTTTGTTTGTCCGATAACATATATGATTTTCCGCAATCCGTGCATGTTATCCTATATATCCCATTCTTCTCCCATAGGTTATTTGGATCCTTACCGCTTCCGAGAATTGCTTTAAGTTGTGTTGTCCTGCTTGTAACCACGATTTTGATGCCTTTATTTTTCAAGACGCGTTTGATTTTATTAAATGCTGCTGAAAAAGTTACCGCTGCTACTGTAGTTCTTTCGAGGCCTTCGCCTTCGTAGTCTGACTGTATGTATTGTTACGTTGTAATTTTTTGCTCATCATTTGGTGTCATGGCCGTGTTGTAGCCATTGATCTCCGCCGTATGTTCTATATACCGTAATTCCTTATCGTATCTCTGCGTGTTAAGTGGTACTTTGGTGAGGCGATTTACCATGTGGTGGAACGCTGCTAATTTATGTTGTATGGTATAGTGAGGGGAAGCAGATATTTTTCTCTGTGTTGTCGTCGGCTTGCGGTAAATATCGAATGCAATTCCTCCATTTTCTTTAATGATCCAGAAATCCAGGAACGGGATCCTATCATCTTCCTCTATTTCCATGCTGAATTGGAAACTTGTGTTTATCTTATTTATTTCATTTAACGTTTCTTCAATTTCCTCAGTTTTTACGATCGCAATGATGTCGTCCACGTATCGATACCATATTCTGGGCATTAAACCTTTTTCCTCTATCTGCTTCTCTAAAGCTGCCATGAAAATTTCCAATAGCACTGGTGACAATGGGTTTCCTATTGCTGTCCCCTTCATTGCATGCACAGTGCAGCAAGTTTTACATACTTTTTCATTTTTTTCCGCCATTCTCCCGATTTGTCATCCCTTGTGAGCCACTGTTATAATTCGTACAGTGCCACCTTAATCGGTATACTCGGGAACAGCGCTTTTACTTCAAGGGATATTATCTTTTCCTCATAGTTGATAGCGCCACTTTTCTGCAATTTATTAATTAAATCCTGAGAGTTTTTATTTGATCTATGCCCGTAAATGTTCCCTATTTGTTTCAATTCTTCGATGAGCCACTTTGCAATCCTGTGTGTAGAGGAGCTGATGTCTACGATTTCTTCTCGTATCTCGTTGCCTTGCTTGTGAATCTTGGGTTGCCCTTGAATTCTTGGGAGGATCGGGTTGGGAACTTTGAGGCTTCCTATATTCTGAATAACATCTTTGCACTCTTTTAGTGTTTTTTCCATGCGCTTAATCGATTCATGTAGTGGGTCTTTCCTTAATTCGAAAAATCTGGGGCTACTAACAATCCTGCTCATATTGGTTTTTGTATTCGACTTTATCTGTTATTACCACGTCGTTACCTTTATCCACCTTTATACACTGGTTTTTGCTGCAAGTTGTTGATTATACGTGCTTCTTCTATTCTGATTTTCTTGCTTCGTGTATTTTGGATCGCTTCCTTCACTTCTTTTCGGGTATTTTCCTTTTCATTCATACTCATGTATTTAATTGCGCTTTCCACGTCGATAATTACATCGATCGTCGCTTTATTAGAAGGTATAGCATGATTTAGTCCTTTATTCAGTACCACTATTTCTTCCCTAGTAGACTCTACGCTAGATTTATTGATGACGAAGTCAGGTAGTACTTCAATTGTGCTATGTTGTCGCGATTGTTGATGATAAATTCCGGCTTGGCGTTTTAATTCGCTCAGTTTCTTCTTGTTGATCCTTCTCTTATTTGCTGCTGTACACTCGTATGCTCTGGCTGCTTTCTGCGTTAATATTCCAATGTTTTTCTGGTTTTTTTGAAATTTCTTTTGCGATTTCTAAGTGCATTGCGTAGGATTTTGACGTTGTCTCTGCTAATTTTGAATATAACAGTTGAACACAGCGTGCTAAAAGTTGCCGTTTCATTTTCTTAATATGTTCTGTACTTGACATACTCTGTATGCAAGCTTTTATGCACTTTTTTACCACGGGTGCCCCATGCAATTTTTTTATGTTTTCGATAAAATCGGACAGTTTATCTTGTTTCCTCTGTAAAGAAGCCTCATTAGTTCATGCCACAAGTTCTCGATCCGATCGAAATGTGGTGAATTTCCTGGCCAAGGTAATTAAGGGATATTCTTTCAGACATCAATCCTTTTGCACGTTTCGCAGTGTAAGATGGAGCACCATCTTGCATGAAATTAAACGAAGATATCCAAAACACGACCGGATCAAGATAAGGTATTGCAGCGGTCTCCGAAACTTTTATATATTTATCTTGTCCCATGGTTCCCTCGACAAAATCCAGGTCCGTTAACCATTATCGCCCCCATACCATAACAAAAGGTGGGTCTTTTATCGTTTTCTCCATACAGGACCAGTCGTATTTTTTTCCTGGACGCCTTCTTACGAATTGACTGCCTTCTGTGAGGCATTGAAGCATTCATCTGTAAAGGCTTTCTGAAAAATATTGAAAACTTAAAAAAATTGGATATATTGCTTTAAAATTGAAGGCATTTTATCAGTAATGAATAATACCTTTTTCCAGAATTCATCGGAGACTTGTGAATTCTCCTTAGCGAATGTAAGTTTGGCATTTTCCATTTTTTGAGTTAAATGTGGGTTTTTTTCTTGCCGGCTACATTAAAAATTGGCATCCTTGAACCTGCTCCGTAAGGCTCGGCTCAAAATTTCTCCGCCTGCTTGAAGAACCATTTTGTTCAGCTCACGCAAAGCTACCCTGCTGTGTGTAGTAGAAATTGAAACCACTTTACGATCAACCCTGCGCATGGTCTTCTTATTCCTCTCACAATTTACTCATTTCCGACAAATGGCTGAAGAATTTTCCTCTATTTTTTTTGTATTTATGCTGCAACATAGGGCGAAATCCCTTGTAAGCGAGAAATTTCTCTTCTAGAATGATTTCCCGTTCTCAATAGTGCAGATATTATAGTTTTCCTTCCAGGAGTGATATCCACTTTACAACCCATGATTAATTTTGCTCCTTTTTTATCAAAATAACAATTATAAGATTATTGATTCAATTACTTTCATGTTATTCAATGCTTTTTTCAACGAAACATCAAGATTTAAACGAAACTCACAAGAAAATTCTACTGAATATTTAAAAAACCGCACCTTATAATCCTTATACACCTCAAGAACTAGCACTTTTCCCAAGTTTTGCCAGGATTTCTATACTTTTCGACCTGGAAAAAGGATCAAACTATGGTTATTAGACGGTACAGTGAACAGGTAGTTCTAACCATTAAGCAATAGATGCCACACACGTTTTTATTAAGAAAGATTTAAGACTATTAATAAAAATTATAAAATTTACAAGTGTTTGTAATATTATGGCCAGGGACTGTAAATGCGACGTGATTTTGAAAAATTTTAAGACATTTATTCTTTCCGTTTGGGCCTTCGGTATTCCAACGGCCACGTCATCGATAGAGGATGCCCTAACCGGCCAGTCGGCGCGTAAGTGGAGGAAACCCGTCTAGCCGGCGGGTATACGCTGACCACGCTCCACTTAGTATTTACTTGTCATTGAACCAGTGGAACAGGTTGGATAAATGGCAACCATCATCGCAATATAAAGAGAGGATTATTCTTTCGGAACTTGGAATGTTAGATCATTAAACAGACCCGATGCACTGTGAAACTTCTGGATGAAATAAATAAAAACAAAATCAACATCCTCGCAGAGAAAGGAAACTGATGGCACGGTGAAGATATATTTATTTGAATTGCGGATGCACACCGTGTTTAAAAGCGGAAAATTGCAACGAAACTACGAGTTCAGTGTAGCTTTAATGTCTGGCTGGTCAACTGTCACTCGCCCATTAAGTACTAAGAGGAAGCAATCAAGGACGAATTTTATAGAAATTTAGAATGCACTGTCGACATATTACCATGAAGCGACATGCAAATTGTTCTGGGTAACTTCAACGATAAAATCGATCGAGATTCGACACATAAAGAAACAATCGGAGGGCATAGCCTCCATGCAAACACCAGCGACTAGTAGAGGCTTCACAGCTAACTCCACATAGTTCTCGTATCAAGACATCCGCAAGAGAACGTCGCACATTCAACCAGATAGACTATGTTCTCATACAAAAATTTGGACCCGCGAGCATTGTTAACACTCACTCGTTTCATGGCGGTGTCTGTGGTTCAGACCACTACCTCATTAGGGTTAAGTCGCGTTGTCGCATCTCCAAGAGCTGTAAACAAAGAACAGGTAGCAGTACAAGACCTCAAAAAAGATAAAGCTGCTCGAAAAGATGAAATACCAGCAGAACTGCTCCAGAGCTAAAGTCCCATCTAAATAACCTTCTGCATCCAACTAATATGCGGAATATGGTCAGGGGAGCAGTTATCAAACGATTGGCAAAAAGCATTATATGTCCTGTATATAAAAAGGGGGACAAGTTGAGGTGTAAAAATCATAGATGCATTGCTCTACTGTGTACGTCTAGGTGCTCTCCAAAGTCATAGACAGAAAATTAAAGCTCTACTATGAAAGTATTATAAAGGCTGGTCCAACCAAAACGCACGATGCTAATTGTAAATAAAACAAAAGTTTTCAGATAATTATGTTAATATTTTTTATTATAATAGAAGGATCTATGAAAATTATGTGTGAAACAAAATATCGCCCAAATGCTCGCCACGGCTACGGTAGCATACTTCTATCCGATGGTCCATATTTTCAATGACTCTGAGACATAATTGAAGTTCAATGTCGTTAATTGGCTGAATTATCTCATCCTTTAGCTCTTGAATTGTTCTTGACTTGTTGACGTACAATTTTTCTTTTAAATATCCCCAAAGAAATAAATCCAACGGTGCCAAATCACATGATCGTGGCGGTCAATTAACATCGCCACAACGTGAGATAACACGGCCATTGAATTTTTCGCGCAAAAGAGCCATTATTTCGTTGGCTGTGTGGCAAGTGGCACCATCCTGATGGAACCACAGGTCCATAACCTTAATTTCTGGCCACAAGAAGTCCGTTATCATCTCGCAATAGCGAATACCATTCACGATAACTGCTTGGCCGTCCTCATTTTCGAAGAAGTTCGGCCCAATGACGCCGCCAGCTCATAAACCACACAAACCGGTCACTCTTCGTGGATGCACCGGCTTCTCAACAATCACTTATGGGTTCTCATTTGCCAAAATGCGGCAATTCTGCTTGTTAACGAATCCACTGAGGTGAAAGTGTGCCCGTCGCTGAAGATGATTTTCTTTATAAAGTCACCATTCGCTTCTGTCTATTCAACAGACCAAATATTCACAGTAAAGCAGTTGCTCGAAAAGTCCTGGGAATGTAACATCGATGTACATCGACTCTTTGTGTACTTCAAGCAAGTATACGAAAGTGTCGATAGAAATGCGCTGTACAAAATTATACCTGATTTTGGCATGCCAACAAAATTAGTCCTCGTGGTCAAAGTCACGATGCTAAACACAGAGTCCCAGGCCAAGGTAAACGATGAACTAACGGAAAGCTTCATAATAAAATCTGGCTTAAAACAAGGGGATGGACTTGCCACAATGCTCTTTAATATGCGCTTGAACACGTCATCAGGAAGGCATCAACATCATCGATAGCATCTTATGATGACGCACGATGTATCTCAAAAGCCAAAAAAGCGTTTTTGAGGCTAGAATCTGAGCAAACCGAATTGGCCTACGAGTGAATGAAACTGAAACTAAATTCATGACTCAAACGACGAAGACAACTCCAGTTCAATAAAACTTGAATCCCTGAATAGAAGAGGTGACGAAAAGGATGAGATTGGACGCCACGTAAATGCTGCAAATAAAGCTTTTTATTCCGTACTTCCCATTCTAAGATCCAGGGTTGTCCACAGGCAATATAAGCTCCGTATTTAAAAACCAGTAGTTAAATCTGTGTTGTTATATGGAAGTGTAACATGGATCCTGACGAGCGAATCTGAATAGGCAGTAGACATATTTTAATTCAAAGTATTCTGGAAAATCTACGACCTACTCAAACAAGGTACAGAATAGAGGCTACGCTAGAACGATGAGTTGTACGAAATATTTGTAGATCCACCTATTTCTGCTTGGATAAAGTTACGCAAACTGCAATGGGCGGGCCATGTAGAAAGAAGGAAGAAAACCGGCTGGTCAAAAGAACATGAAAGGGTAGAGCACAAGGTAGACGTCCTGTAGGAATACCAAGGGCTCGATGAAAAGACACGATGTAAGCTAACAGCAGATCCTTGCCGGGAGCGATCAACTGGCAAACGAAGTCGCAGAACCATGATGATTGGAGTGAATTAATCCTGGAGGCCGACTCAGCTTGGGATATCACGCCATAGATGATGATAACTAGTGGTTTCGATTTCTGGGTTTCTATACTATTTGCGCATAGCAGCACGGTGATGCGTTCTTTACTGTTCAAGCCACTGTGACAGGGATGATCCCTAGTCTCATCCGCATTATACACATCTTCGGTGACTTGAACTTTAGTGTGACTTTCCACTCAATGCACACAGAATTGTTGATACTTGCTTTCGCCACAATTATTTAAACACAATATGATTCCTTTTCTTAAAATTATATAAACAACCATTGCTAGCACGAAAATGATCATATTTCAAAGTTTTTGCAAACTCCTGAGCTTTTTCCTGTTGTATGGGGCCGCTAGCAGGAAGATTTTTGTCGCGAAATTGTTTGAGCCACTTAGAAACACTCTCTTCCATGTCCTGCCCCTTTTGACCTTACATGTAATCTGCTGATCCCCGCACCCTTTATACATACAGTTTTCAAAATTATGTTTAAGGCTGTCGGCTTTCTATCACTTTTCTTTTTAACTTAACTGACATTTGTGTCAGTTTACGTTTTGGGGGCATCTTGTTTTTGATTCTCTCAACACTGTTACACAAACCAATGCTACACTATATGTACACGATTTTGCGAGACCTTAGAACGATTTATAGAATCAAACAGTTTTGACAGCGGCCACTCAAGTAACCTTGGGTGTTTTATAATCTTTACCGAAAAGGGACAGTCTAGAGATTTTCATGCTGAAGCCTGAGCCTAAGTATCAGTTTTATGCATTTCGTAGCCATTATTTAAAAAGTTAAAGAATTGCGTTTCAAATGTTAATTTTAAGGAGCTTTAATCGAAAAAAAATAGTTTAGAGGTTGTTACACCCAAAAGAAAAAGGGTACTACCTACGATGAACAAAGGTTCGTTTTCGCTGCTTCCGTTGACGCTTCTGATGCTTCTTTTCCTACCATGCATCCTACTTAGTCTGCGTCGATCATTTGCCACTTGTTCTAGGACATATTCCCCGATGCCTTCGTTCTTCTTTTCCACTCCTCCACCACTATCCCGACAATCGCCTTCCGTCTTGTTTCCAATCGCCACTACTTTTCCAATCAAATTGAAAATCCAAAAGAGGCCTCGTCAACCGTCTGGTACATAATCGCTACCATTTTCCCACTCAAGTTGAGAATCCAAAAAAAGATTCGCGTCATTCGTCGCCCTCTTAAATAGTTTCGTCTTACGACCACTTTACTGCTCTCCGACCGAGTTCTTTATCTCGGGTCTTCCCGTTTCAGCGGCGTGGTTACACTCAAACTCGGCGTGAATTCTACTCCACCTTCAACCACTCTGGTGGCGATCACCCAAACCACGACTGAATTGGCTGAATGCCTTCTCTGACAGTTTGCAATGTCAGATCGATTTGTTTACTAGCAAATAGTGATGTTGCGACTTAAAATTTTGCGAAGTTTAGTGGCGATTTTTCGGTTTTCAGTTATTTCGTTATTGCTATTGGGAATACGACGCCAGGTCCGGTACATTTGAAGGCAAATATTTGGTAATCTTTAACATTTTGCAAACTTATCTCAGTGTGTTAGATAATGTCTTCTTGATAAATTACGTAACTATTTAACTAGTGTTATTAAAACGTTGTGTGACTTAGCTTAGTCCACTGCTTATGGTCATGACGAAAATGATGGTGTGATTTTGGTGCATCTTAATCCGCGTTTGATGTGTGACGAATTTGTGGGCTTGATTTGCCATTTTCATTGTCTTCACCTACTCCTTTTTCATACTTTTCACCTTTGTTATCTTCGTCGTCGTTATCACTGCCGGAATTTCGGTCGGCTTCGGATATTGAATCGCCTTCTTTATCCTTAGCTGCATGCAATACTTGTGTCAGTCATGCTACACATTATCGTAGTCGATCGGTACATTTCCGCAACTCGTTTGGTTAGTGCGCTTTCTACCTCTAAATGATGTTCAACCCTGGTGCCCGTTAGTTAGACGAAATCGTATATCGCGTAGAACGGTTGTTTAGTATTCAAACCCAACTTAAACTTGTTTCTATCGTCTGCCGAACTTGATGTGGTAGCATTTGGATATGTGGGGATATACTCCTCGTTCAGGATATGAATATTGCCGGGCCAGTGATTCAAAACATTCCTTCCGGATTATTTTGTTGCTCGGTTACTGTTGGCTTTTATGTGGCAATTACTTTAACGGAAGCCTATCGATCTACTAGTATGTTTTTTGTTCAAATTATCAGCACAAGTACTTCAATGATAACTACAAGCACATTTAAAAATTATTAAACAAAAACCTAATCGGGTGCGGCTCAGTATTATCTTGTTTAACGCATAGCCCGACTAGAATAGTAGCGTTCGAGGTGAGTTAGTGTTCTTTTTCTCCTTCTTCGTGGCACTACACTACTTCTCGGGCCTTCGCTTCCTGCGAATAACGCCTCAAACTGTCTCGGTCCATTGACCGCGTCCTCCAATTTCAAAATCTGAGCAGCAATGAACTGTCTTCGTCGACCGAGTCAGACAAGCGTTTCCTCAGTTTCCCCACTGGTCTCCGGCCTTCAGTTCTCCCAACGTCTAGCTTTATTGGTATCCGTTGTTCGTGCATGTGTCCAGCCCGTTGCAGCTTCCGCAGTCTTACAATCGTTGATACTTCCGGTTCGTCAAAAATTTCATACAGTTCATGGTTGTATCGAATTCGCCATTGGTCCCCATCTAGCTTTGCTCCGATCAATCGCCGTCGCTCAAAGGCGTTCAATATATTAGCGGATGCTTGGGTTAGGGTCCATGTTTCACCCCCATAGCATAACACAACTAGTGTTGATGCCTCTCCAATCCGCCCATAACAGGATCGTAAAATCATTCAAAAGTATCAGATTTCATGTCGGGTGCACCAGAGCCGAATTTAAACAGCCTGTTTTATAATTAGGAGATCTCTTATTTTCACACTTTTCCTAGCTTTGAATTGCTCTAGCCGAATGCGAATATAGAAAAACAATGGTTATTTCATGAAACCTTTATCGAAGAAATATGTGAGAGGTCGGAAAATAGTTTAAAAGTATATTTTTTGTCTAGAGTGCACCAGACCTGAGATAACCAAAACGGCTTGTTTATAATTGGCAGATCACCTTTTTTTTATATTTTTGAACCGCTTTAGCTCCCTTAGGAATGAGAATTCAGTAAAACGGTGATAAGTTTAGGTGGCCGGAAAATCGTTTAAAAGAATCAGTTTTTATCTAGCGTGCACCAGAGTCGAAATAATCAAAACGGGTTGCGTGATATTCAGAGGTATAATATTTTCATATATATGTTATGTTTATTCTCTCATAAGGTTTAGTTAAAGCCATATTGCTCATATTATTATTCTGAAACATATTTATACCCTCATACGGGGAGCATTCAATTATAAACGAGCTTTTTGCAAAAAGATATTTAATTTACATTTAAGGAGAAAACAAACTTTATCGTTATTTTTCTATATAGCTACTCTCCTTAGTAATGCATCGAACAGGTACATAGTTGGTTCATGGCGTTTTCGAAGAATGACTTTGTGTGGGTATCCAAGCAATTACGCACAAACTGTTCAACCTATTGATTGTTCGCAAAACACTCTCCTCCAAGTGCTTCCTTGAGAGGCCCCAACATATGGAAACCGCAAGGGGAAAGGTCAGGACTTTAGGGAGGGTGATCACGTGTAGTTCGATGCATTCCATCCAATTTTTAAGTTTTTAGGGTTGCATTATGGGGTCTTGTATTGTCTGCAAGAGCAGGACCTCTCGGATGGATTGAGAGCACCTTTTTGACTGATAAGCGGCTCACAATAGTAAGCAGCGTTTATAGCACGACGATCGCGAAGGAAATCGACGAGGAAACTCTTTGTGGGTCCCTAGAAAACCGTTGACATCACCTTACCGGTTGGCAAGCGAGTTTTGGCTTTTGATGGTCCTGGCTTCACTATTTTCTCCACTTCACTCCGGAGGATAGTGCTTTAACTTGGGAGTGCATTCTCCCTGAACTATGCACGCACTCGGTCCTGAATTTGGACTGGTTTAATGCCTTCGTTCGTTAAAAACGTTATGATGATGCATTGCGCAACCGAGGGCTGACCCTCTCTTTCGATAATGGTGAGGACTCGAGTCATCATCCCGACTCTCTACCTTTTAAGTGCTCAAAACCAAAAGTCCCATGACTACTACTTTTATTTTTCTGTTTTGAGACCTGCTCTTTTGTACTTATCGCTCTTTGTGTAGGTAGATTAACCCAAAACTTTTCAGTCGCAGCGTATGGGCTTTAACTTACATGTCTTTGATTGATTGTTGCAAAAAACATTAATTTTCACAAATCTATATTTATTCATGCTTTTTGCACTAATAAAGTTGAAAATTTCTCAAAGGCCCATATTATATTGAATTTTTCTTTTCATTACAGGTAAGCTTCATATCCGCTTTTTGACATCAGTTCTGAATGTGTAAGTTACTTCAAAGTTTTTTCTCCAATTTAGCAGGATCCAAAAAACTTAAAAATTTGCTAGTTATTTTGGGGCCCGTCCTTGAAAATTAAGTGTCTTCTTTCTTGACTACGGTGAATTCGTATTTAAATGTGTAATAAACTAGTTCGATCGCTATGGCCCTTTATAATATTTTTTGTTTAATTTTAACTTATTATGGCTCCTAAATCCAAGCGGAATATATTTTCTGCGCTCAAAAGTTTATAAAAATATATTTTAGAGTCTTCATTTCTCTTTTCTGGTTTCGTTTCACTAGGTGAAAACGCCTTCAGTGAAGAGTAAATCTAATCGCGTTCAGATAATAAGTTAATATTTTTCAAAATTTTTTTACCCGAATTTTAATTGTATTCATGCCAAATTGATCTAGAAAAACTGCAGTACGGAAACGCAAATAAACAATTACGTACAATGTTCCAAAACGTAATTTTCAACGTGTTTCATAAAGTCCTGCAATGTCTCCAAGCCGTGCTTGCATGAAATTCAAATTATAATGAAATTATCGAAATTATCGTAAATTTAAAATAATGTCAAAACGAGTTGTGTTTTTGGTAACAGTTAACAACAACTTATTCATCATCTCTTACGCATAACAATCTATCGCCATATATTACGGTAAGAATTATTTATAGGAATTTACCGTTCTAATGAAAGACGCTCCCAGACATTGGATATTTGTCCCCAAAAAGCACACTAGAATGCTAACAACAAACTGTCTCATAAATTTTAAATCCACGCATACCAAACTATTTATTTAAACAAATTATGACATGAGTCCGTCAGTGAAGCTTTCTCTGCAGCTTACCTATTCGATTGTTGATTGGATTCAGTCTGGCACACACTTTTTTTCCTGATAAGACGCACCAGACACCCAAAAGGCAGTGCCTCTCTGACCTGGATTCGTTATAGATTTGATTAACATAAGCGTTTTACAATATTTTTTTTTCTCCGTTTATCTGTAAAAACGCATTTAACATTCACTAAGTCAAGCTAAAGCCCACAAACCGCCTAACTCAATGAACCTGACGGGTTGGCTTTCACGCTGCAGAAAAAGTGGAGACCTCGAATAAAGTCTAAAAACGCGAATTAGTCGGATCTCATTTTTTTTCAACGACGACGGCACGGTTTTTCATTATCAGCGAAAAGCGTTCAAGCGGTTGCGAATCTTTTACCTAAATCTACTATCGTCTGCGTATGTACATTGAAAAAAAATGAATGACTAGACGACACTGGAAACTAACGATATGCCGAAAAAGTGGAATGGAGAGTTGGACAAGTGTGGAGCAACATATGGTGGAGGCCGTGGTAACCCAAAAAGATAAGTAAGCCAAGCAGGGAAATAAATAGTGTGCCACTCAGTGTTCAGTGGCAGGAGATAGTGTTACACTTACGATCACAAGTGGGAGTGCGATCCTCAGGTTGATAAGTGGGACATGGAGGCCGATAGTCAAGTGCAAGAACATACTCATATACGAGTAAGAGAGCTAGATTGGAAGTAATTAAATTGTTACACGGCCTAAAACGTATCAGAGCGCTCTAAAATTTAATTTGCACCAAACATTCAACAGCTACACTCTAATCCCTTGGATGCCACGCCACCACAGCTGCGATAATAGTTTAATATTAGATTTTCAAGTAGTTTAGAGCCACTCGACGACTGTTGGTGCTTGCACGCTTCCAATTTCCCAGATAATGAATTCCATGAATTCCTGCCAACACCACACCCTGCCGCTCAGTCGCAACCAAGTGTCGAAAGCATTTCCAAATAGTTCAATGCATCAAATTGCCTTTAATTGGATAATCTAATTACTAGTGGAATGATGTGCTTATCAAATCTCCTCGTATTCAGCCATCCCCCATCCCGCGGCCGATGCCCAGCAGCTCCACCAATAATGCATGCTCTGCCTGCTGAATTTTTAGATTGAATAAATAGGTCACCATAGGGAGCCAGTGAACCGCTAGTTGGAATCTCGCTGCCACTGCCACACTAGACACGGCACATGTTACTATCGGGGGGCAAACAACGAACTATTCTGTAATGTGTCGCCTGTAGTATCTACCCCAATTGATACTGATACGGTGGTCGTTGCCGTTACTGTTGTCGTCGTCGCGGCGTGAACTATGAACGCGAAACTTGAAAGCGACAACTTTAAGCTGACAGTGAATGGAAGTAACCTCGTTATAATTTATTATTATTAGGAGCTGATGGAATGGCGGGATATATGTGTCATTCCTTTGTTGTCTCTTATTTTATATTAAATGGCATTCATGTTTGCTCATAAAGAACACACAATGCACAAATGCAGCGTTGCAAGTGCAGAGATTACTCGTATGTGGTGGACGAAGTAAAATGTTACATTTTGTAAATCGTGCATACTGATTCAATTCATGTTGCCGAGGCGTGGTATAAAGTAAAAGTGAGCTCACACGGCTATCAATTTACTCAAGGTGTTCGTTCATTAGGGGGAGAAGAGTCAATATGCCGCCTGTGGAGTCAGTCAGAAAGGAAAAAAATTGGAAGATGAGAAACGCTATGGATTTAGTATCTCTTAAGTTCTCTAATTACATGTAAGAAGGTTGTTAGCCGCGCTTCGGATTCAAAAGACCGGCTCGATCAATGCGTAGCAACAACTGGATTAAGAAGAATTTTGTGATTATTGATTATGAGTTTGTCGAAAGCGATTAGTGAAGTCGATGTCCTGCATAAAGCGTGTAAACTAGAAATGTTGGCTTTCAGTTAGACTTTGGTCCTGTGAATCAATGAAAATGCAATAATACTAATTAGCTACAATATTTCATATGATGGCACATCCTAGATTACAATTTTGAACTTAGTGGGGGAAAGACTGCGAAAATACGTAAAAAACTGCTGGTAGACTAGTACCATTTTTTGGGTGGTCCATTAGATCTTCAAGTTTTTTTTGTTTTTGTTTTAAATACCTCCATTCCCTACCACTCTCTCTCTCTCTATCACTCTTTCTTCGTCGCACAACGCTCGTGCGATCTGCATTCACATTACGTCGCTTGGTCCTTTGTGCCACCCAGACAATGTTTAACACATCGGTATAAGGGGGCACACAATATTATGTGAACTAGTCCTTTTCATGAACCTCTAGTCCTAAAAAAATCATGATCAGCTCTCAGAGATAAAAAAAAATTCAATATAATACGACGCATTTAAAAAAAAACTCTGAGTAACTGTCACTTCAGTATCTCGCCGATAGGGTAAAAAGAACGCCCTAAGATACTGGGCTCATAAAAGCAGGATTACAGGTCCACGCTTCAATCAGTGCTCATTAAATGCTCCCTTAGTCTTTTCTTAAATACCAAAAGTGAGTTTGCTTCCTTAACAATCTCTGGTAGATTGTTATATATACGCAGAGCATCATTCATTGCATCGTTCTTTAGACGATCCGTTCTGGCAAAAGGTATTACGAATACCTTAATTAATGGCGCTCGTTCCGATCCATTAGTTTTTAACTTTCTGTAGATAAACTTAGCTTTCTCCATAATAATAATTTGACTAAAGGTTAATGATTTTGCCAATTGGTAAACCAAACTAGTTTGAGTAAGCATTGGCAGCTTCAGAATGTTTTATACGCTTTGGTCAGCAACCTGGATATACTGTTTAAATGTTGCTTTGCTGGTTGACTCCAAATAAGTACTCCATTATGCAATTTCGCCAGGACAAACGCATTTAGAACAAGTTTCTTGATGTGCATTGTAAAATCCTCATATCTTCTTAACAATCCTATTATTGGGGCTAATTGCCTCCTTAAGCTATTTATGTGTGCTAACCAGGTCATTTCTAGCACTCTTTGCAATTTTTCGCCGTTAATATTTAGTTCGACATCGATGTCTCCTTTGTTCTTTTGCTTAAAAACAATATATTTTGTCTTTGAAGTGTTCAATACTAGTTTGTTTCCAATTAACCACTGATGGAATTTTCCTAGATCCTCGTTGATAGTGTTCTCAATGGCAGTTTTGTTTCGTCCTGAATAAAGTAGAACTGTGTCATCAGCATATAATGTGTGATATCCCGTCAGTCCACATGTATTTAGATTATTTGTGTATAGCAGGAACAAAGTTGGGCCAAGTATTGAGCCTTGGGGAACTCCAGTTTTCGTAGGTGCATGATCGCTCAGGACATTGTTGATTAAAGTTCTCTGCGATCTTCCCTCCAAGTAACTCTTAAACAACTGCTTAGGACTACCCTGAATACCGTACGATTCAAGTTTACGAAGCAAGAGGTCATGATCAACTATATCAAATGCTTTAAATCCACAAAAATTGCGATGACATAATCACCTCTGTCAAGTCCTAGATTGATGAAACGTGTGACAGAATGTAGGGCATACAAAGTACTCTTGTTCTTTTGAAAAGCAAACTGATGTTGGCTTATGATAGAGTTTTCAACTAAGAATGATGTTAATCGATTGTTTAGTATTTTTTCAAATATCTTACTAAATCCCGTCAGCAGCGCAATCGGGCGATTGTTATTCGGGTCATGATGATCACCACCCTTAAATATAGGAACTATTTTTGCAAGTTTTTCTTCTTCCGGAAAAGTCCCATTCCTAATATGCACGTTTATAAAATTTGCCATAATCTGGGCTATGTCCTCCTTTATTATACTAATCTCATTCATCGTGATGCTATCGATGCCTGGCGCCGTATTCTTTTTCAATTCATTGATTACATTTAAGACTTCCCGTTTATTTGTTTGATGAATGTGAAGGATGGAATTTATTGAGATATTTGTAGTATTTAAATTGCCTGCTGAACTGGCAACGATTTCTTTAGTGATTCTTCCTCCAATTGTTGAAAAAAAGTTATTTAATGAGATCGCCGCGTCACGTGGACACGATGTATTAGAGGGCCCATCAGGATTCAGTTGAAAGTTTTGTGATATACCCTGGGTTGAAGAGTTATCCTTTACCTCATTTATTATTTTCCATATTTCGCGGGAGTTGTCAGCCGCTGTTTCCATTCTTCTTGAGAAATATAAGAATTTAGCCTCTTCACCAGTCGTTTCGATTCTTTTTTTGCTTGCATATATACAAACTTGAAAGCCTTGCTATATTAAAAAGCGAAGTAGCATTTTCATTGGTCGATGTTTTGATAATCGCCCCACCATTACGAGTAGGCCTGATCCTCGACTTAAAATCAATCAGTGTTTTTTCTGATGAACGACCACAACAGCTATTTCAGAATAAATTAACTTACTTTAGGTAATCTGAAGATCGCTGAGTAAACCGCTGTTTTAAAGTTAGGGGTGGCACCAGCTTTGAAATGTGAAAAGTAAGATATCAGCTTCTTCTAACGATATGATTCTAATACTTATTGCGACGATGAATCCCTCATTAGTCTCGATCATAGACCTCAAATTTAATTGAATTCACCGATTACATTGCTAAAGCCCTAGACAATCGATTGCAGGTTGATGTCATCTTCACTGACTTCACGAAGGCGTTTAACATGGTCAACCATCAACTTCTCTGTTCCAAACTGAAAGCTTTTGGGGTTGCTGGCCCTCTCTTATCATGGATGGATTTCTACCTGTCTTCTCGTATATATTGCGTTAGTTACTGTGGAACTACCACTATTCCATTTTGTCCGTCCTCTGGTGTTCCTCAAGGTTCCATTTTAGGTCTCCTCCTATTTCTTTTGTTTATAAATGATCTTCCTACAGTTATCGCCTCCAATTGCCTTATGTATGCCGATGATTTCAAAATATTTCGAGCTATCAGATCTGTACAAGATTGTCAATGGCTTAAGGTGGACCTGATTGCACTAAGTAACTCGTGTTCGTCTAACGAACTCTGTCTTAATGTTTCCAAATGCTATAAAATGACTTTTAATCTAAATCATTCTCCGCTAACTTTCACTAATATGTTAAATGAAGTCCCACTCGCTGCTGTGAGCTCTGCTAAAGATCTCGTTGTTACTTTTGATCCTAAGCTCAATTTTGATGCACATATTCTAATCGCGACTACTAGGGCCTCAAAAATATTGGGGCTTATTTTCAGACATGCTCATAAATTTACCAATAATCACATATCAACCCTATGACTGTCGTTTGTCCTTCTTACGTCTGCCTACTCTGTCGTCCCGTCACACTCATCTAGATCACTGCTTTCTATATCAACTCTACCACAATCAAATTTCATCAACATTGTATGCAGACTTACGTTTTCGCCTTTCATCACGTTCTTCCCGGACAAGCACTTTTTAGAGTTTTGTAAAATAATTTTACAAAACCCTACTAGTTTCGCGACCAGTCTGTCCGTCTGTCCGTCCGTCCGTCCGTCCGTGTGTCACAGCAGTTTTTCTCGGAAACTACTTGAGCTAGAAACATCAAATTTTGTGTGTAGGTGTAAAGTGGTGATCTCTTCAAAGTTCAATTACAAAAAACTTTTATAATGTATTTAAGGGGGGTCTCCCCATATAGGAGAGTGACCCCCCGAAAAAAAATTTCATTGAAGGTAGCCGATATGGGTATCAAATGAAAGGTCTTGATGAGAACTTTTCAAAACAGGTCTTAGTTTGGCAAAATTTGCTTCGAGGGGCGCACAGGGAGGGGAAATACACGAAAAATGTGTGTCCCCCCCCTCGCGATTGGACACCTGTGATCCTAAATCTGAAAAAAATCAGGAATGTAGGCCTTGGTGAGTACAACAACAACAAATACGTTAGAAGTCGCAATTCACTCAACTTTGTTAGTAATAGTATGATTTATCGATTTTATGTTTTCTTGAATAAAATCTTAACGCTACCCTTAAATTCAATGAAATTCAGTACGTAGATGTCTATTTATAAGATTGATCTACCCTGAAAGTTTCATATTTAGCGATGTTATAGCGGTTTGAATTTTCCTGTATTACTATGGAACAATATGCGCTGCATTTATTACTATGGAAACATATGGCTATGGAACAACATGCACTTTTTACCGACTCAGACACTACAGTTTTGCTAGGATTTGCATGAAAATTTCAGGAATGATAGGTGTCATGTAGATCTTTGAGAATCGGTTCAGCTAGTGGTATCAGTAATCGTAGAACAAAATAGTGGCTGTTTTAAATGCGAAGATTGAATAATTTTGAGTTATTTTTTCCCAACTTCAACGTTTAAGGTGCATGCTTTGAACACTTGATTCAATTTGATGAATGACTGAAAATGAGTACCTACAATTAATGCTCATAAGTGATACAAGTCAAGGAGGTGGGAGAGAGCTCCTAGCAAAAGGGTTTTGTAACCATTCTAGGATTCGAAAAATTGGCCATTAACCGATGATAACAGTACAGGAGACTGGCCCCTGAAAAAAAAATTCATCAAACGTAGCCGATATGAGTATGAAATAAAAGTTTTCATGGGAGCTTTTCAAAACAGTTGTTAAACTGTCAGTTTTTACTTCAGTGGGGGCACAGGGGGGAAATACATGAAAAATGTGTTTCCTCCGTCGCGGATGGACATCTGAAATAATTATCAAGGGAGATATTTATGAGTATAACAATACCAAAAACCTTAGAAGTCGAAATTCGTTCAACTTTGTTAATAATAGTGTGATCTTCGTATTTCATATTTTCTCCAATAAAATCGTCTTTGACATGTTTCTTGATTTGATTCGATCTGGTGACTGCATTTTGTAAAATGAATACAAAACCCTTCTGACATGAGCGTAGGTCTGTTTACCCAACTTGTTTCGTATTACCGTATGCCCGTACAAATTTATATTTTCATTCTCCAACTATACGAATGGCAAGAAATCATGATAAGCTTGAGCTTGGTCCTTTTTCCGACTCATACCTTGTTTTTAAATTGGCCTCTAAGGAATAATGTTATATTCGTTCAATACTTGAGAAAAGAAGCTTATTAAATTCGACATTATACGCAACTTTTGGTAACCCTCATAGATCAAACCTGGATAGATGTACAAGAAAACTGCGTTAATCATCGCCATGGCAAAGGAAAACTTGAGTGCGCCTGATCCACATCTAAAACTTTAGGTAAAATATGGAGTCGTCCTTTGGTTCAATGGGATCGTATTTGCCTTTGCAGTAAAATGTGAGTTCAATTTAAATCAAGCCTGCGAGTTTGTATGAACAACGTCCAACATCAATTAAAATTTGCGAACAGTAGAGGCAGAGAGTATTTAAGTGTATCAACTAAACTACAATATGCATTGTTCAAGACGATCAAATTGGCAAAAGGCTTCCGTAATAAATTTAAGCTTGCCGTTTTTATATTTTACGGCTGATTATAAAATTGGGTCTAGTAAGTACCTGGTATAAATCAAATTTATACAAATCGTTTTGGCAACTTATCAAAGGCTTTTGGAAGCCTGTAATAGCCTTTAAACTTAGTATGACATTTACATGATTTCTTTTCATATTTTATAGAAGCTTTGCTCCCGGGATATGAATTTATTTAAGTTTTTGGAGTTCTATTTTCAGAGCTCATACATATGGTTTTTCCATAATCTGTCAATGTCAAAACGTTAGTTAAAGTCAAAATGAAGAATTTCATCGAAAAATCATCTTCAGCGATGAAGCTCATTTCTGGCTCAATTGCTTTGTTAATAAGCAAAATATGCGTTATTGGTCAGCAACAAATCCACATGTGTGCTTCTTAAGATACCGTTGCATCCGCGAAACAATATTGTTTGGTACGGCGTCCATGCCAGAGGTAGGCATTCACGATACGATTCCGATATTAAGGCTTTTATCGGTATCGCATAGAGTCGTATCGATATCGATATCGGCAATATTTTTTTATAAATGTATCGTATCGCTATCGATTTTGAGTCGATATCGATATGATAAGCGATAAAATGTCGATATTTCATAAGCTAAAGAATCTATATATGAAATGGCAAAAACAAAACAGTTAAATCCCTTTTTAGGTTTTTGTTTAATAGCTTTTATGAAAATCTACTAGTTTTGCGACCTTTCTGTCCGTCCCTCTGACAGTCTGTCCGTGCGTCACAGCAAGTTTTCTCAGAAACTACTTAAGCCACAATTTTGTAATTTTGTGAACAGTTCAGAAGTAATAACCTCGTCAAAGTTCAGGTATAAAAAACATTTTATAAGGTTTATGGGGAGTTCTCCCATCCACGGGGGTGACCCTTAAATTAGTTTTTCGTAAAATATCTCCGATATTGGTATCAAAAGAAAAGGATTTGTGAGAACTTAATGAATCAGGTAAAAGAAGTAAGATGACAACATGGGAGGGGAGTTTGGGGGGATCAAATTGTAGAAAAATTTGTGTGGACATTTTTGAGCCGAAATATCTAAAAAAAAGTCATGACAGTAGACCTTAATGAGAACATGGGCAACAAATTCCTGAGAAGTTCAGTTCGTTTAAATTTGTTAAAAATAGCGCGGGGCCTTTAAAAACTCAAAAATTATCATGTATAAGTTCATATACTCTGGAAATTTTACAGCAATTGTACTATGCATTTAAAATTTCTTCCTTAAGTAGTCTGACCTTATATTGTGTTGTCAAAGCTAGCGTGTTTTCGGAAACCTTATCTTTCCTGATTATATTTAACATTTCGTTAGCGGTATTTGTTAATTTATTAATCCTGTCATTATGTTCCCGATTTATTATAACCTGTTGATTGTTATTTGAAATAATGCCGTTGATTTTGTCCTTCAGCATGACTAAGTCGTCGTGGTCAGGGCTACACGCAACCCATTTCCAGGCTGTCCCATGAAAATTTAATGCCCTTTTTGGTTGAACAGGTTTAAAGTATTGTAGGTATTTCTCCACCTCAGATATCTCCGGTACCAAACCCTGATGAAAAGGACTATTATTTGGAATATGATCGTTCACAAGAGATGAGATATTGTGTGCCGATTGCCGAAATTGCTGCTTTGGAAAGATGTGGATCAACTACAAGATACCACTCTGGATCCATGCTTTCGCAGCTTTTATAGCTATTATTTGCAAATTAGAATGATCTATTATCTGCGCTTCCGCTCCCACAAGAGCCACGAATCTGAAAGGAAATCAATTCCGAATGTCACTTTTATGTATTACACGATCTGTATCTGTAACTTTTACTGTGTCCCTATTTTCTTAAACAGTTTCTTCCTCCTCCTGCTCAACATCGTTACCAACATCATTCACCATATTTTGGGAAAATAAAATTTTGTAGTCCCTAAAGTATAGTGGGTACACCCGTTGGATAATTCCCATTATCACCTCATCAGCTTTTATCCCATTGGTGACAGCAAGGTATAGATATCTTTTAAATATGCCTACAATTTTCTCCTGGGTGTAATTTGGCTTGACAAAAGATCCAAAAATGTTGCAGTGGCCATTTATTTCCCTTCTGAGTGGAAAACTCATACAACATAACTTGTATGAGCCTTCCCATCCGAAAAGAAATATAACGATGACCAATTTATATCATAGAGTTATGTGAGCGAATCACATAACCCTTTGCCTTAAAAAGGCACCTTGCTCGAGGCCACTCAACCCGAGAGAGTCCCTGAAACAAAAGGAAGTTTAGAGCGTGCCCGATGGTTTGCGCATTTTTTGTGGGGAAAGCCTTCCACCGTACCGGCTCCTGTACCCGGTCAAAAGAACATCAATGAAAAGACGGAAGTGTATTACTTTAACTACTTCATTGTATTCTAACGTATATTATCTCTGAACAATTATCATAACAATTTAAAGGAAGCATGTGTCTGACTAACAATCTCTCGTAATGTATGTTCTTTCCCGTTCTACGGTATTCTGTTTTAAATTAACTACGGTTTATGGTTTTTTCGTTTTTTTTTTCTCTTCTTTCTTGATATTTGGAATAATCAAGATATTACATCGCAAAATAGGACCATGGTGTGTCAACGAATTTTATTTTCATTATAAATTCAACTTATCAAGTTAAAAAAAAACCAAAATTATTATTATAAAACAATTGCTTGTTTTTGCGCGTTGGCTACTTGGGGGCCTCGTTTCCTCCCTGTTGTCCAGAACCTTACACACACCACGGCACTTTCGTATCCCGCTCGCGAATTTCTTTCCGCTACAAATAACTTTCGTATCTCGCGTTTACGTGATGTTCGCGTGAATACTTTCGTAGATCTGTTCACTGCAGATTGTGCTTATTTCGCGCGTATGTTTTACTTTTGTGCGTACGGTTATGTTAGGGCCCCACGTTGGGCGCCAATTAATAAAGTCGATTTTTTTTAATAAAAAATAAATGTTATTTTTCGACCGTTAATAACAGAGGTTCATCTAAAAACTAATTCAAGATTCTAAATTCTAACTTGCGCTAGAAACTACCACTGGTACGTTGACATAGAATCAGCACATTCCTGATAATCGAATATGAGACAGGTGTCTAGACATGGTGCCATCATGATTTCTTGGCTCATGGCCAGGTCAGATGTTTGTTGACTGGTATATGGCTGGATCGCGTTACATTTTTAGATTTGTAGATTGTTACCATAACTTGTAGCTTGAAAATTCGTCCTGATGGAGGGTGTAAACGTTTTATTTATTTATTTACACTATTTTCCAGATCCGTGAACCCAATTACAAATAGGTAATGAAATATAATATAATATAATACATGCGAATAAACAAAGTTATATTAAGAAAAAAAGAACAAGAATATAAAATACTAATAAACTATTGGAAGCTAAGCAGAATATTATGCAATATGCTTTTAAAAGCGTTTAAGGAATGTGGCAGAGGACCCAGCTGGAGCTCATTGTGACGACGTGATACGCGTACTAAAAATGAATAAAAATAAATATCGGTACGAGCAAAGGGCACAAAGAATATGTCAGTTGAAGTCGTTCTTGAGGTGGGACGTATATAAAACCTTTCACGAAGGTTGGATAAAAGAATACCGTGATATAATTCAAATAAGCAGCACAGGTCTGTAAGCGCTCATCGTAGGAGCTGTAAGTGAGGTTATATTTGTAGAAAAGAGATCGTGTGAATTTACGCTAAACAGTTCCAACAGCATCCGATAGACTGTTATAGTGAGGAGACCATACTTGGGAGGCATACTCAAGGATTGACCGGGCTAGAAGTACGAATAGATGGACGCTGGTTGAAATGCCAAAAGACTTGCAAGAGGATCGTAAAATAAAACCAGCAACACGTGAAGCTCTAGTGGTTATGCATGAAACATGGATGTTAAATTTCAAACCTGGGTCAAATACTACTCCCAAATCTTTAAATTAGTCCACAAGTGCGAGCACCGATCCATAAATCTGGTATTCATATAAAACTGGAAGAATTTTGTTGGTGAATCTCATGTGACAACATTTAGAAATGTTAATAGGAAGTAAATTACCTTGACACCAATTTTGGAAATTGTCAAGATCATTCATTTGCTGGAGTTAATGGGGCGATAAATTTTTAAATCATTACCGTAAAGAAGACAATTACAGGACAGGCATTGGGGAAGATCATTAATGAAAATGTTGTATAGCAAAGGGCCTAAAATTGATCCTTGAGGAACACCAGATTTTGGGCTAAATGAGTCCTTTGAAAAAAAAATATTCCATGTAACGATGCAGGAGTGATGGGATAAGAAGGATAAGATCCAAGAGAGGATAGAGTCGGAAACGCAGAACGATCGGAGTTTGTTAGCCAAAAGGCCATGATCAACACTGTCAAAGGCTTTAACAAAATCGATGTATATGACATCGACTTTTTGACTCTTGTCGAAAGCAAGAGTGATGGTATTCGTAAGTTCTAACAAATTAGTTACTGTCGAACGACCTTTCATGAAGCCATGTTGTTCATTTGCAAACAGGATACTGATATCATCGTACATTCTGTTATGCACAATTCTCTCAAGGAGCTTGCCAAAACAAGACAGCGAAGAAATCGGACGATAGTTAGAGATTTCACTTCAATCTCCGGACTTATGGATCGGAAAGATGTTAGCATGCTTCCAGACGTCAGGGAAGCAGGAGGAAGAAAGGCTAATGTTGAAAATAATTGATAGTGGGGTAGATAATGAAGAAGATAATGACTTAACGAACAGATTTGGTATTCCATCAGGACCCGGACCACCATTAATGTCAAAGATAAGCAGGACATTTTCAATTTCCGATGGAGAGGTCACGATAGAATGCATAATACGGAAAGGAGAAGGACATGATGAGTACATAGTGAGGTTCGAAACCTTAAATGCGGAGGAAAAAAATTCAGCGAAAAGGTCACAGATAGCTTGCCCATCAGAAGCTTGGCAATTACGCCATGAGAAGATATTAGGAATATGGGATGTTGTTTTCAGAGAATGTATGTATGTTCAAAAGCGCTTTAGACTATTAGAATGCAGTGATGTTTCAATCATATTATAATAAGATCGCATTGCGTTCTTAACCGCTTTTTTGGCTTCTTTACGAAGCAGTCGGTAGTTGGTGAGGTCAGTGCTAGAGTTGGAATAATGAAGTTTTTTGTGCGCCTGGTCCTTCAAATAGAGAGCGTCAGAGACTTCAGCGAAAAACCAGCTGGAGCTCTTTTTCCGAGGGGATCGGCAGATAGGTACATGGTTTGCAATTATGCTACTTAAATCCTCATAGAAAGTTGATAGTGCTGAATTGACATCTAGCTTCTGTAGCATTGAATTCCAGTGAATATTATCCAGCTCAAGCTGAATGGTTGCATAGTTGGCTTTGCGGAAATTAAATCTTGGGGAGAAAGAAGTGCGTTTGGACTGAGGTGCAAGAAAAGATAAACGAAACTCAAGCGGAGGATGATGGGAATCAGGTTTTACATATTCGGAGGGGGATTTTGTGATCGAGGAGATAGTTGCAGGATTGGTAGTAAGGATGTAATCGAGAAGTTGATTGTTACGTTTGGGATCATATTTGATTGCAATAGGGAGCAAAGCGATAAAAAAGAAGAAAACAGGATAGAGAGATCATTGAAGGATGAGAGGGTATGAGAGCTTGAGTCCCACCTTAGGCAAGGCATGTTAAAGTCACCACAGATTAAAATATTGTATAGAGGGTTGATGCTACAGAAATACGAAGATAACTCAGAGAAAAAACGGTTGTAAACGCGGAAAGGAGCATTGCAAGGGATATACACGCAAAGCAATACTAAACTCACGGCTTGAGAGATAGTGATTAAGAAAGTGATGCATTCTACTGGAAGAGACGGTGAAAAGTCAAAGCATGGCTGTCTAAGGCTTTATGAGTAGCAATAAGTTCACCACCACCGTCGGATTTACCTGAAATCAAACGACCTCTATCAGTTCGATAGACATCATATAGTGGAAAAATTTCACTGCTGGAGATATCAGGAATTAGCCAGGTTTCTGTAAAACAAATGAAATCATCGCCGGAAATGGAAGAGGCAATTTTAATAGCTTCCAGCTTGGTTTGTATGCCACGTACATTTTGATAACAAAGATTGAAGCTCCGAGAAGTGTTTTGAATATCAAAATTTAAATTAATATATGGAGAAGTTATTGGGTGACCAGTTGTTAAAGTCTCGGAAGAAAGCTTACCACGCGACGAAAGTTTCTTCTTTTGGTTGCCTCGGACGGTTTAACTAGTGCTCCAGGAGGCCAGTATTCTGGTTGAAGAACTATGCTGCAGTTTGACGGTACAGTAAGCTTAAAGGAAGCTATAACTCTTCCCTCAATGTTGTCTTTTGTCAGTTTTTGACAGCTGATGATCTTCACTGAAGGTCCAAATTTCGTTGAGACATAATCACTAATGTCATTCGTCGATGTCTCATCAGCCAGACGAGATATAAATATTTGTTTTGACGAGAACCCAGGCGGCCAAAACTCTGGCTCGCAAATGACTGCATAGGACTCTGGTATGGTTACTTTAAAAGATGCAACAAACCGATTCGGTAGATTTTCCTTCGTTTAAGACAATTTATGGTAGAGTGTTTCGTTCCCAGCTTATCTTCTATGTAGTCTTTTTCTTCATTAACCGAAGTATTGTATGGCAGGCGAAAAACAAATTTTTAAAGAGGAACCTTGGCAACTTTATGATTGCGCCTAAAAGCTGTACTTTTATCCGAGGTTAGTTGAGTAGCCACGAGCGGAAACGGCTAGTAAAAACTACGTTGATACCAATGGACAAATGTCTATAATATTTTTATTTAGGTCTAGCTACCGAAAAACTTCGAGTTCCAATAGCTAATTGGACTGCATTCTTTTAAGTCGCCTGGCAATTTTTGAAAGAAAACTTCAGTTTTTCACAAAAAGTTGAACCTGAAACGGGCTCAAATGTCTACCATTGCCAAATTTTCCCACTCAAAATTCAAAAAAAAAACTAACATAGTTAATATGCAAACGCATGAACAGCTTTATGTTTGCTCGATTCAAGAAAACTAGGTAGACTTTACATTCACGGAATTCTATACAGACATCTTTTACGCCAATCTAAGATGACGCCCTTCTCTATCACTTTTTGAGTATGTACCATTATTATCGTAATAAAATAAACGACGACGTCCACATGAAAATCGTTTGCTCTATCAAATCTACAATAAATATTTATTTTTAGCACATTCATTTTGTACTCGGCATAATATGCTACATACTCGTATTACACATGTGATCAGGGATTTGTCCCTCATGATTTCATTTTATTTCTTCTTCTGTTTTTTGTTTAAAGTTCGACTAGATAATGTCGCGCAAACAAACAATAACCAAGAATACGAGTACAGTAACAATAGATAGATACACGTGTAATTAGCTTATGTGCCAACTATTTAGCCGGGGTTGCTTGGAAAGCTAACGAAGAAGAGTAGGAGATTTAAGCGCATTGTGTGCTTAGTATTCTAGTTTTCTGATTGTTATTGGGTCAATTGCTTTTTCTATTTATAAATACGCACACAAGCTTCATGTATTGATTCTTTTGTCTTGGGCGCGTTTGAAGTGATAAGGATTATGTTATACGAGTATGTTAAATCTGTAATAAGAAATGTAGAGAAAGAATCTACAATACCATGTGGTATTTGGTTGCTCAAAAATCTGAAAAATGGTTTATCAGAACCTAAAATAACTGATGCGCGTGTTTGAATGTCGTCATGCATGCATTCACACCGACATTTTGAATATATTCTTAATTTCAAGAAGAAAAACACGTGATATCTATTTTAATAGCTAGTTTAACCATCCTAAGCAGTATCCATTTTAGCACATTTCTCTAATTTCTACCAAAACAGAAATACTCGTCTGCTAGCAGAACATCCATTCATCTTTCTTCGCCAAATTTGGCTAACAGTTAAAAGTTTTGATGTTAACTTTTATGACCAAACACCAGACATACACTCATTTCAAATTTTATTAGTCTTACATGGAGGGTCAATGAAATCATTTTGGACTAGTGCGATCTATCTTTCAACCTGGGGCGTATCTTCCGCTTGTATTTTGGTCTGAGATATGCATTTTAGTTGTATTAACATTTTCTTCCTCCAGGCAGGCAAGGTATCAATGGTAAAATCTGAATGGAAACCTAAGTTGTATTGGAGGATTTTTTCTCCAAATATGCGATGGAGAGTTTCGATCATTTCTTTTGTTACAACATATGCAGGTGTAGAATATGAGGATAGCGGTGTATTATGACGCACTTTTCTTTATTAAGACTTTGCTATGTACCACTAGATTGGTACCAAAAAAATTCAATAAAGCTTTTTTCTAGGAAATATGCGGAACGTAAAAGAAGTTTGAAAGCATATTTCATTAGCCGATGATTTTTAAACCCTTTTTTGGCGTGTTCTTTCTCCTCCACTGCATCCATTGTTATTGTACTATCATCATAATCTTAAAGAACCCCGATAGATGTCTGAATTTTAAAATCCTTGAAAACATCGTTCGTTAGATACTTCCAAAAGCATGACAATAATTTTGCTTTGCAAATCTTCCGGTATTAATTCTTCTCATTACGTCTTGATACCATTTGAATGTAAAAATTTCGCTCCTTACTTCTCTTTTTAACTATTTCCTAACTAAATTTCGAAAGTTATCCAAGAGTTGGTGATAGTATGGAATTACCATTGATTGCTCTGTTGCTTCTTGCTGTCTATTCCACACATCATCATCACTCATTGATTTCGCTAGACAAAATAAATATTTTTTTTCGATGTTTGGTAACGTAACATGTTTTTTTTTGCAAATTTTCGAGCAAACGATTCGCAACACGGACAAATAAAATTCACGAGATGCATTACGCGAAGCTTTTGGTTTGTTGGTAAGTAGTGAAAGTTGGTCAAATTTTTTGGTAGATCACTGCCAAAATAATGGAAGCGAATGTAGCACACATGCGACTACGTATGCCCATGATTTTCCGTTAAATATTTAAAAGAAAAAAGTAGAGTTACTTACAAATGTACCAGCATACACACTCGTACACTTGAAATTTAAGGTATTTAGTGTTGAAAGTGATGTTTGCTGAAAGTAGCATTTGTTTGAAAATTGAGCGGAATGAGTGTGTATATTCCTGTACTTATGTTTGATTGTTTTTAAGATGAGATTCGAAAGGTAGTCATTGTGATCTGATTAGAATCAGTTTTTAGAAGTTTTCAAAGTAAATGATCTTGAGATGAAATTTAAGACAACATGATTCTGAATCAATGTTAAAGGTATAAAGTAGAGTAGAGTAGGAAATCGGAAGTGGAGCAGAAAGTTTTTGATGCTTTTCGGAACACATTTCAATGCTAATTTTTCAGAAAATTTGAATTCATGAGACGTGGATGTGCTAACAAACTAAAATTTTCACTAAGCTCAGGCTTGCATTCTATTCTTAGCTAAATTTCTCAGAAAAATTCATTCAAAGTTAAAGTAAAAAATCCTTTAAACATTAAAAATTTCAAAGAATATAAAGCAAATTTCAAACAATAAAAATAATAAAAACTTAACGGCCCAAATGGCTCTAAATTTATACGCTATCAATCAAAAACATTTAATCAGAAAAATAATATCAAATTAATTAAAATCATTACATATATTTGATTCAACTGGAAAAAGGAGAAAAACTCTACCAACACTATTCAAAAATTATTTATGATTTCCACAAAACAGTGAACTTTTATTCAGTGAACTTTTATTCAATACCTAACGAGTATGTTGTAAACGAATTCTAATATATTCAATCAAAAATTTTAATACTAATACAATGCTAACACAATATTCCTAACCTAAGCGCTAAACCTTATCTCTAAACTTAATATAATAAACTTAACATATAGCTTTCCTAGATATTGAATTTTTATTGTCGCACTAAAGCGCCTTTCGGAGATCATAATCGACAGTGTCGGCACTCCACAAGGTGACATAGTCAGTATCACGCTTCGGCCGTGTGTCTGTCCACCCAGCTGCGATACGTTATAATTTTTGAACCAGCGCATACCATAACTGAACGGGCCTATAGTCCGCCCAAACAATCATCCGAACCAAACCTCGTTGTCGCCAACGAGAGTCGAACCACAGACCTTCAGCTTACGATATGAATGCTCTAACCACTTTACTACGCGGACTACTCTCTAAGTATTGAAATCTATCCCTAATTTTTAGCAAAAAAACACCTATAGCACTAAATGTAGCAATAATGAGCTGAAACTCAAAAACTTAGTAACGAAAATCACAAAACCAGAAAATAAACACCAATAATTTAGACATTGTCATTCACACACCAATACCTAAATTACTCCGTCTCAGCTTCACCAGCCCTAACGAATCTAGCAAATCAGTACCTCCATTTAAATTGTTGGTCTCGTGAGCTCAAATTTGGAGGAAATTTTATCCTTTTATCGGTGACTCGGCTATGCATATTGCACATCAAGGCGACAAGATATCTGGGGCACTTGTCCTGAAGGAGTTTAAAAATTGATCAATCGAACTACACTGTATCGAAGACTTTCTCCGTATCAATGAAACGCGCTCCAACACATTCTTCATTTTCTAGTTTCAATAGATGTCTGTGGTTACTTTCGTTATCGCATGTTTGGTCGAATGCCTGGCACGAAAAACAAATTGGTAATTCGGCTTCGCCTCATATTTCTCAATGCGGGCGTTTGTTTAGTATCACTTTAAACACCTTGCTGATGTTAGGCAGCAAACTGATTGGGCGATAGCTTTTAGGGCTCAAAGATTCTTTTCCATTCTTCAAGATCGGAAATACCTTAGCCTTTGTCTATTCATTCGGAAAATATGAATTGCTCAACATGTTGTTGAACAATATGCAATAATTCCTAATAACAACCTCCGGCAAATAACGGAGAACTATATTTGGAACACCGTCCATACCACTTGATTTTTTGTTGTTTATCCTGCCAAATATGAACCACAATTCTTCATAGCTGACAAAGTAATTAATAAGATTCAAGTTCGGTATGAAATCACATGTCAATATTTCATTGAAATGAAGAATTGATTGGCCGTTCAGGCTTGATTTGAAGTCGGAAACTTTTGCTTCAACGACCTCTGAAAATATTTGATTCCCTCTCTCTGGGTTTGGTGGATGAACCCATCAAAATGAGTTCCAATCAGGGCAAGTTTCTGCAATCCATCACATATCATCCTGTTTCCATTCCTATCTGGAGTCGCACTATTAATTTCGATACCAGCCCTATCGAGAAGATTTATCTCATCACTAGCGACACCAAGATTCGATACCTTCACGCGAGGGAATAAGCTATTCACGTTCATGAAAACGCCATCTGGGTCCTGTGGGCTAATTAATACCCATCAAATTTTCCACCCATTGATTGCTGACCTCACTTCTAATGTATGAACAGATTGAGTTCCGGACATTCTTCAGGTGTAATTTCAACAAAGCCAACGAGGGATGGTTGTAGTCCAAAAACCGTCAATAAATATTGTTGTCGCGTATGAAGCTTTTCAATGTTTTTAACCTTGCAATGATTGGTGTTTCATGTCCTTTCATATTGTTTCGATGTTTAATCTTGGGAACTACTTTCTCAATCGTTACCAATGTCCGCTTCTCTAACTTCGAAAAATAAAGATCTATTTCATCGTTAGTTAGATTCTTGTCATTCGGAACCATTGAGCAAGAGTTGCCATCATCAGAAGGAGGAGGTTGCTTATAGTAATTTCAATTAAACTTCTTTTGAAACTTTCTTCAATCGGTTTTTTTTGTAATTCAACCGATGATTTGCATGTTGAACTGGAATGAGGAAGACATCATCTCTTTGATGATTGATTTCCATCACGATTGCGTTATGGTCGCTTTCGTAAGGAGGCACCTGTAGTGTTCGTTGAGGACTATTAAATTTGAGTTCAAGTCTTCCATCACCAGTGCAGAGTTACAAATATGCATTTATCCTAGAATATGTTGGGAACTCCGACCCATATAGATTGCACCTGTATTCTATTTGGTTCTCTGTTATCCACGATTTCAGGAATACTCCTTTTGGATTATTGTTGGCGTTCGGCCATGATGTAAGCTGACATTCAAGTTACCGGCAAGAATATAATAAAGCCTGAATGGCGCTCTTCATTGGAACTGGAGAACGTTTCGACCAGTTTTATAGGCAGAGATAATGAAGATGCCCACCTGGCAGTGAGATTTCGATAACGGACACTTCAAAAGATTCAGATTTGACTTTGTCAATATATTGGGAACAATAGAGTGTTCTAATGCCACCTCCCCCATCACCGTTTACCCTATCGTTTCTTATGAATTCAAAATCCTTGATTGTCATGGAGTGCCATAAATTGACGTGGGTTTTCGTGAGAAACATTATGTCAGGCTTTTGCTTAACAATGAATTCAAGGAGATAATCACGTCGATGCAGTTTAACAATAAAGTTAACATTCATCGAGATGAGATGTAGCCTATCCATGGGAATGTGACTGGATGACGCAGTTTAAGCCAATTTGAACTCACCGGGGGCTTAAACGTCTTTGCATTGTACGCACCGATAATGCATGCCCCAGTTGACAGCCAAATGACCGGTAATACTGGATGACTTCTCTTTTCTGGACCACCTTTCACCCCTCTGAAATTGAAGTACCTTATTTGTTTGAAATTTATACCAGGTAAACCGGCGAATTCACCCTTTCTACGGTCGATCTTCTTGTCGCAAAGTTTTTGCCGGAAATAAATTCAATTTCTGGTGTAGTTTCCTTGAGCACCTGAAGAAGATCGACTTTATCCTCTCCGCAGCCCAAACAACAAATACAAAAATGTATGATTTTTTTCACTTTTTGGCGCATAGGTGAAGTGTGGAACCTCCCCAGAACTCAACGCATCTTTGGCTGACTTGAAATCAACGAGTGATTTCGGTAACCGTCGTTTTGGTACCTGCGTGTCCGTGGATGTATGGAAATGCGACTGAGCAACGCGTTACCGCACAAAATTTACCGGCGCACAAAATTTAACCCGTATGTACAATTATGTGATGCCACTAGAATTTTACACAGTTTTGAAAGTTTTGCTTTTAACTTGCACGGAAGATGCAAGTTTCTTCCGTGTATTTTCACGTTTTCTGTACTTGTACTTGTAGTGCTTTCATGTATTTTTCTGAGTCCAAAGTCTCTCACCCAGGGTTTAATTCAAATATCTCATTTCACTTCTCTAGAATTTCAATTAGAGCAAAGGCTTCTCTTATTTAAGTTAGGGGAAAGGGGGCATGTTGGGGTCGCGAGGTAAGACGGGGCACCGCACACAGACAAGAAACTAGACGTTTGTGAATAGAAAAGAATAAGCCTTTTGTGGCAAGATGGGGTATTGGGTGTGGGATATGATGGGGTGAAATGGGGTTGTGGATCTGGGTTTATTTAAATTTCTAAATAATAAAACAATGGTTTATTATTTTTTTAGGTAAAACCATGATATGTACAGGCAGTCCTCGACTTACGTCGTTTCGATTTACGTCGTTTCAAGTTACGTCGAACAATGTTTTGACACTATTCCTCAAGCATACGTCATTTGTTTCGATTTCCGGCATAGGAGAATTCACTTGTCGCGATGTCAATGATCGTGGGGCCGGTGGGGCGCGGTGTCGGCGTACGGGGATACCCCGCACATGCTGCTGATTTGGTTTAGTTACTTCAGGAACAACGGACAATCAAGACGTAATACATTAGTTTTTTTGCATCTTTGACAGTTTTTGTTTTTACATACATATTTAAGTGAATTTTAAACTATGCCACCTAAACAAGACAATAATAGTGAAGTGAAGAAGAGAGTTAGAAAGACAATTACAATGGAGGTTAAATCTAAGATTTTAAAACTCAAAGATCGCGGTTGTTCGACTTCATCTATTGGACGAGAACTTAATTTATCACGCGCAACGGTGCAAACAATATTGAAAGATAAAGAAAAACTCTTAACAGCTCTACCTTCCGTCTCTTCAAACAGCACTATTATACGAAAAAGGAATGCTTCAATTTCTGAAATGGAAAAACTCTTGTACACTTGGATTCAAGATCAAACTCAGCGACAGGTTCCTCTAAGTTTGGCTATTATACAAAATAAGGCGCTGAGTATCATCAACACACTGCAAAATAAACGTGGCGAGAATAATAGTGAAGAAACAAAATGTTTTTCTGTCAGTCGCGGATGGTTCATGCGCTTTAAAACGAGATGTTCGTTACATAACATTCGAGTGCAAGGAGAAGCTGCTAGTGCCGATCATGTGGCTGCTCAGAGTTTTCCTGGAATATTAAAGGAAATTATCGAAAGTGGAGACTATTCGCCTAAACAAATTTTTAACGTGGACGAAACTGGTTTATTTTGGAAAAAAATGCCTTCTCGTACTTTTATATCGCAGGAAGAAAAGTCGATGCCTGGGTTTAAAGCAGCTAAAGATCGTTTGACGTTGTTATTGGGTTCGAATGTTGAAGGTGATCTTAAATTGAAACCCCTTTTGGTTTATAGGTCTAAAAATCCTCAAGCTCTTAAAAATTACGTCAAGAGTACTCTTCCAGTTATATGGAAGGCTAAGCCAAAGGCATGGGTAACATCAATACTTTTTGAAGAATGGCATTTTATACCTGAAGTGAAACAGTGCTGTTTAAACAATAATTTGGCTTATAAAGCTTTACCTATTTTGGACAATGCTCCCGGCCATCCTGTGCGTATTGTCGATATCGATCCTCAAATCAAAGTTTTGTTCCTGCCTCCCAACACTACTTCGTTGTTACAGCCGATGGATCAAGGAGTTATAGCGTCTTTTAAGGCCTATTATCTCAGGAGAACTTTTTCGCAGGCTATAGAGGCTAATGAAAATGATGGCATGGAGCTGAGAGATTTTTGGAAAAGTTATAATATCTTGCAATGCGTAAAAAATATTGCTGCTTCATGGGATGAGGTGACACCCAACAATTTAAAAGGAGTCTGGAAGAACTTATGCCCATTTTTTAAGCCATCTGAAAGTTCTTCATCTACAGATCAACTAAATATCGATGAGATCACAACTGACATTGTTCATTTGGCTAACCGTTTGCCTGACATTGCAGTTACTGCTGATGATATTGATGATCTGTTATGCTCACATTCGCAAGAACTGACTGATGAAGATCTTATTGAATTGGAGGCCCAAGTAGAAAAGGAAGCAATCGAGTCACAAGAAATAGCTTCTTCTATTAGTAACTCTGAAAAAGAACTTACACTAAAAAAACTTTCCGTAGCCTTTGCAAATTTGGAGAATGCCATGAAAATTTTTGAAGAAAATGATCCTAATTTTGAGAGAAGTTTCAACGTTAATAACAAAATTTGTGCAGCCTATCAGTGTTACCAAGATCTATATGATAGCAAGAAGAAAGAAGCGAAGCAATCTAGAATTGATAGTTTCTTTAAGCCAAAAGTTTAATTTAGTATTTATCATTACATATTTTGATTACATATTAAAGTTTTATAACTATTATTAAAATTAATAACACACAAATACCAAAAATAACTAGCAATTTCATAAGTGCATATATAATTATTTTAAGAACTTACTTTTGATAATAAAGTATGTATATCCTTTGTTATAAATGCAGTTTTTTTTTAATTTCGAGTCCGTGTGGATCCTAACCCTTGAGTTTTACATATAAACATATGAAAAAATATGTCTCGACTTACGTCGTTTCGATTTACGTCGCGTATTTCGAGAACATAACATGCCGTAAGTACGAGGGCTGCCTGTACTTACAAGAAAAAAACCAAATGAGGAGAATGATCAACAGATGCTATGAAAACAGCTATAGATAAAGTTTTAAGCAAAGAGATGGGACCTTAAAAAAAGCTGCTTCTGCATACACAGTGCCTCAGACTACTTTAGAGCGATCTGTTAAGAAAATGAAGGAAGGCAGTGAAGTTACTATTGGTTTACCTTTAAGCCCGTAAAAAAACTATATTTACACCTAAAGAAGTAGACGAAATTGAAGCATATCTGAAATATATGGCAACTATCGAACTAAGGCGTCTAGCATATCAATTGGCAGTTAAAAATGGAAATGCACACAATTTTAATACTGATAAGGAAATGGCAGGTGTTGATTGACTCAAACGTTTTTTAAAACGTTATCAAAATTTATCAAATCGAAAAACTGAAGCCACATCAGCACTAGAGCAATTGGATTCAACAAAGTGGCCGTAAGTAAATTCTATCAGTTGCACGGAGATATTTACGATAAGTTTGAATTGACTCCTGGCAAAATATATAACTGCAATGAAACTGGAATTCCCATTGTTTCTAAAACCAAGGGCAAAATATTAGCGACGAAAGGACGAAAACAAGTGGGTTCGTTATCATCTGCTGAACGAGGACAGACTTTCATAGTAGAAATATGTTTTCACGCTGCTGGAACCTACATGCCTCTACTGATGATTTTTTCGAGACAACGAATGAAACCAGAACTTAGATTATAGTCCACCAGGTACTACAGAAGTTTGCTATCCTTGAGGCTGGATCACTTCAGAAATATTTTTGACATAGTTCAAAAGCTAAATCAAATTTCCCGTAGCTACTTCTGCTAACCACGTATTGCTGCTTCTAGATAGTCATGTGAGCCACACTAAAAATTTGAAAGTGATTGATTTAGCTCGTAAAAATGGAGCTATTATACTTTGCTTTCCTCCTCACTGCACACACAAAATGCAGCCTGCAGACGTTGCATTTATGAAGCCACTCAGAACTTATGACGGTCATGCTGTTACAGGTTGCTTGAGATCACATCCTGGACGTGTGTCGACTATATTTTAGATAAGTGAAATATTTGGTAATGCATACGTTCAGGCGGCTAAAATGTCTACCGCTATTAACGCATTCAGAAAATGTGGTATATGGCCATACAACCAAAATAGTTTTACTGATGCCGATTTCATTTCTGCTGAGACTACGAACATACAAAATATTGCAGACTCATCGAATGTAGAACAACAAAGGGTATCAGAAGTCGAAGATGTTCAATCTGGACCAGTACCATACCTATCTTCAACAACAACAGTCACAACTATTTGTTCAACGGCCACGATAACTTATCATACTGAAACTCTTGCAACTGAACCTGAAGCTACAAAAACTTCGAAAATGCATCCTTTAGTAATATTTTGCCGTTCACCGAACTGAAAAAAGGAAACAATATCTTCGAGGACAAACAGCCATAATTACCTCAACTCCGTGTAAAAATGAGCTGGAAAATTTGAAAAAGCCGGCGAAAACATCCAATCTTAATAATCCTTGCCTCAAAATGAATACTAAAAACAAACAAATGTCCAAATACTCGGTCAAAACACAAAAGAGCAATAATGAAGATGCAATTTGCTTATATTGTAATGATATAAGCCACCATTTTTGACATCGTCATAACTTTGGGTAGGCTGCCAGCTATATGGACGTTAGGTTCACAATGCTTGTACTGGCGTGGACAACGAAGATCTGGAGGAAATACACGTTTGTCTATTTGTGAGAATAATAAGCCTTCCCTACCATGCCCCAATTTCATTGCCCTATTATAGTCCAAAGTATAGGGTTATCCATTTTACGCTCGGGAAAGTAAAGCTAAAGAAAACACATACAATATTCAGATGGAAGCAAATTTTTTATTCAATATAAAGATTGAGCCTTGGCATTATACGTGAAATACAATATCATTCAAATGTCCTCCACGGGACCTCTTAAAGGCCTCAATCCTTTTGAAAGAAATCCAAAGGTGTCAGGTCGCAGGATCTTGGTGGCCAATTGGCATCACTCAATCTCGAAATTACGCGTCCTGGAAATTTATCTTGCAAAAGTGTTCGATTAGCCTGTGTAGTGTGGATTGTGGCTCCGTCCTATTTGAACCACACGTTCTCCAGATCAAAATCTTCAATTTCTCTCCAAAAATAATCGGTTAACATCCGTCCATAGCGGTCAGAATTGACTATAATGGGTCTTCCTTGATCGTTTTCAAAAAAAATACGGGCCAACAACACAACCAGACCATAATGCACACCAAACTGTCACTTTTTCCGGATGCAAAGGCCTTTCTGCGATCACCTGAGGATTTTGAGAGCCCCATATGCGGCAATTCTGTTGATTTACGTAACCACTGAGCGAAAAATGAGCCTCATCACTGAAGAAAATTTTGTTCGAAAAATCGTTATCAATAGCATGTTGTTCAATCACCCAATTCGCATACATTCTGCGTTGTGTATGGTCTTGAGGCTTAAGTTCTTGAGTGAGTTGGATTTTGCATGGATGGAGATGCAAATCCAATTGCAAAGTCCACCACAATGAGCCGTAAGACAAACCCAAATGTTAAGCACGTCGAGGAATACACAAATTCGGGTCTTCCTCCACCCTTTGAGCAACGACAGCGATATTTTCAGCAGAACGAATGTTGCGATGATGCACAGGCCTTGCAATATCAATAACCGACCCAGTCTCTTCAAATTGTCTCACTGTGTTCGAAATTGTTTGCTGTGTAGGTCGATTATGTCGACCGTAATCGGCTCGTAAAGCCCTAAATGTTGATACAGCAGAATCACCATTTTTATAATAAAATTTAATAATTTTAAACGCGCTCTTCGACTGTTAAACGATCCATATTTCTAAATGGCAAACCTTCAGCTAAAAGAAACACGCTTTGAATGACATTGAATTTTGACAGATGTCAAATGGCAGGGTTACACTTTCCCTAGCACGAAATGGATAACCCTGTATGAGACAAGATGGTTTTTCATAATTTAACGTTATTTATTATAAAATGTGATAAGTTGGTTCTCCAAAAACTGTACCAAATCATAGTTAGATTAATGAAATAACGTGCCATAAATTAATAAGAGCAATAAACATAGGGACTATGCTGTATTTTTGTTATTTCCCTTAGCCACCCCATCAATAATATTTCACCTCTTTTACCCTTTGAATCACTACTCTGATCACTCATTCCGCCATAAGCCTTATCAAATCATTTTAATATCGTGGCTTAGATAATGTGTTACAAGTTGTTGGTCATTAATATGTTTCATGTGTTCTCGAAGCGTGGGATCTTATTCGGAAAGCAATTTGAATAAGTCTATGAAGTTGCCGAAATTTTCTCTACAGTCTATTTTAAGAGATTCTCTAAGCCCTCTGAATGCCAGATTATGTGAGGCTAAGAAGTTAATTATGTCAATTAATCTTTCAAATAATTTGTACCAATGTTTTTAAGATTTTTGAGATTTATCTATTGTTTTCCCATGCTTAGTTCGCTTTTCAAATGTTAGCCATTGAAACATAAATGACATTGTATGTTCTCTGGTATTCGCTCGTGTCTTTGTAAAATATTCGTTAAGTGTTTCCAATCACAGCATCCTCCCTGAACCATCTGAGTCTGAGAATTGCTAAAAAATCTACACGGAAAACAGTAAACTTTGTTTTGATGACTAGAATAAACCAGCCAGCGACGATGTTGAGTTTCGCCATTACTGAGCCTCCTTAAAAAATAAAAATGAGAAAAGTGCCTACGAGCATCATCTTTGGGATGATGACCGTAGGCACCGCTGTTATTTGATGACTGCACTGGACCATTTTGAACAATATCATGATGCTGAGAATCGTTTACGGGAAACGACTACATTCCTGGATCAGAACTTATAAACGTTTCTTCGATAATGTTGCTTTCATCACCGTTATTTGATCGAGAACTTATTTGTTATTCAGGAATTCCGCTCTCCACCTCAAATTCTGATTGGGTAGAGTTTGATGCCATTTCTACTTCCGACTGTAGCTTCATACTCAATACATCTGAAATACTTTCCGAATTGAATGAAGTATTGTTTGTTGCAAGGTCCGGCGTCAAAGAAATCAATTCATCTGACTTTGTCATGCTATGAGATGTTTTTTTTTAGGTGATTCATCAATCCTGAACCTAAAGCCCGATCTTATATGATCCTTTCAGCTTTCTTTTGTCTTTTTTTGTGGACCCAGCTTCCCATTTTCTCCCGATATCTCCTGGGACCTGGGTGTGACATGATGAACGTCGTTTAACGTATATTGAACCTATTAACAATAATAATAATTTTGTTTTTACGTACATACCTACAGTCACTCCACGTGTCTACAGTTAGTTTATGAAAAATTACCCTAAGTAGCTCACTGAAATTCTATTTGAATAAATCGAGCTGATCGACAATCACTACGTATTAATTTAATAGTTATTATTTTCAAACCTTCAACACAATATTACTCATTCTCACTCACAATAAAAAAATAAAAATCCTTACGGTAAGCTGCTTTGTCTCGCGAGACATAGAGTAAGAGTGGAGGTGGACACAAATCAACCGAAATCAGAATTGTTTACAGGTACGGAGCTTCCTTGATATCCGTTGCCATGTTCACCAGGGCATGCAGCATTTGGCCTCACACACGAAAAAATACTCACAATTCTTTCTCAGAAGTAGCGGATGGATGGGAATAACCTTATAGCTAGTTCAAACCTGTTTTAGGACATTAACCATGGCCCTTGGATCAAATTAGACGGTGCATCACGTATATCTTACATAGACTGGTTAGACTGGATTCTGTAGTCTGTTGTAAAGTGTTGACTAGGATACACTGCGACTTATCATGGCGGTTTTATTATGTGTATAACAAAAGACTTTGCGCAAGATGCGTTGCATAAAAATTGCATATCCTGTCAAGATAAAAAGGTGCTCCCACGGTAAAGAAAACTCATTCTTTATATCGTTTTAAAGTTGATATTGATTATTATAATGATGTGCTTGCCTATTAAGCAAATTTCCCAGCCCAAACATTGAGTGAGATCTGCATATGTTTTTTTTTTTGTGGTAGGGAGGTGAAGGCATTTACGCCCGCCGAGTCTGGCAGTGTGGGACTCCCTTGGACTACCCACTAAACACCTCCCCTGTCAATCTGAGAACCTAGCCTGGAACCGTTTGTCACATTACTTCGGGCCAGGTCTCGTTTTGTTACGCCGTGGGGCGCCTTCAAGCTGGGGAGTCCCTTTCCTACCGGAAGGGAGAGGGGAAGAGGAAATGCCAGAAGAGCGATCCCCCAGCCCCAGCGCCTCCGGCTGCTGTGAGTCCCTTTTATATTTTAGGACTGCCCGAGCATAATGTGCCACCTGGTTCCATTTATCAACCGATTCGAGCATCACCGCAACTATATTATCCGGGGTGAGCTCTCCCGTCTCCCTGTAGAGTTCCCTTCGCAGCCTGACCCATTTTGTGCACGCAAAAAAGGTGTGACAGGCATTGTCCTCCTCTCCTGGGCAAAGTCCCCTTCGCAGGAGATATGCATATGTTAGCAAATGCCATCGGATACCTCTTTCGAGCTTCACAGAAGTGTGCTGGCATTCTACGAAAGGGAATTGTAAATATCACACGAAAGATAGGAGTGCAATTGTGATGTAAGCAATTCGAATGGTTTTATTGTCAAGCTTTGAGTAAAATCATCCACAGCCCTCACTGGTATCAATACTTTTCAAAATTTTGTTGAGTCAGAAAAGGCTCTCAAGCGCGAGGCCCCTATAGCGCGAGGCCGTGGGTGGTCGCCCACGTCGTCCTTGCTTTGCGCCGCCACTGCAAGGATGTAACTCTGACTGGGTCAAACTTCTCCCTTCCTAATTTAATCGAAATCAGTGACCCAGGGATAAATTCACGAAATAAGTTTATATTTTTTACTGCATTGCTCAATCACCTTAAAGTATGCGTATGGTGCTACTAAGGCCAATTTGCTAAGATTTCAACAGTCAAATAAATTACTCCCGGCTAAAGCTGGACCTTCCATCTTCACAAAAAAATCAAATCGAAATGATTCCAACTCTCATGAACTGATCAAAGTTAAAAAGCCGGTCGATCTAGTCATGAATAAATGCAAATAAAATATTGAATCTTTATCATATTTTAATGCTCATCTTAAAAGTTAGAAATTGATATTACACAATATCAAACCTACTTTGTTAAATCCACAACGCTTTTAGAAAAAAAAGACTTGTTTAAAAGCTCAATGTATCTAAATTTTTGATGACCACTTAAACTTAAGCTATCGGTATCTATTTTATATTTTTTATTAATTTGCCCTTGCTGTCCTACACATGATTTGTCGCCATGAATAGCAAAAATTCCATTAAAATAGTCTTCCGTTCTATTGAATCTAATCTAAGCAATGACTGAGTCTTCCATTTACAGTCAACTGGTTTTACCTTGACGGAAAACATTTACTACTCCCTACGTACGCACATAAATTCCCTTCTCATGCCACAACTAAAATCACACATGGGACCTAAAGTTAGAGGGCCCACAATCCATAAAATATTTGTCTGTACGCGTAGACTTCCGTCACAACATATGATTGATAACACACGTAGCACAGCATTACCGGCATGTTTATTTGATATGTTGCCCTAGAACTAGATACCAAAAGTTGTAAATGCCTTTTGCTTGCTTTTTATTTACCCACTACATTGTGTGTACTCGTAGTTGATTTGGTTACTTGTACGAAGGTCATTTCTATTAATTATTAATTACCCAACGGTTTTTTATGTATTGAACAGAACATTCTAGCTAGTATGATGCTGGTCTTGTGTGGAAAAAAATTCTTTCAATTTTTTTCTATTTTTTCGGCCTCCTTTCACGAACACTTTGACCCACATATCGATTGGAATGGGGTTTCGAAATGGTTACATGGTGCTGCAATTCAACATCGGATTTTACATGAAGTGCATACGTTGCATTGACAACTAATTAGAACCATGATTTGGATTTTTTCTTTGCACTATGATGTATGCTTGGTAACAAATAAGAAAATGTCTTGCGAAAAAGACCAAACGTGAGAAAATCTTGAAAAAATGCGATTTTAATTCGTCAAAATTTTGTTGTCAGGTGCATTTGGATAAAATGTACTTTTAAGTTGAATTCTGTCTAAGTGCCCACTTAAAATAAGCGTTAAAATTCGATTTCACGCAATTATTGCATTCACATTGCACATCGCAAGCAAAGCATTCATTCATGACCACTCATGCAATTTATTCATTGCAATGCAGTTAATTTATGCGATTTGCAATTTCAATGATTTTTGCTGCCGTCCTCGTGATTTTTGATGGAATTATAAACGAAATGTTAAGTTTTCATAGATTGTAATTTATCTGAAATTGTTAAAGATTTATTTTTGATCACGTCTGAATGAGGTTTTATTGGATAATTTCATTATAGAGGTCGTGATTATTTTAGCTATTAAATGAATATGAAAATTATATGAGCGTTATTACCATGTCGGTGGAAAGGGTTAACTAATGGATTGTCAACACCACCTTCTTTGTAGGTAAAAGAGTAAACAGCTTTCACGGATACTGAAATTATGATAAAATCGCACCCATAACCAGATCCGATTATTGTATCGCAACCAATTTATACCACTTTTTGGCGTGTTTAATCGTGCTAATTAATTACTTTGTCCATCAAATAAAGGCAATATGGAACACGTCCTCAATAGCCGTAATTCATAATAAATAGACTGTAATTTCATGATTTCACTGCAAAGAAAGCTTTGTCTGGGAATTTGGATTTTAACCGGAGCTCTACCTGTAGTCTCAATTTATTCGTAAAAATTAAAATGATTATCCGCTTGATGGTGGCGTCAAAATTTCTCGTCACCTTTTCATTCTTTTTCGTCAGCATAAAATCTTTCAATTGATTATCTTTTTTGTTTCATTTAAATCCAATTCAGAAAAAGATTCACTACTACGCATGAACAAGTTCACCTCTAAATGCATTTATGCAGTGTTTTTTATATTCTTTACAACAGCGAAAGAAAAAAATGTATATTAATTAGTAATTATTATATAAAAACAAACGTCATTTCAATTATATTAGTATATGTTTCTTCTTTTTCCTTTCAGGTTTGTATTTTGCTTCATATTTTGCATTTTGTAAGTATATTCCGTCCGAGAAAATGCTTTTGTGTATGATAATTAAAATTGATAGTCATTAAGCACTCGTAAATGAGAAACCTTAATATTAATTGCAATTTACCCAGAGTTAAAAATAATTAGAATGATATAAAGCATACTCATGCTAATATTTTTTGTCTATTAAACTTTGGGATGCGGTGAAATTCAGAATGACGTAGAAAATTAATTGAATAAATTTATTCCATAAAATAATAATTAATTTCAACCGATGAACAATGTACTTCGCTTGTAAGGAAAAATTCTGATTTATGGGTCATCTATGTGTGTGAAATTTGGGGGAGTGAGGCATTACCCATTTAATGCAATTCTCAAAGTCTTTAATGGAATTTCCTATTCAGAGCACTTCACATATTTAATAGTTTCGGTGCCTGAATCAATAGCGACCAAGCTTGACATTGTGGAATCCACAGTTCTCTCTCTCTCTCTCCCTGTCTCTCTCTCTCTTTCTGTGCCTCTCTCTCTCTCTCTAGTGGATTTTCGTTTCTTATCGTGAGCGCTAAAACATGCATTTACTTTCTTCAATCAATATTTCTCTATGATGCACCGTTTTCAAGAACCAAAAACTAAAAAAAACAAACGAAACAAGTTGAAGTAGTAGGAAGATGCTCCTGCCAGAAGGGTATTGTAAAACAATTAGTAAATCAAACAATTTATCCTGATATACTTGACTTATATACAGATCCCATAAATCGAGTTCGAAAAATGATTGTGGTTATTATGATTTTAAACTCGCCGCCATTTTGTTTCAAGTGTTTTGACCCCGTCGTTTGATTAGGCATGATAATAATATTACAAGCCATTTCTAAAATTTTTATCAAAATTCCTACATATTTGTAGTGTCTAGGTCCGTTGCAAGCGTGTATCTCCCTAGTATCACGTGTTAACGTTGTTGTAATTGTTAGATATTTAATCGGCTGTAACTTAGCTGTTTATTGTTCAGAAAACTTAACTTATAGATTTTGGGAAATTTAAGGGTCCCATCTTGATTTTATAGACAAAAAAGCAAAATTTATAAAATGTGCTATTATTAACAAAGTTGATCGAATTACGACTTCTAAGATATTTGCTGCCCTTGTGAAGGAAACATTGTCAGTTTCAGTACTGTTTTGAAAAGCTCTTATAAAGAACTTTCGTTTGATATTCATATCGGTTACCTTTGATGAAATTTTTTGTTCAGAGGCCACTCCCCTGTACTGTAATCATCGATTCATGGTAAATTTTTTCGAATCCTAGAATGGTTACCAAGCCCATTTGCTAGGAGCTCTCTCCTGCCTCCTCGACTTGTTTCACCTATGAGTATTAATTGTAGGCACTCATCTTCAGGCATTTATCAAATTAAATCATGTGTTAAAAGCATGCGCATTAAACGTTGAAGTTGGGGTAAAATACATCAAAATTATTCAATCTTTGCATTTAAAACAGCCACTATTTTGCTTTACGATTACTAATACCGCTAGCTGAGCCAATTTTCAAAGAAATTCATGATACCTATCATTCCTGAAATTTTCATGCAAAGCTGTAGTATCTGAGTCGGTAAAAAGCGCATATTGTTCCATAGCCATACTCGTATGTTTCCATAGTAATACAGCGCATATTGTTCCATAGTAATACAGGAAAATTCAAATCGCTCTAACTTCATTAAATACCATTCGATCTTTATGAAACTTTCAGGATAGATTAACCTTATAAATAGTCATCTGTGTACTGAATTTTATTAAATTTAAGGGCACCGTTAAGATTTTATTCAAGAAAACATAAAATCGATAAATCATACTATTACTAACACAGTTGAGTGAAATTTGACTTCTCATGTATTTGTTGTTGTTGTTGTACTCATAAAGGCCTACATTATTGATTTTTTTCAGATTTTTCGGGTCAAAGGTGTCACAAAGGTGTGACACAAAATTTTCGAACATTTCCCCTTCCCCTGCACCCCTCGAAGCAAAATGTGTCATTTTAAGACCTGTTTTGAAAAGTTCTCATTAAGACCTTTCATTGATACCCATATTGCCTACATGCGATGAAAACTTTTTTTTCAGGGGCAACTCCCCTATATGGGGAGCCCCCCTTAAAGACCTTATAAATTTTTTTTCGTGTTGAAACTTTGAAGAGGGCGTCACTTCGCGCCTACTTACGAAATCTTATGTTTCTAGCTTATGTAGTTTGCGAGAAAAAGTGGTGTGACACACGGACGGACGGACGGACAGACGGACGGACGGACAGATAGGACGCGATTTTAGTAGGGTATTGTAAAATGATTTTACAATACCCTAAAAAGGAACATTGATTCTTGCGTTCGTTTTTCGATGCATCGGAAACTGAGAGGACTTTATTAAGCATTATTCAGGAGATCTCCCTTTTTATGTTTCTGGAACCTTTAAAACCATTGATAAATGCATATATGTTTCTGGAAAAATTCATCAACATTGGTCTGGGACGGGTCAGCCCTTAAAGTCTTTTAAGGGAACCACCCCATGTAAGGATGTGAACCCTCAACATTTTTTCACCAAAGATAGACGAGTAGTGTATCAAATGGAAGGTCTTGATAAGATCTTCCAATATCCCTTATAAAAATTGCAATATAGGTAACGAGGTATGCAGGGAACATGAAGAGATTGTGTGTCCCCACTCACAAATGGATACCAAATTCTGAGAAAATCATCTATGAGTACAACAATGAAAAGTACCTGAGAAGCTGAAATTCACCAAACATTGTAAGTAATAGTATGATTTATCGATTTTACATTTTCTTGTATAAAACCGTGAGGATGCCCTTAAATCCAATGAAATTTTATATCTAGATGGCTACTTATAAGGCTCATCAACAAAGAAAATTTCAGGAGAAAGGATAGTATTTAACGAAGTTATGGTGGTTTAAATGTTCGGTGCTACGAAGTCAAAGTCAAAAGCGCTTTATTTAATACTAATCGTTATAAATTTTTAAAAGAGCATAAAGCAAATTCCAAACAATAAAACTATAAAAAACTTAATGGCCCGAATGGCTCTCTAAATTTATACGTTATCAGTTAAACACATTTAATGAAAAAAATACGCTTGCAAATTTAAATTAATTAAGATTATTTCATATTTTTTGATTCAATTTGAAAAAGGAGAAAAACCAACCAGCATTATTCAATGGGTGCTACGAGAACAAAAATACGTGGCTATTGGGCAATATGCACTTCCAATCGAGTCAAACACTGCGAGCTTATTAGGGTATGCATGAAAATTGTAGGATGAATATATATCATGCGTATCTTTGTGAATCTGTTAGTAATATCAGTTATCCTGAAACAAAATGGCGGCCGTTTTAAATGAGAATATTGAGTAAATTTAAGTTATTTTTCCAAAACCTCAGCATTGAAAGTACAGCCTATTAACTCTTGATGAAAATATCTATTTAAAAGGTGGCAAAATCATGGAGGTAGGTTCTAATAACTACAACAGTGACAAATATCTTAGAAGTTGAATCACTCAAGTTTGTTAACAATGATAGAATTTGTAAATACAAAATTATGTAATAACCGCCGATCCCGCGGAGTGATACACATGTCATCCCAGAATCCCAATGCTCATTGTCACACTGTTTTTTATCTTGTATGTACTTCATAACCTATTTTAATAAAATGTCACTTCTGTCATAGTCACCAAGCCGACCACACGTATTTTCCTTATTCTCTGCTAAAAGGTTATGGGCCCCTTGCGAAAAAAAGAAGTTCAGATAACGTTTCGGTTTTTGGTTGAATTTTCATAAAACTTAAAAAATGTTTGTCCGAAAACAGTGCTAGCAGCATTTCAATTGATAGACTGCTCGGAAGAGCAAACTACCCGACATTGAAGATTGCTGCTCAAGCGTTTTTAGATTTGGATAATTTTTACACAACGACAATTGATTATGGACTCGATCATGAAGGAAATCCCAAAACCGCTGTCAATCCTGAGAACGATCCACGTGTAAAAAGTAAGCTAACTATAATGATTGATCCTACGTGCAATGTCCATATACAGGGCGCAAAATCAGCCAAGGAGTTGTGGCAGCAGCTAGCAAATGCTAGTGAGTTAACACGTCGAGTGACACTTTTGCGTAAGCTCATCACATCTTCACTTGCAAATTGCTGTTCCATGGTCATATAACATATATTAAGGAAATCATTACCACAGCTCAATCTCTGAACGGAATTGGATTTCCTATAAATGAGGAAAGGGTTGGCTCCTTACTGCTTGCTGGACTTCCAGATAATTAGCGCCCTATGAAAATGGCTTTGAAGAATTCAGGCACAAAAATTAATGGTGATGTCATAAAAACAAAGTTATTGCAAGACGTACGTCCCGGCAGTGAAAATTCAACTTTCTACACAGACACACGCCAAACGTCATACAAAAAATCACGAAAAGGACCCAGGTGAAGAAGATGTAACAATTTTGGCCATATTGCGCAAAACTGCCGCTCAAGAAGTTACAGCAACACAAATAAAAGCAAAAATTTCGATGCGCTCAGTTATGTTTTGTCTACAATAGATAATCCGAGAAACAAAGACGTATGTTACTTTGATTCAGGGGCCACATCGTACATGAGTTTTAATGAAAACATGCTGGATTGTTTATCTGAAGATGTTAGCACAGTGATTGCTGCTGACAAAAGCAATCTTGCTGCATCTGCAGATAAAACAGCGTGGAACGGCAACAATAAGACGAGCTTGCAATACGTCTGCACTTAAAATCAATGATGTGAAGCTAATTCCTGATTTACCCGTCAATCTTTTATCTGTTGGTCAAATCGTAAAACAAGGTTCAACAACAAATGTGCCAAAGTTATAAACTTAACGAAACAACTAATTACAACAGGCACAAACGTTAATTATTGGACACAAAATCGTCAAAGAATGTTGCATTTGAGTGTAGTTCAAAATGCACTAAAGACCTTTAGCATTGTCGAATGGACCACCTGAATAACGAAATTGTAGACAAACTATAAAAATTAACAAAAACTGCAAGGTGTGCGCTACTGGCAAACAACAAAGGTTGCCATTCAGTAAGTGCGGCAGCAGAGCTAATGAGCTTCTTGAATTAGTGTACACTGACATATATGGACCCATGGAACACAGCTCGCTTGGTGGAATTCGTTATTTTATAGTATTTGATGATTCCAAATCGAGGAAAATTTTTGTATACTTTGTAAAAACAAAAATGGATTGGGAAGTACTGTCTTGTTTTGAAGACTTCATGATGTTCGCCAAAAAGCAAAGTGTCACAAGCTCAAAACTCTACGTTCTGATGACGGCGAGGAGTTTATGAACGGCAAATTTATTCATCACCAAGCCACCAATGTAGACACGCCAGAGCAGAACGGCTTGGCAGAACGCAACAATCGCTCAATTGCGGTAAAGGCGAGATGTTTGCTTGCTGACTCGAAAATAACGAAAACACTTTGGGCAGAAGCAGTTTCATACTCTTTTTATCTTCTAAACCATTCGCCATCGAGAGGAACCGGCACAACACCAGTACAAGTGTGGAGTCAAAATGTACCTGACCTTGCGTATATCAGAGTGGCACATATCCCGAAAGCCAACCGAAAAAATGGGATCTAAAATCTAACGAATGGATTATGGTCGGATATGATGAAAACCCCAAAAGCTACTGCCTTAACAACCCAGTTTAAAATTGTATTTTTAAAAGTCGAGATGTCTACTTTTGTAATGAAGATACTGATGTTTCTGCATCCGAAACATTTAAGTAGTCAACGACAAGTAACAAAGTTGAACTTATCTACCAAGACGAAATGCAACCACCCGAAATCACCCACCAAAGTGAAGCTGAAAACAATCCCAACGACCTGGTCAAAGATGTCGTTATTAGCAACGAACAAGAAGATGCAATACACAAAGACAGTTTTCAAAATGTAGATGCATCAATTGATTCAGATTCTTCGGCGCTTCCTCGGCAATCCAAATCTAATCCACTGCAACAGCAGCCGTTGAGGCGCAGCGAAAGGGAACGCAAAATTCCAGGTAAGTATACTAATTTTTAATAGAGAAAGATGATTCTTTTTCATTTTCCTTTCCTGAAGATGAAATGGAACCGCTTGAAGGTTTCTCAGCACCTGCATCGTAGCAGAATTACTTCCAAGATGACCCGGCGACACCAGAAGAAGCATTATCCAGACCTGATACGAACCATTGGAAGCTGGCGATAAGAGAAGAGATGCATTCACTACTCGCAAATGATACATGGACACTTTAAGCCTTACCAAACAATCGGAAGGCGATAAAATCTAAATGGGTCTTCCGTACAAAACATAATCTCACAGGAAAAATTGATCGCTACAAGGCCAGGTTGGTTATAAAAGGATACTCGCAGCAAAAGAGGGTGGACTATGAGGAACAATACTCACCTGCTGTCCGACACAGTTCTCTGCGATATCTTCTCGCAATTGCAGCTCAATGAAACCTCAAGGTGAACCAGATGGATGCAATTTCCGCTTTTCTTCAAGGAAACCATTCGGAAGAAGTTTATATAGAACAGCCTGCGTACTACCATTGTCGAGAAAACCCATCGATGGTATATTGTTTTAAAAAGGCCTTATATGGACTTAAGCAGTCCAGTAGGGTCTGGAATCAAGAGCTGGACAAAACACTAAAATCATTTGGATTAGAGGAATCTAAGCGTGATCCGCGCATTTATGTCAAAGCAAACAACAAAAATATACTTATCATAGCGGTATACGTTGATGATTTTTAGCCCTTCTTAAATAAAACCGATCATCTTGAAGATATTAAAGCGCGACTCCATCAACAATTCAAACTGAAAGAGCTTGGAATAGCAAAACCCTTGGAATTCGTGTAACAATATCTGATTGTTCGATTGCAATTGATCAAGAGCAATATATTAAGAAAGTTATACAAAAGTTTGGGATGGAAAGGGCTAAACCCACGATGACACCAATGAATTCTAGTGAAAAGATATCAACTAAAGATGGTGCATCTGAAATAAAAGATATTGCATTCCGTACCAAGAGGCAATTGGTTTTCTAATGTATTTGGCACCATGTACACGACCTGACATATGCTATTCGGTAAACCTAATTAGTCGATTCAGTTCCATTCCTCGACAACGACATTGGAATGCTGCGAAGCATTTACTTCGCTATCTGCATGGTACATCTTCAATGAAACTAAAATTAAGCAAAAATGGTAACAACGAAATAACTGGTTACACTGATGCTCATTGGCCAGCTAACAGTGATGATCGTTGGTCAACTATTGGATTCGTCTTCATTGCTCAAGGAGTAGCGATATCTTGGAAGTCCAAAAGACAGCAGACAGTGGCGCTTTCGTCGTGTGAAGCTGAATACATGGCGCTCTCAGCTACTTTACAAGAGGCACTGTGGTGGGACGGACTTGTCACACAGCTTGGCCAAAACAAGCGGCAACTTCAAATCCTATGTGACAACCAAAGCACAATTGCGATTGCCTCAAATGCATGGTTATATCCCAGAACCAAATATATTGACATACGTCATCACTTCATACAGGATGTACTCAACCTAAATGAAATAAAAAAGGAATAAATAAGCATCACTGAGCAAGTTGTAGATGTTCTTACAAAATCCCTGGACAAGACCGAACATGCACAATTCAGAGAAGAAATGGGAGTGTTAAAGTCACCTTATAATCCGAATGTTAATGTCACACTGCTATTTATCTTTTATATACTTCATTACCTATTTTAAATAAAATGTCACTTCTGTCATAATCAGCAAGCTGATCACACGTATTTCCCTTCTTATCTGCTCATAATATACGACAGCGATCTGTCATCTTTACATAACTGCTATCAGCTAGAAAGTATCGAATGATAGGTCTCGCCATTGAACCGCCACTTGACATTGGTAGTGTGAAGAATTTTGAACGAGTCACACTTCTGTGGCACTTTGCACTTAGCCACTAGTCTGTAATCTTTACTGATTCAGATTTCAGTTGATTACATTGCTGAATTATTTCAGTTAGCCCAACATGAAGAAACAAGTGCGTTGAGGTAAATAGTCCCAAGTAGAGTAGTCAATTCTTTTCCTTCCAAATGTGTTTGATCCATAAACCGCAAAATGTTGGCCCCAGCCTGTTCACGTGTGTCACTAACGAGCAGACCAATAGCCGCACTGGCATTTTTTCTTTAAAACCGCAGCAGCCCGCAGTCTAACTTGCCATGTTCTTCAAAAGTAGTGCAGAACACAAAACCTCTTCTATATTCATTACAAACGACTGTATTCACTGAAGACAAAAATTGTTGACTCAATGAACATTCTACTTTCAAAACACATTTGAAAATTATTTTGAAGGCAAATATTATTTGAAACAGTTCTCACCAAAGGTATTCGAGTGTTGTATCTTATATAATACAAATCTTCTTCTCTTCTTCGTAGCACTACAGACACTCTCAAGCATTCCCTTCCTGCAAATGACGCCTCCAACTGTCCAAAGTGTTCAGTATATTTGCAGAAGCTTGGGTGAGAATACATGTTTCACACCCATAGCATAGCACAGGTCATATCACAGATTTGTATACTTGGTGCTTTGTTTTCCTGTGTATGCAGCTGGTCTACAAGATCGTCAAAACCGAATAACATATTTTGTTTGCAAGCTGTAGCTTCGGCGTATTTTGTCTCTTTCATCACCGGTTCTCGTTATTTTGGCGCCGAAATACACAAATTCGCGAACATTTTCGATACTGTATTCCCTAAGTGTGATACTTTTTGTACTTGAGTAATTTTTCCTCGACTACGTCATGAGCTTTGTTTTACTTTCATTGATTAGTAGCCCTACTAGTTTTGCTTCGCTGTCGAGTTCCAGGAAGAATTCTTCAGCAGATGTTAATGACCGTGACAAAATGTTGATGTCGTCCGCATAGGCTACTACTTGGCTCGAGTTGTATAGTAATAAACCTCGTGTATCGACAGGTAACTTTCTTATGACATACTCCAGAGCCAAATTGAATAGCAATGGGGCCAGCCCATCTTCCTGCTTTAGTCCGATATTTGTGTCAAAGGCATCGGTGAGTTGGTTATTGATGCGGACTTGGGATGTCGTCGACGTCATTGTCATTTTGGTAAGATGACTAATTTGGCTGGGATACGAAAGTAAAGCATTATTTAGTACAATACGTTACGATCAGTGCAATTAAACATCAACCCTGGTATAATTTTGAATGTGGAATGATAAAAATTTCTCAAAGTGACCAATAAATATCCATGCCGTAGTAAATTGTTTGTTGCAACCCTGATGTTCGCATAATTGTAACCCAATTAAATACCTTAGTACTAATTTCCACGTGACTCTGATAATTGATATGAACAAATTGGTGATCGCAGCAGTTTGTACTAAGTGTGGTGGTTTCAGTTTTATCTAGCCAAAATCTTCTACATAATATGCGTAAGTTGCAGCCTAGTGAATTGCATTGTATGGATGCACCGAGGGATTGGTTCCATCCATACCTAAAGGAGTATTTTATACGCTCAGACTGCCAAAATTTTGAGCAAAAAATGAGCAGTATGTACGAAACAATAATTGGTCACATAAATGATCTGATAGAAGAGAAAGACCAAATGATTGACAGGCAAAAATTAAATTCTCGTGCTAACGATGAAAGCTTTATAAAGATGGCTAGCAGCTTCGATGAGTTAGCAACGAGCCTATCAAATAGTGGTAAAAAATATATAAGGCTGTTGAAATTTTTAACACTCGTTTAATCGCTATGAATGAGCTGATATCCAACATCCAGCCACCATCTGTAAGGGAAGACTTTAATGAAGAAAAGATATGTGATATGGTTAGGAACATCACTAAAAATCTGTTAGATCGAAATAACTTGCTGCAATAACCAGAAGTGTTAACGAAATTGCAAAATATCAAAAATAAATGTGATTTATTGGCTCAGAGACTACTCCAGCAGTGTTATACACGATGTACTTTTCCTGGTCCATGCAATACAATTAATCTGGACTCATTAGAAACATCTTCAAGTCAAACAGCTTCAAATCAGGCCCTAGAATGGTATTGAAGGCTCAGGAATTTGAAGGCGGCAAATGTCATAAACAATCACCGTAATGAAAGGGCTAATACTGAAAACTATAGCATATTTTTTCTAAGAAAATCACCGAAAAATACTGACGTAACTAAAGTTCAATATTTCTCGAAAACAACTTAATACTTCAAGGTTGTTGGGTTCAGGACCTTACACAAAGAAATAAGCGCAGCCGCTCGTTCAAAGTTTTTATCCCGCACAATTATGCCTGGCTTTTTTTAAGTCATCAGTCAAAGAATGGTAGTGTTTTTTGGAATGGAATGACTTTCAAGAAGTGGAAATCAAGTAAACCCGCCTTCAGTAAGGATTTATCGAGTTAATATAAAAATTATGTAACAACAGCTCCCACATCTAACAAAAATCTAAACACTACCAATACTAACACAACTCATAAAATTTAAATACTAATAATTTTTTAAACTTAGTAAATTCTTCAGATGGTAATCTATCAACAAACATTGATAGTTTTAAACAGAAAGACCAGACCTCCGCTCTTGAACCCGAGAACTTGAAACACCCCTCCAAATACCCAAATTTTATTAGAAATGGAGTTCAGGCTCCATCTCCACAATGCACGGTTCAGTGACCGTGCTCACCCAAAAACTCCTTGATCGAAAAGGAATCTGTTTTAGACCCTCGATAATAATTGGACTATTTATAGGGACGATCAAGATTTTCAGAGCATCGGACTGACGTGAGGCGGGGGTGTACTAATTGGTGTATATAACTCCTTCTCAAGTTATCTTGTTAATACTACGGCACATAAAACATTCTAACATGCAATAATTCGAATCAAATTTGATGAATTCGGCTTATACATTGGCGTATTCTATATTCCTCTGAAGTCCTGTCAGGCAGTGTACAATGTGGAAGATAGAATTTAATATTTGGCGATTTTAATAAGCCCAATTTAACATTTATAGTGGATGAACTTGACAATCGTCTTCTTCCAGTAAATCCTTTTAACAATCATGATTTCAACCTGGTTTCCACCTTTTATTGCAATGATTTGCAGCAAGTAGTTCCAACGCCCAATCAAAATTGTAACTGTTTAGATCTCATTTTTATTAATGAATATGACAAAGTGGTGGTTAATCCAACTAGTGATGCGGGTAACCTTTTCTCAAAAAGTATTCACTATTCCGCGCTTTGGTTGAATTTTCAACTGCTGAGGCTCAAAACAGTCTTTCATACAATAACTCCATTGTATATAATTTTCGCAATGCTGAGTACGAAACCATTAATAAGCACCTTTCTAGTATTCACTGGACTGGTAGGCTTTCATCGTTAGATATAGATGATGCAGTAAATTTATTTTACCAAATTATTCTTGACGCCGTTGAAAGCCATGTACATAAAATCAAGAAAAAGGACAAATTATTTGAGCCTTGGCTGGAGAGTAATCTTCATAATTTAAGAAACAGAAGGAATAAATTGTAAAAAGTTATGAACAATAGTTCTAACTTGAGCGAAGATATTAAAAGACAATACTCGTATAGTGATTTGGCAAAAGAATTTATATTAAAGTCGTCCGAGGCATATGAAACCTCTGTTAATGTAATTTGCGAGAACATAATCGCTAACCCTAAAAATTTCTTTGATTTCGTAAATATAAAGCGCAAAGCTCACGGCTATCCCAAGGAAATGACATAAAGACTGCTGTTCCTCTCTCCCTGAATAATTTGCAGATCACTTTCAATCTGTGTATTGTTTGTCAAGCACTCCAGCTCATCTACATGACTTAGAACCAAATTTTACAACAGTGCTTCAAGAAGTTTCACTTTCAGAAGAAGATATATTTAACACAATGGGCACATTTGACTTGAACCATGGTCCTAGCCCTGATTTACTTCCGTCATCGTTTCTATTTCAGTGTAGAGATTATTTAGCTTCACCTCTTCATGTACTTTTTAATAAATTGTTCCCGAGCGGCGTGTTCCCAACGTACTGAAAATCTTCTCATTTGACACCAATCTATAAAAACAAAAATAAACGGGCAGTTGAAAATTACAGAGGAATCGCCGTATTATCAGCAACCCCAAAATAATTTGAAAAAAATAGTGTATTCTAGAATATCCCCCATTATAGAGCAAGATCTCAATGACCAACAACATCGGGTTCAGATAAAATCAACCCACAATCACAAACCTCACCATTATGATCTCTAATATCCTATGTGCAATGGAAAACGGGCACCAAGTCGACGTAATTTACACGGACTTTAGTAAAGCGTTTGATCATGTCAATCATACGATTTTGTCACTCAAACTGCGTAAATTTGGAATCACCGGCCGTCTGCTTGATTGGATGGATTCCTATCTCGAAAGCCGAAGTCAAATCGTTAAATTTCAGGGATATGTATCCAATGAAATTCATGTCTATTCTGGTGTACCTCAAGGCAGTCATCTTGGACCGCTTCTTTTTAACATATTTATATCAGACTGTCGGAAGTGTTTTCCGACATGGCACATTTATTTTATGCGGATGATTCAAAATTATACCACGTTATAGCATCCCAAAGTGATTCATTGCTCTTACAAGATAAAATGAATTCTCTACTAGAGTGGTCTAATAATAACTGCCTATATCTGAACCTTGAGAAATGCCAGCTGATTAGTTTTTCTAGGAAAGATCTTGGTGTCCTCTTAGATAAGAAACTCCGCTTTAATTTACACTACGACGAATTTCTTAGCAGGCCTAATAAAGTTCTAGGCTTCATCAAACGGCATGCTAAAGAATTTAAAAATCTGTGGGTGGCAAAAACTTTATGCACATAACTAGTGTGCCCGATTCTCGAATACGCTAGTGTTGTTTGGAATCCTATTTTCGGTGTTCATGCAGTAAGGTTGGAGTCCGTTCAAAAACAGTTCTTACTATTTGCTTTGAGATCCCTGTATGACCCACAAAATTTTCATAATTTGCCATCATATGAAAATCGGCTATCTATTCTCAATATGAAATCACGCCTCCTGGAGGACTCTGATAAGCTCTTGCTTTGCTTTGGACGTCCTCAGATGTACTATTAGAGTTCCATGCCTCGCCGACAGGATAATCTTGAACGAAAAGCAAGATTTACGAGATATTCTCGTTTACTGGTGGAAAGTAAACATTCAACGATCTATGGCGAAAACGAGCCAATAAAAAGATGTTGCCAAATTTTCAACAGGGTATGTCATCTTTATTCTCAAACCATCTCAAGATTCCAATTTAAAACAGCCATTTCCAAATTCGTTTCGTCTTAATTCCTACTCTTTCCAATCCTTTTTTCTAACTTCTAAGTAATAAAAATGTGACATTATGATACATTTCATAATATTAAATTATTAGTGAAGTTATGTATATTTAACAAAAAAATTCTTAAGACATATCTTATATTTTATTTATAAGGAAATGTATCTACATTTATTTAGTTTTTTTAACGCCTTCTTTGGTTAGTAAATAAATAATCAATCTTGTCGTATGCTTGCTTAAAGTCAACGAAGATGAACTCCCAGCACTTTTCAAGTACCTGCTTGGCAGTGAACAATTGCTCAAATGTCGATCTACCTGCTCCAAAACCACCTTGATACTCCCCAATAATACTGTTGGCGTATGATCCGATTTTATTTTCTAAGATCTTTGAAAATATTTTGTACGCCGTTCAAAGCAGTGATATGTCTCTATAATTTTTGCACTTGCTTGTCACCTTTTTTGTGGATAGGGAATATAATTGATTGACTTCACTCTTTCGGCATATGTTCTTGTTGCCAAATATGCTAGATGACTTTGTGATAGCTTTATGAACACTGCTGCCACCATATTTGATGAGATCCACTAGAATCTCATCGATGCCCGGCGCTTTATTATTCTTTCGGGCTTTGATGGTGAAACAAACTTCATCCAGAGTTGGTGGGGCCAATGGAGGAGCTGTGTGGATGGTTGAAGTTCTTGAAATACTATATAATGCCCATCATTCCTTAATCTTGGTTTCATCAGCGATGATATTACCGATGTCATCACGACAGAGTGTGGTTTTGGGCTGATATTCACGTTTCAGGCTTTTCATTACTTTGTATGCTTGTCTTGTGTTGTTGCTCCCTAGAATTACATCGGTACTTTTCAATTGGTCTTCACAGTATTTTCTTTTCTTAATGCTAATTATCTCTCCATGAAATTATTCCCCACAAACGCCGTTTGGAGCCTTTCTATTTCAAATTTTTTAGCGGGCTGGTGGTCGCTGAATATACCTTTGACATACGACATCGATAGGTCAATTTGATCAAGTAATGATCTGAGTTACAATTGACTCCTCGGTATGTACGGACGTCAAACATGCTCGAGGTCCAACGTTGTTGGATCAGAGCATGATCGATCTAGTTTGTGTGTTGGCATCCAGTAAAACCCTGGTCCTTTTATAAATGCATCGATGTGGGAAGCAAGTCGAACGTAGAACTGGATTTCTGTCACATGCAAAGTAAATCAGGTGCTGGCCGTTGTCATTTGTTTCATCGCGGAGGCTATATCCTCCAGTCATTCCCCGATGAGATAGCTCATTGCCAACCTTAGCCTTGAAATCACTCAGAATTGTTTTTGTGTCATTTGTAGGCAATGAGTTGACTAGTATTTCCCGGTGATTGTAGAGTGGTTGCTTCGCTTCTTCGGTCGGGGCTGAACATTTATCAGCCAGATTTTGAATGATTTCGATTTTGCCTGGATCGCACATAACCGTTCATTAGTTGCCTTAAAATCAATAACGTGTGATTTGAATTCCCTTTCCACAAGAACGGCCACTCTGATTTCTCGCTTTTCAGAAGGCTTCCCACTTTTGAATATTGTGTGCGATCTCATGTCTTGAATATCGTTTCCTGCTCAATACGTTTCCTAGATTGCCAGTATTTTTAATTTATATTGACTGGCCTGTTGTAAAAGGCCCTTAACAGCGGCAGGGTAATTGAGTGGTTTGACATTCCAGGATCAAATGCCATAGACCTTTTTCCTTTTTCGAAGTCGTTGCCGTGTGTCCAATCCATTCCGAAGGTTTCGAAACATTGTAGGGTTTTCCAGGGACGGGGAGTTAGCCCATCGCCCAACCTCTATTCCGTTATCAGGCGCGAAAGACTCGCCTTCACCCTCTTACGTCCCCACAAAAGGGGTGTAAGTAGGATTTAGTAGCAGATCCGTAGATGTATTTACATTTATTAGCATTTCTCGGCTTTAGTCCCATCTTTGGGGAACCAGTAAACCTAATGCGCAACCCCGAGAAGATTTACTACCATTTAATCGTAGCGTTTAGGATGAGGAATCATTGAAGCTGTGTGTCGCGGAAACAAAGGGCTCCCTCCTCTTTTCTCAAACGGCTATGGCGGGGTTATAAAACAAATACCGCATTAAATTTGGTCTTAAAAGGAAAATCAGTACTAAAAGAACTGAATTACATAATATATTAGGCAGCATTAAATAGGGCCTTGCATGTCGAAATTCGCCAAGCATCTTCAATAACGCAAGCAAAGTGGAAAAACGTATTAAGCCTTATGAAATTTCGGGTTCTTAAAAATCAGAACAACTGAAAGTATTTTTGAAAAGTCTAAAGATGCTTCAAAGGCTGCTCTATTTATTGAATAATATTTTCTACAATCGAAGTATCTGCATCTGCGCATCTCAAGAACGCTTTCAAGTTATCGCTCATCAAATAATAGAAAAATTATTTACGTTGACTGATGATTTGATCTTTGCCGCAATTCTCCTAGATACATGTGCATGATGTAGTGACTCAATTCCAGGAACTTGATGCACATTTGATTTTCATTAAATTGAACAAGGCACAAATCGCTTGTAGTTAACATTATTACAGTAATTAACATTCTCGATTTCAAAGCATCATCTCGTCGCTTACGTTACTCAGTTACTACCTTTATCTATTAATCCATGAACCTCACAGAAGTACTCGTACGTACGAGTTACACACATTGCACTAGAGTAATTTACGTACGATTTATGTTAAGGTAATTGCAAACTTAACGTCAATATATTTAAGACATCATTAAAATAACTCTCACTGGGAAAGTGTGCGCGGTAACGATACATAAAATAGGAGACAAGTAAATAGATAAAAAGATAGACAAGTGCAAAAACTCCAACATGAATAGTTTGTTTGCCAAGAGCCGTCGCTGGTTTGACCTACGACATTTCGAACGCGAAAGTTTAATTAAGTGGAGTTAGATATGTGGACAATTTCAGATCCCAGGATGCGCAAAAGATACCTGGGGAGGATTACACATATATAAACCTTCATTTATAAATAAATTGAGGTGCAGATGCTGTTTTACTAATTAGCGGAGAAAAATTACTAATAAGAAACCTTATATCAAACCCACTTTGTTAAAGTATCTTTCAGCTTCAAAATTAAATTATAAAGGAAATCGATTTCAAACTATCAAAACGAGCTTTTCACCAGTTACTTATTGAAACTAAATTATTGCAAAAAAGGCTACAACAGCTATTTACACACTTATCACAATTAAATTATATTCAGTATCTTTTTAATAAATCGTGCAAGTATGCGAGTACATAGCCAACGTAAACTTACGTGGTTGTAATGGAAACCGAACTCCACATATTCCGTTCCAGCTCTTTTAACAAGCCGATGTCACTCAGTCAATTGACTTGACTTCATGTTTTGTTGTAACTCATCCGCCATTGTTTGAATATCAATAGTTGTTGCTGGTGAAAATGTTGTGAATTGTAACTATTTAATAACAATTACACGCAACCCGCTCAAAAGACTGGTGAAATTCTCTATGTAATTAGTCTAATCGATGGTGATGGGTTAAACCAACCTTGCAAGTACACATAAACGTTTACAAAGAAAGAAATTCCACTTTTCCGTGGAAAATGGGTAAAGTAAATGCAAGTCCAATGACAGAGTGACATGAACATGAACAAAGTCATTGAGTACGTCTATTCGTTGATATCAAAGTTGAGGTTTGAATCGCGTTGAATTAATTAATTACATTGTAAACATTTTTCTTCATTAGACATTCTGTGCACCTAAACATTTTGGCAGTGTAGCGAACACTGAGTACGTTGATATGTTATGGTTTCGGTTTTTTATGGGCAACGAAGGTAATGAAAATCAGCCGAATAGTGACTCTAAATAACTGGACAGCTGCTGTGCACTGATTCAAAAGGTATACTATCAAAGTGGTTTTTATCTCCATTAGAGTTTTCATTTTACCAGAAAATATTTTTTTGTTTATCGTTTGTGGTAGTTTCGAGTTTTATCGGCAGTAATTTTTTTCAATTTTAAATTTTTTCATTTTTAAATTGCTCTCAGTGCTGCATCTGCGAATTTGAAATTATTTCTTGGTACCCAGTGCTAGCTACCTTAAACATGCTTGACAGTGAATCAGTTAAAATATGGGCATGGTGATTTAATTGTTGTACTCGAATAGCTCGCACACACATACGCAAACATTAAAAACCAACAATCTTATCTTCCAATTAATTTTTACCTAAAACATACTCGTACATTTCGACACACCTAGAAGCTTAGCTGAAATTGAACCCGCATCTCATGAAACAGAATGCAGAAACATTCCCGTTTATCCACTTGACCAATTACTTATATTAAGCTACAGACGTATATCAGCCGTATTTCGAATCGACTGTGATAGTTCCGTATTAAAATTTATACAATTTTCTTGTATATATAGCCTAGTTTCATCTCATATAATTCGCTTATTTGTTTATTTACTTCACTGCGACATAGTATACATATGAAGGACAACACGGAAATTAGCGACAAAATACAAAGAACACTTGCGATCTTTCTTACACCACAAAGCAGACTTCAACTATGTGACGCACCTACAAAACCACGCACACAAGCCTGACTCTGTGGCAAACTCTATGACATTGCAACACAAACAAAGCAAAAGACTGAGACTTGACATCCTAGAAAGGCTTGAAACTTACAAATAGTAACAATATCAATGAAACACTAGTTACAAATCCCGACGCAATTGTCTCCGCACTAGACCACACTCTGGAGCGAAAATGGAATCGGAATGAAACAGAACAAATGGACATCCAACAATGAAAAAAACAAGCTCCTAATCTCCCTCTGTCTGAACTAATTTAGTACCTGACCTAATCTAGTCCCTGACCTAATTAAGTACTACCTGCTTAACCCATCCTAAGACTATATAAAATTCAAGTTCAAACCTGGGTCGCAGCATCATGACCTAATTAAGTACTACCTGCTTAACCCATCCTAAGACTATATAAAATTCAAGTTCAAACCTGGGTCGCAGCATCAAGTTTGAGCTCCTGATGCTTCTGTCGGACTATTAGCCCACCCAGCTGTGATAGATACTAGTTGAAAAATTGGTTAATAATCACATGGTTGACCGTGGTATTGACCATATCACCTCGACTCCGTTACAGTTATGGAATGAGATACCCTGACAATAAATCTCAACGCCATGGTTCGAATTTAGACTATTGTGCGATGAATTATCATTATTATCATCATAAGGGGAGTAAAGGACGCTGAATTAGAAGAATAGAGATGTGCGTTGAACTGACTCAAGAGCATTGATGTGCTTCCTGTGGTACGGGCTCCGAATTTGGGAGTAAAGATACATACAGGAGGTGAAATGTTGGAATGGCAGAGCCGATCGTAAAATAAACCCAGTTAAGCGGGAAGCGTTCTTAATAATTAAAGCAATGTGGAGATCAAACTTCACTTTACAAAAGCACACCAAGATTCTTAAAGCAGATTATATTGCTCAAAGGGACATCACAAGCCAATACGTTGAGAGAAGAGAAATTTTTTTACAGTAGAATGTCATCTGATGGTATTTGGAAATATTTAAAGAAAGATGTTTTGATTCACACCAGTCACTAAGACGCTGAAGGTTGGTTTGAAGGATATCAACGTCTAAGAGGGAGTCAATAACTCGAAAAATCTTAACGTTATTGACAAAAAGTAAAAATAGTATGGAGCTAAGGATTGAACCTTGTGGAACTCCCGCGCTGGGGTGAAAAGAAGAAGAGAAGCAAGAGTTAAAAGTGACTACACATTGATGACTCAGGACATAGGAGAGAAGCCAGAAATAGAGACAAACACTGAGCCCTAAAAGTTTCTGGAATCGGAGAAAGTGTACACTGAATCAAAGGCCAGCTGCAATATGATGGGAAAAGAAAGTAATTTGTAAGGGTAGATCTACCTCTGACAAAACCATGCTGTTGATCAGCTGAAGATGGTAGGATAAGCGGCTACAGCACATCAGAAACTATCTTTTCAATTCTTTTACCCAAAACAAAGAAGGAGGGAAATATAACGATAATTTGAGAATATATTACGGTCATCAGATTTGAAAATAGGAAAAATGTGGGAAATTTTCCTTTGGCAGGGGAAAACCCCGTAGAATAAACTCAAATTGAAAATGATTGAAAGGGAAACACAAAGTGAAGAAGATAAAGATTTTGCTAGAAAATTAGGAATGCCATCAGAGCCCCTACTGGTACTGTTGTCGAGATTATTTAAGAGCAGGTCAAAAAGTAGTAGAGTAAAAAGAGCAAAAAGATTGGTTGAAAGAATGGGAATGCTTAACTATGCTCAAAAGTGAAGAAAAATAAGAAGCGAACAGTTCACAAGACTCTTGAGGAGTAGAAGATGTCACGCCATCAAGACTGAAATTATCAGGGACATGATGAGAGCGCCTTAAAGATTTTACATATGACCACAATGCACGAGATTGATTCGACATTAACGAAGTTTCAATGTGGTTAAACATATGCAAGAAGAGCAGAGGTGAAAATTTTCTTGGCCGCGGCACGACGCTCTTTGAATTTAGCCAGGTCAATTGGAAGACCACTGGATAAGGATTTTCTGGGGGCAGTATATTTTGCTTTAATTGCAATGGCAACATCTGAATCAAAGCAAGGAGCATCTTTAGGCCTCCTTGATAGAAACGAAGGAGTACATTTTAAGATTAAGGAGGAAAGAAACATACAGAGCTTTTCAACACAATCTTCAATGTGGAGGTTGCTGAAGAAGGAATACCAACGACATTAACGCTGCTTCCGTGCTCCATAAATGAGCTTTTAAAAAATTAAAGTGGGAATATGAGTAATTCCGAAAAAACGAGAAGATGTGATACACATTCATTATTAAACTAAGTATTAAAAACCTTTACGAAAAATTTGCGGAGTTCAAATTGCAAGCATACGAGGCACATCTTAAGCTGAAACAGGAAGCCAACAATTGAGATTTGAATATATTGATTTTGAAAATTGCACGAGCAGTAGAATGTGAGCAACAATGTAAACAAGAAATATATCAGCGAAAAGTGGCAGCGTTAATTGAGGCGAAGACGAGTATTGTGATCAATCAAGCGAATATCAAACCAAAAGTAGAATTAATATAAAACCAAAGTAGAATTAATACCGGAAGAAACGATCAACGAACTGAAGAAAGCAGATAAAGGCAATAAAGTCGTTATTATCGATAAGACAGAATATGACAGCGGCACTATGGAGAAATTTGCAACAGGAAACTTCGTCGAAATTTGCAAAGACCCACTAGCAGATTCAATTAAACGAGTGGATGGAGCGCTGAAGGAAGCTAGCTCAACGTTCCAGAATATTAACCAGTTGTAGATGCCTAGTCCCTCGCTGCCACGTATTAGATGCCAACCAAAAAACCACAAAAATGGAAACGAGATCAGTGAAATTATAACGGACACGAATTCCCCAACGTATAACATTGCAAGTTGGTTGCAGAAATCGGTAACATTGGCAAGGAACTGAGTAGGCGATCACATATGATTTAGTACAAAAAATCAAAGGTCTACATATCCAGGAAGACGAGATGTTGGTTTTCTTTGATGTTAATGCACTATTCCCAAGTATCCCTGTCAAAGAGGCACTATGTTTTTCGAAGATTGGTTACAAGGTGGCAATGTAGATCGTGAAGACAAAAAACAACAAGGCAATATGTAAATTTGGCAGCACTATGCATAAGGGAGAATTATTTTACCTTCAGAAGTAAGTTTTTTAAAACAAAGAATGGGACTGCAATGGGGAACCGCCGTTCACCGCTAATAGCTGAAGTATTTATGGCCAAATTCGAAGAAAAAATGGACAATCTCCAAATAACTACTCGAATATGGTGGCGATTCGTCGATGATATCTTAGCCGTTGTGAAAAAAATTGAAGCTGGGGTAACGTTGGAGAAAATCAACAACATTCACCAAAACATACGATTTACAATGGAAGAAGAAGTAAACAACGTATTGAATTTCCTGGACCTTAAAAATTATACGCAACAATCAACACCTAAAATTTGGGATCCACAGGAAGCCTTCAAGCACGCGGCGAACGATCACCAGCGATTCTAACTACGCATTTCAACAAAAAATGGCAGCCTATCGCTCGATGGTTCATAGGTTAACAACAATACCGTTGAGTAATGAAGAGTTAAAAAAAGAACGTGATTGCGTTGTCAAGACAGCAACAATAAATGAATTCGCAGCAATAATAGCTGACCAATCAATTCGCAAAAAAAATTAAGCGGCAAAGGCAGGACGAACTAACAACGTTGTACGCACAAAATGAACAGATCCGTAGAATCTCGGTACTATACTCTGGCCCAACGAACAAAGTTAAAAAAATATTTAAAGCGCATGACATTCAGGTCATCACACACAGTAGAAATCATCAATTGAAGACGAAGACCCTTATGAGAGTAATTAGTCGGAAAAACCACTTAAGGAAGTAATAAGGTTGGCAAGTGTAAGGGTTGAAATGTAAAAGTAGTAGGTATATAAGTAGCTTTAAGAAAAATGTAAGACTAGTTATTTTATCATTGATGAAGAAGCAAGTGTGTGCTCGGAAACGTCGGCTTTTCATTCTAAAGTGGAAGGTATGCCGTTAATAGTGGAAAATAACATCAGGCAGATAACCACCATGACCGCGCTTACAGGACCATATCCTTTTCGTGAAATTTCCCATAACCAAATCGCAAAGTGGCTGCCCTATGTCCTGGATAGCCTCACGAATTCCATCTTTGAGGTCTTGAATCGATGCTGGACTGTTGGCGTAGACCTTCTCTTTCACGTGGCCCCAAAGGAAGAAGTCGCAAGGTGTTAAATCACGAGGTCTCGGTGGCCAATTGTGATCACCTCTTCGAGAGATAACACCATCCGGAAACTTTTCCCGTAAAAGATCAATGGTTTCGTTGCTTGTGTGGCACGTAGCGCCGTCTTGTTGAAAGTGAACGTTGTCCAGATCAATACCATCCCATTCCGGCCATAAAAAATCATTATTCATCTCTCGATAGCGCAATCCATTCACCATAACTGTTGGTCCAGCCTCATTTTCGAAAAAGTAAGGTCCAATGACTCCCCCAGACCATAAACCGCACCAAATAGTCACATGTTGAGGATAGAGAGGCTTTTCAACAATAACTTTTGGCTGCGACAATTTTGCTTGTTGTCGAAGCTACCGAGGTGGAAATGGGCCTTATCGCTCAAGATGATTTTTCGATGGAATTCCGGATCATTTTCATGCATTTCAAGGACCCAATCAGCAAAGACACGACGTTGTTGATGATCGACTGGCTTGAGTTTCTGTGTTGACTGAACTTTATAAGCCTTAAAACCCAAATCTTTATGCAAAATACGGTGTAATGACGTTTGTGGAATGCCTTATTCCAAAGAACGACGAGGAATGGACAAATCTGGGTTTTCTTCAACACTTTCGGCTACAGCAGCAATATTCTCGGCTGTTCTTGAGTGACGTGCACAGGTTTTATTCTTCACATCACGAAGTTGTCCCAACAGCTCGGATTTTTCCACCGATTTCAGTATTGCGGTCCGACAAGGTGCTTCACGGCGACCCTAAAATGTTCGAGTTTTACGAACCGTCCCTGCGAAATTTTCACCATTTTTATAGTGAATTTTAATAATTTCAATGCATTTTTGAAGCGTGTATCGTTCCATTTTTAGTAATGGCGTAGTTTCTACTTGTCAAATGGCAAAAAATCACGGCTTCAAAGGTGACATCTCCCAAAATAGTGGGCTATTCAAAATAATACCTCGTATTGGAAAACCCTTTACAATGCACTTACGCCAACGATTTTTCCAGTCCTCAAAACACTTCTCATAAGCACTTTTTGTGATGGCCCTCAGCTCCTTCAGCGAGTTTTGTTTTACCTCTTAGATTGACTGACAACGGGTTCCACGGAGCAGCAATTTCAGTTTGGGGAACAAGAAAAAATCACTCGGAGCCAAATCTGGTGAAGACGGTGGTTGATCGATGGATCAGAATTTGCACGGCGAAGCCTGTTCAAAGAGACCTATTCATGGTACTTTTTTGAAGGAAATTCAGCTTTATCGGAACGAGTCGAGCAAGAACGCGTTTCATACCCAAAATATTCACCAAAATCATTCGAACGGACTCGCGAGAGATGTCGAGCTCTCTTGCCATCTCTCTAACACTTGCACGACAATTTTCAAGCACCATATCCTTCATATCCTTTTTTAATGTTTTCCTTTTTAATGTTTTCATCAGTTGAAGAGGTCGAAGGTAGTCCAGAACGAGGCATGTCTTCAACGATCTCTCGACCGTCTGTGAGGGCTTTGTACCACTCGCAGGCTTGTGTTTTTTATGAAACTGAATCACCGTAAGCCTTTTCCAAATTTGGTTAGAAACACAAAATTTGAGACAAATTCTTTGTTCGATATTTTTATCCATTGTAAAAATCCCGACACACTACTGAGGTGTACCGACTTAAGCAGCTACTGTAAACAAACTGGTTGACAGATCGAGCTCATATTTAGCATAGTAATTGAGCACAGTCCTACTAACTTAACAAAATACATACTTTTGAAATATATTGACCCGGGGATTTAAATTACAATTTCCGGGCACTTCTTCGTCACAATGTATGTGATCCCTGCTAGGCCGATTTTTTAGGGTTTTGTTAAAATAATTTTACAAAACCCTACTAAAATCGCGTCCTGTCTGTCCGTCCGTGTGTCACAGCACTTTTACTCGCAAGCTACTAAAGCTGGAAACATCAAATTTTTTATGCAGGTGTAAAAAAAACTTAAAAGGCAGCCGATATGGATATCAAATGAAAGGTATTAATGAGAACTTTTCAAAACAGGTCTTAAACTGACATTTTCTTCTTCGAGGGGCGCACAGGGAGGGGAAATGCACGAAAAATTAGTGCACAAAAATTTTAACATGCTGAATATTAATCACTTTTTTTTCTTTATAACTCAAAAGGAATTTTCGATGCAATAATTGTTAAATAAATATTTATCGAAATACTTATTGTCTTTTCAGAGCTTATTCTTTTATAAATAAATAGACTTCGAAAAAATTTGCTATTTCAAATTCGGAAATATACTAATTTGATAGCTGGGAGATTAATCGTATCCCATGAAGTTATTTATTTAAAGAGAAAAAATTACTACCTACAAATTTCAGCTTGAATATGTTTGTGTATTTTCATTTTCATCATTAAACTAAAAATTTTTTTTTTGCTTTAGCACCACAGCCCTTTTCGGGCCTTCGCTTAGAGATAGTTAGAGGATCTCATCATCTTGATCGAATGCATCGGTACTAAAGAAGGTGATATGTTGATGCACCCAACTAGGATTTGCTCTGATTTTAAACCATAACTAAATAGGCTTACAGTTCGTCCGAAGAATACTCGAAATTATTCAGTTATTTTCCGGAAAATTGCAACGTACATTTAAATTTTCTTTCATTTTATATTTTTTGCGGTGTGTGATTTGTTGATTTACTAGGCTGTTACCCATTCTCATTATAGTCATTGCAATTCCCTCATATGCTCCATGCGTTAAATATTGTATGTCACATATATCCAATTGTAATTCCAACCCATATCTGTCTTTAGCGTGTGTGATATCATTTTATTGAGCGATCACTTAATCAAATATCACCAGCCAATTGACAAGATTCCCACCAAAATGCATTTAAAATACATGTGAATAATGCAACAAATAGAACGTATACATTGTTAACATGTGTGAATAACAGCTAGTACCTCAATACATCATCAAGCATCGTCATCATGATTTGGTTTTCGGGACGATATTGTTGCACCACTTAAGATTCAATAGGGTCAATGCAATTCATGGCTTTACTTTGTATCACGAAGATTAATCATATGTGCTTGAAAGAATTATTAACAGTGTTGGGATGCGGAAGAAAATTCTTGATTTAAAATTAACAACAATGTTGTATATTATTTGAAAATCTTGCAGATTGGGTACATGACAATATTTTGTAATTTTTTTTTTAAATTTGAAATGTTGAAAACGTTAATTTATTCCATACTCGTGAAGAGTTTTCATTTCGAAAGTTGATATGACGAGTTTTAAACTAACACACAATTAGAACTGGTAACTTTACTATTGAAGCTCAATTAAGCTCCATAATACAGCTCAATTAAATCTAATCGCAGTACCTAATTGCATGCAGATCGTCAATTGTGCCCACAAATAATTGCAAATTATGTTATTTTGCAGAATTCAAAGGCAATTTCTATTCCAATAGATTAATTAAATTTTACAGTTTGACCCAACTTTCGCAACAATTAACAACATCAGCATAACTTGGACAGAGCAATGCAAAGTGAGCTCATAAAAGCATTTTACTGGGATCACTATAAAGAAAATAACCAGCGCATTGCAGACTGCGGGACTGTAAATCAATTCGAAACGAAATCTTGGAAACTAAGAAAGTTCCTATGCCCGGAAAACACAACTGAAGTCACTCGTTTAAATCGGATACAAAAAGATACAGATACAAATTGCTGAGCAATAAGGAAGCTGTCCAACACACCAGCGTAATTAACATCATAGACATGAACCTTTGGTACAATATCTTCGTACATACGTACCATCTACCTGTCTGCCTGTTTACCTGACTTTATATTGCCAGTTCCCAGTTATCTTCTCCTCCTAGCTGCTGGCCATCTATTTGTAATTATATGTGGCACCGCCGCCGAGTCACACCATTATGAAGAGAGAAACCTCTCGGTTCCCATTAATCATAGGAATCATTAGGCGAACTAATTAAATAATCAGCCGCGGCGAAGCAATGTTTGAAGCTCATATGGGATCGTTAATAGGTAAACCAAATGAAACAGTGGCGGTATAGCAGGTGAACCGTTAGATATTATTGCAAACTTACCACTACCGTAAAAAAGAGGAGTGGCGAAATGGGTGGAGAACATTAAAATGGTAATAAGAACAAGAAATCTAAAGATGACGAAGATGTTGAAGATGCTGTAAGCAAATGGCTTGAAGCTGGTCATCAGCAGTAGTAGCAACAGCTACAATACCTGTTAGCATGAATATGTAATGCCGTCTTATTTTAAGCTAATTTGGTATTTCCGTTTTGTTGTGGATTCTTATGAACTTGCTGTTTGGTTTGTGATTCTTCTGCTTGAATTGTGTTGATCGAAAAAAAGGTTCAGTCGGAGTAGACAGGCAGGAAAGTGCTTCTAACAGAAAGGCTGTGCAACAAACCTACGATTCAAAACAATTTTTTTTTTCATATTTTCAATTCTAGGCCATCGTACCAATACAAAATTGTTGAAACAAATCAAAAAGGTCGAGAGATTCTTTCATCAGAGCAATGAATGAATAAATAATATGCTTTATTTAAATAATCCGTAATCTTTTACCATACTGAAATTCTTATAAAATTTAAATGCCCCAAAGGCACTCAAAAATGTATACCCAAAATATCTAACCTTACATTATCGTCATTTCAAGTTGTATGAAAATAAATATTTAGAATAAAACTTAGCAGAAACCATACAAAGAAATTACACATAATAAAAGAAGCTTTTTTTCAAGTACATACATTGTTCTCTATTAAGTCTAAAATTTATGTAAAATGATTCATTTTATTCTTCTTCTTTTTGGTAGCGCTTCAGCCCCTCTCGGGCTTTCGCTTCCTGCAAAAAGCACCTCCAACTGTCTCGGGCCATTGACCGCGTCCTCCAGTTCCAAAATCCGAGCAGCGATGAACTATCTTCGTCAACCGAGTCAGACCAGCGTTTCCTCGGTTTCCTCACTGATCTTCGCCCTGGAGTTTTCGCAACGAATACCTTTTTGGGTATCCGCTGTTCATCCATACGATTCACGTGATCCGTCCATTGCAATCTTTGAGACATGGTTGCCTCGAATTAGCCATTGGTCTCTGTCTAGCGTCGCTCCGATTACTTGCCTCGGGACCCGTCACTCGAAGGCGTTCAATATGTTTGCGGGTGCTTGAATTAGGGCTCATATTTCTCATCCATAGCATAGCTGGTCGTATCACAGAGTTGTATACTTGGAGCTTTGCTTCCCTGTGTATGCAGCTGGTTATCAAAACTGAATGAAATATTTTATTACGGAGCTGTATTCTTTGGTGTATTTCGTCTCTTTCTCGTCTGTTTCATTGCTGGTTCTCATTATTTTGGCGCCTAGATACACAAACTCGCCCACACTTTCGATATTATATTCGCCAAGTGTGATTGATTGGAATTTATACCGAGAAAAACGGCCGATGGTTCTAGATTTTAAAGTACGTTTTTTTCTTTCTAACGTTCCGCTCGTAACAAGATACATGTGTACAGTGAGTTCAATGAAGACAAAAATAGGATAAGTTCAAGTTTGACGTCTGTCCGAGACTCCGAAAATAAGAAGGCTGTCACCTTGATGCAATTTTGAATATTGTCGTTTGAGGTATGAAAATGCCTGAACATGCCGCCCGCCTTAACACATTAGTGAATTGTCAACATTCATTTCCACGAATACTGGCAGAAGAATCAAAATGTTGATGGGCCGCTTGAATTTTGCGTGGTGGTTCCGATGGGTGCCTACTCTGATTTGATGATCCTTGCCAGGGTGCAATTAAATGATGCATGCAAAATGGCACGTAGTTGATGGTGTGTTGTCCGCTTTGACCGAGCTTCCGAGTATGATGTCCGGGGTAAGGGAAGCCCATTTGTTTTGTGATTGCAGTTGCCGCAAGTATCCGTCTGTCCAAAGTGTCCACAAATCGTTGTGTGGCTTCTGAATAAAAATTCATCTTTGCAGGTGGCAGGATGTAGGATGAATACTCTTCCGAGTCGAGTTAAAATCTGCCGCTGATACTAATGAGGAAATGATTTGGTGTCAAAGGATTGACATCACTCGGATCACTTGTAAGAGGACATAGTTGCCGGCCGTTTAAACAATGTCCCACTTGTCAGAGCAGAGTGTAGAGCTCTTCGAATGTGGGTGTCGCATTGTCGAAGACTTTTGTCAAGTGAAATTTAACCGATTTGACTCCTGCCTTCTAAAGTCCTCCAAAGTGAAGGGCTGCCGGAGGAATGAAGTGCCAGATGATGCTCTTCGAAGATGTGAAATTCATGATGTTCTCCACCACCTTCCGAGATTTGAGCATCCGATGCATTGATGCTATTTCCTTGGTTGCTCCTACGAAGTTGGTTTCGTTGTCGGTATAAATATTGTCAAGACAGCCGCGCCGAGATATAAACCACCTTATAGCTGCTATGACGTTTTCCGTAATCAGTTCCGTGACTGTTTCAATATGTATGGCTTTCGTAGCTAAATAGACAAATAGCGCTATGCAGGCCTTGTACAGCTTGGCTGACCGTCCGTGCCATGATTTGACAGTGAGTGGTCCTGATAGTTGACATCGCAGTTTGCGAAGGCTCTTGCAGGCGTAACTCGTTGGTAATGGGGCCTTCAATGTCGTGTGCACGCAATGCAGTTGCGAATGACCTGCTTGATGGCGATCCGTAATCCAATTATCCAAAATTTGTGGAGTAAAATGGTTTGTAGTAATCGATAAACCGCATGCAAATGTTACAGATGCTCATGGATAATGAAAAGTGAAGTGGTGTCATGGTTTAGATGCCGCTGGTTGAAAGGAAATTCCGCATTTTCCAATCTGACGTTGATCCGCAAAATGCCATCAGTGTCGAAGAATGGGTACAGACCGCGTATTTTGCTTGCCTTAGGAGACGAACAGTTCCGCGTAAGAAGATGAATTTCCTGACCGAAAGACTCCGACTGGGCCCGTGGTACCAAAACGATGAAGGCTTGAGTAAGTTCTGTCTTCAGAAGTGGGCCGATGACACGATGAGATTTAACCGATGTTCGTAAATTGTTGAGAAACCTCAAGCAGGCGGTGGTGATCCGAAGTAGTTTTTTCCAAGCCGTGAAATTGTGAATTGGGAGGTCGCTATCAACCGTTAGCAGGTTAACTTGTACATGCCGAACTTCCGACATGACTGATTCGTCCGTGATGGGCACTGACCGTGAATGAAAATATCTTTCTGAAGTTAAAAAGGTTAGTCCGTTCCACAAGAGACGATGTTGACATAGTTGTCCTGGTTCCAGGCCGCGCGATGCATCATCCGCTGGGTTAAGTATTAAGTCTCTCAGGGAGGATTATGTTGATGATGTTAGATGTCCGATTTGCCACAAATGTTTTCCAGCGCCTAGGCTTACCCGATATCCAAGCGAATGTCACTTGCGAATCCGTAAAGCAGTAGCAATTGTCCAGCTTGACATTCATGCCGGACGCAATCTTTTGCGTAAGTTTGGCGAGTAGATCCGCTGCACATAGTTAAAGTCGAAGAATGGTGACTCGCTTGATGGGTGCTACCTTAGTTCGAGCTGCTAACAATGCGACTCGAAAAGGCTCGGTTGCGTCTCCAGTTTGTGTTCTAGAGTAAACCACTGCGGCGTATGCCGCTTCCGATGCGTCCGCAAAGCCAATCATTTCCATTGAAGAGAATGACCCGATATATCGTCGAATATGTACACCAGAGAGCGCTTCTAGGCCTGATATGTAGCCCGCAAGTGTGTCTCTTAGATCGTCAGAAAGTGAGTCGTCCCAACCAATCCCTGACGTCTATAAATTTTGTAGATGTATCCTGGCCTGGCTGAAGTAGCCAACAACGTCCGCTTTGTGTATATGCTCGGTGTGGTGATGTCGATGTTGAATCCTAAGGTGTCTGAGGCTAGATTTCAAAATAATCCAAGTACCGAGCTTGACTCATCGTTGTCAAAGGAATGAGGTTGTGCCGTAGTGTTGATTGGATCCGAAAATTCAGGTGCATTAGATACCCAACCTCGTAGCTCCAAACCGCTACTATTTAGGACGTTAATGATGTCCCGCTTTAGCTGTAAAGCTTCGTAAATGCTGCCAGCCCCGCCCAAGTAGTCGCCAACATAGAAATCATCCGTAATTGCCTGCGCTGCTTGGTTTGAAATGTTGTCGTTATCACTGACTATTTGGTGCGCACAGCTTAAAATGGTGCTGATACGGTGCCGTATGTGACCATTTTAAGTTTTTAGTCTTTTATCCGTTCCTCCGTGGAAAATCTCCAAACTATTCGTTGAAAGTTAGCACTGACGGGGTCCATTAGGATATGCCTATAAATCCTCACGATGTCGACGATCATGGCGATAAGGAACGCTCGGAATTTGTAGAGCAATGTAAAAATGCCGTTTTGTATGGTCGAACCCACCATGAGATTGTCGTTGAGGGATACTCCTGATGTGGATTTGGCTGAAGCGTCGAAAAGTACCCGCAGTTTTGTTTTGTTGCTTGTGGGCTTAAGGACTGCCTGGCATGAATGCTGCTCATCCAACTGCATGTCCTTCATTATCACGGGTGACATTGTATATATCCAAGCTCCAAGTCTCTTCTTCTTCTTCTTCTTAGCACTACAGCCACTCTCGGGCCTTTGCTTCCAGCAAATAGCGTCTCCAACTGTCTCGGTCCATTGATCGCGTTCTCCAATTTCAAAATCCGAGCAGCAATGAACTGTCTTCGTCGACCAAGTCAGACCAGCATTTCAACCGTTTCCACTCTGGGCTCCGCCCTTCAGTTCTCCCAACGAATACATTTTTGATTATCCGTTGTTCGTCCATACAATTTATGTGGCCAGCCCATTGTATCCTCCGCAGTCTTACAAATGGTGAGACCTCCGGTTCGTCAAAAATTTCATACAGCTCATGGTTGTATCGAAATCGCCATTGGTCCACGTCTAGATTTGCTCCTATTATTCGCATTCTCCTCAGGACCCGTCGCTCAAAAGCGTTCAATATATTTGCGGATGCTTGGGTTAGGGTCCAAGTTTCACGCCCATAGCATAACACAGGTCTTATCACAGATTTGTATACTTGGAGCTTTGTTTTCCTGTGTATGCAGCTGGTCTTTAAGATCGTCAAAATTAAAAAAAAAAATATTTGATTTGCGAGCTGTATTTTTCAGCGTATGTTATCTCTTTCATTGCCTGTTTTCGTTATTTTGGCACTCAAATACACAAATTCACTAACATTTTCGATACTGTATTCGCCAAGTGTAATACTTTGTGTATTTGAGGAATTTTTCCTTGACTGCATCATGAGCTTTGTTTTAGTTTTATTGATTTGTAGCCCTAGTAGTTTTGGAAAAGTTCTGTTGTTAATGACCGTAACAAAATATTTATGTCATCCGCATAGGGTACTACTTGACTAACTTGAATAGTAATGTACCTCGCGTATCGGCAGATAGTTTCCTTATGACGTACTCCAGAGCCAAATTTAATAGGAATGGGGCCAGCCCATCTCCCTGTTTTAGTCCAATATTTGTGTCAAAGGCATCGGTGAGTTGGTTATTGATAAGGACTTAGTAAGCCGTCGACGTCATTGTCATTTTTGTAAGATGGACTGATTTGGCTGGGATGCCAAAGCGAAGCATTATTTGGTACAGTACGTTACGATCAACACTGTCGTATGCTTGCTTAAAGTCAACGAAAATTTGATGTACGTCTATGTTGAACTCCCAGCATTTTTCAAGTACCTGCTTGACTATGAACAATTGGTCTATTGTCGATCTACCTGCTCTAAAACCATCTTGATACTCCCCAATAATACTGTTGGTGTATGATCCGATTTTATTTTCTAAGATTTGAGGAAATATTTTGTACGCCGTACAAAGCAGTGATACGAGTATGCCTCTATAATTTTCGCACTGTAGCTTGTCACCTTTTTTGTGGATAGGGAATATAATTGATTGGCTCCACTCTTTCGGCATATGTTCTTGTTACCAAATGTGCTGGATGACTTTGTGAATAGCTTTATGAACGTTGCTGCCACCATATTTGATGACCTCCCCTGGAATCCCATCGATGCCCGGTGCCTTATTATTCTTTTGGGATTTGATGATAGAATAAACTTCATTCAGAGTTGGTGGGGCCAATGGAAGCTGTCCACAGACATCTGTACGCTCCGATGTTCTGGAGCTTTGCGGAGGATCAAGGGGTTTCTTGAAATATGATGCCCATCTTTTCTTAATCTTGGTTTCATCAGCGATGTTATTGCCGATGTCATCACGACAGAGCGTGGCTGATAACCACGTTTCAGGCTTTTCACCACTCTGTATGCTTGTCTTATGTTGATGCTCGCTAGGGTTACGTCGATACTTCTCAACTGGTCGTTATAGTATTTTCTTTTCTTAATCCTAATTATCTTATTCTCTCTTCGTCCTGGTTTTCCTACCTACGTATTCTTTGTACGCCTGTTTCTTTTAACCTAACGCATTCTGACACTTATCATCGAACCAATCATTCCTCTTGCGCTGGGCTTGATGTCCGATCGTCTGTTTTGCCACGGTCTTAATAGCCGCTTTCACTCCCATCCAGAGCTCGATGCGTCTGATAAGATGGGAGCCAACTGGTTGTCAGGTGCGGAAGATTCGCCTTCGCCGTCTTACGTCCCCACAAAGGAGGTATAAGTGGGATTTAGTAGCAGAGCTATAGATGTATTTACAGTTATTAGCATTTCTCGGCATTTAATGTCCCATTGTTTGGGAACCAGTAAACCCAATGTGCGACCCCGAAAGCATTTACTACCATTTAATGCGGGGGTTCGGGACGAGGAATCATGGAAGCTATGGGTTGGGGAAACAAGGGATTCTCTCCTCCTTTCTCAAACGAGCTTGGGACCGTCTTCGGCGGAATTCCAGAATGCCCATAACAGTTTGGAAAATGAAATTTAGGTTGAATTTCGAAATTGAATAGCTCACTGTATTCTGATGGAATTGATCGCATCCTTAGGTCTTACAAGGACAGCCGGCACTGCTAGAGCTATCGTACTGGTGAGGATTTTGAGGCTTCGGATACATAAATTTGGGTAATGAGTTCGGGCCATTTTCGCCTCAATAGCTGCAATCTTCTCCAAGATAGTACTCATGTTGCTCTTTTATTTTCCTTAATCGAAAGATAATAGTCTTTATTCGCTGAATTCTGTTCTCTGGGCCACCAGCAGCAGAATCTTCTCCAACTGTCACATTGACATTCCTCGCCATCATCCGCAGCGAAAAGGAACTCGGAAGCATGCACTCTTCCTCATATTCTTTTGAACCACAACACTTTCTGTGGGCTAACACCTTTCAGCTGTTCCGCCCATTGATTGCTGACCTAACTCCTGAAGTATCGACGGATTAAGTTCCGGACATTTTTCAGGTGTAATTTTAACAAAGCCAGCGAGGGATGGTTTACTCCAAAAATCGTCGATAAATATTGTTGACGCGTGTGAGAAGAAGGCTTTTCAATCTCATCAATAAGGTGCCCCACGTCTACTCATGGTTTACAGTTTTCTTCGCGAAGGGCGAGGTTGCCTGCCTGTCAATGTGGAGGAGATGGAAAAAACAATATTAGCTTTAAGTTCTGGTCTAAGGCTTGTAGTGAAATGGGTAGAATTAAATGTCCGGTCAGGACTGCACCGATAGTCTGCTGCCTCAGCGGAAGAGGATGTTGAGATACGCCGAGATTGGCCTTGTCTCGGGATGCGTGAATGCACTGGCAGGCTAGCGTTGCGATGTCGTGGGGCGGGCTCTTTTCCCCAGCACAAGGACCCACTACAAAAATATTTCGAAATATCGACCGAAGTCGAGAAGGAGGTAGCCTACTGAGGGTCAAACAATATGACTGACTCAGAAGGCAAACTGGACCGTGGGAAAATAGACGGCCTTAAGATGACTTCGTCGTTACCGACGAGACGTATGGCGCACGAATAAGAGTGGGACACCCAGATAATAGGGATGCCCCCACGCACCCTCCAAACCGGATAAAAATTCAAACGTAGACGTGGCCATGTATTTCCCATTTGAGTGAAAAACTCATACAAAAGTATTTTGTATGACCTTTTCCCTCAAATGAGGAATACAAACGTAGCCCATTTATGCTATAGCGTTATGCAATGAAATCTCATAACTCTATGTCATAAATGGAAACGTGATCGGAAGACCACTCTACCCGGCAAGAGCCGCGATAGATCGGTGAGGAGGTAACGATTGGGTCCTACAGCCTTCTGTACACGGCTTTTCAGGAAACGCCGGTCTAGCTTGGCTTTGTAATGCCCAGCGGCGTCGCTTTGGCGGAAATTGTGACGAAAAACCTCATCTTCTTCTTTAATATGGGAAAGTTGAGACCTGAGGTTGTAATGCGCCTCATTTGCACATCCTGCGGCCTTTATGCTTCGTCCGATTTGTAGGCGGAGGTCCCCTAAATGCTCGTGGGGCTCTAGCGCAACGACGGGAACTCCCAAACACTTCCATTTCCATAGTAGCCTGTATGATTTGCCATGGAAAATCATGTGCTGCCCTAAGGCGGTAAAGTAAGGCGAGACGACGGTGACGGAATGATAAGACGACCGCAGAGCGTAAGTGACGGCGGTCCCAATCATTCTGAGTTGGATGAACATATGAACGGATCGTGCCTAACAGTGTGCGATTCAAACGTTCAGATGCGTTAGACTGAGGAGAGTATATGGGCGTCAGTTAGTGTTCGACACCGTATTGTTCGAGTAGGCCCTTAAACTGCCGAAATCTGAACTGTTCTCCGTTGTCCGAATACACACTTTCTGGTACGCCGAACACGTATTATACTCGACTCTCTAAAAATTTCACGATCGATGGAGCCGTGGAAATTTCGAGTGCTGGTCAAACACAACGATAGCTCCGATGTGTCCCATAGAAGAACGAGGATATGGACCAAGTAGATCTATATACAGATGTTGCAATACACGCTCCGGAACGTTGAGTTGACCCATAGGAGGTCGAAGAGGCTTGTTGGGCGCTTTAGTGCTTTTGCAGGTCTCACAGGCACTCACGTGGTCTTTGACCTGGGATAATATTTTAGGCCAAAAGTAGTACTTCTTAAGTCGCCGAAGCGTCCGACCATTAACCACCGTGGGCACTTAGAGAATGGTCTTGTGCGCGGAGGATCAGATTGTGAGTCATTTCCTCCAGTACCCAGAGTCTCCAGGACTCTTCTTTCTGCCATGGATCACCGGTGGCGTATTCATTTCGTCGATAAACGTAGCCGTCTATCACTTTTAAATCAGACAACTGTGTTTGTTGGGTTACGATGGTTTCCCTCAACTTGTTATAGCTGTCTGACTGAAAGTGTGAGCTGTCTAAATCTGTCTCAATGTGGTCCTCGTCATTCACTGTCGATTCTGCTTCTTCGGGTGAAAACATTCGCGAGAGAGTATCGGGTACGATGTTCTGGGTCCCTTTTCGGTCTTTGATGGAAAATTTGAACCCTAGCAGTTTAAGAGCCCATCCAAACATTCTTGCTCGGATATGGTGTAGTCTTTATTCGCTGAATTCTGTTCTCTGGGTCACCAGCAGCAGAATCTTCTCCAACTGTCACATTGACATTCCTCGCCATCATCCGCAGCGAAAAGGAACTTGGAAGCATGCACTCTTCCTCATATTCTTTTGAACCACAACACTTTCTGTGGGCTAACACCTTTCAGCTGTTCCGCCCATTGATTGCTGACCTAACTCCTGAAGTATCGACGGATTAAGTTCCGGACATTTTTCAGGTGTAATTTTAACAAAGCCAGCGAGGGATGGTTTACTCCAAAAATCGTCGATAAATATTGTTGACGCGTGTGAGAAGAAGGCTTTTCAATCTCATCAATAAGGTGCCCCACGTCTACTCATGGTTTACAGTTTTCTTCGCGAAGGGCGAGGTTGCCTGCCTGACAATGTGGAGGAGATGAAAAAAACAATATTAGCTTTAAGTTCTGGTCTAAGGCTTGTAGTGAAATGGGTAGAATTAAATGTCCGGTCAGGACTGCACCGATAGTCTGCTGCCTCAGCGGAAGAGGATGTTGAGATACGCCGAGATTGGCCTTGTCTCGGGATGCGTGAATGCACTGGCAGGCTAGCGTTGCGATGTCGTGGGGCGGGCTCTTTTCCCCAGCACAAGGACCCACTACAAAAATATTTCGAAATATCGACCGAAGTCGAGAAGGAGGTAACCTACTGAGGGTCAAACAATATGACTGACTCAGAAGGCAAACTGGACCGTGGGAAAATAGACGGCCTTAAGATGACTTCGTCGTTACCGACGAGACGTATGGCGCACGAATAAGAGTGGGACACCCAGATAATAGGAATGCCCCCACGCACCCTCCAAACCGGATAAAAATTCAAACGTAGACGTGGCCATGTATTTCCCATTTGAGTGAAAAACTCATACAAAAGTATTTTGTATGACCTTTTCCCTCAAATGAGGAATACAAACGTAGCCCATTTATGCTATAGCGTTATGCAATGAAATCTCATAACTCTATGTCATAAATGGAAACGTGATCGGAAGACCACTCTACCCGGCAAGAGCCGCGATAGATCGGTGAGGAGGTAACGATTGGGTCCTACAGCCTTCTGTACACGGCTTTTCAGGAAACGCCGGTCTAGCTTGGCTTTGTAATGCCCAGCGGCGTCGCTTTGGCGGAAATTGTGACGAAAAACCTCATCTTCTTCTTTAATATGGGAAAGTTGAGACCTGAGGTTGTAATGCGCCTCATTTGCACATCCTGCGGCCTTTATGCTTCGTCCGATTTGTAGGCGGAGGTCCCCTAAATGCTCGTGGGGCTCTAGCGCAATGACGGGAACTCCCAAACACTTCCATTTCCATAGTAGCCTGTATGATTTGCCATGGAAAATCATGTGCTGCCCTAAGGCGGTAAAGTAAGGCGAGACGACGGTGACGGAATGATAAGACGACCGCAGAGCGTAAGTGACGGCGGTCCCAATCATTCTGAGTTGGATGAACATATGAACGGATCGTGCCTAACAGTGTGCGATTCAAACGTTCAGATGCGTTAGACTGAGGAGAGTATATGGGCGTCAGTTAGTGTTCGACACCGTATTGTTCGAGTAGGCCCTTAAACTGCCGAAATCTGAACTGTTCTCCGTTGTCCGAATACACACTTTCTGGTACGCCGAACACGTATAATACTCGACTCTCTAAAAATTTCACGATCGATGGAGCCGTGGAAATTTCGAGTGCTGGTCAAACACAACGATAGCTCCGATGTGTCCCATAGAAGAACGAGGATATGGACCAAGTAGATCTATATACAGATGTTGCAATACACGCTCCGGAACGTTGAGTTGACCCATAGGAGGTCGAAGAGGCTTGTTGGGCGCTTTAGTGCTTTTGCTGGTCTCACAGGCACTCACGTGGTCTTTGACCTGGGATAATATTTTAGGCCAAAAGTAGTACTTCTTAAGTCGCCGAAGCGTCCGACCATTAACCACCGTGGGCACTTAGAGAATGGTCTTGTGCGCGGAGGATCAGATTGTGAGTCATTTCCTCCAGTACCCAGAGTCTCCAGGACTCTTCTTTCTGCCATGGATCACCGGTGGCGTATTCATTTCGTCGATAAACGTAGCCGTCTATCACTTTTAAATCAGACAACTGTGTTTGTTGGGTTACGATGGTTTCCCTCAACTCGTTATAGCTGTCTGACTGAAAGTGTGAGCTGTCTAAATCTGTCTCAATGTGGTCCTCGTCATTCACTGTCGATTCTGCTTCTTCGGGTGAAAACATTCGCGAGAGAGTATCGGGTACGATGTTCTGGGTCCCTTTTCGGTCTTTGATGGAAAATTTGAACCCTAGCAGTTTAAGAGCCCATCCAAACATTCTTGCTCGGATATGGTGTAGTTCCTTTAGGCCGAGTTCATCTTATTGGACATGAAAGCAATGGGAGCTTCCTCTCCCTCTTCCACCAATTGCACAAGCACGGCTCCCACTCCATGTTGACTTGAGTCGCAATGAATGGAGAAGGGTTTCTTAAAGTCGGGGTTGTGCAAGACTGGAGCAGATGTTAAGGCTTGTTTTAGCTCTTTAAATGCCTTTCGACTGAGCTCAGTCCAAATGAATTTCCCTTTCCGGAGCATGTCCGACAGAGGCACTGAAACGGTTGCGTAATTCCGAAGAACCTTCGGTACCAACCGCACACTCCAAGGAAACGTCGTAGCTGCTTAACGGTTTTCGGCTAGGGAAACTCATCAATCGCCCGAGTTTTGTCCGGATTCGTTTTGATAATACCATGTCTAATGATATGTCCTGGATATCGGACTTCGTTCATTACAAACTTACTATTCTGGACGTTGATGGTGTGGCCCGCCTTACTGATATGCAGGGCTACTTCATGTAACAGTAGAAGATGTTGGTCAAACGTTTACGTGATGAGTAGAAGATCATCCAGTTACACGAACACTTTGTGCTTCAGATGAGGTGGAATTACTTTGTCCATCAGCCGGGTCATCGTTTGCGGAGCGTTACACAAGCCAAAAGGCATTGTGACGTACTGGTATAATGGCCGTACAAGCACTGTAAAAGCGCTCTTATCCCTCGGCCCTTCATCGAGTGGAATTTGCCAGAATGTATCTTTTAGGTCGAGCCTGGGAATGTAGTTTGCTTTCGGCAGTCTCCCCAGTATTCCATCGATGAGCGGAAGACGGTAAGCGTCTTTTACAGTCTCTGCATAGACTTTCCGGGCATCTAGACACAGACGGACTTTATCTGGTTTCACCACCAAGGTTACCGGTGAGGACCAGGCACTTTGAGACTCCTCTATAACCCGTAACTCGAGCATCCTGTCCAATTCTGCGTGTACTAGCTTTACCATGGCCGGGGAGATGGCACAGTGTCTCTGCTTTATTGGCTTACTATTGGCATTGATGACATGGGAGACCAGTGTGGTGCGGCCAAGGCCTTGCGTAGCGAAAGATGGAAAAGCAGCGATGGATGGTTATAGACGTTGTCGTTGGTTAGGCGTTAATTCATGCCTGTCGGGTATAGAAGCGAGTTCGTTGACAGCCTTTATGTAATATAAGCTTTGTATTCCTGTAAGCAAAATAAATTATAGTGAAACTTGTTGCTACGGGGATGCTAGCCTCCAAGCGCATACACGAGTCTCTACACCAGGTCGTTTCCACATGCGCATCAACCTTTGGATCACGCTGCAAGTCCTTCCCGGATATTTTCGTCCATCCAGATAAAAATCACATATCAATAATGAATTATAATTGATTCTTACTGTTACGAGCAAACGAAAATTGGATCGACTTTGAATACATAGAGCAATTTCTTCAAACTTTGCTTTGCATATTCATGATATGAATGCCTTTCTTAAATACTCTTGGAATCTAAGCTCAAAGTTGGATGCAATTTATACAGCGAATACATCATTAATCATAGATGCGTTTTACAATCAGTGAATTTCATTGGTTTAAATGAAGATCTTGCATTCCATGAAATGAAATCCATACGCAACCTAACGAAGGTTACTACTTCAGCAATTAATCTCTTGGTACGCGATTTAACCTCCGATCCGTTCCATTCACTTTCATAAATCTATACTATCTTCACGTAGAATCCATCGCGCTAATTTCTGGCTTAACATTCTAAAATCAATTCAGATGATCCAATCTTTAATTCTCAATAATAATTACACATTATACAAGCAGCTCATTACGTTCAAAATCGCTTCAGCTCCAACTCGCATCTGCAGCCCCCACAAAACATCATCCACGTCCCCGCATTCCCAATCGGCTAACATCAAATGAGATTCCGCCTACAGTACAATTTGCTCATAATTATGCAACTAGGCATCGTTCAAATGCCAGCCTAGCATAATTTTATAACACCAGCTATTTTATGATAGCTACTGGTCTATGCGAAATAGTTTGCTCGCTCAATATTTCATTTGTTTTTTTTTTTGCATTTTTTCCACATCATCACAGTCATCATCAACCATTACTTTGCGCCTCGACTATAAACGATGCAAGTATTCGCATCTGAAGGTTTCGAGGAGTATCTTTGTAGCTGGCTGCGCTTTTGTTCCGAGCTTAGTAAATGTGTCGGTTGCGTTAGCACCAATTATCAACAATAAACCTTGAAATCGTTTTCCTGACCCCAATACAACAAGAATTTCGCTTCAGCTTCGTTAAGCTCCTTCTTGTTTCTCGCACGGGGTCTCTCAAAGCCTCGCCGTGTTCGCCAAATTGCTTAAAGGCTTGTTGTTTAGAGCGCGCGACACACTTTATGGCGAATGTTACGCAACGGAATTGGCGCAAATATTCAAATTATCATTGCTAATACGGGAATGGGTTGAATGCAATTGAGCTTTATTTTAGATATGATTCGGCATAATTTCAAAATTGCGCATAGTGAATCCTTTTCAACATTTTTAAGGATTCAAAGTGATGATATGGAATCTTCTTCGAGACTTAATAAAATGTCTCCTCATCATCTTTTTCCGGTACCAGTGCACAACACTTTTCCCTATTTCTCATCCAACCAGTTCACCAAGACTCCATCCACGAACCTATGATCTGCCTAACTCTGCCTATCGGCCTAACATTCACTCTCTTGTAAATTGTAATTTATACTTGAAAAATTTCGCAATCTTGTAACCTATTTATCGTTAATGTGCGTCTACTTGTATTCATGAAAACGTTGATTTAGTTCGACGTCCGTTTCAACGTTTCAGCGTTTGAACATTTTAACGATTCCACGGCGGCAAATACCTTAAACGCTACATTACCAAACAGTGCCAGTAGACGCGCGGTTCAGCCTTCTCGGTTGGAAAAGTAGCAAAAGTAACTCTTGCATACAATCCGTTGGGAAAGTCAGCCTTGAGCTTTCAGCAATTCTATCGGCCACTTCAAAATCGATAATTTCGAAAATATTGTGTTAACGGCACCGCCGCGCGCGCTACGATAGTTATTGAAATCGATTTTGGGGTGACATGACATGAAAATCCAGACAATGGTCAATTGAATATGGAAAACACTTGAAATGGCGAACCAGTGTCAAGCCATGAGTCGATTCGCAAGAGTGTTATTGGATCGAGCTTCTAGATTTGTGGTTGTCATGAAATGGTGATTTTACATGTGTTTGCCTTTTGTAATGAATTTCCATTCGACTTGCCTTATGCAATTGACTATTTGCAAGCCATAACCCAATGGGAAATTGATTTGATTGTAGTTTTTATAAATTTATTTGGCTAGAAGTTACTTTTGGATTTGTTGTAATTAATGATGATTGAATTTTAGACGCAAGTCTTGATCTGCAAAAAAAAGAAGGGCATTTTTATCTTTGAACTATTAACCAATGCCAATTTAGACACCCAACACAAAATAAAAATGTTCTAACCTTTGCTTTTTCATCGAGTGAAAAAATAAGTCTGATTTCCCAATGACTGCTACAGTTTATCCGCGCCAGCTTGGCTCCAAGCACTTGTATCTGAGCTTCTCACAGCTTACGTGCGCAACATACGCTAACCGCCAGCCACCTGTCTTTGCATAGCACGGAGGAGTTCTCAATGCTGTTTGGCTTCTGCTGCTCTACGTCCTCATGCCCATAATCGGTTCCACTCGATTATCAACGACAGGTTATTTCTAACAACATGCCCAAGTCATATACAAGTACACCTAATAAACATCTCTGGAAACCAGATCACTTTTCCGATTTTCCATGAATGCCTGAGCCATGTAACAAATCGTTTTTGTAGTTTTGCGACCGGCATTTTCATTTGATCAATATCTTAGAGTTGAGATTTTCACTTTTATGGATGACGGATTGTACGCGGCTTAAGGGGCTCCGAATCGAAGTCAAGCAGCGATTATTAATCGGAAAAGTGAGTATGATTTTCAATAAAACGATTAAATGTAATAATCCGCTTCCACTGTCACTGTTTCAATTAAAAATGGAAAATTATGATAATTATGATGGTTTATATTGCTTGAGGCTTAGTCAAAGACCAGTATCCGGAATTATGGCTAGAACGGAAAAGTTTTTTAAACAGATGTGAACGTGATTTCAAGGAAAACTTGAAATGGTTATGAAAAATGATTGTCATTGTTTTCAGTTCATTACGTAGTGAGGTGTAACAGACGGCAAAATAGTAAGAAATGGAACTTAAATTTGCATGAATTCTAACCACTCCAAATGATGTAGAATGTTTTTGCGATGGGAACCTTATATAGCGAAACTTTGCTTCGATTCGCACTATATTTTTGGAAAAATCGCGGCGAAGTTCGTTAAGTAGCTGAATTGGCTGAACGAAAAATCATGATTTCTTTCCTGAACAAAGTAGTTGGAGGTGAAGACTTTTTACACCCTGAGTGTGGGACTTCCAAGCGTGTAAAAGCTTCTGAGTAACCCACGAAATACATCCCCTATCAATCTGAGAACCTAGCCTGGCACCGTTCGACAAGTAACTTTGGGCTAGGCCTCGTTTCTGTAGCCTAGATGCGCTTCAAGTTACAGGAAACCCTCCCCTAGTGGAAAGTAAGGAAGGATAAGGGAATACTAAATAAGGGACCCTTCCACTCACGACACCTCCCAATCTTCCAGTATGCCGTTTTCAACTGTCAAGTCTGCCCGACCATAATTTGCCATACGGTTCCATTTGTCAACGGATGTAAGTATCCTTCCAATTATAGTCTTCGGGAAGAGCTCTCCGATTTCGCTGAAGGCGACACCAGGCTACCTGTCCCATCTTTTGGAAATCAAAAATAAATGGTAGGCATCGTCAACTTCTCCTTGCAGAACAAGCAGTCGGGAGACCGAGACTGACAATCTTTTGCAACTTAGACCGAAATCGGGCCGAAAAACTCATCATCATCTGAGGTTGATTTGACCTGCTTTTCCCCAACACTTACAGCTCTTACTCTGGCGATTCTCTTCCTTGTCCTACCACTTCGGTTATCTCCAGTGTTAGGCTGAAGCCGTGAGCAGTCATCCAGTCCCTCACTGGACGCATTAGCATACCTAGTCTAAGTTACGCACTTTGAACTGTGCGTGCAGTGACTAGCGCCGCAACATCATCCGCATGGCCAAGCAAGCGTGACTCATCCGGCAGCTCGAACCTCAGTAGCCCGACACCCAAGATGTTTCACAAATCAGGCCGAGGCTGTATAGGAACTAGTCTTCGCGTCGTTTGCTATATTAACGAAACATCTACATTTTGGATAATCGAAAATAGTATTTATTGAGCGCACAAACATTGATCTTTAGCGTTCGGAGTAGAACACTAGAAGCAATTATATACATAATAATTTAAGCTATACATATTAAAAATTTTTTCGCTATCTTTGACGTAATTCACGGAGAGATGGCGCTTTGCTGCTTTCAGGCCCGCTACAATACTTCTTCCTCTAGATGTGTCGACATCGAATGTGACTCTCTATTGCTTATTTTGATTCGGTTCCGCGTAAGTTTTCGTAATTGGAGGTCTTCGGCTTTCATCGTTAGAAAACGATGATCGCGTCGGGTTTTCAATGTCTAGGTTTAAGATGTAGGCCGGTTTCAACCTGTCGATTGATACTTGCGATGTCCTGCCGTCCATGAGGATTTTGAAGATCTTGTCGGACGTTCGCCCAAGTACGCGAAATGGACCAACATATGGCTGCTGCAAAGATTTTTTTGCCGCATCGGCTCGTACAAAGACGTGGCTGCATGTTGCTAAGTCTTTGAAAATAAATATTCTACTATGTCGATGGTGTTGGCTGCAGTTGACGCATGTCTTTCCAAAATTTACACACAAATGTTGTCTGATCGCTCTTACTGTCCATATCTTCAACAAAATCTCCTGGAATCCAGAGTGTGGTACCGTGTACTGTTTCCGCTGCAGTACATTTAATGTCCTCTTTGTAGGTAGACCGAAAGCTGAGAAGAACTGTAGGCAGAGCTTGAAGCCAGTTTTCGTCTTCATGACACATGAGTGCTGCCTTTAAAGATCGATGCCAGCGTTCCACCATTCCATTTGCTGAAAGATGATAAGCCGTCGTTCTGTGATGTGTTTACAATCAATTATTTCGGTTAGCGGACGAAAAAGCATTGATTCGAATTGGCTTCTGCGGTCTGTTGTAACAATCCTTGGTATACCGAAGCGTGAAACCCAATGATGGTAGAAATTCGTAGCACCTGTGTCGGCGGTGATTTCGATAATTGGTACGGCTTCCGTCCATCACGAGAAACGATCGATCATCGTAAGGACATATTTAAAATTATTTATAACTGGCAGCGGACCTTTTATCTGGCGCTGCAAACTGTAACGGGAAAGTCGTGACGTGTCGTCTAGTTTTAAAGGGTTGGCACTGAATGCATGATTTTGTCCAACTCGTAATATCCTTGTGCATTTTTGGCCCGACGAATTTTTCTCGTAGTAAATGGCTGGTAACCTTCCCACTTGGTTGCGACAGGCGGTGCACAGAATCAAATCCTTGACGTTGAAGTGCTTGTGGTATATTGGGTCGTTTGATACCTATTGATAAGTCACAGTACAGATGCTTCCACTCTTCTGTACTCTCTGCAAATCCAATGATGTTTCTAAGTGTAGCAGACTTTCCAACTCGCTATGATTTTGTTGTTCCGCTGCTACGTCTGCCATATCGAGTGCTTTATGTGCGGTAACTGCATCAAGTCGAAATAGAGTGTCTGCCACAATATTTGTTTCATCTTTAACATGGAGTATGTCCGTCATGAACTGGGAAATATACTCCAGTTATCGAATTTGGCGTGGTGATGCTTTTGATGATTTCTGTGTGAAAGCGTAGCGCAGTGGCTTGTGGTCGGTTCGTATCACGAATTGGTGTCCTTCTACTTTGGCTCGAAAATATTTGATAGCTGACGAGATCGCCAGCAATTCTTTATCGTAGACGCTGTAGTTTCATTGAGCGTCGGTAAATTTTTTGGAATAAAACCTTTGTGGTAGCCAAATTTCGTTGACAAACTATTCCAATACTGCTCCCATTGCGATATTCGAAGCGTCCGTTGTTATTGCCAGCCGAGCGTTCTTTTTAGGATGTTTGATGCAAGCTGCTGCTGCTAACAACTTTTTACTGTCTTCAAAGGCATTATTTGCTGTCGGAGTCCAGTTTACAGACCTTTTATCACTTTTTCGAGAATCGCGAAGGAATTCATTCAGCGGAGCAAGTACTTCTGCGGCATTTTTTAGGAATTTCCGATAAAAAATTATCATGCCTAAATATCTTCGAAGACTTTGAATACTTTTTGGCTTTTCACATTCCAGTACCGCATTAACTTTTTCTGGTAGCGGCTTGATTGCTTCGCTACTTACCAGAAATTCCAAATAAAGTACTTCGGTTTTTCCAAAATTGTATTTGCTGACGTTAATTTTGATCCCGGGTTCCTTTAATCGAGTGAACACTTCCTGTAAATGTATCCGATGTTCGTCTTCCGAGCTGGACGCGATAAGGATGTCATCCCGGTATCCAAAACAGTAGCTTGATCCAGAGAGAACAATGTTGATGTACCTTTGAAAGGTTTGGGCTGCATTCCGGAGTCCAAAAGGCATCGTCAAGAACTCGAAAAGTCCAAAAGGTGTGATGACCACTGTCTTTTCGATGTCCTCATCTGCAATTGGGACTTGATGATAGGCGCGAATTAAATCTTTGGTCGAAAAGATTGCCTTTCCGTGCAGATTATGGTTGAAATCTTCCATATGAGCGGAAGACCACTATACCCGGGCAAGAGCCCCTATAATACAAAAGGATAGGGAGAAGCGCGCCCGATGGCTAGCTCATTTTAATGGAGGGCCGGCCATCGTTGCGGGTCTCATACCCGGTCAGGTTGGATGAAAAGAAAGACCGGGTGTATAATTTCGTTCAACATTCTTTTTTTTATTTCCTAATACTTGTATTCTTTGTGTGTAGATATGGGTGCGCCTAGAGCTATTTATTTTACATTAATTTAAAAGAGACTAGCTTTCCCTTGCTACATATGATTCGGCATCATTACAATTTAACTTTAACTTTCTTACCCAGGTTGGAGTTATATGCTTTATTACAAATTTCATGAAGAGAAAAAAAAAAATGTGCAAAGAGGTTAACAAGACCTGGGTTCTTCACGTCAGTTTATCTTGTTGAGAGCTGTGAGCGACCTTAACTACTTCCATCTTTTGATAAAGCCCGAGATAGTTATGAGAATAAATTTCGCGCTTGTTCCGAACTTAAAATTAAACGTAAAAACCGCCTGCTACTTCGGTAAAATTTCGATCGCTTATTGTTGCTTATTCTTGCCTTGCTGACTTCAAGATGTTGACACGATCGACTTGTAGAAATTAAGTTGAAAGATGTTCATGATGGTAGACGTTAGAATTAATATGAGACTTCACCACATTAAATGCAGAAAAAATTTAAATGATGTTTTTGCTCGTGAAATATTAATTATTTTAAATTTTTCTACGGTTATTCTCTTCATAGTTTACTACGATTATATATATTATGTATAAAAAACTTTCTTGGTTCGCGATTTCCACGTCCTCGACTACGTGCGACTTCACCACGCACTATCATTGTAATATCGACGTACTACACTTTGCGACAAACCGCCGTCGGACCCGCGCTCCGGCAATTGATATATTTGTGCTAAAAGTGCTTATTTCCAGCTGATCACCTTATCATAACGCTCAATAAAGTTATTGCCTCAACAATATTCATAATCGAGTTACCTCGTCCTGGACAAGAATTTCGAACGTTTCTTGGCAACATCAATTTGCTGTTGACGTGTTTGTGTGAGTAAACAAGGCGCACATTCAGCGTATTGTTCAACAATTGCTATAAGCAAACCTCATACAGCATTAGTGTGCACCAAATGCCAAAAACGGGGGCTCCTACTCCATCCACTGGAACTTGCCAGGTGAAAGCACCCCGCGAAAAATCGTCCAGTGTGCACTTAATCCACAAATTTCCTTATAAACTTCACGTTCAAGTTGGTCGGATAGCTTTTGGAATTGATTTTCGCGAAAATTATGTTTTAGGCAACTTAGCGGACGCACAAACGCAAAAAAATTGTGCGACCCAAGACGAGTCCAAAATTTCGCTTTGCGTTGCTCAATCGCATACTGCCGAACCCATGCTTCCAATACTCACATCACGTCTAGAACTCCGCGGCGTCCGCGCTGGTGCACAATCTCAAGCAGACTCCTCATTCGTTTCTTGACAACTGCTACATTCCAATCCGCTAACCATTCATTTCCACACAGGGGCGCCAAATTTCGCTCCAGATCACTACTCGCTCGGCATCGCGGTCACATGAAAAATTCCATAATTGGCTTGAAAACATGCAGCATACAAGAAATCATTGCAGTTGCACGCGAAAAATGACACAATCAGCGAAACAAACGAAGGTGTTCCAGCGGCGGTCCGTCCGTCCCTGAGCAGAATCTGCTTTACGCGGCAGCCTCGGAAAATTTTCGAACACTTGCCCGCACAAATTAGATAATGCCTCCGTAGAAGTACTTAGCAAGCACCAATCGAATAAATGCGCTTAATAAATGACGGAAATGATATCAATTTGCCAAACTTGTTGCGCGACACGTTAGATTACGAGCAGACATGGCTCTATTAGACGTCTCACGTGAGAATTCAATCAGATGTTTCTTATGTATACTTGCTTGGTTGTCGCGACATGTCCGCCGTGAAGATTGTTAATAGAATCCACAACCCGCCCAAATTTCCTCATGATTTAGCGGTCGCACCTGTAAATCTTGAATCGCTGCTAGCTCAGCTGGGTTAGATTGCATTCGCTAATGCATTGCATGGATGTGATGCACTAAATCAGTGTTCCCATGTCCGAAATTTCAATTTGCAGATTTGTATAATTCGGTTAATAAAATTAATAATAGATTGAAAATTTATATCATAATAAAAGATAAATATTATAACGAATATCAATGCAAAGAAAAAATTCACGTGCAATGGAATAAAAAAGAAACAATATAAATTTATGTTTATAATAAAAAATTAAAATTCTATAATTTAACAAAAAGTCAAATTTGCACGACTAAATTTTTCAAATCTGCAGTTGAAATTTCGGAACAGTGCTATGCGGTTTTCGGGCAGTTGGCTTGTATGACTGCTCGATTTCTACAGTTGGTACTGACGATCACTATTAGAACAGTCCCCTACAATACTCCGACTTTTTATCCTTAATTTAGTCCAAACTGAATGTCACCTGGTATCCAATGCAGCCCCACCGGCAGAAAGGAAGAACAGGACCTGTGGTCAATATGACCAACATAGTTCCAGGATCCATTTTCCCCGAGGATATGATTGGGGTATGCCTGATTCGATTCCTCCGCCGTAGACGGCCCCAAGCCCGTTTGAGAAAGGAGGAGGGAACCCCTTGTTTCCCCAACCCACAGCTTCCATGATTCCTACTCCTAAACCCCCCGATTAAAAGGTAGTAATGGGACATTAAATGCGAAGAAATGCCAATAACTGTAAATACATCTTTGTGGGGACGTAAGAGGGTGAAGGCGAGTCTTCCGCGCCTGATAACGGAATCGAAGTAATAACTATGCCACTGAAATGGAGGTTGGGTGACGGGGTAACTTCCCGTCCCTGGATAACCATACAATTTTTGGAAACCTGCATAACGGCCTCGGAATAGACTGGACACACGGCATCGACCTCGCAAACGGAAAATGGACTATGGCATTGGAATGTGCATCTTCATTCATTGTTGTATGTAATATTTTACAGGGTTCAGATTACAAAATCTCAAGTCAATTTTAATCAATTTAGCCGTTCTCAAGTTGTGCCTCTTAGCCTTGTCAAAACAGAGTTCTCTTCAGTCTTAGCAAAAATGACATCTCTTTTCATTTCATTCTTTTGTTTGTTTGTTGCAAATTATTATATTACCATTTCTAATTGATTTTTTCATTTTGCAACATCATTAAAATTTTTAATAAATTATCTACCAGATGCTTCAAAATGAAAAGATAATATAGGAACGGAAAATAAACTTAGGCAAGTTTGAAAATAAATTAACCAAATTCCGAAACTTTCGAAAATGTTCAATCAAAAAATGGTGTGGGTCCGGCATAAAATAACAGATAAGATTCAATTCTTGGCATAATCTTTCATTGTTTTCTCCTTGTTCAATCTCCTATCCTGCTTTTAAATCCTTATTAAATCCACTCTCTCGCTAAGTAATAAACACTGAGTTTTCCTTGTCATCTATTCTCAATCATTTTTTTTCAAAAATCTTTACCAAAGCAAGAGACTGCGAACTTATCAACAACGAGTTCAAGGTGGCTCATCAGATACTACAAAGTATCGTGAACGTAAAATAAGTTGAATGTAGACTATTGTCTACAAAATATCAAGGATTCTTCCTATTCACGGATCATGTAGTCTCTAATGAAAACTATGAACCTGTCCTACCTCTGATCGTAAGTCCTTTAATGCAGTTCAGTGAACTACGATTCATTGTTCAGCTGAATTAAGTTATTTGTAATTCTTAAATATCATATTTCAATCCAAAAAAATTAAAGACCTGGTAAACTGCAGCAAAACATATGAGGGCAGCTATTACAGACTAAAAGCTCTTTTGTATGTATGTAGTATAAATTTGTTCCTGTTAACACTTTTGTCTTATTGCATAAATCTATTCTGATGCTCGCAAATAGAGAACAAGGTCACCAGCAATTTATTTGAACTGCCAGATTATTTCGAGTCGTGTTATAAATTAATCTCTGCTTCTTGGACCATTATAATTGTGGAATTCAAACACCACCACCTATTGGCTCGTTTGCCACAATGATATTAATGGCTACAAAAATCTTCAGCTTAACACTTTTAGCAAAAGAAAAGAAAATATAAATGCAAATTATTAAAAGATCCCTATCTAAGCATCTTTGTCTTGTTCTGATGTAGAAATCCATTTGGACGTCTTCGTTGTTGTCATCTCTGCGATTTTACAGTCCAGCGAATTCAATTTACGTCAAGGCGAAAACGTAGCTCATTAATTAAATTGTGCGCTCGCTATCCTATAATATGCTAATCAACAACACACCCTTCCTATTCTCCGAGCCCATGTCCAAACAAGAAACCATAGAACTCCTACCAATGCAACATTTTTGCAACATGACACATGTAATCGTGTTTGTTGTATGTTCGCCGCCTTGTCCGTGTTACAACTTTAACCTAATTCTTTGTAATTAATCAAAACCCGAAAACAGGTTGTTTAGTGTGGTAAAGTGCAATTAGAATTATTTCGAGGGTGGTAGTGCGATGGGTGGTGGACATGAAATGCATGTGTGCATATGCGAATTGTTGCATTCACAATTTGTTGATGAATTTCGGGTGAGGTTTATTATGGGTTTCCATAATTAAGATAATCACTAAGAGAATATCGTTTGGCTGAAATTTAAATTAATTAGACCTGAGACAAAAGATGTCGATAGTGGGTGTAGGACTCCTAGTTGATAGGTATTTATGGTTTGATTTTGTGGACTCATTTAGGCATGATTGATGTAAACGTTGTATTGCAATTTAACTAGCAAATTGTTAAAATTTTCTGCAAATTTGGCTAAAATATTGTAGCCAAACTTACCGAAACTAGCCTTTTTAAGCTACTTTGAAAAATATTTTCTTTCGGTTAAATAACCTCATTCTTTGCTAATACGTCCCTTTCTAAGATTAAGTTAGTCATTTGAATCAGAACTTACTTTTGTGAGGTTTTTCTAGCAAAACGCTGTAGCCACTCAATTATTAATGAAAGCCCACAGCACATTCTAACATACCACAAAACAATTTAAAAACAGTAGGTCTTCTCTTTTCTGCCATTTGTAGCACTGCAGCCCTTTTCGGGCTTTCGCTTCCTGCAACAAGCGCCTCCTAATGTCTCGTTCCATCGACCGCGTCTTCCGATTTCGATGAACTGTCTTCGTCGGTCGAGTCAAACCAGCGTTTCCTCGGTTTCCCCACTGGTCTCCGCCCTTCAGTTCTGCCAACGAGTACCTTTTTGAGAATTCGTTGTTCGTCCATTCGATTCACGTGGCCAACTCATTGTAGCTTCCGCAGTCTTACAATCGTTGAGACCTGCAGCTCGTCAAAAATGTCATACTACTAATGGTTGTATCGAATTCGCCGTTGGTCCCCATCTAGTTTCGCTCCAATTATCCGCCTCAGGACCCGTCTTTCGAACTCGTTCAATATGTTTGCGGATGCTTATATTACGGTCCTTGTTTCAAACGCATAGTGTAGCGCAGGTCTTATCACATATTTGTACAATTAGAGCTTTTTTTCCTGTGTATGCAACTGGTCTTCGAAATTCTCAAAACTGAATAAAAATTTATTTTTTTATTTTATTTTTCGACGTATTTCACCTCTTTCATTTGCATTTCTAGTTGTTTTGGCGCCTAAATATACAAATTCGCCCACATTTTCGATATTGTATTCACCAAGTGTGATATTTTGGGTATTTGAGTTATTTTTGCACCACTGCGTGATACACTCATCATCATGTTCTCTCTTCGTCCTGGTTTTCCTACCTATATATTGCTTTTTACGCCTGTTTCTTCTTATCTAATGCATCCTGGCATTCATCATCGAACCAATCATTTATTTTGCGTCTGGCTTGATGTCCGATCGTTTAGTTTGCCACAGCGATTAACGCTTTCACTTCCACCCATAGCTCGTTGCTTTTTTTCAGCGATGTGTCTGATATGATGGGAGCCAGCTGATTGTCGAGAGTCTCCGTGAAATTTTTCACCACAGACGCCGATCGGAGCATTTATCCGTCAAAATTTTGAAAAGGGCTGGCCTTCGCTGAATACGTCTTCAACATACGACATCGATAGGTCAGTTTGATCAAGTAATGATCTGAGTTATAATTGGCTCCCCGGTATGTACAGACGTCAATAGCGCTCGAGGGCCAACGTTGTTGGACCCGAACATAATAGACCTGGTTTCGTGTGTCGCCATCCGGTGATACCCTGGTCATTTTATGTATACGTCGATGAGGGAAGCAAGTCGAACAAGATTTTTGCCACATCCAGAGTCAATCAGGCGCTCGCCGTTGTCATTTATTTCATCATGGAGGCTATATCCTCCAGCCGTTCCCCGATAAGATAGCTCATTGCCAACCTTAGCATTGAAATTACCCAGAATTATTTTTATGTCGTTTGTAGGCAATGAGTCGACTAGTCTTTCTAGATGATTGTAGAACGTTGCTTTCGTTTCTTCGTCCTTTTCTTAGATCGGGACGTCGCCTTTATACGGATCGCACACAACTATTAACTAACTGCATGTGTGGTTTTAACTACCTATCCACAATAAAGGCCACTCTGAATTCTCGTTTTCCATTAGGCTTCCCACTTTTGAATATTGTGTGCGATCTCATGCCTTGAATATAATTTCTAGTCTAGTTCGTGTTTCCTAGATTGCCAGTATTTTTAATTTATATTGAGTGGCCTGTTGTAAAAGGTCCTTGACAGCGCCAGGGTAATTGAGTGATATGACATTCCAGGATCCAATGCCATCGTCCTTTTTTCGTTTGCGAGTTCGTTGCCGTGAGTCCAATCCATTCCGAGGCCTATACTATATACTGGGCTTTTAGTAGGTTGATTGTGTAGGTATATCCCTTTTCTGAGGGCGTGATAACGCTTGCATGGTATTGATTTGTTGTCAGGGTAAATGCAAACAGGAAAGCAATTAACGCATGTGTCTCTGAAACTCTTGATTTAAAAAAATCCTCGTAGCAGGGAGACGGGAATTGATAAAATTTTATACAGTCAAATTAGCTTCAACTCAAAAACCAGAAAGAAATCGAAAGGATGAACAAAAGAACCGGAGGTCTCAACGATTGCAAGACTGTGGGAGCTGCAATGGGCTGGACATATGGATCGTATGGACGAACAACGGATACCCAGAAAGGTAGTCGCTGGGAGAACTGAAGGCCGGACACCAGTGGGGAAACCGAGGAAACGCTGGTCTGATTCGGTCGATGAAGACAGTTCATTGCTGCTCGGATTTCGAAATTGGAAGACGTGGTCGATGAACAAAGACAGTTGAAGGTGCTATTTGCAGGAAGTGACAGCCCGAAAGAGGCTGTAGTGCTACGAGGAAGAAGAACAAAGAATTCAATTTTCCCCAAAACTTCATTTAGCTCTACCTTTACTTATGTAATCACATGCAATTTTGTGTAATCATTTTATACGAAAATTCACTTTAACTGCCGGTACACAATGAACTCATAAAAATTTATGGTTTTGCTAATTTGGGGAATAATTCCATATACCAGCTTTGAAATTTGATTTCTAGCTGCACAATCACCTTCCAAATTTTTCTATTGATTTTAGCGAATTTATCTCTCGAATGAGATTCGAAAATGTATCTTTCACTTCACAATTTTGCTCAAAACTTGTTTATTTTCATTCAATTCACATTTTTTTTCACTTGAACGATTATTCAAGTAATTTCAACGTCCCTTGACACTGTCTTATTCCGTAAAATTTAGAACCGCGACTATAATACCTCCGACTTCAACGATTCCTCAACTCGCCAATCTTCAGCTTGTTTCTTCTTAATGACAACCCATGCCGTCGCCACGCCAGCTGTTGCAAACTCGTTGCTGCCAACAACGCCCAAGTGCTTGCGCCATTCAATAGTGATGCAAAATTTACTATTAAATGGCGCGGTCAAATGTTCGTTATTGTAATTGTCACATATTGAAAAGAAATTACTCCAGACTGGAATTTATTCATTAGCAACTTTTGGGTGTTTGTATTTTAACCCTTGATTGGTAATGTTGAGAAATTCAGCTAGATGATTATAAATTTTTAACACGTGACGTAACATTCATGAGTACGACCCAGATCCTGTGGTCTCAATAAGCCGGCAAAACATGAACAATCAGGTGCTCTCACGGATATCCTTAGCATGAAATGTCCCAAGCAACTTACCGGACTCATCCTTAAGCTTATACGACACTTATCCAACTCGACGACGAACCACTGCAGGAATAAATCTTAGAGAAAATTTAGCCGCAAATCGATCGGCTACATTGTTCGCAGCGGAATTCTGCACGAAAATTTTCTGACCCTCCGGCTGCTGTGAGTCTCTTTTATCTTTTAGAACTGCCGGAACATAATGTGCCACCTGGTTCCATTTGTTAACCGTTTCGACCATCACCGCGACTATACCATTCGGAGTGAGCTCCCCCGTCTCCCTGTTGAGGCCCCTTTGCAATCTGTCCCATTTTGTGCACGAAAAAATGTGTGGCAGGCGTTGTTCTCCTCTCCTGGAGAAAACCGACTATCGGGGGACCGTGACTAACCAATCTTATGCAGGTAAGACTGAAAATACCTATGCCCGCTCAAAAGCTGGGTCAGATAGAATTCAGCCTCACCATGCCTTCGATTTAGCCATGGTCTCACATCTGGGATGAGGCGCGCAGTCCACCTTCCCCTCTTGCAATTCACCCAAGACTGCTGCCAATCGTTGAGTGAGCGCTGTCTCTCTTCACGGACAACCATCTCCCTCGCATCCTCGTTTCTTCGCAGGTAAATAGAGCGGAGTACCCTAGCAAGGAGGGCAACAAGTATCACGCCTGCAATAACTCTCACTGCCGAATCAGAGACTGTCGGATATGAAGATGCAAGCTTCAGCACTCCTCTTCTGTGCCTGTGCCACGCGTTTTCGGTATACCACCTTACTAAGAGCGTTATGCCATATTCCTGCTCCGTACAGTAGCACTCAGCCTACAGCACTAATCAAGAGGCGTCTTCTTGATGGGCTGCGTCCCCCTACGTTAGCCATAAGTCTACTCAGAGCCGATACCCCCAAAGCAGTCTTCTCAGCCATTGCTCAGAGAAACTCATCTTCGAGTCGATCAGTAGCCCCAGGTACTTCACCGATGGCTTTGATCCGATTCGTATGTCTCCAATACTGATCATCCTTACTCTAGGGATTCTCTCTTTTGTCAAGATGACCACTTCGGTTTTCTCCAGTGCTAAACTGAACCCGCGAGCAGTCATCCAGTGCCTCCTCGGCGTATCAGCATACCTAGCCTAAGTTGCGCTTGTTCAACGGTGCGTCCAGCGACCAGAGCCGCAACATTATCCGCATAGCCGATCAAGCGCGGGTCATCTGGTATCTCCAGTGTCAGTAGCCCGTCGTAAGACACGTTCCACACATCAGGACCAAGGATAGATCCCTTGGTACCATCCGATGTAACTTCCATCCTTTATTGGCCCTGTATCATGCCGTAAAGTAGGCTTCGGTTCTTCAGGTAGTCGCTAAAAGCTGCATTAGATATTCTGGAATTTGATAAGGGTTTCCCAGTGTATCCAGAATATTCACCCATCTAGCGGAGTTGAAGGCATTCCTGACGTCGAGTGTTACCAATAGGACGATCCGTCTCTTGGTGCGGCTATATGCCTCTGCGTTTTAGGCCGCACTCACCACCATCGCAGCCATTGTAGAACGTCCTGCTCTAAAGCCGTACTGCCAAGGAGATAGATCCCCAGCAGCACGAATCGCGTCAATAAGTCTTCTTTTGATGAGTTACTCAGCACTTCCGCAGTAGTGTCTAGCGTGCATAATGGGCGGTACGCAGACGACGATCCGGGATTCCCCGTGCTCTTGCTGATCAGCACGCGCCTCGCCACCCTCCATCGCACCGGGAAAACCCCGCCCCGTAGGCAAGCCTTGAATGTGCCTTCCTCGCTTTCAGTGAAAGAACTGCCTCTTCCAGTTCTGGCTGTTTAAAGAGTGGACATTTGACTGCTGTTTCACCATGGACAGCGTCAACATAGACGGGATGGCCGGGAAAGAGTGCCCGCACTATCCCGACCATCTTTTCCACTTCATATATTCAAGGCGTCCGCACGGCACCAAGGTTCCGCATAAACAGCTTGTAGCCAAAGCCCCACATATCCTTGTTCACATTGTCCACTAGATCTTGCCAGCAGCGAGCCTTGTTGTTGCTAATCAATTTGCGAAGGTACTTCTCGGCCGACTTATGCTGCTATCCGGTTGCATGCCTCGTCACGGTTGTGACACTACCTTCGCTTTTCAGCGATTTCAGTCGACTACCAGTACTCTGGGGGCTCGCAGTGCCGAGGTTTTAAACGAGGTACAGAAGCGTTGCAAGCAGTCGTGACGATGCTCATAGTTGAGTTCACTATATCTTTAGCTGCCAGTTCTTCCGGCCCCCTGTGAATCTCCTTGCAGTGGAGCATCTGCTGTGAGCACCTCGACGAACCTCTCGACGTCCATCCTTCCGATGTTCCACTCAATTGTAGAAGGTCAAGAGCACGAGCGACAACATCACTGATCTCAAGCAGAATGCACTGATGATCACTGGTCCTCTAATGCTCTCCGATTGCGTATCCTCCATACTAAGGGCTCCGAGGCGAATGTCGCGTCTAGTATGGTTCCTTCACAGCCAATACGGCGAAAAGTTGGCGTATTTTCGGTGTTTTGTACGCCATTTCTGGGGTTGAACTACGGTGTAGGTTTAGCTACAGGATGCGGACCATCGAAGTTCTAATTTTGCCTTGGCTAGGGCTTCCTGGAAAACCTCACCTTTCTCTGATCGCAAGACGTGCCCAAGATCCGGTTTTCGATCAGCATCTTTGCAAAGAATACAGTATGCCTCCTTTGTACTGTCTTTTCTTTAATGCCCTATTTCACCGCATTCGTTACATAAGTGACTCCTATCGGGTCCTTTGCATACTTGTGTGGTGTAAGCATAGCCAAGGTATTTGGAACATTGAAGAGGCGGTGCTCTTCGCCATATCCCGCAGACAAACCACTCTATTCTTACTTAGCCCTTATCTATAAATTGTTCAGCGTACTTTTCAGTCAAGTTAATGATGGCCATGCGTTGTCCCCTATAGTTTTCTGGTGTCAGCCTCGCTTTAATCCTGCACACGCTAGGGTATTCCCTTCTGATGGCCTCTTCTATCTCGGCCAAGTCCGTGACGCAGTCAATGTCTCTTATTTCGATCGTTACCATCGGCTCAAGTGAGGCTATAGTTGCGCTTTTGCCGAGAACTTTTGCGTCACAAAATGCTTCTTTACTGCCGGCCTCTGCTCCTAATTCGACCAGTATGTGGCCTGACCGCGTTGGTCGTACTGCTTTAATGGCAATGTTGGTGTCTTACATTTCCCCTGATATCCCGCAGCACTTCTGTGAAGGATCGGCCGTCTTGGGGTTTTACGAACAGTGTCTGTTGCCGGGATCTTCGTCGGGGCTTCTTTCTCCCTTGTTTCATCTCAGACCTTTTTCTTGTTGCGCGTCCATACGAACTTTATTTTCCGGTACTTTTTGAAGGAGTTTTTTTGCGGCTTTCTTCGCTCCTTTTGTCAGCACTATCTGGAACCCCTGATCTGGCGTTCCACGCCCATCAAGTGCCTCTTCCCTTTTTTTATCCCGATGTCCTTCGATTGAGCTAGGCACCATTATTTTATTAACGTTTTATGGCGGGACTATGGGCGCGTGCTCTTAAGGTGCTTTTTAACCTTCTGTTCTTCGGCCTTCTGGTGCTTTTACGAGTATGCCTTTAACCAACTCCTCCGATAATGCCCTTTACGGTCTAGGAGCTCCTTTGGTTCAAGTAGCCCAATCTTTACTCCTTTGCTGATTTTGACGAGTTACATGCAGATTTTATTCTTTTTAGAACATATCCCGCTTTTCGGACTAGCCTTTCTTGTTCATGTCGCTGGGCGGGAATTGTACTTTGCGGCCATTTTTCTTGTTCTTTATATTTTCCCCACTGCTCGAACATCTGGCACGTCCTGCAGAGTTTCCTCATTTCATTTTTAGAACGCCCCAGGAATTTAAGTCTGTTAATCTCCGTTTTTCATCGGTTTTCACTGTCATTGTATTCATCGCCGTTTTTGTCATCGTTAGGACTGCTCCCGATGTGCTGTAAACATCGTGGCTCTAGCTGCTCGTTGCGTTGCCGTTGTTGTTATTTTTGCGTTGTGCATTTGTATTTTTGATCTTTTTTAGGGTTTTGTAAAATAATTTTACAAAACCCTTCTAAAATCGCGTCCTGTCTGTCCGTCTGTCTGTCTGTCCGTCCGTCCGTGTGTCACAGCAGTTTTTCTCGGAAACTACTTAAGCTAGAAACATCAAATTTTGTATGTAGGTGTAAAGTGGTGATCTCCTCAAAGTTCAAATATAAAAAAATTTTACAAGGCATTTAAGGGGGGTCTCCCCATATAGGGGAGTGACCCCCCGAAAAAAAAATTTCATTGAAGGTGGCCGATATGGGTATCAAAGCCGATATGGGTATCAAATGAAAGGTCTTGATGAGAACTTTTCAAAACAGGTCTTCGTTTGGCAAAGTTTGCTTCGAGGGGCGCACAGGGAGGGGAAAAACCACGAAAAATTTGTGTCCCTCCCCCTCGCGATTGGACACCTGTGATCCGAAAAATCTGAAAAAAATCAAGAATGTAGGTCTTGATGAGTACAACAACAACAAATACGTTAAAAGTCGCAATTCACTCAACTTTGTTAGTAATAGTATGATTTATCGATTTTATGTTTTCTTGAATAAAATCTTAACGGTGCCCTTAAATTCAATGAAATTCAGTACACAGATGACTATTAATAAGATTGATCTATTTTGAAAGTTTCATAAAGATTGAATAATATTTAGCGAAGTTATAGCGGCTTGAATTTTCCTGTATTACTATGGAACAATATGCGCTGAGTGTATTACTATGGCAACATATGGCTATGGAACAACATGCGCTTTTTACCGACTCAGACACTACAGTTTTGCTAGGATTTGCATGAAAATTTCAGGAATGATAGGTGTCATGAATATCTTTGAGAATCGGTTCAGCTAGTGGTATCAGTAATCGTAAAACAAGAAAGCGGCTGTTTTAAATGCGAAGATTGAATAATTTTGAGTTATTTTTTCCCAACTTCAACGTTTAAGGTGCATGCTTTGAACACTTGATTCAATTTAATGAATGACTGTGGATCAGGACCTGCAATTAATGCTTACAAGTGAAACAAGTCAAGGAGGCGGAAGAGAGCTCCTAGCAAAAGGGTTTTGTAACCATTCTAGGATTCGAAAAAATTGGCCATTAATCGATGATAACAGTACAGGAGAGTGGCCCCTGAAAAAAAAATTCATCAAACGTAGCTGATATGAGTATGAAATAAAAGTTTACATGGGAGCTTTTCAAAACAGTTGTAAAACTGCCAGTTTTTGCTTCAGTGGGGCACAGGGGGTAAATACATGAAAAATGTGTTTCCTCCGTCGCGGCCGGACATGTGAAATAATTATCAAGGGAGATATTTATGAGTATACCAATACCAAAAACCTCAGAAGTCGAAATTCGTTCAACTTTGTTAATAATAGTATGATCTTCGTTTTTCATATTTTCTCCAATAAAATCGTCTTTGACATGTTTCTTGATGTGATTCGATCTGGTGACTGCATTTTGTAAATTGAATACAAAACCCTTCTGACATGAGCGTAGGTCTGTTTACCCAACTTGTTTATGGTTTTTAGTTGCTCTAGCTTTATTGGGTCCCCCCCCCCCCCCCCCGGAGTCGCTTTTTCCGTTCGTGTGTGTAGTCACCTTTTTGGTCCCATGCTTATCTTTACAGAGCAGGGAGGCCATGCAAGGATTGGCACAAGCCAACAAGACTTATGCTCAGAACCAGACCAGTGCTAATCGGGAGTCCGTATCAACCGAACATACACCACGAACCCTATGGTGCAAAGTTCGAACGTACTCCGAGGCCTTTCAAGGTTTTACTGGGAAGGAGGCGATATGCTAGTTCTATTTGAGCCGTTCACCGGCGAGTGTCACCTCGGCGCTACCGTGCGAAGCAACTAGGTACAAACCACCATAACCGCCAGCCCAAAGCATCAATTCCTGTTCGTTGTCCTAAGCGAAGTCCAGATTCAGTCAGGGTCGTTACCTGTCATCCCAAGAGGGAACCTTACGGTGCACCTCATATCCTCAGGTCCGTGCTCCCCAAAGAATGCTAACCTCCAAGAGAGCTCCTGTCGAACGGCATTCCCCCCAGCGGGAATTTCCTCGGGTACGCGGGGGGCGGCACTACCCAAAGAATGCTAGCCTCCAAGAGTATCCCTATCGGCCAGTTGCTCGACCCATGAAGCAGCGGCATTATGCTGTTTCGCACGTTATGCCATAATTGCTGTATGACGAACTCGATCGTATGTGGTCTTTGAGGGGGTAATAGAGGAAAGTCAGAGTTCGTGGAGCTCTCCTGTGACCCTGCTAGAAAACCCGGTAAGGTACAACTGTGTCTTACGCTAGATGCCTCATCGAGGTGACAGTTAAGGATGCCCATCCATTGCCGCTGATTGAAGATCTGTTGGCACGGTTGCAGAGCACCAGGGTCATAATCAGCTTGGACCTGAAGAATGCCTTTTGGGAAACTCCGTTGGATGCAGCAAGCAAGGAGCAAACGGCCATGAAAAATTAAAGAAAATTTTTATGATTCGTTTCTCAGGAAGTACTCCCCTTTCCTTTCCTTCATGTAAGGTTATTAAGTGTACGGTGGCACAGCACGAGCAGAGGGTGTCCCGGACAACCCGTCACACGACTCAGGGCTAGCCGACCTCAGTGTTCCACCCCAGGCTGGGCACCCGTCTGCTAATTTCTAATGTCTGCAACTGTGGTGACTCCCACGGATGTTACAAGCTCCTATTGGGCCTATCGTTAAAAGCATGTCCATTTTTTCAATAACCAGTCAACTGATAAAATATGTGGACCCTCTTCCCATCCGTCATTGCGAGCCGCTTTTTATCAGAGTCCTAAACCTTCATACAGGTTTCCTGATACCATATCACACATTTTCCAACGTTAACCAAACGATATTGGAACATGCAACCATAATTAATCTCCCCCGCATCCCCAATAAGCTCCACACGTGACTTGATTCTATCATAAAGTATTGCACATACACCTTCAAGTTTCGCACCATAATGGTTGCAATTGAAGAAATGAAAAATTTCCAGTCATTATCATCTATCATTACGCACCCATTATTCCTTATCGCCAACTCATGGAATATCTAATCTGTTCAGCGAAATCCAAGCACGTGCCCCGCCAACTCAAGAATAAATACTCGTACAGTGTCGACTGTTGTATGACTCCTATTCTATCAATGAATTCCCTGTGCAAGTTTACGCGATTTGCAATAGTTGCAACATTGTTGCAACAATAAATTATTACAATTTTGTGATGAGAGCGCGTGGCGCATTGTACTTTTAATTTGTTGCAGTGCTTATTTGCAGGTCATTCATTGTTGCAATGTATGCAATCGGAGAAATAAAGTCAAGTCCAATGCACTTTTATTGCATACGAGTATTAGCCGAGAATATATATTTGTAATGCACAGAGTTATGAATGAATGGATTTTTGAAAATTTTGCGTATATAAACATTTGTGGAAGTTAATAGTAGCATTGAACTTTTCACATAGGATTAGAAATAGAACAAGGGAAGGGGATTTGGTGAGTTATTTAGTAATTGAAACTTTTCTGGGTCGTTGGCATCATGTCATTTTAGTCATGTTAGCATTTTGTTTGGGCTTTTGTTGGAAAATAAAATGCAAATTTTTACAATTGAATACGAAAGTGAAGGAGTTAATTTGAAATTACAAAGTTGTGAATGTGCGCGCGCGATAGCGTACTTTCAATTGAATTGATATGACGACTAAGTTGCTAGGATGGTTTGATTACAGATAAAGTGAATTGTTTTGAATATTTAAATGAAGGACAAAATTAACTCTTTAAGCTCTGCTATATTTTAAAGGTTTACGAAGAAGTTCAAGCGAGTGGTCAGTGAACTGGAAAATTATGCTTAAATCGGCGCACAAAATTGCCTAAATGTTCGTGGCACCAAAAAAAAATGTTTATATCATTGAATTTCCAATTAATCCTTCTAGAAAAACCTTTCCAATTAAAAATCTTAATTTGTATCATTTTACGCTGCATTTTAAAATGATCGTAGACCTCACATTTGTGACTATCACACCTCAATCTTTGAATCTATTGATTGCAACGCAACTATGGAATACCATAAATTGTTAGCCCGGAGGACAATTTACGACATCTTACCACCTGGTGCCCTGAACAAATCACTCACGACGATAACTGTTGTTTTGTGTGGAAATATCACTTGGATTTTCTATTGCGGCACGTCCACGTTACAAGGCTTACAGCAGCTCAAGCAACACACAAAACAAGAATAAGATTTTATCATTTCTGCTATGAACAGCTTTGGCGGAACTGAATTCAAATTAAATTCATAAAATCGCAAGTTAAGCTACAGTTAGCCTAAGACGTGAACTGTTGGCGGATGGAATGGTTTATTATACGAGTATGGTTTGGTATCGTTTGCTTGCTTGGTTAGTTTCATGGTTTCTAAGGTGGCGTGGTATGATTTTATCTTTGAGAGAGTTTGGAAAAGTGTGCCAAGGCTTACAAACGGCCTTCCATACAAGCTCCTCGCTCTCTCTCGCCACCTCTTTTTCCTCGAGGCTGCACTGGCAACATTGAATAATTGCTAAGCTAGGCTATAGGTTATGCTATGATCTTGTGTATTGCAATCAATGTACAACCAGCTGGTTAGCAACTTCACAGTTTAAACGGATTCAAGTTGGGAAATGCATGACAACAATAAATCCAACGATTAAAGGATATTTCTAGCAAGAGAAATATTTTTCAAGGTACGCCAAAATGGGCTAAACACATACTATCACGTAATAATTATATATAAGTTGCGAACGCATAAACTTCGAAAAAATCAATCATCCTCACAAAAGATCATTTCATTCCTCCTAAATTTTTGCCCTCCAATTAATTAAAAATGCATGTATCGAAATTACATTGCACTTATCTCCAACCAAATTCCAAAGGAGAATACGTTTTTTTTGCAGTTTTATTTCGCATGAAATGATTATCACTATGGGTTGAAATTGTTGTGCATATACTCGTACATTGCAAAAGAGTGAAATGGAATTCCGCAAACGCCACCGAGTCATGGTGATGGACTACACCAACCAAGATGATGGTATGGTAGTACCACTGACGTACTCACTTGGCAGCTTTGATGCGGAAGATAGTACAACCTGTTACTCACCGCCACCAGCCAATCATTGCCAATATTAGCAATCACTTTTCATAACGGCCACGGGACCAGGTGGGCCAACTTTAACCAGTTTTCCGGTTAGGTGGAAAATTTTATTTCAATCACCTCAAATTCCTCTGATAAGCAGCTGAGGTAGACTTTAAGCAATCGTTGAAATTATGACGGTGACCCAATTGCAAATTTCAATTACAAGTATCAGCAGTATTACAGCTGCAATGAAGAATAGAAGAGACGATGGTAAATTCTTTTTCCCAATTCTTCTAGCACCAAACAGCAACTACAAATGGGCTCCATAGGGCGCATAACACTCCCGCTCTTTAGAACGGTGTCAGCGAAGGTAAATGTAATGGTTGTTGCTGCGGTAATTGTCCGGTCGCAGCAATCATTGTTCGCGAATTGAGGTCAAGAAATCGCGTTAACATTTTCAACTGAACTGAACTGTGCCACCAGGTTCAACGGTGAATTTTTCGGTGAGATGTTGATGGAATTGGGATGAGAAGTCTTTGTAATTGGAAGTGGAAGAACGAGAATAAAGTAGGAAAAAGAATAAATGAAAACGAAGGCAAGTTTTCGTTTTTTTTATTTTTCGAGGGAAAATAATTGGGTAATGGAAAGTTTTTGAAGAGGATGATCTAAATACAGTCCTAGCGATTGTTCTTCATTTAGAGGATACCTGTGCCGGAATTTCTAGTCGGAAATGAACCCAAAGAACCTCATTTCCTTCGATGTTTGTATGAAGCTACCCATGTTACATCTAAAAATTATCAGATTAATCGGTTTGAATGCTGTCAAATTTAAGCGTAGATGCCCTGAAAATGTTCAAAATGGGAACGACTATGCTGAAATGAGTAGTTTAAGGGACAAAATCAGTGTCAAAGGATTAGCGCAATAAACAAAGACGACCAACTTGGTTGAATTCTCGAACAAAAGATATTTGTTAGTTCACAGCGCTAAATTCACATTGCATTCAAATTCTAATACAATCTCTATCATTCCCATTAAATCAATATTTTATTCATTATGAAATTCTACAGTTCTTTAAATTCTTTTGAAATAAATTCTTGATTTAAGACTAATCCAATCAGCATTTAGCTTCAATTTAATCTTGTTGGTGATTAATGATTAATCTTTCACAAAGTTAAGTTGAATAATAGAAGTTTGAATACAATATAACATAATATTTTGCTATTTCTAACAATGCATAGTACAAATAATTCATTTCTTAAGACCAAATGATACTGCGAATTTATTATGTTTCCCTTAATTCAGTATTTGGTTTCATATAGGGTTTTCCATTAGGGACATCACAATTTTGTATCTTTATATGAACGCACCCTTAAACTGTTTTAATGAACTATCAATGTCGGAACGTTAGTTAAAGCCAACATTTTCATCGTGGTAAAGCTCACGAACTAGCAAGGTTGGGAAATTATTAATAAGCGCTTACTCCAATTTTCGGCCTAAATAATCGTCCCATACGACAGGCTGTGCGCGCTGCAGTGGACAAGTTTCAGTCCGAATTTTCAATATTGGCCGTTCCGGTCCAGAAAGACGTCGTATCGCTCGAAGCGAAGGAAATATCGCAGCCGTAAGTGAATCGATTCAAAATGAGACAAGTCAGTCGATTCCACGTTAATCCTAAGAATTGAGCATCGCTAAAAGACACTGTGGCGTATTTTGCGAAAAGATCTTTGCCTACATGGTTCCAAGATCGAATTGACTCAAAAACTAAAGCAACTTTATCATTCGAAATTGTAATAAACATAAGCAGTCGAGCAGCCCCGTGGTGATCAGGAGTGGCTGCTCCTGAAGAGATAAGGTGGTCACCCAGTCGAAACTGCTTAGTTTGTTGTTTTACTAATGTAAAGTAAACTGCATCCGTCAAGTTTCCATCCTTTAGGCAGAGATGAGTGGTTCACTTCAGCCACTTTAACATATTTAGGTTTGACATTCCCCTTGTAATGCAACGACCTTCTTCTGTGAAAGCAACGGTTGCTTTTTGTGTAATGTTTGCGTTTGTCTCAAGCCTCCGTGTCCGCTAACTTTAACGAGGCAAAAAATATTGAATTACTGTAAAGGAGCTTAATTGACACCTAATAGAACTTTTCTAAAGACAATAAAAATTGATCGGTGCGTCTTGTAGAGTAGAGTACGCGTGATAAGTATTTTGTAGTCTAGCTTCGTGGCTCGACAAGAACCCGCCTCATATGATCCCGCAAATGCTCGTCGTCAAGCACGCGTACGCGGTCGTTAAGCGAAGCTAGTTAGCTGAGCTCGGTGTTGTTTATAGCTCGCTGACACTCATGCCAGACCATCGGCACCCGTGTCCTACACGGGCATAAAAAAAATCATTACAAAATGCCGAAACTTCTCCGATTGGGCTCTGGCAAAGCTTGAAGAAAATGAAGCGATGAAGCTTATTTCTGGCTCAATGGTTTCCTTAATAAGCAAAATATGTGTTATTGCTTCTTCAAACATCGTTCCATCTGCAAAAACTTATTGTTTGGGACGGTTTTCATGCCGGAGGTGTGATTGGGCCGTATTTGTTCGTGGATAAAAACGACCATCACGATACCGTCAATGGAGAGCGCTATCGAGTTATGTTGGAAGATTATTTGTAGCCAAAATTGGATGAACTTGACATCAACGATATGTGGTTTCAACAAGACGGCGCCACTAGCCACACAGCACGCCTCACAATCGATTTATTGAAAGGCAAATTTGATGAGCGTGTTATCTCGAGAAATGGTCCGGTCGAATGGCCGCCTCGTTAATGCGACCTAACGCTATTGGATTCCTTTTTATGAAGCTGTATCAAGTCACTGGTCTATGTCAATAAGCCAGCAACTATAGACGAGCTCAAAGACAACATCCAAAGTGAAATTGCCAACGTTCCGGCCGAAATGTATGCAAGAGTGATGGGAAATTGGGTCCAAAGAATCGACCACTTTAAACGGGCTCGTGGTGATCATCGAATTTCAATCCTAAAATTTAATGCTTGCAATACACCCATATAAATTTGAACTCAATATCTAAAATATTTTTGTGTTTTATTAATAGATAAAACGGTTATGTCCTTAATCGAAAACCCTTTATATTCGCGATTTCCCGGAAAGATTTACCGGCTTTATGATGTGACATTGTTAACTTACTAAAACCGCAACCGAAGTTTTTTGTTTTATTTTTACATCCATTTTTTTAATTTTTTTGTAAATGTTCACCTGAACGCGTTCAATCGGTAACTTAATTCCCTCCCTGCATATGTACAACTTTAATATCAAATTAGGTTGTTTGTTATGAATCAGAAAAATAACGGTAAAATACGTAGTAGCAGAGAATTGAGAACTATATGAATAACCAAGTGACATTAATTTTAAAGTTTTTTTTTTCATTTGTGTACAAAATAAATTCTAAGGGGCTGGTATACTTCGAAAATTTGTTCTTCTAGTTAAGTGCAGATATGTTAAAATATATTGCAATACAATTTATTTGGAAAATCGGTGTCAAAAGCTGAATCATGTACAGAACTTAAGGTATGTTTAGCTCTGCACGAATACCCAAGTGACTCGTTGTATATAACAAAATAATTACGAACAAATCAATATACATACAGTGGCTCAAAGTTATAATGAAACAGCCTGGATATATAAGTGTATACCTCAATAACAAATTAACTTAAAATCCGTCACTAACATTGTTTTTTATTTTAAGTAGTAAATTAACATACAGTTATTATCAACAAAAAAAGCTTTAACAGTATTCACATTAATAATAAAAAAAATTGTATTAGTTAACAAAGTATAGTACTTCAGCCTCAGCCTGATAATGTGACACTATTTAAAAATATGCGAAGCTCACTGTTGCAACTTCAGCCAACTTCATTTTACCTATGAATCTGTGCCGTTAAATTGTGTGGTGTCCCTAAAAGTCTCATTTTTAGGTCTTTGTAAAATAATTTTTTCCAAAGACCTACTAGTTTCGCGACCTGTCTGTCCGTCCGTCTGTCCGTCCGTCCGTCTGTCCGTGCGTCACAGCTGATTTCCTCCGAAACTATAGAAGCTAGAATGCTCAAACTTTGTGAAAAGGTCAGAAGTGATGGTCTCTCAAAAGTTAAGGCCTTGACAAAAATTTAAAATTTTTAAGGGGGGTTCCCCCTAATAACGAATTGGCCCTTAAAAATTTTTTTTAATCAAAGGTAGTCGAGTGGGGTATCAAATGAAAGGTCTTGATTAGAACTTTTAGAATCTGAAATAAAACAAGTTGGGTAGACAGACCTATGCTCATGTCAGAAGGGTTTTGTACTCAACTTACAAAATGCAGTAACCAGTAACGAATAAAATCAAGAAACATGTCATGTTCGAGGATCATACTATTATTAGCAAAGTTGAAAGAATTTTGACTTCTGAGGTATTTGTTATAGTTATACCCACAAATATCTCCCTTGATAATTATTTCAGATTTTTTAAGATCACGGGTGTCCATTCGCGAGGGACGAAACACATTTTTCATGTTTCCCTCCCCCCCTCTGCCCCACAGAAGCAAAAACTGTCAGTTTAAGAACTGTTTTGAAAAGTTCTCATAGAGAACTTTCAGTTGATACTCATATCGGCTACCTTTCATTAAATTTTTTTTCAGGGGCCACTCCTCTGTACTGTAATCATTGATTCATGGCCTGTTTTTTAGAATCTTAGAATGGTTACAAAGCCCTTTTGCTAGGAGCTCTCTCCTGCCTTTCCGACTTGTTTCAATTGTATATACTCATCTTCATGATACCTATTATTCCTGAAATTTTCATGCGCATCCTAGCAAAGCTGTAGTTTCTAAGTCGGTAAAAAGCGCATATGGCTCCATAGCGCATATGGCTCCATAGCGCATATGGCTCCATAGCGCATATGGCTCCATAGTAATGCAGGAAAATTCAAATCGCTATAACTTCGTTAAATATTACTCGATCTTTATGAAACTTTCAGAAAAGATCAATCCTATGAATAGTCATCTGTGTGTTTATTGAATTTAAGGGTACCGTCTTGATTTTATTCAAGAAAACATAAAATCAATAAATCATACTATTACTAACAAAGTTGAGTGAATTTCGACTTCTCATGTATTTGTTGTTGTTGTACTCATTAAGGCCTACATCCATGATTTTTTTTCAGATTTTTCGGATGGAAGGTGTCCAATCGCGAGGGGGGGTACGCGAAAAGTTCGTACATTTCCCCTTCCCCTGCCCCCCTCGGTACTTGTAAGGCAATTTTAAGACTTGTTTTGAAAAGATCTCGTTAAGACCTTTCCAATGACACCCTACTCGACTACCAATGGTGAAAATTTTTTTTTGGGGGGTCACTTCCCTATATGGGGAGACCCCCCTTAAACCCCTTTGAAAATTTGTCCTACCATTGAACTTTCAAGAGGTCATCACTTCTGACCTTTCCACAAAGTTTCATGGCTGTAGCTTCTACAGTTTCGGAGAAAAAGTGCTGTGACATACAGACGGACGGACGGACGGACGGACAGACGGACACAGGTCGTGATTGCAATACGGTTTTGTATTTCAGTACAAAACCCTAAAAATCATTTGATGAATTAGGGGGTCCACGGGAAGGCAAAATGTACCCAAAATTTTCATTATGGGAAATTCAACGTTTGAAAGTAAATTCAACCATATCCGATCAGATGGGCAATCATTTGTCTGGCGAAAAGCTAATGAAGAGCTCAAGAAGGCCAACCTTCATCCTACAATTGAGCATAGCTTATGTTCAATAATTGTATGGGGTGCAATATCCGCTGCTGGACCGGGTACTTTGCATATAATCGACGGAAATATGGACAAAATATATTACTTGAATCTTTTTAAAGCAAATAAAAGAGAGCGCCCGAAAACTTGGAATAGAAGAAGGTTTCCTCTTCTATCAGATTAACGACCCGAAGCACAAAGCTCATGTTGTGCGCAGTAGGGTGCTCTACCGTTGTCTTTATGTGCTATCGAGCACGTGTGGAGTAACTAGGAGACAAAATTTAAAAATCACACAAAAAATAAAATACAATTGGTAGCAGCCTTAAAAGAAGAGTGTGACTAAAATCCGGCATCTTTCTGTCGAAAATTGATGGAGTCAATGCCGAATTGCATGAAACCGGTCGTACAAAAAAAAGGCTCCCAACTAAATATTAAAACCCAATTAATTTTTTTTCCATCCTTAACCTTTTTATGAATGCATATTGTGTTCCATTATAATTTTAAGGCTGAAGTACTATGTTTTGTTATTTAATGCAATTTCTTTTGTTTTTAATGTGAATGTTGTTAAAAATAAATGTATATCAATTATACTTCCTAAAATTAAAAACAATGTTAGTAACAGATTTTTAGTTAATTTGTTATTGAGGTATAAACTCATATATCCATGCTGGTCCATTATAACTTTGAGCCACCGTATGTACTTAATAAATGTCTAAAGTAGGAAGTCAATAAAGTTCTAGAAAAATATAACAGAGTGTAGGCTATATTATCTTCAATTGAATTTGCTTACTATGACCATAATTTAAAAATATAAATTAAAACACGTAGATTATTGAATTTCAAAATAGAAGGAAAATAAAATGACAAGATTTTAAAATGGTTTGTTGAGATGCTTTAAGTTTTGTCCTATTTAGAACACAGTAAAGTTGACTTCAATTGATATTGTGATATTTGGAAAAGAATCTGAAGGATATGAATGCGGTATTCTTAATCTAGACTTAAAAAATACTGTGCTCCTATAATGCGTTTTTAACTAAAACCCAATCGTGTCGATTACACGAATTATGTAAATAGCTGTACATTGTACAGTTACTTTCATTAATTTAATTAGTAATAGTCAATTATTTTGTTTTGTTGTATGGGAAAAAACCGCATTTGTTTAACCGAAACCCGGTTTTTTGGTTAGAAAAACTGATTTTTTCGGAAGTTTTTCCACCCGATTCAAACCTGTTTTTTCTTTCAAATTTAAGAACCGGGTAAAAACCGAATACAAAGAAATAAAAAGTACCGAAGAGAGAAAGCCGAAAAGCAGTTAATTCGCCATCCCCACCCTGGCAGCATTAATGACGCAGAGCAAAGTAAGGTCACCAGAGCAAAGTACATTTGTATGTGATTGGTTCTTGGTATGAGTTGTTTATATTTTGTTTTAGTGTAGAGGACTCTACATAGGATGTGAAGTGAAGCTAGCCCACGATACGCAATAAATGCAAAATGCTTAACGACTGAACTGAAGGTTATTTCATCCTCATACTGTCAATGAATGACTTCACAGTAAGCTATCGGCTTTGATTTCAATACGTTAGTCTCTCATTTTTAATACAATCATAAATTTTGATTCAAATAATTTAGAGTGTAAAAGATCGAAAAACCGCTTACTCCTAAAATTAAGCAATGGACATAACATATACAATAAATTTTGACTCGAGTTTTTTGATCAGAAAAATTTGCTAAGATTCTTCCGGCAACCGGTTTTTTTGCTGTGAAACCCCATCCGGTTAAACCGAAGACGACAAAACCCGAAAACCGTTTTTTTACCAGAAACCGCCATTCCTAACCCGCAGGCAGATTCTCTTTTTAATTAAAAAGCCGATATGTGCGCAGACGCGTTTCGACTCCTTTAACTCATCTTTAGACATTGAAGATGACTCAAAGGGGTCGAGACGCTTCTTCTCACACAACAAAGCAACGCTCGATGGCTTTTAAAAAAAATGATAATTTGTAATAGTTTGCATGATTTTGTGCACAATTATGATTCGTTAAATTTATTTCATAAAAAGAATTAAATTAAAATATTAATTTATAGTAAAGGGATATTTTAAATTATAAATGATAAATAATATTAGAATTTTCTTTAAATAAAGTGTATGCTATTCACAAATTCAATATAAATTTAAAAAATGTATATTGTTAACAAATTCTAAAAACTAACCTCATTTTCTCGCCGAGCGCTGTTTTCGCGCTGTTGTGGCTGAAAAAAAAATTCCACAAAAATTTTGCTTCTAAGCGCTCAACAAACGAAGGAGGTTTTTTCTTGTTGTTTTTTTTTTACCATAAAATCGATTGATCCGAACCAGCCACTATACTATGCACTTGAAATAATGTCACATGTTATATGTAAATGGGAAAGCTCTTTCCTAATTGTGTTCAATATCCAGAGATGTATTTGAGGTGTAATATCTACTTTCGTCTTCCATAGAACACAATCAAAGGTAGTTTACCAGATAAAATCTTTCGGTTCTTTATTCTCCTCTAGGATTTCTTTTTCCTATTAAAATTCTCAGCATTGATCCTTACAATGCTAAAGAAATCAACCGGTGCTTATTGAGGAGAATTTTACTGGCAAATTCTTTGTCGTTCGTAGATAACAAATTCTGCGCTGTCAGATACCGCCAGCATTCTAGGTCATCACGAATAAACAATATTGATGCTGATTGTGTCGCGGAATCGAAAAACGGAACTTTCTTCCGAGACAAATGCTTCCGTAATTTTTAACATTGCAATTTTGTCGCCATTCCAGTTGAGTACTAATTTTTCGCTCGCTGAGGCAACAGTCTACCGCTGCAGTTCTGAACGGACATTTATCATCCATCTTTAGTACCACACAATCTGATGCCACCATCTTTTTGATCATATGTAATGCACACCTCAACACAGTTGAGGCATGACCCATGTCTTTCATCCTTAAAATTTTTACACAATGCTGCCTAGAGATGGTTAACAGCGTCTTTATCATTTGAGATGATCAACATGTCGTCTATTTAAATTGCTAGAAATAGGATACTGCCATGGTGTACGTTTATTTTGAACTGCCAGCATTTTATTCAATATTGACGATCTTGAAGACCAGCAGCATACACAGGAAAACAAAGCTCCAAGTGTAGAAATCTGTGATAAGACCTGTGTTATGCTTTGGGTGTGAAACATGGACCCTAACCCAAGCATCCGCAAATATATTCAACGCCTTTAAGCGACGGGTCCTGAGGCGAATAATCGGAGCGAAGCTAGACGGGGACCAATGGCGAATTCGATACAACCATGAGCTGTATGAAATTTTTGACGAACCGGAGGTCTCAACGATTGTAAAACTGCGGAAGCTACAATGGGCTGGCCACATGAATCGTATGGATGAACAACGGATACCCAAAAGAGTATTCGTTGGGAGAACTGAAGGCCGAGGAACAGTACGGAAACCGAGGAAACGCCGGTCTGACTCGGTCGACGAAGACAGTTTCAGAATTGGAGGTCGCGGTCAACGGACCGAGACAGTTGGAGGCGCTATTTGCAGGAAGCGAAGGCCCGAGAGGGGCTGTAGTGCTAAGAAGAAGAAGCATACTGTCATTTCTTACTTTATGATACATGCATTAGTCAGTTGCGAATCTTTGCAGGCTTAGCTATAAAAGTACTTCATGCAGACCATCATTCCACACTCTGCTTGCCTGTTTTAGAGCCCATAAATAGATTTATTCAATTCGCAAACTCCGTTTGTGTCTTCCTTAAGTTTGCCAGTATGAAAAGCTGTTACGGCGTCCATCTGTTGAATGTCTAACTTGTATTTCACTACCAATGCACATAAGCATCTTATTCAGCTGTACTTGACAAACGGTGCAGATATTTCTTAGAAGTCAATGCTAGCACGCTGGGATCATCTTCTACAGCAGGGAACCGTTACTGCGCCTCTGCTCTTCTCGATATTCATTTGCAAGCTATTGAACGGCTTTGATTTTAACGTCTTGTCTACGCGATTATTGGCAGCGTATGCTAATGACCTGATCATTTATACGGCAAACCAAAACTCACCAATACTTCAGAGCAATCTTCAAAAAAATTTTAATTATGTTCAGCTCTACACCGACAAATGGCAAATGAAAGTCAATGCGCAGAAGCTCGAAAAAATTTTGTCCCGGACAACGCTGAAATGGGCCAGTCAAGACTTGAAACGTAATAGGAAGCTTTTTCACATCAATCCTGAGGGGGTGCATCTCGATCATCATCGGCACTATACTGAATATATCAAAATGATGCACAGTAAGGCACAAAAAGTTGTCATGGCCCTTCAAAGACTCCTTCTTTTCAGATACATTGATCAAAGGTCAAAGTTATCTGTTACAAGACCCTGGTTAGACCAGTTTTGACATATGGATGTCAAATTCGGTACAATCGGAGTGCTAGTATGATGGAAAGATGGAAAGAGTTTACGGAAGGAAATTTCTTCGTGCATATAATGGTTTATACAGAAAACATGAGACGGATTGGAAATATTACATTTCGAATAGAATAATTTATCAAACTGCTAAAGTGACAAGGGTCGATATCTTCATATTGAAGCTACTTCGAAATTATATTGTAAGACCTGTAGCTATTACTGGAAACCCCTGGATGTTGCAGCCGTCCCACCCTACAGATGGGTACATTGAAAGTTGCCCCACTACTGGTTTCGTCCCAGAAGGATTCGTGTATTTTGACATGAATTGGAATGTTTTTGATTCTAACGGTGTTCCGGTTATGGATCACATATATAGACGGGCCACCGATAAGTAGATAAAATATCCTCCGGATTTGAGTTCCAGAGACCAACAATTTCAATGGAGACACTCACTTGCTAGGATCGTTGTAACTGATCGGACTGGGACGCAGCAACCGAGATACTAATGATTCAATGGCAACAGCTAATTTTTGGTTCTCCGTTGCTTGTGTTTTTCGTTATTTGTTTCGATTTTCAGCTCTTTATTGTTATATTAGGTGTTTCTGGTGTTTGTTTGCGTTAGCTGTTTTTTCCAAAGTTAGGGGTACGTTTCAACATTAAGGTTAGGTACATTGTGATGTGTATTATATATATTAGGGTGAGAGATAAGTTTTAACGTTTAGGTTAAGTATATTGTGATAGGATTATATTAGGATAATGTTAGGATGAGATAAAGTTTTTTGAATTGAATTTGAGTAGAATTAGGTTACAATATTTTTACATATAAGCTGAATGTTCGCTTTTTATCATACAATATGTAAAGTTTTAATCTTCTTCTTCTTCGTAGCACTACAGCCCCTTTCGAGCTTTGCATCCTGCAAAAAGCGCCTCCAACTGTCTCGGTCCATTGACCGCGTCCTCCAATTTCGAAATCCGGGCAGTGATGAACTGCCTTCGTTGACCGAGTCAGACCAGCGTTTCCTCGGTTTCCCCACTGGTCTTCGGCCTTCAGTTCTCCAAACGAATACTTGTTTAGGTATTCGTTGTTCGTCCATACAATTCATGTGTCCAGCCTGACAATCGTTGAGGTTTTAATAGTTGGTCGGTTTTTTCTCCTTTTTCCAATCAATCCATGATATTTTGTAATTTTAATATGAAAAGATTTGATGTTATCTTCCTTGGACCAAGTTTTTAATTGAATATTGTTTAAATTAGGAGTGCCATATGGGCCATTAATTTTTTGAGCACTGTAATGTTTTTTAAAACTTGTTTTATGTTTTTTTTCAGCTATAACGATTGAATCAATAACGCGCATTTAAATTTGAACTTATGTGCTTGACGTTTGAAAGTGAACTTACGTGCTTGAGGTTTGAAAGTCACCTGAAGTACCAAAAGCAGGCGCCTGATTCGGCTTATGTGCTCCTTTTGCAGTAAAAGTTAGCACCTGTTTCACTTTTCACTGCAGAGAGCTGATAAATAGGAAGAGGCTCTAACGCGGTGGGTCTGCAGATGGAGCTTTCACATCAATTCCCGCAAATCTCTGGTTTGCGATCCACGATTGGTACATTTTGTAGCCATTTCTCGAGTGCTGACCAGTGGAGCAAATTTACCGTTGGTTTCTTGTGAAGTTTGCTTCACTGTATTTTGTGAAAAGCATCAGGATTTCTCGTCACTTCTCCTCTGGAATGCTTTCCATTCAGTTATCTTCCAGTATGCTTAGTCCTTGAGTCTTTCTTCTTGGATACAAGAGTCATAGGGGCTTTTCAGAAAAAAACCTGAAAAATTGCTCTTGGGGCTTAGTTTTTTTCAATATTGGGTATTTTTGTTAAAATTTACATTTTTAGATTTTGTTCAAAGCTGCATACTCTAGAACTGTAATTCATCCTTAAACATACACTGAAATTGGATGAACCGCGCCAATATTTAACGAACCGCGGTAAAAATACCCGTTATACACCAAAATGCAGAGCCTTTGAAATTATTTCCGTTTTTTTCATCTCCATGTTTAAAATTCGTAGTTACCAGAGTTTTGGTAAATAACTGATGAGACAAACAGGCGGACGGACAGATAGACAGACAGGTTGCAGTTTCAATAGAGTTTTGCAAGTAAGTAACTATAGTAAAAAGCGGAGATGCAAAACTTAAACGTTTTTCCTTTTTGGGAGTGGTTTGAAGAGGATATCTTAGCTGCGAATTAAAGTTCGATTAATTTCTGCTGATGGGTATTTGATTGATGTAAAGTAGGAACCTCCACTGACGAAATGTTTTACTTATTTTTATGTCGGTGAGAAGATGCTTCAAGCCATGTTAATATCATAGTGCTTTCATTGCTGGCACACCAAAGCCCCTCCTGGGTTTTGCTTCCCGTTTGTGACGTCTCTAGCTGACTCGGTTCATCGACTGCACCCTCCAGTTTTGAAATCCGAGTAGCGTTCTACTATTATTGTCATCATAGTTGGATCAGGGCTTACTTGGGTTACCTGCTGGTAAACATCCAGCTCTTCGACCTCTATGTTACACTCCCAGCATTTTTGGAGGATTTGGTAAGCCCTGAAGAGTTGGTCCGTATTCGGTGTTCCAGCTCGAAAGTGCTCACAACATCTAATTATATTATGGGCTACCGTCGAAGATTTGCATACCTTTCTCTCTTCATCCTGGCATTCCTACGAGTATCTTAGTAATTTTTTTTATTTTTCTTGTCTAAAGAATCCTGACATTCTTCATCAAATCAATCGTTCTGGTGCCACAGATTCTATAGTACTCGTATAGCTGATTTCACGTTCACCCAAAGTTGTTCGCTCATTTTTTCAGCATTTTCTCTTGGAGAGAAGCCAGATTCATTTCAAGATTCTCCTTGGAAACCGGTGCCATTTGGAGTTTTCGAACTTTTATAAGAAACTGGTGTTTGTAGCATTAAAAAAAGAGGGAAACGTCGTAATTAGGGAATGAAAAGCTCAAGGATCTTCTCAGGTCTCAATAACACCAGAATTCCTAGTAAACTGTTCAAATAACAGCTTAAAGGTGAAGAAAGCACTTCCTCGGCAGTAGACTTTTCATGGACAGTTGGTGAAAATTCATTTGACATCAATTCCCGTGCTTTTCCTTAATTTATTTTTACCCTTTAGACTGCCCAAAGTTGCCAAATCATCATGTCCTCAATCCTGAGATACGGTCAGCTGTACAGGTAGAATACAGCAAGATAACACTAAAACATGAACAGTGACATTTTTCTCTCTCACTCTGATCTTGCTAGTCCATCAGTTTGCTACACATTTTCATTTTGTTCAACTTCATCATCATCCTCGTCACTGTCTTCATCAGTAATATCATCTTCATCACCACCACACTCACTCACTAGCTGGATGTTTGGCAAAGGTACGATCTTGCTGACGGGAAGTCCGAGTACGTAAATGGGTCAATTTGTAAGACGTTTTATCTTCTTACTTACGTTATGAAGTCAGAAATTACGCGAGCACGAACTTGTCCCACACTCTAAGGACAAGGAAGCATTGAAATCAAATGTTATCGCAAACAAAACGCATCTAGTTTGGATATCATCATTCGTGCTGGTCCTTCTCAACCTCAGCAGCTCGGATCTTAACATCTATATATGGACTTTCTTCTACTTTTTTTCAATGTAACCGCCGAGAAGATTTGAATTTCGTTGTCTATAAATTGGATAACGGTGGACGTAAAATGGCCTTTGATGCCAATTTAATTCAAGATTAGGTACACTAGTCTACTGTAGTCGAAGGTACCCGCGCAATTTCAAGTGCCTCCTCAGATGGCCTAGCGCTAACCACAGTTTCCAGTGTTTATGGTTTGCGAACAAATAATACGAGTATTAGAAGAACATGTCGAAAGAGAATACTTGTACAGTACATATGTTATGTTAGCAATAGTAGCGTATGTTATGGTCGAACGAGAGAATGTTCATTTTGCATGGTTCGATGGAAAAAACATGAACTAATAATCGTAATGTAAGAACAGTGATCACGTTTTTCGTGGTTTTACGCTAATTTCAACTAGCATGCAACGATACGTGGTCATATGAAGAGAAAAATCGATGGAACTGTTGAGATCACTTTATGCTAGACCATTTTGATTTCTGTTATCCAATTTCATGAGTTCCGCGAGGTTAATGCTGGTTGTGATCCGAGGGGGAAGTAGAGTGATAAACACGTACTAGAGGTTTCTTGCGAATTAGGTTAATTATGTGGTGATGAGGCTGGGAAATCGAATTTTTTTTCGAATAGAAAATAATTGATCTATATATATATTTTTTAATTTAATTTATTATGACTAACTTTTAAGAATCAGCGATATTAGAAAATAAATATTTGTTTTCATTATTCTGTTAACAACTATCTTGTTTTGTTCCAGGTATGTAAAGCTTTTGATGCTCTCATCTGTCTGTATCCTGTTTAATAAATGTCTTTTCATTTGCATGTTGCATTGAAAACCAAAAGGAGCAGGTAATTTAAATGAAATAAATTAATTGACTACAAATTTAAATGAAATTAATAAATCTAAGTTTTAGAAATAACAAAAACCCAAGATTTTCATGGATTCTTTTGATATCGTTATTAAAAGCATGGCGAAGTTACATTCCTTCATGCATACTAAAAAGTCTCTTGTGAATCGGACCCGTATCCCACTAGGAAATGGAATCACGAAGCCGTTCTAAGTTAGATGTTTAAAGTTTTTTATGCATTACATTTAACGTGGGTTGCCATAGACAGTAACCAATTGCTCCAGCTACGATTACAGTAGAGCCATTTTGTAACTAGTTTCTAGGAACCGTTTATATTACTGGTTCTATCTTAAAAAAATTTAATCAATTCGTAAATGAGTTCATCAATTCATTCTTAATTAATGTAATACAGGTATGTACTACAGGCAGCCATAATATAATAATCACTCACAAAATTCTGACGGATAATTCTAAAAAAATAAAAATTTAGAACATCTAGAGGAGCACCCTTCTATTGTCTAGAGGAGCGACCTTCTATTCTTTAGGTGTGTATTCAATAGAAGGGCATCCTCCTATTCTCTAGGGAAGCATTCTTGTACTCTATAGAAGGGAACCCTTCTATACTTTATGATACCCTACTATTCATTTGAAGAGTACCCTTCTATAGAATAGAAAGGTGCTCCTCTTGAGAATAGAAGGGTGCCCTTCTATTCTTTAGAAGGACACCCTTCTTCCCACACCCCACTCTCAATCCTCTTCAACATCAAGTATGTGCAAAATACTAACTTTTCACGATAGTGTTCATTTCCCAATATTCAAACCTTAAAAACTATGTATAGGAATGTTTTCCGCGCCCAACATATATATATATATATATATATATATATATATATATACAGAGGTGGCCAAAAGTGATCGGACAATACAAGAAACAAGCAATAAAATACTTTTCCCCTAATTATATGTTGATATGTGTTTTTCTGATATCAGTCATTTACTTGTCAGTTTTAAGTGAAGAAAGTTAAACATGGCTAAGAATCGCAAAGAAACCTGTATACATGAAAGAAAAGTTATAATAAAGTTGTATAAAGAGAATAAATCCTTTTCTGAAATATCAAAAATAATTGGAAGAAGTCGTTCGACAGTTTTCGATATCGTGAAACGGTTCAGAAAAAATAATCAGGTGGAAAACGAAATTAGGAGTGGTCGACCATGTAAACTAACAGAGACAGACGCACGAAAAATCTTGAGAATTGTTAAAAAGAATCCGACTACAACGTCCAGAAGTATTAGGGATCAATTAGCAGATGTAAATGGTACCAATGTTAGTGCCCGGACTATTCGTAGAGCTCTCAGCCGTGCTGGTTATCAAGCGAGAGTACCTCGAAAGAAACCACTAATTAGCAAAGTTAATAAGAAGAAAAGATTATGCTTTGCAAAAGAATTTAAAAGCAAACCGCTCGACTTTTCGACTCGTATAATATACTCTGATGAGAGTAAGTTTAATATCTACCACTCCGACGGCAGGTTGTTGGTGTGGAGAACTCAAAATAGTGAGCTTCATCTCAAAAACATTCAACATACAGTAAAACACGGAGGTGGCTGTGTAATGGTCTGGGATTGCATGGCTGCCAACGGTGTAGGAGAACTTGTTTTCATTAACGAACCTATGGACAAACTAGGTTACTTGTCGATTTTGAAAGAAAATTTGAAAAAAAGTGCACAAAAATTGGGTCTTGATGGTCATTATTTGTTCCAGCAAGATAATGACCCAAAGCATACAGCTCATGATGTTCGTATGTGGCTCCTTTTCAACACTCCTGGTCAATTAAAAACACCACCGCAATCCCCAGACCTAAATCCCATCGAACATCTTTGGGATCATCTGGATAAAAAAATAAGGAACCATCACATTACTAATAAAAGTCAACTGAAGACGGTGTTATTAGAAGAATGGGACAACATTACTCCGGACGTTACCCGTAAGTTGGTACAGTCTATGCCCAATAGGTCAACAGAAGTTATAAAACAAAAAGGATACGCAACTAGATATTAAAAGCCTATGTTCTAATGGAATCATCAGAAAGAAAAGTATTACAATTGAACGTCCGATTACTTTTGTCCACTTGATGCAATGTGAATTTGAATTAGTTGTTAATTTTCTTGTGAAATTCTTTTTATTTCTGTTTAATTTTTTGTGCAATTAATTGAGAATACAAGTGACTTTTATATAAGGGAAAAATTTTTATTTCATTTCAAAGCTTATGCTCGTAAAAGTATTTTATTGCTTGTTTCTTGTATTGTCCGATCACTTTTGGCCACCTCTATATACATATATATATATATATATATATATATATATATATATATATATATATATATATATATATATATATATATATATATATATATATATATATACATATATATTCTTTTTCAGCATGAAAAACTGTATAACATACTGAAATTTCAAAAAAATCGGGAGTATGGTACCTAAACTAAATAATTACCGAAAATACTCTTCCATAATAAGGAATATCCTCCTTGCTTAAATTTTCGTTAAAAAGATTCAATATAAGTCGTTGCATTAAATATTGACCAGTGCTTATTCCTTCCGGAAACAAGACTGTCACAAATTTCTCGGAGTCTCTTTACCTGTGCTTGAATGTTTTGAAGATCGATCCAGTAGTTTCTCAAATTGTAGTAAACAATAATGTTCCAGTGGTCCGTAATCCTAGACATCTGAGATATTTCTTCGAAGTAGGCTATTGTTCCTGGGGCGAACGGTGTTATTTTGATTAAATTATTGTCAGTGAGTGTGGTGGATTCTCCTGTGATAGTTGGAACAAAAAAAAAAAAGACGAGAAATGCCAACGCGATGTGAGATAGGGAGTATGGTGAGCATTTTTTTTGTCCTTTTTGTCTTAAAATGGGAGTCTGTAGATGACGGATGAGCTAACGCTGGAGTTGTCTGTTGATTGTAGCTGATGTCTTCCTTGTGTTCGTAAAATGCTGGGCTTATGAGCCAATTTGAATTAATCGGTTTAATTTTACGTTCTTGCCTTTATTTTTCGATATGTTAGTGCTGGTTAGTAACGCGAATTGGCCGCTATTGTTCCCAGGACTTGTAGTAGCCGTTGCAAGTTCGTTTTATGATTTGTTGTTCCTCTTCCAGAGGTTGAGGACAAATGTTGTGGACAGCTCTTCGGAGAATTCCATTAGTAGTCTTGACATCAACAACCCTGATGCGGTTGTCGGAACCTTTGTGCTCTGTGACCACTCTTCTCAATGCCCAGTTTAGAGGTGGGACGTTGTCTTCCTTGAGAAGAGCGAGAGCATCAGGCGGAATTAATGACACCTTTGTCTTCCATTTGGCAGTTATTTGAAGCTGTCGCAGATACTCCTTGCTCCATCGCTTTCAGAACTCCTGCTGATATAAAATATGTTTAGAAAATGTTTTTCTCCTTAGACGCAAATAAAATATTTTGTTTTTTATACATATATATATATATATATATATATATATATATATATATATATATATGTGGGAAACGAGCTGTGCTGGCAACCCGGAACGAGTGGCCTGCTAGACGACAAAGACGAGATAACGGGTGATTGAACAACTGGTTAGCGAGCAAAAACACATAGCAGACGGATGTTGAAAAAGATTCGTATCGAAGACGTCGTGAGAGGCAGTTTAGCAGAGAGCCGTTCCCATCATTCTTAAATTCATATTGTTTTCATTTACAAGTCCGCATCACTATATTAAATAAATATCTTTTATCGAATCAACATCATCGTTATTATTACAATCCCACAGTTTTGGGGGCTCAACCGGGATTGGATAATTGAGTGATCGGATACTTGATTAATCGGATTCATCAAACTGGGATTTTTATATAGTGCTTTGATATTCAGTGTAAATTCAGTGACAATAGAAATTGAAAAGTGCAGTGAACATGTCGAGTAGGAAGTTAACACTTGGTGACTTAGTGTGGGATAGTTTGACCCACCAGCGAACGAAAGCGTCTAGTATAGCTGTGCTGCATAAAGTCGTTTTCGAGAGAGATGACGGTAGAAAAAATCGTAGACAATTACGCGAGTTCGGTGGGTTTGAATATAAAGGCGAAGACAGTGAAGAATTTGAAAACAAAAGAAAGTACATTTGTGATAATTTCGACAAAGTACAGTTAGAAACAGTAAGTGAAATTTTATCGATAAATGTGAAACAGAAAACAAAAGAACAGTTAGCCGTCCAGTTGTGTCGATGTTTGAACGATCTCGAGGTCTTGGAAATGGAAATCGATGAAGGGCGCGAAATCGAGGACCGAAATGTGCAAGCAAGTAGTGAAAGCGACGACAACACCAGCAAACGATCGCAAGGAGTAAGGGAGGAGCAGAGGAGTCGAGCTGATGCCGAACATGAGGAACTGTTGTTGCTGCGAAAACTAATGAGCATTAAACAACTGCGCATAAACGACGAATCGGAGTCCGATGACGAATTGAGCGATCCTCGTCATTCGAGAACAAGCGCGAACAAAAAACGTTGCTTGAAAAAGTACCATAAAATGGCGAATGTAAGCGAGAACGACGAAAATGAAAAATCAAATGGCGCGTGGGCTGATGGTGACCGTAGGACGGGCACTATGACAAAGTGCAGTTTTTCGTTTCGAGACGTTGAAGATACAATTCGTACATTTGATGGTAGTGGACACTACCTTATTGAGAATTGGATTGCAGATTTCGAAGAAATCGCTGACATGTTTGTTTGGAACGAGCTTGAAAAATTTGTGTTTGCTAAAAAATCGCTTCGTGGCGATGCCAAAACATTAGTACAAGCTGAAAGAGGAGTGCGGTCCTGGATTGAACTACGAAGATTGCTGCAAAAGGAGTTTTCGATGAAAATTAGTGGTGCCAAACTACATCGGGTGTTGAGAGAACGAAAGAAGGAGAATTCCGAGTCGATGATGGAATATGTGTTAGCAATGCAGGAGATGGCCGCTCGTGGTAATATAGATGAAGCGTCGCTGATCGAGTACATAGTCGAAGGAATACGAGACACCGAAATTAACAAAATGATGCTGTATGGAGCTGAAGACATAAAGCAGTTGAAGAAAAAGCTGAAGATTTACGAGGACATAAAAGAGAAGGCAATAGCCGTAGCCGATAGCCGATCCAGAGTTGTAGCTGAGAGCCGATCAAGAGTTGTAGCTGAGAGCCGATCAAGAGCCGATACCATTGAGCTGAATAGCACAAAGCTGAACAGTGGAGCTGGTTTTGCAGTAAATAAAAAATATTGTTTTAATTGTGGGTCTGCTGATCACATAAGAGCTGCGTGCACTTTCCCTACAAAGTGCTTCAAGTGTCGTGAGTCTGGACACATGTCCAAGGAGTGTCCGTTAAGCCAAACCCCTAAAGTGTTGAACGTTGCTGAAGTTAAGTCCATTGATAATTCGCCGATGTTGAAAAATGTGTCAATTGGAGGAGTTTCAGTAAGAGGACTTATTGACACGGGCAGTGATGTGAATCTAATCAAGGAAACTGTGCTGCATACATTACCGAATATTCAAATTCAATCAGCTGTTCGTTCATTTCTTGGATTCGGAGGAGTTTCCGTTGCTGCGGAAGGAAAGTTTCTGGCCGATGCCGTGGTAGATGAAATTAAAATGTCATTATGGTTTTACGTCGTGCCAGATGGGGCCATGAGTGTTGATTGCGTGCTGGGCCGTGGAATTGCTGCCGTTGCTGATATAATCATTAAGAGGGACAGTGTTGAATTGAAAAACTGTTGTGCTGAAGACGAAGCTGTTATTATGTCCATTGCAACATTAGAAGACGATGGTTTGCCGCTAGAAGTAGTACCGTCTAAATATCAAAACGAGGTGCAAGAATTAATCGAATCATACAAGCCGCAGGTCGTAGTGGAACCACCGTTTAAGATGCATATCGAGTTGAAAGAAAAAATGCCAGTCGTGCATCGGGCTAGTCGACTAGATTTTGTTGAGCAAGAGGCACTCAGGTCGCAGATTTCTCAATGGCTGATGGATGGAGTTATTCGACGATCAACGTCGCCATATGCCAGTAGAGTAGTCATCGTAAGAAAGAAAGATGGTACGCCGCGAGTTTGCGTCGACTACAGAGATCTGAATAAGAAGGTCATTAGAGAAATTTTCCCGACTCCATTGATAGAGGACGTCATCGACAAGCTGCAAGGCGCACGTGTGTTTACAACAATAGACCTAGAAAACGGATTCTTTCATGTAGCAGTCGATGAATCGAGTATTGGATATACGGGATTTATCACCAACGAGGGGCATTTTGAGTTCATGTACGCGCCGTTCGGATTTTGTAACTCGCCAGCTGTGTTTTTGCGTTTCATTAACTTTATTTTCAACCCGCTGATTCACGAGGGGATCGTGTTAACATATATGGATGACGTGATAGTGCTGGCCAAGGATGAAAGAGAGGGCGTACAGCGCTTGAAGTACGTATTGGAAGTGTGCATGAAGCACGGGCTTCGGATTAAATGGAAAAAGTGTCGATTCTTGCAGCGGCAGATTGACTTTTTGGGACACCGTATAGCAGACGGAACCGTCAAGCCAAGCGAGCAGGTTGTCCGCGCTGTAACAAAATTTCCATTGCCACAAAATATTAAAGCTGTACAGTCCTTCCTGGGATTAACCGGGTACCTGAGAAAATTCATATTAAATTATGCAATGATTGCTCGTCCATTGTCAAACCTTTTAAGGAAAGAAGTGCAATTTCGCATGGATTCATCGCAAATAGATGCAGTAACAAAGTTGAAAGCTGCTATTACTAGTTGCCCAGTGTTACAAATTTATCGACGAGGAGCAGAAACAGAGCTGCATACGGACGCTTCAGCTAGAGGATTTGGAGCTGTGTTGTTCCAGCGAAGCGAAGATCAACAGTTGCACCCTGTTTACTATTATAGCAGCAAAACCACTAGTGCTGACGAGAGTGCTCATAGTTACTATTTGGAAGTTAAGGCCGTCTATTTGGCTTTCAGGAAACTTAGACACTATCTGTTGGGAATCCATTTTAAGCTGGTCACTGATTGCAGTGCTTTTAGACAGACAAGAGAAAAGAAGGAGTTGCCACTAGCAGCCTCGAGATGGGTAATGTTTATTCAAGATTTTGACTTTGAAGTGGAGCATCGAGCTGGAAGTCGCCTCCCGCACGCTGATGCATTAAGCCGATTTCCCACGATGATATATTTGATGCGAGATGAATTTATAGTCAGGTTAGAGCGAGCGCAAGCGAAGGATCCGCATATCGAAGCTATTAGAAAAGTGCTGGAATCCAATCCTAATTACGATGGCTATGTGTTAAAAGGATCGTTGCTGTTCAAAGGAGTTGCCGGAAGAGAGCTGTTATGTATACCAAGAGCGATGGAATCAGAAGTCATTCGAACCGTGCACGAACGGAGTCATTTTGGCGTACGAAAGACGATATTCCAAATTGAGAACGAATACTACATCTTGAGTTTGAAGAAGAAGGTGGAGAGTTGCATTCAAAACTGTGTGCGGTGCATCCTAGCAAGTCGCAAAGCCGGAAAGCAAGAGGGGTTGCTGCATTGTCTAGAAAAGGGTGATCAACCATTGGACACTCTTCACGTGGATCACTTGGGGCCGATGGATGCCACCAGTAAGTCATACCGCTATATTTTTGTTGTTGTGGATGCTTTCTCGAAATACACTTGGCTGTTTCCGACGAAAACGTTGTCTACCGATGAAGTCTTGAGGAAGTTCGCCGAGATCCAGAGAAGCTTTGGAAACCCGAGACGGTTAATCAGTGATCATGGAGCTGCCTTTACGTCCGCAGCTTTTAAGGAGTTCTGTGACCGGGAAAACATACATCATGTGATAACAACTACAGGAGTGCCGCGTGGAAATGGGCAGGTTGAACGAGTCAACGCCAATATAGTGCAAGCTTTGAAGAAGCTGGCTATCGAGCATCCTGAGAAATGGTTCAAGTATGTGGACCGTTTGCAATTCGCGCTGAATACGAGTTTCCATAGAGCTACAAAAACTACGCCGTTCGAGCTACTCTTTGGGGTACGAGGCAGGGGTGCAGAGCATACTGAAATTCGACAGATGATAGAGGAACTACACGTGCAACATTTTAATGCCGAGAGAGACCAGAGACGAATCGAAGCCAGAGAACACACCCAGAAAATTCAAGAGGAGAACCGCCAGCAATACAATAAGAGACGTAAGCCGGAAAACATCTATAAGGTGGGAGACCTTGTCGCTATCAAAAGAACGCAGTTTGTTGTTGGAAGAAAGCTAGCCAGTGAGTTTTTGGGTCCGTACGAGGTTACGAAGGTGAAAAGAAATGGGCGATACGATGTTGTCAAAGCCAGTGCCAGTGCCGAGGGTCCGAAGATAACTAGTACAAGTGCTGACTACATGAAACCGTGGCGCCGTTATGCCGACTATGAAGACGAAGGTTCTTCATCCGAGACGGATGAAGTTCAGGATGGCCGAATGTGGGAAACGAGCTGTGCTGGCAACCCGGAACGAGTGGCCTGCTAGACGACAAAGACGAGATAACGGGTGATTGAACAACTGGTTAGCGAGCAAAAACACATAGCAGACGGATGTTGAAAAAGATTCGTATCGAAGACGTCGTGAGAGGCAGTTTAGCAGAGAGCCGTTCCCATCATTCTTAAATTCATATTGTTTTCATTTACAAGTCCGCATCACTATATTAAATAAATATCTTTTATCGAATCAACATCATCGTTATTATTACAATCCCACATATATATATATATATATATATATATATATTTCGAGGGTAAGTTTTCCCTCTTCTTCAGTGTACTGATGGTCTAGTTACAATTTTCTTTGCTTAAATACCTAACATGTCTAGCTATACAGGAGTGAGTTTAATTGCTATTTAATTATACCTTTTTATTTTTCTTACTCTACTTTTTAAAACGTTTTGGTTTTATTGGTTTAGTCCTTTAATTACAAGCTTATCAAATGTTATTTAATGACAGTCAATGGAAGAGGTTATTACAAAAATTTTAAATTACTTTATTACCTCTAGTAGTTTTGAATATCCGTGCCCGACGTCATCGTTCAGCCTCGATTGTTCCGGTTGTCTCAAAATCCACAGGCTTTCATACGCATCTAATTTCTTGTGGCTTTTGACCTGCTGTACTACCTCGACGTCTTCCCAATTGATCTTATGGTTGCTTGAAACGATGTGCTTTGCTACCGTTATGTTTCTTATCTTTGGGTTTTGCCAATATTGTGCTCAATTTCGATTTTTGGCTTGTTGGTACTGCTATTATGTTTACTTTTTTTAATCTCTTTTTGATTTTGTCGAAAGCTTTCGAATATGTTAATGCTGCTCGTTGGGTCTCTTTTGATGAAGAAATTAGATGCGTATGAAAGCCTGTGGATTTTGAGACAACCGGAACAATCGAGGCTGAATGATGACGTCGGGCACGGATATTCAAAACTACTAGAGGTAATAAAGTAATTTAAAATTTTTGTAATAACCTCTTCCATTGACTGTCATTAAATAACATTTGATAAGCTTGTAATTAAAGGACTAAACCAATAAAACCAAAACGTTTTAAAAAGTAGAGTAAGAAAAATAAAAAGGTATAATTAAATAGCAATTAAACTCACTCCTGTATAGCTAGACATGTTAGGTATTTAAGCAAAGAAAATTGTAACTAGACCATCAGTACACTGAAGAAGAGGGAAAACTTACCCTCGAAATATATATATGTATAAAAAACAAAATATTTTATTTGCGTCTAAGGAGGAAAACATTTTCTAAACATATTTTTAAATAAGCGCAAAAACACCGAGACCACAAACAATCCTGCTGATATGTTTCAAGAAACTCTTTTCGCTTGTGCGGGGGAATCTTCTCCTCATGGAGGTAGTGTTAGGGAATGTTGTTAACGGCTCCCCTACCAAAAAGTGGCCAGGAGTGAGAGCTTGGAGATCGTTGGGATTGTTTGATAATGGAGTGAGGGGTCTGGAATTCAGGATTGCCTCTATTTCAGCTATCATCGTATTAAGCTCTTCAAACGTCAGTGAGACCCCACCAATAACTCTCTTCATATGATATTTTGCGGCCTTGACTACCGCTTCCCATAACCCACCAAAATGCGGTGATCTGGGTGCAATAAACTTCCATTCAATTTGCTCATCTGAGCAATATTGAGCGATGTCCAGTTGAGTGCTCAGGTTTGTAAAGATATCGTGTACCTCTTTAAATTCGTTCCTTGCTCCAATGAAATTTGTGGCGTTATCGCAAAATATCTTCGATGGTCTTCCTCTTCTTGCGATAAACCTCCTAAGAGCGCCTAGGAAGGCACTTTTCGACAAATCAGAAACTAACTCTAAGTGTACAGCCTTAGTGGGAAAACAAACAAAGACAGATATATAAGATTCAATAGGTGTCTCACCCCTTATCCTGTAGTGGATGTAGACAGGACCGCAAAAATCTATCGCGATGATTTTGAATGGTCGAGAAGGTAGAACGCGCTCTGCTGGCAAGTCCCCCATTATTTGTTCCACGAGTTTTGGCTTCGCCCTATAGCATCGAATACATTTGTTAACAATATTTGCAGCTGATTTCCTGCCGTCGAGAGGCCAAAACCTTTATCGAACGATAGCAAAAAGTTCTTGAGGACCAACGTGCAAGTTAGTTTCATGTTATTCTTGTATCAGCAGCTTTACAACATCATTTGATTGTGGCAATAAAATTTGATGCTACGCATCATAATCTACCTTTGTTTTCTCAAGTCTCCCGCCAACTCGGATAAGGCCTTTTTTATCCAAGTCATGTTTAAGAGATTTTGAGCAGATAAAGTGTTCTTTTTCTTGAGAGTCCTAAGTGCCTTACGGGAGGCAGAGGCTTAAACGATTCGGAGAATGGTATTCAGTGAGTATTGAATCTCGGCCAGCCTAGGATCCCAAATTGACGTTTAGATGGGACTGCTTATAGGTTCCCTACAAACCATAGTGTAGTTAAGAAACTTGAACGAGTTTCTAGGATTTATAGCTTCGAGAACGGATGGACAAGTCTGAACCATTAGTGACGTTCTTGTCTTGCGAATCTCGGGGTCCTTTAGCGACATTTGTGTTGGTACTTTCGGCCAATTGGTTGATGGGCCTGCAAGAAATTCCGGCCCATTCAACCATAGATTTGATGACAGCAGGCTCTTTGGGGTAGCGCCTCTCGAAAGAATATCAGCCGGATTGATTTTGGATGAAACATATTTCCACTGTGAATTTGATATGTGCTCTTGAATGTAAGATATTCGGTTAGCCACGAAAATTCTGAAATTGGAAGAGGGAGCGTTAATTCTGGCTAGGATGATTGTTGAATCTGTCCAGTAATATAGGTGTTCTACTTCGAAACATATTGAATTTTTCACCTTTTCCATCTAGGTGACCAGAAGTTGAGCGGCGTATAATTCAAGCCTGGGAATCCTTAACTTTTTTAATGGTGTGACACGCGATTTTGCGCATAACAGGTGGCATATATTTATATCCCTTCTCATGAGGTGACTGTATATAGACCACTGCTCCGTGTGCATCCTCGCTTGCATCTGCGAATCCATGTAAAATCACTTTTAATGTAGTTGTGGTCGAAAGTGTAAATTGTGGAATGGTAAAGGAGCTAGAAAGTTGCCGTTTTTCCCTAAATTTGATCCATTTTGAGCGGAGCTCAGGAAAGAGTTATGAATCCCAACCTATCTTCTTTCGCCAAAGTTTTTGCAAAAATATTTTACCTAAAACAACTATAGGGTTGATGAAACCTAATGGGTCGTATATAAGCGCTGAATCATGTAGGATTGATCGCTTGCACACTTTATTTTGGGGAGGTAGACTTACCCGGATGGAATAAGTATCTGTCTCAGGGTACCAGATAAGCCCCAGTGACTTTGTATGGAGCTCGACTTCGGAGTCGAAAGATGTCATCGTTTCTCGCTGCTCCTTAGGAATCAATTGTAGCAATTTCGGATGGTTTGCTCACCATTTCCGTAGCTGAAACCCACCCTGTGTGAGCAACTTCCTGAGTTGATTTTGCATTTGTAGGGCTTCATCCAAGCCGTTTGAGCTCGTGATGACATCGTCTACGTAGAAATCACGGAGTGCTATTTAAGATCCCAGGGGATACCTTTTGCTTTGTTCACTCCCTAAGTATTGAAGCACCTTTGTCGCAAAATATGGAGCACAGGACGTACCGTAGGTTACTATTCGTAGCCTGTAATACTTTAGTGCCTTTGCTGGGTCATCTCTCCATACTACGACTTGGAAGTTGTGATCTTCAGGTGATACGAGTATCTAGCGGTACATTTTCATAATGTCCGCTCTAAAAACGTAGCGATTAAGCCTGAAACGTAAAAGAATCGAAAATAAATCGTTTTGAATAGTTGGCCCAGTCATCAGAATGTCATTAAGGGATTGAATATTGGATGTTTTGCATGAACCATCAAACACTACTCTCAATTTAGTGGTGGTGCTTTCTCGTTTAAGCACGCAATGGTGGGGAAGAAAATAATGATCTTTCAGAATCGCTCTCAGCTTGATAGGTTCCATGTGACGAAGCTGTAGCAATTCATTCATGAATAATGTGTACTGTTGTCTGAGCTCGGGACCTTTTCCTAATCGTCTTTCCTGGTAATAGAAACGGTGAAGCGCAATCTATTCTGAATTACCTAAATCAGTCTGCTTGAATGGCAATTTCACAAGATGTCTTCCTTCATTGTTTCTCCTTACTGCTCTGTAGAAGAATTCCTCGCAATCCCTTTCCTCTGTGGATATTCTCTAATTCCCAAAATTGCTCCAGTTGTGAATCCAATGCATCGATAGAAATTCCACATAAACCTGAAGAAGGTGAATGATCGCATTTGGCTTTACGAAGCTCTATCCATCCAAAAACGGAGTTTTGAAGTGTTGGTAAATTTGGTGAGCACTTTATCTGACCTGAGGACATGATATCTGAATATATATCTGTCCCTAACAGGATGTCGACTCGTCGAGGTGTGTTGAATTCAGGATCTGCAAGATCAATATTACTTGGGATAGGCCATGACGTTGTGTCCAGGCTGCGACTGGGTTGATGGGATGTTATTTCAGGGAGAATTATTGCTTCAACAGTTACGGAGAAGTTGTTGACTCGAGATTGAATTGTTACTCTTCCTCGGGTACTGAGCCTTGATCCTTCTTTTCCATTAATTTCGACTGACTGGAAAAGACCTGAAAGACCAAGCTTATGAAGTAATTTTTCAGCAATGAAGTTGAGCTGAGAGCCCGAGTCCAAAATTGCTTTGGTTATTCGAAAATAACCCTTTCTGTCTCTGAAATCGATGGTAGCGGTTCCAAGGAAAACGTAGCTTGTTGTTTCATCATTAAATGGAATCTTCATTTTCGATTCGGAAAGATCCTTTGATGATTCTTCAGCCTGTTTTTTGTTGCTTTCCGAACCGTAATGCAGTAAAGTATGATGTCTCTTATTGCATTTCAGACAACTCCTGGAAGGACAATCTTTACTAGTGGGACCATCTTGAAGACAGATGAGGCAATGTTTGAGCTTTTAACGGTCTCTATCCTATCCTTTACGATAAATTGTAGAAATCTGGAACATTGTCGTCAATTTTTACATTGTTTTTTACAGGAAACACTATTACGCTTTTCTTTTGTGCTCAAGACGCTTCTCATTTTTCTTCATTCTACTGTCAGCAAGGCCTTCTAAATGTTGGAATTGAACTCGATAAAATTTCAAAAGGTTTCTAGCTAAGGAATTTGTTTTGGGTCGTCCAGAGATTTCTCTGTCAACCTTCTGCAAAAGTAGATGAACAATAATTGCATCCCAACTTCCAGTCTCTTTGATGGTATCATGTTATCTTTTTAGATGCATCGCGGTTTCTGCAAATTCAGCTGATATATTTAAAATCCATTCAAAAAAGCGGTAACGATTAAACGTTTGTTTTCATACATGTCCCAAGATCGATCTCAGATAATTTTCCACTCTTTTTTAACAAGAGAAGCTTCTCTCACCAGAACAATTTGTCGCTGGTGTACATAAGGCCATACGAAGGGATATGTCCAAGTTCGGATAAACGTTCTGCAGAGTCTTTTTTCGCAGAAACGAAGATAGACTCTCTATTGATGAAGAAATTGGTTTTACCAAAAAGCTTTGCGAAGATATATGGCTTCGAAAATGTATGCATTCTTGAATTAACTCAGTCTCTAAATCATTGGGATGTACTTCTTTTAAGGATAGACCCTTTTTTGTAAGAGTTGATGGTGACAATTTGCTCAATTTTGCTCAATTTTTCATTGAAATTGTCGTACGCTTTCTTCCTTTTTTCTAATTCAGATACGAGTCTGTCAGTGATGACTAGATATGTATTCAACCTGAAAGTATCACTCGCGGTCATACTCATTTCTTCATCGGGTGTTTCATCTACAAATTTTTTTCTTTTGTGTACTCCTTCAACGCACTTAATTCCATTGCCATTTCTTCGAAATACTTAATGTTGTCTCGGTGATCTACGAGGAACTTGCAAAGAAATTCATAAAGATCGGCTACAGTAATCAAATCGATGGTAGAAGTCTAGATTTCAACATTTACTTTATTTATTCTTTCCAAAAAAAAACATTCCACCCAACAACCATTAGAGGCGTTTCCAGTTTTTAATTTTGAAAAAATTCCTGTTGCTTCGTTTCGTGTTACAGGATTTTCGGTGCAATCATTCCTGGATTGTTTCCGAAGAATTCATTACTTCGTGCCACGAATGTCTCAAATTTCTGCATGCATCCTCTCTAGCTGACCAACGTGTCAGGTTCACTCTCTTGACTGTTTCGCCTTCTCCGACTTCAGTCATTAATATCTTGCAGCATTGTGTCGAACTTGAAAAAAAAAACTTATATTTCTTAAAGCAACATGAAAAATCGACAAGCTTCTGTGCAAGATTCAGCAGTCGCTGTTACCACCAAATTTAAAGAGTGGGCAGAGCTAGGAACGAAAAAAGCAAAGGGTGCTTGACTTTGAATTTTAGCTTGTAAACCATTGTATATGCCAGACATATTTACAGCATTGTCATACGATTGTCCATGGCAGTCTTCAATACTCAAACCCAAGGTTATTAGTTCGGAAGTAATGGCAGCAAACATTTCTTCTTCTATGTCATATTGAGGGCAAAGACTTGAGGGATCTTTCACAGGGTTCTCCTGTTTCTAAAAAATATCGAATTACGAGAATGAGCTGGTCCACATGTGCTATATCCGGTGTCGAATCGATGATTAAGGAGAAGTATTTCGCCCTTCTTATCTCATCTCCTATTTGCTTCAAGACTTTATGGCCCATCAAGAGTCATCACAAGCGATCTTTGATAAGTAACTGGAACTTCCGGATCCTTGATTCCTAAACCGTTCAATATGACTGGCTAAGAAGGGATCAAACTCAGCTAACAGTTCCAGAATCATAAAATAATTTCCGTTGTGTGGATCACCGAACTCTCCACTTTTTCCTCTAAAAGCAAGACCCCTTGAATACATCCGCTTAACTAGAGCAACAATCCTTTTAAGAACGTTTCTCCAATAATTAATTTCTTCGACAATTTGCAAATGCAGTAAATTTTCGATTCGACCATCAATCGCGCTTCTAGCTTTCAGGCTAAAGATACTGGATTTATGACGTGCAGAGTTTTCATGTTGAGCTACTCGGTGTTCTGCATTATTCCAGTCATAAAACCTTCGTTCTCGGGCTGAGTTTTATTCTCCAATGGACCGAATGCCAAACACGATCCGCAATATACGGAACCCTTACTTTCAGCCAATTTCTGTCCTACACTTCATTGTTTTTAATTTTTCTTTGGAAGATATTCACTGGCAAGAAACGACGTTGATCAGCAAATATTTTTTCACTTTTACAGAAGTCAGAAGACTTGTTTTGATTGAAGCCGCATCTCGCGATAATGTCCCTTAAAGTATCTTTAATTTCCCATAAAGCTGGATCTTTGTTTTGATCAACAGTCGTTTCCATTCGATCATCATTTAACGACTCGGTCTGAGAGGCATCTTCGATTTTGGAGCACTCGTCGTCCAGAGCATAATTATCAGTTTTTTCTTTAGTCGATAGTTCAACAGATGACAGTTGGGCAACAGATTGCAAATCGGTTTCATCTTTTCCGGATTGCATTGTGAAGGTTCCCGATTTTTCGACACCTTTTTCATTTTTAAAAAACTTTCAATTTTCATGGTTTTTTGTTTAATTTGCTTTTGTTCTTCTTGCTTTCTTTTTGTAGTCCGCTCCACTAGGTCGCTTTCTCTCATCACTCATTTTCACAAATTTTTTTCAACTTTTTCAATTTTTCAATTTTTTTGTTCAGCAACTGAAATGAAAAGGATGAAATTAAGAAGCTTATTTCTCGTACACAAACAGCGGTATCCTTCGTTCAGAATTCACACAATAAATAGTTAACGTATAAATGTAATTTTTTTCTATGCTATCACGAAATAATCGAAACTTCTTTGCATAGTTTCCGATGGATTGTATATTCTGAATTATTTATTTCTATTTCTTATGTTTGTTTCATTGAGTAAGACAAAATTACCAGATAACCCATGAACAATCTTTCAGAATACTATCTATAGTTGATATGAAAATGTTCAAAAATTTAACATGACCATGTTGCAAGCTTCGAAATGTAAAATGTTTATGCAAGGCTTTTTCAATAAATTGATTCGTTACAGATGATTTATTATAATTTATTATGATTATAAAAAGTTTTGACTTACCAATGCTATGACAATATTCATACAATCCACGAAATACTTCGAAAAATAACAGCACACACCCACGTAAAAATATCAATTCGTTACATGCAATTATAGCAGGACGCTACCAACCGAGGCCTTGTCTTTTAAAATTCACATCACAGTTTGCCTTTGTTGCAGCTGTATTTTGGAGGTGCCTGTAAAAATAACGACACTCCTACTCAAAATTTTAGTATGGCGAAATTGATTACAACGATACTTATGTTTCGTCAATTTGGATTCGCATTTACTAACTCCACACAAAAAAGAACAGAAAACGTTTCGAATCACGACGCAGTGTTTTTTGCAAGCGTAAAACTCAGGCTTTGCAGTTTCGTACCTTATTTTCTTTTGTTTCAATGTTGTTTTCGATTTTCGCCTAGATTTGTTCGCGTAACCGGGGTAACCCAAACGATTATTGGATATTGAAATATGGTGAATGGGCCTCGCTACGTGCATGTGCAATATTGACGTTATAGATAACATTGTAGCATTAAAAAAAATACTGCATTCGTGGAAAAATTATTTTTTTGACTTATGACTATCCTGACTATCTCACTATCACTGTTCAAGGTTTTTAAAGTTTTTCTTAGAAACCCAATAGAATTTTTTAAAGTTAGTGCATGTTCAACACATAATAGTCGATAGGTAAGATCGAAATCGGTAAAATTATTCACTAAATTAGTTACTACATTTAAAATAGAATCACAAAATTATATACAAACCATTCAGTTCGCAGCCTCCAACCAGTAGTTTGACAGGCATTTATGTCTGGATAGTGGGAAGGCGGAAAAATATAAAATACATTTTCCACAATTTCACTCTTCCAACTCATACAAATTGTGGGCAAAGGGTGCAGAGGCCGATTACTGGTTGGGGTGCGCCCGGGCGGCGAACAAGCTGTTTTACAGAATATGGAAGTTTGCTACTCTCGGAATGTGCAATGATAAGTGAGAGAGGAAAGTCATCAGCAAAATTCATTGCAGACTTTTATCTGTGAGACATCAGAAAACCGTCATGCAAAAATAAAAATTCGGTCCACAAATTTACCGCCCTAGGCTCAAGCCTACCCAGCCTGCTGGTAAATCCGCCACTGCTCCACACCCTCTGCCTTCCGCGATGTCTGGAAGATTCCCGTTCGAAACCTCGCCGCGATCGAAATCGTACGCTCCACAAATCCCACTTCTGAAAAACTGTAAGCAACTTGATTTTAAAACAAACGCAAGGTTCTAACTTTATAATTCTTTAATTAGCATTTAAACAAAAACACAAACAATGTACTATTGAATAGTCTTTTTTCATATAAATTGCTATAAAATAGATAAATTGATATTATGTAAGTATTCGCGTAGCGGCTGTAGCGACAACTGAGTGACGACCGATGGGTTGAACGCATTACTGTACAACGGCTTGCACACGACGGACGACGGCTGAGACACGACCTTTCGACTGCTCCGTAGAACGGGTGAAACACGACCCCCCTATCGACTGACACGACTAACTCGTAGAGCGGCTGACTGACGACGACTACTCACACACACACAATAGCTACGTACTTTATATTCGGCCATTCTGATTCAGTCATTGGCCTCCGATGACCAAGGATCCTCGCTGTTGACTACGTATCGCCATAGCTTCGTGTTTTCGCAACTCGTGGCTGTTGTGTTAGGCCCTTCGACACTTGCAGCTTTTCGAACATCATAACGCCCGTTACGCTTTATTTTCGTGATCTCATATGGGCCTAAATACTCGCTTGCCAGTTTTCTACCCGTTACAATTGAGTTCGGCGAATTGCCATCAAATCACCGGCTTTATACCCATATTCTGCTTTTCGCTTCTTGTTGAATTGTTCATAATAGGCGGCTTGTGCTTGATGAATTTCAGCCTTAGCGTTTTGCCGCAACTGCTGCCTCTCAACATCGAAATTATCAAACATTTCCACTTGAAGCGCCTGTATAATGTGATCCTCTATGACATTCTTCATATTGACTCCAAACATCAACTCAAATGGTAATCTTTTATTCGATACGTTAATAGTGCTGTTCATTGCTTTCTGTACCTTTGGAACAAATTTATACCATTTAGTAGGTTCTTCCGATGAAAACTTCGAAATAATGGACAAGATCGATCTATTCACACGCTCAATTTGACCGTTCCTTATGAATTTTCGAAAAAATCCCGTTAAGCCTAGAAAAGACTGAACGGCCTTTATTGTTTTCGGAACCGGGAATTTTCGAACAGCACTCGTCTTTTCTATGCCGGGCTTAATGCGACCATTTTCGACAATGTGTCCTAAGAAATCTACCGATGTTTGTAGAAAACGACACTTCTTCCATTTGATTTTAAGTCCCGCTGCAGCTGCAACGTTAAAAACTTGCTTCATTTTCGCAATGCAAAGTTCAGCCGTCTCCGCATGTATAATTATGTCGTCCATATATAACTCCCAGACGTCCTCGTCAATTAGGTTCCGGAACACATAGTTCACAAATCGAATGAAAACTGCTGGAGAGTTACGGAATCCAAACGGCGCCTTGTTAAACTCATACAATCCATTTTTCGTGATAAACGCTGTATAATTTTTACTATCCTCCTCAATGGGGACGTGGAAAAAGCCATTTTCCAAATCCATTACGGTGAAATATTTCGCTTTCTACAGCTTCAGCAAAACTTCATCGACAATCGGGCCGGGGAAACAGTCCTTCAAAACGTTTTTATTGAGTTGACGGTAGTCGACGCAAACTCGATTAGTCCCGTCCTTTTTTCTTGAAAATAACCATTCGGCTAGCGAAATTCGATGTGGATCGACGAATGATGCCCGCTTCTAGCCACTCATCAATCTGGCCCTTTACAGCATCCATCTCTCCTACTGCTACGCGACTTGGTGAATGTTGAAATGGCAGGATTTCACCGTCAGGAACAATCTTCAGCTTCACAGGACATTCCTCGATATATGCAGCTGGCTGATAGCTGTCGACCATCCTCTGCACGATATGTTTGTACTGTGGGGGTACATCAACGTCAGTAAGTGACTGGACAATGTCAAAGGTACTTATCTGATTTTTTTCCCCAGTTTTCTCCCCCGAAGGAGGAGAAAACTTATAACCGGCCGGGGTAGACTTCATTTCGAACTTCCTGATGAAATCATCTCCTAGAATAGCATCGCATCCCATAACGCTGTCCTCCACAACCAGAAATTTGTGGCTCGTCCGTATGCTATCCACCTGCATTTCCGCAACAACTTCGCCTATAGGGTGGGTTGTTGTGTTGCCTAAGCCTTGTAATGCTGCATTGCCGTTAACTGCTACAACGCTGCCAAATTTGCTGCCGACTGTTCTTCGTACGAGGGAAACATCAGCTCCCACATCCACCAGCGCATTAACCTTATTGGTGTTGACTGTCAATTACTTCAGCCGATTTTTCCCATATATGACATTCACCACCGCAATGTTTGTGCATTGCTTTGACATGTGTCCGGTTTTGTTGCAGCGAAAGCATTTCATCTCCGCCTTGCAGTCTTTCCGCAGGTGATCCGCCGACCCGCAATTATGACAATGTTGCTTTTTCGGCTTGGTTCCTGTCGAACTTGGCTTCACTTGTTGTTCCTTGTGAACTACACTTTCATATATATCATATTCGGTTTTCAATTCTTTGAATGACTTACACCGGTAAAGATTAAATCGGAAATCACTCTTCAAATTCAGACCGTCCACTGTGTATCGAATAATGGATTCAGTATCGACTATCCCTCGAGCGGCAATACGTTTCATTTGAAGCAAGTATTCATGAAACGTTTCATCTTTGCGCTTCTTACGTTCACTCAGCTGCTTGTGTATTTCAGCACCGCATATGTATTCTCTTTCGAACTCTTCTAATAATAATCGGCGTAGAGCACTATAGTCACACACTGTGTAGTTGTTGATTCTAAGAACAGCTTTGCCGTGCGAGTCATTTTCGCTCTCGCCTGTACGTATCTGCTTTTCAGTAAGTCCATAAGCGTCGGCGTTCAGCTCAAAATTACTTAGCCACTGCCTTATGGTCATGTTTTCACCCTCGAAGTCTGGTATTATTCTCGCGAAATTTTTGACCACTAGCTTGGTGTCATTCTCTCCGACTTCACCCGCCAGGATTTTCAGTGATAGTAATTGAATCAACTGCTGCAAAAGCTCACCATCTTTGGTGGGTGCAGTAGGCGCGTCGGGTGTGGCGGGCTTTGCTGCTTTTGGAAAACCTCCTGCTGCTATATTTGTGTACGAACAGCTAGGTAACACACTGTATTGCTTCTCTGTACCGCTTATAGAAAACTCGTCGCACTTAACCGCTGTTGCTAAGGTTGAAGCTGTATTTTCGTAATAACCGCGCCGACGATAAACAAAATCATGTGCCAAATCCACGGCAAATGCACCACTAAACTATGTATGTTCTCAAACTGTTGAGCCCCCAAATGTAATATTGAATGACGTGTTATCTCTTCCATGTCTCGACCACGACTCCCATATCGGGATCTGTCTTCGGTAGTCTAGAACTACGTTCGTTTTTAGTGTTGCCTACAGTTCATGAATCTTTGGGTAATAGTTGCTATAACTTGCGAAATTATTTATCACTTAAATTTTATTGAATAAAAAAAGATATCCTCAACTATATCAATCTATTTAAAAATAATCGAAAACCGAAACTTTTTTCCGACTGTGTTATGGGCGAAGAATGCCTCTTATCAACCCTCCCTCCTTTAATTGTGTCCATTCACATTTTGATAAGCCTGACAGTTAACCTCGTATTAGATGCAATATCTCCAAAAAAATGTCTACTTATAATTTATTTTATTCAGCCAATAAACAATGTACGATTTTAAAATAAAACAAGTTGGGTAAACAGACCTACGCTCATGTCAGAAGGGTTTTGTATTCAATTTTCGAAATGCAGTCACCAGATTGAATAAAGTCAAGAAGCATGTCAAAGACGATTTTATTGGAGAAACTATGAAATTCGAAGATCATACTATTATTAACAAAGTTGAACGAATTTAGACTTCTGAGGTTTTTGTTATTGTTATACTCATAAATATCTCCCTTGATAATTATTTCAGATGTCCATTCGCGAGGGAGGAAACACATTTTTCATGTATTTCCCCCCCTGTGCCCCCCACTGAAGCAAAAACTGACAGTTTAAGAACTGTTTTGAAAAGTTCCCATGAAAACTTTCATTTCATACTCATATCGGCTACGTTTGATGAATTTTTTTTCAGGGGCCACTCTCCTGTACTGTTATCATCGATTCATGGCCAATTTTTTCGAATCCTAGAGTTGTTACAAAGCCCTTTTGTTAGAAGCTCCCTCCCGCCTCCTTGACTTGTTTCACTTATGAGTATTGATTGTAGGTACTCAGCTTCAGTCATTCATTAAATTGAATCAAGTGTTCAAAGCATGCACCTTAAACGTTGAAGTTGGGAAAAAATAACTCAAAATTATTCAATCTTCACATTTAAAACAGCCACTATTTTGTTTTACGATTACTGATACCACTAGCTGAACTGATTCTCAAAGTTATTCATGACACCTATCATTCCTGAAATTTTCATGCAAATCCTAGCAAAACTGTAGTGTCTGAGTCGGTAAAAAGCGCATGTTGTTCCATAGCCATATGTTGCCATAGTAAAACATGCAGCGCACATTGTTCCATAGTAATACAGGAAAATTCAAACCACTATAACTTCGCTAAATATGATTCAATCTTTATGAAACTTGCAGGGTTAATCAATCTAATAAATAAACATCTGTGTACTGAATTTCATTGAATTTAAGGGTACCGTTAAGATTTTATTCAAGAAAACATAAAATCGATAAATCATACTATTACTAACAAAGTTGAGTGAATTGCGACTTCTCACGTATTTGTTGTTGTTGTACTCATCAAGGCCTACATTCTTGATTTTTTTCAGATTTTTCGGATGGAAGGTGTCCAATCACGAGGGGGGGACACAAATTTTTCGTGTATTTCCCCTCCCTGTGCGCCCCTCGACGCAAACTCTGCCAAACTAAGACCTGTTTTGAAAAGTTCTCATCAAGACCTTTCATTTGATACCCATATCGGCTACCTTCAATGAAATTTTTTTTTTCGGGGTGTCACTCTCCTATATGGGGAGACCCCCTTAAATACCTTATAAAAGTTTTTAGTAGTTGAACTTTGAAGAGATCACCACTTTACACCTACGTACAAAATTTGATGCTTCTAGCTTATGTAGATTCCGAGAAAAACTGCTGTGACACACGGACGGACAGACGGACAGACAGGACGCGATTTTAGAAGGGTTTTGTAAAATTATTTTACAAAACCCTAAAAACATAAAGTCAATTTTAATCACTTTTGCTTCATATGGCATCTTCAAAATAAAAGTCTTAATATTTTCAAAATACCGCAATGATGCGGCAAGAAAATATTCAAAATATTTTCCACAATATCCGTAAAACGTTAATCGGTTAAGGTTAATTCCTTTACGGGCCATCCGACAACAGCAACAATGATCAACATGAAAGCACACGCAAACGTGCTACCTTTGAAAAAAGGTCATACCGGTGAGTCACTTTTCTGACATCACACAATTTCGCAAAGTACTCGCATAATGTTGCAACGGCAAAGACGTAAACAATGCAACGTATATGATATGTTACAACAATGTATGTGAGTACCTGACCATCTGCATGACTTCATGGATTTTTCCGTTTCACTTTAATTCACAATTACCTGATAATTGCTTCGTGAGAATTTCCTTGCATGGGAAAACACGTTGCAGCAAGGGTTTAGCACAGTTCTATCGATTCTTGGGTTAGATTTCAGCGAATTATAAATTTTAAACTCGCATATGTAATTGATGCAGTGGAACGGGAAGACCTCATACATAAAAAAAATATTTCAATTATCTATCATATTTTCCTAGAATATTTCGATTTTTTGTTCGCTCCACTGATCCATCCCCAATCCTCATGCTGCGCATACTCAACAACAGAAAGTTCATCTGAATCGGCGGGAAAATGATCGCACGCCGCAACATTAACAGCAATTTAATTGGTTTTCGCGAATTTCTCGCACATTCGTCATTCCCGCAATCAGATCGGATCATGTTGCACTTCAAAAACTGCATCAGGTGAATGTGCAAAGTGAATGAGTGAATAATTGAGCCCACCATCGGCGAAAAGGTAAAGTGGTAAGTGAGCCAAGTAATTAGCATACATTGAGACTTGCGAGCAATAAAAGAAACGATAAACCAACATAATCCAGCAACAGTTAGTTGCCTGTTAAGCCGTGGAGTAGAGGAAAAAGTGAAGACATCGCTAATGTGAAGGAGGCACAAGGGGCTTGGCACCAGTGAGTTGCGGAGTACTGAGTATGTATATAGTATTGTTAAGACATACTTTCTCCTCCCAACCAGATGAGATGGGAGCTAAACCGCGCAGCGTATGAGCTCGTGTGTGATTTCGTTTTTCATTTGGCCTGGAGGCAAGTGGAATCCCAGAAGCTAAGAAGCATGCAATTTATCTTGTTTTCCACTTGCGCTCGTGTTTTGTATCGGGGGCCTATCAGGGCCGGACTCCTTTCTTTTACATTCACCGCCAAATACGAATGTGTTGTGGACATTAGTGACGAACATTATTCGTAAAGGGTTTGTTTAAAGACCCATCGAAAAACTGAACGAAATTCTTCATAATAGTGAAATTCGAATCCAACTGAACTTATTCGGATTTACTCATTATCAATTGCTTACCACTGGAAAAACTTGCCATCTCACAAATGTTAATACATGACCACCTGTCAGCTCAAGTATTTCTCCATGCAAATGTTTGCCGGCTTTTTCCGTGCATTATACATTCCATAGAAACTCTCCATTTCCACACTATTATCATTTGCTTTCCGGTGAATTTAAATTAATTCTGCACTTTCGATACTTGACTCTCATCTACTTGCAATTTCTTTTGTTTGCTGCTGAGTTTTGCACTCAAATAGAGGCGGAATAGTTCTGCACGAACGTCTTCAGATACTGGTCAAATCAGAAGGTACAATACTTTCGCTGTGAAAGATACGTGGAATCTCCGTTCTATTTACATAGAAAGATACGTGGAATCTCCGTTCTATTTAAATAGAACGGAGATTCCACGTGTCTTTCACAGTGAAAGTATTGTACCTTCTGATTTGACCAGTATCTGAAGAGGTTCGTGCAGAACTATTCCGCCTCTATTTGATCCAATTCAAGAGGTAACGTGACAAATTGAAGGAATTCCGCGGGTGATTCCCGTAAAAAGATACTTTTACTTCCGCCTTCATATCCAACATTGTCGCTAGATCTGTACATTTCCAGATTGATGAAAATTGTTGTAATGAAAAGCATTGCACCGGGAGGTGTTGGATTGCTTGCAGGTGAAATGCCGGCCACCTGGAATGGGATAACAATCATGCAAATGTCCATAATTGGTTAACAGCAAGAGTTGCAGCAACAGTAATAAATATCTGTTGTTGATGATGGTAGCGCTGCAGTGCTGATGATGACGATAATAACATTAATAAAACTTCTGCTACACGAGCATGTTGCAAATTCAATCACGGAGCAAAAATTGAAAAGTGAGAGGTACATAATTTTGTTTTCCCCAATCGGACACAGTAAAAGGTAAAATTTGACGTAACAAATTACTATCGAGACAGCCTAAAGGGTTAACAGAGGATAAACAACGAGATTGCGTCAAATACAATAAATTAAATTTTCTGCAAATATCTTTCATTGATTGATTGCTATTTCTTAGCTATATGAACCGTAAGGGCATGAATTGACAATATAATTGGTTCCCTGAGGGTTGGCATGATATTATTCTTGTTGTGAATGCCTGGCAAAGTTTACTGGAAATTTTCCAGTCAATTTAATCGATTCAAGGACATGGTACGAATATTAAGCATAAGTCCTAAGCACAAACAAATTATAATGAGGTGGACGCTTTTTATGTCACAGCTGAATAATCATTTGAAAATTGAGATCAAAGAACGAATATCTACCAGGCAGAAACATTTCGAATTCTCGTTTTTGAATAGTATGTGTAGTAGCTTTTCAAACCTATTTGAATGATTATATTTCCCGAATTGCTTTGATTAGGCTTTGAGTTCTCAAGTAAATACAATATGTAAGGAAAAAATTTATTGCAATAGATATATATTTATCAAAAAATTCAAGCCCTCTTGATGCCTGTGTTGAAAAATTCAAGAATGAGAACAATGCTTCCCTTCAATTCATAATATTTACGACTCCTTTTCAAATCACAATGTCCCTAATTTTCTGTTGTACTGTAGAATGAGATGATTCTTCATCCTACTAAGTAGTATAAAATAACGGCGAACGAATGTAACTCCATCAAAATTCCGTTCGTGCTGAAACTATTAGAGTTAGGCTGGATGCCCACAGCGATTAAAAACAGCGTAGTTAAACATCGCACTTTATCGTCAGCACAGCAACGAGTAGCCACCAGGCTGTTTGACCAATCACTACACACGTATGCGATGGTCTCAGTTGATCGTGAATGGCTGAATCCAGATGTTACAGCTAACAGATTTGAAACGTCTATCAACTAACCACTAAGCTCAACATTTTCCCAGGTCTATACGATAGGTATAATGTTACCTATGCTCATTTTCTATACGATACACATTTTATCAATGTGAATCACTAAATCCTTTTTATTGCTGGCCAACGCCAGTGCACACGAGCAGCGTACAGGTGATGTGCGTCGTAACCGGCTTCATCCCGAGACCAAAAACGTATTTCCAGCTTTCCATATGAGATCTTCACCCTTGTGCGATATATATGTCATTCATAAATGTTTTGTTACCCAACGTCTATATGAACTATGGCAACACTATCTATCTTCTTTGTTATATGCATGTGTGTAAAAACGGTTAGGGAGTCCATATCGGTCCTTGAATAAATAAGACATATTATCGAAGACCTTGGTGTTCGCAGTTTAGTTTAAACCCTGACTATTGACAAAATCAGAAGTGGGATAATACCTAATTTCGCGAGTTGTTTTCTTAAAAAGTATTGTAGTAATGGCGACGGGCGATCTGACAATGGCGGAGTTGCGCGAAAAACTTCGCGAAGCCAGTTTATCTGTGTCCGGCACGAAAGAAGAGCTTATTACGCAGTTGCGGAACCATGACGGTGAAGTATAGTTGTTCAGCGAGGCCAACGAAGATGGCATGAAGGAAGTCGAGAAGCTGTGATGCAGGGGAATTGCAAAAGCAATTAACGCCCCTATCACAACAGCTAGCTTCTACCATCGGCACCATAAATTCGATGAAACCGGTAATGTCCAGGGTGAAAAGTGTCCGAAGATGGCAACCAGCATCGCGTCGGCATCTACGTCATACGTATACTCGCCAAGCCTACCAACACACACCAACGTGTATGCGTGTAAAGACGCAGCAGTTCCAGTTTCGTCTGTGCCGCCTGCAACATTTCAGCAACAAGCTACAACATGGAACACAATCGTTCCTGTCACGAACGGGCATTATGTTTCCGACATAATGTCAATCGTTCCTGAATTTGGCCCATGCCATGGTGACATGATGTCCACACATTTCATCGATCGAGTCGAGCAATTGCGAATGGGGTATGGATGGGAAGATCGTTTGCTACTCCTAGCTGTCATAGCCAAACTTAAGTGCACGGCGAAGATGTGGGCTAACGCACAATCAGTGTTTCGTACATGGATGAAATTCCGCATGGCTTTTTTTTGGCAGAATTAATGAAGGCGAAAAAGTTGAAGGCTGAATCGATGGTGTAGTACTATTGTCGAAGGCTTTGTTTGGGACGCCACGGTGGTTTCGACGACCAGTCATTAATCCGCTATATGATTAACGGGCTGACGGACGATAATTTGCGTCGGATTTCCGCGATGTGCTGATCCGTTACAATCTTTTTCGGGCATTGATGCATGCGCTGTGGTTGATAGTAAGACTAGTGTCGTAATTTGTCCAACTGGGGACAAAAACATTTCCGTGCAAAAAGTGATAACTCACGATAAAGGTGGTCCGGTATGTTTTAATTATCGGGATCAGGGACACATTTCAAGCAATCGCCCAAAACTGCCGGGGAAAAAGGCAAATGACAATTCTGTGAACATTACCGTGAACGATATCGTGTGCGAAACGCTTATAGACTCGGGCAGTTGCCACTCATTTATAAAATGGAACATCGTGGAACAATGTGTCGGTACAGTTAAGCCGTGCAACAAGACGATGATAGGATTCGCCGTTGGACAGGTGGAGCGCCGCAAAACGAAAACATTAACCGTCACAATGGACGAGCAGCAATTTGTGTGTGACTTCATGATAATAGACAACCCAATCTCGGTGTATGACGTCATCATTCGTGCCGATGTACTTTCGTGTGGCCGCATAGTGATTGGCAAGGGCAAATGTTATGTTGTTAATAATGCGTGCGAAAATATCAACTATATTTTGAGCAAGTTCGAAAAACAGCGAGTCGAGGCGTTACTACATGAATATCGTGGCTGTTTCGCGGAAAGGTTGAAGGACCTCGGAACGTGTAGTATTATGAAAATGAACATGATTTTAACATCAGACATTCCGGTAAATAAAAAACCGTACCGTGTTCGCATCCCTAAACAGAAAATAGTCGAAGCATCGTGAAAGGGCTACTGCAACTCGACATAATCCGCCCGTCGATGTCGCTGTTTGCTTCACCCATTGTCTTGGTGCGGAAGCAGAATGGTGAAGACGGACTCTGTGTCGACTTCCGTGAGCTAAACGCGGTCACCCAAAATGAACCATGGTCCATGGCTTGGGTCGACAACGTTTTGTCAACGCTGGCGGGGAAAAACTATTTCACCGTGCTTGACATAATGTCTATTTATTACCAGTTGGAGATAGCGGAGGAGGCCAAACAGTACACGGCGTTCATAACTCACCATGGCCACTTTGAATTCAATCGAATGCCGTTTGGGCTTCCAAATGCCCCGAGCGATTTTTAACAACTTATGGCGAGGCTCATAGCATCGATGAATGGCAAGGCGATAAGCTATGTGGACGAGGTCATCATTCCGTCTGAGACTGTCGAGCAGGGGCTGGAGTACTTGAAGTCATAAAACGCGAAGGACTAACGTTGCGCAAGTCCAAGTGTGCATGTTTTCAGAATACAGTGGAGTTCCTTGGACATAAACTATCGGCTGAAGGAATCAGGACCGGGAATCACAGCATCAGTTGCACACCGATGTGAACTCCGTGGACCTTGCAGGCATCTTGTTGCAGAAAAATGAATCGAGATGGATGAGTCCCGTTGCGTACCATAGCCGTCTGCGCAATCCTGCGAAGAGCCGATACCATAGCTACGAGCTGAAGGTGCTCGCGATCGTCGACGCGTGTGAACGGTTCCGAATGTACTTATTGGGAAAGGAGTTCGAAATAGGAACTGATTGCCAAATCATTGCCAGCCTGAAAGCGCCGAAGCCTGTCATTCCGCGAGTGGCGAGATGGTTTTTGAAACTACTAGAGTTCGATCACCGGGTTGTATTTCGTCCCAGAATAAAGAAGCCTTACGTCGAGGCATTGAGTCGAGCGCCTGAACCGAGTTGAATAGAAGAATATATAAGAATAGATGGAGGATTAGATACGCACTCTACAGTGACAAGATTCAGATGTGAAAAACATCTTGGGTGTTATCGAGATAAAGGCGAAGTCTGAGCAGCGGGAGCAAATTCGCAGGGAATATGTTATAAAGAACAGTCGTCTCTTCAGAGTTGATAAAGAGGGGGAAAAATGCTCGTTGTTCCGAAGGGCATAAACTGGCGGGTGGCAAAGCTGTGTCACGATGACGCCGGACATCCTAGTGTCGCTGGTACACGGATGTGAATGAAACAAAGTTTTTGGTTCCCTCGTATGCGTAACGTCATAAAGAACTACACAAAGACATGCACTGACCGTAGCTATGCGCGAGAGCCGCGAATGGATGCTGAATACACGAGTGAGTGCAACGACGAAGTATTCCCCAATCCTGCTAATTTTCGACTACGCGGTGAAGGACATCAGCGGCAACAGGCTTCTAGCAGCCGTGCAGGATACTAATTTGGACGAGAAAACGATGACAGACAAGAGAGAAGACGCGGTCAAAAATATATCCGAGACTAGACTTAAGTGGAAAAAGCTATTCGATGAGAGACATCAGAAACTAAGGCAGTACAAGAAAGGAGAGTTGGTCTAAGTGGAAAGGGCCATTGCAGCTACGGGTGAGTCCAAGAAGTTGGAGGTTACGTATCGTGGCCCCTGTATCATGAAGAGAGTTCTGTGGCATGATCGATATGTCGTGGGAGAAAGCAAAGCACATCAGAAACAGCGACCATTCAGTTCGGTGATGAGCAGCTACAAAATAAGGGCCTGGTGCGAATTATGTCCGGAGGCCGTTGACGATTACGATGATCTCGCAGATGAGGAATTTAACTATTGAGATATATATATATATATATATATATATATATATATATATATATATATATGTATATATGTATATATATATATAAATAAGAATCTGAGAAATTCTGTCGTTATATCCTGACGTCGTTTAAGCCGGTCGCAACATATTTTTAATAAATATACGCTTAATCATTTTTTATAGCTTCACAAAGTAATTATTATAATGCAAATATTCACCAACTTGATAATGTGTTAATGTATTATATTTTTTGATATTGAGCAAACTCCGGAGCTTAGAAGAAGTCTGTTGTATTTTTTCGAATCTTTTTTAAATGTTTTACGTAGATCACTTCTATTTCTTTCTCGATTTCTTCTATTGCTATTTTAATCTCCTTTTCCTCTGGGCAGCTTAGCGAAGCAAAGCGCCGCAATATTTCAGTGGCGTTGAGAGCTTCGGCTATTGTTACTGGTTGACACACCTCGACTGATACGTCTTCACCACTCTGGTTCATTCATGCTTGACCAATGTTGTTCGATGAAGGCCTGTTTAAGGTCTCCAATTCCGTGCTGGCGAAGTTGTTATACTATTATAAGCAACTGCTCAGTTCTTTTGGAGAGCAGCTCGGCTCTGTCTTAAGTTATAAGCTCTCCTGCCATTTTGACGGCGTGTACATTGGTAGTGCTGCGAGGGAGTCAAAGACATAGATTAAGGACTTTTATTTTAATGGAACTGATACGACCAAAGAAATAGTTAGGTACGTTTGCAGAAGTCGTAATACCATATTTAAGTTCAAGCTGATGATGGGTTTTGTAGTTTAAGTTGATCATGGGTTTCGTAAAGGTTTTGAGTGACGGAAAGTTTGAAATTATTCATGGTTCTACACAACATACTGATCAAATTTTGTTGGCACTGAAAATCGTGTCCCTCTATCCTTTAAAAGATCCGGTTCTGTTGATTTTTCTGTCGAAGTTTTGAATGCTGTTTTGCCAAGCAATTTGTCTTCCATAAATTTTCACGGCGCATTGCGGGCGTTTGATGCTAGAGAAATTTACAGCTTGTCCTTTTTCTGAATTTACTTTTAAACCAAGTGAAACATACTTTCTACAGAAATCGTTAATCTTCTTTTGCCGAAACTCCACGGTGTCAAGAAGCTTCTTACCATCTACTAACATAAAGAAACCGTCTGCATATTGCAGGATGATAGTCTTTTCATCCGCTAGGCTATGTAGGCTTTTGGTGTATACGTTAAAAATAAGAGGAATAATCACGTCATCCTAAGGCAGACCATTAGTGATCAAGATCCTTTGGTTGTTCATTATCTGAGTTCTTCTACCGAAGAGTTTAATTTTCTAGTAGATGTATAGTATATTTAAATCCACATGTTTGTACGCGTTCGAGATATCAAGAATGAGAGTTATTTTGAACTTAGATCCTTTGTCGGTAGTAAGTTATAACAATAATGCGTTGAAGATGTAGAAGTTGAATTTTTCTCCTGTATGCATAGCAGTCATTGTTACTCTTATCATCAAGCCGAAGTCCGACTGTGTCTAGATTTGCGCAAAGTGAGTGCTTACCCACTACCGCTCATAGACGGTATCTTGAGTTTATTGCCTAAGACCCATTACATGTCGCGCCTCGACCTCAAAGACGCTTTCTGGCAAATATCGTTAGAAAAGTTGTCCAGAGACAAAACTGCATTCACCGTACCAGCAAGGGCACTTTTTCAATTTGCACCGCAGACGGTGTGCCGCTTGATGGACAAGGTAATACCCCCGAACCTTAGGCACTAGGTCCTTGCATATCTTGATGATCTCCTGTTAGTTACCAAAACTTTCACTGAACACATTATTGCAGGAAGTTCTTTCACGCATTTGAAAAGCAGGTCTCACCATAAACGTGGGGAAAAGCCAGAAAGAAATGCACTACTTAAGATACATTATCGGCCAAGGTACCATCAAAACCGACCCAGGCAAGACTCGATTCCTCCCTGCCTAAGACGGTTAAGTAGTTGAGGCGTTTCTTGAGAGTGTGTGGATGGTATCGGCGTTTCGTCCAAAACGCTAGGCTATCATCCCCCTTGACTGATATGCTGTGGAATGGTACATTTGCCTGGGCCGAGTACAGCCTCGAAGCATTTAAAGAGCTCAAGCAAGCGCTGACATCTGCGCCAGTATTACATAGCCCTGATTTCAACAAGCCCTTCTCCATTCATTGTGACGCAAGAGTTGGTGCGGTTCTAACGCAATGAGCCGCCAAAGGGGAAGAAGCTCCTATAGCCTTTATTTCAAGTAAGCTGAACTCGGCCCAGAAAAACTACACCATATCCGAGCAGAAATGTCTGGCAGCGGTAATGGCAGTTAAAAAGTTTTGGGTATTCGCTGGAGGCCAACCATTCGAAATCATTATAGGCCACCCTTCGCTACAATGGGTAATAAGCCAGGCGGACTTTTGACTTCATCGTTAAACACCGTAGAGGAACTTAGAAAGTAGTCGCAGACTTGCTCCCGTGAATGTTTTCACCCGAAGGTGCAGAATTAGTCCAAAACGATAATAGATCTCGATAGCCCAAACTTCAACTCAGTAAGTTACACAGACCTGCGACAAACCATCGTCTCTCAACAGTCATAACTACCCGACTTAAAGGTGGTAGATAGATGTGTTTATAAATGTAACGAGTACAAAATGGGTGATACTCTTCACGAGGAAGAATCATGGAAATTATGAATTTCGGATGAAATGACACATAAGCTGATTTCCCGTGCTCATGATGATCATCCTCTTAGCAAACATGGAGGTTATGGGTGGACTTTCCAACGATTGAAAAAATATTTCTTCTGCCAAAGATGCTTCAGCAAATCAAAGAATACGTCGCCGCCAAAAAAACTTGCTAGAGGACTAAGGTGCCTGACCAAGCACTCCGAACTCTCTATGTGCCAGTTAAACGTCCCTGAGCACGTGTTCCAATGACGTACTTGGGCCTTATCTTTACTCGTCTTTGGGCTAATATTGATGCTATAGTCGTTTTGAACCAGTTGTCCGGATTCCCTTTGATAAAGCCTATTAGAATATTCAAGACCACACCTATTGTTAAATTTTCGGTAAACTGAGTTGTCCACGTATTCGGTGTTTCAGAAATCTCTACACAGACAACGAAGTCCAATTTCGTTCCCTGCAATTTAAGGATCTACTGGAGCGATACGGTGTAGCACAACAACTAACACTTGTCTATTCACCACAATCCAACACATCTGAACAGCTTAACTGCACTCTGATATCCGCTGTTCGTTCTTATATACATCCGAGCCAGAGAAATTGGGGTCGAAAATTATCCGAAACTACGTGTGAATTGCATTGCGAGCGTGTTAACGACACCCGAACTAACCTGCGATCCCAACGCGCTGCATCCAGAGAAACAGACGAAGTGCACCGGCAGAACTTCCGAGTGAGGCGGCCGGGCACTATAATGCAAAGCTGGATCGACATTTTTTTGAAAAGTAGAGTATTAAAAGTTATTGGACCAGGACGCTATATTTTGACGGATCTGCCTGGTAAAGAAGTAGGTATATACCACGCAAAATACGTGCGTTGGTAACAGCTAACTTGAATCTTCATTCGCCTCACTGTTTGCGTTTACACCTGCTAGGTTTCTTTTATCATTTCGGTCGGTCCATCTGTTTCGTTTCCCTATCCGCCAGTTAGATAATTTTTTCTCTTCCCTCTAACCTCAGCTGCCCTAACTCTTCCATCCGAGGGTGAGTCATTCAGCTCCTTTTTCGCAATCATCACTTCTTAAGCAGTGTGAAAAATTAGCTACTCTGCAGCAATCGAGCGATACATACCTACGTACTACTCGAGAAATTGCAAGGGAAAATAGCAAATGTCACGTTCGTCTGTTACCCGTACGAACCTTAGAGGCCACCAATGTTGAATGGATTAAAGTGGCTGAATCGAAAAATCGTATCATTGTCTATATTGGAATCATACCACGTAGCCCGCCATCGATAGTAACTAGTAGTGCTGTTACACATGGGCCGAATAACGTGAATAATGCAAGTTCAGCTGCTCCCGCCCCATGACACCGCAGAGGCTAGCTGCCAGCGTGCGTACGCGTCGTCAGGCAATGTCATTCCAGCCAGCCCAAATCTTAGCTCGCTGAAGCAGTAAACAACGCTGCTATCCTTTACGAGCAATACACACCACACTATTAACAACAATCATTCAAATAATTTAATAACAAATTTATACCTGAAAAAAAAAAACAAAATAACCGAAAATAGATTTCACGCGGTTTATTTTTTATATTAAAGAACACAAAAAACAACTCCAATTTTACATACAATGATTATAGTGTATATGTATGTTTGTACTTGAAATGGAGCTGTTTAATTTTAAATATTAATCTGGAAGTGCATGCACAGTGTAATTAATGTAAAACAAGACAAATTGAATCTTAGTAAAAAAACAAGATGAGCAAAATAAACGTGAATTACTAAATATAATTAACTCTTTCCTTCAAGTAGATTGGATTTCCAGTCGAAACAGAAGTAGAAGGTGTGTATGTCGTCGAGTGGGCGGGTTTCCATGGAATCCGCGGCTAAGTGATTCAGTTTGGTTATGCGGTGTCGTAGTTCGTATTCTCAATTAGCGTAGGTTGTTTTGGATCCAATTACAGTAGCTTATCTCTGGCACCGCATCGGTACGCCAATCGGTAGCACGTAAGGTTGTCGTTGTTCTGGTTGAGTCCTGAAAAGGAACGGTAAGGTAGAGTATAATTTTTAAGTTTCCTTTGGAGAAATTTTTGAATGCATTTTAAACGAGCAATTTGAATCAGTGCCTGAAAAACTATATTCGAGCGTAGTCTACTCGCGTCAAGACCCTCGACCGCAATTCCTCTCCGAACTAGCTGGCCGACAAGCACCAATTTCGGAGTAGACTGCGAGCATCCGAACATATAGAACTTAACCCTTTGCGGCGCTGAGTAGCAGATCTGCATCATACTATTCGAACTAGCAAAATTGATCAAAGCAACGAATAAAATACCTTTCAACGCAGCACTGCATATCCGTAGCAAAGCATTCTATTGAATTAGTTACCCCACGTTTGCGCTGACGACGTTTTTTGTAATTTTTGGCCACTACAAGTGACGGATCCCTTAGAACCGGTTTGTGTTGTTCGCGCCTAATTTTCGTTGTTTTTTTTTTTGAGTGGTTATATTGAAAATTTTGATGTGAGATTGCTGCGGAGTAACAATTAGTTATTGGTTTTTGCTAAGAACATGCAATTCAAATGTTTTCGATTGTTTTTAGAGAGAAAGTCTCGAATTTCGTTTTGATGCAGTAATGCAACACTGCGCTAAACTGTTATATTTTATTTCTTTTTTCGTGCCCAATATGAGTTTGAGGTTTCCACGTTTCTGCCTTTGTCAACTGTCGAATTGGAAAACATTCCAACCAATGGCAAGATATTGTCTTAGACTTTTCAGACAACGACGAAAAAAATGGAAAATCAAAATTTACGCCAAGACTCGGATGAGGAACCCGAAATACCCTTCCTAGAAGATCAGGAAGATGACATCTTGCTACCGAGCTCTGAGACCAGTACAAGCATTACAGTTCAATCATGTGAGAAACCGCCTACTGTTTCAGTACCCAGTACCAGCTCCAAAGTCAACGCAACTTCACGAAGCACATGTGATCCCAAAACAAATATCATATGGAAAACTAAAAACTTAGAGCTGAATGATTCTTCCAAGTTACCAAATGAAATACTGGAACTGCAGACGCCTTATCAGGTATTTTCTTACTTATTTACGAGTACTGACGACATTGTGGATCTCATAAGAGACGAAGCAAATCTGTACAGCGTGCAAAAAGATGCCAGTAAACCTATAAATGCCACAAGCCAGGAAATAAGACGGTATTGAAATTATTTACTTCATGTCCATTATTGCCCTGCCCAATGTTCGAATGTACTGGTCACAGAAATATGGCTATGTCAACATACGCGAGATAATGACGCTAGAATGGTTCAAGTTTCTGAGGTAAGTACTACACTTGAATGGTAACTGTAAAATGTTACCGTATAAGCAGCCAAATTCTGATCGACTTTATATAATCAGACCAATAACTGAAAAGTTGAATCATAATTTTAGAAAAGTGCCTCTAGAACAACATTTGTCTGTTGATGAACAAATGTGTTGAACTAAAGCACGAAGTGCTCTAAAGCGGGGCTTCAAACTGTTCGTGATTTGTGGTGCAAGTGTATATAGCTACAAATTTGAAGGTTACAGTGGCTAAGAGAATATATGCGCAGATGACGAGCCTCAATTAGGTGCTTCATCTAATGTAATGGTCCGACTTGCCAGAGAGATTCCTTGCAACCATAACTATAGACTGTTTATTGACAATTACTATACATCGCTACCCTTGATTGAATTCTTGTCACACCGTGGTATATTAGCTTTGGGCACCGTTCGGAGAAACCGTATCCCGAACTGCAAATTCCCAGAAGAAAAACAGCCGAAAAAACAGCCTAGAGGCACATGGCCTCTATCATTCAAAAAAAATTCTCTTTCTTTATATAATTTATAATTTAAATAATTTTTAAAATTTAATCAAAATATTAATATAATTAAATCAAAATAATATTTTTATATTAATATAATAATATTTTTTTAAAAAATTTTTTCTCAAAAAAAAAATGATCATAAAATTTTCAAAATAATTATATTCTACTTGATTTATATTATATATATATATATATATATATATATATATATATATATATATATATATATATATATATATATATTTAGAAATTTATTTCTTAGCAGCTTAAAACAAAATTATTAAGACTGTGAAATTATCAATCAAAAAGGAAACGTTTCCGACGAATTGATTTTATACTTAATTTTCTTGTTTTTTTCTTCTATCTTGGCTTTATATATTTATATTTATTTATATAAAAAACTATTAAGAAAATAAAAATATGAAGACGATACTTTACACTGATCAATTTGTGGTCAAGATGAAAATTGGAATAACAACCACAACATGATTTTTGTTCCTTTTTACTTCTTCGCTAGATAATTCGCTGCGGTTGCAGTTATCGAACAAGTGAGAGGTTCTTCCAACGTTTTAGGTGATTGCTATGTAAAAAGGAAAAATTGTTGCGCTATGTCACATGAAACGTATTACCCTCTCTTTCCATTCGATTGTAGCACCAAAACTATAATAAACTGTTAGTGTTTTGTGTATTCTACCATATAATGATATTATGAAAAATAAAAATGGAACCAGAACAATGTCAGTTAAGCGATTGTTGTTGGATGTGTTGGAGATTTGAATGTTGTCCAGTGTAATATCAGGGCTGGTGGAGATATTTCATTTCATTTCATTTACTTTATAATTGCTCTGATCTTTTCATACTCATATAGTGCTTGTCCACTTCGCTTCATGCTCGTACGTTGTTTTACTCAATCGCGGATATATATTTCTCATTATGTACTTGAATTCGCATTTTTACCACGTTCGCTTGAATGCGTTCCTCAAAAGTTGTTGCATGGGGGGGAGCAAGGAAAGACGAGGAGCTAAATCCAGTTGAGATCCCTGTTTCCTATTGTTGTTATAGAACAGCGAAAGAAATCTGAGTTGCACGGATCTTTTTTCGAATAGATTTGAACGAAGACTTTTGCACGCTCTTCGAGGTTCAGATCGAATTGAATTGATCTTCCATGCAATTCAACGTAATTTAAATGATACCCAAAGAAATTGCTCATTCAAATTTCATACATCACTATTAATCATTATTAGAGCTTAATGTTTTGTTTGTTTGCTTCTTGTTTTTTTTTTTTAATGAGTTACTTGCGTGGTCTTAGACACTTCATTTATGTGAATTCGCCTTTCTCCACACGCAACAATCACACACATCGCACAAAGTTTGCACGCACACCAACACGCACGCTTGGAATTTATATTCTAGATAATAGAGAACCGTTGAAGAACTCCAATGTTTAACCGCGAGATAATTTTCACGAGTAACGGAGTTCTCATGCAAAAACTGCGTGCATAGAAATGGCAAATCAAACCAAACATAACTTTCACGACGGCGATAGTACATACATCCTCGCGGATGCTGCATCAACCAGAGCTACACTTTTAATCTAGACGCTTTTTAATTTGATACGCGGCGTTGCTGAAACTCCGCGCGATGTCCCCGTGGTGACGACCAGCAAGCAACTCCCCCATGTCTCGCGGCAGGTTCTCCGCTCCAGACGATGATCGCGACGCCTCAATGTAAATGTGCATCCGCGGATGGGATGCATGGAATAGCAAGTTGCGTTGAGTAGCTTGTTCACTATAAGAGTTGTTACTAACAATTCGATGAAAGTAAATGTATATTTTGTATGTCTAGGAGTATGATGAGCGGAATGCGAGAATGTGTATTTTACATACTACAAAGTCATAGTAGGATTTTCTATATGGAAATGGTTTGCTGGTTGTGTAGTGATTTAGCAGATCTTGCCTATATTAGGCAGGAATTTTCTTTAACCCTTTGCCTGTGCCGAATTCGAATCGAGCATTTTTAGTTATATTGCATATATGAAATATATAATCTATAAATTTGACATAAAAAAATAAAATTTAAATTTTATATAAGCTTATTGAATAATTTTAATAAAAAATAATAAATTTAACAAACTGCTCGATTACTACAATTCCATCTAAGACCGGGGCTTGAAGGGGTTGAAAAATGTATGGTTTGCAAACTTGGAATAATAAGTGCTGACTCTGCATCTCTGTCTCGCTCGAAACTACTGTAAAAAATGCTTCTTTATTATCGGGAAAATGAGTATATATCATAACCGTGCTGCCCTGAGTCCAACTTTCATCGGACTTTTGTGATCAGTTTGTCAGAATAGGGTCTCGCACAACTGGCTCTTTGCAACCGTCAATATTTGCACAAAGAGATTTCAATGAAGGTCTTTTCACCTTGCGTATGGCATTGTTGAATAGCCTTAGCTTAGCTTTATAGTTGACTAATCATTGACCCTTTTACGAAGAACAAATTTCTTTCTGCATTCACTTCAAAGAGCTGCATTCTCACTGTTTCACCATTCAGTAGGATTCTGGACTTCTGTTGTTGGAAAATAAATAACAGCACATATAATTGTGTCATAGAAATTTAATAATATAATTTTCAGGTCTTTGTAAAAAAAATTTTCACAAAGACCTACTAGTTTCGCGACCTGTATGTTCGTCTGTCCGTCTGTCTGTCCGTCCGTCCGTACGTCACAGCTAATTTCCTCAGAAACTATAGAAGCTAGAATGCTCAATCTTTGAGAAAAGGTCAGAAGTGATGGTCTCTCAAAATTTAACGTCTTGCCAAAAAAATTTTGAGGGGGGTTCCCCGTTGTAACGAATTTTTTTTTTTATCAAAGGTAGTTGAGTGGGGTATCAAATGAAAGGTCTTGATTAGAACTTTTGAAATCTGAAATAAAAAAATCATTTTATGAATTAGGAGGTCCAGGAGAAGGCAAAATGTACCAAAAATTGGTGTCCCCCTACCACGAATGTGGGCCTTTATGAGTACAAGGGCAATAAATACCTCAGAAATCGAAATTCACTCAACTTTGTTAATAATAGTATAATTTGTCGATTTTACATTTTCGCCCATAAAATCAAAACAGTACCTTTAAACTCCTTGAAATTTTGCAATTATAAAGACTGGTATAAGATATTTACGTCCAAAAAATTTGTTCGAGATCGAATGATAATCAAGTGAGTTGTAGCCATTTCAATTGCATGTAATTACAACAACAATAACACGTGTTTTTGATTGATACATATTTAAATATGACCTAGGCACTTTTATTTTCTTTCATTGATGAAATTTTAAGGAATAGTGTTTAACATGAGTATATTCAATCGGCCGAGCATTCAGAAAAATCATTTAAGCTAGATCAAAATGGCGGCTCCACTGTGCTTATGAAGGAAACTGTGCATCTTTTGCATAAATTTGAACAATTTTATATCCAAGTATTGGATGAATAATTCAAGTTATCCATTCACGCTATTAGAAAACTTGTTTCTAACCCTAGGATGTTTGCAAGGACCTTCTGGTAGGAGCACTCTCCTGCTTACTCAACTTGTTTTATAGTACAGTCATAAAGAACGGTTAGCTCGGTAACGCCTCTGATGAAAATCAGAAAACGAACAATCACCAGCGTGTATGTGTGTCTATTATGACTATAATATAATATTTATTCACAATCATCAACTTCACTTCCTGATTTTGAATTTATTCGCTCGCAAGCTTTTATTACTGCTGAATGCGCTCCCACTAGTGCATTATTCAATTGTATATACATTATCTATGCATTTATTTCGCTTTGTAGCGAAAATCCGCAACTGTTACTTTCAACAATTTACTCGTACTTTCAACAAACAACGAAACAAAGAGTCAAGCGGTGACTACAAATTAATAATCAGCAGCGTCCAGCAAAACTAACAAAGTAAAGCGTTGATACTGAATTGAATCCGAATCGAATTTGTTAGTTTTCATTTCCTAATTTGGCGCGAATTTTCTCGCCATTTATCATTTTTTGCAACGGTCATGACACAATCATAAGACGTTCCAGCAGGAGGGCTAACTGAGTTTTCTTTCACGTGTCGACATGTCGGAGACGTTATCAATTTTCCATTTATTCCTTGCAGTGCATGTACTGCTGCTGCTTAGTCGTTTGTCAGTTTTTCCTTCGTAAGTCTGGTGTATCCGCTATGGATACTAGTAACAAAGTATCTAAGTTTGGTATGGTACCGCTTTGCACGTATCTATGGCATGGATACGAACTATGCCTCGCATATACGTTTGTGTTTGGATAGATAAAGGCGAAATAAATTGTTAGAAACAGTAGAAATCAGAAGTTATTATCTGAATAGAATTTTTAAGTCCTTAAATAATTTAAGGTTAAGGTTGTTGAGATATTGCCATTAATCTTTAAAAATGGAAATGTTGGATGTAACCAAGTTATCAACACTCGGATTTGCTGTTCGCACCTTAGCATTAATTGATTTGAGACATGTTCCTACTTTGGCCAAATGATATTTGTTTAGAGTCTTGTAGATGTTACAATTTTCTTTGTAACATCTAGAAGACAGACAGTAGACATTCTGTTATATCGAAACATACCTACATCAAAAAAATTTTAGTCTCGTGAGGATATAAGATCGGAATAGATACACTTCCTAATGCCCTTAGTTAATAATATGTATATATAGAATAATTATAATAATCCATGGCACAACAGTCCAAATCCGAACCTTGACGTTGAGATTTATTGTTATGGTATCTCACTCCATGACCGTAATATACTTACGGTCTATATAGAAAATACGTTACAATAAAACCAAAATCTTTTACTTAATGTACACTTTTTCAATGCCGGCTCAAAACTTTTCCGGAAAACTCTAAGAAAATTCAATACAATAGCAACCTTGAAGATTTCTGGCAGCTATTTTAGCTTCTCCTTGCTACAATGTAATAACGAGGCAATGAGTAATCGTGCCTTAAATATGAACATTTACTATACCAAAGGTTTCCCAATGAGCTAGAGAGTGGCAGCGCGTAAAAACAATAACAAACAACAAAGTGGAGATAAATTGGTGACAGCAGCATGATCATTGCACGTGCGATCTAGCAATGTTGCAAAAACAGTTGAGGTACCAACATAAGAACCTTGTGGGACACTCTTTCACTGCAAGCATGGTGGTGAGTCTTTCTTGGGCACAATTCAAGGAGGAAATTTTATGCTGTCATGCTTTTGCCTTGTTTGTCGTTATATTTTATCTTGGACTGCCGTTACTGTTACTGCTGCAGAGCGGCCGAAGTTGCTGCGGTTAAGAAGTTATTGTTATTATGAGAGGCGGACAGCCGTAAATTGTAAATAGTTCTTTGTCAAGAGATAGCGCACAAAGTTTCGCATGGTCGATGATTCTATTCAAGTGGAGCGACTGTTAGTGTTGCATTTGCAGGTATAATTTTAAATATTGTCAACAGATCAGGTGATATTGTTGGTTGACATTCAGCATATTTTATGATAGTGGTAATTGGTTTGGCGATTGTATGCATGCGATTTTCACATGTGTGATTTGGTCTCTGCAGTAATTGTAACAATGTCGAGCATGCTGTTTATGCATGTTAGAATGTGGTGATAGCGCAACAAAATAATTAGCACGATCATTATCAGTAGCCAAAAGTAACAGGTGTGATTGTAAATATGTAGGGTTGGTTTGACCTAGTAAAATTGAATAGTGTCGTTTCACGCATGAAAGAAATTAGCTTTCATTCACAAACTAAAGAGTACAAAATTTAATTAAAACTTATCATGATATCTAGGCTCAGGATATCTCCTTCCTTGGTAACCCGTCACATAAGCGTGCGTAGGTAGGCAAGCTCTAGGGACTTACCTATGAATATGACCATGGATATGAGTAATTTCAAAATATTTGGTATCTATACATTTTCAAAGCTCAGTCGATCTGCTACAAAGGTTAGTAATACTTCAGGCCAATGGCCCCTCATTCTATATATGTATTATATATAGATATATATATATATATATATATATATATATATATATATATATATATATATATATATATATACGTATATCTATATATAATATATATAATATATAATTATATATATATATATATATATATATATATATCGATATATATATCGATACCATGTAATGTCTGTTTCTTTTAAAATATCGGGTGAGGCCGATGCTATAGTGTTATCCATTTTACGCTTGGGAAACTAAAGCCAAAGAAAACACATAAAATGTTCAGATGGAAACGACATTTTTTATTCGATATAAAGATTAAATCTTGCCATTATACGTGAAACACAACATAATTCATATGTCCTCCACGGGACCTCTTACAGGCCTCAATCCTTTTGGAGTAATTTTCAATGACTTTTCGGCACATTTCCGACACTATCTCGGCCATAATTTCACGAATATCGGTTTTCAATTGCTCAAGATTTTGATGAGTGTTCGCGTAAACACGATCTTTCGCATAGCCCCATAAAAAGAAACCCAAAGGTGTTAGGTCACAGGATCTGGCGGGCCAATTGACATCACTCAATCTCGAAATTACGCGTCCTGGAAATTTCTCTTGCAAAAGTGCTCGATTAGCCTGTGTTGTGTGGCTTGTGGCTACGTCCTGTTGGAACCACATGTTCTCCAGATCATAATCTTCAATTTCTCTCCAAAAATAATCGGTTAACATCCGTCCATAGCCGGCAGAATTGACTATAATGGCTTTTCCTTGATCGTTTTCAAAAAAATACGGGCCAATAACACCACCAGACCGTAATGCACACCAAACGGTCACTTTTTCCGGATGCAAAGGCCTTTCTGCGATTACCTGAGGATTTTGAGAGCCCCATATGCGGCAATTCTGTTTATTTACATAACCACTGAGCGAAAAATGAGCCTCATTACTAAAGAAAATTTTATTCGAAAAATCGTCATCAATGGCTTGTTGTTCAATCACCCAATTCGCATACATTCTGCGTTGTATATGGTCTTGAGGCTTAAGTTTTTGAGTGAGTTGGATTTTGTACGAATGGAGATGCAAATCCAAATGTAAAATCCGCCACAATGAGCCGTAAGACAAGCCCAAATGTTGAGCACGTCGAGGAATCGACAAATTTGGGTCTTCCTCCACACTTTGAGCAACGACAGTGATATTTTTAGCAGAACGAATGTTGCGATGATGCACAGGCCTTGTAATATCAATAACCGATCTAGTTTCTTCAAATTATCCTATGTCTCAAAGACAAAAATAGGTAAAATGTAATTAATGTAAGGGATATAAAAAGCGGATAACATTTGGAATTAAACCATAACAAAAAACACTGAAGAAGGAGGAACTCTTACCTCCGAAATATATATTTGTTTAGCATTAAATTTACAATATTTGCGTTTTTCTGGAAAAGTTGAAGGAACATTTATTTGGAGATTCCCTAAATGTTGATACAGCAGAATCACCATTTTTATAATAAAATTCAATAATTTTTACGCGTTCTTCAACTGCTAAACGATCCATATTTCTAAATGGCAAACCTTCAACTAAAAAAACACGCTTTGAATGACATTTAATTTTGACACACGTCAAATGCCAGGGTTATACTTTCCTACCACGAAATGGAAAACCCTTTATGTATATCTATCTTCTCTGCATACCAGTATGCAAGCAAACCCACCAACACAAAACGACACACGCGCATTAGTCTTTGCAGATGCTCTTTTTTCCAGTTGGTATCTAAGCTAAATGCTGTGAGCAGAAATGTTTGTTTATATATGCGTGTTTATGCATATCCGCATGGTTGCACTTAAAGGTTCGACCACATTGCGATTTTCCTGTCGTAACCAGCGATTTTTAGACGCAAATGCGAACACACTGCGACAAGATTTGCAAACGAACTTCAGGCATGCGCAGAACTGATTTGCTCTTTTGAAGGTATGTCTTTGCCAGGAACACATGCGCTAACTCATTTGTGCGCTATGCAAAAAACTTCCGTGCACGTCAGCGTCAAATGTCCAAATGATATGCACCTGCGCGAGTATCACAAAAACTACCTACTAAACTGGTTTTAGAAAAAACCGCAAATTCCTGCGACTGCCGACCTGGACAAAATTGTCGAAAATTGCAGTGTACGGGCTTCCATTTAACTGTGTGTAACTTGCGAAAGAAGTGCGACTATATAGTCGTAGTCTGATGCATCCCTAAGAAACAACAAAGGAAAGCATAAAAGAATGTTTGTAATTCATACAGCTACGCAAAACATACAAATGACACTTCCATTCACTAAGATTTGGCCACTATAGCTCAGTAGTCTGTGTGGCCTAGTGGTTAGAGCATGAACCTATAAGCCGAAGGTCCCAGGTTCAAATCTCGTTGGGAGCAACATGATTTAGTTCAGGGGATTTTACGGACAGACTACGAGCGTTCACTCAGTGGTGATATGTACTGAAATCAGATCATATTGTTAAATGTACAAAGAATTCTGCGAGCTACAATTGTTTTCACAACCATTAAGAACATCAACAAAATGAATTTACTCGAAACCCCGAGAACCCGCCAAGCATGATCAACATCTGAAAGTGACGTCACTCCATTCATTAATTTACTCGAATCTACCAGGTACTTCTCAGTAGAACATTCGCCAATGTACGGGAAATGGGTTGAATAGGTAGAAACCCCATATAAAGGCGAGCTGAATAAATGGGGGGATCATTCATTAGAACCGCGATAGTAAAAACTGCGAAAGTGTGTGGAAAGCGATATTGTTCGAGTAATGGAAAAGTGATTTTCGTTGATTGTGAAGTGATCTTAGAAGACAATTGCGATAGATTTTAATAGTGAAAATTAAAATTGTGAAATAGACCAAATGAGTGATTGTGCATTTTTAAGTGATTTAATAAACTCTTTTAATCTAATTTAAAAGACATTGCGTTTTCACTTTATTGGCCGCGAACCATAACACGCGACAATATCATAGCTGAGCAAGCACACGGGAGCATGGTACTAACCAAAACAAATTCCGAAAAAATCAATATGGTCATGAAAATGATATACTCTAAATATCTCTAAACGAAGGCCCGAGAGGGCTTGTAGTGCTACAAAGAAGAAGAAGAGGAAAGTTCGGACAGCCTGTCAAATGGATCGTCTCCGATCTATATGAGAATCAACTTTACATTCAGTCTCATCATCACATACCAGCTTTACTCGTACCAGACCAACTCAGTGCTTGATTCGTGCAACCTCAAGAATACGGTTGTAAGGTATCTCAGTTATCGGGCAATTTTCGATATCCTTCACAATATACCGGCCATCTGGCAACACCCCGTTGATAACATATGGGCCGCTAAATTCAGCAATCTTTTCCCTTCCGTCGTATCTGCATTTCTGATCGATACGTTATGACCCGCATTCAATTTTTTCGCTGGTAAATTTCTTCCGACATGATAATCTTCACTTCTGTTTTGTGCCAACTTAATCGCTTTCTCCTAGCACTTGCCAAATAATTTGTAGTAATCGAGCAGTTCGTCTAGGCAAACTGCTCAAGGAGCCTTCACTAAAAGGACAATAGGGGTAGAGGAGAAAAGAAAAGAGGCAAAAATGTGATTATTGAACTTGTCATTTTCATTTCGGACGGTGCATGTGAGGGTTGAAAAGAAATCTCTGGCAAATTAAGATGAATGCCGACGAAGTAAAGAGATTCCAACGAAATCTCTTATTGATATTCAGTGATGCAAAATATAAATATCCTCTTTAAATGTTATTTCATTATGCTGTATAAATCTTTAAAATTACTATTGTTAGAGGAAGCGTGTATGTCACTGCAACGTTTACTTTGAAATGATTAACCAGTTAAATGTTATTTGAGTATGATGAGCGTTTATAAGAAAATTTTCCTCGACACGAAAAGTTATACGTTTTATTACCATGGAATTTGTTAAAAATATAGAAATATTGCTGAAGACATTTATTTCGTTAGAATATTTTCTATGCCAGTATTGAATTTTTGAAGCACCTTTAGTTTATATAGATATAAATATATATATGTCTATATATATATATATACTCGTATATCTATCTATATATAAATTTTTTGTTTTGTTCGACAACTTTCGATAATAGTGTCCGCAATGAAATCAGTCTTTTAATTACTTCTAAATAAGTCTGTAATATTCATTTTTTTCCAGGAAGTTTGTTACTTGAAAATTGTTAAAAATTTGATAAATTAGTAACTAACCAATTTCAACCAACGTTTCCTAATTTTTTTGGTGCTAAATTAATTACACCACTTTACAAAGTTCTTTTCCCAGATATGAAACTGATATGTTTCGGTAGAGTTATAAACCCTGACTTAAAAACTGAAGTTGGAAAAAAATTAGGACGTCCAATTTTGTAAACATTGATTACATTTATTTTTTAGCATTTTTCTACATTTATCCCAAAAGCAAATCAAAAATGGGTCATTTTACTCCTAGTATCAGTTTCCCTTATTATAGACCAGCAGTAATCCGCGAACATATTTTTATCCAAAAATCCTTGGTATCTTTCCTCAAAAACCTTCAAATCCCGATGAAAATGTTCGCCATGCTCATCACTCACGCTTCCCAGGTTCTCAGGTAAAAAATCCAGGTGTGAATGTAAAATATGAATTTTTTACGACATTTTCACTTCCATTCTTTGGCAATTTCTTAATAAATCCGAAAAAAATTCTGCATAGTTCTCAGATTTGGTGTTTCCCAAGAAATTTTTCACTACTGCTTTAAATGAATACCAAGCATCTTTTTCGACACTGGATAAGTAACCATCAAAATTTGATTCCTTCAATATCTTACTTATTTGAGGCCCTACAAAGATTCCTTCTTTGAGTTTTGTATCAGACAAACCAGGGAAAATGGTTTTTAAATACTTAAAAGCTTGTCCATCTTTGTCAAGTAATTTGACAGAGTTTTTCATTAATCTCAGTTTGATGTTTTAACATTCATTTTAGGCCAATCTTTTTTTAATGTAGTTGTCTTTCTTAGCTCTTCTGTCCCATAAACATAACAAGCAGCAATACTTGGTATAACCACCTTGCAAACCAAGAAGTAGCCCCACAACTATGAGATCTCCACACACTTTCCAATTGTGTTCTTCATATTTTATAAGCTTTATTAATGTTATCATCAACCCATATGATTCCTTGGAATTTACCGCATGCCCTATGGAAATAATTGGTTATTCGTTGCCATTATGAAGGAACGCTGCTTTTAATCTTATCTTTGAATAATCTAGAAATAAACGCCATTCATCAGGATTGTATGACTGGTTCATTGAAGCGAAAACTCCACGAATATCTTCACAATATTCATACCCCACCTTTGATGCAAAATACTTCGTGAATTGATCACTCCTACTGCGGTAAAAAGTCACTTTGGTATGAGAGGCCAATAAATTCGTGACGCAAGCAATTAAGATTTGATTTTGGAAAACTGTAAGTCTCTTACAAGGTCGTTTAATTCACCCTGTGATATTAAATGTGGTTCACAATTCGATTCGAACCCAGGAAGAGCTTCAAAATCAATGTCCTGGCTCGAAACCGCCTCATCTACTTCCAAATCCATGAGCTGTGACTCATTTTCCTTACTGAAACTGCTGGGTAATGATGGATAAGGAACTCCTTCAGAGTGTAGCACAGGTTATGTGACTGATGCAACATCAGGATATTGTATGTGCTTTCGGTTTTTGTTGTTAAAACCTGTAGTTTCAGTAAGGCAGAACTAACAGTCAGTAGTATGATTTGTTTGCTCTCTTCATATCATTGGGATACCGAATCGTAAATGTTTTCTTTTTCCTGCAGCCCAGTTCAATAATATACTTCTGCAGTTTTCGCAAACTTCACCAGGAACCCATTTTTTATCAAGGTTTGTAACCGAAGTTTGAAAGTAATGGAAATAGGCTCGTTTTACAGCCTCAGTGATTGGTCTCTTCTTTTTTGACAAACTAATTTGACCATAAACAAAGCAAAAGTTATTTGGGTTTAATTTACACTGCCTTGATGACATTTTAAAACAAATGAAAATGTTTACATAATACTAACACAATAAAAACAAACTATACACTCAGATACTACTAACAGATAGCTTGCTTAGGTGAATGTGGTTATATCAAAAACCTAACGTGATAAAAATATGAGACATGTTTTTTTGTAGTAAGGAGGCAGGAAAAAAAAACACATCCAGTATGAATTATCTTGAGTAAAAGAAATACTTTTTTTTTGTAAAACAGTGCTATTAATTAAGAAGCGCATTAACCACGCAAAAGTGTATACCTGGAAAGTTATTAAAGGTAAACAAATAGTATACCGAAAGCACCAGTGCTATGCAGATGCGCCGAAGTAATTTCACTATACCAATTGGAAGTCAATCCACCGTTACCGCCACGGCGACAAATCTAGCAATCATGACATCATGAGGGATAATTCGGCTTGTGCGAAATTGCCTTGGACGTGATACCCTTGCGGTGCGAGAAGGAAAAAGAACGAAAAAGCTGATCCCGGCGACAACGGTTAGCTTGTGCGCTGGACAACAACGGGTAGTTGCATTGAAAACTCGGACGGATCGACGCGAGCTTATCGAGACAGTTCATATCCTACTCGCGAATTTTTCTGTAAAAATTCCCAAATCAATGATTTTTAAACTAAAAGTTAGTCCCGAAAGTACTGTGCAAAAAGAAAACCCCCCGAATCAGGCTGAGTGACGCATTCCGGTTTCTGTTCTCGATCCCTGGCCGCGCGAAGTGCCCCCTAAATGGAGCGCCGCGATGCATTTTAATGGCCGCAACATTACCTATGGCACTTGTAGATTTCGTGGACTTTACGTGTGCCGCACAAGAGATTCGATTGGCCGTATTGCCATGAGAAGTTGAATTGAAACGTTAGGGACGCGATTGGAAAATATTAAAGTTCGAATGTGTGTCGAAAAGTTTTCTAAGATTACTCGGCTGTCGCTTTGATAGCTAGCTCGTGATGTGTTTAATAATATCAAAAAGTTTATCAGCCTTTTGTTTTCCCATGGATTCCCTTCAAAAATTTTGTTATTTTCAAAGCTTTCACACATATGTACGCTTGCCGCGAAGTGATTCAAGTTGAGTTTTAGCTAACGGTCTACCTAAGGAGCAATTTTCAACAGTTTGGGTTTTTTTCGCTTCTGTATTAACATCGTTGCAAATGAGCAAGTAAAACTTTTTGAAAAATGAATCGAATAAGATTACGATCAAAAATATAATAAAATCTCTGTTTACCGCTTTATCCATCAATTTTTGCTACATCTCTACGTAAAATATTCACTCAGCATTGAGAGTGTGATTTAAAAAGACTACGAAATCGAACGTACAAAATTATCGACATAACGTCGAAAGGATTGCAAATTTTGGAAAAATTTTCCCATGTATGAAGTGAAATTAATAATAGTTTTACAGCTGTGATTTATTTTAATCAAAAATTAATAACAAAAACATACAAAAAAAACTGCAATTTTAAAAACAGTGGAGCATTAATCTATGTCGACAACAATTGGCGTGAAACTGATTGCAGGCCGAGTGCAGAAAAAAAAACGAGAGGGAGTGATTGAGGAAGAAGTCGTTTGATGCGATTGTACGACTTCGGTTCTGTTCGAAACAACTAAAATTGCTGCATCTGTAGTAAAACATTCTGGTCAGAGGTTGATTTGATTGTTTCCTGTCGTTCAATTCTTAATCAAAGCCGCGAAAACTTCAATTAAATTCAAAAGCTCGAGATTTATTTATCTTATCTGTGACTGAAATTTAGAGAACTATTAAGAAGAATAGTATGAGAAATTATAATTAATGAAATTTGTGCGTGTGATAGAGAACTTTATGGTGCATATTTTTATTAATTGATTAGAAATCTTTCCAATCAATATTGAAAATGTACGAGCATGTGGCATATGAGAAATTTCGAATTTACTTTAACCAAATAGACAAAAATTTTAGGCTTATTTACCCCACCTAGAAACGAGTTCTCGTCGAATGGAATGGGTAAGTACCCTTTATTTCTTCTTGTTTATATTACAACATAAAATCTCGTACATGCGAACTTATAGCAAAGGTAAGAATTGATCGTAGATGAACGAGAAATTTTTTAATGCCTGATTATTTATTACAACAAAAACAAAAGGGGAAAACCTCTGCAAAGTTATATTTTCAATTTTTTTAGCCACTTATAGAGTAACGAAGTGTTGTTAGGTTACGATCCAAACCAAAAAAGGAAATTGCTAAAGCTACTGAATTAAACAGAGTCGATAAACGCCAAAACTCGGTCTTTCCATTTTTGAACCCAGACCGGGTATGGAACCCGCCACATTGGCGGGTCCCTCCGCTCATGAGCTTGCCATCAGGTGAGCTCTCCCCTTCTTAATTTTTACAGGTGGTCTCACCCGATATTGGCAAAGGCAGCATTTTTGGGGGTTCGATCCAGTTGGGAGGGGAGCGTGGGGGCACCGCCACCACCTGGATGTCCTACTCTTGTTGCTGGCTCGTGATCATCCCCAGCAAGGACGACATTAACTTGAGTATCGCGCGAGTTAATAAGTTATTTGTCGTCGCTTTTCCATTCGTAATCCCTTTTGGTAGGTTGCTGCTCCTATTGGTACCTCTACCACCAGCCAATCGGTTCCGCTTTTGACTTAGGTCACTTTTTAATTCATGAGTGCGAAAATAATTTGTAGTGGGCTTTTGCGCTAAGGGAATAGAATCCGCCGCACGACACCGCAACGCTAGGCTGGGAGTCCATTCGCGCGTCTCCAGGTAAGGCCAATCCAGCTAAGCGCTGATGTTTCGCTCACTTAGGCAGCAGAACACCACTGCAGTCCTGGACGGACATTCTATAACATCAGATAATGACTACACCTTCAGTGTTCAGCTAGCCAATTTACTTGAGGACCGGACATGCTTGGCATCTGTTTGGTAGTATTATTCAGAGCGTAATCAACCTGTCCCAAAACCTTCGACCAACCGATATGACTTTTCGCTCCAAATAATTTCCCAACATAGGTGTCAAAACACCATTTTCGCGTTCGATTTGGCCGTTTTCCTGTGCTGATGCCGTCGCATTTTTCACCAATCCTATTTTATTTTGCTTTAGATACTAAACAAAATTTTTTGACGGAAAAAATATAGCTCGACTAACAATGATGCACCGCGGACGGCCTTTACAGGCAAAATATTTATCGAGGCTCGCATAAACTTTTTGATTATTTTACATATTTTGTGAAGACATCTGCCATCCCCAAATAATATTTTTTCTTTAAACTCAAATCAGGTAGAGGACCATAATGGTCTATATCATAGATATAGAGAGTACTGGATCAGCAACCGGTCGTGAGAGCTGAAGCAATTGGCAACCTGCGCTAAAGTTGTGTGAAGTTGAGGTTTGAGGCGATATGCTTTTAATTTAGCACTCTATTCACGGCGAAACACGTTCACATTTAAAAAGTTTTTAATTTTAAAGATCGCGCGTACGTAATCGGAACTTTAATTCACTCTTTTAATTAAAAATTTACGAAATTTCCATCCGCTTTGACACATGAGTTTTCCCGCGTGGTTCGCGCTCTTTTCGATTATCTTTTGCTTTGACGTTCGAGTTTTCCGTGAGAGTTGTTTGTTGTTTATACTCAAACTGAAATGAAATTTCGTTGGTGTGCGCGGGTGTCAGTGGGGGAAGCGATTCTTATGAAGAGAGAAAAGAAAAACCTGTCCGGAAAAAAAGGGGAAGGAGAAGCAGAGGGAATCATATAGTTTCGAGAGCGTAAGTTATTTATAACTTATTTATGTGGCAAATTTGCTTCTCACATGGACGAGTACACAGATTCTCGTTGCTCGTCCATTTGTTTATATATCTTTGGTCTATATGCAATGTGGTTTCTTGGGGATCATGTGTATCGTACGAGCTACTCTTGGCGGCTCACAGTGCATCATGCAACGTAAATGATTTTCGATGTGCGTCTGTATTTTCTCTTTCAATTTTGGAAACCAATAGTGGGTTTTTCTTGCCTCTGCACATTTTCAAACCACAAATGACCAATTTTTGCGTGTGTCAATTGTTTAACATTTCGTTCCATCTCTGATGGAATATATAATAACAAACGATCATCGTCTGTTTGTCGGTACACTAGTTTATTATATAGAATAAATGATTTACTTCTTCATTCGCAAACTTTTCACGCTTTGCTGAAATGAATAGATCTCGAGACTATGCGATTTGCAAATTCAAATCAACTTCGTAGACAGTGACTATAGCCACGTAACATTTCGACTTTGTGCATTCACATGTCCCATTTGTTCACCCTCACGTTGTACAACTGTATAACCTGAATTTTCTAATTCTAACGCCCATCGCGAATTTCGAGGGCTAATATTTTTCTTGGGCAGTATCATTTGAAGCGCGAGACAGTCTGAAACAACAATGGTCCCCAGTTTTTTCTGCATTGACCACTACCAACGTTTTAAGATCAAAGATGTGATATTTGGACTCTGTTTCGGACGTTTTCTTCGAATAATGAATGCTGGGTGCCATTTGCCATCATCTAGCTTCTGCATAAGAACCGCTCTGACGGCTCTTTTGCCACACTATCACGATCAAAAAATACGTTTTCCGCAGAACGAACTGGACGAGCATGCACAGGTGATTTCACATTTCCTACAGACCCGGTTTGCTAAAATTTGCGCACAATTCTCCCGATTGTGGACACATTTGGTCGATTATGCTGACCAAAAAAATCACGAAGTAAACGAAATGCATTTTGATTTGAACGCCCATTTGCGTAAAAGGCTTCAACAACCTGAACGCGCTGCTCAATCGTGTAATGCTCCATGGTTGAATTTGTCAAACACTGAAACAAAGAAATATCAAATTAAGTTGGGCGAAAAACTAGACGTTAAGGTGTGACTCATTATTAACATCGTGCATAATGGTTAGAGTACCCTTTAGCTTGTCATGGAAACAATTTGTCTCAAAAACAATTTTCCGAAGATTAACCCTTTTCTTCATAGAATCAGCATGCACATATTTCATTTAGCATATTCTATAGTTGTGTTTCATGTGGGGGGTGTTTAGGGCCCCTAATTGTTTATCCCCGGGGCCCACATTTTCTCTCGACGGCCTTGCAGCGAAGAACTCCGCTGCAGTAACTGACTTTGCCAGCTTGTACGCTAGCTCGCACTGTGTAACCGAGGCATAAACTCAAATAATTTACTAAGTATTATACCGAATATATATGAGAAATAAATTCAATAGGCTGACAACAAGTGGTTCCAAAATAGATTGAACATTTTAACGGACTTACATACGAACAAGGCAAGATAAATAAAAGTTTTTTTTTAAAAAAGGATACGGTTAGAGTATCTGATGGATAATGCGATGGACTTTAATGCAATGATTTAAAACTAAATGTTAAACATATATCTGAATCAGAATTTCAACGCTTGTTATAGGTACGACAAAGTTATACGTAAGAAATCGTCAGACATATAGTCGTCTCTGATTTCATACTTCTAATAAATTATCTCCAATCGCATATTCGCACATACTCGCTCACGAAAAAAATACTTATCTTGATCTTGAAATTCGCATTGCCATTCATTGCGTATGCACTTTTATTTATTTATTACATATCGTATCAGGCCGTCCAGTGATTTCCATTGCTTCTGCTTCAACTGCTACTGCCACTGCTGCTGACTTCACTTATAAATATTTGATGGATTGATTGTTCAGCAAATAGCACCTCGAAAAACGCATACGTACGTTCAATTTATTTTCCGATCACACTCGCACGCGATAATTGTATGCTCGCTCATACGAGTATGATGATGCGTTGCAATGATAATGGGCTAACGAGTTAATGAAATCAAATAATAAAATAAAAGAAACGAGAATACAAAGAAAACATAAAATAAGATTTATGCTAATATAATGACTGAGCACGAGCCTGCGTCATCACATCAAGCTACCGTTTCTTTTTACTTAATTTTTTTTTTCATCTCATTTGTAATCAATGTACTCGGAATGTAATGTGCACACGTTATTCAGTTTTGTGCAACGCATGAGTGAGTGTTGTGTATCAAATTAATATGAGCGTTTTTTTCAACGTCATGCGTATCTTTTTCGCTGGCTACATTAGTTGGGTAGTACATATAAATTTATAAAAAAACGCTTCCATTGCATTCTAATGCGTTTTTCAACCATGCATACCCAATTTCATACTCGTATATTTATTGAGAATTCTATGCTGCTGGGTATCTGGTCATCAGATTCAATTTATCTATTTGAAAATTCAGAGAATAGGAAGACACGAAATAGGTACAAAGATACTTTTCAGTTGCCTACGCCTGTCGTGCGCTGACCGCCATCTATTATATGCTAAGGCGAATGAAAACAGATAACGGTAATGCGACGTGCTTAAAACGTTAACGCAATCAAAACCTGGTTAGTTTTTTTTTCTATTATTTCCCCACAAATGCTATAGCTAACGCTTCGTACCTTTTGGATCGGATCTATGCATTGCGTATGCTCCGCATCATCTTCTATTTCTTCTTGTGCTTCGTGAAAACCGCTTAGTTCACCACGCTCAACCATAAGCAATTTTTTTTATTTTAGACTCACCATCATAGTTGTTCGCGCGGTCGTTCGCGGTCCCGGTCGGTCAGTCAATTTATACGTCCGTCCGCCTGTCTGTCTGTACATCAAGCGAAGAAATAGCAACAAGTCGCGGTGTGGCAATGGTAGAAGCACTATCCACCTTAAATACACATAAAACTGGAAATACCTTTAATACCTTTGCAACATGTTCGAGTTTTTCGTATCTTTTTATGGTATTTTATGCGCGAAGCTGACTTAAGTTTTATAGTACTGTTATATTAATTCTAGGCAAGCATTGTTGTTATAATTTTTCTTCTTGGTCGTTGGTTTGTTGATGTTATGTTACCTGATTTGATGGTGGATGGATTTGTGACCTCATATTCATAAAATAGATGTGCAGGTGGATATGAGTGGTTTGAAATGCGATCGTCATGATAATCTGTCCGGTCACAGAATGGAAACATTGAAAATTCTAGTAGACGTATCCTTAAGCTAAATATTACATACATCTATATAGAGCAACTGCGATAACGGAAAAGCGACAAGAATTATTGCTCAAAAACTTATATTGAAAAAATCATCGTTCTAGCAATCGCATGGCCTACCTTTTCTGCATAATTAACCATGGCACCATCATCGACATCATACCCTATTACTAACGGCGTCGAAAGCATCCAAAGCAGGAACTGTGGAGTTTACATCGTACGCTATGAGTAATAGTTCCAAAAAAGACTGCTAAATATATTGTATAAGAGAACTGAAACGGAAGTAAAATCGGCACTATTCTTCACTGGAACCGAGTATAGACCATCAACCAGGTATTCCAGATGTCTAAACTTTAGGCATCAAAATTGCCATTGTTATAACCCTAGAATTATCTATTTGAGAGAATCAGCGACTGTCGAGGGCTCTCTAATCCCTCAACAGTCCTGATAAGGCTTTGGAACAACCACCTAACCAAACATCTTTACCTCCTGGTGCATTGCTAAAAACCAGAGAGTTAATAGGCTTACTCAAAAAAGTTAAAAACGGCAAAGCTCCAGGTATCCATGACCTGCCGAACACAGTTCTTAGAAATTTACCCAAAAAAGGAATAGTCTTCATATGCCTCCAATTCAACGCTTGCCTTAGGCTCTCTTTCTTTCCATCCATCTGGAAACAAAGTCTAGTTATACCTATCCTGAAGCCTGGAAGAGATCCGAACTCTCGCGACAACTACAAGCCCATTATCCTATTATCAGGTTTAGGTAAGCCCTTTGAAAGAGTGATCCTAAAAAGGTTAAACAATTTAATGGCCAACAATAATATCTTCCCTGATTTCCAATTCGGCTTTAGAAACAGATATTCTACAGAGTGTTACGAAGGACGTCAAAGCAGCGATGCACAATAAATTGTCTATAGGTTTGGTGACGCTGGACATCGAAAAAGCTTTCGATACAGTCTGGCATGATGCTCTCGTCTATAAACTTCAGACATATAACACACCCCCATACTTGTTAAACCTTATATAAGCATTTTTAACTGACAGGAAGTTCCAGGTTAAAGTAGGGGAAAGCATTTCATCAGTGAAAAGTATTACTGCCGGTGTTCCGCAAGACTTCTGCCTAAGCTCATCACTATATAACATCTGCAAGCTGCCAAGCTGCAGCTTACGCAGACGATATTTGCAAATACAGCATAGGTGCAGACCCAACGGCGTTAGAACTTACATATCAATATTACCATGGATGGAAAATTAAAATTAAAATTTTCAAAACGAAGTCAATATTCTTCGCCAGGAAGCGTAAGCCTGTTCTCCTACCCAAACGACCAATAAATTTCTTAGGGCAAATTATTTCCTGGGGGAGAATCTCAATTATCTTGGGCTTATATTCGACAAAAAACGAACCTTCATAAATCATATTGAGCATATTAGCTCCAAAACGCTTAAGGTCGTGCTCTCGCTACACCCCCTTCTTAATCGTGATTCGCGTCTCAACACCAGAAACAAAGTTCTCATCGTCAAAATGGCAATCCACCTGATCATCCTACATGGATTCAATGTGCTAAATATCTAGTAACAATGCTTCAGATCACGCAAAATAGATGCCTCACTGGCGTTAGTCCAATTTATAAGCTCGCTGCATCGCGCCGTGATAAATTAATCGCGAAATCAAATGACTCGCGAAATCAGCTATTTCGTGCCCTGGCGAACTGAAAACCAGCAGTTACTCCCACCTATTTTTTTTTTGCCGTAACCTAGCCTCATAGATTTTAGCTAGCTATAAGTAGATAGTCCTAAGTTATGTTAAGCTAATAATAAGTTCAGTAGAGGTTTTTTGGTGAAATTTTCCTCTAGCTGATTAGAATATTCACATTGGAAATACGATAGTACACATAGTTTTAATGTTGTTCAAACGATGGCGAAATGGCTTTGTAAGAACACCTGCCATATTATAGCACCTCTGTACCGCATACGTTCTAATACAGAAAATCATATATAAACAGTCCCGATTAGGACCAAAAAGGCTGAGTTGAGATAAAAACCCTATTAACAGATATGTCCAATAACAGTCCAGACTGCTATGAAAACCACCGCTTGGAACTAGTGAACGCCAGCTAAGCAACATCATCAAGCAGCAATCAAAGGGAAGTAAGGCTGCTTAGAATGGAATAACTTGACCATTCAATGGAACTACTAAAGAATGTTGGGCGAGTGTGCTCAGATCGAAGTGATGTAGTCATATCATCGGACAGGAGAAAGTTGACGCAAAGGGCTTGGTAATTTCATAAATTTCCTAGCACTGAACTCAGAACCGGGTCCTAGGTGGGTTGGTATCAGAATCAATGCGCTGCGGATCTCTAGAAGCTACAAGGAAAATTGGGCGGTTTCCGTATCAATGAAAAATTGGTAGCCGTGCTATGAGATCAAATCTCTGAATACCCCAGTCCAAAGCTTGGATTCTTTCTTTAGCACTAAAAATAGAAGGGATTCCGAGTCGAAATTTTTGGCCTATTTAAATGATTTTTGCACCAACTTGATATTGAAATTGAACTTGTTGAGCTTAATCCAGTCTTAAATTGCCCGAAATGACAAACAACCCACATATCTGATCAACAACGTCCAATTCAAACTTCAGTTAGTCAATTGTGAAAAAGTTTTCGCTCAGTTTGTCTTACACGAGTTAAAAAATTGTGGCGAATATCGAAACGACCGACCATCAACACCAAGGTTCTACACATAAACGAAAAAAATGACCCTACATGAGTCAAATCGGCGTATGCCTCTATTAAGCAACTAACAGATGGCTTCAATCCATAAACAAGTCTTTTCAAAAGGGCGCAAGGAACAATCGTAGGCAACCCAGTCGAAATTAAAAACAGATGGCTGCAATATTTTCAGATCTACTCTCAGCGTCGCCAGCAACAACTGAAGCTGTGAACATTCCAGAAGACAAGCAAGGCGTCCCAGTCCCACCACCAACTAGAGACGAAATACAGGCAGCAGTACGGGACCTCAGAAAAAATAATTCTCCTGGAATAGATGGAATACCAATACGTAGAATATGGTCAGCGCAGCTGTAACTGGCAGCTGTGACTGGCGAAAAAGCATAATATCTCCTATACCCAAAAACGAGGACGAGTTAAGGTGTGAAAATTATAGAGGCATCGCATACTAAAATATAGACAGGAATGCGCTGTACAAAATAATGCTTGACTTTGGCGTCCCAAAAATTCACAAGTCCACTAAACAAATCACGATACTAAGTACAGAGTTCCAGGACAAGGTAAACGGCAAACTAACGCTCAGCTTAAAACATGGGGATGGACATGCCCCAATGCTCTTCAATATTGCACTGAAACCTCGGGTTCACTAATAGTCAAGCCAAAACAATTGTTAGCTAATGCTAACTGACGTCAATATTATGCTAAATTCAATTTTAGATGCTAGAGGAGAATATTTCAGCCTAGAATCTGAAGCAAACTGAATTGGTTACGACTTAACGAAACTAAAGCTAAATTCATGACTCAAACGAGGAAAAAAACTCCAGTTCGACCAAATCTGACCGTAGGCGATTACAGCCTTGAAAGTGTGGATAAGAGAGAGTTGTGCAAATAAGCTCCGTATTTACAAAATACTAGTCAAATCTGTTCTGTAATATGGAAGTGAAACATGGACCCTGCCGAGTGAATCCGAAAACCCAGTGGATATATTTGAACGTAAAGTGCTCCAACAAATCTACGGCCCACTGAAACAAGGAACAGAGTGGAGACAACGTTACAATGATGAGTTGTATAAACTATTTGACGATCCATTTGTATCCTCTTGCATAGAGTTATGAAAATTGCAATGGAAGGGCCGTGTACTGGGTTTTTCGCTAATTAAAACCTTTTTTTCATGTTTTTCAATGTAAATTTATTAATATTAACAACAAACATCAATCAATGATATATTGACCTTTTGCCATCTTTCGGTTAGTTGAAAACTTCCACGTTCGAAGAAGCCTTGGTTTTTAGAAGCAAAGAACTGGTCCAACTCATTTTTCGTAGCCTGAATGGAATCGAAAATTTTACCATTCAAATGGTTTTGAAGGGAGCCAAAACAACCCCTTTCTGATGGTGCTAAGTCAGGCTAGTAGGGTGGATGGTTGTCAAATAGGTGTGGGATCTGTTTTTGTGATTGGGCAGTTGCGGGCGTTTTTCTTGATTTCTTTGTTCGATTTCGATAGTTGACGACAATAGACATTCGAATCATTAGTTTGGTTTATTGCAAGCAGCACCACACAGAAAGCATAATCTCCTTTTGGTGAATATTGGCTTTGTATATCGATTGTGGGAACTCATCTTGCTTGGTTGATGATCGTTTTTGGACTACGTTATCGTAAAAAATCTATTTTTCATCACCCGTTATGATTCTTTTTAGAATCGTTTTGGCAACGATTCTGCAAAGAGTCGCATATGTTAATGCGTTTGGTGAGGTTGATTTCCTTTAATTCGTGAGGAAACCATATGTTTCATAACAAAGCAGTTGTCAAGTGCAAGTAAATGGTTGAATTCAAGATGCCGAGCTTCTCTGCTATCTCTCGAGTTGTCGTGCGCCGGTTAATTTCGATTGACGCCTATATTTTGTCGTCATCAGTAGTGGTTGAACGACCAGTATGTGGTGCATCTTGGACATTAAAATTTCCAGAACGAAAGCGAGCAAACCAACACTGACACTGGCGTTCAATAAGGCAGTCACAATTTCTTTTAAAGTTGCACCGCATTTTTGCCCTTTCGGAGGTAAAACAATAAAATATGCCGATAATGCTCTCTTTGATTGTCCATTTTCAAATTTATTTTTAAACAACTTATTGTTTACTAATGACGCTCAGTTTTTGACTGAAGATAGTCGAAAGTCTAACCTTTAAAATAGTGTAAAGTAATATAATGCACGCAATCACAACTACATGAAATATGCAGTTCAACACATGAATTAAAGAATAACCCAATGGAAAGAATGAAAGAAAACCGGGTACCCAAAAGCACATTAATGGGCAGAGCTCAAGGTAGGCGTCAAGCCTAAAGACCGAGGACCCGATGGGAAGACACGATAAAAGCTGACAGCAGATTTTTGCTGGGAATGGAAAACTGGCGGACACGGTCGCGGAATCACGATGATTGGAGGAAATTAATCGTGGAGGCTAGGCCTTCTTCTTAGCACTACAGCTCCTCTCGAGCCTCTGCTTCCTGCAAATAGCGCCTCCAACTGTCTCGGTACATTGACCGCGTCCTCCAATTTCGAAAACCGAGCAGCGGTGAACTGTCTTCGTTGGCTAAGTCAGACCAGCATTTCCTCGGTTTCCCCACTGGTCTCCGGCCTTAGTTCTCCCAACGAATACCTATTTGGGTATCCGTTGTTCGTCCTTACGATTCATGTGGCCTTACATATTGCTAAATTGTTTATTTTGCGCCAATATATATATATATATATATATATATATATATATATATATATATATTTATATATATATATATATATATATATATATATATATATATATATATATATATATATATATATATTTATATATATATATATATATATATATATATATATATATATATATATATTATATATATATATATATATATATATATATATATATATATATATATATATATATATATTTATATTTATATATCTCCTCCAAGCCTATTCTGGGTGACTTGTGTCACTGAAAAAAAAGGGTTGAAACCTAGACTCAGAGTCCTGGATGTTGTGCAAAGTAATGATATGCCTCTATCATTTTCGCACTGTAGCTTGTCATCTTTTTTGTGGATATGGAATATAATTGATTGGCTCCACTCTTGCGACATATGTTCTTGTTGCCAAATGTGAGAACTTTGTGAATAGCTTGATTAACCCTATTGCCACCATATTTTTTGAGCTCCATTGGCGCTTTATTATTCTTTTGGGCTTTGATGATGGAAAAAACTTCATCCAGCGCCGGTGGAACAAATGGAAGCTCTCCGCAGACATCTATACGCTCCGATGTTGTGGAGCTGTGGGGAGGATTAAGGAGGTTCTTTAAATGTGATGCCCATCTTTCCTTAATTTTGGTTACATCAGCGATGATATCGCCGATTTCATCAGGACAGCATGGTTTTGGTCGGATAATCACGTTTCAGGCTTTTCACTACTTTGTATGCTTGTCTTGTTGCTCGCTAGTATTTTCTTTACCTACATACTTATTCGCTTAGTTTCAGCGATGTGTGATAATATGGGAGCCAGCTGGCTGGCGAGTGTCTCCGTAATTTTTTTTGCCGCGGACAGTGTTTGGAGCCTTTCGATGCCGAATTTTATTGGTGGTCTGGACTTCGCTGAATACGCCTTTGACATACACAACGATTATTTCATTTGATCAAGCAATGATCCGAGTTACAATATGCTTCTCGGTATGTACGGACGTCAAGTATGCTCGGAAGTCCAACGGTTGGATAGTCAAATCATTTTATGTATGCATCGATGTGGGAAGCAAGTAGAACGCGTAATTTGATTTCTGCTACATGTAAAGACAATCAGGCACTGGCCGTTGTCATTTGTTTTATCATGAAGGCTATATCCTCCAGTCGTTCCCCAATAAGATATATCATTGCCAACCTTAGCGTTGAAATGACCCAGAATTATTTTTGTGTCGTTCGTAGGTAATGAGCCGACTACTCTTTCCAGGTGATTGTAGAACGTATGATAATGCTTAACTATTTGCAAATCGTCATTCCTTGAGAAATATTTGCATTTGACGGAACCGAAAAGATTTTTTACGTCTGAGGGAACTCACACCTGCGGCTCCGGTAGAACTCCAGATTGCGGGTCCAGCATGCTAACACCCACATTACGCAAGTATTGTTGTTCAGAAAGGGAATTCTAGTGAACTTGGTAGGTATAAATGTCTGTAAAGGACTGCAGCCATGGTCTGCTGCCTCGGCGAAAGAGGATTCTAGAATCCGCCGAGATTGGGCTTGCCTGGGGACTCGTAAATGCGCCGGCAGGTAAGTGTTGTGGTGTCGTGGGGCAGCTTCTTATGTCCAGCACAAGATCCACTACAAAAATATTTTTCGCATCCACGAATTTCGGGGTCAAAGGAGTATCGACCGAAGTCAAGAAAGGAGGTAACCTACTAAGGGCTATTAAATTGCTGAGTCAGAGGACAAACCGGGCCTGGGGAAAATGGACGGACTTAAAGGGACTTCGTCGTTACCGACGATACTCATGGCCCACAAATAAGCATAGAGCATCCAGGTGGAAGCGGTGCCCCCTCCAATAGGATCAAGTTCCAAATGTAGACGTGGCCATATACTCGTATTTTCCATTTAAGTGAAAAACTCATAAAAACATAATTTGCTTGAATTTTTCCATTAAATGAGAAATATAAACGTGGCCAATTCATGTTATAGTATTATGTGATGAAATCACATAACACTATATCATAAAAGGGATCGCGAGCGGAATGCCACTCTACCCGGGCAAGAGCACCTAAAACGCATCAGAAGGGGAGAGCTTGCCCGATGGCTAGCTCATTATAGTGGAGGGACAAGCCATCTTTGCGGTTCCCATTCTGGTCAGGTTTCCATTGAAAGGAAAGACTGAATGTATTATTTAACAATTCAAAATTTTTTTTTATCTTTCTTTTCCTATAAAAAAATATATTTCACATTTCTTTGTCAATAAATTAACAAGAATTTCAATGAGGCTATCATTCAAAACAGAAAATAAATGCAAATCAATAACAAAACTACTTTAACTATTATTTTCAACATAAAGCCAACAATATGTAAAAATTTAAAAAGAAATATAAAATGAATTTATATAACAAGCAAAAAAGATCAAACCAAAAGGATACTCACCCTCATAATTGCTGGGCGCCCGCTGGTGAATAATGATGCTTGAAAGCTCTAATTTCTTTAAGTTGACAAATTTTTCTTTTCCTTTAAATTTGTAAATTCTAAAAACGCGCACGTGGAAACAGAATTAATACAAATTAATAAGTTTTCCTTCGGAATTTCGTTCTTTATTTTGTTTAACGTCTTCTATTCGAGTAAGATTATTTAATACTACGGTCTTAAACGTTAGGTGATGATGAAAGCTTTGAAACGTTAGATGATCACCGGCTATTTGCGCAAGATCGTACAGCCATTATTCCTAAACATTCTGTTTGTGAGAAAATTTTTTCTGCATCAACTACCGTGCGCACATCATCATTAGCAATCGCCGCCGTTAGTTAATATGCTTGAAAGCTTCTATTTCGATGGCTCGCAAGTTTTCTGCCACGGACCTCGACCACGCACGGATATAAAGGAGACGCCACAGTTCTCCACGGTTTGACACAAATCCACTCATGATTTATAACCACCGTCGTCGGAATCACATATAGAGGAGTTCAGGCCGTTTTAAAACTGCACAACCATAGCCTGCAGTGATTGCTCAGCGTTGTGGATAGCCGCAATAAGAATCTATTCCATCTGCATACAGATAAATCAGCTCCGCAGCTGTTAAAAGTTCAATTGAATCTTTAACGGCAAATTATGCTATTAACGGCAAATCATCTACGTTGGTCGCAAGCTCATTTTTTCGCGCCAAATCACTTTGACAAAACGAATCCGCTATAAACATACGACTAAAACACAAGTCAATCTCAATGTATCTCCTTTGAGGATCTGATTATTTCTGGCAGGGTGAAATATTTTCCGAAATTTTAGCAAAGGAAACTTTTTCACTTTTAGGTTATGACTATTCCACCGTGAAAACTAGTTGATTTCACTGTCCAAAGTTCCACTTCTTTCTGCGTGTTCACTATACTACACAATTTCCATCCTTACTATCTTACGATATTCGTATTTCCGGCACTTTTCGTGCGACTTTTCCCGACAAATTCTATTTTCCACTTTCAACAATCTTTTTCGATCTATTTCCCGGGGTTTACCAAATATTTTACGAACAAATCACTGAAACAATGACAACGAATGACGAACTGGCCGCGCTTCTGTTTTCTTTTCTCGCGGCGTAAATTGCATTCGCCAATGCAATACATGCATGTGCAGCGGGGATAGGCATTTTAATTGCGGATTTGAATTGTTGAATTAATGAAAAATAATAATATAGAAACATTTAAATGATTATGTAAGATAAATATCATAAAGAATATAATTGTAAAGAAAAGTTTAAATTTAATATGGGAAAAAACTGATATAAAATTTATATATAAAATTTTAAAGAAGAATTTAAATTTGATATAGAGAAAAAAGATAATATAAAACTTATATTTATAATAAAATAAAATATTTTATAATTTATAAACTATAAATTTTCAAATCAGCAATTAAAATTTGGATCATATCATGAAGGTTTTCGAGCAGTTTGCTTAGGCTGCTCGATTACTACAGAATACTCGCGTCATTTGCTGATGTTCTCTTCCTCCATCATAGATTGAGCAATCAAGCTCCAATTGTTGCCAAGCGATGAAATGCTTGCATCCATTTCATTGTAATGGGTGATTTGTCATACGCTTATTGTTATAATAATTAATTATTTGACGATTACTGTCCCATTGCAATGCGTGAATGAGAACAGCAAGAACTATAGGAAAACTATTGAACTTATCAGTGAAAAGAGCAAAGTTAAATAAAATTGTTAATGATATAAAATACAATAGGAAAAAATATCGAAATTTGTTTAAGGGATAGGAAGAGTTATGAGTTTTGTTAATAGGAATGATAGGGGAAATTACAAGTGGTGATAACAAGGGATAAAGGAAGGGAAAACAATTAAATATTTTAAAAGAAATGTGTGCCCAAGGAACTTAGAACTTGATATTTATAAAGTTTGGGTCTTATGCACAAGAGAATGCCGACAACGGCCGAAACTCGCAACAGTACCTTTTCTAATGTGGAGGCCACAGACCAATTCCCTGAATTCCCCCTTAATGTAATTTTACGGTTCTATATTAAAAATTGTTTTAAACAAAAACCGAACAGGTAAAGCAAGTGAAATAATAATACCTGAAGTTTACGTTCTGGGTTTATCTTTTGTGTGGTGGAGATCTCGTTGTGACCATAAATTGATTGATCCCCATGACGATGTTTATATGCAGAAACATCGTGAACTTCAGTGTGTAAGGGAAGGAAAGTTTTGATTACCCAAAGTGGCCTTAAAAAGTAGCACACCGGGAAAGGGAGCGTTCAAGTATTACGTAACGCAATTTTTGAAGATTTTTGACCCCCCCTCCTCCCCTTGTAACGCACCGTAACGTTTTTCTGCACCCCCCCCTCTCTAAACGTTACGTAACACTCAAGTGACCATTTTTACACTAAAGTCGCAAAAAATTATGTTATAGTTTTTATCCTTGGTATACTTTTAATTGCCTTTGCGGTAATAATACTAAATAAAACAAGAGATTTTTAATCCGCAACACCTGCGTATTTTGTTTATTTTTTATAAATTTTTGGCTTTACACACAATTGTTTTCGTCCTTCATTCTCTTATTTTAGCTTTTTTTAATAATAAACTCTTAAAATAAAATAACATTTTTATTTCACCCTTTGGCAATGGAATTATAAACAGAAATTCAACTGAAACTAAGCTTTAAGCTCGAAGTAAAATCGTGTTCTTAAAAAAATTAAAAAATATTCAACTATTAACCAAGTATCTAAGTAGGTCTATAAAAATAAATCGATCAAAACTACTGCTCCTCTGTTCACGGGTTTGCTAGCCACTCAGATTCTTTCATCACTGGCACCTGGAGTGCAGACGAAGACGGTTCTGGAATTGTTAAGCCACTTGAATCAACTTCGTCTTCGTCGACCCAGTCAGCATCCTCAGACGATGTTTCATAACGACGCACAATGCAGAGAAGCTCATTTGCCCTTCTGGCAGCAAGGCGTTGTGGCCGTACTCTAGTTTCACAATGGTCTGGGACAGTCTTGCCATGCACGTAACGACAGTGCATTTGAACACTTTTGTGAGATGTGAAATAGATCCCACAGGTTGGACATACTTTTTTCTTTAGGTCGGATTGTACAGATGGACAAAAGAAATCGTAAGGCATCCGCTTGAACCCTTCTATAGGAGGTGACAGATCAACGGACAACCTCACAAGAAGTGGCGAAAACTTGGATGTTCCTTTGTCTAGCAAACTGGGTACTACGAGCTTGCTTGGGGTTTGAAGTATTGGGCAAGGTGGCGGCATGTAAGTATCCGCAAACACAGATTTCAATGCACTTCTTGGTGATGAACAGCAGGATTCATCCGCGCATTTTATAACCTGTAAGAAATATTGCGATTCACGGACGTGAACGCTATACCACGCTAGATTTGGTTCTGCTGGATCCTGCATGCTATCTTCGGGCTGTCTATACTCCTCCGAAACGTCGTAATTATCAATTTTCATTTCTCTTCACAATTCTGCAAGTGTTTCTCCAGCGTGCTGAAAATTGCGTTTTTCCAAATCATCATCCGTAGTCATTCTTTTGCCGTCGAGATGAGAACCAAAATGTTCATGAGGCAGAATGACGCCTGCCAATCGTTTGCTGAGGGGAGCCATCCGACGCTCAACTCGGTTATATGCGCTCCGCCCAGGAGCATTAGTCGCTATAAACAGGGCGTCCAGGTTGTATTTTTTAAAGTGTTCAATCGCAAAGTTCTTGACTTAGCGATAACGCTAGTTTTCGTCCGGCCCACCATCTACAAAGATGATGATCACTGGCTTCACGGTGTTCGATTCTGTCATCATTAAGGGTTCGAATGACGGTATTGATAAAAGTGATTCGAAATCATAAGCATGGGTGTTCGCTGTGGAGGATGTGTGTTTCCCGCTCCTTATGGATATGTGTGTCGGCCCGCTGTACCCAACAGCTTCTTCCTTACCAAAACTGTTAGGTTCCACGTTGACGCTGGCGTATACAGAAGGAATAAGTTTGTGCCGCTCTGCCACGACCCAGTCATGATCAGGTAAAAGTATTCTGTATTCCATATGCATTAAAAGAGGGCTCTGACTTTTCACTGCAAGTAAACCTATTGGTACACGTGCCTTATCGCCTTGTGAGAGAACGAATACTTGCTGCGGTCCCAGAAGCGGCGCGAGAGATTCTAATGACCTGATTGTAGCAGTGCAAAATTCCCCATCCTCGTGCTTTTTATGCATCTCGGTCTGTAGTCTTGCTAACTTTACGGGTACGGTACATACGTGCCTTCTTCCCTCTTGAGTGTTAGAAACGCACGGGAGTAAACGAAGATATGTGCCGCTTCGAGAAATCTGGAATCCCATTAACAACAGCCTCTCATGCAGGTCAGACAGAGTGAGACAACTCCTAATCATCTCGGTTCGGCGGCGTTCATCAGCAGCGCTGCCATGAATGGCAATATTAACTATGGTCTCTAGGAGAGCAGGTTGCGAGTCAACTAAAGGGGGCTGTCCAGGTCCAGTTCGAGGTTGTTTTGCAGCAGGATTTTTTCTCTGACGTTCAGTTTTCTCCAGTTTTTCTTTGGCTCGGAATTTTTTTGCACGCTTGGCAGAGTCCCTTTTTTCCTTTAAACATTTCTCTTCTTGTTTCAACTCTTTGCGTAACTTTTTTATTTCGTCGTGAACATCATCTTTGGCTATACCAGTGCCCCTTGCTTCAGTAAGAACATTTAATCTCTGTTGCAGTAGAGTTTTTTGAGCCGGTTTGCTTAGAACATTTTTAGTGATGCCTGAATCAATCAAAGTCGTGTGTGGCTCCGTAGACAGCGTCGTCACAGTTTCCTCATCAGTATTCTGACTTTGCTCATCGTGGGTATCGCTCATCTTTCGTTTGACAGCAGTGCTTACTTGTCCAGCGACTGCGACAATCGATTCCCTAAAAGATGAACACGTGGATGAAGCTACAACATCCGAGTCCTATAGACCAAGAGAAAATAAATTAAGAAGGTGCTATTGACACATGCGATAAAAAAGGCGCAACATATACAAGCAGATGCACCTGTTTTTGTTGAAGAGCACGCAAAGTCGAGGGAACATTGGGCCTTAGTGTTGCTGGCGTGCTTGATGTTTTTTAGGTAGCTAGAAACATATAATACTTACGACCAGTTCTTTAATGAAAAATCAAGGTTGGGATTACATATTATAATACGTATGTCATTATTACATTTAAGCAGTAAACTTACCTGTGTAAAATAACTAAGCATTGTTGCTTTCTTCTTCGTGGCCTTCACCTTCAAATCTCGTATAGCATCATTTAGATAATAAAATTTTGTTTGAGGATTGCTGTTCTTTAAACTTTTCTTTATTTTTTAGTTTTTCTTTAGCCGTTTTCCAAATTGCGTCGGCATTTTTTTGACACAGTTGCGCTGGCAAGTCAGCATGAGAGCCTTTATAGGCCAAGAACAGCTGATGATACAAATCTCCCTCTTTTGAAGACATTACAGTATGAACAGTATGAACTCACTCATTACAGTATGAACACTATGAACTTTAATAACACCGACTACACCAATGTGCTTCTGCATAAACACTGACGAATACTGACAACGAAAACAATATTAAATGCCGTAAAACACAATCTAGGGATTCCCCGTGATGACGACCAGACTACACAATCGAGGGATCCCCCGTAAAACGTGAATGAAAAAGGTTGCCAATTTGGGAGTTTTTATTCCCTAATTTTTTATTTAAAAAAAAAACAATGTTACGTAACGTGTTGTAAGAAAGACCCCCTCCCGCCCCTGTAACGCATCGTAACGTTTTACGAGACCCCCCCTCCCGCCGAATCGCGTTACGTAATACTTGAACGCCCCCAAAGTCTCCAGTAGGGGTGCATAGGAAAAAATCGAAAAACAGCTGAGTTAAATCCCTGCTAGAAATCTGGTAAACGAGGTCGCAGAACTGGAATGGTTAAAGACTACTATCATTGGGAACCGACTTGGGGCTTTGCGATAAAAGATGACATATTTGTACAGTGTAAATGCAAGATTAAAATTTTTTTCGCTTTTCTGGTTGTATGGTAAACAAGCACATTCAGTTTATAAGACTTTATTAAAATTTGAAAAATGCAAACATTTTCAGAAACGATTTGTTAAAATTAAAGATTTGCAGTGTTATGAAATGGTATTAAGCCAAAACAAAAAAAAAAAAACATACTACTAACCGACATAGAAGCATGATATTGCCTGTTTTGAGAATTTCGTTACATTTTATCTAACACAAAAAACTCTAACCAACCACAATAATTTCCAATTTGTTATCACTATCAACCTTACTCTGTACAAATTTCCAGACAAAATATTTGTTATCATTACCGCAAAACTAGCTAATGAAAATGAAGAATGGAACCCAAATAGAGTGTTCAAATGGCAAAAAATGAAGCAGACTCGAATAATGTTGGAAGTAAAAAAGCTACACATATGCACTGGCTGCGGCGAGAGAGGTTAAGATAAATATAAATTTATATAGAATTTTCCATTAACCAATTTTCGTGGTCTTTTTCCCCACCGTTCACTTTATGTCATCATCACATGGCAAAGAAATATCGCCACTAGTATGCCGCGACGTCAACTGATGATAAGATAAAATTTAATCTGAGAAAAATGTTGATATTATTCTAATAAGGAATCGCTATTAAGTAATGTGGTGTGATAATACACGCTAAAATAAGGCAAAAAATTATCTTGAAATCAAATTATTAGTAGCTTTGCCGGCAGCAAGAAAAAACGTGAAAACGTGGCAGATTAATTCAGGTGGAATTAAGATGTTATATAGTGTCCAGGAAATAAGACAAGTTGTATATTTGAATGGATTGAGGGTTTATATTTGATACCGTAAACTGAGACCTATCCGAAAGGCATTTCACACTCCAATACCCATTAATCCGATTTTCTAAAATATATTTTTTCCTCAATCGCTGATTACGTCTTCGAAAATTTCACTTAAATTATAAATTACCAAAGACGCTCATGCGCTGCTTTTTGAAAGTAACTGCATAAGCTCACGCAAGCAATATCACTTCTATTTTCATTTGAGCCAAAGCAAACTCAAAATAATTATGCAATTATTTGAGCATAACTAACTGTTGTATTGCCGGTGTATCCTACACTTTGCTATGCTTCAAACCATCTTTCGAAAAATTTTACAATTCGCACAATAGCGCATAACTACGGTTCATGCCCGTATTCCCGCATCTCCGTATCTATGCAAGTCTAAATAGTCAAGTATGCACGTAAGTATGTGCCGCATATTTTTTACGGCTTGCCTAACATTTTCACGCATTTACCCAGGCTACAAAGTGAAAGTTTTCTTTTTTGTTATTATTTTTATTCGGATTCCATTACCAAAGCTCTTTGACTCGGCGGCGCTCCAAATCAACGAAATGCTCGTCTAGCGAAAATTCAGTTACTCCTCCTCCGGGGGGAGAGAGTGCGTTAAAGTGTTGCTGTACAACAATAGACTTTATTTCAGACACTAACTGGCTTTTCATGGATTTAGACATCAAAAATAAAATAATAAAAGGAAAATCGGTATCTTTGAATCTGAAACGCAGACGAGATTGATGGCAGTGTGGAAACGATGTCCAATTGCGAAATATACCATCAATCCCGGCACGCATTGTATTCACGGTTTGCTGAACATAGAAAACTCCCCGAACATACTCGTCGCAGCGACAGCGAGTATGCATCAGGAAAAAAGTGCGTTAATTATGCGTAAACTAATTGTGTTTGTATTTCAATTGTCATGCCATTTGTACCGAAAAACCCGGTGAGCTCGCGTTGCTAGCGGAAGAAATCAAGAAGATGAGGTCGTCAATTATTCCTCAAACGCTTTTAAGGAAAGTATTCCATCAACACCACAGTGTAGTTCCGTTATGTGCGTTTTAATGGATATGGCATGAAGAACGATACCAATCTGAAACGAAGCAACGCAACATTTGGGAGATTTCCGGAAAATCAGGTTGAATGGGGAAATTAATTTTTTTTTGTTTATTGTATGAGTACACGTAATTGGTAGTGTTAAATGAGTTATTTCGGTGGAATGATGATAGGCAGCTAGTTGCCTAGAAAGTTAATGGTTGCTTTGTCTTAGTCAACAAACTAAACATATTTCTCAGAGCAATTTACCCCTGATGATTGCGTTGGAAAGTGTAAAATTTTCACTAAAAATTAAAATATATTAACACTACGTTCACGACATTAGCATACAGAGAAACATCATCTTTTTATATTTTTTCGCTATCGTCCGAAATAGAGAAGGTTGTCAGTTTCCTTCATGTATTCGTGTTGTTGCTTTTCATTCATATGCAAGCAAAGCATTTGAACGGAGTTATTTAGAGGCGTCGTTTTTTTAGCAAAAATATTGGCCCTGTTTCCCATTAGGTCTCATATGAAGGATATAGAAATCGACTCACGACTAAGCAAATTTTTCATTAAAAGCATCATCTTTCCTACTTTTAAGATGATTTTTTGACATAAAAAACCGAATTCTCGTACACTTCGACTCCCTTTTGACCAGCGCCGTAGCTAGCATGGGGCAGGCGGGGCGGTGCCCCAGGGCCCCTTCTCGTCGAGTTTTCTTGACCCTGAAAGAATCTTACCCCGGCGAAGACTTTAGGGGCCCCTGAAAATACCTCAAATTGAACAATTTTTTTTCAAAGTGAAACAATTAAAAAAATTTTTCGTTTTTTTATTAGATTGTTTACAAAGTAACATTTTTTCGTTTCAGTACAACAAATTTATTTATTTTGATTAATAAATAGTATTAAAAATGCCGCTTTCTTGATTTGCATGCCGCAAATTTGTCGATAGTTTCGCTAAAATCGATCTTTCTTGCTCGCTCATTCTCAATTGATAATAATGCCAATCCAGACAGTCGTTCTTGCCCCATAGAGCTTCGCAAATAATTTTTTATTAATTTCAATTTTGAAAAAGATCTCTCTGCCGTTGCAACTGTCACAGGAAGTGTCAAGAACATAATACACGCAGTGCATACATCAGAGTAGGTTGACGTCGAGGAACTGTTTTCAATAATAATCATTTCGGCAAGTTGTTTCACACTATCAATCTGACCTTTTTTTTCGAAACGCTGATCGCAGAGACAGTAATTGCGATGGAAATGTTGGAGAAATGTGATCGTGGAAAATTTTCAGAAATTTTTCGGGTTCTAACGAAATTTCTTGGTCAGTGGCATTGGTTATGAGCTTTGGTTGAATAATCTTGTAGACTCCTAGAACCGATTCCATACCTTCGAATCGATACTTTAATTGGAAACAAATCGTGTCCACTAAAGGGTAAAAAACAGTGACTGCGAAATTTTCCTTAGGATCCGAAAGTCTTTCGTCTACGCATAATTCATCGAAATGTTTTTTTCGTTTTCTGTGCACTTTTTTTTCTGAAAATTGAGAAGGAATACCAAGTTTCAAACATAAATCGCTTGCTTCCTTTACAAATTCATCGAACGATTGTCGCATGGAAGAAACTTCTATATGTGCATTTTCTAATAACTCATGTACTGTCATCAAATCTGTCGTTTCTGTTTGAAGAGCTTTTGCCACAATATTAATTTTTTCGAAAACTTTGCACAATATAACTAAACAGCAAACGAAGTTGAAAGATTCAACACGTTTTTGAAGTCCAAACGCTTCTTTTCTTTCATAGACTTCTCAGTGGTTAAAACGATACGCGATAAATTTCTACTGATATCAGGCAATCTTTTTTTAAGCGCGTAAATCGAGTCATGAGTGCCTGAAAAACGTGTTGGATTTAATGATTTTAAGGTTGTTTTGGAAATATTTTGTTCTTCTGAAGGTGTTTGCAAATCTTGCCAATGTACTATACTGTGGCCGAAAAAATTGTAAATATCTTGTACAATATCTAAAAAACGTGCGATTTCTGAATTTTGTCGAACAGCATCTTTCAACACAAGATTTAAATTGTAGGCGGCGCAATGAACAAATAAAGCACGAGGTGCTACTTCGAGGATTTTTTTTGAACGCCTCCCAAACGTCCACTCATAACGGCTGCGACATCGTAGCCTTGTCCAAACAATTTCTGAATATTTAAATCTTTCTGCTTAATTGAGGATAGAATAAGATCTGAAAGGCCATCAGCCGATTGATTTTTGACTTCAGTAAAAGATGTGAAAGTTTCACAAATTTCTAACTTGGTTGGTTTTTCTTTCTCATTGTACACAATTTTAACATAACGAAAAACTTCACTTAATTGATCTACCTTGCTGCTATCTTGAGTTGTGTCCATAATCACTGAGAAAAAAAGAGCTTTTTGTAACTCAGAAACTATAGAATCATAGACTTGTTTAGCAAGAAGAGATATAAGTTCATTTTGAATGCATGGACTCAAGTATGTTACCGACCTATCAGGCAACTCCAATATATTTTTCAAAACAGGATCATATTTCGCTAATAACTCTATCACGGACAAAAAATTTCCTTTATTACTATCCAAGAGTTTATGACTTCGCCCTCGAAAAGCTAAATTGCATGTGGTAAGCATTAACGTGACATCTAAAACTCTTTCAAGTACCTTGCGCCAAAAATTATGATTTTTTTTTAAATCCTTTTCAAGTGCTTCGCCCAACGTTCCGTGTTTTTGCCACTTTTCGTAAATGACGTATGACAGAGCGTGTGATTGGGAATTTTCATGGAGATTGATGCGTTCCGAAAGATGTTTCCAATCCCGAAACCCTGTAACCCAAACACTTTGATTTCCGCCTGTCGTTTTCTCAGGAAAAAGCCAACAGGGTTGACAGTACGCAGAGTCATGCTCGGTCGAATAGCATAACCAATTTCTTCTCAGTTGGAGTCCCGCTTTCGCAGTAGTATAGTAAAAATTTGTTGAGAAAAGTCGTCCACCCTGTTTTTCATCTCTCGAAAATGGACCAGTAGGTTGTTCGGGGCCAGATGAAATTACAGCTCGTTTCATAATTGGGTCCGTAATAACGCTAGGACCCAATGTCGGAAGGAGGCAGTAAGTCTGTTCCTGTTGTTCCTGTTGTAGCGCACTACTCGCATCGAGCGGAGGAGTCTGGAAATGTAGAGGGAACATGAGCAAGTTTTGAAGCCAGCGAATTCGGTGGGAAAAATCATAATCTGTTAACAAATACACATACTTGGCAAAGAAAATTAAAAGGTAAAACATTTTATAAGCACTTCATAAAGTAAGGCAATCTCATAGAAAATTCCTTAATAATTGACGCTTTGCATTACATAACTTTTCAATTTGTCAAGAAATGTATCGATTTTGATAACAATATTTTTACCTCGCAATCTTTGCCATTTTGGGATGATTCTGTCTGTGGTTCTGTGGTGAATTGAGATTGATTCTGCGTTGATGTGCTTGGTTCAGGTTCTGAAGATTCTGCATAAAAATTATTTATGGAATATTTCAATCATTTATTTGCATTCCAATAACTTTTCTGGAGATCCCTAGTGCTCCTTATTACAAAGAAACAACTAGGAGTCTATTAGGAAACTATCAATTTTTACGAGTTGTATTTATTCGAGCTGAAAATACAATACAAACCGCTGGAAAACATAACCGAGCGAACGCTCGGACTCGCAGGAGATTATTCGGGCCTGAAATCCCGGTATGAGAACGCATGAATTGGGGAGGGAGGGAGAGGATCGCTTTGATCGCTTTGCAGGCATGTACTGGTTCCCGCTCCTCTCGAGCGCGTGCTCGAGAGCGGCAACGGTACGAGCACCGGTTCGAGCAGTTCTGGACTGCTCGGATTTACTCGGAGCAAGTACGAGTGGAACCACAGTAGTCCGAGCGCTCTCTTGCTTGGTTCTGCTCAGTTATGCTTTTTAGCGTTTCATTATTTACAACACCTAAATGTGATGAATTGTGTACTGTACAACGCTGCAGAATTGTGTTTTCAGCTAAAATCAATACACATTCCATTAACCTAGCAGTTTCTTAAAGATTCCTAATTATTGCTTTGATGAGATTTTTTCAAAAACTTCTTGAGAATATCATAGTAGAATGTGTTTATTTTACTGCTTATTTTACTATGTTAATTTAACTCATTTCAATTATATTTATAATTTTTACAATCAAATACCTTGAACAGTTTCCGTATCAACAGATAATGCAGGTGTAGATGATAACCAATTCACGATTTTAGTGGAAATCTTTTTTGCTTCATCTTTTTTTTTCGTTTTGCTTCTCTTTTTTTCGCCCCACTCAAATAAACACGTTTCATGGCGCAGAATAACGTGAGAATGGATTAAAACATACAAAGCACTTGAAAACTATGTACAAACTTTTAAATTATACAGTTGTTATATTACGTTGTTTGTCATTAACACTGATAAACAAATGAATGCTGAGTACGCTCGAGCCGCTTTCAGAAATAAACAGAATGTCGTCGAAGAGGTGGGTATGGCCTATCCCGCACACAACAGCACACAGTATTCATCCTCTCTCACCGACGCTCGCTTAAACATTTACACACTCGCCAAGCCACACACACCGTCTCGACGTTTATCCGTCCATTTCTCGCGCAGAGTCGGCAATCCTCATTCTAGTAACTTTAACTCTTAGTAACACTGCTGAGTCTGACACAGACATCAGCAGCTGATCGCGTCGAACACTGCTCGATATCCGTATATGCGCGGGAAATTAAACGTTATTTAGGCAATCCTAAGGATAGAGTTGAAAAAAACTTTTCGTAGGGGGGGCCCCAAATTTCCTTGCTGCCCCAGGGCCCCCGAGGCTCCAGCTGCGCCACTGCTTTTGACTCTCTGATGTATAAATACCTGTATATATTTTTTTCAGCTTCTGAAAGTTCTAATCGAGACCTTTCATTTGATACCCAACTGGACTACCTTTGATGAAAAAAAAATGTTGAGGACTATTCCATTATAAGTGAGGTCCCCCTTAGAAAATGTTCAAATGCTTGATAAAACTTGATCACTATTCCGACCTTTTCACAAAGTTTGAGCTTTCTAGCTGCTATAATTTCTGGGGAAACTTACTTTGACGCACGGACAGATGAATAGACGGACGGAGAGACAGGACACAAAAGTAGTAGGTCTTTGTAAAAGCTTAAGGCTGAGTTCCAAGGAATTATGTACTCTTAGTAAGCAGGTTCAGTAATAGCGATTATACGGTGTGATGAAAATTTCAGGCGAGCGCGTTATTCTGGCTGCATTTCGAATCTGAATCGACATATCAGTGGTTGGTTTTTCCTTTTTTTCCGATGAATTGAAAATAAGTAATATTTTAATTTGGACAAACTATATTGTTTTTTTTTAACAAGACACTTTCGATGCTTTATTGGATATCAAATCTGAGGCTGGTATCAACGACAAAAAATTTTATTTGATATATACGCGATAACGATTCGCTAATAATTGAATATTCGAATAAGATGGGATATCTTTTGAGTATAAAGCATATGATATGACATTTAGGAATATTCAGGTGAAGGTTATTTGAAAGGCTCCAATCATTTATGATTGTCAACTCGTTAAGTAAATAAATACCTGAAGATCATCCGCTTAAGTAGCGATGGCGATTTTAAAAACAATTATGAGGTCCCCACGATTTTTTTTTGTATCATTATTATATAAGCAAAAATTCTATAAGCATAACTCGACAATTAACAAATTCTTCGTCGAAAGGACTCTCGAGCAGGCATTAAATCATTTCTACGAGTAATTATCAGTTTTAACAGTGTACATCCTACATACTATGAACGTATTACTTGTTCTTAATTCAAATAATAGTAATTGTTTTTGAAGAACCGAATATCATTATCACATTTAGTATAAATTCTCATGCAAAAGATTTCCCTCGCTGGAAACTATCTCCTTCGGGCTCTCATTTCGACGCAGATAAATAGCGCGACGCTCTCTAGCAAGGGGGGCAACAGGTATCATGCCTGCAATAACTCTCACCGGCAAATCAGAGACTGTCGGATATGACGATGCAATCCTCAGTGCTCCTCTTCTCTGTACCTTACTGAGAGCGTCGCGTCGCGTACCACTGACCCTACAGCATTTGTCGAGAGGCGTCTTCTGATGGGGTGAATGGCCATAAGTTGACTCAGAGCCGATACTCCCGAAGCAGCCTTCTCAGCCCTTGCCTTGATTTGCTCAGAGAAACTCATCTCAAAGTTGGTCAATAGTCCCAGGTACTTTATCGCTGGCTTCGATTCGATGTTGGTCTCCAATACTGATCATTCTTACACTAGGGATTCTCTTTTTTGTCAAGATGACCACTTTGGCTTTCTCAAGTGCTAAACACAACCCGCGAGCAGTTATCCAGTCTCTCAATCGGCGCATTAGTCTACCTCGTCTAAGTTGCGTTTGTTCAACGGTGCGTCCAGCGACCAGAGCCGCAACATTATCCGCAAAGCCGATCAAGCGCGACTCATCTGGTATCTCCAGTTTCAGTAGCCCGCCGTAAGACACGTTCCACAAGTCTGGACCAAGGATAGATCCCTGGGCAACACCCGATGTACCTCCCATTCTTCATTTGCCCTGTGGTGCGTCGTAAAGTAGTCTTCAGTCATTCAGCTAGTCTCTCAAAAGCCCTATTAAATATTATGGGACCAGAAAAGGGTTTTCCAGCATATCCGAATATCCACCCATCTAGCAGAGTTGAAGGCGTTCCTAATGTCGAGTGTCACCAACAGGAGGGTCCGTCTTCTTGGTGCGGCTATATGCATCTGCTTTTTGGACTTTCGCTCACCACCTCCGCCATCGCATGAATGGTGGAGGGTCCTGGTGGAGATAGGTCCCCAACAGCACGAATCGCGTCAGTGAGTCTTCGCTTGATGAGTTTCTCCAGCACTTTCCCAGCAGTGTCTAGCATGTATAACGGGTGATATGAAAACGGCAATCCGGGATTTCCCTTTCCCTTGCTGATTTGTACAAGCCGCGCCATATTCCATTGTACCGGGAAAACCCCGTCCCGTAGGCAAGCGTTGAATGTGCTGAGCAGCAAGTCAGGACAATGGTGTTAGACAAGTTGCAACACCTCAGTTGGAATACCATCTGGACCTGGAGCCTTCCTCGCTTCAGTGAAAGGACTGCCTCTTCCAATTCCAGATGTGTGAAAAGTGGACACTCGACCGCTGTTTCACAATGGACAGCGTCAACACGGATGGGTTACGCAGGTAGATAAAGATGGTTCGTCTAATAACTTATGCAATGTGTGTTTCTTGTTTCACAACGCCGTAGATTTTCCAGAGTACTTTGGACTCAATTATGTCCACAGCCCTTTCGGATTCGCTCGTCAAGGTCCATGTTTCACTTACATATAACAGCACAGGTTTGAATAGTGACTTTTAAATACGAAGTTTATTTTGTCGGTACATAACTCTGGGTCTTTGAATGGGAATGACGGAGTAATAGGCTTTATTTGCTGCGACCAATCGCGTACTTATCAGCGCCTCTTCCATTCAGATTGGCTCCAAGATGCGCAAAACTATGCACACTTTCCAGGTTATAGTCTCCCCCAGTCAGGTTTTGTTGGACTGGAGTGTTGAATAAATTGAAAATAGGTCCGATAAAACTTCTGAGTTCTTGTCAAAAGCTGGCTATGGATCTGGTAATGACAAATGTTGCCAATCCAGTTGATTGGTAGTTCATGGGCAATGAAAAAATGTTGGAGGAGTTTCGGCGCCGAAGTGTGACAGTGATTGATTGTGTTTTATAAAAAAATACGTTTTTAGTTTAAAGTATATATGCGAATGAACTGCAATCGTAATATCCAACGATTTCATCAACGATGTAAATAAAAAGAGTCAGAAGATTGATATTTGATACTCTGGTACGGATTTTTAATGCGACGAACAAATTAATGCTTAGTTGAAGCTTTTCCCGGCATAATGAACTGAATTCTGAAGACAGTAAATAATAATTAATTGCTACAGCTGGACTGAAGAAGATTTTCCTGGAGGCTATCCAATGAGCATTGGATTTTCGAGATCTTTGGCGATGGAATGACATTATCGCCACTTTACCGCAATCCAGTCGTAAGTGTGGACGCATTGGCTGCATTCCTGTCATATGGCGATTTGGGTGGACTATAAATATCTCTAATTTTGCAGCACAAAAGGTTTGATCTTAACCAATTCCAAGAAAAAATGAATCTCAATTAAAAGTAAAGTTAATATAAATAGAAAACTATAACAAGATATATAAAGTAGATAATGTCAAAAGTAATAAAATGGAGAAAATTAAAAAAGCAACACATGAATAATAAAAAAGCGATTCATGAATGTTGGTTTCTTTAGTCTGAAAGAACTGAAATCAAACCAATGAATTACGAAAAATGCGAAACAAAAATTTACTCTAATCAGGAGCTTCAGGCGTTTCTCATAAGGAACTTAAGGTGATTTCACATTTGTCCGTTAAGTCTTATCAATCAAATCCTTGAACTACCAGGGGCAATTAAAGTATTATCTTTTCAAAAGATATTTACCCGAATTCGGATTGTATAAATATATAATTAAATCGTATGCTGTAAGCTCAGTAAACATAATAAGTATTTGACAGAATTAACACAAGAAACAAAACCCGTGAACTAAATACTCGAATCAAGTTAATACCAAGAGGATAGAATGGCAGCTACAAATCAATTCAATAAATACAATTCATATCCTATTTAAAATACAGCATATATCCTGTTTAAAACAAAATAAATAAAATAATTAGCTAAAATGAAATTAGTTTCAAAGTATACAGGTGAAAATAATTAAAACAAAAACCGGCAAGCGTGAGAGACCAGTGGGGAAACCAAGGAAACGCTGGTCTGATTCGGTAGACGAAGACCGGCTCGGATTTAGAAATTGGAGGACGCGGTTCATGGACCGAGACGGTTGAAGGTGCTATTTGCAGGAATCAAAGGTTCGAGAGGGGCTGTAGTGCTACACAGAAGAAGAAGCGCAAGCATTACATTTTGTGAATAAAATTCGATTTCGATCATATGACCATGGTCGGTTCTTTGGTCCCAATTTTCCACGACACACATTTCGACTCTTGGCAATTTCACGTTGGATGCTGTCTTCGAGCTCGTTTAAAGTTGTTGGCTTGTTGGCATAGACCAATGACTTGATATAGCCCCATAAAAAGCAATCCAATGGTGTTAGATTCTATGAACGAGGCGGCCATTCGACGGGACCATTTCTCGAGATAACACGTTCACCAAATTTCCCTTTCACTAAATCAATTGTGAGACGTGCTGAATGGCTAGTGGCACCGTCTTGTTGAAACCACATATCGGTGATGTCAAGCTCATCCAATTTTGGCCACAAATAATCTTCCAATATAACACGATAGCGCTCTCTATTGACGGTAACATGACGGTAACATGACGGCCGATTTCATCGACGAAAAAATACGGCCCAATCACACCTCCGGCATGATTACCGCACCAAGCAGTAATTTTTTGCGGATGCAACGTGTGTTAAGAAGCAGATGTGTGTTTGTAGCTGACCAATAACGCATATTTTGCTTATTAACAAAGCCATTGAGCCAGAAATGAGCTTCATCGTTGAAATTCTTCATTTTCTTCAAGCTTACCAGAGCCCTATTGGAGAAGTTGCGAATGATCAAGTGGCTTTACCTCTTGGGCCAAATTGTTCTTATAACTAGGTAGGCCAAAATCTTTTCGCAAAATACGCTACAGTGTCGTTTGAGCTATGCGCAATTCTTTAGAACGGCTTGGGATTTGGCTCATTTTGAATCGATGCACTTACGCCTGCGATATTTCCTTCGCTTCGAGCGGTTTGACATCTTTTTGGCGCCGGAACGTCGAAGAGCGAAAAATTTGAATTTGAAGTTATCCATCGTAGCACACAGAGCCTGTCGTGTGAGACGATTATTACGGCCGAAAATTAGAGTAAATGCTCTTTATGTTGCGACCAACGGCGAGACTTTTGTCATACATTTTTTTTGTAGCGACATCACTTTCAGTGAAAGTTTGGTGACATTCGGTTCAGTGGAAGCGAAGTTATTGCGTCTAAAGTGACAGTTTGTTTATGTCATCGGTACAAAAATGAGTTTTAAACAAAGAGCTAATATTAAATTTTGCTTTAAAATCGGTAAAACGTTTACAGAAACATTTGAATTGATGAAAAGCGTTTATGGCGATGATTGTCTATCTCGTGCCAGAGTTCGTGAGTGGTTTACACGTTTCAGAGATGGTCGGGAGGACATAAATGACGTTGATAATACGAGCCGCCCAAAATCAGTGATCACCGAAAACTCCATTGAAATTGTGCGTGAATTCATCAAAAATGCGCCGATATCATCGTTGAAATTCATTGAATCGGAGTTGAATATCTCCAAAACATCGATTTATCGCATTTTAACCGATCATTTGGGCTTATAAAAGATCTGTGCACGGTAGTTCCAGAATAAACGAGATTTTTGTCATAAAAATTCACTCTTGTGACTGATTTTTGACTGGAAATACATTTTAACCATCAATCACTCATCGTATTTGCCTGATATGGCTCCCTGTGACTTCTACCTATCCAGAAAATTGCATTTGGCCATGAAAAATCTAAAAGACTTGTACCGACATACTGAAGGACATTCCAGTCAATGACCTTAAACACTCTTTCGAAAAGCTTTTGGATCGCGCAAAACAGTGTATCAAGGATGGAAGAATAAATAAACTCGAATTTATCAGAACAAAGCTCCTGTCGTTTCTATTTTAGCTCAGTCTCGTTTATTTTGGAAAGCACATTATATAAAGACTTCATGAACGACTGTGAATTGGTAAAATAAGACCCCACTAATAAGTCTTAACCAGACTTACGTACTACTATGATACAATCCCCACTAATCGTTTCTCCTAATACTAAGCACCGCTACATAAACCCAAATCGATCCACACCACCCGTTAAAACACAACCTTAGCCCCACATATCCAATATACGAGTACCTAACCGGCCTGTTGCCAATTACCGCCGAACTTCAGTATACCAGCAAGGTACTTGGCAACGATATTGGCTGATTTCAGGCACCTTGACGATAAATACACAATAAAGAATACAGCGATATAGCGAACTCTACCACCACTCTAACACTGAGTGATAATTGTCGATTTTTATCCCTAGACATCACCAGCCTCTAAACGTCTATACCCGCGATGAAGCACTCACCATGCTAAAAGAAAAGCTATCAATCTTATAAAGACTGCAATTAAACTATTTTAGGTTCAAAAATATCTTGTACATTGCTAAGGATGGTCTGAGTATGGGACATCGAATATCCTCAATAATGTCAGAAACATTCTTAGAATCCATAGAAGAAGTCTTCATACCCAAAATCGTTGAAAGATGCAATGTAATATTTTACAGACGATATGTGGATGACTGCTTTATCGTTACGAATCACTAGAAAATAAACAAAGTGAACTTTTTACTTACCCATATGAACGAAATACACCCGAATATAAACTTCACCATAGAAAAAAAAAACAACCGGACAACTCAACTATATAGACCTACCCGTGACACCCGAACAAACATGATTCGGCTACAAAATATACAAAAAACCAACCACAACTGATCATACCATACACGTAACAACTAACCAACCCACACGTAATAGACTTGCATCGTATCGATCAATGGGGCAGAGACTTGACTCCATCCCCATGACTCCTACTAACTACTTCAATGAATTAAACAGCATCTACAGAATAACTCGTGATAATGAATGTAAACAACGTGAAATTGACAAATTTAGTACAAGGTACAAAAAAATACAAGAGCGCCAACGAACTGAAATGTTCAAGAATGTCCAACAGCGGATTTCGTTAACATACGTAGGCAAAGAGACATATCAAGTATCAAACTTCCTTAGGATATTTAAACTTATAAGAAAATTTGCGAGATATTTAAACTGCAAACTGCATTCAAAAATAACATTAGCATTGGAAAAATCTGAAACAAAAACTGAATGACACATCAAACTGACATGCGAGGACTGCGACATGGTAAACATAGGAGGGACAACACGGAAACTAACGATGATAGAAAGAGCACTTACGATCCTTCTCGCACAACAAGGCAGACTTCAATTATACGACGCACCTACAAAACCACGCACGTGAGCCTGATGCTATGATAAACTCTATGAAATTGCTAACACAAACCTAATATTCCTTTACCTGACCGAATTTAATATCTACCTGCTTAACCCATCCTACACTTATATAAAGTGGTTTCCTTCGACATATCCTTAGATGCTAAAGATGACTCAAAGTAGTTCGAACGCGTTATGCCAAAAATGTATATATATCTACATGCTTTTCATGCCAAAAACTGTACACATATGCATATATATATATATATATATATATATATATATATATATAATAGTAGTCACGGTTAATTCGTGCGGTTTTCTAACAGATTGCGTAACTTGATTTTTATTCCAGTGATTCATCTTTCCAAATATGTGTTGGAAAGCTACTGTCATGTAGTTTCAGAATCAGTATGTGTCATTTAGCTGTAGCGTAAACAACAAAATTTTTTTTTTACTCTGAAAATGTCGAATTTTGTGCCGAATAAAGTGTTTTTGCGTGGGGTACTTCTTCATTACTTCAATATGAAGAAAAAGGCTGCCAAAAGTCATCGTATTTTGGTGGAAGTGTATGGTGTGCATGCTCTAGCTGAGCGTACATGCCAGAAGTGGTTTGCACGGTCTAAAAGTGGCATTTTGACTTGGAGGACGATGAACGGCCCGGACAGCCAAAAAAGTTTGAAGATCACGACCAAGATCCATCCCAAACGCAAGAAGAACTTGCAACATCACTTGGCGTCGCTGAACAAACCATTTCCGATTGTCTAAAAGCAATGGGAAGCGACGTCGAACGCCGATTTTTCACGTGTGAACAACTGCTTCAACGGTACAAAAGAAAACGTTTTTTGCATCGAATTGTCACTGGTGATGAAAAGTGGGTCCACGGGCAACGTATGGATACCCCGGCCATGCATCATCACCGACGGCCGTTCAGAATATTCATGGCCTGAAGGTTATGCTGTGTATTTGGTGGGACCAGCTGGGTGTGATCTATTATGAGCTGTTGCAACCGAAGGAAACAATCACAGGGGAAGTCTACCGACGACAATTGATGCGTTTGAGCCGATCACTGTGCGAAAAACGGCCGGAATATGAACAAAGGCACGGCAAGGTAATTTTGCAACATGACAATCCTCGGCCACGTGTTACACAGGTCGTCAAAGCCTGCCTTGAAACGCTCCAATGGGATGTCCCACCCAACTCGCCGTATAGTTCGACCTTGCGCCATCCGATTACTATCTCTTCCGATCAATGCAACATGGCCTAGCTGACCAGCACTTCTCCAATTATGAAGAAGTCAAAAATTGGATCAATTCGTGGATAGCGGAGAAGCCGGCTGATTTTTTCAGAGAGGGGATTCGTGAATTGCCAGAAAAATGGGAAAAAGTTATAGCTAGCGATGGACAATACTTTGAATATTAAATTTGTAACCATTTTTTTCACAATAAAGCTTCAATTTTCGAAAAAAACCGCACGAATTAACCGGTACCCCTATTATATATATATATATATATATATATATATATATATATATATATATATATATATATATATATATGTATAAATTTTTGTTTTTTGTGGTTGGGAGCTATTTACACGTTTGTACTACCCACTAAACACCACCCCTATCCACTCGAGAACCTAGTCTAGAACTGTTTGACACATTACTATGGGCTAAGCGTCATTTTGATATCCCGTGAGGCACCTTCAAGTTAGGGGATCCCTCCTCAAGTGGTTGGGGAAGAAGGAATGGCGCCTCATTTAATCGTATAATGAAACAATATTCTCAATTTTTTCGCAAAAAAAAAATTTTCTTTCCTCTGCCTCATGCCATAATACATCTTCGACGGCTTGTGTTACCGAATTTCTTACTTTCTTCCACATGGTTTTGATATCATCATTACTTTCTTCCGCCTTCGGGGATATCTTGGTGCTTTTTTCTAGCGTTGACATATATGTGGACGTTACAGAGCTATCATTTAGCTTGTGTATCTAATAGATCGGAGTAACTGATGTTCCTTGTTTAGAGCTCTTGGAGATGTGGCTTCCGAACTTAACCCTAATAACGTAGTAGTCCGAATCACAGACAGAGCCGCGAAACGAACGCGTGTCAATAATATTGGTGGCAGCTCTTTTTTGTATAAGAATATAATCGATTTGGTTAAATGTGCGACCGTCTGGGGATGCCAACGTTCTTTTATGGATATCTCGATGCGGAATGCGTGTGGAGCTTACTATGAAAGCTCTACTGGTAGCGAAGCATATCAGGTGCTGTTCGTTGTCGCTGGCCTCTGCACGGAGACTGTTTCCTCCGGTTGTTCCTCTATGTGCCGTTTCTCGACCGATTTTTGCATTGAAGTCGCGCAGAAAAATTTTGATGTAGTTTGGCGGTAATATTTTGACGGTGGGTTCCAGGATGCTGCAAATTTAGCCCTTGAATGCATTTTCCTTGTCTACTGTGGGCGCGTGACAGTTGATTTGCCAGATATTAAAGAATTTGGTCTTGATACGAATCGTACAGATCCTTTCATTGACGGGCTTGCAGTCGGTGATAATTTGTTCAAATGTGCTGTCAACAATGAATTAATATGTTGCGATAGTCGTTGCCGTTTGTCCAATCCGACCCGAGGTTGTTGTCCTAGCTCCATGACAAGTAATTACTAAGTGGAGCGTTGTCAGCGCTTCGCCTTAGTCGGTTTTGGTCCACGAAGGGTACTTTATTTCCCATGTACCCACCGGTTGACTGGTTAGGGCACCTTCCACCCGCCACCTGATGGCGCGTTCGATGAGGGATCGAAAACCCCACACGGGCCTTTTACTAGTTAGAGGAGCTTTATTCTCTTATTCTGTTAATATCATGTTTTCGATAACTTTATTACTTTGCTTAAAAATAAAAGCTTATCACTGAATTATTTGTAAGCTAATAAAACTCTTCATATGATTGTGAATTGAGGATACTTTTAAAGCACGACAGAATGATTTTCTCGTTCTGAAAAAGCTCGGAATACAGATCTATCCCTTCTCATTGTTTTTTATTGATGTATTTCCGATTGTTTATCTTCAGCCCTCCAAAGTCAACCTCGGTGACAAAATGAATGTTTCGAATCTATAAAAAAAATATTTTGTCAGGACACATAAAGGAAAAAAATGTTGTTACTACACTGCACCTAAAAATAAATCATCTTCGATTTGGTTGCATATTGCGAACATATTCAACTTGACCCGCATTCTTTCTCCCTCCTTAACAAATGATCGAATTCATCGCACCCTATTTCATATCCTCCGCACCCCTAAAAAAATCATATCAACAGATAATGCATTTCATCTAGAAATAAATCTTCGCTGCGAAAATTCGTTTTTTAATTCTCTTGCACGTAATATCCTTGATTGGATATATTTATTCCGAAATTAAATTTGGCATGTTTAAACTTTACGCGACCTCCTTTAAAAGGGATGCGTCATGATATCTTCGGAAGAAGTCTTAATGTACATAAAATCTTTTCTTTCTTTCTTAACTGACCTTCTCAGTATGCACTTTGTAATAAATTACAATTCGCAATGCATTTCATTTTACGATCAATTTCGAATTTATTGCAACTTTTTCAATTTTGTCATTTACATTGTGCACAACGGAAATCGTGCTTTGTCATTATGGTTGACTTAATTAAAAGTCCAACAGAACACAATATCCGTCTTAGTGGCGTCATTGGAAAAACGTAATCCTCATCATTAATTTTAAATGTGGAATGTATTGCCAGTGTTACTAATTAAACTTCTGCATCAATCCTGATTTCCTAATTCAAATTATTTAACGTTATTTTGCACCGTTGCGGTATTTCAAAGACGGAATTATTACCTATATCGTTTCATCCATGTCAAAGAATAATTAACACTTGTTTATTTTGCTAATTTCCGCAGTACATTCGGATCCATCGAAAATAAAACTCGAGATCGTCGAGAGTGGGTCAATCGTGTAATTTTTCTACAATTTTTTTTTCTTCATCTTCTCTTGAACTCTTCTCCCGTCTTTGATTACCATTAATCCCCAATAAAAAAAGACTTTCACCAATAATAATTTTTTGATCTTTCGAGGCTTTTGTGTAATGCAACACAAGACGATGATGAGTTGATGATGATGGCGATGATGTTGAAAGTTGGGGATAGTGATTAGTATGTGTTTGTCTGTCTGTCTCGTGTGTCTGCTCGTTCATAATTATCGATACATTAAAATCACTTCTTTAATCAGAGATCTTGGTATGATCTGTGGTATCTTTCAATCCAAACTTATACGTTCAGAAGAGAAAGGAAGGCCTCACCATCTCAAGCAATAACAAGAGTAACAGTAAGTTCGCGTCTAACATATGAAAGTAAGAGCGAACGAAGAAAGACAAGATTAGAATAAAAGAACAATTTCTTCGCGCTGTCGCTTCGAATTAACTGTAGCATACCTACATTTCTTGCACAGAAAAGCATCGATGTATAAAATATCCTCGTTATGTACCTTTTATCCATTGTAAACTCATTACTTGTATTCATTTCTGGTGTTGCTGGACATCTTACAATCACTAGTGAAGATTGTCCAACGGTCGCCCGACAACTTTGGTTTTAAAATTGATTCGAAATTGGAGAAATACAGTGTAGTAAATAAATTTCTTGCGGCGTCTCCTATTCCACTCTCAAGTTTTTTCTATCTATTTTTTCTTTTTTACTTTAATTTTCGATTTCAGAATTGATTAGATACGTTTTGTGTTGAATTTCAATCAAATTGTGAAATCTAATGATTTTATTATGCTATCCGCCGATGAAAGATTTGAATTAAAACCGTTAGGGAAGTTGGTAGATTCAGAGTGTAGTAGAATGGCTTTTAAAATGGCGGTTTTTTATTCACTTCAGCCTCCAGGTTGGCTTACATACTCTCCGTCTTGGATATTGCGATCTGACGAAAGACAGTTAACAATCTACGAAAAATAATTAAGTACATGCAAAGCTTTTGTTTTTAGGCGATTGTATTTTTGTACTTTTACACCTTGTATTTTTAAACTTGCCGCTATACTCATAAATGGGAAATCCATCAACTAATTTTTTAATTTACTTCTGGCATTAACATTTTATTTTTTTCTCTTTCGTTTCAGGTGAGTGAAATCGATTTGCTGCCATGCTTCATGGGAAAAGATGTAAGTTTTTGATATTTAGTAATCATTTGACTTACGTACTTTCACTTGGCGTTTTTTTTTGTTTTTTCGTTTGTACTTATAAATTTTCGATATCTAGATTGGATACAGATATAACAGTACATAGAAGGGTGTGGAGGTTGGTTAACAACTGGAACGAGGTTAGGAAAGGTTTATTGTAAGACTAAGGAAAATGATGCAAATGAAGCGCAAAGTAGACTTTTTTGTTGCTACTAGGCATGTGACAAAAGAAACACGTCCAAGTTTGTACTATATACTATAATTATGTTGATTAATTTTTCTGTATTTCATTTCCACAATAGAACATTTCACTCATAATTTCCTCTTAAACTTACTAGTTAACAATTTTCGCGTGAAACATCTGTGTTGCCCTGATTTCTTTTTCACAAGCTTACACCAATTCTCTAACATGTTTTTCCAACTGTCCATGAGCATACTTTATGCTTAACATATATTAAATTAAAAAGAAAACAACACATACTAATGAATCAACGGCTTATAACAAACAAAACCATCATAATCATGGATCTCATAAAAATTTTGTCTAGAAGATATAACCCTCTCGTAATTTTCAAGAATAATTTTCAGCTATTCTCTTGGCATTCATTAAAAACTTCATCAGTTTGTTTTCACTTTTTTTAGGCATTCTTTGTAGGTTGTAAACATCACCCAAAATAATATAAGCTTTATAGAGATAAGAGTAATTCAAAAATTAGGTTGATTTGCTAAGACGGGCAAGATATAAATAAATCTGTTTTTATGGAGCATAGAAATGCACAACTATTTATTGGTCTACAGAAGGAGGTGATTTTGGGAGAATGTGTGAACTCCTAAATAATTTGAAAGGCTAATTTTGAACTTTAATCTCTAACAAGTTAGGTAGACAGACCTACGCTCATGTCAGACGGGTTTTGTACACAACCTCTCCGAAATACGGTCACCAGCAATAAATAAAGTCCAGAAATATGTCAAAAAAATGTGCACGTTTAAGGGAAAATCCATTGTTTCTCCATTTTCAACGGTCACCATTTTGTTCCAAACAAACACAACTAATTTATTGTTATAAACCTTATCTGGAAATTTTAAGAAGATCAAATCAAAATGGCAGTGTCTGAATCGATGGGAAGTCCATAAAATACCAAAACCGTATGTTATTGTTGTTGTAATTGCAGAAATTCACCCTTAACGTGTGAATGAAATCTTAACGTATGAATGAAATCTCGTTTATCCATAAGTTTTTCCGTGGCAAAACGTTTGAAGAAATGGCAACTGAAAAGCGTCTTTTGGCAGAAAAACTTTATGGAACTAAGTCGAAACGTGCCGGATCAAGTTCGAAACGATTACATGCTCACCACGGAACGAAAACTAATAAGCGAAAAAATAGTAACCCCAAATCATCATCCAATAATGCAAATGCTACTAACAAGATCGAGCCAGATGTTGTCAAGGAGGATTCAGATGATGAATCTCTTAGCCCAGTAGAAGACGTCGAAGAAAAGATTGTTCAAGAGGTTGTTGTTAGCAAAGGCATGTGAAAGAAGTGAAGGAGGTGAAGGAAGCGAAGGAGGAAGCAGTTGTACTTGCAAGGCCTCAAGCTCCTAAGAATCCGTCAAAAGAGCAAAAGAAAGCGAAACAGTCAAAAAGAGAAGCGCCGGTAGCTGTGATTAAGGAAGTTGTTGCAAAGATTGAGACTCCTCCTGCTGAAAACACGCCAGTCTTGCAAAGTAAAGAAACTAAACAACCCGATGAGAAATTGGCGACGCAGGTTGATTCACCAAAAGCTCAAAACAAACAAACTAAAGTTAAAAAGAAAACAGAAGCAAATTTGACAACTGCTGCTTTGAAGAAAGATTCACCAATTCCGACTGTAAATTCAGTGATGTCCATTTTATCACATGCCGAGTTTACACGAGGTGAAATCCAAATACTTATTGATTATCTCTTAAACAAAAAGCAAGATACTACAGCTAATCATTCTGAATGGAGCGATGATATTGTTCAGAAGTTACGCAAGAAGCTTGAAGAAAAAGAAAAGGCAATTGAAGAGGAACAAGCTGCTTCGGCAGGTATTCAAGCTAAGCTACGGGAACTTCGAACAACTCTTAATAATGAACGAGTGCAGCACAATGCATCGGTCAAAGGGTATATGGAAGAAATTCAAAGTTTGAAATCTGAATTGCAAAACAGCCCAAGACATGAATGAGCGAATTGAGAAGATGAAAGAGCAATACAATTTGCTTAAAATGCAAAGTGAACATTTTAATCCACAATTGCTCTTAGCTCAAATCAACTATCTAAACCAATTCAAAGACAACGCGAAACGCACTTCATTTGTAAATCAAGTTTTTGAAATACTGCAACCTCAAAATGAAGAATTGACTCAATTGAAAAATGAAAACCTTGCATTACGTAATGAAATATTGCTTTTGACCAACCAGAACAGTTCTCCAATGATAAATTTTAAAGAAACTGAAAATAAGCTTATTTGCCAAAAGAATGAAGTTGACGAGGAGAAGGCCAACGCTCAAATGCAAATAAATAATCTGCAGTCAGCATTGGACAAAGCTAAATCCGAACTGATGCAAATGGGCAATAATAATAATAATTTGCAAGCAGCATTGGATCAAGCCAAATCAGAGCTTATGTTAATGCAAACAAATTCACATTATCATGTTCATAATTTAACGTCTCAAATTGAAGACCTGAACAGGCAATATATGGAACAGGCCAGCGAATCACAAGATTTACGTAACATTTTGAGTAAAATGAATACTACAGTGCAGGAGAAAGAACAAAAAATTGCAGAATACGAAGCCAACATTAGGAATCTTATTAACAAAGAAGATATGTTAATGAAACAGTTACAGGAACAAAAAGAAAAGAACAATCAACAAGTACCTATCACAACTTCACACAATCAAGAATATAGGTTAAGAGATCTATTACAGCGCTTATTCCCTGAAGCTGTATCATCATCATCAGGATCAGCTTTATCATTACCATTTGATCAATGGGTAGAGTAAGTTATATCAACACACATCAATGAAATTGTGAAAAAGCATCAGGCTGAGCTGGAAAAGCACACCGAACAACTAAAACAACAATTAGAACTCAAACAAACTAATGATCATCATAATACATCTAGTAATCATACAGAAGGATTAAATAATCACAAAGAACATAGGAATAATGGCAGTAGTGATGATGTTATTTTAGAGAATGCTTAATTACGAGCGCAAGTAGCTGAATTAAAAAGCGTAATAATAAATACAGAGAATACATAAAAAAATCTAGAAATGCAAGCTCAGGAGCAAGAGTCCAAATGGCGCACTGTGGTTAAATTAAAGCAAGAGGAGATAGACATGTTAAAAAATTTAAATAGACAAGCCGTTTAACATTTGCTATGCAGTTAAAAGGTGTTAAGAGACGACTTTACAATATATTGCCTTCCAAAATCGATAAACTAAGAATAATTTTTTTTTTCATAAAATAAGCTGAACGTACTTTGTCTTTATGATTATTATTATTTATCACCATCATATGTTTTGCTTTTTAGCCTATATTATACGAAAAAAAAAGTTAAATTTTTTTACATTAAATGGGAAAAACAAAAACACACCAAAAACCGATTCAAAAAACTTCTGGAAGTTATGAACAAAGACATTCTAGACAAACCCGCAATGCATGATTTACTTGACATAATAGAAAACTTTCAAGATGTATTTCATTTGGATGGAGGAAAGCTCGAAACCAACAATTTCTACAAACAGAGGCTACAAACCGTAGACAAGAATGCGGTTTATATTAAAAATTATAGATTGCCACAATCCCAGAATGAAGAGATCCTGCAACAAGTTAAGGACCTTCAAACAAATGGCATCATAGAACCGTCGATAAGCCCCTACAACTCACCTCTTTTGGTTGTCCCAAAAAAGAGTGCAGATGGAAATGCTAAATGGCGACTGGTTGTAGATTTCAGACGACTTAATGACAAGATAGTCAGCGACAAGTTTCCTTTGACGAGGCTTGAAGACGTCTTGGATAAGTTAGGCAGAGCGAAATATTTTTCCACGCTGGATATGACTAGCTCTTTTCATCAAATTGAACTTGAGAAAGAATCTAGATCATTGACAGCATTCTCCACCAGTGATGGACATTATCAATTTAAAAGATTACCATTTGGATTGAAAATTTCATCAAACAGCTTTCAAAGGATGTTGACTATAGCTCTTAGTGGCTTAAGTCACGAAGCATTCCTGTATGTTGATGACATTATAGTATTCGGTTGCAGCATCAAACATCATAATGACAACCTTCGTAAAGTATTACAAAGACTGCGTCAGCACAATTTAAAATTAAATCCTGAAAAATGTCAGTTCTTGAGATCAGAGGTAGTGTACCTAGGTCATTTAATAACCAATGAAGGGATCAAGACTGATCCAGCTAAAAATGATACCATCAGGAACTACCCAGTCCCGAGGAATGCAGATGAAGTACGCAGATTTGTAGCGTTCTGCAATTATTACAGACGTTTTATTCCTAAATTTGCTGAAACGGCGAAGTGTTTGAATGCTTTACTAAAGAAGAATGTAACATTTAACTGGACTGAAGAATGTCAGAATGCATACGAAACTTTGAAGAGAAAATTGATAGAACCTCCAATCCTTCAATATCCAAATTTTAACAAACCATTCATATTAACGACTGACGCTTCTAACTACGCTTCAGGCGCAGTCCTATCTCAAGGAGAAATTTGAGAAGATTTACCAATTTCTTATGCCAGTAAATCTTTGGTTAAACACGATATTAATAAACCTACTATCGAAAAGGAACTTTTAGCCATACATTGGGGCATAAATTTTTTTAGACCCTACCTCTACGGAAGGAAATTTGTGGTTGTGACTGATCACAGACCACTGGTATCTTTGTTTACACATAAAAATCCTTCGTCAAAACTTACTAGAATTCGTGTAGACCTGTCTGATTACAATTTTTCCATTGTGTATAAGAAAGGTAGTATGAACACTAATGCTGATGCATTGTCAAGGATCGAGCTAGACTCTGATACCTTAAAAGCGATGATACCTCCAGAAAACGATGAAACCGCGAAGAAAAAATATTAGCTATTACCAGGCAAATGACCTCTAAAGAAGAAAAACAAAAGAAGATAGTCGACGACGAGAGCACCCAGACATCGATAGAACTTGATCAACTCTATTGTTGGGATTGCACGAGTTTGTCAGACATCACCGGTATCATGAAATTAAAATTTGTTCTGCGCAGAGAAAATAAAGTTTCTATTATACGTACAGATAATATTATAGAAGTGCACTATAGCGATATATCTGATGCGAAATCCGTTTCCATCAATGATAAGCTAACAATGAAAGATGCTACCACAAGGAACAAATATAATGAGACAATTGGCGATAATCCATATCCGAAACTCGTTTCGATTTTGGAGAAGCTAATGAGATTCGCGAATCAAGAATGTATAAATGAACTCTCATTATCTTGTGAAGACATTATTTTTGAGTCTATAGACAAAGTAATGTTTAAAAGAATATTTAATATGTTGCAACATAAAACAAGTACGCAAAAGAAACTCCGAATCATGATATACAAGCCACCAACCAAAGTAATAGATAAATCAAACCAAAAGAAGCTAATAGAAGAGTATCACAACTCACCGCATGGAGGACATCTTGGAGTTCGCAAAACATTGCTGAAACTAAAACAACGCTATTGTTGGAAAAATATAAACAAAATGGTTAAGATTCACATAAGAAACTGTACAGCATGTCAGACTAACAAACAAGTAAGACATACGAAAGAAAGAATGATTGAAACTGACACTCCATCAACAAGTTTTGAGACAGTACAAATAGACACCGTAGGTCCATTAAGAATCTCTAATAACTACCGATACATACTAACATTACAATGCGAATTAACGAAATTTGTAGTTGCTTTCGCTGTAGAAAATAAGGAGTCCAAAACAATAGCTAAAGGACTAGTAGAAGAATTCATATTAAAATATGGACATTTTAAAATACTGAAATCTGATTTAGGGATCGAGTTTACAAATAAACTAATGGGCGATATATGTGATTTGCTAAAAATAAAGCAAATTTTTTCTACCCCATACCATCACCAGACGTTGGGTTCGGTTGAAAGAAACCATCGCGTACTAAACGAGTATATGTACTCGTTTTCTGATGACCACCAATTGGACACATGGATTCCATACTACACCTTTGCATATAATACTACACCACATGTAGACACCAATTATACACCGTATGAACTAGTTTTTTGATACTTGAGTATATGGCCAAGTAAGAATGATTCATGTAAGTCCATGTGTGTGATATTTTTGTATAGTTAAGTGTTTTGTCGTTATGAGTAATAAATTAAGAATTGAGTCATTTTTGAAATAATGTATGACCAATAAATTTTATATTTTATGCTTAGCATGTAAGAATTGAAAAGTATATAAATCGATGTAAGTAAGAAAAATACATTCAGTTTTTTTTTATCATACACGTACGACGAGTTTTAGTAAAGAAACGCTGCGAGTTTGTAGCGACTTTGATTTTAATTTTCTTTGCTGCTAATTATAGCAAATTAAATTATAAACTTAGTAACCATGGCGTTTGTGGAATACAAGATTCCTCGCCAGAACTCTCTGCGGCCTAGCCGCTTGGTTAAGTGGGTATTTCTCCAATTCTGGTTTTATAATAAATTTCATATTTTGTTCTAGAAAGGAACAGAATAAACACCTGGTAAAACTAGAATTATTATAGCTGTAACTTCCGCGAATATGATTCGATTTTCATTAAACTTACAGAGTATTAGAGTATTTTTCGTGTATTCCCCTTCGTGTGCGCCCCCTGAAGCAAAAATTGTCAGTATAAGAACTGTTTTGAAAATTTCTCATTAGGACCTTTCATATGATACCCATATTGACTACCTTCGATGATTTTTTTTTCTGGGGCCACTCCTCTATATTGGGAGACCCCCCTTAAATACCTCATAAAATACTTTTTGTAATCAAACTTTCAAGAGAGCACCACTTTACACCTACTTGTAAAATTTGGTGTTTCTATCTTAAGTACTTTGCGAGAAAAATTGCTGTGACACACGGACGGATGGACAGACGGACAGACATGTCGCGATGAATGAATAACATCAATCGCCAAACGCCAAGCATAGGTTTCAACATATATCAAATTAACCGAAAAAAAACTACTTCGAAACAAGTTGGGTACACAGGGTACGGTCATGTCAGAAGAGTCTTGTACCCAACGTGCGAAATGCAGTCACCAGCAACGAATAAAGACAAGAAACATGTCAAAGGGATGTGCACGTTTATAAGAAAATCCATTGCTTCTGTACTTTCAACGTTCGTCACGTTGTTACAAACTAACAAAAATCATTCAAATATGAATTCCCAAAAACATTTATATTATTGATCTTATTTGAAAATTTCAAGAAGATCAAATCAGAACTGCAGTGTCTGATTCAATAGAAAGTCCGTAAAATAACAAAATCGTGTGTTATTATTGTTGTATTTGGAGAAATTTCAAATGTCTATAACTTCCGTGAATATGATTGGATTTTCATCAAACTTGCAGAGTATGTCAAACTACTTAAATATCGATTTTCATTGAATTTAACGGTTTCCCGACGATTTTATTGGGGAAAATATGAAATTCGATGTTCATACTATTATTAACAAAGTTGAGTGAATTTTGACTTCTAAGGTATTTGTTGTTCTTGTACTTATAAATAACTACCACCATCATTTTTTTCAGATTTTTCGGATCACAGGTGTCCAATTACGACAGGGAGGGGTACACATTTTTCGTGTATTTCCCCTTCCTGTGCGCCCCCTGAAGAAAAAAACACCAGCTCAACCACTGTTTTGAAAACCCATATCGGCTACCTTGGATGAAATTTTTTTTCAGGGGCCACTCTCCTGTAACACCTCTTAAACATTTTATAATTTTTTTTTTTTTGTAGTGAAACTTTGAAGAGGGCACCACTTTACAGCCATATACAAAATTTTATGTTTGTAGCTTATACGGTTTGCGAGAAAAAGTGCTGTGATACACGGACGGATGAACAGACTGACAGACAGGCGCGATTTTAGTAGGGTTTGTAAAATTATTTTACAAAACCCTAAAAAAGGTAACTGGCTCCAAAATGCCTAAGATAGGATGAAATAAAATAAACTTTATGGAATCGGAACTAAATCCGTGTTTTCTCATTTTAGTTACTATTGGTAAATAGTTATTTTTCAAACACCTTTTCTAAACGAAGAAGCTGATTTGGCTCAGATACTGTAAAATTTATTTGATCCTTTGAAGGGCGCTTGGGAGTCGATTTGCTATTTTTTCTACATGATTTTCTTGTTCATAATATCACATTTACCATTAAAAAAGTCCAAAATATTATTTCAGTCATGAAGGACTTGGCCAAACTAGGCCTAAACTTAGCCTAATTTATAATAAAATTGGCCTAAAGTATGTTAAAAAATAGCCTAAGCTTAGCCTGATTCCCAATGACTTAGGCCCAAACGGGACTCAAAATTGGGCTGTATAAGAAACCCAAAACAAGGTTCAAAGACGGCCTCGAATTGGCCCAAACTCGGCTTACAAGTGATTTGAATTTGGTCTAAAAGTCACGTGAACTCGGCCTAAAAGTAACCCAATCTCGGTCTAAAATTATCCCAAGCTCTGCCCAAATTAGCCCAAACCTAGCCTGAAAGTGGCCCAAACAGAGCCTAAACAAGGCCCAAACTACCCTAAAAGTATTTATCTGGGGAAAAATGCCTTATTTTATGTTGATGTACAAAGTGATAAATATCTGAAACATTAAACGTACCTTCTTAAGAATGTATTCTTTAAACCGCATCAAAAATCCAATCGTTTGTTCATCAGCAATGATTGAACTTAGAACCAGTTAGGCGACAAAACTTGGCTTCTGTCTGAAGGGTTTTGTACTCTACCCATGACATGCTGTACTAATCGAGCAAACTGCTCGAATAGCTTCCTTACACTTATCCGAAATTTTAATTGCAAATTTGAAAAAAAATTCATTACTTCCATTCATAGTTATAAATTATAAAATATTTTTTTTTATTATTGTTATTACATGTAATTTGATTGAAAATGATATAATGATTTTCCTTTATATTAAATTTAAATATTTACTTTTAATTATATTCTTTATGATATTTAACTTTTTACTGTTATTTAAAATCTTTTTCATTTTTCTTTACTTCTGTTAATTTTAAAAAATTCAAATCTGCAAATTAAAATTTCGGCCACGGGAACACTGATTTAGCGCATCCCATCCATATATTGCATTGCCAAATGCAATCTAACTCGGCTGAGCGAGCAGCTGAATTCGATTTACCGTTGTGACACAGGGAAATGAAGAAAGATGTGGGTGTATCGTAAAGTCCACTTAAGACCGCGAAACAGCAAGCACGTTGGGGAGTCTTCCTATCAGCTAGCTAGCCAGAAAAAGTAAAGCTTCGACGATTTGATTGTGCTTGCTGGCATATCGTATCGTGTCTGTCTGTTCCAAATACAAAGCAAAACATATTTTCAATATATTAAGGTCGCGAAGTGTAATTTCCAATCATTAGATATGTTGGCTAAATCACAATACGAGTTTGATGTGGTTTTGGATTCAAAGTTAACATACGGGAGTGTTTCGCGGATAATGGTCACATCGAGGCATTATCTCCTAGCATGTTTTGCGACCCCGCAAATCTTCTGAAAAGTCCTGCCTCCGGGCTTTGTTCACACGACGTGACACTATCCGAATCCATTCTGCGTACTCATAATCATCGTTCCTAGAGTAGAGAAAAAGAATTTATGGAAATGAACGGGGTTCAGTGCTTGCAAAGTGCACTGAAATTTACACAAATAAATCGCCCCATGATATATTTTCTTGTGCACAAGTGGCCCATGATAGAATTTCTTGTGTTTAATGCATGGAGCTAGGATGACATCTTTTGCCGCGAATCGTCAATACGCATTCTAACCGAACATAACGGTTCAAGAATGCCCAGAGTGTTAAGAAGTGCTTACCATGGGATAAATGTGAATGATGCAGAGAATTTCTTAAGTTAAAAGTCAGGGTTTCTTATAAAAATCATCTTTTGTTGGAGGACTTGTCTGCGAGGGTATTCATCGGTCTCGGCACTTGATTGTAATTGAATTGACAAACATATCGTTACGACGTGAAGCGTATAAGCTAAAAAGTATATGATGGAATTCGGGCTTCTATAGTTGCGAATATGATACAGGGTAAATAATACGAATCATGCGGGAATTGGTTTCGGTCGGGTAGCTCGGTAAATGATCATGAAACGTTCGAATAACGGTTTGATCGGTTCTGACGATCGTTGCTTAGCGGTAGACGAATCTGGCGAGTATCAGATCAAAAGGAAGAATTGCATTGTGACATCCAGAGGAGGGATCTCACATATGCTATTAGGATATTTGAGGGCTATAATCGGATAGTTTTCGAAGAATTGTTAATGCTTCTGAACATGAATGCTCGTCTAGACAAACGAAACAGAAGCAATGCAAGTTACCTACGGACTTACGAAAACATTCATATTCATCAATTTAGACAGAGATGAACAGTAAATTGCTACATCTGGGGCTGAAGCTTGTTAAAGATGCAAGATTTTAGTTCCTGTGCGGTTCACTCGCTTTTAACGAGTGAAAATCATTAAAAAACAGTATGATTACATAATTATATTTTTCTGCAGAATTGCAAAGCCCCTGAATGAAAAAAGTGTTCTGTTCGATCAGTAATTTACTTTCTCTCGGTGGATTAGATACCAATCCCCGTGAAACTATTTTTAACAATTACAGCGACATTGGAATACACCCACATTACCAGCGGGTACCCGGCGAGGATGTTGGGTAAGTACCCTTTTGGTTATTAGATAAAAAGTAGTCAAAGTAAATAAAATTATTGATGTCAAAATATTTTAAGAACGTTAGATGGATTTTTTGAATAACGCGATTGGACGGGGATTGAATCATTCAGCTTTGATAAATCAAATTGAATTGATTGATTCTTTCTTCATTTTTGCTTGAACGCCTCAAATGGACTCTATTTTCAATTGATTTGGTATCGTTTTGGGGTTACTATTGTGAGACAATAATGTGCTGAGCACATGCACTTTATCCTTAGCTGTTGAATTGAACCTTTCAAACACATCTTTTAATTTAACGTATCATCCTACTATAACTAGACTTTATGTATAAATTTAGATTATACGACAAATACTTTCTTGTGATCAGATACATTAACATATGTATATCTTACTTAATATATTTATTCTAATAATTAATCAATTCGCGAATATTATGGATATCAATGATTGATATGCGCCTAGTATTTGTTTGTTTCCTTTTTCTCTATGGAGAAAATAAATATTTTAAAAATATAATGAAAGAAAAATTGTATTTGCGAATTTCCGTACACAACAGTAAAAATAAATTTACAATGGATAATTAAAACTTGAATTTTCGGCCTTTCCTTTCGGTGCGAACGTAACCGGGAATGGGACCCGCAACGATGGCAGGCTCCTCCACTGAAACGGGCTAGCCATCGGGTGCGCTCTTCCCTTCTTTTGTTTTATAGGGGCTCTTGCCGGGTAGAGTAGCCTTCCGATCATGTGCCGTTTTATGGTATAGAGTTATGTGATTCTATCGCATAATGCTATAACATGAATTGGCCACATTTATATTTCTCTTTTGATGGAAAAATACATAGTTTGCATGAGTTTTTCACTCAAATAGGAAATACATGGCCACGCCTACGTTTGGATTTGGCTTCCACCTGGATGCTCCACTTTTATTTGGGGACCATAAGTATCTTCGGTAACGACGAAGTCTCCTCAAGTCCGTCCGTTTTTGCAAAGCCCCGTTTGTCCTCTGAATCAGCGTGTTCATAGTCCTTAGCCGGTTACCTCATTTCTCGGCTCCGGTCGAGAATCAAAGAACCTTTTCAAATTTGTAGATGCGAAAAAAATGTTTGTAGTGGGTCTTATGCTAGGGGGAAAGAACCCGCAACGCTAGCTTGCCAGCGCATTCACGCGTCCCTAGACAAGACCAATCTCTGCGGATCTTACCATCCTCTTTCGCCGAGGCAGCAGACCATCGCTGCAGTCCTGAACGGAAATATATCTACCTACTTTCACTACAATGCAGAAAAGAATATTGAATAACATATAGGAAAATTTTATTGAGGTGCGCGTAAAATACTTTGCATAAAATGCCGGCTATTTAAAGTTGAGTAACCATACTCCAAACGTCCGCCATTTGGTTAAGTAGAATAATTATAATGGACTGGTACGGATTTCTAAAATATTTATGTCATTCATATTGTCCATTATCTAGCCTGTAGTGTCCAGTTTGATGATGAGCATATATACTCTCCCCCTCTCTCGGGCCAAGCCCTCCTGATACAAGCGCCTCCGACAATCTTGGTCCATTGACCGATTCCTCCGATTTCGAAATACGATTAGTGATTGACTGTCTTCGTCGACCGAGTTAAACCAGCGTCTCCTTGGTTTTTCCACTGGCCTTCATCCTTCTGTTCTCCCAACGAATACCTTTTTGGGTATCCGTTGTTCGTCCATACAATTCACGTGACCAGCCCATTGCAGCTTCCGTAGCTTTACAATCGTTGAGACCTCCGGCTCTTCAACAATACTTCATACAGCTCGTAGTTGTATCGAATTCGCCATTGGTCCCCATTTAGCTTCGCTCCGATTATTCGCCTCAGGACCCGTTCATCGAAGGTGTCTAAACTGTTTGCGCATGCTTCAATTAGGTTGCTTGTTTCACACCGATAGCATAGCACAGGTCTTAGCATAGATTCGTATACTTGGAGCTATATTTTCCTGTAAATGTAACTGATCTTCACAACTGTAAAAACTGAATAAAATTTTGTACTTGCGAACTGTATTCTTCGGCGTGTTTCGTTCCTTTCATTACCTGTTCTAATTATTTTGGAACCTGAACCTCCAAATTCGAAACCTTTTCGATACTGCGTTCGCCAAGTGTGATATTTTGGGCATTTGAGATATTTTTCTCAACTTGGTCATCAGCTGTGTACTGTTGTCATTGACTTGTTGCTTAGCTTCGATGTCGAGTGTTAGGAAAAAATCTTTGCCGATCGTTAGTGAACGTGAAAAAATGTCGTTCGTCGTTTGCATAGCCTCACTCTTGGCCCATCTTGGATAGTAAAATACATCTTGCTTTCTTATTACATATTCTAGAGCCAACTTTAAGAGCCAGGCCAGCCCATCTTCCGACTCTAGCCCGATATTTATTCCTTAAATCAAACCAAAATATTGAGTACGTCTATTTTGAACTCCCAGCATTTCTCAAGTACCTGCTTGACAGTAGATTCCAATTGTCATTGGTCTGTCGTCGATCTACCTGCCACCTTCATACCTCCTTATAATACTGTTGGCGTGTGACCTAATTGAATTTTGTAAGATCTGTTTAGCAGTGATATACCTCTATAAGTTTCGCACTGTAGCTTGTCATCTTTTTTTGTGAAAAGGGAATAGAATGGATTGGCTCCACTCTTTCGACATATCTTCTTGTTGCCAATGTGCTGGCTGACTTTATGGATGGCTTTCTGAACACCACTGCTGCCATATTTAATGAGCTCCACTAGAATTGATGCCTGGCTTTTTATGATTCCTTGGACTATTGATGGTAGAACGAACATCATCCAGGGCTGGTGCAACAATGTAAGCTCTCTGGGCATAACTGTAGACTCCAATGTTCTGCATCTATCCGGAGGATCTAGGAGGTTATTGAAATATGATTCCCACCTTTCCTTAATCCTGTTTCCACCAGCGATTATATTGCTGATTTCATTACGGCTGAACATAGTCTTGGGCTGATAGCCTCGTTTCAGGCTTTTTACTACTTTTTATGCTTGTCTTGAATTGTTGTTTGCTAAACTTACATCGATACTTCTCAATTGGTCGTCATAATATTTTCTTTTCTTAATTTTAATTATCTTATTCGTGCTCGTCTCAGATTTTCAGATTTTTTTCTCTTTGTCTTGGTTTTCCTAATTTTATATTCTTTCTACGTCTGATTCTGTTCGTCCAAAGCCTTTTGGCACTCATCATCGAACCAATCATTTCTTTTGTGCCAGTCTTGATGTTCGATCGTTTGTTCTGCTACGGTCTTAATTGCCGCTTCTACTTCCACCCACAGCTCGTTGTTCGTTTTCAGCGATATATCTGAAAGGATGGAAGCTAGCTGGTTGTCGAGGGTGTTCGTTAAAATTTTTGCCACAAATGCCGTTTGGAGGCTTTCGATGACGATTTTTTTTTAGGGAGCTTGTTTTCGCTGATTACGCCTTTAACAAACGACATAGATAGGTTCGTTTTATCAAGTATGTACGGACGTCAAGTATGCTCGAGCCCAACTTTGTTGGATCAGAATATGGTCTATCTGGTTTTACGTGTTGTCATCCGGTGATACCCAGGTTATTTTATGCATGCGTCGACGTGGGAAGCAAATCGAACGTATAACTAGATTTCTGCTACATGGAAAGTCAATCAGGCGCTGGCCTTTGTCGTTTGTTTCATCGTGGAGGCTATATCCTCCCCAACGAGATAGCTCGTTGCCAATCTTAGCGTCGTTTGTAGGTATTGAGTCGACTACTCTTTCCAGGTGATTTTAGAACGTTTTCTTCGTTCCTTCGAACTTTTCGTGTACATTTATCATCCAAATTTTGAAGAATCCCCTATCTACAATAAGGGCCACCCCGAATTCTCGCATATTATGTGCGAACTCATTTCTTAAGTATTTCGTCTAATCCAGTTCGTTTCCTGGATTGCCAGTATATACTCGTATAAGTTATGTTGACTGGCCTGTTGTAAAAGGTTTTTAACAGCGCCAGGGTTGTTCAATGATCTAATATTCCAGGATATAATGTCATAGTCCATTTTTTGGTTGCGAGTTTCTTGCCGTAGGTCCAATCCATTCCAAGGCTCTGTTGTAGATTTCGAAACAATATAGAGCTTTCCAGTCCGTCGTTCAAACTCCGTCTCCTAAACTATTTGTTAGTAGGGAACTTATGCTACGTTCCATTTTATTACTCTCAGTTAGGAACAAATCATAAATTATTCTTATATTACTCTTGTTCCCTTGCTTTATAGGTAAAAATATTGATTTATTTTTTCGAAATTTCATCTGATCTAAGATCCGGAGAGCAAGACCTTTAAGCTCTGCATCGAATCGCTTGAGCATATGTATTTGGTTTTTTACTATTCAAAGTTATCCCAAATTACAAATATCTTAGAAACATCGATATGATCACGTCTGATTACTGTTGAACTATTTGTTTTGCATACCTTACATTTCTATTCAAGTTTAAATACTGCAGGTTCAGAATCTTGTTGCTGTAAAAGTTAAACGTTTCTTTTTATCTTTTGGTTTTATTAATCTAATTATATTGCCTAATAATATCAACGGGATTCTGTCAACATAGTTTGACTGTTTTCTTGCTTTTTCAAATGACCGGCGAAAATATTTAAATAATAGATGATGTTCGAAATATACAATTACATAATTTCAAAACAAAGATGCAAATAAAAGCGAACCTTGTTCATGTGTCATATCAACAAATGTATGTGCAGCTAATAATTAGCGTTCATTAACGGGACATATGAAAATTTCCGGATTATACTGACTGCACATTAAACAAGATGGCACCTGAGTGCGGCAACAACCAAAGCAGAAGCAAGCAGATCAGAAAATGAACCCTTGACGGGGATCGCATTTTGCTGGCCATACCGGAACACTCCCGGCAAGTGATCTGCTCCAAGTACAGTGCTCGATTTTTGTTTGCGAGGAGGCAAACGTTTTTTTTCAATGGGTCCTGCACTACAAATAATTTGTTGTGCTTATTGCGAGAAGGCTTAATTTGTGGAAAGTTCCAGTGAAAGATCATCTATTTAGGCATTTATGATGCAGCACGACACCGATACCACCAGCACTGCCATGGCTGTTAGTCATGTTCAGTTTGATCCCGCTTGGAACCACACTCGCACAGTGCTCCAAGCCTCCCGCTCAGTCCGAAAATCCCTTTCCAATCCACCTACACAATAAATCAACTTGAGGTTGGATACGTGCACAACTATATGACTCCACAAACGACTATACCTACAAAATAAATCAGCGGTTTCATCAGTGTTGCGAGGAATGATGAAACCGCGAGTGAACGCTTGCGCTTAACCTTGCTTACACTAACTACTTGGGTTGAAAATAACTAAATAATCGGCTGGGCGCCGCACACGACCCCGCGACTTTGACGTCTCGTGGTGGTAGACAGGCAGAAATCTGTAATCTCACACTAATCAGCTGTTCAGCAAATTGTGCAAGAATGACAGATCTCTGTCGGGTATCACTCTGAAATATCAGAGGTTATTATTCCTCCTGAAGTCGGTAGATTGGTGGATTCTCTCGAGAATTTGCCAAGCTTCCTTCATGGTTCTGGCATTTTCAATATGAATGAGTTAGTTAGTACTCACATTCAGAATAATATTAGCCAAAGCTTTTTCGCCCTTATTTGACTAATCTACTCTGCCTGTTGTAGAATCAATCTATCTATCGATATCAAAGCGCTTGTAAATGGTAATTCTCGGCAGAAAATAGTAGAACGATAAATTCAAGTGACAGTACAGTGCAGAGCATAATATCGCGTTTCGTACACGAGAATCGAGTACATGATTAAAGCCAGAAAGGCACCAAACCAAATTTCCAACCCAACTGATGAGCGCTATATCGAGCGGAAAATTAAAGGAAACCCGAAATTATCAGCACAGAAATTGGCCATTGAGATTAACCATGAGTTGGGTAAGTAATGTAGTGCTGAAAACATTCACCGAGTTTTACGAAAGCATGACTTTAACGGCTGAGTTGCTTGCAAGAAGCCTTTTATTAGCAAAAAAAATCAGCAGTGTCGTTTTCCTTTCGCGAGGCAGTATCTTTCTAAATGTATGAGCTTCTGGAGCAAAATTTTACTTTCGGATGTGTCAAAATTTAATATTTTTGGCTCCGATGGACAAACCTATGTCTGGCGTAAACCAAATACAGATTTGGAAAATAAGAATTCAAAGACAACCGTGAAACATGGTGGTGGAAGATTCATGGCTTGGGGTTGTATGTCAGCTGCCGGGGTAGGTAATTTGATATTCATGGAGGGTAACATGGACAAAACAATGTACCCCAATATATTAAGAGTAAATTTACTACAAAGTGCCCGAAAACTTGGCATGATTTTGACTTTTACCAAGATAACCACCCAAACACAAGCTATTGTTCAGACATGGTTCATTTTAAAATGCCCCCATCTAATTCAACCTCCAGCCCAATCACCGGGTCTTAATGAGATTGAAAATTTGTGGTCAACTTTGGAGCAAAACATCCCCAAACATAAAATTTCCTACAAAACTAATTTTAAAAAGCTTTGTTAAAGGAATGGGCGAAGATCACCTTCCAAATGTGTCTGAAGCCAGTGGAATCAATGCCAAAAAGAAATAAGGCAACGTATGAAAAAGGAACGTCATACTAACTATTAAATTTAAATAGAATCTTAAAAGTATGCAAGAAAGTATTCTTATGGTTAGCTGGTTGAAATAAACTGTGACATCATTTTTGTAACAATTTTGAGATTTTTGTTTGTAGGTTGCTGAAAAATTATGTCTGAAAATAAATTATGTTCATTTTTTATACTTAAAACATAAATCTACTTATCAACGTATAAATTTTGTTTATATATGTTTTTGTTTAAAAGTTATACCCTCTCAAAAACCTTATATTTTCCTTCTATGGGAGAAGGTTTTTTGCGTTTTACGCATTCTCCCATATTTGCGAACAGTTTAACGTATTTCACTAAATTGCTCCACATCTCTGTGCATTTTACGCATTTCGAAACATTTCGAGGCATTACCATGCATTTGGCGCATTGCTCCGCATTACTTTACATTACGTTGCATTTCCGCAGAATCACGCTTAAATTTGGCAGCATTTTGCATATTGGTGTAAAACAGTTTTCAGATTTAATACTTCTTGGTTATTATAAGATCGCGCTGGAATTTTGAATTATTAGTTTGCATAATATTTATTATGATTTGGAGTCGTGGGTTCTTAAATATTAGCAAACATTTACGTAGGATATATATGATTCTCAGCCTCGCTTCCATTAAAAGTAAAACTTACTTTCGATTTCTTCTATTCCACTAATGCTGCTAAGTATCAATCACATAAATATGTATTTAACGCAAAAACAGCTTCCCACAAATGAATTTCATTGATATTGAAAATCTAATCCTTTCTTTGAAAATACCTGAACTCAATTAATTCACACTTATATGACTGCTCTACCGACTTACCATACGCCTTATTTTTATTACTCAAGCCGCGAAATAGTTAAATAAAAGAAAAAAAAATCCCGCCAAATTTGTAAACAATTTGTTTTTAATTTTTTTAAACACTGACCAATTATTCAACTCGCCTTTTTTCACTCTTACTACCGGTCAATTGGCAAGTGAAAAAGAAATAAAATAAAGTCAAATAAAATTTCAACTGCGTGCCCCAATATCTCCAACATCTAAATTTTAGAATGCATTAATTACCCCAGCACAACAACCCCCCTTTGGATAATTGTAGATCACTGGAAGTATTGTGAGCACGTGTCTTGGTCAGGGTTTTTGAAAGCAACCGATCATAAGTGAAATTTTTACAAGTTTCTTAATTGACAAATCTTAATACAATTTTTAGCGTTGAACACAAGGACTTGAATTTTGAGTTCATAATGGCAAAATGGGCAGATCGGGAATAAAGAAAATTTGGATATTATTCTATGAAAGAAGTAAGAGTTTAGCAGTCTGAAATCTGAATAATGCTTTGTAAAACTCCTGTCCAAACTATTTTTAATTAAAGCAATCCTTGTTTTCGGGTTTTCGATGAAAAAATGTAAATAAAGAATTTGAATAACAATTTAATTTAAATCAATGCACACAACCGTAGTAAATACTCTAACTTCCCACAAAACAATGACTCAGTAACTCTACCCAACGAAAATATTTACATTCGCTCCATAACCGTTATCATTAACCCCCGCTAAGCTGAACGCTACACTCCCGCTAAACTATTGACCACCAAATGAATTGTTTTGTTGTTGATATGAAATCTTAATGTTTTGCCTTCAACTGCAAGGTCATGTCCTTAACGAGTATTTACAAATCGTCCATTTTATTTCTTAGCGCGTGTACATACATTCAGTCACATATGGTTGTAGTATAATTTTTATTCTGACTTGATCCAGCTAAACACATCAAAATATTATCAGCACGCACAACGCGAGTTATACGCATGTAAACAAATAAATAAATAAATACGTTTCAAGTGTACTCGTATAAATTTCACATCTTCAAATGCAACTAATAATCTAATATATATTCAACCCCCAAAGAGCGAAATTAAGATCTCACAAAAGATTTGCATCACATCTCAAACTTGAGACACCTTACGCGAATCAACCGCAGGTAATACATGTACATATGTGCTTGTTGTTCCAGCTATTGCAAAAATATACCCAAAACTAAAGTCATACATACATTTTGGAATGTGTTCAATGAAAATAAAAGAGAAAAAAAAATACGAAAAAATAAAGAAAATAAATACAATCACACATGTGAGCACATACCTGTCTGGCTGACCTCAAAATTTCTTTCTATGATGCTAATGTGTGCGAGTAAAATACGGCATAGTGCGTAAAAGCTACAATCAAGCGTAGCAGTATGTGGGGGGCAGGGTGCATGGGGCTTTCATTTTAAGGTAGCAGCCTTGTCTGCCGCGATGGGTTGCATATTTGGTTGGTTTGCGCAAAAGTTCACGGAAACGAATTGCTAAGAAAAAATTTACACTCATTATACTATAAACAACTGGATTCAGGTGTATTATAGACATTTTGTTATTATTGTTATATGGTTGGGTCCGGAAAATGTTGAATTTTATCTTTATTAGGTGTGCCAGAAATCGTGTTTTTCGAATATAGGCCAGTTTTGGGTCGTATTGTGAATTGATATATGAGACTTTTATTCAGATGAAGCTTTTAAGCTGGCCAAGGAAACCATTGATTTAAAAAAAACTGATTGTAAAACGGTACAGCCTTTTATTGCCGTGGATTGACTGATTAAATTATTTTACAATTTAATTTTGTTGAATTCGCTTACTGGAGCATTGATTAGTTTTCTGATCAGTAAGATGGATAACACAGCAGCATCATTTGTCTTAAGCTTTAATTTAATACGTTGTGACATTTGGTTTGTCCCGATGACTATATACCGCTTTGCATTCCGGGCATGTAGCAATAGACAATATCAGCATCTTCAAACCACGCAATACATCAAAACAGCATTCCATCATGTGGTACATCAAATGGAATTGGAAAATATAAAAAAATATAGCAGATATTAACGATTATGGTAAAACAATGATCGACCAAATGATTTATAAAAATAATATCGAAGGACTCAATAAACCATACTACATTAATCGGGCAAAATGGTGAACCCAAAAATATTAAGGCGGCGATAACATACTCACCATTGTTTCAAAAGACGTAAACATCGACAAAGTTGGTTCGAGCAGGAGTATGCAACTGAAAACCATTCTCGGAAGCCCAATGGATCCAAAAAACATGTGAGAATGGTATTTATAAAAAACCATAATATGCCCGGAATACGAAGCGGTATATATCGGACAAACAAAACGGTTAATCGGGGCAAGACTGCAAGAGCACTTCAAAGAAGTTAAAAATTGCAAAATTAGCAAAAAGAAACAATACGATCTTAAATCTGCAGTGAAAAGGCATGCGATCGAAACGAACCACACAATAAGTAACGATAACGTTAGAGTCATCAAAGAGATTATAAACCAGCGGAAACTGGACCCTTACGAAAGCCTACACATCAGGCGGATAGTAAAAACAAAAAAGGATGGGCAAAAATTACTCCCCTCTATTTGTATTACGTACCCTTTAATGGCCTGTGGAAACAAAAATAAATGTTGGCTTAGGATTACCTAGATGAAGCAATGAACGTAATTAGCTTTTCAAAATAGAACAGTAGATATACGAGTAGATGTAAAAATAGGAAATACGATTACCTGCTATTAGTTATTGAAATTCACACGGGCGGTCGGATAAGAATAGTTCCCATTGCTAAGCAACATTCAAAGCTTTCCTTGGTAGTTGAACCTTGTTAGCCGATAGTCATCTGCAACTGTTGCCAAGTGGTGAGCGCACGGAGTGTCAATTGCGATCTCACAACGTACCTGTATTGTTTGTTGGATCGTAGCTCCGAATATCACGCTGGTACTTGAGAAGCCGACTTGATACGGTGCTGAGAGCTCGATCCAACGGTGTTGCCTTTGGTCCACGTAAGCGCAATGTTTCGAGTTCCATTCATTTAACTCAGAGGTAATCGTAAATTCACTACTTCATGCCATGTTTACAATATTTAGTTGAAAAGATGTAATTTAAAGTATATGTAGAGTTTAATGATTACTATACAATTATTATAAAGCTATCGGGCCCTGCTTTGTGGTGTGTGAGCAAAGCAAGGCCCGACAAGAAAAAAAAAGAATTGGTCTGCGGATATAAAATAATTGAATACAATTATTATGGTTCTGCTCGGTGATGATTGACTCGAAGAATTCTTGATTACACGGTATTGTTCGATTAAGGCAATCCTCGCTTCCTGTTACTACAAACCAAACTATTGTAAGTGCAAGTAAACGGTTAAATTCGATATGTCAGGCTCCTGATATCTCTCGAGTTATCATACGCCGGTTAGTTTCGATTAGCACCTTTATTTTATCGCCATAAGTAGTGGTTGGACAACCATCTCATTGGTTATAGACGTGAAGTCTTGGAATGTGCCAACGGACTGTATCCAACCGGTCAACAAGTCCGAACACCCTTAATCTACTACGAAGTGGCTGCTAGCAGGCTAGTTAGTTCGGAGAGGAATTTCGTTCGAAGGCCTTCCGTGAGCAGACAAAGCGGGAATACAATTTATCAGCCACCATTTAAACTGACCGATTAAAAAGCGTTCCAAAGATTCCCTGTAGAAACACCTTCCGCTATTACTTGAATTTTGCCTTTATGAGGCTAGCGATTAATCAACTACGAACTCGCGCGTTCCCGATTATTCACCGATACCACACCAGAAATAAGCTACTCGAATTCAAAAACCAAATCAATCTATTCTAACTAAAAACGCTAAGTCAAACTACGGCACCGCGTATTGAAGCAAACTACCGAACCGATCAGCTGCGGATTATTAAAATCCCTCCCCCTTGCTAGCATACTCACCTCCCGTCTTAATTATCTTCTAGAAAAGGACGGGCTACCTACTGAAAAGAAAAGAAATTAATCCATGTTTTATTAGTTATGAGGTAAAGGGTGTTTTTTTAAGAGGTATATTACTTTGAAATGAATAAAATACGAATCAATTGTTTTGATTGCCATGAAGTTGGTTTATTGGAAAGATAATTCTCTGCCATTTTTATTTGAATATGATTTCGGGCATATGATCGGCACGACTGGCGCGGAGGAAGTCCAAAATCAGAGGTCAATTTTCGACTACTTTAACCAATAATTAGGACCGCATCTGGTCAATAACGCAGCGAATGTTACCTTGCTCTGAATGTTACCTTTCTCTTTTCCCGCTGCAGCTGTGCATCCTGTTGTCTTACCTAATCATCTTCCCTTCCCAATTTCCTTTATTTGTACAGATGCATCTGAAGTCGAAGTTTTGATCAATGCTCTTGATCCTAGTATTAGCCCTAGGCCGGATGGTTTGCCAAACATATTTGTAAAGTCGTTAGCCTTATCGCTTAGTTTCCCTTTATCTCTCCTCTTCAATCTAAGTTTGAGTACTGGTACATTCCCAAACCCTTGGAAAACAGCTAATATTGTGCCTATTTTTAAAAGTGGTAATCCTAAGTCAGTTTCCAATTATCGCCCTATTTCTTTACTGTCCTGCTTTCCAAAGTTACTTGAACGGTTGGTTCATAATCGACTCTAAAACTCATTAGCTTCTATTTTTGCTCCAGAGCAGCATGGCTTTCTCAAAGTATACTCCACTATCTCTAATTTAATGGAGTTCACAAACAGTATTGCAAGAGCTTTGGATAACCAACTGCAAGTTGATGTGATCTACACAGATTTCTCCAAGGCCTTTGACACTGTGAATCATTTACTTCTTTGTCGTAAGCTTGAAGCTCTTGGCATCTCGGATGCTCTTCTATCTTGGATGTCATCTTATCTATCGTGTCGTCCCTGTCGAGGACGTCTCTCTGGTACTACGTTTAGTCCTTTTTGTCCTTCATCTGGCGTTCCACAAGGTTCAATTCTTGGGCCTCTTCTCTTTCTGTTGTTCATAAATGATCTTCCCTTTGTAATTAATTCCTCGTGCCTTTTGTATGCAGATGACTTCAAAGTATTTCGAGCAGTCAAATCCCATTTAGACTGTCAGCTCCTCCAAAATGATTTGAATGCTCTAAATGAATGGTGTGCTTCAAACTATTTATGTCTTAACACTACTAAATGTCATACAATGACTTTTCCTCTTAAGGACTCTCCTATTAATTTTAATTATGTATTAAATGATACTTTGCTCTCTGAAGTATTCAGTCATAAAGACCTTGGAGTAACTTTTGATCCAAAACTCAAATTTGATGCACATATTTTAAATGTGATTACTAAAGCGTCTAGAGTTTCCGGGTTTATCCTTAGACATGTACATAAATTCAATAGCATCTCTTCTTCTGTCCGCCTATTTGTTTGTCTTTTTCGCCCTTTGCTTGAATACTGTTCTGTTATCTGGTCCCCCCGATATTCCTATCTCGTGACTTCTTTAGAAACTGTCCAAAGAAAGTTCACGCGTTTTCTTTTCCTTAAGTTTAATTTGCCGTATCAGCCTTATGAAAGTCGTTTATCTTTCCTATCTCTTCCATTCTTATTATCCCGACGAACTTATTTAGACCAATGTTTTTTGTACAAACTCTGCTACCATCAAGTCCCGTTAAATATTTTTTCTGAGCTGCGTTTCCGACAAACATCTCGTTCATCTCGGATGAATTCTTATTTCGTTACACCATATGCTAGAACTGATTTATATTTCTATTCACCAATCTTAAGAATCGTACGAAATCATAATAATCTCGAGCTTGGTCCTTTCCCCTCTTCTTACATAGCATTTAAGAAAAAATTAAGAGACTTACTACTAGTTTAACTTTTAACTATCGACGTTTTAGTATTCTTTTTCATTTAAATTTTGCTGTAATTGTTCTTTGCGTTCCATTTTGTGATTGGATTGTTTAGTCTGTAAGATGGAATAAATAAATAAATAAATTCCATCCTTTTCATGATAAAATGGCAAACCAAACTAACCATAAAACGCATGACAGCTGCCACACCATACCTAGCATTAAAACCTGTTGCTAACTTAAAGTTCTATACCTCTAAAAAACACCCTTTAAATTCCACTATTCGAATATGGTGTCAAATGACAATAACGAAATATACTGGGAATATATACCATCGGCCTTTAAAACCTATTCGTGATAAAATGGCAAACCAGACTAACAATAAAACGTATGACAACTGTAACATCATACGTAGTGTTGAACTTAAAGCTCTGCACCTTTAAAAAAACTACCCTAAGGCACTTTCGATTTATTCACCGAATATTGTTGCTATCAAAAGTAAATGAAAATTTTCTTCTTCTTCCTAGCACTATAGCTCATCTCGGGCCTTCGCTTCCTGCAAACAGCGCCTCCAACCATCTCGGTCCATTGATCGCGTCCTCCAATTTCAAAATCCGAGCTGCGATGAACTGTCTTCGTCGACCGAGTCATACCAGCGTTTCCTCGGTTTCCCCACTGGTCTCCGGCCTCTTGTTCTCCCAACGAATACTTTTTTGGGTATCCGTTGTTCGTCCATACGATTCATGTGTCCACCCCATTCTAGCTTCCGCAGTCTTATAATCGTTGAGTTCTCTGGCTCGTCAAAAATTTCATACAGCTCATGCTTGTATCGAACTCGCCATTGGTCTCCGTCTAGCTTCGCTCCGATTATTCGCCTCAGGACCCGTCGCTCAAAGGCGTTCAATATATTTGCGGATGCTTGGGTAAGGGTCCCTGTTTCATACCCATAGCATAACACGGGTCTTATCACAGATTTGTATACTTGGAGCTTTGTTTTCCTGTGTATGCAGCAGGTCTTCAAGATCGCCAAAACTGAATGAAATATTTTATTTGCGAGTTGTATTCTTCGGCGTATTTCGTCTCTTTCATGACTGGTTCTCGTTATGTTAGCGCCTAAATGCACAAATCCACTTGCATTTTCGATACTATATTCGCTAAGAGTGATATTTTGTGTGCTTGAGGTATTTTCCCTCGACTGCGTCATAAACTTTGTTTTGTTTTCATTAATTTGTAGCCTTACTAGTTTTGCTTCGCTATCAAGTTTAAGGAAGGTCTTTTGGCATTTGTTAATGACCGTGACAAACTGTTTATATCGTCCGCATAGGCTACTATTTGGATCGACTTGTGTAGTAATGTACAACGTGTATGACGTACTCCAGAACCAAAATGAGTACCATTTATTATTTACAAGATTCAATGTTATAGTCTGTAATTGAGATGCCAAAGAACTCTAACTTAATGTAAAAATAAATTTTCTAGCTTAGATACTTTTATTAAGCCCTTTTTAAATCGTACCAGCGATTTGAATTGACATAGACGTACATCAAAAATACCCCTTTTTGTAGAATTTTATATCAGAAAACAAGTGATTGGTTGGGTGTACTCGTATGCAAGAATAAAGGCATATTGATGCTTTTGTTAAATTATCACGTTTTAAGCCAGTCTTTGCAGATTGATTATAGAATTTGTTGTAATCGAGCAGGTACGGTTGTGAACCCCGTCCAATACGCGACATGCACACTGAAAAATACGCCAGCGCTAGTCCCGAATCGGATGCGCCCAGCGTTACAATGCCCCAGAATGTAACAAACTTAAGGACTACAGAATGCGCTGTCATTGAAAAGCCCAAGTGATATAATCGAAAGGAAACTTTCTAAAAGTCGTATTTGATACATACATATAATGACGATCGATCAAAATGTTGTAAACATTTCTTGTTGACGACGTGTTACTTCATCACAGCGCATTGAAGTAAAATTCTAATTGTTAAATACATATTTAGTGTGTCTAGGAAAATTTCAGCTGATCTGTGAAGATGGAGACTCCAAAATCGCGCACTAGAATCCGCACGCCACATGTTCCGACTCCAAAAATGTCTGAACGGAAGAAAAATCTCTTCACGACGACACCAAAACACACTACACCTGTCCACGATCCATCATCGCGAGCTGATGTTGAAATGAATATTCTTGATGGCATGATGCCTTTGGATTTTGAATCGGCAATTCATGTCCAAAATCGATTAAAACCTTGTCTGCGACCAAGGGTCAAGAAGATTCCAGAAAGTGTAGCAACTATCCTGAAATCCAGTCGATTCCTTCGCCAGACAGTAAAAGTCCGGACAATAAACAGCCTCGAATTGAAAACAAGTCCCCCGTCACTCCCAAGAGCAATTCTAAATCTAAAGATCCAAATTCAAATACAGACAGTCCAAGTACAAATAAGAATTACATTAAATACATCGAAGAATTTTCAATCCCAGCTAAATCATCCCCCATTGCATCGCCACGGTCTACAGACCTCGTCTCTCATTGCCTGTTGTAAATTTGAACAAGTCAGCACCGTCCGCGAAAAAACCACAAAAATCCAAGTCTAAGAATGATGTTCGCTTGGCAAAGAACATAACGCATGGGATACGTCGCGTAGTTGCTTAGCAAATAAATTCATTCAAATAAATATTTCTACGAGTTCCGCAAGAGACGTACAGTGGAAGATTTAAAATTTCTAAAATCAAAACAGCCCGTCGTAGAAGAGGAAGAAGAAGAGTCTGATAAAGAGTGCGAGACGGAAGATTCACTTCAGATGTCCGTTTTGCCACAATCCGATCGGCGAATTGCGACGAGAAAGGGAGTCCGCTTCTGACCGGGACCGTGATCACGTCGGGGAGAATGCGATCGGGGGTGCTTGTCTGACTGTTCGGCCATTGTTTTTTGTTCCGGCGAGTTCTCGGGGAAAAACTGCTTGGATGCAGTGCAAGTGATGAAGATTGTTTGGTGTGCTAATTTCCCATGTGAATTTTGCTTGTAGCCTGTTTTTTCCTTGTGGAAATTAGTCGAGTTAATCGTCCGGGGGCCCTGAGAAAATCGATGCCTTCTGGGCTTGGAAAAATGTGATGGCGAATATGCACGTTTCCGTATAATCGGCAAGAGCCTAGAATAAGTTGATGGAGAAATTTGGAAATAGTGTAACAAGCATCGTGTAATGAAAAGAGTCGCGAAATTCCAAGAACGAATATTTATTTCGAGTGCATGAAAGGGTGAAAGAAGAAGGATCGCAACAATTTATTTTGTCAATTAGACACGTTTTCAGTTTCGCGCGCTATGGTACAATTGGCGCTTTAAAACTAACGGTGCATTGTAATTGCGAGCTTAATTCCTTCCCACATGTGCTGTGTGGATAAAGTGTTTCCAAGTTGAAAACAATAGCTCGGATAAAATGTATCGCTGCTAGGGTGGATCGTTGAGATGATTGTATTATTTAATCGTTGAGATGGTGAGACAAGAACGAAGTGGACAGAGACGTCGCATCTGTTAAATTATTCCAAATTTTTCAATTAATTCGCCAATGAAAATAAAACGCAGAATTCGAAAATCGGTAGCGGTGTCGCGTAAGAGAATGTTCGAGTTTTGTACGCGAAATTGTGAAGTGATCGTCTAGTAAAAATGACCCGATGAAAATTTGTGCCAATCCTGCTCGAATTTGTTGCGAGTATTCGAATACGGTGGATTCCCACTAGCAGCCAATTATGTAATTTTGGGTGATTATGTCGATAGAGGAGAACAACCGCTTGAACCAAGTTGGTTGTTGCTTGGCAACAAAATCAAATACCCGGAAAATTTCTTTTTACTACATGGTAACCACGAATGCGCCAGTATTAATAGAATTGATGGATTCTATGATGAATGCAAGCGACGGTATAATGTAAAATTATGGAAACCATTCACTGATTCTTTCAATTGTTTAACGGTAGCAGCGAGTATTGATGAGAAAATATTTTGTTGTCATGGTGGTTTAAGTCCTGATTTACAAGGTATGGAACAAATACGTCGATTAATGTGGCCCAATGATGTTCCCGACACTGGCTTATTATGGGGTCTATTATGGAGTGATCCTGATAAAGATGTACAAGGATTTGGATTGAATATGTCGTGCGCATCAGGTCATTAAAGTTGGATATGAATTCTTTGCGATAAGACAACTTGTTACGTTGCTCTCTGCCAAATTATTGCGATTTTGAAAACATCTGAACAGATAGCCAAATACTTATATAGCGGCTTATATTCGGGCCGACCTTCAACGCCTCAACGTATTACACCAACGATAGCAGCCAATAAAAAGAAATAATATCACATTCAACAACTTTCATATCCATAAACGTTTTTATTTAACTATAATTTTAAAACAAAAAGTGTGCGAAGTCAAAACAAAGCTAAAATAAAAAGTGAACATATTAACTAATGTCGTAGATACGAGAGACTCGAAAGAAAAAAGCAAAGAGTAAACATAAAGTAATTCAGATGATATTTTAAAATATATGAATAAAGTCTAAGAAGAAAACAATATAGATGTTGTAAGAGGTTACATGTTCCCATATAAGAAAAACAATTCAAAATTGGATTTAGAGGAGCGACTACATACAAATCACGAGTGTTATTGTGCTTTCATAATTTCTTCATGTAGGACCATCTGCATCGTCGTCGAGCTATATATACATATATTTCTTTTTTACATATTTTGTTATATATATATATATATATATATATATATATATATATATATATATATATATATATATATATATATATATATATATATATATTCAAATTTTGTTTACATATCCATTTTAAATTTTTGCCGTTAATTGTTTTTGTATTTACATTTCAAATTTTGCCTTTCGTTCTTCTTACTTATATTTCAAATTTTGCTTCGATTCTTTTTCCGTATATTTCGAATTTTGCTTTAATTTTTCTTATTTCAATATCAAATTTGGCCCTGGAAGCCACTAAAATCATGTCGCGATATCTAAGCGAGATAATGTTTATAGTTGTATGGGAATCAAATGGATAATATAATGGAGTGCTAATTTTCCCACAAAATCGGTCTTTCCTTTCTTCCGACTCTAACCGGGTATAGGACCCGGTACGGTGGTAGGCTCCCCTCATAAAACATGAGCCAGCCGCCGGGTACAGTTTAATCCTTTGTTTTCTCTTTATTTCAGGTGATATCGCGGGTTGAGTGGCGCAAGCAGAGTGCCTCTTTATGGCATAGCGTTATGCAATCGAGTTGTATAATTCTATGGCATAAATTGGTCACCGGGGTACTCCCCTTCTGATGGGAAAGTTTATACAAGTCAAGTTGTATGAGTTTTCCACTCAGAAGAGGAATACCTGGCCACTGCAACAAAAATATGGATTTAATTCCGGTTGGGTGGGTGCGAAGGGGCTCCATCACCAACCGGTTGCCCTTCTTTTGTTTGTGGGCCATGAGCTTCGTCGGGTAATGACGAGGTTACCCCAAGTCCGCCTTTCTTTTCAGGTTACACTTGTTCTTGGAACAAGTACTTTCTCCCTCGGTGTAGTTATCTACACTTTTTGCGACTTCGGTCGCCTCTTAATCAATTGACCACAAAATTCGTGAGTGCAAAATTTTTTGTAGTGGGTCCTCGTGCTGGGGAAATGAACCCGCCCCACGACACCGCAATGCTAGCCTGCCAGCGCATTCACGCGTCTCCAGACGAGGGCATTCTCGGCAGATACCTCCATCTTCTTCTGCCGAGGCAGCAGAACATCGCTGCAGTCCTTTACGGACATTTGAAACTTTAAATTCACTACAAAACTAGCTGGGAGGCACGGACAGACAGGTCGCGAAACTAGTAGGTCTTTATTAAAAATGTTTTTACAAAGACCTACAAAATGATTCCCTCATACCTTCAAACGAAACACAACTACAAAAAAAATATTTCTGGAATGTACTCTATAACAACGGAAAAAAATATAGCAAAGAAAAATAATACGGAACATTACCACCTACACATAATCACCAATCATCACCGCCGCACTTTACTTTGCCTTTACCCCATGCATTTACCTTATCAGGCTCACCTGTGAAGGCCATCAACACTTGAGAATCTAATCAATGAAAAATACTTCACACGCGCGCATCCATTCATTATCGTCGACGTCGTCAATTTTCCAGTCGCCCCACTTCAACCCCAAGCCGGTCGAGTTGGCAAACAAAATAATTCATACATATGCGTATCTAATAGTTAAATAAGAAAAAAATAACAAAAGAAAAATATGCGCGACAGCAGCTATGTAAATTGTTCGCGCAACATGGAAAAACATGCGAAAAGCTTTTCAACATAATTTTTTTGTGGTTTCACATACGAGTACGAGTATAGTATATACTCTTGAAGACATGTTGTATATATTAGTACCAACTAAGCCGTTATATTGTAGTATCGCTAAATAGTCTACCGGAAAAAGATATAGATACTCACTGAAAACACAATTCATGAACTGATAATAGTTTCACTTTTTCCTTTATTTTCCCCCGTAAGAATTAAAAATATATAACGACCGTATGAAAAAGTGTGGTGAGCTTGAACTTCGATACATCCTCTTATATACGAGTAGCTATCGATAGAGAGGTATATATTCCCCATACGTACAAACTCATATGTTTACGAGACATTCGGCAAATATTTCCACCTTGAAATCTAATTGGCAAAACAGCCGATAGATAACCTTGGTAAAAATTTTCAAGCTATTTGAAAAGCTTGCGTTTGTGTACGAGTATGCCCCGGCTGCCGGGCTGACTGGATTGTGGGATTGGGAAAATGGAGATAATTACAGGCGATACGTCTGAAGTTTTCAACGAAAAGTGTGGTATTTATTTTAATGATTTTTCTCATCTTTCCGCAATGTGTTAAATATACGATGGTGAGCGGATGTGGAGATGTTTAATTACAAATGTTAATTGCAAATGTTATGCAATAACGTGTCTTGAAGGAAATGCATCAATTAGTTGAATTTAAGGATAATCAGTAATGCTGTCCTGTGTTGCATACATGAACAGCTTGTGATCAGGCAAACAGATGGATTTCTTGGTTGGAGCAACTATTGTCTGGGAATGTTCCCCGCCCGGCCCGCCCGGGGTCAATATTGGCTAAGACTGAAACAGATTAAAATCTGAAAAAGGATATGCAATAAATGGGATGAATAAAAATCACATCGAAATAGGCAGGATTATCGATTTAAGGAGATTCCAAAGGTTGATCGTATACCGAGAGGGAAACTATAGTAAATCCACCAAAGTTCACTTGGTTTAAGTTGTTCATATCGACGATGAAAATCATACTTAATTTTAAGCAAAATCATACATAATTTTAGACAAATTAAGTAAGACCACAGTAGGCCAAATATACAAAAAAAAATGAATTGTGTAAATTATACCTAGGCTAGTAAGGCAATCCGCACTAAGTATAATAACCACCTCGACAAACGAATATTCGAACGTGCCTTATGTAAATTATTTAGTATAGAGGTGGGTAAGGTACCCTATGTCTCAATTCGAGCAGTTCTGCTTTGTGATCCGTAACTCATGCGTTCGATTCCATCTCAAGCATCAGGGTAGGAATGCTTTTTAATGAATAAATGTTTGAATGAATTTAAATGAGTGAAAATATATCCAAGAATATGTGAAATGTAAAGTTGTAGTTTCATGATGGGTGTGTGGTAGGGGGAGGAACCTCAAGGAGGTATTTGTAGACTCAAAAATGCCTTGACACGTATAGAAGCATTCCACCGGTTTTTATGTGGTTTTACAAATGTTTTTCTCGGTCTAAACGAACTGATTCCAAAAGAATAGGATCTTAAAGATATTTTTGATATTCATATTATATAAAAATTTCAAGAAATCCAACCAAAACTGTAATGTCTGGTTCAATAAAAGCTTGTAGTCCACGTTGTGTAGTGGTTAGGGAGCTCGCTGCGTAAGCCGAAGGTCTCTGGTTCGAATCCAGTTGGTTTATTCTTCGGACGGATTATAAATCAGCTCAGCTATGATACGTGCTAGTTTAAAATGAAAATGTTTTACAGCTGGGCGGATGGAAGACCGGCCAAAGACTGGTACTGATCGTATCACCTTTCTCGAGTGCCAATAGATACAATCAAGGTAATAAGATCCTCTAACTATCTCTAAGCGAAGGCCCGAAAGGCGCTGCATTGCTAAGCAAAAAAGAAAAAATGTGTTACTGCTGCAATTGGAGAAAATTTCAATGCCTTCTTAAATGTGTTTCGATCTTATTGAAACATAGGAAAAATAAGAACACAAAATAATACGACAACTAACTCAAAGCAAGTAACAAAGAAAACTGAGGGAAAAATGCCTGGTAGAGCAATCAGCATGTCTGAATGTAGAATATGTTGAGTAAACACTCGGTAATATAAATCACGATAATATGGACAGATCATAAAATAAATTTCAGATAAGGGGAGTAACGTGATCAGAGTGAGGTACATAATTCATGGATAGAATAAGCTAACCTTCCAATATCTCTTCTCGTTTCCATCCTATCCGACCTTATTCCTTAATGAGGGCACCGCGTAGTCCGCCCCAGGCTTTGCAAGCAAAAAATGCATGGCAAGCATCATCTAACTCCCCAGCGCAGAAGACACAATCGGTAGATCGTGACTTGCCAGTCCTGTGCAGGTAAGACTGAAAACATCTGTGCCCACTCAAAAGTTGGGTGGGACACTAGACCGTCTCACTATCACTACAATTGACCCATGGCCTCAGGCCAGGAATGAAGCGCACGGTCTATCTCCCCTTCGTGTCCTTCATCCAGGATTGTTTCTAATTACCAAGTGAGCGATCTCTCTTTTCAAGTGCAGCTGTCTCCCCATCAGCATCGTTTCTTTACAAGTAAGCTCTACGGTACTCTCTCGCAAGAAAAGTGATAAATATAACGCTTCAAATCACCAGCACCACCGGCTCAGAGACTGTCTGATATCCAGATCCTTGCCGCTGCATCTATGATAGGCGTTTTCGGTATAATAGATCCTTACTGAGAGTATCACTCCATATTACCGCACTCATCTGAAGTCGCCTTCTTGATATAGTAGGTCCCCCTACGTTGGCTTTTAATCGATTAAGTGACGGCACACCCGCTGCAGTCTTATCCGCCATCGCCCTGATTTGCTCGGAGAAATTCATCTTCAAGTCAGAACGCTCAAGTACTTCACTGTTAGCTTCGACTTAACTTGCACTTCCCCGACGCTGATTGTCTATACTCTAAAGATTCTAATTTTCGTCAAGATGACTACTTCGGTTTTCTCCAGCGCTGGACTTACTCCGCGAGCAGCCAGTCCCTCACTCGTTGCAAAAGCATACCAAGTTCGCTTGTACGTCCCGCGATTAGTGTCACGACATCATCCGCAAAGGTGGTCAAGCGTGACTCATCCAGAAGCTCAAGTCTCAGTAGCCCGCCGTACGTGGTGATCAACAGGTCTGAGCCAAGGATGAAGCCTTGAGCAACATCCGATCTTACCTCCATCTTTCGCCGACCATCCTTCATGTCATAGGCCAGACTCCGATCCGTCAAGTAGTCCTTCACAATCTACACCAGATACTCTGTAACTTAAAGGATCTCCAGTGCTTCATGAATATCCACCCATCTTCACCAGCAGTACAACCTGTTTGTTGGCCCGGCTGTGAGCCTCCGCTTTTTGGACCGCACTCACCACCTCTGCAATCGCAATGATGAAGCGTCCTACTCGAAAACCGTACTACCGAGGAAATAAGTGCTCAGCAGCACGAAGTTTCTCGCGCTTTTTTCCGGCCGTGCTTAGGATGCATAACGGGCGGTATGCACACGTTGACTCAGAATTCCTTTTCCCTTTTGCTGATCAGCACAAGCCTCGCTACCAGGAAACTTCTTCGCGCAATATATAATTGTAGAATATTGTAGACAAGCTGCAATACTTCAACAGAAACCCCATCTAAAATATACATTCTTTCATATTCGCTACCAACACTTTTAAACCAACCTGTAGTCGACCCGAGCAATGGTAAATCATCACAAATCTTTTAGTATTAACTCTTAAACTTGCATTATTTATTCCGAGATTCACAGTGGAAGAAGTATAAGAGGAAATTGCATCCCTCCCACTTGCGATTGTCTACTAAAATCACAAAGGGAGGTTCTCATGTGTAGTAAGGCAACAAACTCTGAGAATTTGATGTACATTCCATTTGGCTAAGAATAGTAGAATTCGTCGATTTTGCATTTTTCTGGATAAAATTTTAAGATTGCCCTTAGAATCAATGAAATGAATCGATGCAACGTGGAAAGCAGTCATAATGAGTGACTCTGTTTTTGGTGAACATCTATCAAAATACAGAATAGATACGCACAAAGGTGAGCTCATCAGATCCCTCAAATTTAACCACGTGGATTAGGTTTGCTTGTTTCTTTTAGTTTAAAGCAGATTTTTATATGGGTCTGCGGTCTTTCGTTTACCGCAAGGTCACTGGGCCAGAAAGCGCATTTATTCAAACCCTTCCTTCTGTATATATCTATTCTATGCATAGGAGGTTTATGGTAAAGCCTTGTACCCATTTATTACATGACATGAACTCTGTCACAGATAGCATAAATACCAATTCTTAGCGATTCAATGTCTAGCACTCGTTGTGAACAGACGTGGTCTTAAAATCTCCTGTCAACAACTTTTTAAAAAACTGAAATAATTTTTATAACGTCACTTCGAAATTAATTTTTTAAAACTTATTACATCGTCGAATTATCCGAACAATTTATTGAATATCTGAATTTGATTTGCGGAGAAGTCTCAAGAAGTCCAAACGACGAAACAGTTTTTCACCGGGGGTGTGGAGGAGCCCGACGACCTCCTACCGCTCGGGGCCCGGGACCAGGCATGTCAAATGCAACTAATGAGAAAATAATTATAAGGAAAAAAATGGAAGGCGTATTACGCCTCCAAGCCACGAATTGGAAAGAGTTACAGTCTGTTAAGTAAGAGCGTGTCCAGCATAATTTTGAAATGTTTATTTAACAACAGTTTTTGACCCATACATACATTAAATACATTCTGAGGTAACGTGCTTTCAGTTTAATAGTTAGTCCAATCACCACCAGCATCAGCTTGGCATCTCTGGGGCACATTTTCCACTGAATTTTCGGCGTATTCAAGGGGAAGCGCCTTCCGAATGAGTCGAATTTATAGGGAGAGCTGCTTCAAAGTGTAAACACGTTTTCCACAAAGCTTCTGCTTGATGTAGGCCCAGACGTTTCCGATAGGATTTGCACCAGGTGAGTGCGAAGGCCAATCAAGTGACACAATGCATTTTTTCCGTTTTCACTCAGTACACAGGCGGCTCCGGTGTTTGGGATCATTATCGGTACTTCGCCATTTTACATTGTTTGTGCACAGATGTTCCCGAATGGTGACGTGTGATAACTCGAGACCTTTTTGCTTCAATTTCGCATGTCCTTGACGTAAGGACAAGCCAGGATTGCGCGAAAACAAAACCACGATTCGCTTTTTGGACACTTTTCCTACCGAATCACGATTTGGATCGTCATCGACGGTTTTTGACTCTTTAAATCGTTGAACTCACTTCTTGACAAACGATACAGACTTTGGGCAGCATGGAGGGGATATGGTTCGGCTATTGGCAGTCGAACATTAGATCGATAATTCCGAAATAAAGAGAATAACCGCTGATAAATTCATAATAAAAACAAAAACACTGCCTGATTTCAAGCTAGCAAAAGATGTTCTAAATGGTGTGAAAGCGCCCCAATTCAAATACACGCCAAAGGCGGAGAAAAAGCAGACCTTCCTGCTGAAGGGCCCTTGACTGTGGGGAGAATACAGCTGATCTCCTTGAAATGTTACAGGAAATAGAACCAGCTGTCGAATTCATTAGTGCGAAAAATTTTGCTACAAGGAAATCAAATATATAAGGCAAAATGCTACCATTTTATTTGGTACAAATTTCAAATGATAACATTCCAAGAGGTAAGGTACTTAAACTTTTGAGTTATAAGGTGAGAGTCTCTTCAAAAAAACTCGGGTAAACCAGTGTTACAGGTGCGAAAGATTCGGTCTTTCAGCGGCCAAATGTGCCATGCATTCTCAGTGCATTAAATATAAAGATATTCATGCTCCCGGTGAATGCGAATTGGCTAAGATGGAGCCAAAAGAAAATTTATACTGTGTTAACTGCGGTATATTTGATCATCCAGCATCATATCATGGATGCCCTCGATATCAAGATGCAAAAGTTAAATTTTCCCCAAAACAAACCCAACTAAAACGCAGTGTAACATTGTCTAGCTCCGTTAAGCCCGGGGTATTATTTTCACTTCCTGCTAGAGGACAGGTAGACAGCAATGTAAATAAAATAAATAATGTAGATAGGAATAATGAGCTGTTTCTCAAAATTTACCAACAGCTTGAATCTCGTTCGGAAAGAATAAATAAGCAAGACCAAAAAACCAATTTCATTTTTCAACGTTTAAACCAGCATGCTTCTACATATAGTTTGTCATCCTGTCACATTTCCATGGATAAGCTTCGTCTCATCTAGATCAACGTCAACTCTATTGTTACTATACCTCGACGTGACTATCTCCTTGAATTTATTTTTAAGCAAAAGCCTGACATCATGCTTCTCACTGAAAACCACTTCAATTCACTCCATGACATTCAAGGATTTTGGATTCTAAAAAACGATAGGGTAAACAGAGCTGGGAGAGGTGGCACCGGGATATTACTTACAAGGCCCTGTTATTTCCAAAAAATTTAAAAAGTCGCGTTCGTAAACTTTGAATCTCTTGAAGTGTACGTTATCAAAATTTTACTGCCAGGTGGGGATAATCTCCTGGTTATCTCTGCCTATGCAACTGATTGAAATGTTCTTCGATTCAAGGAGAGGCCCAATTTCTTGTTTGATAGCATGACATACACATTTAAAGACTAGCTGGAGCTGGATCACCTAGTTTTAAAAATAGTTGTTCAAGACTAAACCTTGCACAAACAGACACCGGCATGTAAAACGTTAGTTTTTTTTGTGGCCATTTACGCCCAAAGTGTGAGACTCCCATGCTCGTAAGAAGGCGACTGGACTACTCACTAAACACATACTCCGTCAACCTTAGAACCAAGTCTGGAACCGTTTGATACATTACTTCCGGGCAGGTTTCGTTTTCTTACATCATGAGGTGGATGATCCCTCTTCTAGCGTTAGGAAAGAGGGGGAGAGGAATTGCCGTTTAGATATCTAGGCAAGGTAGAGAATCAAACATGCAAGAATGACTGAAGAAGCGGAAAATCAAAAATATCATCACCGTTTCTAAGCAAAGTTCTACTATTGAGAAAAACTCAGATTTCAAAGTACTTGGATAATGAAAAAAGCAATTCAGGCAAGTATTAAAAAAAGGAAGGCATCCATGGACTGCAGGAAGAACAATGGAAATCAAGAATCGAAACGACTTGTGAAAGAGGCTAAATTCTCATATTTCTCATGAAGAATGGAAACAGCGGCTCATAACTCCCATAAAATATGGGAAATTATAAATGAAGCGAGGGATAACTGTTCACCCCGGGCTATATCACCAAACTATTAACTGATTCTTGATGGGAGCTTCAATGAATCGTACCCATGTGACGCAGGAAACTCATTAATAACTTGTTTCAATAATTGGTGAAAAAATCACCAAAGAGATCGGTGCTCGTTCAAAAATCAACTTAAAAAATACAAACGTCTCAATAAAACTTATCTTTCATATTTATCAAGCAAATAAAATGTATGTATCTCTTAAATGAAACTTCAAAAAAAATATAGCGTCAGGCATCGATAGCATCACGATGAATGGGATTGGTATGATCAAGGAGGACATAGCCGAACTTATGTCAAATTTCATAAATTCGCATATTGGAAACGGGTCATTTTCGGAAGAGTAAAAACTTGCAAAAATAGTTTCAATATTTAAGGCAGGTGATAATCTTGACCCGAATAACTCGTTAGTTCCCAAAAGATCAGTGTAGAGCAAATTATCTTATAGATTTACATTAAATTGATGTAAAAAGGGTCAAATGATTACTGAAAAAGTTTAGCAGAGAGCTGAAAAAAATATTGAACAATCGTTTAGTATCATTTCTTCTTGAAAACTTTATCTTAAACCAACAGCAGTTTGGATTTCAAAAGAACAATGGTACTTTAAGATTCTCTACTTTCTGCCATACGTTTCATTAATGTAGGTTTTATCTCTGCCTATACAACAGGTGAAAATGTTCTCAACTTCAAGGAGGAGCTCAATTCCTTGTTTGAAACACTCGAATCGAACAGGCTGCATAGTTATTGTATTGTAAGCATACAACATGGCTGAACGCCAACAATAATCCATGAGATGTATTTCTGGAATCGTGGATAAGAGAGAACCAATCTATATAAGTCGGAGTTCCCAATATACTCTAGGACAAATTCATATTTGGACCCCTGCATTGCTGATGCAAGACTTGAATTCAGCTTTTATAGTCCTCAACGGAAACTGCAGGTGCTTCTTTACGATAGCGACCATAACGCAATCGTACTGGAAATCAATCATCAAAGGGATGAACTCTTCCTCATTCTAGTCCAACATGAAAATCATCGGTTGAATTTCAAAAAAACAGATTGGGAATAGTTTCAAAAGAAGTTTAATCGGGAGTACCACAAGCAATGTCCTCCTTCTGATGATGGAAACTCTTGCTCAATGCTTCCTTATGACAGTAATCTAACTAACGATGAAATAGATTTCTATTTATTGAAGTTAGAGAAACTGACATTTAGTGTTCTTGTTTGTTTGTGTTAACAGGTCCTCTGTCCCCATTCAATGGTAACTTTGAAATGTCACACATCCTGCGGTTTTTTCTTGATAAGATTTTCATTAGTGTTTTTAGACGGAGTGAATATGTTGTATTTTCAAGGTACTTTTACAAATTAAGGCCACGCCAAAGGGTTAAATAAATGTATCACGAGCGCAGCGTTGCATATTTTGGCTCTATATGCCATATCATATATGATATGTATCATATATGATTCATTTAACGTGCGCAAATAAAATGCAATTTTTAGCGTCCATGTTAACAACTGATTCATGTGTTAATGGCCTGTAAAAAAACAAATCAAAGGCAATTATTGACGTACGATTGACATATGATTGACATATTTTTAGTTAGCAAGACCGGGTTCTTTTGGAAAGTTTAGTTGATTAATTGAGCTCCACTTTAGCGAAAAAATGTGTGCTCGGGAAAAGTTAACGGATGAAGAGATGCATCGAGCGTTAGAGGAAAGTAAAGAGGAAAGTGATTTCAGTGATGGCATTGATCAAATGTATCAACCTGATGAGGAGTGCGAAACTGGAGGATCAAGAAGAGACGATAAGTGATGTTGAACGAGAAGGGTCGAGTGTAACAACACGTAGGCGTCGAAAACAATCACCGGTAAGCAACCCATCGCAATTTTTATTTGACATTAATTCTATGATCAATCAGAGCTCCGAGGTGGAGTGTCCTAGGCCGAGTGCATCTGAGTGCGAGTTCGAGCATGATCCACAAAAACTTAGTGATTATATGCGTGAGGTTAGTAAGTATCAGCGTGTTGATCATACAAAATATGAGCAATGGGTGGAAGATATTCTTCCGATTGGAAGGCAAGCTTTTAAATGCAGTCCCGGAATTCAAAATATAGAGACTATTCCAAATGAAGAATGTGCTGTCAATATTGCAAAAATAGTCGAGTATTTCATCGATAATGATGTTATTGAAAATATGATAGAAAAAACAAATGCAAACGCTGAGCTTCTGAAACAGATACGTACAAAACGATTCTCGAGAGTATCACGTAGGGTTGACGTTGACAAAAAAGTAATGACGAAATTTTTCGCAGTAATACTTTATATGGGAATAGATAAGAAATCTTCTAATGAACATTATTGGAAAATGGACCCTTTTTATTACACACCTTTCATCCACAAAATTTCTCTTTCTTACAATAGATTTAGTGCCATACTGCGTTGCTGGCATTTTGCAGATGTGAAGCCTGATAATGATGATGTTTTGTCGCGAATCCAGCCACTAGTATACCAACTGATCATCAAGTTTCGTGAATTTGGTGATAAAATTATCGTTAATGAATTGTAAATCAATCACTAAATGCGACTGTGAATGAAATGCTATAATCCGTCAAAAACCCATAAATATGGGATAAAATCTTATACAATGTGGTCTACCAACTGTTACAAATTGTCTTTCGCAATACGTGCGGGATCAGGAACTATTATAGAAGGTCTTGACAAACCTGGAAAATTGTAGTGAAACTATGCTTACTACTTCTAAATGAATAAAGACTGATTTTATCAGACCATTACTACACTGGAAATGCTCTTGCATAATATTTAAAAGATTTTATCTTTTAAATACACATAAAAAACGAGAGAAATCTTCCTGAAGCAGTCACAAAGAAAAGCTTAAACGTGGCGATATCGTGGCAAGACAGATGGATTGTTTTGTGACTATTTTGAAGTGCCATGACACGCGAGACGTCTTGATGATATCGACGTGTTGCGACGACGGAATGACAAACGTTTCCTCTTGGAGAGAGGAATCGTCAAAACCAAATATGGTTACAGGATACAATGAAGCAAAAAAACGGATTGATGTTGCCGATCAGCTGAGTAGCTACTACTCACCACTAAGAAAAAGTCTGTCATGGTATAAGAAAGTTGCAGTTGAGTTACTCTTCCAAACAGCACTTGTCAATTCCCGAGTAATTTTTCATGAGGCGACAGGATCTTCCGTTAGTATTTTGGAAATTCAAGAGGCTTTGATTCGTCATTGGATTGGCGAAGTAGTTGTGAAAAAACAACCGACAAGCAGGGGCGGCTCCAGGAGAGTTTCTCGGGGGGGGCCGTGTACGGGAAAGTTTGGTTGAAACTTTTAGTCTCCTCCCCCCCTCCAATACATTTTTATTAACACTTTGTTATAGATTGTAATAATTTCATGATTAAGAAATTTGTTTATTTTATTATTATTTTTTTGTTGAACATTACTGTCACATAAATGTACTTCAACTTTGTTTTGATTGTACGTTTAGTTCAGCCTGATATGTTATCATTCCAAGTCTTGAATGCCAGAAAGTATTTTAACAGATCAATTACTTACTCTATGGTCTGGGTTGTTAAAAACCTATTTCAATCCACACAAACTGGAAATAAGTACCACTTTCAGAATAAACATTAAATGTTTTATTTATGTTACAAATATTTACATTACTTAGATAATTGATTAACACTAAATAACAAAATCCATCCTTCTGTTACCAGACTTAGCAAATCTATCAATCACTTTGTTAATATCTACCTCTACATCTCGGTGTGTATGAAGTAAACAAAGTCCATTTAATCTTTCTTCACCCATTGTCGACCTTAACCACGTCTTCAGCCTACGCAGCGTGGAGAACGACCTTTCAGCAGACGCTACACTTACTGGCAAAGTAGAAAATATCTTCAACAAACCATGAATTGATGGGAAAATATCTGCGTCGCAAGCTTCTAATGCATCAAGTGCTGTATTCGGCAGTTTTACACCAGACGGTTTTTCTCTAATCCGTTTAGCTTTCCATAAGTCGAATTCAGTTTGGACTTGACTGCTTTCTAGACCGAGTATCGGTGAAAATTTGTCCCTCAGTGCACGTAGTTTCTCTTGTATCGGCTCTGACTGGTGTGGTGGCCCAGGCTCTCTCACGATACTTGTTGGCATTAGCAGTCCGAAACATTCTACGGTGTCCTTAGGAAAACGAGACTTAAGGTCAAAAACAATGTTGTCTAGGAGAGGAATGTATATGGATTTTTTAAAAAAATCCTCCGGATCAGATGTTGCATAGTTCGGTCGATTTCTTTGGACACCAGCTAATCGTGGCATTTTTACTTCGACGTCTAAATCCAAACATAAATTTCTCACTTCAACAAAAATCTTTGCAAATACAACACCACATTCTTTTCGCTTTGATTCTAAAACTGAAATGGTATCGTGAATCACATCAGAAGCTTTCTTCAAATCTAATGAAGGAGATTGAAGCATCTTACTCAAAGGGAGAGTCTGTTTCAAAACATCTATTAAAGATAGTAGTGTTGTGATGAAATGCACATCACAGAGAGCCTTTTTCAGGGCGTTGGCTTTCCATGAAGTATTAATTTCTGACCATTCGGAAATGGATACAAGAGCTTTAACTATATAAGGCAGAGCTTCTTGAAACTTAATCACACTGTCATGCCTCTCTACCCATCGGGTTTCACACAGACTTGATAATTTGGTGCCCTTAAATTCTTCTAAGTCTTCATTTCTTTTTTTCAGTGCACTTCCGAGAACCGTGTTTCTCTTTGCAGATGATGAAAAAAACTCAACGACAGACTTTATGGTGCCGATTAGGTTCCGTACACTTTGAACGTTATTGGATTTAGATAATGAGTTGTTCAATCCATGATTTAAACAGGGACATCTAACAGCATGAACAGCTTCTTTCAAGATTTTGGAGACGGCACCCTTAACATCCGAAGACATCACACTGCAGCTGTCAGTTCCAATTCCAATACATTCTTTGATATCCAAATGTTCTTCTTTGATTAGTTTAACAACTATCTTTCCCAACATTTCACCACTAATTTTGGGCTCCGCACTTTTGTCCTCCATAAAATCAATCAAACTTTCATGGACATCAATAAAACAGAAAAAATCTTCCCCGTTGCAAATGTATCTGATAGTTAAGGATAATTATGATGTATGCGATAAATCAGTTGTTTTATCGAAGATGATACTATAGCATCCAGCCTGTTTTACTCTGTTAATGAGCTCAGTTTTGATTTCTTCACCACAACATTCAATAAGCTGATTTTGTGTATTTTTCCCAATATAGGTCGCTCTCGAACTTGTGTTTTCCATATGTTTCTTTAAGACGCCATCTCCTGACGCTACTCTAAATCTGAGGAGCTCCCTAAAGTTTCCTTCGTTGGTCAGTGCGGGTTCCGGTTCTAAAAGCCGACCGTCGTCGCGGTGGCCACGCAATGGTATGTTTTGTCAACCCAAAAACATGATTGTTTCAATAATTGGCCGCAGTCTTTCTCGATTTTCTATGACTTGTTGAAGCCGTTGAGTATTTACTTGATTTATAACTGCTTCTTTAGGCGACAGGTACGCTTTAATAAAATTTTTACCAATTTCGACGCTGTTTTTGTGGTAAACATTTTTTTCATGATTTTCTATGAAACCCTCTTTCCCTAACAGCTTTGCAAATGAGGTAACAGACTTTATAACAAACGATTGCAAATGAAGAACTTTATTGTGGCCACTGTACTCTTCGGAGAATAGGGCGCAATACTTGCAATAAAGCCCTCTTTGTACGTCAGATAGAACAAGCCAGTGTTTACTTTCCAAATGATTGCTTCCCAAGTATCGCTTCGCCTCTTTTCCACCCTTTTTGTGAATTGAAAATGGAAATGAGTAATCTTTTGGAGGTTGCCAATGGTTTTGTAGCACGCCGAGCTTAGTAAATTTATCAGCTGGTTTACCAACATAATTTCCTATATCAAAAGTCGATAAGAGGTTACTTGAATCGGGAATAGAAGAAACGCCTGAAGAAGAAATAGATGGTCCCAGAAGCATGCCAGTGTCTTCAGGAGCTTCAGAATTATTTAAGAAGTCATCGTTTGTAGGTTGCTCAGATGTTTTTGGAATATGAGGCCGTACATTTATATCAGGACACGAGGACGTAGAAGGCTGTGGTTCTAATAGGCTGCTTTCAAGATTTTGTTTAGGTAATTTTCCAATGTAAGATTCAATTGGGTTGGTGGATTGCCTTTTCGTAATTTTTCCAGGTATATTCTGAAAAAATATACATAAAAATTATATATATGCATATATATATATATATATATATATATATATATATATATATATATATATAAATATATATATATATATATACATATATATATATAAATATATATATATATATATATATATATATATATATATATATATATATATATGTATATAAATCTTTTTATAAAAATATATATATATATATATATATATATATATATATATATATATATATATATTTAAACATATTTATATATTAACACAGTACTTACATTTTTGGAATCCATCAGGACTCGGAGACAAAACAAACACACAACAGTAAAAATCACTTTAAAACACAACAGAGGCTTCGAGCATGCTTCGAGCCCTTTTCCACTGAGAATGAGAAAATGATAACTTTTTAAAAATTTTAATTTCAACGAAATGACAATTTCAATGGACAAAAAACTGCACGCGCGATGAGTAAAAAAGGAACGAGAACGACCGTTAAGATAAACAAATGCATTTGAAGGCCACTGCGATAGTTTAAAGAGTTGCCATTCTGCCCTTAAAGGTTAATTTTCATTGAATTCTCAAATTAGTTTTTGGGGAAATTTAGAACGACACCCCTGATTGAACATGATCGAATGGATTTTCAATGTGATGTTAGGTAGAAACAACCAAAATGGAAAACGCAAATGGAACAAATTTTAGCAGAATATGTTTGGAATTGGAATTTTACAGCCCAAAAAGAAAAAGAATAAAATCATTCTTTTTCTTTTTGGACTGTAAAATTCCAATTCCAAACATATTCTTAAACTAACGAAAACATTCGATAGTACAGGGGACTATCGATAGTGGTGCGATAGTGAAATACTATCGATAGTGTCGATAGTGCTATCGATAGTTTTCCTTCACTACCTCTCAGTATAATATCATTGGTGTCGACGTAGGGACTGCAAGATCGTTGCTCCATTGACTCTCGGCAGATATCGGTTTCGGTCGTGCAAAGTCGACAAGGCCCAATTCGGATCTCGCTATCGTAGATAATAATTTATTTTGATCAATTTTGATGATGAATTTCCATTTTTAAACGGAGAAACAAATAAATGTATAATTGTTATTGTTAAAAACCGTAGTAAAATTGCCGCTGATGCAGGTATTCTATATAATAACCCAAAAATGTAAACTTGAATTAGGTGTATATAAGTTCATATTATATAGAAATAAAGAAATAAGTTTCGTCTTTGCAAATCTTGTACGAAATGGCTTTTCCGATATTGGGTCAAACATAATTTTATATACAATTTGAAATACGAAAAAAAGAATTTTTCTGAGCTGTCGGGGGGGGGGGGCCATGGCCCCCATGGCCCCCCTCTGGAGCCGCCACTGCCGACAAGACTATCAAACTTGCCAACAGCTCCTTCGGGATGACATTACCTTTCCGAAATACCACGGCGGGAAGGTAAACTCATATGCCAAAAAAACAGGAAGGAAATCCTTTAAAAGCCAAACAGGTAAACACAGAATCCCTTGAATGTGGCAAAGGCTATTGTTTCTTCTTCTTAGCACTACAGCCCCTCTCTCCCTTCAACTGTCTCGGTCCATTGACCGCGTCCTCCAATTTTGAAATGTGAGCAGTGATGAACTGTCTTCGTCGACCGAGTCAGACCAGCGTTTCCTCGGTTTCCCCACTGGTTTCCGGCCTTCAGTTCTCCCAACGAATATTGTACCTTTTTGGGTATCCGTTGCTCGTCCATACGATTCATGTGGCCAGCCCATTCCACCTTCCGCAGTCTTACAATCGTTGAGACCTCCGGCTCGTCAAAAATTTCACACAGCCCATGGTTGTATCGAATTCGCCATTGGTCCCCGTCTAGCTTCGCTCCGATTATTCGCCTCAGGGCCCGTCGCTCAAAGGCGTTCAATATATTTGCGGATGCTTGGGTTAGGGTCCATGCTTCACACCCATAGCATAGCACAGGTCTTATCACAGCTGTTGTTTGCAATGTTACAATGAGGTTCAAAATAAGGTGCAGAAAAAAAACGTTTGATTTCTGATTTATTTTTTGTTTAACTTTGTATCTAGTGTGCTAAATAAATGAATAAATGCTATATTTTTGTTTTGCTAAAAAGCTTTAGTAAGAAAATATCAATGCATCAGAATAAAAACTCAGGCACAAAGCACCATGATTTTTTTATTTTTTTTTCCAGAGTAGAATATGTACCCTATGCGTCCCTAAAGCAAAAATTAAAATTGTACTGCTGCGTCCAATGAAAAGAAGCGTTTAAAATCACCTATAATTTTGCTCACATATGATATACGGACTTGGTATACTTGGTACAAAAAATGCTTCATGTATCATATGCGATACGTTGGACAGGGTACCTGTTAAAAATTAGGGATACCTTTCAATATTTAGGATAGGTGTATGTTATGATTATTATATTGGGCTTAGAGATAAGGTTTAACGTTTTGATTAGGAGTATTGTGGTAACATTTTTAGTTTAAGATAAAATGTTTGATTGAATTTTACTAGAATTATATTAGATCATATTAGGTATAGGATATAAGTTCACTGTTGTATTAGTACTATAATTAAGTTTTGAATAGCGTTTTTTCTCTCTTTTCCAATTGGATCATAAGATATATAATAATTTGAATTTGATATTGTTTTTTTAACCGATTTCCAAAAGAAAGAAGGTTAACAATACATCGCGTATATATTTGTTTTAATTTAATGTTTTTGATTGATAACGTCTAAATGTAGGGATCCATTTGGGCCATTATGTTTTAGTATTTTTATTGTTCGGATTTTGCTTTATATTCTTTGAAAATTCATAATGATTGACCTTTGACCCTAACAATTCTTAGCCTTTTCCAAGCTACTGAGATCAAAATTCAAAGAAAATCAAAGCTTTTCACTCAGGGTTGCTTGTAATTTAAAATTTTATTATACTATCTATACAATCGAACTGGTTTTGAAATATATAAGCATTGCAATATTTATTCTGTTTGTCATAACCAAATCTATAAATAAACTCATTTAATTTAAACGCTGACGAATCTACCTTCAGTTCTTATCCTGCCATTATTAGTCAATTTATTTTCTTTTCAAAAATTTTCTTCCCTGCATCGTTTTATCGTTTGGAAAGAGGTATTTTAATCCTTATCAAAAAAACTCAAATCAAATTGACAATACATCATCAAATCTTTGAAATCAAATTTCAATTTCGAAACCTTGGAAAATATCAAAGATAATGCTTTACTTTTCCTTTTCGCTGTTATTTCAGCGTCTAACAAAGCTCAGTATGTGTGCAAGCCGCTAAACAAAGCAAATTTTCATTTTCAAGTGCATTCCGGCATTTACCCAACTCGACATAAGATTAGAAAACACGTAAGCGAGATTTTGTCACGGCTAAAGAATAAAAACATAAAACAAAACAAAAAAAATTAAAAATCATGAAATATAAAGCAGAAAACAACAAATATTCAAGCTTTTGTAGCTAGCCAGCGCAAGCTGGCAAGATTAAGAGAAACAACAACTACAAAAAACAAACTCAAATGAAAACAAGGAAACCTGCAACAACCGGCAATAAAGCTGACCCTGAGATTTTATCATTAGCTGGCTTACGTATGTGCTTTTAAAGCAATTGACATACGAGTATGTATCTACAGCACATAGGTGCTCATATGTACGTATTTTAATACATACTTATCATTAGAGACAAGCTCATATCAGAGGGAGTAGGCGTAAGTTTTTCCAGCTGAGCTGCACGAATCTTTATACATATATTAAGGAAGAAGAATTTTTTTTATTGCGTAGCGATTTGTTTCGGCTGCAAATTAAGCAGAAAGATAAAAGTAATCGATGTTGTCAAGTGTGATTTTTATTATCTATAAATTTCGCGGGAAAAATTAGATGCAAAGCTTGCTATTTTTGTATTTGCTGATTCTGCAATTGATCGCGAAGACGGTAAAAGTCCACCGACATATTTTTAGCGCTTGAACACGTGACTTGAGACTGGCGGGTGCCTTCGAAAAATGAACCCAAAAAAAAATAAAACGTATCACTTGGCTGATAGCACGCACCTTGCTAACATTTATCTACATGCCGCTCTTTCGTACCTGGAAAAATGGTGGCTGCAGGGTGGGTGAACTTTTCTATGGAACAAACTTAACGCGGCTATTATGTATGTAAGCGAAGAAACATGTGCTTAGCATAAATCAGGTCGTGGAGGTTGTATATTTAACCCTACAATGTTTTAAGTTGGAATGATACTACATCGTATTGTTTTGAAGGGTGAGGTGAATAATTGTGGTGGAATACTGTTAAATAAATACACCATGGATTTATTGCTGAGGACTATTTATTTCCTTATGTCACGTCAGATCAAATTACTCTTGCATTAAGAATTTTAACAGCACTATTATTTTATCCCTTAGGCAACAAATCGTTTATTGCATTTGTTGCTTCTACGAAACCTTTCCGAAATTCTAAAATAAATTTTTATTTTTCTTCAGGAAATTGTCAAGACGAAAATGTGTAACTTTTAGTTTTTCTCAACGTGGTTGCCATATATTTTCTATTCCTGTCTAGGACCGTGGCTCGACCAAAGAAACAAGTATAAATTAATATTGAAACCATATGTGATATTTCGATTGTTTTGAATTAATCTCGATTTTCTATTTATTTTCGAAGATATTACATCTGAGAAGAAGACTTGAAAATTGCATGACATACTAAATTATTAAATGTCCGAAAAACATATTAGCTGACTTTAAATTGGTTACACACGTAAATTTTTCTAAAGATTTCTTTCTTTCGTTGTTTGTTTGGAAATAAAGATCAAGACTATCAGTGTTCTGCAGATTTTCTTGCTCATGGGCATTCAGCACATCATACATGTTTAATAATACAAAATGAAAAGTTAACTAAATATGTTTTAAAAGAAATGAAAACCGAATTCAATATGTCCTGGAAGAGCTGATTAATGGCATTGATACCAAATCAGTTGTAACAGGAAATTCAGGAATAGTTTAGCTCAGCCAATCTAGACACCACCGGTGACGCTTCATCCAAGGAACATGGTACAAATAGTGCGTCCGTTCAGGTTCACTTCAAACATGCCATAAATCAGGGACATGCCATCAATCGAGCAACGGAAATGGAAGCAGTAACATTATCCGCAATCACCAACAACAATCATCAATAGCAGATTACTAAAAAGTAAAACAGCCATCTGTCAATGATCAATAACAATGCCTCCATGAAATCGCCAAACCATTGCTTGATAATCATTCATCCCCAAACTCATGCGATTCATCGGAAAGGAAAACAAAAGGTGGTATTATGAAGATAGCTCGAGCCGCTGGTGAAAATCCTGTTAAAATAGGAGTTATCTCCGTTCGACAATACAGTAACAATTGAAGTGCATTGATTGCAAACATTCTACTTTAAAGGCGTAGCACTACGTGACCAGCATGGAAAAAGTTGTCATACCAACAATTGCTATTAAATTCCTAAACTATTACACCTGTGGTCAGCAGTACAACTTTCGGGACGATAAATAGCATTACACAAGGTTTATATTCCTGAAAGACTTTAAAAGGGTTTTGATCGTAACTCCACCATTAAACATTCTCGACAGTGACCATCCATTCAAGCAACAACGTCTAGGAATCCAATACCGCTCACACGATATTACTTTTCTAGATTATCTGCTAATCTTTATTGAAAATATCGGTCCGATTCACGCATTTTATGTACCACACGTTTACCAAGTACAAAATAGTAGCCAAAATCTTCTTAGTCATTGTTGAGTTCTTGACACCCCTGAGCGCCCATCACGGCCTGATCCGACAACATCAACGCTTTAATCAACTTACATAATTATTTAAGATTAATTAGCACTGTAATGATTAGCCCATACGTAATTAATTGGTTTATTTGATTGATTTATCAATTGATCGGTCATTTTAATTCAATTCACCAAATTCAATTCACGACAAAGCGAAAATACTTTAAATTTCGAATACTACATTTTCATTTTTATCAATCGAGTAACCCATTTTTAAGGATATTGCGTCTGTGCGTCTGTCTGTCCGTCCGTGTGTCACACCACTTTTTCTCGCAAACTACACAAGCTAGAAACATAATATTTTATAAGTAGGTGCAAAGTGACGCCCTCTTCAAAGCTTCACCACTAAAAGAAATTTATAAGGTCTTTAAGGGGGTCTACCCATATAGGGGAGTAGCCCCCGAAAAAAAATTTTATTCGCATGTAGGCAATATGCATATCAAATGAAAGTTCTTAATGAAATTTTCAAAACAGGTCTTAAACCAACCAGTTTTGCTTTGAGGGGTACAGGAGAAGGGGAACGTACGAAAATTTTGTGCGGCCGTGGTGACAGGAGGCCGCGTGGGAGGATTTTGAACCAGGCGATAGTCACGAGTCTTTTACCCAACATATATACGACACTTGTTGCGAATTCCGGCGTACCGGCACTCTCCCATTCCCAACTTCAAATTGCCGCCGTAACATTTCCACCTTCCTTTGGGCACTTATGCCTTTTCCCCTATATATTTATTTATTTTTATTAACATTTTTCCGCTTTCCCCATAATTTTTAATTACCCATCATCTCAATCCTTCCCTCTTATCCTATTTTTAATTATAAAAAATATAAATATAATTATAATTTTAATTTTCCCACTAACAACACTCCATTCATTAATTCCCATTAACAAAATTTCATTCGACACATTTTTCTTAACAAAACCTAATTCCTACCTTCATATTAACTAATTTTATTCATTAGCTCCCACTAACAAATTTTATTTTTCATACTAACAAAAATTCATTTACGTTTCCCTACTAATAAATTTTGTTCCCACGCTCATCAAGAAAGAGTTGAAGTTGCTAATTCGATGAATGGGAAATCAACAGAAGGCGTTTCCGTTGGTAGCGTCGTGGATTCTCGACCGGGGGTTCGCTGAGACCCATGGTTCAAGTTCCCCGAGCGCAGGAATGCACTCTTTTCAGAGTATCGGCAAAAGCAATAGTTTCCGTAAGTATATATATATATATATATATATATATATATATATATATATATATATATATATATATATATATATATATATATATATATATATATATATATATATATATATATATATATATATATATATATATATATATATTAAGCTAATGCTAAGGTAATGATAAAATCTCAGGGTCAGCTTTATTGCCGGTTGTTGCAGGTTTCCTTGTTTTCATCTGAGTTTGTTTTTTGTAGTTGTTGTTTCTCTTAATCTTCCCAGCTTGCGCTGGCTAGCTACAAAAGCTTGAATATTTGTTGTTTTCTGCTTTATATTTCATGGTTTTTAATTTTTTTGTTTTGTTTTGTTTTTTTATTCTTTAGCCGTGACAAAATTTCGCTTACGTGTTTTCTAATCTTATGTCGGGTTGGGTAAATGCCGGAATGCACTTGAAAATGAAAATTTGCTTTGTTTAGCGGCTTGCACACATACTGGGCTTTGTTAGACGCTGAAATAGCAGCGAAAAGGAAAAGTAAAGCATTATCTTTGATATTTTCCAAAGTTTCGAAAATGAATTTTGATTTCAAAGATTTGATGATGTATTGTCAATTCGATTTGAGTTTTTTTGATAAGGATTAAAATACCTCTTTCCAAGCGATAAAACGATGCAGGGAAGAAAATTTTTAAAAAGAAAATAAATTGACTTGTGTTCAGTGAATAACAATGGCAGGATAAGAACTGAAGGTAGATTCGTCAGCGTTTAAATTAAATGAGTTTATTTATAGATTTGGTTATGACAAACAGAATAAATATTGCAATGCTTATATATTTCAAAACCAGTTCGATTGTTTAGATAGTATAATAAAATTTTAAATTACAAGCAACTCTGAATGAAAGGCTTTGATTTTCTTTAAATTTTCATCTCAGTAGCTTGGAAAAGGCTAAGAATTGTGAGGGTCCGAACAATAAAAATACTAAAACATAATGGCCCAAATGGAGCCCTACATTTAAACGTTATCAATCAAAAACATCAAATTAAAAAAAAATATATGCGATGTATTGATAACATTCTTTCTTTTGGAAATCAGTTAAAAAAACAATATCAAATTCAAATTATTATATATCTTATGACCCAATTTGAAAAGAGAGAAAAAGCGCTATTCAAAACTTAATTATAGTACTAACACAACAGTGAACTTTTATCCTATACCTAATATGATTTAATCTAATTCTAATAAAATTCAATCAAACATTTTATCTTATACTAAAAATGTTACCAGAATACTCCTAATCAAAACGTTAAACCTAATCTCTAAGCCTAATATAATAATCATAACATACACCTATCCTAAATATTGAAAGGTATCCCTAATTTTTAACAGGTTCCCTGTCCAACGTATCGCATATGATACATGAAGCATTTTTTGTACCAAGTATACCAAGTCCGTATATCATATGTGAGCAAAATTATAGGTGATTTTAAACGCTTCTTTTTATTGGACGCAGCAGTACAATTTTAATTTTTGCTTTAGGGACGCATAGGGTACATCGTCTACTCTGGAAAAAAAATAAAAAATCATATTGCTTTGTGCCTGAGTTTTTATTCTGATGCATTGATATTTTCTTACTAAAGCTTTTTAGCAAAACAAAAATATAGCATTAATTCATTTATTTAGCACACTAGATACAAAGTTAAACAAAAAATAAAGCAGAAATCAAACGTTTTTTTTCTGCACCTTATTGTGAACCTCATTGTAACATTGCAAACAACAGCTGTGATAAGACCTGTGCTATGCTATGGGTGTGAAACATGCGCCCTAACCCAAGCATCCGCAAATATATTGAAAACCTTTGAGCGACGGGTCCTGAGGCGAATAATCGGAGTGAAGCTAGACGGGGACCAATGGCGAATTCGATACAACCATGGGCTGTATGAAATTTTTGACGAGCCGGAGGTCTCAACGATTGTAAGACTGCGGAAGGTGCAATGGGCTGGCCACATGAATCGTATGGACGAGCAACGGATACTCAAAAAGGTACAATATAGGTTGGGAGAACTGAAGGTCGGAGACCAGTGGGGAAACCGAGGAGACACTGGTCTGACTCGGTCGACGAAGACAGTTCATCGCTACTCACATTTCAAAATTGGAGGACGCGGACAATGGACCGAGACAGATGGACGCGCTATTTGCAGGAAGCGAACTCCCGAGAGGGGCTGTAGTGCTAAGAAGAAGAAGAAGAAACAATAGCCTTTGCCACATTCCAGGGATTCTGTGTGTACCTGTTTGGCTTTTAAAGGATTTCCTTCCTGTTTTCTGGCGTATGAGTTTACCATCCCGCCGTGGTATTTCGGAAAGTTAATGTCATCCCGGAGGAGCTGTTAGCAAGTTTGATAGTCTTGTCGGTTGTTTTTTTACAACTACTTCGCCAATCCAATGACGAATCAAAGCCTCTTGAATTTCGAAAATCCTGTCGCCTCATGAAAAACTACTCGGGAATTGACAGGTGCTGTTTGGAAGAGTAAATCAACTGCAACTTTCTTATACCATGACAGACTTTTTCTTAGTGGTGAATAGTAGCTACTCAGCTGATCGGCGTCATCAATCCGTTTTTTTGCTTCATTGTATCCTGTAACCATATTTGGTTTTGAAGATTCCTCTCTTCCAAGAGGAAACGTTTGTCATTCCGTCGTCTCAATCCTACCCTCTTATTCCATTTTTAATTACAAACAAATATAAATATAATTATAATTTTAATTTTGCCACTAACAACACTCCATTCATTAATTCCCATTAACAAAATTTCATTCGACACATTTTTCCTAACAAAACCTAATTCCTTCCTTCATATTAACTAATTTTATTCATTAGCACCCACTAACAAATTTTATTTTTCATACTAACAAAAATTCATTCACGTTTCCCTACTAATAAATTTCATTCCCACGCTCATCAAGGAAGAGTTGAAGTTGCTAATTCGATAAATGGGAAATCAACAGAAGGTGTTTCCGTTGGTAGCGTCGTGGATTCTCGACCGGGGGTCCGCTGACACCCATGGTACAAGTTCCCCGAGCGCAGGAATGCACTCTTTTCAGAGTATCGGCAAAAGCAATAGTTTCCGTAAATATATATATATATATATATATATATATATATATATATATATATATATATATATATATATATATATATATATATATATGTATATATATTTATATATATATTTATATATATGAAACTTGGCATCTAATCAAACGCTTCCATGGTTATGCAAATTGCCATCTATGCAAAATGGACGTTGTTGCGTTTTTCGGTACGAAAAAGATATGTGGGTAGCGGAATCGAACTGTAATGGAATTCGATTACGTTACCCAGATGTGACAGCAGTAATGGAGAATAAAAGGATTGCGGGATTAGGTTCTTGGATGTGGAGCAGTGAGTATTGGACTTTGGGAATAGGAGATGCGTTGACAGAAAAAAAGATTTTGTCAATTTGGAGTGCGGGAACAAGAAAATCGTGATTTAGAAAAAAGATTTTGTCAATTTGGAGTAAGGGAACAGAAAAGTCTTGATTTGGCTTAGAAGACGAAAGTGGAATCGTGAGTGGGCGAACGTTTTGAATGGAATTTTCAGTGTCGGAAGTTTGGAAGTGAAAGAAAAAAAGAGAAAAAATTGAACTAAAATTGGATTGAGCTTCAGTGGAAAAAAATCGGAAGTGAAAGGAGTGAAGTTAGAAAGACATTAAAAACTAGTATTGTAATAAAAATTTAAATATACTTTTGTAAGCTAGCCACCCACATTGTGGTGGAAGAAAAAGAAAAATTTGCCGCTAATAGAAAGAGCAGAAGAAACGGATAGTGCTGATGAAAGTGGCCGTTGCGTTTTTTTGTTTTTGTGATTTTAACTTTACAATTTAATTTTCAGCAACCCCACGCTTAACAGTAACAATTTGGTTTTTTTTTTTATATATTTTATTAACTATAATATTTTCCAGTAGTTTTTTCATTTTATTCTTTATTATATTGAATTGGTTTATGTTGGTATATTTTAGCTTATTTTTAGATTTCGAAAGGGGTTGTTAGTAGTTTTTTATATTGTTATTCTTTCCCGCCCCCTTTCCTTTTGTGTTAGTTTTTATGTGTAGGGTGGCTCTCACGACACCACTAAGCGCTAGCCGGCCTCTGTATGCCACCCCGGGCTACGCACCCCTCTGCCGAAACTTAATGTCTGCAACTGCGTTGATTTCCGTGACTGCAACACACTACCAAAGGCAACTACCTCCATTACCAGCAGCACTTCCGCGAGCAAACGCATGCCAAAACACACGCGGGCACGCCAACCGGGAAGCAGTCACCAAAAAGGGCTTGAAATTCAGGATAGTGAGGACAAGGACTACACTGCAGAAGCCTCAGCACCAAGAGGTGCCAGCGTGGTCAAGATTCTGCGTCGCTACAAAGTCATGGCATCCTCGTTGAGGAGAATCATCGACCGTTTAGATCAGAAGGAGGTCACTCAGACCTGGTGCAGGAGTAAATTCATGACCCTTCAACGAGGTTGGCAACAGCTGGATGAATATCACCTGCAGATCGTCGAGCTCCATGACGATCCTGAAGCGCATGGTTTTAACGTGCAACAGCACATTCATTTGGAAGACCATACCCAAGATTGGGTCATACGTCTGGAATCGAAAATGGATGAACTCAGCGCCACACCTGCCTCGGCAGTTCTACCTGTGACTCCTCTTACCATGCTTCTGCCAAAAATAAAGCTCCCCCCTTCTGATGGGACCTATCTACATTGGCAACAATTCCACGACTTGTTCATGCAAATGGTGCATAGCCAACCGATGTCTAAGAGCTAAAAGCTATGGTATGGTATGGCCGGTCTCACCGGAGAAGTGGAGCTTTTGATTTGAAATTTTACATTGTCGGATGACAACTACGAGGCGGCTTGGACAATCTTGAAGCAAAGGTACGACAACCAGCGATTGTTGGTAGCGACGCTCATCAACAAATTGATGAGTCAGCCATCTCATGCTAATGAAAGGCCATCAGTGGCAGTAATAAAGGCTCTACATGACACCACACAAGAGCGTCTCAGAGGCCTGGAGAACCTGCAAGTGTTCACAAGGGAATGGGATCCGTGGCTGCTACATGTGCTAATCCGAAAATTGGATCCAGCGACTCGTGCATCATACAAACAATCTTTATCCAACCCTCGCGAGCTATCACTCTTGAAGAATTTCTTGGACTTCTTGGAAACGCGTTTCCAGGCCCTCGAGACACTCGGCCATAAAACAAAGGAACCGGAGATCAACCGTCAGAAAGAAATCAAGTCGACCGTGCCACCACGACAGTTTCTCGCTGCTTAATGTGTGAGCAGGATCACCCGCTTACTACTGCCTGGATTCCCTAAGGATTACTGCTGCAAAGAGACTAATTTTCGTGCGCGCTAAGAAGCTGCGCGTGAATTGCCTTCGAGTAGGACATCAGGCTTCCAGCTGCGTGGCAAGAAGTTGCAAGCAGTGTTCCAAGAATCACAACACCCTGCTACATCTGCCTGTAGACAACAAGTCCAAACAGATCAAGATGTTATCCTCGAGCATGACAACGCCGAATGAAGTCTCGAAATCGCAAACAAACCGCTATTGCTCGCTTTAATGACTCTGATGGGGCCCCGACCCCAAGGACATGTACTTCTCGGCATAGCCATCGTCAGGCTATACACCAGCAATGGGAAGACGACCGATTGTCCAGCTGTGCTGGATCCGGGCTCACAAATAAACGTAGTCACCAAAAGAATCATCAAAAAATTGGGTTTATCATCGACACCACACCTTGCGCTCATTGAAACGGTAGGTGGTAGTACTGAAAAGGAATACCATAAGGTGAACCTCGGCCTAAGATCCAGATTATCAGGATATGCCGCGCAGTTGGAAGCCTACGTCATGGACAAAATTATATCACCTCAACCGACTCAGAACTTGACCACATCGGGATGGCATATTCCCAAAAACATAAGGCTGGCAGATGCAGACTTCCACCGAACGGAGCGCATCGACATGTTGCTGATTGTCGAACACTTTTACAAGGTCCTAGCCATTGGACAAATAGAGTTGGGCCCATAGCTTCCAGTGCTCCAGAACACGCTCCTAGGGTGTATTGTAGCCGGAAGAGTGATCACACCTCAAGTGTCTTCCGTGACATGTGGCATCCTGGCAGAAGATAACCAGTTTGATCAGCTCATATAGCGATTTTGGGAGGTCGAGAAAGTATAGGATCCGCAGCACAAGCTTACGTTAACTGAAAAAGCTTGCGAAGCACATTTCTATCAGACAATGACAAAACCTCCCGACGGCTGTTTCTTGGTCAAACTCCCATTCAGCAAGGATCCTGATACATAAGGTGATTCCTAAGCGGTGGCCACTCGCAGATTCATTGCCTTTTAGCGTCGACTGGAGACGAACCCTTATCTAAGACTTCCATACGAGGACTTCATGGAGGAGTATATTCGGCGAAGGAGGTGACGTCGCAGCAGCGATAGGAATTACGATACTTCCTTCCACATCATTGTGTCCTGAAGCCTGACAGCAGTGCAACCAAGCTACGGGTGGTTTTCGATGCATCCAGTAAGATGACCACAAACGTTTCGTTGAATGATGTCCTTCATACAGGACCTACTGTCCAGGATGACCTTTTTTCGATACTCCTGCGTTTCAGAATGCCTTGTTTCGTATTCACCGCCGACATCGAGAAGATGTATCGGCAGATAGCGCTCCATCCTGAAGACCGTCGGTACCATGCTTTAATTTGGAGAAATAGTTCAACGCAACCAGTGCGATACTATCAGTACAAAACAGTAACCTACGGCACGACGTGTGTCCCGTATCTAGCTACAAAATGTCTGCAAGTTCTAGCACAAGAGAACCAGCAGAAAGGTCCCCTGGGCAGCAGCGCGTTGGAGAAGGATTGCTATATCGACGACGTCATGACCGGGGCAGATAGCTTAGAGAAGGCAATTCGCAAACAAGCGGAGCCACACTCTCGAGCGCAGGTATGCATTTGCGCAAATGGTGTGCCAACCATCGTCTGTTGCTGAAGCAGATTAAACCTGAGTACCAAACAGGTCCAGCTGAACTTCAGTAGTTTACACACGAGGACTATATTAAGATTTTAGGAGTCATCTGGCATCTGCCGAGTTCCAGATCCAAATCAACCTGGATCCAATCGATGCGAAGTTCCCCAAGATGACGATGGCATCTAATATAGCCAGAATGTTCGATCCATTGGGCATTCTGGCTCTTCTGATAGTAGCAGCCAAGCTATTCCTGCAGGAATTATGGGGATTCGAATTGGACTGGAATACAGCATTACTAGTGGGGATCCATACCCAGCGGCCCGATTTCCGCAGTGGTCTGCAATCATTGCAGCAGGCCCGATTTTCTCGTCACATCAGTACAGGCGAGAAACTCGTGCAAGTGCAGTTGCACGTATTTTATGATGCCTCCGAGAAGGCATATGGCGCTGCGTTATACATGTGAGGAGCGGTCAAGTGGTCGTCAGGTTGCTGCGCGCCAAGTCAAGAGTGGCCCCGATCAAAACACTTACTGTTCCGCGCCCGGAGTTGTGTGCGACGAAACTAGGCGGTGAGCTCACAGCGCTCAATCTGCAGGAGGGTTTTCAGGTATTCTGGACCGATGCCGAGATTGTCTTGGCGTGGATTAACTCTACTGCATCGTCGTACAATATCTTTGTGGCGAACAGAGTATCGGCCATACAAACCCTCTCAAGGCCGGACCGATGGTGACACGTAACACCTGAAGGCAACCCAGCTGACATCCTGTCACGTGGGGTGGTGCTGACTGAATTGAGCTGCTGTAGAGTGTGGTTGCATGGATGTAGCAACCACGGAAGTCACCGCAGTTGCAGACATTAAGAATTAGCAGAGGGGTGTGTAGCCCGGGGTGGCATACTGAGGCCGGCTAGCGCTCAGTCGTGTCGTGGGTCTTCCGGGACACCCTCTGCTCGTGCTGAGCTACCTTATATAAAATAACTAGCACAAAGGGGAAAGGATGGGAAAGGGAAGTCACGATGAGAAATGAAAGATGATGAGTTTAATCTGACATGACCGTTTTTTTATTTGCAAATTATAATCTAAATCCAAAGTATACAAAAGAAAATCAGTTAAAACAAAACTACTAAAAATCCCTTTCCTATTCGAAACAATATAAAAAAAACTAGAACCTCCCAACATAAAATAATTCAAGATTAGAGAGAATATAATAATCAAACTATTGGACAATGTATTTAAAAAAAAGGAAAAAAAACCAATATTGTACTCACTTCTTTCCCCGTAGAACTCCGAGCGCCCGGTGCAATGCAGCAAAAGAAGCGTGGGGTCGCTGAAAGTTAAATTGGAATTTAAAATCACTACACCAGAAAAAAAACGTAACGGCCACTTTTATCCGCACTAAGTGATTCCTCAACTCCGTCTACTATCGATAAATTTTCCTTTCACTTTTAATTTCTAGTTAGTAATGTTTTCCTAAATTCATTCGTTTCACTTCTGATTTTTTGTTGTTTATCTTTTTTTTCATCAAAACTTCTGACAACAATTTTGTCTTCCAGAAATCCAAATTAGCAAAATCTTTTTTTTTCTCGCACAATTTTCATTTTCTCGCACTACAAATTAATAAATATTTCCTTTTTTTCACACCGCACAAAGTCAAATCCCTTCCCTTCCCAAAATCCAATATTTACCTAACTTTTTCAATCCTTCCACTCTTCTCCTTCGTCACTAAAACTTCAAAAAGTCTTTTCAATTCCCATTGACATTCTACCCCCAAAAACTCCCTTTTTCCCTAATTTCAAAACCCCCAAATTCACTTCCATCCCGAATCGAAAACTCCCTTATCTTCCCCAGCCAAATACTCACTGCCCCAATCCTAACCACTTCATCCTAACCACTTCATTCCACATTCCACCTTCATCCGATCCGATCCCGCAATCCTTTTCATTTTCAAATTACAGCTGCCGCATCTGGGTAACGTAATCGAAGTTCAATACACTACGATTCCGCTACCCACACATCTTTTGTTCTATATCGACAAACTCAATAGTATCCATTGTTTTACATATGGCAATTTGCACAATCCAAGAAGCGCTTGATTGAATGCAAAGTGTCACATATACATTACGGAAGCTATTGGTTTTGCCGATACCCCAAAAAGAGTGCTTCCCTGCGCCCGGGGGAACTTGAACTCAGGGTTCCAGCAGACCCCCGATCGAGAACTCGCGACGCAGCTAATGGTGCCATGGATTGTTGATCTCCCATTCATCTCATAAGCAACTTCAACGATGCCTTTGGGTATGAGTTTGAACTTTGTTAGTAGGGGAACGTGAATTAATTTTTGTTAGTATAAAAAATAAAATTTGTTGGTGAGAACTAGTGAATAGAATAAGTTAGTATGAAGGAAAGGAATCAGGTTTTGTTAGGGCAAGGGTATTGAATATAATTTTGTTAGTCGGAATTAATGAATGAAATGTTGTTAGTGAGAAAATTGAAGTTATTAGTATGTATTGTTTTTTTTTTTTTGTAGTTGGAAATAAGGGAAAAGGGTAGGATTGTGATGCTGGGGAAGTAAAAATTAAAGGGAAAATGGAAAAATGTTAATAAAATAAATAAATTTACAGAGGAAAAGGTAGGAGTGCCCAAAGGAAGGTGGAAATATTACGACGGCAATTTGAAGTTGCGAATGGGAGAAAGTTGGTACGCCGGAATTCGCAACAAGGACCACCATTTATATCCAGGGTAGAATCAGTTTGGCCTTCCGAGTCTCGGAGTTGGGGCCCTTGCGACTTGGAGACGAAACAGACCAAGAACGCTATGGTAGCACTGCTGGCGTTAGTCCAATTGATAAGTTCGCTGCATCGCGCCGTGATAAACTAATCACGAAAGCAAATGATTCGCCTAATTCGCTAATTCGTGCCCTGGCGAACTAAACTAGCAGTTTCTACAACTTATCTCTGTGGCCGTAACCTAGCCTCATAGATTTTAGCTAGTTATAAGTAGATAGTTAAGTTATGTTAAGCTAGTAATAAGTTCAGTAGAGGCTTTTGCCGAAATTTTCCTCTAGGTAATTGTAATATTCACATAAGAAATACGATAGTACACATAGTTTTAAGTAATGTCCAAAAGATGGTGAAATTACTTTGTCAGAACACTTACTATATTAAAAGACCTCTGTACCGCTTGCGCTCTAATAAAGAAATTATATATATATAATAAAATACTGTATTGGGTCGGTGCAAGTATACTATGAGTGATACTGTTAATCGAGTAATAACACTACCCTCAGTGTTGCACTCTTGGGTGTAAACCAATGCCTAACTTGTGAGGATCTTGAGCCAATGAACGGGAAAATGATTTAAATGAAATTCGCGATATTATAATTTTCAACAACAATAAAAGCAGTCTTATAATAAGAAGAAATATGATGAGAAATGTACGGATGTTTAGAATTATAAAATTTGTGATCTTGTGTACATCACAAGTCGGAACATAGGTATTGGTGAAAGTATGAGGAGGCTTGCTGCTCGTTTTAAGGGACCTTACTTTGTTAAAAAGTCTTTGGGTACTGATCGCTCTTTGCTAAGGGATGCATCAGACTACGACTGTATAGTCGCACATTTGTCGCAAGTTACACATGGTTAAATGGAAGCCCGCACACTGCGATTTTCGACAATTTTGTACAGGTCGGCAGTCGCAGGGATTCGCGATTTTTCCTAAAACCAGTTTAGTAGGTAGTTTTTGTGATACTCGCGCAGGCGCACATCATTTGGACATTTGACACTGACGTGTACGGAAGTTTCTTGCATAGCGCACAGATGAGTTAGCGCATGTGTTCCTGGCAAAGACACACCTTCAAATGAGCATATTAGTTCTGCGCATGCCTGAAGTTCGTTTGCAAATCTTGTCGCAGTGTGTTCATATTTGCGTCTAAAAATCGCTGGTTACGACAGGAAAATCGCAATGTGGCCGAACCCTCACTGACGTACTTAATACAAAGCTGTCTCAAAAACCTTTTGAGGGTGTTTTTGATTGTACAGAGATGAAACTTTATATACCACCGGGTCTTACAGAGTCGATTTGAGGCGAATCTATTTTAGGAACGGCCGAGTTGTAGGAGAAATGAAATGTAACGACTAAAATTTTAAAATCGAATTAACTATTGTGAATCGAGTAATTGTGAACAAGAGAAATGGTTGTCAATATCTGTCCAAAAGGAACTTTTTTTTCGAAGTAGCTAGTAAAACAGAGCGGACGTGTTTATCATTTGATATTAGACCACAATATATTGTTTAGTTTAAAATATAACATATGTTATAAATTAGTTTCATTTAAATACTTGTAAAAACCCCCCAGTTTCTTCATTAGTTTCATTGTGGTATTTTAACTCGGCAGCGACAGTTCGTGTTGTATTATAATTAAACATTTTGGTGAATGAATTTTACTATTCATTACAGTATGAATCGTGTTGATACTCTTGCAAAGTAAATTAAATTGGTACCAAAATTATTTGATTCATTCCTTCATCGCTAACCGAACCTCCTCCGCAAAACATAGGGTTAAATCTATTTGCCAAAGTCGTGCTAGATGATGCCGCGCCCATATCTCAATCCCAACTAGAAGTAGATTTTAGCCAAGGAAAAAAGACCGGTAACGTAACGTTTATGTATCTTATGTTTTCCCTAGCGAATTGTCTTTCCTCATCATTCTATCTAACGTCTTAGCCGTTACTCTTTCGGTCGTCGTCACCGTCTTAGACGTTGCACCATGTAACATCTTGAGAATTACCGGTTCCTCAAGGCATGATCAAATCAAAGTATCTGCAAGTAATCGCAATTAACTATTCTGCTAGCTCGTATGTTGCTTTTTCCCTGCGTTGGATACCTCTAATTTTTTCTTGACTTTTTCCGCGGATTGCTACGCCGCTGCTGATGGCGGTGGTTTTGGAGCTGGTGAAGCAAAACATTAGAGAACCACCGTATCTTGCCGGCCGGCAAACTACAGCAACACGTACGCACTTAATGTATCTGCTGTATCTGAATCTGAGCTCAACAACTGAGACCGGGTTCGCTAGCCCATTCGTGGCAGCGAGTTTTCTTCCAAGATTATGACGTCCTTATCTCATCGCCTCAATGATGTCAGAGCTAGCGTAAAAATGGCGAAACACCACAAAACAACATGTTGATATGGTGGTGGCTGGTGTTTGCGCGTATGGTGAATTGCCGGTGTAGCCGCCGGGTCATGCATCTCGCGCTCACTTGCTAGTGTACTGTTGTAGTACGCCCTGCGCTCAATTGCGCTTTCTTCGCGTTCGCGGCATCTCCGTTGCGCTCATTTCGCGCCGACTTGTTGTGGTGGATTTGGTTTCTTTACTACGACTACGCGCTCTGGGGTACGCGATGTGTTTACCGCTGGAAATTGATTATTCCGTTGAGAACGCTCAACAAAGCCGGTCAGCTAGAGACGCGATTTCGTTGTAAAAAGAAAGAAAAGCTCGTATCTGCTTGACTTTTCTTATTCACCCGGAAGAAAGTAGTGAAAATTCACTGAACTTTACGGCTAACCGTTAATAGATTCACTTGTTCCCCGCGCGAGCCGATGGGGAAAAGTAAAGTATCTGCGATTTGAAATACTCGTACCTAACTTGTTGATCAGTTTTGTGTTTGATTTTGTTAGAAGAGTTGTTGACGCAATTTTCCTGGAATTGTTGTCTTGTGTGTATATCGAGGACAAAGTGTATTGGGGCTGTTTGGCGAACAAAAACAATTTGATAGCTCGTAATTTCTGTGTTCAATTTCAATACTAATATTATTCTGAATTTACGCGCGTGCTGAACTTGTGGAGTGGACGCATGCGTGTCAAGTTCGTTAGTGACGCCGTGTAGTGTCGCAGTGCCGCTTTGTTGTAGTTTAGTGCGCCACGATCAGTCCAATAACACTTTCTGTACATTAACATTGAAAGTGCTGCTAAGTGGCAAGTGCAATAATTTCCATTTTTTTCTGATGTCGGAGTGAATATGAAAATCTACAAGTGCAATAAATATTCGTGGTTAATGCATTCTGTCTAATGCTAATTGCTACATCGTTTAAATGCTAGGCATTACCGGACAGTCTAGACAGTTTTGGTGGTTAAAAGACAGTGCAAAATTTTTTCGGAGTGTTTCGGAGTAATTGTTTGGAGTGAATGGATTAGTTTTCATTCATAACTCTGGACGAAATTGTCGAATGCAGTTTGTGGGCTGCGAAAATTTTAGTGAGTTTATTATTTGTGAAGCGTTTGGAATGTGCAATTTTAGTTTTTCTCCGAAAGAAAACTATAAACTCGGTAGTGCTTAGTGCAGTTTTTAAGTGAACAGTTATATCTTGTGCTCCCTAGTAAAATATTTCAATTAATATAAATTTTTAATTAAAGGAAAAAAATCTAAGACTTGTTCATTGATCTTTACTTTATTCGGTTTGGACTTAATTTTTTATTGTATTTCCTTGTTTGTAATTTCCGTTCCATATAAACCGTCATATATGGATCCATTGAACGTTGTAGATGATGCGAGCAGTATAGAAAAGAATTTTTACAACTTTCTCATCATTACATACGACATCAATATGTGCATAAACAACCACCTACATAATTAAATTGGCAGCGGTAACAACGGAAATTCTTGGACTTGGGATATTGTATATGTATATTGCGTTTTGCGGCGTTGGCAGTTGAACCGTTGCTAGAGTCCTTATCTTCTCTCTATCTGCTGGCCTGGTCGCTCGGTCAAGAATCTTTCCCTAGAGCAACCAACAAAATCACACACATAAAGAGGTAGTTTGCATTTCTTTGCTTTATTTTTTGAAAATTGATTTTGATTTACTCGTCTGCTTAGTCATCGCACGTGTTCGATACTAGCTCCTGCAAGTGGGAGATTCGAGGTATTTTTTTTAATTTGTTTTTCGGAGGCATATTGCCGTGATGCTGATGATGACAAAGCCTTAATGCGTGATGTTGTCAATATGAGTTTGAACGGGAAATTCCAATCAAACGGGTTGGGGTTTTATAACTTTTGTTTTTCGGATTTGATAAAGATAATTTGGAAGTGACGAAAGCGGTAAGGGTAGGCGGTGGCGTCACCTATGCATTTGTCTTTGCAGATTGAATTTATTGCATCGAATCTCGGTGCTGAATGGAAACATGAGTTTTGTCTGACGTTCCTGGCTGACTGAATCCGGCTTCGTTGCCTTTTCTTCCTACTTTTGTAAATATAGAATGACTGGGTAGGATGGCTCATGAGTTAAGCTCTCTAGATTGCCAATCTAGGTCACTTAACTCTAACAAATAGCATCGAATGACTTTGTCATTATCCGTGAGTGCTTTATGAAGTGTTCGGTGATGCGATTCTGAGGAGAAAAATAATTGAGATTTGGACGCAGATTAAAGGCATTCGTTTTATCATACAAAAAGCAGTATTTACTGAAAAGTTTCAAATCTCCATCAAAATTGAAAAATTTTATTCAAAAGGAAACTTCTCTGTTTGCTGCGGCAACTCGGTATAGTAGGCAAGTTTGAATGAGTACTCATATCTTTGTCTCCCACATCACAGACATCAACAGTTCCTTTTGTTTATTTGAAAGAAGCAAGGCTTGACGGCTTTTCAAGAAAAAAAAACCATCTCTTTCTTTGTCTCAGAGAAATCATGTCAACTTTCTATTGATCAGCTCCTATCGCAAAAAATTTTTATTTGAATTTATTTATGTTTTCAAGCGACCGATCCGAAAAACAATCTCTATCATAACTATGTACACATCTAGCTTAAATGGAGCTTATGAAGCGGGCAATTTTGGCTATGCGTTTGGGTATTTCCCGAGTCAGATTGTTTTTAGAGCAACTGTTGACACCACCGGACATTCCTTCGTTTCTGACAGATGTTTCCCTGCAAACGCAAACTTGCTGTACACTTCAGCATGGGTTTCGAAAAACAGCCTGTGGGAGTTTATAATAAATCACAAAAAAATACGGTGCCATTATTTCTACCATTAAATCATCCTCCGACCATCTTGGAGTTCATTTAGGGTTAGCTTTAGCCAGAAACCTGAATAGATCATCCTAAAAGAAGACAAGTCTGTTGCAATGCAAAAAAGGCTCAGCCGAATACCGGTCTCTGAATACCACCTGCATGAACCTTAAACTTACATCGTTAATGTCTACCTATTTCTATCTCGTATGTTGCCAGACGAACATAATCACAAAGCTGAGCGAAAAAATTAGAAAAAAACCTATCCTAACTTCAAAAATACATTAATCTCTAGCGACTTCTCCCATCAAGTTCCGTTCAGGTGTTGGCGGCGACGGCAAAAATTCATGTGATTTCTACATAGATCTGTGCATGATCTATTTTTAAGGCAAAATTCAAACGAGCATAACAATTTCAGTTGAGTTTTAGAGTTCTTCTAGGAACGCTAGCGACGCTGAAAACATTTGCCCTCTCAAGAAAAAAGCTCATTCGTCGTGCTTAAGCATGTGTGGCGTAGCGTATAGTATTTTCAAAGGGGAAACGTAGCAATGTAATCTCTCATCATGATTGAGCTAATTTTTCGGCTTTTCAGAAATATACTATCAGAATTTGGCCCAATGAGAGAGACCAGAACCTGAAAAATGCCGGCCGGTTTTTCGTTCTTAATTTGAAAGCCGGCCGGCAAATCTGCCTATCGACTAGGTAGCTCCAATCTTTTGGGGTGGATAAAATTGAGAGCCAGAATGTTCAGAAGCCAAAAGAATTGTTTTCTCTATCTGATGATGCGGAGGTTGATGATAATGTTTCGTACGCGTGAGTAATGAATAAAGTTAGCGCAATCTATTTATTGCCAGTGCAATTTAATGGTGACCGACTTTTCGAAATTGCCGAAAACTTAAATTTCATCACACTGAATTGCAGTTAATAAAATTGCAATAAAATGCTGTTTTCAGTGCCAAATGCTGGCAGCAAAAGTTTTGACGCAATTCACATAAAAATTCATTATTTAATTTAAAATGATTTTAAGGTGGTTTCATTTCAGTAATGTTGTTGTGATGCGCAAAGATATTTAGTTAATTTTAACTTGACAAATAAGTAAATCAGTTATGCTTGGTAGATCGAGTAGAATCTAACCTTGAGGCCATTCGTCAAATTAATTAGAGCAAAGCAAGTTTGATGTACATATAGTATATTAAATTTAAAGAATCCTAAAATGTTTCTTTATACTTTGAGGAGTACTCCAGGATTATGCCAGTGAATTATTGATGTGTTCGTCAACAGTTAGGGCCCAGGAATTTTACTCGGCTTTGATATTAGCCAGAATATAATTTCCTCTACGATGCATCGTTTTCGAGATGTATAGAAAAAACTGAAAATACAGGTGATAGAATAAACTTGGTATGTTAATTTGCAAAAAAATAGTAGATATTTAGATACAAAGAAAGTTTTCTCCACTGACCACCGTTATGCGGCAAAAACTAAAAATACAGATCCTGGTCCGACAAGATAAGTACAACATTTTTCCAAAATAGTATCGTGACGCGGCCAAGAAAATTGCCATCTCTGAACGCATGCATATGTTAACCACATCGAAACTTCGTTAATGTCGTATCAAACTCGTGCTTTCTGGTCGTACGTAAAATCTTTCAGGACCTCTCATCATGTCCCTGATAATTTTAATCTAGATGGTGTGACATCGTCTACTCGTCAAGAATCTTGTGAACTTTTCGCTTCTTATTTTTCTTCCTTTTTCGGTAGGGCTAAACATTTCCTTCCTTCAATCAATCTTCTTGCTCAGTTTCCTCTAGTACTTCTCGTACAAACCCCTTGCAGACAGTACCAGTGTGGGCCCTGATGGCATTCCAAATTTACTAGCAAAATCTGTAGCTTCTTCATTTTGTGTTCTCCTTACAATTATTTTTAATTTGAGTTTATCCTGTGGGGTTTTCCCCTCCCAATGGAAAATTGCCCACATTTTTCCTATCTTCAAATCTGGTGATCCTAATATAGTCTCTAACTATCGTCCTATTTCCCTCCGTCCTTGTTTTGATAAAATTCTTGAAAAGAAATTTTTGATGTGCTGCATCCACTTGTCCTCCCATCTTTAGCAGATCATCAGCATGGCTTTGTCAGAGGCAGATCTACTCTTACAAATTTACTTTATTTTAGCCATCACAATGCAGCTGCCCTCGATCAGCAACAAGTGGACTTTATTTTTACGGATTTCTCTAAAGCCTTTGATTCTCCTATTTGAGAAACTTTTAGGGCTCAATGTTCCTATTTGTCTCTATTCCTGGCTTCTCTTCGATGTCCTGAATCCTCAATGTGTAGTCACTTTTAACTTTTGCTTCTCTTTTTCATTTCACGAGCTCCGCAAGGTTCAATACTTGGCCCCATACTATTTTTATTTTTTGTCCATCATCTACCTTCTGTTATCAGCCCCCCCTGACCCTTTATGCTGATGAATTCTAGCTTTTTCGAGTTGTCGATTTCCTTTTAGATGTGGATATCCTTCAAGCCGATCTTCAGCGTCTTAGTGACTGGTGTGAATCAAACCATAGATATCTCCTTAATGTTCCCAAATACCATCAGATGATATTCTCATGTTAAAAATTTCCTCTTCTCTCAACGTATAGGCTTGTTGGTATCCCGTTGAACAATGTAACCTCCTTTAAGAATCTTGGCTGACTGGTGTGAATCAAACCATAGATATCTCCTTAATGTTCCCAAATACCATCAGATGATATTCTCATGTTAAAAATTTCCTCTTCTCTCAACGTATAGGCTTGTTGGTATCCCGTTGAACAATGTAACCTCCTTTAAGAATCTTGGCTTTTCAATTGTAAACTGACGCTCAATCTTCACATTGCTCTAATTATTAAGAAAGCCTCCCGCTTAACTGGGTTTATTTTGGGATCCACTTCGTAATTTTAACATACTACCTCCTATATGTGTCTGTACTCCTCACTAGTACGTAGTAATTTGGAGTACTGCTCCCAAATTTGGAGTCCGTACCACAGGAAGCACGACGATGCTCTTGAGTCACTTCAGCGCAGATTCGCACGGTCTCTATTCTTCAAATTCAACCTTCCTTACTCCCGTTATTATAACCGACGACATATTTTGAAGCTTCCCACCCTCGAGTCCAGACGATCTTTCCTTAACGAATGTCTTTTGTTCAAGCTTCATCGTAGTCTTTTACCTCAAAATGTATGTAGGCAAATAAATACATTCGACGCTGCTCGCCCTAATTGATCCTCGCTTCAATTTCATGTTCCGTATGCACGTATTAGCACGTATTACCTTCTTCCACTCTCCCTTTCTACGCTGTCCTCGTAGCGCAACCAGCGAAGTTTTGGTCCTCTACCACAGTCTCTTGGCGTATTTAAAACTTTTATGAAAAATCAAATTTATAAATACTCCTATAAGTCTTAATTTTGTTGAATTTAAAATTTTTAATCCCAGTAAAATTTTCTCTACAACGCATTGTTTTGAAGATGTGCGGCAAAAACTAAAGCAAAAGGATGTCTAATTCTCCTGGACCTATCATTTTAGCAGGCTTATCATATAAAGAACTAACAGAAGAGCAAATACGTATCATATTGAGAAGTCGAGCGAAACGTGAAAAATTTTATCAATTTATTTTCGGGTCCTCCCTTTCCAATTCTCTATCTCACCAAAAACGATGAAGATTTTATTAGGCACTGAATATTTTTGATATAATGAGTAAATTATGTCTCGGGTCAGTCGAATCTTGCAAGTAAGTCTTGTGGCGTTGAAATGTCGGTTTTATGGAGTTAGCCTAAGTCAAGCATTCTCATAGATAGTACTTGGATGGGAGCCACAAAACATTACGGAAATTTTGGCCATTGGTTTTTGTGAATCACGATTAAAATAAGTTCTCATTAAGATGCTTTCATCTTATCATCACGAATTCAAAACAAGGACGCAAAATTTAATGAAGCCAAAACAAGAACGCTGAATCTAGTGGATTTTTTACTTCAATTTCTGCCTCCATTTTTTCAAGGCTAATTCGACATAACTTGTACTTGCTCTGCTGGCTTATAAGATTGGCGAAGGTACTCGCAGAATAAAAATCGAAGAGTTGGACAAAACATCCTAATTTTCGACAATAGAAAAATCGTTATTGAGCGTTTCTTCTCGAATAAGGGAGATGTGCCAGGATACGGAGATACTTATAAGTCTAAGCATGCAGTTCTGTCATAACTCTCAACTGAACCGTTCTGCGAAAGTTATGTACAGCAGCCATCCTTTCAGTGGGTATCAGGTTTCAGGAGCGTAATACCTGTATGCTAAAAGCTTGCTAATGCTGAATTTTTTGCAGTTCCTTTCGGGTCATCGCTTAAAGATATTCAGAGTGACACTCAAGATGATTCAAAGAAGTCGGAACGTGTCTGCTCACTCAAAAAAGCAAGATCCGACGGTTTTCAAGAAAAAAAAGTTAGCGCATTTGATTATCTTGATCGTATGCATCAGCAGTCGAGAAGGTGATATGGTCAGTACCATGCTTTGGCTGTGTGTCCGTCCACCAGGAAAAACTATTTCCAGTTATTTTCGAAAGGGAATTCAACGAAAAACTGATGAAATTGAGTCCGTTTAGATTTTTTATGGTTAAAAAAGAATTAAAATGTCAAATTGCAAATATGAAGCACAACTAAAGTCCTTTTCAATAACCCGAAAGAGGCAAACGAAGTGGTGTAAAAAAATCTTAAATGAACTAATTGACATTGCAAGACAATGTAACAAGTTGAATATGGAAATCAAGAAAATAAAAATTATCAGTGCTACCAGACTTAACAGAAGAAACCTGATTAATGCTGACAATTACATTCCAACGAGATGCGTCAATATAACATGTCAGGAAATACTCTACAAGACAATTTAAAAATTGAATACTTCAATATGAAAGCGAAATAGTTCATGTTTCGCTTCAAACGGTGCAGAAACTGCGGCAGGTTGGGACACTCTAGCACAATATGCAAAAAAAGTTAAAAGATTCTTCAAATAGAAACGAATGCAAGGGGGCGTAAAACTGTGCAAAATGCCTGCTATGCAATACTGAGTGGCACAAAGTTAATCATCTGGCGCAAAATTAATCACCCTAGCAAATGGCATCGTACGTGAATCATATTTGATATTTCTGAACTAGACAGCTGCAGTACAGCAGCTGGACTTTTTGGACTTTTACTGCAGTTGTCTAGTTCACAAATATCAAATATTCAACTGTGAAGACTTTATTAGGCACTGTTCTAGGGACCTTCTTCTAATCTACCGCACAAGAGTCCGAATCCGAATCTTGGTATTGACATTGATTTTTAGGGGATCTCATTCCGTGACCGTAACAGGATTGGAGAAGATGTGGTCAATATCACGCTTAACCATGTGATTATTACCTTATTTTTTTATTAGAACTTCTATTTTCAGTATAATAAGCGGTATATAAGTATAAGCAAAGTCATTATATCCAAACAATGTCTCCTTTAAATTTCAGCAAGGTTTGTGATGACTGCTCCCTTTGTTCAGTGTTTAAAGAGTGCTCATATTTTGCACAGTAGTCGTAAGCTTAAAGCTCATAAGTGAATGAATTTGTTCTAATTTACTTGGAGCCTACTAAGCTGCACTGATTTATAATCAGATAATAAGTCGGTCATGCGTATTACAAACGATATAACCTTCTAGAGAACCGTTACTATCGTGAAAAGAGATTTTCTAGTAAGCCTCAACGATAAGGTTCTATGCTTAATATAATGAGCTCAACACTAGATTCCCACAATTTCAGGAGTTTTAAATACTTATTTTCGGCACCCAATGCTTCGACATAAATGGGCCTTATTCTGCTGGTTTAAAAGATTTACGTAGGTATTCGTAGGATGCAAATACAAGGGAGGTTGACAAAACATATTAATTTTTTGACAAAAGATAAATAGTTATTGAGCGTTGGTTCTCTGATAAAGAAGATGTACCAGGGTACGGAATTACTTATAAATGTCAGCAAGCAGCTCTGTTAGAAACTTTCGGATGAAACCTTCTGCAAGAGTCCTGTAGAGCAGTCATCCCTTTAGTGGGTATGAGATGTCAAGAGCGAAATACTTGTATGCAAAAAGCTTGCGTATGCCGCAATCGCCCTCCGAGAATTTTGCTGTGTGTTCCCCAGGGCAGATGCCAGAGCCTTTATGAACATCTCACCGAATGGTGAATCTGGAGCGGTATTTATAGTCCTACCTTTTGGCATGATAGGTGGCCAACGATTCCGAATATTACCTAAGAGCGGTCTGCTCCGTGCCACAAGACTATGGACATGTAATAAATCATCATCAGCTATGGCATAGCTCCAATTCAGGCCTTCGCCTCCAATCGCTTCAGTTTTACGAGCTCGTTTGCTAATAAGATATCCCAAGCAGGGATCTGCTGTCAGCATCGATTGAATCTTCCCATTGTTGCCTCGGGCTTCCAACTGGGTGTTTCACTTGCGCTTTACCCTTCAACGTTCGCCACTTTCAGCTGATTTAATCGTTTCATAACTATGTGGAGCATTGTCAGCGCTTCGACTCAGTCGGCTTTGCTTCGCGGTTGGTATTTTATTTCTCATATACCCGCCGGCAAGCCAATTAGGACGTTTCTCCATCCGCCAAACAAGGGCACGTACGGTGGGGGCTGAAACCCCCGCACAGAATGAAATGTAAAAATCAGTGGCTTCACAGTCACACTATACAACTGTGGGGTCTACTTTGGTATCATCGCTTCCAAGACTATTCTTGTATTGGTTTGACAATATCTACTAGCGTACCTCGAATCTTCAACAACCAAGCAGCATTAGGGTTGACATTTTTTTTATATATAATTTATTTTGTTGACCAAAAAAATCCTCATCAGACATCCTTCACATTCTTTGATCCGGTATTTTTATATAAAAGAAATTTCTGATAGGAACCTTTTGAAATAATTATAGTTTTGAATAATATTTTGTGATTTTGTTTCGTTCACAATTTTAAGGTTTGTTTTTTCTAAATTGTCCTTAACTTGAAAAGCATATCATTTGTCTTACAAAACTATTTCAAAAAACTAACCGAAACTTTTTTCTTTACAGGAATCATTAGAGCTTAGAAAACGTTTGGAGGAAGTTCGTTTGTTAGAATCCCGACGTTCAGCTCGTCTTGCTGATCAAGAGCGTGATACAGATTTTGCACGATTAGCCGATATGGCTGGCGATCGACGTCGTGCATCGCATAGTATTGATGTGCCACAAACGCTTCCATTACAAAAGTAAGTACAATTTATTTTTGATTATTTGAACCGCAGTGATGGGTTTTCAGGCAAATTTGTCTAATTCTTTTTTTGGTTTTCGACCCAACACTCGACGACGCATTATTTTCGACACCTGTGTCAAAAACTGGAAGTTTGAACCTTTAAGCCTCCGTAATTTCGCGCATATTTAATGGAAAGACGTCATCACAGCAATAAATGTGAGATATGAATTTGCTGGAAATTTGACAAGCTTTAATTTACATTCTGTGAAATTTTCTGTCCGAAGCACCGTTTTCGAGTTTTGTGGAAATTAGGGCCTATAAGCTTCCCATGGACTCGGATCTTTGAGAGATGATACCTAAGAAGAAGTGTTTATACGCAATTACACAGGGAATTCTATGAGCTTTAATTTTAGTTCGGATTAAATTTTCAGTAGGATATACCGTTTTCGAGATACGTGGCAAAAACTGAAAAAATACTTTTCATTTTCGAAGACTGGTATCTTCAACACAAGACACAAATAGGCAATTACGTTTATACCATCTTGTAAAAAAATTCATATGCTCTCTAATTTTGGTCTAGATTAATTTTGCTCCGTGACGCACTGTTTTCGAAACATTTAGTCAAAAACTGTTATAAAAAGAGCATCAACTTCAACACGTGATACCGGCTGCTACTTATGGAACAAGCGAAACTGTCAATATTTTCCACATTTTCCATCTACACGTGCCTTTATGTAAAACCTCACATTCATTATCAGAGTGTGTAAAATCAATTCCATTTGTTAAAAATCTTCACAAGCTATTATAGCGTTAAATTGCCGTTATCAATGACGACAAAATTTGATAGGAATATTGTATCACAATAGTTACGTGATCGCGTTTCTAAGCAAATTTAGTTCTGCTTCTATATCGAAATCAAAGTTCATGCGAAACAAATGTTAAATGTAACGAAATAATAAAAAAATGAGTGAGAAATGAAGTCAATCATTTTATTTGATGTTGTAACTGCATCATTCGTTCTGAAACTGAAGATGATAAAACATGGCGAAACGAGCTTTTCAGAAATACCAGGTTAGGTACTTTATGGCTTTGCCCTTCTGTTGCCAGTTACAAAGAGTACAAAGGAGATGTACAGACATGAGGCTTTTATCAAATTGATCGAGATTCGTCAAGCCAAAATTTTCTAGACAGCTGTCAAGTGATTCTAGCTTTTAGACTTATTTCACGATGCTTTTTGTCGCTGAAAACTGAAAACTGACTACAGATTCCTGCCTGCATTTGCGAACTTGCAAACGAAATATTGATACTGCAAAGATCTGATTTGATCAATCCTGAAGGTCATGGCTCAATCTTTCTTGTCACGTTATTGATTCATCGAGAAATTTCAAATAATTGGCTAAATCTTTGACCGTTTAGAAATCTTCGACGTTTTCATAGGAGAATGATGGGAAAAATTTGGAATCATCAGCTGTTCCATATACGACAGGAATAATATTGCGATCAAGGATGTGCATGTGGAATTTTCGAATGATAAATAGAATTTACACTCGAAATCTTATTTTTCGTAGCACAGCTTTGAACCACGTGGACATTTTTGGGCATGATTCCGTTGTCTCGAATGTATTTATTGACGACGACAGCGCGTACATCCACGCGGATGCTGCATCAACCAGATCCAATGCAATGATCATAATCCACAGGCGATTGCCGGCTTAATCCACGCACTATTGCCCATCGGTCCAATGACTTAAATTTTTACTTCACGGATTACACTTCGTCAATTGTGCATTAGAACATTAATGATCTCACTAAGAAAACTACATAAACAATACTATTCCGATTTTAATTGTTTTACTGCAGCCACTCCAACCGCAACGGTCTATCGCACGCTAATAGAAACTTTACTGCTTATCGCTACGGCCCCACGGTCTTCCTGTTCTGCATACTGTGCCTTAGCGCGGACCCCGATTTTAATTTTCCAGCTGCTGGCGAACTCCTCGCAACGACTTCGCGGTGACGATCAATAGCAGTCTCCTATTTTGGTTATCAATCGTCCACTTACTAGATGTCGCAACGGGACTCGACGAGCCTCTCATTCATTCCGCCGCACACTTGCCTTTGCCAATGCAATACGTGCATGTGCAGCGGGAAAAGTTGTTGCCAAGTCCGCATTTCAATTGCAGATTTGAATTATTAAATTAATGAAAAATAATAACATAGAAAAATCATAAAGAATATAATTACAAAGATAAGTTTAAATTTAATGTAGGAAAAAAATGGTATAAAATTTATATTTAATAAAATGAAAAACAATATTTAATGATTTATATCCATAAATTGAAATATTAAATTTTGAAAATCTGCAATTAAAGTTTCGGATGTGTTATGAAGGTTTTCGAGCAGTTTGCTTAGACGACTGCTCGATTACTACACAATGACGGAGGAGCCTTATGCTGAGGGCAGGCGCACTAACTTGAAGTGATTCAATTTGGAATCACCATATCTTTTCACGGACTCACTAGGCTTCCGCCCTAAAAAAGAAGTTCAACATGTGAAATTATTCTCGGAGCGTTCAGATTTCATACCTTTCTGGCGACACCCATCTCGCTAATCGTTAACAAATCGTGAACGTATCACAGATGTGGTCCACTCGTTACAATGCACAATTAACCGAAAAATTGCACTTGTCCGACAGCTTTTCCAGTTACCATTTCTTCGTTTGCTAAAAGTCTTCTTGGCTGCACCGCCAACGCTTAAATAACGCAAACATAACACGGAAAATAACAAATCCGAAAAATGTGGGCCACGGAGAATGCACAGTTCACGTATGCAATTGCTGAATGACACTTTCTACTTAAATACGATTCTCTGGTGCTAGCATGTTTTACTAACAATTATGGCCAAACTTTTGTTTTCGTTTCGGCGATGACGGATGTGAGAATTGGCGGGAAAAGCTTTGAATTGCGGCCAATGTCACGTGAACACGTCACAGGGCAGTGAACAGAGTGATTCAAGAGCACACACTTTTTTCTTCGTAGCACAAATCATTCAAAAATTTTCTTTTCCTTGCAACCAGGGCACTTTCGGCTTAGATTAATCAGAAACTATTTTTTTCAATGATATAGAATTATTATCCAAGCGTTCAAAGTTTGGGCGTCCAATAAACTTTTAATTTCGAAAGTTACCTAGACGAATCCCAACGAAAGAGGGGAGAACATTTTGTTCGGCAACTCGCATCAACGCGGTGCAACCTCAATTATTAAATTACATATTACCTTCTGCATCGTAATTATGGTGGGAAGCCTCTGGGGTAACCATATGGTGCCATAACAATTGATTTGAACTAAGCAAGGTCTCAAGGACTAAAGAGCACTTAAAAATTTTGCTTAATTTTAGCATCAGATCTTGTACGGCTCGACGTGCGCGTTCTAGTTTTCAGTACACTCACCACAATTAAATGCGCAGAGCTTATTGTTCGGCTCTCGTAAGCCGATAGGTAGTGTTGAATCCGGTGAGACCAAGCTTAAAGGATCACGACAGTTAAGAAGGGCCCCGCAATCAGTAGGCAAAAAAAGCTCTAAAACCAGGCTTGTCCTTATAAAAGTTGTAGCGCTTTGGCTAGGGAAAGTATAAGAGAAACCAACTGGGGAATGACTCTGAATTTCGTAGCAATCTTAGTAAAACATACAACATGTATTGATGGAAAAACAAAGACTAGTCTCAAGGTCATAATACAAAGTTAAGATCTCCCTATGGATTTTGATTCTCTCCGAGGTATGTATTTCTGCTTTCATGAAGAGCTTGGAGTCACGGCAGATCAAGCGAAAAAATATCTTGAAACATTTGCGTCGCATATAAGCTCGAACTACATCTCTTCGCTTCAAAGGACTAGGAAACAACACCACAAATTTTTTCGTCCCCAATAAGAAGCCTGTTCTGCAAAACCTTAAATTATTTTATCACAATTGCTGTGGTGGTACCCTATCTAAATTAAACTAATTATTCCTTGTTGCAAAATTTTGCCATTTTAAAATTTTATCTCTGACACAAACTTGTTTAAATGATGCACATCGAAATCAAGAGATTCTAAACAGTGATTGGACCATCTTTAGAGACGATCGAGACTTTCGTAGCACTGGAAAATCAAGAGGAGGTGGTGTGTTAGTTGCAGTTCATAACCCCTTATCAAGTGACCTCATAAGCACCACCTCATATACATTATTCCTGCATAGAGTGGCTCATATATCTACAAATAAGCTTAGCCTCTATGTTGGCGTGTACTATGTCTCTCCAAATTCTTCCGAAATCGTCTACAACGAAGTCATTGAAACCATTTCTTCTTTAACTGCATCTATTAAAGAAGATGATATAATAATTATCACTGGCGACTTTAATCGACCGAATCTAAAATTCGTAAACGATGATGTCGAACATCGTCTTCTCCCAATCAATCTTCTTAACAGTCAGGGTTTTAATTTCATGAGTACTTTTTTTGGCAACGACTTGCAGCGAATCGCTCTGGCGGCCAACAAAATAGAAATTGGTTATACCTAATTTTTACCAACGCATATGACGATGTAGTAGTCAATCAAACTGATGACAAAGAGAAACCTTTTTTGTAACAGCCTTCATCACTCTGCACTTAATATTGAGATTTTCACTCCTGACGTTTCTGACCGTATTTCATACAATAAATCAATTGTATGCGACTTTCGCAATGCTGATAATGAAAGTATCAATAAACATCCTTTCGCTGTTGATAAGGCTGGTACACTTTCGACGTTAGATTTAGAAGAAGCGTTATCCTGTTTTTATCAAATAACTCTTGACGCCGTCGAAAAGTATGTACCTAAAATTAAGGAAAAAGATAAATCGTCTGAATCTTGGCTACATAGTGATCTTAGATATTTACGAAATCAAAGGAACAAATATTACAGAATTATCAAAAGCAAAAAAGATGTCAGCAATGATATTAAATCAAAATATAATGAGCTTGCAAATGAATTCTAAACAAAATCTCGAGAGGGAAATGAAGTATGTATATGCTAATTTAATGGGTGAAAATATTATTAAAGACCCAAAAAAGTTCTTTGATTTTGTAAATATCAAGCGTAAGACTCAAGGCTACCTATCATCTATGTTTTTCAAGGATTCAGTTTCTTATTCTCCAGAGCAAATCTGCGAGTTTTTTGCAAATTATTTTAAAGAAGTTTATTGTAATCCTGAGAACCCATTGAATCCCGTTTCGGAAATGGCTCCAACGACATTGATTAACAAAGTTTCAATATCTCATGCCATTGGCGATTTGGATGCCAATAAGAGACCTGGTCCTGATCTTATTCCACCTAGTTTTCTAATCCAGTGCAAAGAACAATTAACCAGGCCAGTCTCCATAATTTTCAACAAATCACTCTCTCGTGGCATCTTTTCTTCTTACTGCAAATCTTCTTACTTAATATCAATAAGAAGAATGATAAACGATGTATTCAAAATTATAGAGGTATTGCCATATTATCATCCATTCGAAAGCTTTTTGAACAAATACTTTGCAACAAGATCTCCCTTATTATAGAACCGCGGCTTAATGAAGAGCAGCATGGGTTCAGAAAAAATAGATCTACTACCACCAATCTCCTCATCACGACATCGAGTATTCTGTGTGAGATGGAGAAGGGTCTCCAGATTGATGCAATATATACCGATTTTAGCAAAGCATTTGATCGTGTAAATCATGAAGTTTTGATTAGCAAGCTCCGTAATTTTGGAATTACTGGCCGTTTACTCAGTTGGATCCATTCTTAACCTTATAACCACACTTAAGATATGAAATTTCAAGGAAGATGATCGAAATAAATTCAGGCCCTCTCTGGGGTCCCTCAAAGAAGTCATCTGGGGCCGCTTTTGATTAATGTTTTCATATCTGATCTCTCAGCAGTTTTACATGATGTATCTCATCTTTTTGATGCAGATGACCCTAAAGCTTACCACGTCATATCATGTCCATCCGATATGATGTTTCTCCAGTCCAAGCTTAAACTCTCTCTGAATGGTGTTACAACAACCATCTCTCTCTAAACTTGGAACCATGCCAGGTGATGTTTCTCAAGAAAACGGAGCCTTCTTCTGTTTGACTATCACATCAACAACACAACACTTAGCAGAGTCGATAGCATTGTGTACCTTGGTGTCGTTCTGGACCAAGAGCTTCGTTTTAAACGTTAGTATGATAGAGCTATATCCAGGGCTAATAAGATACTAGCATTCATCAAACGAAGAGCTAAAGAATTCAAGAATATTTGGGTTACTAAATCACTACATTTCGCATTAGTACGCCCCATTCTTGAATATGCCAGCCTGATTTGGAGCCCTGTTTTTTCATATTCACGCGGACAGGTTAGAATCGGTCCAAAAACAATTTCTTCTTTTTGCCCACAGATCCCTTTACGAGCCTAGAAACTTCCAAAGCCTACCATCATATGACTATCGGCTCCATGTGCTAAATATGGCATCGGTAGATTCTAGGAGAATAATGATGTCTGCATGTCTAGCATGTGATGTCCTCAGAGACAATATTAAAGTTCATTATATAACAAAATAGTTACTCTGAATGAACCCCTCAGAATCACAAGACTTTCACGAATGCTTATCGTAGGTCGCCGTCACACTACTTATGCAGTCAATAAGCCAATAAACATATGGTGTAAGGCATTGAACAAGTTTAGTAAACATTATTTCCAAAACCTCATATAAAAATAATATCCTGCAATCCTCTCATTCCTCAATATACAGGGTTTTCCAATAAGAGGTGTGATTTTAATATTATAAGAAAAATGTCATTTTTTAATATAAATGATCGGATGTTCATTTCATTATAAAGAGGAAGGTATGCCGTTCATAGTGAAAAATAACATCAAGCAAATGACCACCACGACACGCTTAAAGGACCATATCTTTTTCATGAAATTTTCCATAACCAAATCGCAAAGTGGCTGCCTTATGTCCTCGACAGCCTCACGTATTCCATCTTTGAGGTATTGAATCGACGCTGGGCTGTTGGCGTAGACCTTCTCTTTCACGTGGCCTCAAAGGAAAAAGTCGCAAGGTGTTTAATCACAACATCTTGGTGGCCAATTGTGATCACCTCTTCGATGGATAACACGGCCCGGAAACTTTTCCCGTAAAAGATCAATGGTTTTGTTGCTTGTGTGGCACGTAGCGCCATCTTGTTGAAAGTAAATTTTGTCCAGATCAATACCATCCAATTCCGGCCATAAAAAATCATTAATCATATCTCGATAGCGCAATCCATTTACCGTAACTGTTGCTCCAGCCTCATTTTCGAAAAAGTAAGGTCCAATGACTCCGCCGGACCATAAACCGCACGAAACAGTCCCACGTGGAGGATAGAGAGGCTTTTCAACAATAACTCTTGAGTTTTCCGAGCACCAGATGCGACAATTTTGCTTATTGCCGAAGCCACCGAGGTGGAAATGGGCCTCATCACTCAGGATGATTTTTCGATGGAAATCCGGATCATTTTCATGCATTTCAAGAACCCAATCAGCAAAGACACGACGTTGTTGATGATCGACCGGCTTGATTTCTTGTGTTAACAGAACTTTATAAGCCTTAAGACCCAAATCTTTATGCAAAATATGGTGTAATGACGTTTGTGGAATGCCTAATTCCAAAGAACAACGAGGAATGGACAAAACTGGGTTTTCTTCAACACTTTCGACTACAGCAGCAATATTTTCGGCTGTTCTTGAGTGACGTGCACGGTTTTATTCTTCACATCACTAAGTTGTCCCAACAGCTCGAATTTTTCCACCAATTTCTGTATTGTGGTCCGACAAGGTGTTTCACGACGACCCAAAAATGTTCGAGTTTTACAAACCGTCTCTGCTAAAATTTTCACCATTTTTATTGTGAATTTTAATAATTTCAATACATTGTTGAAGCGTGTATCGTTCCATTTTTATTAATGGCGCAGTTTCTACTTGTCAAATGTCAAAAAATGACAGCTTCAAAAGTGACATCTGCCGAAATAGCAGGCTATTCAAAAGAACACCTCTTATTGGAAAATTTTATGCTATAAGGATATATCTTGTTTGGCAAAATAAATAAATAAAAAAACAATCAAGCCGACGGAAAATTTTACGATTTGAACAACAATAAAATAATTAGTATTGATGTGCAACATGTTATGACAATGCGACTAATAAGTTCATAAAACTATACACAAACCGGCGACGAATTCAAATGCATCATTACCACTTTTAATTTTTCTAATTTAATTCAAGAACTTATACGTGAGCTATGCTGTTAATATTCAGAAGACATTGTTTGAGTTATTAATTTGGCTTGCAAAACTTTTTTGGTAGGAGAATTGTCTCTCTAACTCAGCGTGTTTTTTTCATATCCCAGTTAGACCTTCTTCAACTTTGTACAACAATGGTGTTGCTAGCTTTGAATGAGTTTCTTTATAAAGATTTTTAATCGAAATTAACTTTTTTGTATAATAGTGGTCTGAATCACAATCTGCACCACAAAATGCTCGTATGCAGAGATGTTTATTTTTGTACGATGAATTTAGTCTGTCGGACTGAATGTGTTGTTACTAGGAGAAGCTTCCTTACGACAAATTCATGGTTGATTGTAACCCAAAATTCATTTTGAATCACACTCATTTTTTTTGTAATTTCACATTTTCTTAAATCTGTGCGTGCCTGCTCCTAAAATCCCTAATTATATTAATCAACTCTTATCCCTTTACTTTAAAATGCTGTTTGAATTTAACATTGATGCCATTGTTGTATAATAAAATAAAATATAGTCATTAAAATGGGAACGTGATATTTATTGCGAAGTGAAACACGTTTAACTGCCACATGTATGTTTTCTCCATACACATACCAGATCCGTTCGTTCATTAGTGTCTCTAGCCCCGTGGATTATGAAAAGAAAATATTGAACTATACCTTGAACTTGTTTGCATCTAACAATAGCACATAACGTAATGTGCAGTTCAATGCTATATGGTTTAAATATTGTTTTGCCAGCAATTCAATTGGAAAATGCAGTGGAAATTGTTTAATTAAATTGACGGAAATATGTATTTGGGCTGAGCTGCAAATGGGAAATCGTTGAAATATTTTTAGATTGTATTTTTAGATTTTCATTTAATAATATTAGAGATAGAATACATTATTTTAGGAAATTTAGTTTTCATTTAAATTCATATAAAAAACGCCAGCGTTGGAAGTCTGAAAATTTTAAAAGAGCTGCAAAAACTAAAAAATAAAATTCAAGATCTTTTCCCATGTTTCAGTCCTCCAAATGCATAGATGTTTGCTAAATTTTCTAATGAAAACGCGATTTTTTTCGTTGTTTATGATATATTTCAACAAATATATATTTAGGGAGCAAGTTTCTCCCTTCTTCAATGTGAATGGTTATAGAATAAAAGAAAATACTCAATATTCCACTTGATGAAGCCACGTCTATTAAATTCAGCTTCAAACAGTTTCAGCATTAGGATTAAGGCCTAATTAACCATTGTTCTCAATCACAACCGGCTACCGCCACTTAGCTCATTCACTCTAAAAATCTTTGCAAACATCAACAAATTATCAGTCATCAGTGAATTTCCATGCCAGTGGCTTTAATGAGTTCGCGAAACATGAAAAAATCAAATTGCGATCAACAACTTTCGATTTCACCTTAACAAACTCTCCAGACATTCTAAAACAAATAACAAAATCTATCAAACCATTTGGCAAGGTCATCTACGACGCAAAGCAAAACTCGTCATAAAAACCCGGTCTAAACGCTCAAAAAAAAAGTGTATACTCTTTATTAGTCTCTTCAGACGGTCCGTCCTCTGGAGTGATTTTCTTTTCCTCAAAAGCTGCTGCATTTATTGCAACTAATATTATAAACAAACAGCAGAAACGCCGGTGAATAAAAAATTGTGCTATATTATTCACCACCCAACCTGTTCGTCCGTCTCTCATTTGGCCAGACAACCACTCCAATTTTGGCTTCACCTTCCTCACCAACAAGCGCAAGCTCGCCCGGTTATTACTTTCTTGTTGCACCTCGCAAGACCCCGTCGTCGTCTAATAATAATGTTCTCAAACAGCAACCGCAGCCGACAAACCACAATGTAAAGTATCTTGTATCTTTGAGTATCAGCAATCGCTTTGTAAAAGCATGCAAGGCGAGAAAAAAAGAAAGAGTCTTCCGACGTCTAAACCGACTACGAATTGCATCACCATCCAAAATTAAGTAAACAAATAAAGTGATGTTGAGTGACGCTAAGAGTTTCTCCATTGCAAGCTTAGGAGCTGGAAATAAAATTAAATAAAATCGCATAAATTCATTTTCGTGATTAGAATGCGAGTCAAGCACTAGAATCATATGTAGATTGCAATCGATTAACGATCAGAAAAATAAAATGACAAAATTTTATTAATCAAACTTTAAAGTCCAGTAGCACAGCGTGAACATTGTTAAAACGTGTGTATAACATTTGTAGCGCATGTTAAGAACCGAAAACTTTACGATCATAATCCCAAGCCGCATATTAATTTTCACCCGGTGACCACTTAGAATTTAAATGCAATTCCGCTCTTGCCTTCTCTGAGACAATCCACACATCGCAAAATCGCCTTGTTATGTAAATTTGATCCGCAAAACTTTGTCGGGGCTGCAAAACCTCAAACGATGATTCAATCACCCGGAATCGTTCGATGCTTTAAGTACAGCACCTGTTTTCGAGTGCGTTGCGTAGGTTGAAAATTAATTAAAGACGAAAACCAAGATTTAAATAAATCCTCTTCAAGAAAAAAAAAACCAATAAAAAATTGCACTTTTATCTCAAAACACTTTCAAGGACAACTGCTGATATTGATGGTGGAATTGAATTTAGACTTGTCGAAAATATCGCGTCTAAAACCTCTCCAAATGATCTCCAAGCATTTTAAATATGTAAAAAATAATCATCATGCGGAAAACTTTCTATACGTCAGTAGCACCCTTTAGGCGATTCAAATCCAAAGCCTTGACGAACCCACTTGAGTCTAAAGTTCATTAAAACTCACATATGCCAAAAAGCACTTCCTGATATCAATTTTCAGTTTGATTTTATTTGCGACTGCGCAAATGTGGCAGCAGCAATTAGCATCGAGTGCAGATAACACTTTGACTATACACGATAATTTTTATATGTATACTCGAAGTAGATTGCAAAAAATCTGCTCCCCTGACCTTGCACAATCGTACGCCGCCGCGAGTTCAAATTTTTGCGCACTTTTCTTCGGGGGTATGGTACTCTGTTTGAAAGTGGAATTAATCGCTGCAGATGTGGCTCGATTTTTGGCACCTCAAGAGCGGAAATAAATGTTGGCAAGTAGGTTGAATGACTTACAGCATGCAGCCATGACAATGTGTTAATCGATTCAGCTGGAAGGTAATTTTGAGCGCAATGACATGTGTTGGTTTTAATCCTCCAGCAATTTCATTAAGATATGAAACGATAAAATTAATGTAACATTTTTGCTGGAGTAAAAAAATCCGGGCCCAAACAGAGCCTAATTACACGTTTAAGGATGTTTAGGACCTAAATATTGCTCACAAATTTTATTAAGCAGAAACTAGACCTAAACGAAGCCCAGAAAACACTCCAAATGTAGCCCATAAACATGAGCAATATTTTGTTATATGCGGTAAATTTGTGTAGCGGAATGTAAATAAATGATGATAAAAAAATTTTCTTTTTCTTCGCTACAATAATTTTATTTATGTTATGCAGACACCAGCGTTTCGACAGCAAACTACTGTCTTCTTCAGTGCAACTAATCTTTATTTTACATTTCCTTTGCTTATATAGCTAAGAAGTTCAAATTAAGAACTGACCCCCTACCAGAGTCTATCAAAAGGATAGACAAAGCACTCCGAAATGAGAAACAAACAATTGGTGAACATATCAACCTAAAAGTATCAAATCCATTTTTGCCACGCATAAAATGCTTACTCAAGATCCATTAGAAGGGTAATGAGATGCGGGAGATAATCACAGCAACGAATGCCCTTACAACACGTACAGCCAAATGGATAGTCGAAGAATGCACAAAACTACCACAAAATACTAGCAAACATGGTCTCAAAAATCGGGATGAACTTATTGAAAAACTAAAATGAATAGATAAGCTTGAGGATGATGAAGTTATGGTATCTTTCGACGTTAAATCATTGTTCCCAAGCATACCAATAACACTAGCTCTATACCAGTTTGAAAAATGGTTAGCAAAATGCAACTCATTCCCGGAATGGAAAAGAATAGTCAAAACCCTCAAAAAACTGGCCAGTGTTTGCATGTCTGAAAACTATTTTACCTCCTATCAACCATTTGGATGCGATATGCAGACGATGTTTTTGCTATTACTAAGGCCGAAGAGACTGAGAAGCTTTTAGAAGCAATTAATAAAATCCACCCAAATATAAAATTCACTATGGAAAGGGAAGAAAACGGTAAACTACCATTCTTGAATATAGTGATAATAAGGAGCACGACCGGCGTTGAATTCGACATTCATAGGAAAAAACTCACTCACGACGAACGAAACCGAACATTTCAAACCATTCCTTTGGAAAAAAATGGCAGCCTATAATAGCATGATCTGGAGGATGCTCTCAGTACCAATGACAACCGAACGGAAGAACGACGAAATCAAGTACATACTTGAAACTGCGACTATGAATGAGTACGAAAAACAACTAATTACCAATCGAATCCCGAAACTGGAGGAACAGCATCGAAAACGGGCTCTTTCACCATTATTTACCCAAAATAAATCCGAAACAAAGGACGCAACTCACATTCTCAACGGCCACAAAAAAACTACAACGAATACTGAAAAAAGCGATTATCGACGCAACACCCTCTTGGAGATCATTCCTACTAGAAAGTATTCTGGGATCAGCAAAGGACGCCAAAAAGGTCGAGGAGAAGAGCGGTATATACAAAATCACATGCCCCGTATGCTCCATGTTATACGTAGGTCAGACAAGAAGATCGATAAAAACCAGGGTAGCGGAGCATCTCCAAGTAGCAGCACTTGCTAGAAAATTTCGAAGAAGGACAATAAGATCTACGTTAGCGAAGCACATGGTCGAATCAGGACACAGTATTGCATGGGAAAATGCAACCCCGTTGGAAGAAATCACCGAAGGGAAAAAACTAGACGCTACGGAGAGCTATTGGATATCGAAAACTCCAGCGGAAAATCGGTCAAATACGGACATGGGAAACACATACAGTAGCCTATTGAAACTAATCAGTGATCAACATTATGACGACGGGCAGGTAGCCAACAAAGCAGCGGCAGCGGTCGATCAATTAAGCAGGACGATGTTCAAAATGCATAATTAATTACTTTTTGCAAATATCTTGTGTCTTCTCTTTTTAAAATGTAATTAGATAATATGGATCGACTTTTTTAACTTCTTAGCTATATAAGCAAAGGAAATATTAAATTAAAATTAGTTGCACTGAAGAAGACAGTAGTTTGTTGTCGAAACGCCGGTGTCTGCATAACATAAATAAAGTTATTGTAGCGAAGAAAAAGGAAATTTTTTTATTATCACTTATTTATGAGCAATATATTGTATAATCATTCAAGTTTACCATCAATAGGTAACCATTGTCGTTGCCATCAATAGGTAAACGAGGAAAATAAATGGGCCCAAAAATTGATGAATTGTATTTTGTGATCAAAAAATGTGGCTCCGGAAAGTTTCTGAAGTGTAATGAATGATTTGGCTTCTGAAAAGAAAAACACTCCAAGCATGGCCCAAAAACATTACCAAAATATAATCATTAACCTTTACTTTAATCGTTTTGTTTGCTTGTTTGTTTTCGTTGGGGAAAAGTGGCTATTTCAGCCACTCTTTATCGCTCAGACCTTGGTCCGTTGCACTCGACAACCTCATCCATCGGAACCTACTCGTTATTTAGTAGTAACGAAGTAGATCCGATATATTTTCATCCTTGAGCGTATTCTTGATCATTGCTACAAGGAGCGTTCCAAAACAAACGAGACTCTTGTTATAAAATTTGTTTTGGTAGCGCCATCTGTGAATGAACGTTGGACGTTAGTGACACTCGGTCCAGTGGAAGTGAAGTTATTGCATCTAAAGTTACAGTATGTTTGTGTCATCGGTACAAAAATGAAAACAAAGAGCTTGTATCAAATTTTGTTTTAAATCGATAAAACGTTCGTCCGAACACTTGAATTGATTAAAAATGTTTATGGCGATGATTGTCTATCTCGTGCCAGATTTCATGTGTGGTTTACACGTTTCAGAGATGGTCGTGACGTTGAAAATACGGGCCACCCAAAATCAGTGATCAAAGCTTCTGTCGTTTCTATTTTAGCTTAGCCGCGATTATTTTGGAACGCACCTTGCATGACACCGAATACCTGCAGCCTTCCACAAGCAGAAGCCGGACATTCATATACATAGTGCATGGTTATCTCATCCTCCTCTAAGCACCGTTGGCAGGTAGGGTCTTCAGTAATATATACTCGTGTTCTTCGCAGATAGGCACAAAGGCAATTAGGCCCTCACATTCCCATTAAGACTCCACCGACTGAGTCCACAGCTGGCAGTTTATCTTCTGAATGATATGGGAGCTAGAGCCTCCTATACAGGCTTCCGGGCTTTAGAACAAGGTCTCAGAGCCCTCCTTCGCTAAAGCTTCAGTTTTCTCATTATGCTCGTACTCTCCATGCCAGCAGTTGGATACAAAACTTAGACCGCCAAATATTTTTATATAAATTATGCACTTATTCAATTCAATTAATATCACTGCGTTACACGATTTTGGTAACCTCTCAACTGTTAGCTGGAATGAATAGGTAATGAGTCATAGATTGAATGTTCCAAACATATGTGGTATCTATCTAGTTTTCGAGGTACATGTCAATTATTATTTCTACTACCCTCACTTTATGCCTTGGAGAAGTAAAACTATGGAGGGGCTTTATTTGTGTATATAATTGTAGACGAGCGTCCCAATTCATAAAAAATCTCATTTTCCCCTCACTAAGTTTAAAGCCGATTCAGCTACCTTCGCTTTGCTTCTAATATGAAAATCCATTCTCCTCTTATGATTTCGACTAATCTAGAACATAATCTTCGGCTCCAATTTACATTCCCGTCTTTACAAACTTTTAATGTATAAAATGTTGAAGCCTAGTTGTATTTAGTTTGTGTGAGCTTTCCATTAACAAAAACATGATAGTATTAGTGAAAAATTTATAGTTTGAGTGAAATTAGGAGTTTGATCAGGAAATTTGTTGATTTTCCTCGCTATAGTCTTATACCTTTATACTTTAGGCGTGAAAGAAACATTTACCGTTTTCTCTTTATTGTACTTTTCAATTATTTTGTTTAATTTAGTAATCGTTTCTATTCGACAACGTCAACATTTGTGGCGGCACGGAAAATTCCAACGTCAGCAGCTCCCTCAATTCTCTCGAGAAAAATGAAAATTCGCTTGAGCCGTTCTTTTAGGTTCTCATGAACCAATATGCCTGAGAGAACCTAGGCAACTAGGCTCAGTTTGTCATTGGAACCTGAACCCTTGCACTAACATTTATAAAAACAACATTTTCATTGACATCACCGTCGTCCTATTCCTTGCTGTATACATGAAGGAGCACAATACATATTAATCAAAGAGTAAAATTTGGACTTTTAAACATCTTTGCACATATTTACTTGAAAATCCAATATGAATACTGGACTTAGTGTTCGTCGCAACTGCTTGAATGCAGCAAATAAGTTTTGTTACGTTTGCGGACAGTATATTGTGAAATCACAAAGAAAAAGTCTTTCCGAAAAAGTGAGAAGTGCATATTTAATCTATTGTGCTATTAATCAAGATAAACCATGGATACCCAAGTTTTTTTGTGTTTCGTGCTATGCTACTCTCATATCTTGATTAAATAGGAACAAGACATCAATGTCATTTGCCGTAACAGCCTTTTGGCATGAACCTAGTAATAATTTTAATGATTTCTACTTTTGCATGACTGACATACGTGGTTTTACAAAGAAAATCAAACACAACATCAAGTATCTTGACGTTCCTTCAATGTCGAAACCAGTACCAAACAGTGAAGAAGTGGCTCCTCCTTTACCTCCCTCCAAAAATGAAATTGAGATTTCAGAAGAGCCAGATTTGCCAAATGTAGAATATAACGACGGAAGTAGCGAAGATCCTGAGTTTTTACCTTCAACAAGTTCTCTTGGCCGTCCACATCTGATAAATCCAAATGAGTTGAATGATTTGATACGGCACTTAGATCTTTCAATTAGGCAAACGGAATTACTAGGATCTAGAAAAAAAAGAGTGGAATTTGTTGGCTCCTAACACAAATGTATCCGTGCAACGAAAACGCAATAAAAAATTGGCTTCATTTTATTCAAATTTTGAAAACATATGTTACTGTAAGGATATATAAACTTTGATGAGTGAGTTAAACATTCCATAAGAAACACAAGACTGGCGTTTATTTATTGATAGTTCAAAAATAAGTCTGAAGGCGGTATTGCTGTACAATGGCAACAACTATGCGTTAGTACCAATTGCATATTCAACTGTTTTAAAAAAAACATATGAAAATATGAAATCAATATTGAATTTAATAAAATACAAAAATTACAACTGGAAAGGATGCGCTGATCACAAAGTTATAGCTATTTCGCTCCGGTTACAGGGTGGGTTTACAAAATACTGTTGTTTTCTTTGTATGTGGGACAGCAGAGCCACAGAAAAACACTATCCTACAAAAGTATGGCCAGAAAGGTCAGAGTATGTTTGCGGAAAATCTAACGTGAAACATATACCATTGATAGATCCTAAGAATGTTATTTTACCACCATTTCACATAAAACTTGGTTTGATGAGTAATTTTGTTAAGGCTATGAATAAAGAGGGAGATGGATTTCAATATTTAAAGGCAGTATTTTCAAAGTTAAGTGCTGTCAAAATCAAAGAAGGAATATTTGTGGGACCACAAATACGCACATTGATGAAATACCCAAATTTTTACAAAAAGCTTACAAACAAGGAACTTGATGCGTGGTTATCAATGAAACCAGTTATAAAAACCATGGAGCCGAAAATGCGGAACAGCTAGTTAACGACATGTTAAAAGCATACGAAAAAAAAATTCACTTTCTGCATTCTCATTTTTCTTTCTTTCCATCTAATCTTGATGCGGTTAGTGATGAGCAGGGTGAGAGATTCCAGCAGGATATAAAGAAGCTTGAAGAACGATTTCAAGGCCGTTGTGACACAACAATGCTAGATGATTACTGTTGGCGTTTAATACGGGAAGATCATTCGTATACGTCCTTTCTGGTAACAGAATTTACGCGATCTGCATCGAGGCACAACTCTCACTCACAATGGTGGGTACATTTATTCCAAAACGTAAATTGCATACAGTACAGGTGTTAAAGTGGAAATGACTAAGACAGCCGTTTTCACAATATGAAACCCTTAACTTAAGAATTATCTTAATAAATTGTAGGAGAATTTGAAATCATATACTGAAGAAAAATCACTTTTGAATTCACATTTGAAGCAATGAATCACATATAGACGAAATTTTTACTACAAATTTTATTATTTATTTATTTATTCAACACTCCACTATATGTATGCTGACATTCCAGAACATTAGGAAGCCATAGGCAATTTTTGTAGCCGAATTTTTCCTTACCCGGAACATAGTCAACTGCGGCTTGCTCGCATTCAGTCGCAAAGTTTCTTGCCGAAGTACGCACTGCCCATGCTAGGCCACCATATTTATAAAGAGTACATAAATGGGAGGGAACGGATCATGGGGCACAATTGAGAAATGAAATGGCTCGTACGCCGCAGTTAAAAATGACAAGGTAGATTATCGCACTGCTCCCTCTGCACATCAAATTTGGATGATCATGTTCCATTTGACACAACGCAATATTATGATCATCTCAATAGATTCTCACTGATACTCTGCAATATAATTTTCGTTTGAATGGAAATTATAGCGCAAATTAGTATACATAGAGACCCGCAGAGACATCGTAAAAGAAATTGTGTGAAATATTTCCTTTAAGGCAATAATAATGCTTCAAATTAATGAGAAAAAACAATATCAAAGAAAATGCAATTAAAGTTTAGAATTTAAATATTATTCAAAGGAAGGATAGAACGGATTTATAAAGGTAATGGGGCAAAATATTCTTAGTATTAATATGAGGGGATAAAATTAATTGCCATGAAAAAGAATAAATAGCTAAACGAACAAGCGCCACATAGAGCTAAGAACTAGCAATGGGATGTGTTTTGATATAAGGAACATATGAACACATGTAACAATAGAATATATTAATTGCACTCACATCTGGAATCTACTAATGTAAAATGAATCCTCAGACACTTTCTTTGTTCGCATTGAGAATCACACACCCGAACCAGCAACCCTGTAATTCAATGATCGGCAATTCAAAAGACCACTTCTAATTTCAAAATCTTTCCAACCGAAAATAGTTCTATTAAATTTATTGCCACAGTCAAGAATGTCCTCAAATGATCGATTGTGCGGCTACCTCACCCATCGGTTGTCAATTCTTGACTTTCCTCCATTCAACTGCTTCTATCTCTGCTATCAGCCTCCCATATCAACCATTTTGCATTGAGTTTATTTCTACTCGTATGTTCACGTTTTACGATCCTACTACCAGTTCATACGTATGTAATTTCAAATACCTATAACTGTGTCGCTGATTTCTGGTCCTCATTGAGCGTCCTTATTTACACTAGATGTGATCTCCGCTAATGATATAATTGTGCATACACTTGCAGCACATGCATCATTATATGGGAATCACTCGTCAGAGGCTAACTTGGGTAAAAGTTTGCGCTGGTTGTTATCGAACAACGGAGAATGAATATCACTTCCTAAAGTGCAGTGCATAATCCTTCTTAGCAAGTATGTTTCACGGCTACAATATAGTGTATTTGTCTGGACCATTTGGTGACTGACAAGGAGGAACAAAATGAATTGGGAAACGGGAAATAAAATGGGAAATGCGCAAGTAAATGAAATGTTAAATGCGATGAGCAAATTATTATTAGAGTTGCAGCAAAGCTACGAAATAAGATTAAAGCTAACGGAATTCATTTTATAAACCATATTTTTCGAGCAATAAAAAGAGGAAAAAATAAACTACGAAAAGAAAAGAAAAAATAGTTAGTTAAATTCACAAAAGTGATAATTAAACCGATATCGATAATGTATCACAGATATACAGGAAACCGGAAATGACATCTATTGAATTTATCATTTTTGGCACTTTAAAGCCATGGATTGTATATCGATAGAAGAAAAGCATATCACTTCACTCAAATCAACCGTGTCGCTTCAGTTATTGTAAATTCACTTGCATTGCTGATACGATTTTCGTTTAAAACAAGTTTTTATGTGGGACTGCGAAATCTCAACGATTTCAAAGTCACCAGGCCGGTTGATCAAATTTGTTCGAAGCTTTCCTTCTGACTGTGTCTATACTGTGGTCCAAACATCGTGCCACCAAGACATCTTCGTATTCACAAAATGACGCACTTCAAAGCATTTCAGCCTATAAGTTTGATCTAGATTTTTTCGGGGATGGTTATGGTTTTGAAGATAGAGAAAGTTGAAGCTTTTGTAGATTAAATTCAGCTGAGGAAAGAAGCCACGCTGAAGTTTTACTCGCTCTTACACTCTGTTTCTTTGGTTTCGCGGAAAAACCTTTCTGATAAAGTTCACGCAACGTTCAAGCCAAAGTTCTTGAAATGAATTTTTAACGATCAGTCATAAATTTCAAATCAGTGCCAGTGCCTTAAAATTTGTATGCGATTAGTCATTCAACTATATTTGATCACCACTTGCCTATTTCTTCCTCACGCTAAGAAGCTTTCTTATTTATCATTCAATCCACGATACCTACTTGGGATTAACGGTATTGTGAGAATGTAATAAAAGATACTTAACATTTGTAAAATAAAATTTTAATACAATGTGCGTCTGGTCACGGTATGGTAATCAATTAGGGAAGACATGGTCACAGGCAATAAAAAATTTAATGAAAATTCAAAATTTAGAATTGATACATTTTTATGTTCTTATAAGCAAATCAAAATTGTTGGTGTTTATTACGTTAAGATTTAGTTTTAACCCTTAGATATATTGCACTTTTCTTTTAAGTACTCGTAAAAAGATGATAAATCACATTTTAGTACTAAAATTTTACTCCAGACATTTTGGACTTGCAGCATAATGTGTAAAGATTCAGACACATTGACCTTATTCTTTTACTTCTCAGTTGTTGCATGCTTAATGTCAACATAATAAAATACTGACTATTAAACACCAATTGATTTTATAGTAACTTGACATGGCCATAAAAATTGTTGTTGCTGTACTTTTCAAGCACTATATAAATGTCAGCATCAAGTACCTGTTAAATGGTTCAATCAAATTAAAAGTGCATTAAACTCCACCATCAAACAACGTTGAAACTAGCACATGCAGCTCACACTACGCAAGTCTAGGGAAACATATAAAAACATAATTACAACCTTAAACAACATTAAATGGGTATCAGTTTTACGTTATAAAATTTAAATTTGTTACTAACGTAGGCACCGACATTGGTGTTGCAAAAGTACATGAACTGGCTCAACAAAAAAATTTTCAAGCGAAAATTTCACGGATTTAATGATGCATTTTCTAAAATTAAACAGAATTTCCTCACTCCTGACCCATTGATGACAACGAAAATGAAATAAAATTAAAATTCCACATACGAAACTTCCTCCATCCTCATTTGACACTAAATGCATCGTGTGCTGCTTTTGCGGTTTTTCTGATTTGTTGTGTCCCATTACGAATGACAATCATCTTTGACTCGACCACCATATGCAGGAGACGCAAGAATAATAAAAACTCCGACCCATATATTTTGTCTTGTTAAAAATGTGGGTCTGCTCAGTTTTATCTTTCTCTGCCTTTCTTAAGATTTTAGTGGTCACTTAATTCATCATTATTGCACTTTCCTTCTTGTTGGTCTTTTTCTAGAGACTGAAATTAACTTATCAATCCCTCTTTGCATTGACCGTTTTGTAATGCACCATTGCAATGCATTCACTTAGTGAGCACTGTACGGTTCAAATACATTTGTATCTTTCGTCATAATTTTTTTTTGACGCGGAGCAAGTAATGAATTTCGGATATTTTGTATTCCAAACCAGATACAAGATAAAATTTCGTAAGCACTGCAGTATCTGCAATGGCTTTTTAATTTCCGAACCAACGAGTGAGCGAGCCAAAAGAAAGCACGTACTAAAATTTTGAAGCATTTCATACTCGTAAAAACCTGATTAAAGTTGTGTTGGGAAATGTATCTTTGATTAGTAAAAACTAATCGAATTATAATTAACAGGATGGTGGGAAGAGTACGATTTATTTGATGAATGCATCTTTAGAAATGGAAACTTGATTAATTATCTTATTCTGCTCTGGTTTTGATAGTAATCTTCGGCTAGTGACCTACGAGAAGGAATTAGATTAGTTAGATTGTAGCAGCCCAAATTCTTTAGGCATTCTTGTCGGTTTCACAAAAAATGATAGGTCCGTTATATATTCTTGAGGGCTAATCATTGTAGGTTTAGTGGATGATGAATAGCTTATGCCTGACATGGAATTCATTTCTGAGTATTTTCTGTGGCTTAGAGAATTGCAAATTAATTTCAATTTAAATAATGCTGCTGAAGGGTTATCCCAAACTAACATTAAGGTGTCAAATGAGAATGTCTGTTAAATATTTTCCTTGTTTTTTTTTTCTTTTTATTTACACCTTGCTCATCGCTTTACCGTTAGTAGCTCGTGTACAGTGAAAGAAAAAACCTGTTCGGCCAAAGAAAAATTCCAATTTGGAATTTGGTAAAGTTTTGATGAAATTGAATCTGTTCATAATGGAAAAATGGTGGGCATGTCAAAAACAGTTTATTTTGATGTTTTTGAGACACTATAATTGAAAAAAACCATCCAGTCGTACGTTTTGGAAAACGGGGTAAATTTGGTCATCTTTTGGTTTTTGTAAATACTTGTGAATCGAAAATTTAGTAAAATTGAAAAAAAGTACTTAGACCTTTTTTCTTGAAATATACTGGTTAAAAAATTATAGAAAAAATTTGGTTGAAAAAATTAAAAAAACAAATTTAAAAAATCGAAAAATTCAAAATTTTGAATATTTAGGTTAGCCACGTCGGCCCAAAAACTGCCATACGTGCTTTTGAACGTTGAATGAATTTGAATCTATTTATCAAAACCAAAATAGTTGATAAGTAGGCTAGCCAGCTACACTGCTTACGCCTGTACGGCAAAGGATATACAAAGTAAGCGCTGCCAAAATCCTCTCCTAATGTCCAGAAAATACTATGAGAATAGCGGATCCGATCAGGTCGGTAATTCATCAAAGATCTTGGAATGCGCACTGATCTGGAATTCGGAAAATCGATTAACTAAAGTGTGAATATGGTGCGCAAAACGGAATTTGAGAATCCTAAAAAGTGGCGATTACACGAGCTGAGTTTCCATCCGAAAGAGAATAGTGTCCAATTCCAGTCAGTTATTTTGTTTATTTGATAGCTATAGGCCAATTTTCTTTTTTCTTGAAAAGCCATCGGGCCTTGCGTCTGCTCACACAACGAAGCAATGCCCGACGGCTTTTCAAGAATAAGAAAATAAATAAAATAAAATTGCAGCTTTGAATAAACGTGGATTCAAGTACCGAGGGACTCCAATTAGAAATGGTCAATCACCTGATCAAGCTTTTATTTATGAATAGCTCTAAACGAAGCAGATGGTTCAACAAAGATATAGAAGATTTGTAGAAAATTTTAACTTTTCAACAGGAGCATAAATTTAAAGCACTTTGTAGTGTTTGATGATGTTCAACAGGTCCTTGAAGGACTGTATCGATGGCCTGATGTCTCAGCAAGCGAAGATGTTAATGCTCGCCTGAATTGGCCTTTTCTGAGGACGCGTGAATGCACTTGCAGGCTAACGTTGTGGCATCGTGGGGCGGATTCTTTTTTCCCAGCAAAAAGGCTCGCTCCAAAAAAATTTCACATTCACGAATTATACGTTAGAGATATCACGCGTTGACGATGCCAAGGCCGAGGTAATCTACCAAAGGGATTGACATTTGGTAAAAACGCCGATACTCGACTAGCGCCCGCGGGACGCGAGACGATTTCGTTGCTTGCTCCGAACACTTGCGACCCCCAACTAAGAGTGGGGCATCCAGGTGGAAGCGGTCAACTCACTGAGAAATATTTCAAGGCTTTTCAACTATAATTTTAAATTATGTCACATCAATTCGTGTTTCACTACTGTTGATGCAACTCACAATTGTTACGAAATATAAAATACAAAAAAAAAATAACCCCAGAGCCACTCCTAGAAGAGAAGGATTCCTTGCAATCCAACATTTTAATTGGAATATTGTCAAGGAATCACTCTACGCGCTGAAGAATTGGTAAGAAGGATTAGTTGATCAAGTAGAGGTAATATTAGTATAAACTATGTAATTATTAGCGATAAGCAAGGTTAGGGATTAAGTTTAAAGGAAGCAGCTATTCTTCGCCACCGCAGTTCAACTCCGCTCTGACGACGAGGATTGGCAGAAATATTCGGAGCTAGGGAAGGGCAACCCCCCAGAGAACGATTGCGGAGTGCACAAAGATATCCTACGCTAAGGTGTTACTGTTTTGGTTTGATTTCGTAGCATATGCTCGGGGCACTCTAGTGCTTCGTCGGCATCTAGATGGTTAATGGATGGTTGGCTGATAAGTTAGCAGATACACTCGTAGCATATACGAAATGAAATACAAAGGAATTCCTCCGGATTAATGTAAAATCTACAAACATCTTTGACTAGGACCACAAGAAGGAAGTGCAACTTTAGAAACACTGTTGCTGAAAGATATGCTGGCGTAACTTTAAGCATGATGTAGTTGACGCTGACGAGTGCATCGAAATTTTCGAATCCATTAATCACAAAGTATTCGGAACGCACCAAATATAAAATTAAGATACTAACAAGAGCTCGATCAAACTATACAAAACGACAAAAATTAAGTCAATAGTGCGACCAGTAGTCAAATAATTGAATATCACATACTGTGGATTTGAGCATTTACCCGCCGATGATTTTGCCAAACCACAATGGCAAATGAGAACGAAAAGCTTTAAGTTTTTGGTTGCAAAAACAGGAATAACACTATCCAGGGGTAATACCGCTGGTAGCTTCTCATAGGTACTCTTGGAACCCGCTCTCCATACACTTCCCCCATCACACCTAGACTAGCGGCTTGCAGCCCGAATTCTTATTGGAAGTTTTCCGTGATGTAAGTTCCTCGCACCCAACAAAATGTACAAACGAAATCCTTGATCTTATCGTCCGACACGCAGTCTATCGTCTTGCCGACATATTCCTTCGTGAAATCCAATCGAACTTATAATTTATGAATACCAGTCTTATACATAAATTCTTAGTTGATTATGAATATAAATCCTATATAGAGAACTAGTGTTTCGATAAGATGCTAAACAATCAGCACAATCGTCACGCAAACACAAATGTTTGCAGGAAACAGTACGATACATCTTTGGCGTTCCTGGCATATCATACACAGAGAAACTTCTTCTTCCATATAGTTCTTTTTGTTAGCAGTTTTATTTCGAGTGCAGCTTGATTGTCGTATTGCAGATCTTGATTGAACGGGGCACGGCTTAAAACGCGATTCAATAGTGCTTTTGGCACGAGATGGATATCTATATCTGTCAAATTGAAGCCTCAAGTATGGCGAATTTCGAATCTTACTTGCTAGATTCATTAAATTCGGTTCAAAAATCACATCTAATGTCTTGCAACTGCAAGAAGTAGCAATGAATTCGTTATCAAGAGGAAGAGTATCGTAGCTGCTACGACAGTCCGAACAGGCTTATTCTTTAATCGAAATACGATCAAAGTATGCACTTCTAAAGCTAATGAGGTCTACATTGAACAACCCAATAATATGCTGGATAAAAGCAGTTGTATCGCAGAGCTTAAAGACGATATTAAAAACCAAATTATATTTGGCAGAATCACAACGAATGTACTTACAAAATCCTTGATCTTATCGTCGGACACACAACCTATCGCCTTGCCGAAATATTCGTTCACGGACACAATGATGGCACTGGCAACGAAGACGGCCACTGTAACCTGACAGCGTAAACCAAATACGCCAGCATAAACCCGTACCTTCTTTATCTTAAAATATTTCGCGATGGGCTTAAATATTTGCAACATTTTCCAAGCAAGGACAACCAAATGAAGAACTAACTGCTAGAATCGTAATGACAATTGTGCACGTAAACACCCCACGAAGCATCAAAATAACAAACGACATTACAACCAAAATAAGTCCGTATTGCTGTTATCGATAATGCAGATGATTGTGCGAGAAAAAAATGGCGTCCAAGAAAAACTGGGTTCGAATCTAAGGAAAACGCTGTAAGGTTCAGCAGCATTGGTGGTTATTGTGGCCTTAAACTTGGGTTCTTCAACCCAAGAAAAAGCGCGTGGCGATAAGTTAATAAAAGAGCCAACGATGGTCGAAGCGGTCTCTTTTACGGATTCTTTTAACGAGGAGAAGGACGATCTTGCTGCAAATTGGATAATCACGAGTGGAATCATAGCAACCACGACCAGCAATCAACATGCATGAGTATTGGGAGCAAACAACGAAGATAATTGGATTGGACAGCGAGCAGCGCGCAAATTGGGCAGAAGCGGAAGAAGTGGAGGAATCTGAAGTCGTTAGGATTTTATGAGCTGCAGTGTGACCATCAACCAATGTAAAAAATTTAAAGAAAATTGTAAGTTTGTGAATCTTTACCCTTTAAGGGAAAATATTGTCGCGTGTTATCGGTTCGCGGCCAATAATTTTAATGTTCCGGGAAAGTGAAAACGCAATGTCTTTTAAATTAAATCAAAAGAGTTTATTCAATTACAATAATGCACAATAATCGATTTAACACTTTCACTAATTATTTTCACTATTAAAATTCTACTTTACACTTGTCCATACATTTATATCGCAATTGTCTTCTCAAAATCACCTCACTATTACTTGTTCGCTTTTCAATTCGCTTTCCACACACTATCGCAAGTTTTTATCGCGGTCGAATGAATGAATCCCCCCATTCATTCAGCTCGCCTTTATATAGGGTCTCTACCTATTCACCCATTTCTCGTACGTTGGCGAATGTTCTACCGAGAGGTAGATTCGAGCAAATTAATGAATGAAGTGACGTCACTTGCAGATGTTGATCATGCTTGTTGGGTTCTCGTGGGTTCGAGTAAATTCATTTGTTGACGTTCTTAATGATTATGAAAACAATTGCGACAGCAGCTCGCAGAATTATTTGTACATGTAATTATTTGTACATGTAACAATACTAAAAATAACTTTGGATTATAATTTGGAATTTTTTGCATGCGGTGGTGCTTTCAGCCAGTGTGGAGTGTTGGTGGAAGGCGTAAATTACGCCTGGAGTGGCAAGAACCCTTTCCGTCAGGGATTCCAAACTGTATAGGCGGTGATTGTGAAGAGGCAGTTCAATTTGGTTTTTGTGGCGGCTCGACGAGCTGAGAAACGAACTATTAGCGGCCAGGGGAATATTAGCCAGTCAGGATAGGGTGTAGGCCTGGTGTGTATAACACAACCCAGTGTCTTATAGTGTCCTAATCGTTTCGGGGAGGCTCAAGCTCGCCAATTGGCTCCTGGGGCAGATCAAGGGTTGGCAATTGGCGCCTTCCTATCGCCGGGAGCCCAAGACCCCCGACCGGAACCGCTTGGAGTAACGTAACACAATTTGTGTACATTTATGCCCATCGCAATGCATTTCTAACTCTTCTTTGCTATTTTATAGGCGAGGCCCCCAGTGAAAGGTGAAGATTTCGATGATATTTTAATAGATGACGAAGAAAAAAATCATGCCTGGCATTGTTCATTGGAATCACCCGCAATTCTTTGCTTATTTCCCAGGCGGGAATTCCCATCGCTCAATAGTAGGTGATATGTTAGGCGATGCACTCGGATTAATCGCCCTTCATGGATGAGTAGTAACTACAATATTATTTGTATTTCTTTCAGACATCGAAACAATTGTTCATGATTGGTATATCAAAACTTTAGGCCCTGCCAGAATTCTTCATGAGTGATGCACCCGACAGCTGCGGAGGTGAAACACTCTAATGTTCCGTCTCACGTCGTGCTTTCGTTTGCTAGATTACGGCTCGCGCTCGTGCCGTTGAAACCAATTTTTAAACGTACAGAAATTATTGAAAGTTTTAACCACTTGTAAATAAAACTCACATATACATAGGCCGGGGTTTGTTTTCGTCGTGGGTTCCATACGATATCGCCCAGCATATGTCAGCTAATATGTGTAGAGCGGTTGAATTTTTTCATTTGAATTGCGGGCGGTGGATTTTTGGCTTTTTATGTGGTATCGTACGATTGATCTAGTCATTTTATTCTTAGACTGAGCGAGAGGAAATGAGATTTACTTGGTTTATCGCATTTGTACTATCTGTGAATCCTTTCACTGCACTAGGAGAAGCGCGCACCCACTCTTTCCGCTCGATTTCAGCAACAAATACTGTAACTTGCATGGCTTGTGTATTTTCATTACTTGGCTGACCCGCAGTTGTTTTGAATTCGCTTCCGCGTCTTGAAGCGAATTTGTTTGGTATTAATTTCGGTACAAAAAACACTCACCGTTTGAATTTAGCCGACCCGCAGCTAGGTAAGTCCACTTTGCACGTAAAGGTTAGGCGTTCATGAAATAGCATCTAGAACCGGTGGACCCAACGGCGTCGTGGCCTGTACCTTCAAATACAGTGAGCGCCCATCCAGATTTCCTTGCCTGTGTTCCATAGAAAATTTTAAAATACTAAACAATCCGGACAAATAGAAAAAATAGTACCATTTGCGGAACACCGCCTTCTAAACCTTTACCGAAGCAATTGCTGGCTGTGCAATCCAATTATGTCGCACGACTTGATGTTTAACCGTTGATTTTTTTTGGACCGCAAATCTCCAACAGATCACTTTTTCACGTTTGACACCTCGCGCCAAACAACCACACGTCATGACATCTGTCTATCGGCCGTCAAGAGGTAGTTACGCAGCAGATATTTGCCATCCAACACTTTCCATCCAACACTTTCCAGAAACTTGAATTTGTGTAGGGATGACCGATATCTGCTGGGTATCGCTACGCGGGCTATGCAGAAAGTTTGTGGCATAATATTGCCGCCAAACCAGCATACACGTTGCGGATGAATTTTGTGGGTGCATTGGCTGATTTATCGAGCATTGGTTCGACTAGTACAACTTAGTGGAGTAACTGGCCTTTGGATTCGCTATAATGATCTAGTCAATATCCCTTTAGTTATTGCTCTTCAACTTGTTAATAAAAGCACAGCGGACAGACACTTCATGTACATTTATCTAATCATGGATTTTGTACAATTCGCTATTATTCAGATTTTGAACTATTAAATTTTTTATCTAGCCCAAAAAACCACATCGAAATATGCATTGTGCTTGTGTATTATACTGACAATTACCACTCAACAGCAATCGATACCTCATATCTCAGTTCCTTTCTTCTCAAATACCAATTGTCCGAATCAGCAGAAGAATCAGGTAGCATTACAGTTGCAGTCGAGTGCAACGAGTCATTTGGTAGTTCACGGAAATACCGTTTGATGTGTTGAGCTGCCAAAGGACCTCCATGACCTTTATAAAAAGACGAAATTCCCTACCATTTTTATTTCGATCAGGTAAAGCAAGATTACATCGCAAATATTACACCGACTACAGGGTAATGCCTGTCGACAGAAATACTTTTGAAGGCTAACATTGTTTGGTGAGTGCCGCCTCTACGGGCCCGAAGATATGGAGCTCGCTGCGAGGTTTCTCCTGCGATGACAGATAACGACCCTGATTAAATTTGGACTACGCTTTGGACAATAAACTGAAATTGATGCTTTGGGCTGGCAGACATAATAATTTAGACCTAGTTGCTTTGCCCGGTAGTACCGAGGTGACACTCGTGCGTGAACGGCTCCAATCCAATTATCATATCGTCTCCGTACCGGTAAAACCTTGGCGGGCCTCGAATTGCTTTCGAAGTTCACACCATTGGGTCGGTGATGTAGGTTCATTAGAGACGTAGTCCCGATCAGCGCTGGTCTAGCTCAACACCTGTTCCCATAAGGGGGTGTGCCAACCCTTGCATGGCCTCCCTACTCTGGAAAGATAATCATGGGACCAAAAAGGCGACTACACACCAACGGAGATAGCGGCTCCGAGGGGAGACTCAATCGAACTTGAACATTCTCAACTAAACTTAAAAGTTGATAAAAAACGTAAAAAAAAAAGTAAGAACACTAGCAACGACGACAGAATCAGTTGTTACAGCCACAGTGTTAACACTGCATTGCAGACGGCACCCACGGCGACGAATACAATGACAGTAGAGGCGGACGAAAAACGGAGAACAACGGACAGCCTTGTCCGAATAGAATTTCCTGCGGCGTTCGGACGAATCCTTTTCTAGATTTGAAGATCAATCAATTTAACGGGGACTTAGGACCAGATATTCACCAGAAGCTGACAAAACCCCAAAGAAACATCGAGCCATGCCTATTCAGGGCAAATTTTCAGCTTGAGTAAAGAGGAAAAGGAAGGAAAATAGATCTTACCAAAACAAAAATTAGCAAACATGATTAATATTAAAAGGAGAAAATCTCGTTTTTTTAGCTGAGTTTTTGTGAAAAAGTCAAATAATTTTGAACACAATATTTGACCTTTATACGATGAAATTCGAACGTATACGAATGAAATACTATACAAATAATGGGAATTTACTTTTAGAAAGTAATTTATTGGTACCGGCAGATGCTCGAGCGGTTCAAGGCTACGATTGCTCCAAAAATTATACGAAAACGTGGGGAGCGCTGTGATTAAAAACGGCTTTAGGTATCGATTTGAAATTTAGTAAACGTATTTTTAAGACCAAATTCGATCAAAATTTTTTCCAAAACTATTTCCAGCAATTTCTTGAATAATTTACATTAAACAGTCCTCAGTAACGAGAAGATATTATTTTTCTTTATTTGCTTCCTGGAAACTAAAATCATGCAAACGGGGATTCCTAGAGCACTAAGCCTCACATATAGGCAAAAACACTTTCTATTGATTAGTACAACGATCGATAATTGCAATTGATGCTCGAAGTTCAAAAGCCTTCTACATATGTATGTATATATATTAACGAAATACTTCGTCGTAACTTTCTACTACGACTGTATAATTGATTTTAATTTACTGATAATAAAATATGGTCAGTTTTGGCTTATCATTAGTCTTTGTGTGAATTCCGCGAGATCAGCTGCTGATGTAATTTAAAGAGTATAAAGGAGTTATCGGAATTATTGTTTTTAATTTATATCAACAACGTAAATCAAAACAAATAAGCAGCAGTTTATAGTCGGCATTTTTTTTCTTCAGTATTTACTCCACCAATATATGTACGTATGAGACACGTGTACCAATGTTTATTTTTCTAATTATTGTCTGAAGGGCATAAAATCTATCGATCATCATTTAGTCTAGCGACGATATGATGTTAGAAGTGATCACTCAGCAAAATTGATATATTCAAGGTTGGAACGCATGTGCATATGTAAGACCGATAACAAAGTGAGTTTGGAACTTGGATGGCAAAATTTTTTTTAAAATTAGCACTTCAAACGATAATCTTCTGTCCATTTGTTATCGTAGAATAGAATTGATTTTAATCACTTAGATGATCGGCTTGTGCAAAAATTTGATTATTTTCAGGATCTCTTAGTGTAACATAAACACCACGTTGAACAAGTATTCCGTCTAAAAAGAGAACAACCACTATTAATACGAGTGCTTATATTGTTAAAAAAATGAGGTCGACAGCAATCCCTCAAAAGCTTTACAACAATCATTAACGCATCCATCTGGTCATTGCAGCATGTTGAGGTTTCACTGCATGCTCTTTGATTTTTATATCTAATTGACGCTGAAATAAGACTTTCTAAACACAGTAACCCTTGAATCGCCCACAATCGCTTCTACTGGACTTAAATTGAACAGCAACCAATACATATGATCCACAAAGTCGAATGAGATCTTTCGAAACCTTATGTATCCCTGGTTTTTCATCCGGATATATAATTATGTGGCTCAGTAAATTAATTTATGGTTTACGTGGACTGGAATACCCCTCTGGACTTATCGTTCGCGAATTGTGCTTGCAGTTTTTTGCTCATTTGGATCGCAAAAATACATATACCTGTATTATGCTCTTTTTGGTTTTTCTTGTGAGAGCTAACAATACACCTCCATTAAACATTTTTTAAGCCTATTTTCATCTTGTATATTTGTAGATCTTTCATTTTGCTCCAATATGTAGGGTGAAAATGCTTGAATTCGAGACCTACTCTAAGCCTACAAAGTATGAATTATGTTTCTTAAAAGAGGCATTAAAATTTCAACTCGAGTGACTTCTATCTGAACCAACTTTTGACAAAATCCCTGTCACGGTCTTCTGGCTACATGCTTAAAGAAGAGCAAGGTAGGGAGGAATAAGGAAGGTGATACCTGCCACAGTATTTTTATAGGCCACCCTATAAACTGTGTAACGCATACTTACATCTGTTGACAAACGAAATTTTATGGCACATTACGTGCAGGCAGTCTTGACTGACTGTCGAAGAAGACCCCACGCCCTCACTAAAAAAGGCATCTCTGTAGCTCCATGGCGCCTTAAGACATAAAAGCCTAGTCTGAAAAAATGTGCCTACCAATCCTGGCTAAATTTTCAGGTTTGCTGCAGAGGTGCTTAGTAGGTAGCCTTATTTGGCAACCAGGTTAGCATATCTATACTGAAAAACCTGCCACAGCTGCGGCGTTCATCAAAATCGCAGATTTAGGATCGTAAAATGTCCGTAACCCGTGAGTGGCATCCTGAGCTAAGCCAGCGCTCAATCATAGAAGTTCTTTTGGGAAGACATTCTCTCCCAGTAAGAGTAAGAGAATTAGGCAACAATCACCTTGAGAAATGAAAAAATGGCTAATTTACAAAAAAAAAGAAACTCATCACCTTATTCTTTCGAGTGCTTCAAAGGTGCTAGGAGCCTATCAAGCAGGCGGTTTAAAAATAAAATTCCTATGGTATGAAACAAAATTTAAAAAAAATCGAATGAAAGCAACTTAAAATCTGAAATATGTCTTAGTTGCTGTCGGCAAAAATTTGGTATTTCATAAAAGTTTGAGATGCTGTCTGTTATAAAGCTTACTAATAATTCAGATATATATTTCGTACTTTGAAATTATCTTTGTTCATATCGAAAAGTTATATCCCTAAGCCTTAACTACCTAACTACTTCTATATGATGAATTACCCAGAAAGAAACTATTCGTAGCCTAGGTACTATAAAGTTTATTAAAATTAATTTTTATCTTTTTTTCAATTTTTATTTAAACTACTTCCTCAAAAAATTTCCTACTTCAGTTTTTAATTTATTTATTTTAACAGTTTTACAATACCTTTAAAAAATGCGCACCTGCCTGTCGGTTTGTCCGCCAGTGCGTCGCAGCAAGTCTTCTCAGGAACCAGTGAAATAAGAGTCAAACGTCTCAAAAGTGATGGGTTAAAGGGTTGCCTTACTTTATAACTTTCTAAAAATAGAAAGCAAACCTGTTCAAAGATGCTGTATCAAGTTTTCAGAACAATTGGAGCCATCTTAATGTCTTATTTACGATTCTTTTGGAGCGGGCGCTCCGACGTATACCAAATAACAAGTTTACGTGTGATTATCAAAAAGGAAAAGCCAATAATTCGTTGACAGGGTATAAATGTGAACCTGCTCTCGCTCTCTTTCTCTCTGTCAAGAAGCCTATTATGATTTATAACCGAACTATGAAGATAAAAAAAGGTGCTTAGCTGACCACAACTTAAGTAAAACAGCAGTGAAAGGTTTAATAAGGCGGCGTGGGAAATTGTACCTAAAAATCAATTTTGTGATGCAAAAATTGTGAACTATCAACTCAAGCATTATCGTTCGCATCCAATAAATGAGATCGACCAATTTTAAAAATAATGGAATTTAGGGAAGCTGGCGCGTGACGATCCTCGCATAAGCATGCATAGCTCTAAAATATACCAGAGAACCAGCACGAATCAAAGAGATGACAGCTTGCTTGTGAATGAGCTGCCTGGCAAACATCTATATATTTCAGAATTTAACAACAAAAATTTAGACGCGTTTTCCCCAAAATCAATTTTCTTGATCCGGAATGAACAATATTTCAAAAACTACTTGACTGATCGTTCTAAAATATAAAACACATATTCGTCAAAAAATGCATATCGTGTAAGTCCTCAACGGAAACTGAAGGTGCTTCCTTATGATAGCGGCCATAACGCAATTGTAATGGAAATCAATCATCAAAGGGATGATTTCTGCCTCATTCCAGTTCAACATGAAAATCATCGGTTGAATTTCCAAAAAAAACAGACTGCGGGAAGTTTCAACAGAAGTTTAATCGAAAGTACCAGAAGCAATGTCCCCCTTCTGATGGTGGCAACTCTATCTCAATGTTTCCTTATGACAGGAATCTAACTAGCGATGAAATATATCTCTATTTGTCGAAGTTAGAGAAGCTGACGTTGAAAACGGTTGAGGAAGTCGTTCCCAAGATTAAACATCGAAACAATATGGAAGGATATGAAACACCAACCATTGCAACGTTGAAAACAACATTTATCGACCATAAATATTGTCAACAATATTTATCGACGATTTTTGGACTACAACCATCCCTCGTTGGCTTTGTTGAAATAACACCTGACGAATGTCCGGAACTTAATCCAGTCATACTTCAGGAGTGAGGTCAGCAACCAATGGGCGGAAAAATTGAGGGGTATTAGCCCACAGAACCCAGACGGCGTTTTCACGAAAGTGAATAGCATATTCCGCAAAAAATCTCGAGTGAAGGTATCGAATCTTGAAGTCACTAGTGATGAGATAAGTCTTCTCGGTAGGGCTAGTATTGAAATTGATAGTACGACTCCGGATAGAAATGGAAACAGGATTATTTGTGAAGGGTTGGATAAACTTGCCCTGATTGGAACACATTTTGAATTGGTTCATCTACCAAACACTAAGAGAGGAAACGAAATATTTCCAGAGGTCGTTGAAGCAAGTTTCCGGCTTCAAATCAAGCCTGAACGGCGAATCAATTCTTTATTCCAATGAAACATTAACATCTGACCTCAAACCGAGCTTGAATCTTATTGATTATTTTGTCAGCTATGAAGACTTGTGTTTCATATTTCACAAGATAAACAACAAGAAATCATGTCGTACTGATGGTATTCCAAATATAGTTCTCCGACATTCGCCTGAGGTTGCTTTTAGAAATTATTGCATATTGTTCAACAACATGTTGAGAAATTCATATTTCCCAAATGAGTGGAAAAAGGCTAAGGTATTTCCGATCTTGAAGAAAGGAAAACAATCTTCGTGCTCTAAAAGCTATCGCCCAATCAGCTTGCTGCCTAACATCAGCAAGGTGTTTGAAGTGATACTCAACAAAGCATTAAACGCCCACCTTGAGGAATATGAGTTGATGCCGAATTGCCAATTTGGTTTTCGTGCCAGGCATTCCACCACACATGCAATAACGAAAGTAACCTCAGACATCTGTTGGAAACTAAATGATAGACAATGTGTTGGAACATGTGAAAATCATGCTCAGTAAGGCACTAAAAGTAGTCATGACCCTATGAAGACTCTTTAATTCCAAATACATTGATCAAAAGGTCAAAATTATCTGTTACAAGACCCTGGTTAGACCAGTTTTGACATATGGATGTCAGATCTGGTACAAGCAGAGTGCTAGTACTATAGAAAAATTAAAAGTTTTCGAAAAGAAATGTCTTCGTTCATGTACTGGTTTGTACAGAAAGCCTGAGACGAATTGGAAACATTATTTATCGAATAGAAGAATTTATCAAACTGCTGAAGTGAGGGGGGTCGATATCTTCATATTGATACTTCTTCGGGATCATATCGCAAGATCTGTGACTCTGAGTGAAAACCCTTGGATTTCCAGCCGTTCCACCCTACAGACGGGTATATAGCGACTTGCCTCGCTACTGGCTTCATTCCTCCAGAAGCATACGTGTATTTGGAAATGAATCGATATGTTTTTGATTCTGACGGCGTCCCAGTCATATATCACATATATCGACGGGCCACCGATAAGAAGATAAAATAGCTGATCGAGTCGAGACGGGGTAATCTAGGTATTGGTGGCTGAATGACAACGTCTAAATTATTCCTGTTCATTTTCAGTTTTGGTGTTTTTCGTTACTCGGTTTTTGAGTTTCAGCTCATTATTGCTACATTTAGTATTGTTGTTTATTTTTGTTAAAAATTAGGTATAGGTTAGGTATATGTTATTTTTATTATATTTGGTTAGAGATAAGGTTAAAGGCTTAGGTTAGGAACATTGTTATAGAATTTTCTAGTATAAGATAAAGTTTTTGATTGCATTTTATTAGAATTAAGCTAAAACATATTAGGTGTAGGATCAAAGTTCACTGTTGTTTTTAAATTATAAATAAGTTTAGGATAGTGTTGGTTGGTTTTTTCTCCTTTTTCCAATTGAATGAAATAATATGTAGTAATTTTCATTGATTTGAATTTGCTACAGTTTTTTTTAAATGTGTTTAATGATAACATACAAATTTAGAGAGCCATTTGGGCTTCCTCTAAGATGGACGTTACCCACCAAACATTTTTTTCACCTAAGACAGTCGAGTAGGGCATTAAATTAAAAGTCTTGATGAGATCTTTTAATATTAGGTCTTAAAATTGCAATATCGAGAACGGAGTAGGTAGGGAAAACGAAAGAATGTAAGAAATGTATGAGAGAATGTATTAACTCCCTCCCACCGCGATAAGATACCTGTGGACCAAAATATCAGAAAAAAATTATTATGAACCCAACAACAACAAAAACCGTACAAGCCAAAATTCGCTCAACTTTGTCAATGCTAGTAGGATTTATGAGTTTCAAATTTGCTTCAATAAAATCAGATAGGTAGCTTGAAATTTTATGAAATTTTGTATTGAGATAGCTCAACATAAGATTGTGCTAACGTTCAATGCGTCGTCAGAATCTAACCGTAATTCGTGAGTTGATAACCATTTGAATTTTCATATATCCCAACAAAATTAATGCGCGGTTCTTCTCCTCTATAGGTTTTTGTGCAAACCAGATGGCACATCATTGATCGGATCTTCTTGAAAATTTTAGGAAAGATAGGCAGCTTAAATGTATTTAAGACGCTTTACACTGAACGATATTTGCTGTACTGCAGCAAAATAGCAACCGCGAAAATTGGACTATCATACATATCAGAAAAGTGTTTCTGAAGTTTTAACGTTAATTGCGTTACGGAAGTATCTGCATTTCATAGGTTGAGTGCCGAACTCTTCTGACAAGAGCGTAATCCTGTCTACTTGGCATTTTTCCCGTTCAAAATGGGTTCGAGTGTTGAAAAATCAAATTCTGGCATTATTTTTCAAGGCATTTAAGGGGTTTTCGGGAAAATTCCAGCTTTTTCCAGAACATCTTGACTAGGAGGAGTCATTTCAAGAACTGTACACATGTAGTGGAAAATGTCCTGCTTAGCAATAATTAAAATCCGGGCTTGCGAGTCACATGATGTAAATCTTCAAACTCTTTGCTTTCGAACACACCCATGGGCTTTTCGTGAACACAATTTTTATGAGTGAAAAAAGATAAAACGAAATTTCTTTCTTTCATTTTTATAGATAAACACAAGTGCATACAGTCTACAACTTGCAACGAATCCTTTGACCTATCCTAATAAAATCCTGAAACATCTGCTAAAAGTTTCCAGTAGCCAAAATACAAATGAAGGTCAAATTTGGTGTTGCCTTTTTCAGCAGTCAGTCAAGCGCATTCACGACACAAAAGTGAAAACCCTAACGACAATTTTCACCTTCTGACTCATTCGCCAGACTAGAGTCGTAAAACTTCATTTTCGCAAAAGAAGGAATCACCAAAAACCAGCACTAAAACATGGTTGATATGATTGACCCCGTCCCGGACATTCAACAAATCTACAGTGAACAATTTAGAAAAGAAACCAAAAAACGTATAACTATCAACATTTCATCAACGTCCATTCTGTTTTACCCTTCTCTCTGTATCGTTGGCTGTATTTCTTCCTTGAAAACTCAACCATCATCCTGAACAAGGAGAGGAAAAAGGCATTTCATTACACAATTGCAATAGTATGCAGTCACCTTGAGTTGACCTTTCAACCCGTATCACGGCTACACACTTGCCAAATAGTGTTCACTGGTGGAAAGAGTATATGTCGTCTTAGCAAGGATGCATCCGACAAAAGACACTGAGAGGAATGTTCCAAAAAAAAAACAGGAGTCATCCCAAGCCCAAGACGAAAAATGTATGATGAGCGTTTTATTCCTTTTTTCCCCCAATACTAAAAGAAAACACAACGCTGAGATTTTTTCGAGTCTGATGGTGGTGCTTGTTGCATGCGGTGCATATAGGTGGTGTGCATACGTACTCCTTTTTGCTTCATATGTTAGCACGGCTGCATCCCTCTTTCTGTTTTGCCATTCTTTAAAAAATCCGTTTCTTGTGATTCTTTTGCTTTCCCCGAAAATTTCAGGATTTTTGTTTCCTTTATTTTGGTTTTGAGTCGATTCGCCAGGGGGTTAATGGTTCGATCGCTGGCGCGACGTCTCGTACACTTGGTAGATACGAGTATTGTGGTGGTATATTTGATAGTCATAATGTCTGGTCCAAAAAAAAAATCTTGCAACAAAGACAACAAGGTAAGGCGAAACCGTTCACCTGGCATTAATATCTTCGAGAGGAACCGGTATTGTTGGAGTACGCTTAGGCACTTTCAACTGGTGATTTCCCTTTTGTTAGGCTCGAGTGTTAAAGAGAAGAAAAGTTATGACATTCATTTTTTCAATAATTCTTTTTCTAAGGATTTTTTCTTTATCTTTGACTGGTGATACCGATCCATTTTCCATTGAAATGAAGTATACTCATATGGGGGTTTACACTTCGCATTAAGGTCGAAATCCCGTAGACAATACCAAAATTTCATATGTAGTAAGTGATGTGCAGACATTATCACCTCAAACATGGCCACCTCCGGCGCAAACCCCCAACATTATTGCTGCATTGTCTATGTCATTTTACCAAAAAGCTGTCAATTATGTTAATAGCTTTTTATAAGCGAAAGCAAAAAATGCAAGCAACAATATTCAAAAAATAATTAAAATTTAATAAAAAATGACAGTAACATCATCGCCAGATAACGTACAAGTACATCGCGGACAGTAATTTGCCACAATAATTTCTTAATTTTTTATTTGTGAATATTTCAGTTGGGGAAGATGAAATGCTAAACATTTTTGCTGTTCATTTCGTTTACGATGTTGTGAGTACGTCTACCACCGTGTACGTCAGCACCAACGTTTTTCGTACGTAACGTTCTTGAAACTGACCATAGTCAAAGAGGAGAGACTCATTCCCGCATCGAAATTCGGTGAATTTGTTGATTTTGTATTCTTGCTTTTCGTTGACGCTCGCGAAGAAGATGAGACGAAGCTTAAGCTTTTTAGCTGTATCTTTTGAGTATGGTGTAGTTCGCTGATGATGTAAAGCGGGAACCACCAAATACGAAGGAAACATAGAAGATAGAATAGTTGCGAGCTTAACTGGGTGGCTAAGCGATTTGAGGTAGAATAGCGTACACCAACAATTCTAGCATAGTCTGCACGGCTTACCAAGCAAGCTACTTGCTATATTCCTTGGCAACCTGCAAATTTTCCCGGTTGTTCATTAAAAATCGCTCGAAGATTTGGAATTGTAGGTGTACCGGTTTAATCCGCGACGTAAGAAGGTTCTGCCGAAAAAGCGACTCATCACCGGCGCGCGGTTAAGTAATTCCTTCATCGTGTTTGCCCACCGGCTGGCTGGTGGCAATGAGTGCGCGTGAATCGAGCAGAAAGTATCCAGAATGCGGGAGGAACTTGGACAGCTCCCCAACCCCGCGACGAGTGAATAAGAAAGAAAAGCTCCCGGCATCCGAGGAGCCGGCAGACCAGCCAGCCGTGTTAGCTTTGTGCACGTTCTCTATGAGCTGCCAAATTAGGCAAGAGGCCAAGGTATTGACTCCATGTACGAGTATATGTTCAGACCATGTGTAATATATTTACTCATCACGTACAACAGGTACATGACACAGAGTCAATTGAATCTTTTTCATACGATGTTTCTTGTGCTTGACCGATTTTGGCTGGTATTGGTAACAAACGGGCAACAGTTGGGTATGGAGTATTTATTACACACTAAACACTGGTTCTTATTTTCAAGCTATTTGAACTCTAAATTTGGTCATGATGCATTTGGAATTCGGACGAGCGTGAAAGGTGGATAATGAGGGTGGGAACGGGCTGGAGGAGATTTTTGATGGTCAAATGTATTTTGATCTATAAAACTTGATTTTGTGTCCTCCAGACAGTTTTATCTTTATTGCTTTTTGGAATGATGCCGGGATTGAAAGATCAATGGCGGCCGAATGGGGACATGTACTATACATACGAGTATATGCACCCATATGTGGAATTGACTAATGGTGCGTGCGAAAAGTGATTTACGAGTATAGTTGCTCAGTTTGTTAATTTAAGAGAAATGTTAAATTTAATAAGTTAAAAGATGGGAGGTTAGTAACTGGTGCAAGTGGGAATATCCAGTTTAATCCTTATAAGATTTTCTCTGGTTTTGAAGTTCTTAGGTGTAATTAATGTTTGCTTGATTTCATTTAAGGATATTAATTTGTCAATGTCTTTATTGTTAAGATATGATATTTTGAACTTGTTATCGTTTCTGAAATAAAACATTTACATATTGATGAATCCTGCCATTACTCTTAGCAGAATTATATACTGCGGTTTCGTCGAGCGATTGGGTCAATATGAAAAGCCTTCAAGTCAATGGCCAAGATGGCTCGGATGACTACTCTTAAAATTTAAGTATCATTAACCTTTGCAGGTATTTTTTAATGTTATTTTGTCATATTCATGCTGGTATTATGGGAATACGAAAGAAGTCTTTGCGGCCATAGACTACAGGACATGAATTTGTCAACCAGAATTTTAAAAAAGTTTTAAGGATTAGCAAACGCAGTTTTTTGCGGGATTTTCTGTTGAATTTTTTCGTAGCCTTTTGATTAAATTTAATACTTTTGTTTCACTCAATGTATGTTATTCCTACGAAATTGTCCGAAAAGGATAGACTGATAATCCTTTATTTCGATTTTTTTCTCCAGGACCATATGGGTTACCTTGTTTTTTTCTGAAATCGCTTCTCACTACTTTATCCTCTTGTCTTGCGGTTATCTTTAACCTGAGGCTTACTAGTTCAATGACCCCTAGAAAGAGAGTTTGTATTCTGGAGTTTGAAAACAGCAATTTCTCTGACATCTTCTGCCAACATTATACCATGCGACATCATCTATTTAAGGAAAGTTCCCCATAATATATGTACATGCATGTGGAATTTAGCGAAATGTAGTAATCGGCAGTCACACAAGCAAACTGCTTGAAAACCTGCCTAACCCTTATTCGAAATTTTAGTTGCAGATTTTAGATTTCATTACTTCCATTCATAATTGTATAAAATAGTTTTTTTTCTTATTAATTTATTATTATTAAAAGTAATTTTATATTAATTTTCCTTCATATTAAATTTAAACGTTTCCCTTTAATTATATTCTACGTGAGATTTAACTTTTATTGCTATTTAAAATCCTTTTCATTTTTCTTAACTTCAGTTAATTTTTTGAAAAAATTTAAATCTGCAAATTAAAATTTCGTACATGGGAACACTGATTTAGTGCATCCCAACGGTGTATTGCATTACCGAATGCAATCGAACTCGGCTGAGCGAGAAGCTGCTTCGATTTATCGTGGCGACATGGGGAAAGAAAAGAAAAGTTTTGTACCGAGAGCAGTCCTCGGGAGATCGTGAAGAACCACGGAGAAATTGGCGAAATTTTGTCCGAGGATACTCTTTTGGTTAATTCGATAACTTTTGTCGCCATTTGGATCAGTTTCCATGCATGTCGGAATATCGGCTCACTGCTAAAAATCACGTCAGCTCTTGTTCCGAAAACTTCGCGTGGTCCAAAACATAGGCTGTCAGTAGAGTTCATGAGAGATCTTCTAATCAGCATTAATTGTGCGAGTGTTTTCATTGCATCACATTCTTCGCTTGATCGGGAAACCGCAGATTCACTTAACCTAAACGTGAAACGAGTGGAATTAATCTCAGCGATTTCGCAGGACAGGCAAATTTCAACGTTATTTCTCGAATGCTGTAGTAAAGGCTGACGAATCGAAGCGTGGGTTGATAGACGGCGGATTGCTGGTCAGTCGGGCGAAACAGCTCAAGTTATTTTTCAGTCGCGAGCCATCGCTTACGTCGCTGTCTATTTTGCTACAACTATGAAGTGTTCTTCTATCGAGCTACCGTTCCCATCTTGATCGCATCATCGCAAAAAAAAAAAAACTGTGTCAATTTAGACATATTTAATACCTAAATTTTTCGAAAACCTGGCTCGCAGTAGTACTATTATGATCAGTCCGGAGTTTAAGTTACGAAAAAACAAATTATACAATGTATTCTGCGAATAGCTCTCCTCAAAGTCCTTCAATTTTCCCTTGGCTCTGCTATACATTCGCTTCTGAATCGATGAGGATGTTTTCGGTCTTGGCATAAGATTCGGGCGAAATAGACAATAAATTCAAAGCGAACGATCCCCATTCTTATTTGTCGGCCATAATAAGTATCGTCGGTAACGACGAAGTCACCTAAAGTCCTTCTGTTTTCTCCAGGCCCAGTTGCCTGTTGAGTCAGCAATATTGTTTCACCCTTAGTAGGTTACATTCTTCTCGACTTTGGTCGATATTTCTTTGACCCTCGAAATTGTGTCAGGGAAAAGAACCCACCCCACGACACCGCAACGCTAGCCTGCCAGCGCATTCACGCGTCCCCAGCCAAGGCCAATCTCGGCGGATCTCAACATCTTTCGCCGAGGCAGCAGACCATTGCTGCAGTCCTTAACAGACAAAATAATATACTTATTTCACTGCAGAAAGTTGGAAACGGATTTCCTAATTAATGAATCTCAATAAACGGAAAGTTTTTGTGCCTCATGAGCATGCATGGCTTTTCATCTATGTAAAAACCTGTGATTGAGTCTACATTTGCGATGACATGGTTTTTAAAAAGTGGTGAGAACCCAGAAATTATATTAAATTTAATTTAAGAAATAAATCTCCTATATCTAATGTTCAACCTGATTCTAGTGTCCTACAAAATATAACCAATGCCATATCCAGTGATATGCCATAAAATTCAACTCAAAGACTCATTAGGACACATCTATTGAAATAAGTCATAAATGGAGGCGCAATTAGTTGCATCTAACATGGTCCAAAGGAGAAAATCTAGATTTCTTAGCTGTTTAAGGAGCTAACTGGTTTGTCTGCTCTTACCATTCCTAGGATTGACAACCAAGCAGCAAAGAAATTTTTTGTGAATACTGAATTTCATTTTTGCACTAAGCACATTCAGTGGAATCACCTTTTTATCCGTGATCGGATCAAAAAAAGAAAGCTGCCAGTGGAATATATTTTAGGGCCCAACATCAACTTACGGAAATTTTTACGAAGCCCTTGCCTCGTCCCCTTATTTAAGCTCTGCGTGAAAAACTTGGTTTGGACTGAGTCAGCTTCGGCTGCACAAAAAAAAATTTTTTAGAAAATCATGGATCTGTAGTTATTTTTAAACTCAATAGCTTTATGTTTTCAAGTTAACAGCAACATAACCAGTATGATAGTATAACCAGTATAGAGCTTTTACTCTTCTTCTTAGTTTTGACAAGTTGGCATTTTATGTGCCAGAATTCGTTCGACCTGTTTACCTTCAACGATGCTTCGCAGTGATTTTTCATGTTAAATTAGGGCACGTATCCGTTCTTGGGAAGAATTTCCGTTGATATTTGGATAAAATTGCCTATTACGTCGCTCTTGGACAGGATTCCCGCCTTGGTAGGATGATTGTAATGCAGTTCTTGATCGCTCAGGCCATGGGGACTCATCGTATTCGAATACCTCGCATCATATATACATTGTGAAGCCACAATTTACCACTTTTGACTAATATTGCACAAATATCCCAGGGGCTTGAATGGACTCGAACCCACAACTCACGGAGGAGAAAACAGATAAACTTTCTGCTCGTATTTTCACTATATTTAATGATTGCATCCTTAAAATAAATACTTGTAAATATCCACTAATCGGATTTTTTTTTTCTTTTATTTGCAGGTACGTATTTAATAGTATTCAATTGAACAGCGTATGTATAAAATTATAAGTGCAAGGATAATAAATACCATGAAAGTCAAAATTCACGCGACTTTATTAGTAATACTTGTAGTTCGATTTTTCAATTTTTCGAACTTTAAATTTCGTGAAAGCTCGTAGTTATGTATACATTAGCATAAGATATTTCTTTCCATAAAAATTGGACGATAATCAAGTGACGTATAGCCATCTTAATTACATGGGATTGCAACAATAGCAATTTCTCTAGTAATTTACTTCAGACTTTCATGAAAATTTCTACAAGAGAGTATGATTTAAATATGTTCAATTGATGCAGCATTCAGCACAATTACCTAAGCTGGAACAAAATCGCGTGTTTATCAAATTACTGCTCGATCTTTCTTATATGAGGGCCTACTTAGCCTCACCGCACGATGGCGCCATGATAGCAAGGGGGATCCACTATCCTATAGACCAGTCTTGTAGACGGCTACTGGCAAAATTTCAGCAGAATCGGACTCGTAGTTTAGTTTTGATCGCGTGTGAAAGCAGGTGTGTCCGCAGATTTTAGAAAAGCGGAGAAAGCAATATCGACCGGTGATTCAATTGTTGTTTTTGAAAGGGAAATCGCGCAGCGAAATCAAAGAGCGCTTAGATGCTATGTACAGTGACTCTATTCCCGCAATAACGACCGTAAAAAATTGTTCTAACGAGTTTCAACATGGTCCCACGTCGTTTTTTGATGAGCCAAGCCCATGTGCCCCGAAAACGATTATCACGCATACTAAAGTGGCAAAAATTCATCAGCTCATATTGGCAGACTTCCGATTGAAAGTGCGCGAGATAGCTGAGACAGTAGGCATCCCCAAAGACCGCGTGGGTCATATCCTGCATGAAATATTGGGCATGAAAAAGCTGTCGGCGCCATGGATGCCGCATTTGCTCACTCCGGACAAAAAATGCAACTATGAGACCACTTCGGAGCGGAGTTTTTGACGCACAACCCGAAGGAGATTCTGCATTGTTTCATGATCGTCGACGAAACATGGCTTCACTGGTACACACCAGAGACGAAGGAGCAGTCGAAACAGTGGAGTTCACCTGCTAAACGTGCTCGAACGAAGGCGAAGACTCCTATCCGCCGGAAAGGTGATGGCCACCGTTTTGTGCAATTCACAAGGTTTGATCTGCATCGGCTACCTGAAGAAGGGCAAAACGGTCACAGGGATCCGCTATACTGAATTATTGGGCCGTTTCGACGCTGAATTGCAGAAGAAAAGGCACCTTTTGGCGAAGAAAATAGTGCTCTTCCACTATGACAACCTACCGGCTCACACCTACGCCGTCGCGACGGCCAAATTGGTTGAATTGGGCTACGAGTTACTACCCCATTTATCGTATTCTCCAGATTTGGCCCCGTGCAACTTGTTTTTGTTTCCAAACTTAAAAAAGTCACTCACCGAGTAGAACTTTGTGTCGAGTGAGGCTACGGAGGCATACTTTGCCGAGCTCGAGAAAACGTATTTTTCAGACGGGTTAAAGAAGTTGGAGCATCGCTGGTTCAAGTGTATGGAGCTAAGGGGAGATTATATTGAGAAATAAATCGCCATTTTTCCAAAAATTTTGATTTTCGTATCGGACCGCCCTCGTACATTTGAACGATTTTTTGTATATGTAATGGTTACATAACTCAAATAATCGATTGATATCATCAGAACCTTACCATGATTACAAAGCTGTTCAGCTGGGAAAACTCTCCTGCCTACTCAAATTACCATAGTCCAGTTGTGCTAAGATGATGACATTCTGTTTTGAGATTCCAAGTCGATGCTTGACTCAAATCAGTTAAAAGAAATGGTTCAAGGGATTTTAGTACATCGAATCATGATTTACATTCATACTATCTATAGACTATCTTGGGTAGAGGAACCCAAACGCAGGAGTATAAGTAGCCGATAAAACTTTATGCAGCTTGTTATAAAAGGCCTGTAATGGTACCAAAATAACACATTTTGATACCATGAAAAATAAGGAACTAAAAGGCAGAGCTTAACACTTTTCCATAGGTTTAGTGTTAAAGAACATAAACTCAATGCCAGAGCTAGTTGAACACGGCCAATGGTCAGGCGCCTTCTATGTATGGCTAGACTGAAGCGAATCGGATCAAAATAAAAAATCAGCTGACAGTTGAAATTTCGCATTCACACAGAATGCATTCAAGTAGCTTCTTACGCTTCTCTTTAACCCAGCATCTTCCTGCATCAAGAATGTTTGGAACACGATTGTACGTCAGTGTACACCGCTCGTCAATGACTCGGTCGTATGTGTTTGCTGCAAATTTGCCAGTCTTCTAAGACAAGTGCTGCTTTTGTTAAAATTAGTACTGAGTTAGTTTAGAGTGCTCAGTTTTGAAGTATCATCTTGGAAGTTAATAATTAAAATATTTATTTCAAAAGTCTTCATAATCGGATCCTGCACTCTGGGGCGAATTAAATCACTCTTTTAAGCTCAATTATTGCATGCTTCAGGTTATTTTAAATGGCTCGGACGTGCAAGAGGAAGACGGATGCTAGAGAATGGTCTCAAGAAAACATGATGGAGGCTGTAAATAAAGTTCGGATTAAACAATTGACCTTACGGCGAGCTGCTGAGATTTTCAAACTACCATGCACAAGTTTGCAAAGAAGAGTTTCTTTAGCCGAGGATGTCATCAAACGTCGAGACGGATAGCCAGCTTTAAACGTGAATGCAGAAAAGCGATTAGCTGACCGCCTTTTACACTTATCAAGTCGTAGCTTTGGATTAACACCTAAGACCGTTCGAAAGCACGCGTTTGAATTCGCCAAGCGTCAAACAAATACAATTTTAATACAAGTGCAGGAACGGTAGACCAGGACTGGTTTCATTGTTTCATGAAAAGAAATCCGAATTTAACTAACTATTCGGAAGCCGGAGGTCCTATCAAGGGCAAGAATTGATGGAATGAAAAGACAAAGAGTGGGTGAGTTCTTCCACAACTCAATTTTTGTGCAATGTTGATGAAATGGAAATGCCGCTCAGTAATTGCCCACCCATTATTATAGCCCAGAAAGGTACTGAAGATGTTGTCAGTATGACGAGTGTTGAAAGAGGTGAAAATGTAACTGTCCTAGCCTATATGAATGCAGCTTGACAGTACATTTCTCCATTTGTTCTTTTGAAAGGTATGCGTAAGCGCGATGATTTTCTGATTGATATGCCACCGGGTACTGAAGTTGTCATGACAGAAAAGTGCTGGGTAACTGAAGAAACTTTTAAATTGTCGTTGCAGCATTTTTAATCGCTATCGGGCCGAGGGAAAAGTGGTTCTAATTTTGGATAGACACGCGTCTCCCACGAGCTACTCATGGTAGACTGGTGTGACTCTTTTGACATTGAACTTGTACTTCTTCCTCCACATACATCACATGGCTTGCAACCGCTTGGCGTAACTTTTTTCAAGCCGCTCAAAAATATATCATCAGCAAGCAACAGCATGGAAATATTCACATCCGAATCAAGGGATTACAAAAGCCGCTTTTGGAAGACTTTTTCAAAAGGCTTGGAACCAGGCCACCACCGTTGGGAATGCTACAAAAGGCTTCAAAAAAACTGAAGTGTTTCCATTAAATGCAATACCTGACCAGAAGTTCATCGGTGATCAAGAGTCTCATATTGTAGGCCCACAAGGCCAATCCACCAGTTCCGCACAGATCTAGTAGTCACAAATCCAATCTTCAAGTGCCCAACAAGCACAGTGTTGTGAACAACATGCCGGCTGCCCCAATATTGATTTTGTTTCATTGAATTTAATTTTGAAGCATCTCCGATATTTCATTGCGATAATTTGCCCAAAGACTTATTTAGTTTGATTAAAATGGCCTCTAAACGCCAGAAAGACCTGAAAATCTCCAAATTTCCGAAAACGTTGATAATATTTCAGAGTTACGTAGTTCTCTTGTCTGGCAACAATCCTTATGAAATTTTCAACGTAGCGTTAAAAATTGCATAATGCTTTTAGAGTTAATGCTGGGGCAAAAATGTAGATTTCAAAAATTGAGATTCGATCAGATAATATGTCTTTTAGGGAAAACTACAGCATACATATGAAAAAAAAAAATAGAATATTGTATTTTGAATAATTGGTACGTAAAAATTAAAGTTAAAGAGGATCGCAAAGGCATTGAACGCCTGGAAAATTGCCATATATTTAAGTCTGCGTCTGCGGCTCGAAACAATGCGCGCCCAACGTGGGGTTTCACGTTGGGCGCCATTTGTTACGAGCCGCGGTATTCACCGCAATCGCAGACTTATATATATGGCAGTGACCTTGAATTCCCAGGTGGCATCGTGAGCCGGCTAGAACTCAATGTTATCTGGGTTAGCTAGGGGAAACTCACTGCCCGTGCTTGGCCACCTTACATACACAACGAACACCGTATGAGGAACAGAAGTGATGAAGAGGACTCATTGGAGAGATGAACGGATATTAACTAAGGATTTAGGGACATTATGAACCCAAAAAAGTTATAATTCAACTAAACCGCAGGAGGAACCTAGACTAAGTTCTGTTTTTTTCCTTTTCCTTTACTGCGCAAACAAATCAAACAATAGTAATAATAATTGCAAGGGAACAGGATAAAAGGAAAGGTAATTAAAGTGAAAAAATGGGATAACATTTAGACGCAAAACAAAGCAGAGACAAGCGTCTTGGTGCCTCGTATGGTAAAGAATCTCCTCGACGTACTCTGCTCCAAATGGTGCCTCAACCAGAAGTTAGCGTTAGTTTTGAAGAGCTTTGTTTCATTTTGATGCTATCAATGAGCATATTTCTGATAACTACTTATAGTTAAGTTAAAATTTTTAGTTTTGGTGGGCCTAAGTACCTGGAGTGCCTAGCTTGATCAGTGGCTTGAGCATTCCATTTTTCTCTCTTTCAATAGCAATTTAATTATTTTGTTGATGTTTTTCAGCTTTAAATTTGTGTTTTCATTTTATCACGGTGTTCGCCGCAGTTGCAGTGGCGCCTTCCGTGCTGTTTTTGTGGTACAGTTTTCACCGGTTATGATAGCATGCAGGCTATTGAGGTGTGAACGGCGTAGAGAAACTACTGGTGTTCGTGTCATTGGCTATATTTCCATATCCGGGATAGATTGTCTCGAAGAACCTCTTGGAATTAGTCAACGCACTCGGTTTCATCGTCATTCTTCTTGTGTGGCATTGAATTTTGGGCGGCTCTAGTCCAAGCTATTATTGAATCTGTTAGGATCCATACTAGTCTCATGATCGGCCCTGAGTGGTGCAGAGTACCCCTGAGATTTTTTGTCATACGAGGCACCAAGACGCTTGCCTCTGCTTTGTTTTGTGTCTAAATTTTATCCCATTTATCTACTTTAATTGCCTTTCCTTTTATACCTTTCCCTTGCAAGGACTATCATTCTGAGAGATGAAGACTTTACTAACACAGTTCCTTTTATCTTTCAAAATAATCTTTTTATAAAATATTTCTTGGTATTACTTGCTTTTTTTATATACATCAGTGAGTCATATACTCATCATGCCAAACCCTGTAAGACGGTCAGATGAGCCGCGGTATTCCCTGCAGCTCGTAACAAATGGTGCCCAACGTGGAGCCCGAACTCACGACCCTGAGATGAAGTCTCATTCTGTAGAGCATGAGACTCTTAACCTCTGGGTCGTGGGTTCGCGCACCACGTTGGGCGCCATTTGTTACGAGCTGCGGTGAACACCGCGGCTCTTGAAAACAGTCACAAATAAATGCAAAGATCGAAGCCAAAAATGGACAACCCTTTGATGATGCAATGCCATCTACAAGTTCACAATAGTCGGTCAAAGCCCCGTCTCACACCTGCGCAAAAATAATTAAAGAAATTCTTCCATAAACCTCAAAGTCAACAGCTGTTTCTATGAGACGTAGAATAACAAAGTCGGTATTACATTTAACACCACTTCAGAATAAGATCAACCTTCCCGAAAAGAAACAAAAAAAATCTTTTATTTTGCTATAGCACTACAGTCTTTTTCGGGCCACCGCTAAGAGATAGTTAGATTATCTCTAAATCTTGATTGAATGTGTCGGCACTCGGGAAGGTGCCATGGTTAGTATCACGCTTTGGTCGTGTGTCTGTCCACCCAGCTCGATGCGTTCTGATTCAGGCTTATAGTCCGCCAGAAGAATCATTTGAAATAAATCTCGTTATCGCCTACGGGACTCGAACCAGGGATCTTCAGCTTATGGGATGAGTGCTTTAACCACTATATCACGCGGATTAGTTAAAACATCTTAAGACAAGTAAAATAAGGAGAGAGTACCAATGCCATCAAAGGACTGGATTCAACGTCATGCTTGCGAAGAATGGTGCTATGAAAAAAATGCTGATATTGAGAAGAAAGAAAGACTATATACAATAAATGTGATTTATGTGCGCATACTTAAAACTAATCTTCTTATTCTTTTTCCTCAATTGCAAAGCTATTTCGCCTAAAAACTTAAAATTTTGTAAAACTTGTGTATGATCAGATCCACCCCAAAAATTGGGGCGATATTTGTGTTTTCTTAGTTTTCAATCACTAGTGAAAAGAATTGATGGCTGATTTATGTTTTCAAATGTTTATTTCATAGCTGATTGTTGCTGCTTTCGTTTTCATCAAAAGGTATCATGTTTAACTTTCTGCTACGGGTTTCTCAATCTATAAAAAAAGTGATCCAATTCGCCAGGGTCAGCAGCAGTGTATAATAGAATTATTTGGGTTATAAGAGGCTGCCCGGACCAGAAAACGAAAGGACAATCTGAAGAGGAATTGTCCGGCACTAGCTAGCTAGAGTCAGCCAACGAACACTTGGTTGTACTAGCTTCGACGATTTTGGGGACATGTCAGAAAAGAAAAAATTGGAGGGTGAGTTTTTTCCAGACCAATATCGGCCTGAAATTGACACTCCAGCAATAATTCCCGGGTTGATGTATCAAAGTGGCACTTTCTATCCGAAAATTCGACTGGCTCATTTCGCGATACGCATATTAAATTTTAATCGTCTTTAAACGAAAGCATCGATGAACACAATGTATAGAAATTTCCGTGCTTATCTGCAAATAATAAAAATCCAATTACTAATCAAAAGTCCAGCTACGATTAATTTACCGGCATTGACATTGAATAACAACATCAAGACTTGACTAATCCTTGAAGGAAAGTAGCAAAAAACTCGCGCTTGTTCTTCACCTCCAGATAATTTTTTGACGCATACATCCCTCTTAATGCCCGCCACCTTGCTTTTTCGAATCGCGTTCACAACATTTTTTGCTTATGAAAAGCTCATTCTACCGGCATTCGCGGGTTATCAACTAATCACTATGATCGTGGTAGTTATTGTTTGCTGTATTTGCTAGTTTTACTTTTACCGGTACTTCTCCCTGCGATTATACACATCAGCCAGTTTGTCGTCAATCCTATCTCGCCCCATTTGAAATTTATTAGTGGTGGTCTTTCACCCGCTATCAGTCTACCATTTTGGAAAATAACTTTATCATATCGCGGTATATTAGTTTGGGTGGTGTTTGTTTTCACCAAGTTACCCTCATAGATATTACATCGAAAAGACAATTTTTTAGTTGTGTAAGTAAGTCTTTAGCTTTGCGTGGAAAACATTTTTTTAATGTATGAATATTTGTATCAACACCCGTAGAGCTTTTTAATTTCTTTCCCTGAGTCAACGACATATCCAAGGTCAATAGCTGCGATAATTTTTTTTGCCAATGAGTCCAGAAAATAAAAGAAAATCGTCATCAGTTCCTGTGCAAAAAATTCTTGGTCAATTAGAAACAAATTTTCACCGAAAATAAAACATGCATATGTGAATGTATCGAACCTGAAACAGCATCGAGAGGATGTGCACAATGCACTTATTCGAGGTCATCTTATGAACCAGGGCTTCTGATTTTCTGAATTTTTAATGACGTTCTTCTCGTTAGCGATTTTTGAATAATTTTGTATCTTTCGGTTTGTAGCGAGTGCAGCAAGAGATCACAGAAGCATCGAAAATAACAGAGGAAGTTGCTATAATTGAGCGTTTTCGCATGTTTGTCGTTTTGGAAATTTAAGCCAATGAATTGTGAGTCATATGTGAATCAATTCTAATGCGATATACTTCTGCGATTTGATCATTCTCTCTACCCTAAGCTGCTTCTTACAGTCTAATGAAGAAGATCCCGTAAATTGCATCTGTAATGTATTGATTCAACTTGGCATCGCCACAATAAACACCAAAAATCTCAATTTACTGTGCCTTAGCGTTGAGTCAAAATATTTAGAAGCGATAATTTTTTGGCAACGATTTACTTGTAGTATGAGTGGGTGGATTTGTTGGCCAGGTGCCGGTTAGAGTAATTGCTATATTTCAATCAATTTTCGGATGATATGATGAAGGCAAGATTGTTTAGAAGAAGAATTTTTCAAAATAATGCTTGGAAGAATGTTAGATAATAAATTTGGTAACCCTGAAGTTCAAGATCAAATACAAGCGTCGAAATTTGAACGGATTAGCTGGAATGTATTTAGAGATGAAGTTGACGTTTGATGGGGAATAACACTGAAGGAGATGATTCAAGGTGATAAATCTTTTCAAAATACACAAGATAATTACAGGGATAAATTTCAGATTTAATAAGAATATCAAATTAACAAGCGTTTAGAATAATAATAAGACAATTGACTGAATTATGCCTCAAAAAGGATGAAATAAATCTTAAAAATCGGTACGAGATCAGTTTCTACATAAGTCATATGATCCAGTCAATGAAGAATTTCACCTCCGAATGCTTTGAACCTTCATCGATTTGCATGAAAATTGGTGCCGACTTCTCTTTAGAAGCTTCGAGTCCAAGATAAGTCCGAGATACTTTACTTTAAATTTCGGTGAGTCGAATCTTGGAACTCATACTTCCTCGTTTTCTTAGTTTTGTGGCAGTTGACGCTTAGGTCGAACTCTCGACAGCAATTTAATCTCGCCGATAAAGATAGAGATAAATTTCCCTGATATGGCCATAGTAATGTGATCCGCATATGCTATCTTTTTGCATGTAGTTTGGTATAATCTTCATAGAACCTCATTCATTTTTAGATTCCAAAGTAGAGGAGACAGAAGACCACAGGCTTAAGTGTAAGCTATCTATACACAAGTGTAGTCCACGGTTTCTGAATACGTGATTAATATATTCAACAAGTTGCCGTTCGGCATCTCGTTTCTGGAGACCGCTCACAATTGAGTGAGGGTAAACTTTATTGAATGCTCCCTCTATATCAAGAAATGCAGCTAGAGAGGATTCCTTACAAGCAAGTGATTTTTCAACCCGTATCACAAGTAAGCAAAGCCGTTTCGACAGAGTTATCTCTTGTGTAGTTATGTTGAGCTGTCAAGATAAAAACGGAGTCAATGGATTTAGTATACCCCACAACCCTCTCCAAGGTCCCTTGTATGAAGCAGCTCAGAAAAATTAGGCTGAAATCTTTAATTTTGGCGTGCAGAGCTTTCCTTGTTTTGTGTATGAAGACAACTCTTGTCTCCCGCCAGCTCAAGAGAACATACATGAGCGTTAGGTAAGTATTGTACATCGCCGCAACCCAAGCCGTTGTGTCTGCTAATCACTGCTGAATATCAGGCGAGAGAATTCCATCTAAACCTGGAGATTTGAATGGGCTGAAAGAATGTACAGCCAATTTGATTTGGAAGCTTCAAACGTTGTATGCTGGTACTATCTCTGTGTGGTTCAAGTGGTGTGACAACAGATAGTTCCGCATTGCCCGGAAAGTGAGTGTCCATTAGGATTTCAAGTGTATTTCTACCAATCTGAGTACGTCTTCCAGCGGACTTTGTATGCAGCCGGGCACAATCGTTCTAGCATTTAATTTTTTGTTTTTGGCGACTGGCTTCATTTGTACCTTCAGTTTTTGCACAAAGAGACCTCAATGAAACTCTTTTCGCCTTGCAAACGGCATTGTTTAGTTGTCTTAGCTTAGTTTTGTAAATTGACTAATAGTCGACCCTTTTAGCATGATTTAACTCCTTTCTGTAACCGTTTCGAAGAACTCAATCTCACTATTCTACCATCAAGGTTTCGGTTCCTAGGTTTATTTGAGTTGCGAGAGTTCAAATCGGCATGGTTAAATTCAGCAATTAGAAAGTTCAATATCTCATCCAGAACTTCTTGTTTGTTGATCGTTGGAATATGATCCCCCTCCTTGTAGAAAATTTATCGAACAGTCATCAATCTATTCTTTTCCTATTTGAAGTAGTACAAGAACGTATCCATCAATGTGCAATCTACAGATCTAGTCTTTGACGACCCATGGCTCTTGGATTAGAGCTATCGCCTCTCCATTCTTATACAGATGGAAGAAAAGAGCAACAGATGCTGCCTTAAAATAGTGAAGATTAATTCAAATAGTATTAAATCTTGTTTGAAATGATAGTGCTACCCAGCTCTTCCTTGTTGGATCTAACGTCCATCTCATCGTCCTCTTCTGATATAAGGTCTAGAAAATAGAGACAGCTACTTAACTCAGAGGTCGTGTCTGTACTACTTTCGTCCTCGAAACAAATGCTATTGAGCAGTCTTCAGGAGAATCAAAAAGCCTTTTCTTCTGCGGGGACATTGCTAGAAACCGGATTCTCATCTGTCGAGATTCGGAGGTCACCTCTATAGACATTTAATCTTATGAAATCAAACTAATAGCCAATGATATAGCTACGGGCTTTCAAAATGGAAAGGTATTCCTTGTTAATCATGATGAGGGTTTGGCGCCGTCATGCAATCGCCGTTTTTCATTCACTTACTAGAAGATCATAGTTGGTAAGACTAATGAGCTCTATGATGTTTTGAGGTAATGACGGCTCATCTTGGATCAAGGTTTTGTGTCTAGACTTACTTGTAATTTCTTTCTTTTGCGCAACTCAACTCGGCTCTGATGTCAACCGGCATCACTGCACCTTGGCGATTTCCCAAGATTTACAGTTAACAAATCACTAAGCCAGCCGAAAGCACTCTCTGCACCAACTTTTAATTTTCCAGTTGAATGATGCTCTCCGTTTTGCTTCTGTCTATGACACCGCTTACCAAACACTTTTTGGCCATTTCATTGAACGAGGGTAATTCTATGTTTTTCGATTTCTGTTCGCAAAGTTGGCTCGGTTGCTCAGTCGATCTTTACCGTTTCCTAGCTGCCAATTTTTCTGATGCCTGAATTGTTGGACTAGGTCCTGTACATTAGTTTTTGCCTAATTCGGGGTTTTTTTATCCTTATCAAACATGATTTCAGGGGCATGATTTCAGATCTCTTTAGGTTCCGATAAACATTCTTTCGGATCCTATAAGCGTGAAACGAGTTGGCGTTTGAAGATTGGGTGTCTGAATTTGAAGTGACACCTGAAGTGATCGCTGAGGATGCCTGAGCCAGCTTAATCGCCGTTAGTCGTGCATCACTCCAGAGTATGCTCGGGCATTTTCTTCTTTGCATTGTTCTGCTTGGTTTTCTTGAGCCCATGACAGGTTGCTGTCGCCTCCTATATGATGAGGAGCCTATCCTGGCTGAAACGTAGTAATTATCGTTGAAATAGCGTAGAAAGCCACTTGTGTTGTGGGTATCCTGAACAGCTGTGGCTGAGACCCCATCCCAATAGGTATGGAGTGCGCATTGTACCAATTCCTGTCTATTGGTGACCGTGGGGTTAGGCCTACTTTTACCGGGAACCTACGTAAACCACGTCCTTTCTCTCTATACACAAATTGGAGGATTCAGGGTGTTGGAGGGGAATCAAATGGCATTTAATGGTGCAGGCAGCCGGCGTTATCCCATGTGACTTAATAAGAGTTCAATCTCAGCTAAAAGTCATATGTTGAAAGAAAAAACAATCATGATTTTTGCCAAAGACATTGCTCTGAAGATCATGAAGTTCATTATCTAAGCTACAATAATCATTCATTTCTTGTTGAAAATATAGATGAAAATGTACCGTTAGTCTAAAGACTTGAGAACAGCTATCTTTTAAATCATCTATTATGAAAAGATCAATGTCCTTAATCAAAAGTGCTAAGTTTCTGAATTGAGTATATTTCATAGTAAAGAAGAATGAATTTAGAATTCTTGTTAATATCTGCAGAACCCTTTTTGATTACGATTTGTTCCTATGCATTTTAGTCAAATATGTTGTCTCGTGTATGCTATGTTAATAGTGAAAATTCACATATATATCGACCAGTTGTACCGAAAAATCACCGCGAAGGTAGAATTTTTCTTGTTTTAATAGTAGATATTCTCTACCTTAGTTCACGTGGCATAGTGGTTAAAGAGCTCGCTGCGTAAGGGGAAAGTCCTTGTTGGAATCGTCGGATGGATTATAATCCCGTTTAGTTATGATACGTACTGGTTTAAAATCAGAACGCATCGGCCAAAGCATGATACTGGCCATAGCACCTTCTCGAATGCCGATGAATTCAATCAAGATGATGAGACACTCTATCTCCATGCGAAGGCACGAAAAGCGCTACAGTGCTAATGCAAAGAATGCTTTACCTTTATCTTTATATGCCCTTCAAGTGGGATGGCAAATGCAATACATTGGTGAAAGCAGGTCTTATATCTATCCCTGTCCAAAAGTTATGCTTGGACATATATGTACATAAAAATAAGTTTAGTACAAGTAGACCAGCGTATGTTGTTGCAGTAATGGCACACACTGCTGTCGCAGACATTAGAAAACAGCAGAGGACGTCTTGACCCAGGGCGGCATACTGAGGCTGGCTAGTGCTTAGTCGTGTCATAAGTCGTTCCAAGATATCTTCTGCCCGTGTTAGGCCACCTTACACTAAGAAACGAGCACGAAGAGGAGAGAAAAGATGGGAGGTTTCATTTCGATAAATGAAAAATTTGTTCTTAACACTTCATGGCCGTTTAAGTCATACAAAAATAATATAAATTTGATAATATTCAAAATAGATAAATATTTTAAAAAAAGCGAAACAAATATATTTTTCAACAAAAAAGTTGATTAAAACAATTTTCCCTTGTGTTTGAAATTGAAATATATAAATGAGTTTTAATTGTTAAATATATCAACCGAGTTTTCTCCACGAAAGTTAGTCCAATTAATAAATAAATTAAATTAATAAATAAACGTTGGCAATACTAACCCCTTTTTTTGCTGCTAGAGCGCTTTACATTGAAATTTAGTTATCAAGTAATAATTATTAATAAAAATAGTTTTTTCTTGCTGATACGTTTGTCATCAATTACCTTCTTCCCAACTATCTGCACAAAACTTTGCCTATTTAACTGCGTCTGATCCCAGAACGAATCCGTTCTGATCCCCCCGATTCTTCAGCGCTTCCCACCCTTCGGGCCACACTACTTCAAGAATTTTTTCCAACATTCCCGCCATGGTTATGATGGTAAAAAGCGCCGTCATAATTATGGAAAAATATTTTTTTTTGTTTTTGCTTTAGCATTACACCACTTTTAGGACCTTTGCTTAAAGAAATATAGATTGTCTTATTACGAGTATTTCGATTGAAGTATTGGGATTCAAATTGATACGGTCAGTACCACGCTTTAGACGTGTATTCATCCACCCAGCTGTGAAACTTTTTAATTTTAAATCAGTATGCATCATACTGAGCAGACTTATAATCAAAAATCATGCGCTCAGAAATGTTACCATTTAATGAAGATTAAACAGATTTTGCCCGCAATTGAAGTTGAACTCACGATCCTAGCAACCCCCGGATTAGCAGTGAGGCGTGCTTCACTAATGCTACGCAACTGTTGATGTTGTCTAGGGGAACAATCGCACTAGTTGTTGATATTCCCTTCGCCCACTGAATATTGGATAAACAGTTCCAATTGTTACAATGCGATAAAATACTCGCATCTAGCACTATAATGCTCAAGTTTGTACACTTGAATTGATAAAAGCGTCATAAAAGTAAACGTAGGTTTTGATTATTTTGTGATTGTTGTCCCTTTGCATTGAATGAATGGGAACAACAACAATAAAAAAAAGACAAAATTTACTTATTTGGGAAGAAATTTTATTTCGTAAGTTTTCCCTTCCCCTGTGCACATCGTTATCAATAACACCGGTCTACAGCATTTTTGCGCACGGGTTATACATAATTTATTTTTATAACTTTTATACTTAGAAATAAAAATAAGACCAACAAGTAATTCTGGATTTGCTTTTATTAGTAAAAAATGGTAAAATTAAAATCAATGAAAAAACAAAAAATTGACATAGAGATCATTTATTAAAAGATACCGAATATCAATTTATGATTTTTTTCTTACAAAAGGAAGTTTTAAAATAGAGTTAAAATATTTAAAAATGAACAGTTTTACTTTCCTGTCATGTTCAGTAAAAGTTTCTCTTATTAACCCCCAAATATAGTTCCCATCATTCTTTCAATATACTGAACTTGGTAACGTCTCTCAAAGTCCATTATATCTTGATGGAAGCATTCCTCTTGTTCTTCCGAATAAGCTCCGATATTATCTTTAAATTTATCTAAATGAGAATGTAGCATATGCACCTTTAGAGGCATTCTACATACGATTCAGCTCTACGGTTTCCAAGGAAGTCATGAACTACTGCCTTAAAACTGTTCCCGCTTTTTTCTTTTCATTGCTAAGCAACTCTTGAAAAATATCACAATCCATAAGGTTTTTTATTTGAGGGCCTACAAAGATTCCAACTTTAATTTTCGCGCCTGAAAGCTTTGGAAAAAACTGTCCAAATTTTTGAAAGCTTCGGACTCATGGTTAGGAGCCTTTACAAATTGAATATAGTTTTGGGATCGACAATTGCTGCCCATTTAATATTATATTTTCCTACTTCGTGCTCAGTACGTACGGGCCAATGCTTTTGTCGGTAGTGAGCGGCATCATTTCTACTATCCCACAGGCATAGATAACATCAGTGTTTAGTATATCCACCTTGCATTCCTGTCAAAAACCACACTATCTTGAAGTCTCTAATAACTTCCCACTCATATTCCATATATTTAATTGCAGTTAATAGCATTTTTATACTATCGTAATTTTCTTTGAGATGTACGGAATGTGCCAATGGAATCGATGGAAATTTGTTTTCATTGTGTAGTAGAACAACTTTTAGACTTTTTGTCGAACTGTCAATAAAAAGGCGCCATTCAGATGTATGACATAGAGTACCAATTTCTTCAAATAGACCTTTTACGTCATGACCAAAACAGAGTTCATCTTCCTTACTGAAGTAACAAGAAAATTTTTCATGACGTTTTCTTTGACGAGTTTATTCGAACATCAGATTTAATTAAATTCTATTGTTTCAACCGCAATGCTAGTAACTCGGCTTTACCTTTTGGTAGATTTAGGTCTCTTATTAAGTCATTACGATCTTCAGAGTTAATGGGGTGTGGTATTTTTGGTTCAGATTCAAGAACAAATTCGTAATGTACGGTTACAGATCAAGTCTGTGATTGATGGCTGCCTAATTGATCTTCCGACAATGGCGGAGTAGGTACAGGATTTTCTTCTGTATGCGGTACTGGAGCGGATGTCGATGGTAGATCAGGATAAGATGTTTTCTTTGAATTTTTACTTCTGAGTGGACTCACTATGCAAAAATAACAGTCTGCGTGGTGATCACTGGGTTCCCTCTAAATTCTCGGCACTGCAAATTTCATTGCTCTTTTCTCACCTTGATACCAGCCTACAATAAAACGTAACGTAACGTTAACTATTGACTTTTTTTTATAATAACTTTAACTAATGTTATTATAAAATAGTCGATAAAATAAAAACAAGAGAGAACATAAACTCACCGTACCGATTGTATCTGCAAGAATTACATGACACATGTGGCGTCTATTTTTTGTCTTGATTTTTGACAGGTAGATTAAAGTAAGCTTGATATGCGTCACAAATCTTTAAATTTGTACTTAAACCATACTTTTTCTCTCTCATTTTAATAAATTCGCCGTAAATATAGCAAAACGAGTCAACGTCTCGTTTACAACTTCTCATAGCCATTTTGCACAGGTCGATACAACGAAAAAAGGTATGAAACACGTTATTTCTCTGTAATGTTCAAACACGTACTGTCGTACACAACGAGCGACCCAAGAAACTCTACTACACGCCCTCTTCCTTCTGTTTCTACACCGATAGCGCGCAAAGACCGTTATTCATTGGGCGCGAAAATCAAAAATGGTCAAATCGCTCTAAGTTCTTAAAAAGAAAATATTTTCAATTTGTAATGACATTTCTTTTATATATGTGCCTATAAAATCAGAATATACTAAGTAAAACCCATCTGCAAAAAAAATTTGTTAACAGTCGACTATTTTCGGTGAAAAAAAAGCTTTTAAAGAGTCACAACTTTAAAATCTTTTGACAATTCTAACTTCTACATTTCCTGAGAAAACATCTTGTGACGGACGGACAGACAGGTACCGATTTTAGTAGCATATTTTAAATTTGTTTAAACAAAACATTCAAAATGTAATTGTCACTAATGATAACGACCAGCCGAGAGGTCAATGTGACTTGTTATCAAAAAAATGTGACGCAGTTACAAATGCTTTGCCCACAGCGTAACGTCTCGTCGAATGTATCTGAAGTTGTAGTAAATAACTAAGGAATGAACTCATATGCACAGAATCTCTCATTTATAAAATAATAATTAAATATAATAATTGCTGTAGAAATATTGTACTTTCATATCTAATTCTTTTGTGTACGAGTATAATTAGGTACTCTGCTCTATACTACGTCCATATAACAGTAAATATAGTAAAATTTTTAGCGCGAAACCTGTAGCAAGCAAAAATTATGTTTGTTTATTTTTAATTTAGAAAAGATCAGAGAGCGTGTGTGGAATCTCAATGTGGTATAGTAAAGTCGAATCTACATATAGTATGGCGTAGAGAAGATTTTGACCCAGATAAATTTTGGAAAACTTGTGGGGTAATAAATTAATGTGTGTCGCATGACGAGCGAACGAATTAACAAGATGTCATTGGCTTTGTAATTGGACTAGCAGCAACGCTGTTTTGAACGAAAATTTAAATTTTTACAAAACACGATTGAGTGTTTGTTGGCTAAAGAAATTCGAAACATAAAAAGAAAAATAAAGTCGTGCTACAATGTGAATGATGTTTTTCGTACGCGCTTAGTTGGAAAATTCATTGACCCTCAAAGAATTTATTGGCGCGACTACGAAATGAATTCGTTGGAAATTAAAATTAGACACTTTTTGCGCGATTTTTATTACGTGCTGGCGCTTAGTCACTCAAAATGGGAGATTTCAGATTCAGGTCTATATCCATAGGCACTTGATGAATTCATGCTCTGTAATGGGCAATTTAGCAGCATGATAGGAATAATGGTCGTCCTTTCAGGCCTAACATCATACCATTTATCTTTTTCTTTTTCACTGATATGCTCCATATTGTATAATTGAGCCTAATTCCAATTCATTCATGGAAAAATCAATTGTTGTGCACACAAACACAACGAAACAAAATTTATGCATACATAAACGCCCATGTACATTCAATTACTTTGAATTATCTCCTTTTATCATGCTAACAACGGCCCTCGTAAGTGATATTTAATAATTTGCATAATAATCCCATTGTCATCTCACGTATTGTATGGTTAGTGTCGTCGTCGTCGGTGACAAGTTAGTTGGTTAGTCGGTTGGGGGCTTCTGGCACGCAAAAGAAGTGCTATTAGCCCTCATTGGTATAACATTATGCTTAGTTGTCATTTCCCGAGTCGTTCAATGTTCAACGTTCGCCGGAATAAATACTACATATAACACAATGGATGCCGTGACATACTAAGTAGTAAATTCTCCGCGTAAGAGTACATTCGTCGGACTTATGTTTGATACCCATGGGAAAGTTGATATGCATCAATGCATACCTTCTAGCTACCACGTAGCATGAATTGTATTTTGATTCTTTAATGCTTACTTTGTTGAATTACCAACGCCCCTCCTTTGCATTACTCTTACGGTAATGGCAGTTTGGAAAAATTCTGTTAATGTGTTAATTTCTTGAGTATATTGTGATTAGCTTTGGGATGTATTCAATGGGAAAAATTTGAGCTACAATTGCACTTAGCGCGGTTGGACAAGAAATAGGTCTCACCTTTCAATAGATGACAATAATTAGGCCACGTAGCTGCCCACTGCAATAAAGAAGCCTTCCATTCTATCTTCTCTCATCTACTTTTGCTAAATCACAGAGTATAGTCGTTATCGAAAGGAAGAAAGCTTCTGACTACTTCGCTAGGCTGGCCTGGACACCTTAAGATTTCGCGGTCCCATAAAAAAACTTGTTTTGAACGAAAATCAAACGTAAATGTAAATGAATTCATAATACCCGAAGCCGTGTAGTTGATTTGAGTGGAGTGTGAAGTCTACCTTCCTGGATGAATATACGCGTACATACACTGTGTGCAAAATTATATCTAATTCGAATCATACAGGTGTTGCTGCGAGCCCTAAAAGGCTTCCTGTGGGAACAAGTAAAAGAGGAAAAGTTAACATCACTTGCCTCACAGCTCTATCGTCCGAGCTATGACTATTATACTCCATTGTCCGAACTATGGCGGTCTTAAAATATACATGTCCAGTCACGGAAATGAACGTTAGCTCGGCTAATTAATTTTTAAATAGGAAATAGAACGGTTTGTTCGCTCTTTAAAGGTTCGCCGTGAAAGTGTTCAAAGGGAAAAACTGTATACGGGCACTATGCTAGTCTCCCATGTAGGATGTTTGACATTTGGAAAATAGAAGTAGGAGGCCGTCATTTGCAGTTGCTGAAGTGGTTTCAACAAATAAAATACGACCACATCAGGTGGGAGTACGTAAGGGAAATTAGATTCCCTGAAGAAATATAAATGAAAATGGTGTCTTTATTGGGAAAATAGATTTATAATAATTTTCATTCAGTACTGTGACTAAGATTTTCATTTTTCAGAAGGGCTTTGTACAATAATGGATTGTTTTATGTAGAAAAGAATAATTGTTATGCATAAGCGGATAAAACTTGGAAATTATCGGAACGGAATTCTAAGTATGGTGTTTTTTGACGAATGATTAACAAAGAGAGAGAGGGAGAGAGTAATACTGAGATTTAATGTTGTTTTGCATAAAGCTTCACCATATTTATAGTAGGATTTTGAAGTATGTAGAAAGAATTATTCGTCACAATATATTCCCAACTACTTTTGCTGGCTTAACATTTACCTAATGAACAAATCACGATCCAAGATTAGCTTTCATTTAATGGAATAGCAAGTATTGAAACATAACGAAAAACGGAAATTGACGATACATTCTTCATTGCATTACTGGGCTTATATACATTCTTAAAATAAAGTACAAGGAATAACGGGATTGGATTTCAAGTCTCTCATATCACTTCCCAGGTTTGGTATTCTTCTGGAATAAAACATATATGAAGCAAGCTCCTCGCAAAGCTAAAATGAAGCCTTGACTTACTCGAAGAGTTCTTCGTACCTTAAAAGCCAAGGACGAGCATAGGCACTAAAAATTGACCGGAAATGCTAAGGCTAAACAGAATTTTTGTAGACTAAGTTCTTTGGCTAAAATAGAGCTCAAAACGGCCATGAAAAATTACAGTTTAGAGAGTTCTCTCCTGACAAATGACGCTAAACCCTTTTGGTCCTACATCCGATCCTTTAAATCTTCCTCTACCATCCCGCATACTGTTAAATGGAATAGCACTGAAGCCTCCTCCCCTCAGGATATTTCTAATCTATTTGCCGAATATTTTCCGTCTACTTTTTCCTCTTCTGATAGATTACACTCCCCCATAAACTCAATTCAAACTTATCCAGCATCCTACTCCACTGATTCTTCTGAAGTTGAATCCCTTATTAACTTGCTCGATCCGAATGTTAGTCTAATATATTTGTAAATGTTGTCTAATATATTCGTAAAGTCACTGTTGCTCCTTGTGTTTTCCTCTATCCCCTATATTCAATCTCAGCCTTACTACTGGCACCTTTCCAACGTACTGGAAAGATGCAAATGTTGTTCCTATCTTTAAAAACGGCGGCCCATCATCTGCCTCAAACTCGTCCTATATCACTCTTCTCCTGTTTCTCTAAGCTGCTGGAACGAATTGTACACAACAGGCTTTTTGAGTCATTGAGTTCAATTGTCATTCCACAGCAACATAGATTCTTGAAGGGTCTTTCAACTTCCTCGAACTTGGCTGAGTTCGAAGTTTATATTGCAAGAGCTTTAGATAGACAGCTTCAAGTTGATGCAATATTCACGGACTTCTCCAAAACTTTTAACTCCTTGAACCATGTTCTCCTCTGTCAAAAGTTAGCTTTGCTTGGCATATCCGGTTCTCTACATTCTTAGATTTCAGCCTATCTATCCTCTCGTTCATGCCGTGTTAATCTCCATGGCGCAATCTCCTCTCCATTCAATCCTACATCTGGTGTCCCTCAAGGGTCAGTCCTTGGACCTCTTCTTTTCATACTGTTTATCAATGATCTTCTCTCTGTACTTTCCTCTACTTGTCTCCGGTATGCTAATGATTTCAAGGTATTCCGGATAATAAGATCCCTTGAAGATCGTCAGCAACTCCAAAATGATCTCTTTAACCTCTATAACTGGTGCAATGCAAACTCCCTTCGTATCAATGTTTCCAAATGTTTTACAATGACTATTACTCTCAAAAATTGATCCTTTAACTTGCGATTACACCCTATGTGATGTTTTTCTATCCTCTGAAGACTCATGCAAAGATGTTGGTGTAATATTTCATCCCAAGCTTCAATTCGATGCCCATATTTTTGGCATAGTTACCAAGGCATCAAAAGTTGCTGGTTTTATTATGCGGCATTTGCACAAGTTTGCAAATATTGCTACCGCTGTTCGCTTGTTCACATGTCTTGTCCGCCCTCTTCTTGAGTAGTGTGGTCTCCTAGACAGTTATATCTTGTGAGCGCACTAGAAGCTGTTCAGCGTAAGTTTACCCGCATTTTGTTCTTCAAATTCAACTTAGCCTATGAGCGTCCTTTATCCATACTTCGTCTCCCTTCTCTGTCGTCCCGTAGAACCTTCGTAGATAAATGTTTCCTCTATAAGTTGTACCACCAACAAATTGCTTCCACTCTAAGCGAAAACTTGCACTACAGACTGTATGCGCATTCTAGTCGGTCTAATAATATTCTCGAGGTTCCGTACGCTCGGACAGATTTATATTTTCAATCAATTATGCCGCGAATCATCAGAAGGCATAACAACCTCGAGCTTGGTTCTCTATCCACGTCCTACTTTGTTTTTACCAACAAACTAAAGACGTTACTTTTTGTGAATTGCGATTAATATTTCCTTATCACTCGATCTCTTTTCTTACATGTTTTAATTAACTTTTTTCTGCTTGATTTTGTTGTATAAATGTGTCTTACTTTAAACGATATTTAATTGTCGAAGTCAACTTTGTAATTGAATTTTGTTTGTTAAATGGATTTAAATAAATAAATAAATATATATTTCGGGTTCTGTTAGTATGAATATCCTTAAAAAAATATTTTAAAAATGCTCGCAGGTTCGATTCAACTAATATAATATCCTGAAAGGGGCATCTAAATACACAAATTGATTGCGCATGCATTTCTCGTATACTAAATTTTCAATGATGCCCGAACTCAAAAAATATATAAACCGCAAAAATCAGCGATGATCATTTTCTAGCCGTAGTTACCTTAGTTATTTCGCGAAAATACATTCCACGCCGGTGGTCTACAGTACTGCTGTCCTCCAATTATCGCGGTTCTACGAGTTTGTTCGCCAGTTTGCTATGCTTAGTATTGCGCTGCTGCCAGCGTCAATCGGGATCCCTCCCATCGCTTCCTCGCCTTCTCAACTGCGCGCACTTCTTGTGCAGTACCCTTTCCGGTTCTTTTGGGTAGGCGATGCTCTTCCATTCGTTGCACATGGCCCGCCCATTGTAATTGTGTAGCTTTGCTCATACTGACACAGCTGGGTCTCCATGCAAATCATACAACACATTCTTGTAATGAAATCTCCACTCTATTCCTTCCTTCATCAGATCGCAGATTTTTCTAAGCACTTACGTTTTGTGAGGTGTGGAGCTAGTGCGATTTAGCACTTTTGCTCCATTTCTATCTGTGGGTATCTTTGTGCCCAACTGGCTTATGGCAAATAATACAACTTGTTTCTGTCAGTCCTATATCACAATGTTAATGACCTGACACTAGGATAGGTGAGCCCCTGTTCGTTATTAGTAGGCCTTAGGCGATTCAGGGTACTATTAGAATGTTCATCTATCGTGTCGAACAGTTTTAGTGCGCGATTTAGTATGTATTTGTCAATAGTGTCTAGTTTGAGGTCTTTATGAATGTCAATGTTCCTAATGTATCAGAGGTTCTAAAGATTCTCCTAAGAGCCTTGGTTTGCAGGGATTGAACCACTTTTTTGTTGGACTTTGAAGTCTGACAGAAAGCTATGCAGCTATAGAGAAGAGAGGGTCTTATAACTTGTTTGTGGATGAGGAGTTTATTTTTCACGTTCAGTTTTCCTGATCTTAAAATGGGGTGCAAGGAGGATAAGATACCTAAACGCTGTTTTCGTTTGTCACGTATGTGGTCAGTCCATTTAAGTCTATTGTCGAATTTTAGTCCTAGGTATTTTGCTGTTCTTTTCCAAGCTACTGAATTTGAGTCAATTTGTAGTTCAGGAGGTTGTTGTCGTCGTCTCCTTGTGATGAAAATGGGTTGTGTCTAGTCAGCGTTAATTTTTATCTGCCACGTTTGAAAGCATCCCAAAATAATTTCAGTGGTTTGTTGTAGACTTGAAGATATGGCTTCTGCTTGTCGCGAGGTGTAATACGCAAGTGTCGTCGAGATATAGGGAAATTGGAACGCTGTTACGCAGACGTGGAACTCCAGCTTGAATTTTATCGATTTTTACGCGAAAAGATCTGCCCAGCAGGAAAAAGTTGATAATTTTTATCAAAGGTAGTAGAATGGAATATTCATGCATTTTAAAGATTAGCCCTGCATGCCAGACTTTGTCAAAGGCTTTTGCTAAGTCGAACATAACTAGGCTTGTTGACTTTCTGCAATTTAACCCATTTCTAATATCTTGGACCATCCTTATTAGCAAGAGTCCGGCGGAGTATCCAGCTCGAAAGCCATATTGTTCATCTGGTATAATCTCATTGTTCTCAATATATTCGGACAACCGAGTTAAAAGTTCCTTTTCTGTGACTTTAGAGAGAAAAGGCAGTAGACTTATTGGCCGCCAATTTTGCGGGAAATTAAGATCCTTATCTGATTTCGGGATGAGGATTATGATTGCCATTTTCCACGACTTGGGAAATTTGCGAAAGCGAAAGATTGTGTTGATGATGTCCATCAGAGCTTTCAGTATGTTGTCTGGTTGCCATTTCAGTATGGTGTTTGTCGAAGAATTGGTACAATGGTGCCATTCTCCAAATTGAAAGAACCAGTTGTTCTTCACCCGGGCCATCTTGGCTACCAACATGACAGCACATTTTCTTGGCCTGATGGAGACAGCGTTTCCAGCATAAGAGGGCTGGTGCCAGCAAAACTGCGGTTTCGTCATGGATAACGAACACTCCTCAAGAGCTGTCATATGCCATCTTCCACAGGGCAGCTCGCAAGGAAGAGGGAAAAAAGGACGACAGTTTGAGACGATATTTCCATCACCAGATTTGAAGATAAGAAAAATGTGGGCAATTTTCCATTGGGAGGGGAAACCCCCTCAGGATAAACTCAAATTAAAAAATAATTGGAAGGGGAACACAAAGTGAAGAAGATAAAGATTTTGCTAGAAAATTTGTAATGCCATCAGGGCCCACACTGGTACTGTTGTCAAGATTATTTAAGAATAGCTCAACCTGCAAGGGGTTTGTACGAAAAGCAGTAGAGGAAAAACAGCAAGAGGATTGGTTGCCAAAACAGGAAGAAAAATAAGAAGCGCAGAATACACAAGATCTTGAGGAATAGACGATGTCACGTCATCTAGATTAAAATTATCAGGGGCATGATGAGACTTCTTAAGGATTTTACGTACGTCCAGAACGCACGAGTTTGATTCAGCATAAACGTAGTTGCAATGTGGTTAACATATGCATGAAGTGCAGAGGTGGCATTTTTCTTGGTCGCGGCACGACGCTCTTTGAATTTAGCGAGGTCAATTGGAAGACCACTGGATAAGAATATTTTATGGACAGCATCTTTAGCTTTAATTGCGATGGTAACACCTGAATTAAACCATCTTTAGGCCTTCTTGCTGGAAACACAGGAGTAAATTGCGAGATTAAGGACGAAGGAAACATATAGAGCTTATCAACACAATCTTCAGTGTGGAGATTGCTAAAGCAGGAATACTAGTTTCGATGCTCGATAAATCGGCTTTTAGAAAATTAAAACGGGAAGGTGAGGAATTCTTGAAAGAACGGGAAGATATGAAGCTCAATGGAGAGCCCTGAATGGTGGGGATCATGTTTGCCAAAAGATGAGAGTGCCACCGATGCGGACAGAGAAGAAGGTGGCAACTTGGAAAGAACAAGTTCAAGCAATTGGTTATTGGCATTAGAAATAGTGTTGAATTGGGTGAAAGAACAGAGGAAAATAAAAGAAAAAAGAGCAAAAAACACGCTACCGCTAGAAACTATGGAGACATACATATCATTTAAAAAAATAGACACAGACCAATCTAGGGGTAGAAGGGTAACGGGCATTAATGTAGCTCGAGAATTCTGGGAAAAAACGTTCGTAAACCATAGCAGGACTATTACAAGGGATATACACAGATGATACGCGGAAGGAAAGAGAGTCCGATAGAGAGACTAGCACAATTATACACTCAACAGGTGAAGATGGAGGAAAATCATCACAAGATTTGCTACTAAGGAAAACATCTATATCCACTAGACCGGCTCCACTGCCGGACTTACCAGTAGTATCACGATCTCTATATCTCACTAGCTCACTATTAATAATGTCATCTGTCAGCCATGTTTCCGTTAGACGGATGATATTACACGGAAAAAGGATGGAAGAAATGCGAAGTTCTGTAGTCTTAGTCCTCATGCCACGAACATTTTGTTAATATGAAGTTAAGAATGAATTACGAGGCTTAAGATATGTTTCTTCTGGGGCGAAAGGACATAGGATGGTTCCGCTTACGAATCATTGAGAACTTTTTGACGAATACACCAGGGAGCCAAAATTCCTTACCAATCAAGATACTGAGGTTAGCTGAAACAGTAATTTTGAAAGATGCAATCAATCTGTTCATCTTTCCATCAGGCGTAAATTTGGTGCACTGGAGCAACTCAGGACTAGAGTTCAGTTGTTACTTTATTTGAGCGATGATGTCTTCAACAAGTATGCAATATTCTAGTCTCGCAAGAAATATTTGTAGCGGGGGTGATATAGCACGCAGTGGGGCGCCAGGTTTCATCGCAGTAATGGCTCAATAGTAGTTGATCTACTTTGTATTTATTTTATGATGGGCTCGATTCCAGGCATGTATAAATTTGATTAAATAAATGCTTGAATGTATAAAAATGTGTCCCAACATTAATTATGTGTGTGGCATGGGGGTAATCAATAGAAATATCTAAATTCAATACCAGTTGTTTAAGATGGATAATTGTCACTATACCGTCATAATGAATTGAAAGTTGCCTTATTGAAATTGGGGAATCGAAAAGCTAACAATGCAGAAAACAAAGAACGTAATATTCCCTAACCTAACCTTGTTTAATTACCTGCTAATCCATTCTTCCACTGACTACTCAAAAACTGAAAAGATCCAAAATGCGTCGATTGTAAATTTGAAGTAATATCAAATGTTTTTGCAAAGCTCTATGACATTTGTTCGATTTAAAAAAATTCAAGCAATTTCTTTCAGTTTATTTTCCCTATTTTGGGCATTATAACAAGGTAAACAACAATAATAAACAGAAAGGAGAAATTCGGGATAAAACCTGTCAAATTATCGCCAATTATTGAAACCAATTAAAGTACAACATATATCGAAACTCGTTTCCAAAAATCTAACCCCTATTTTTCACCAATTAACTCAATATAATCAGCTCTTTCTGATTTACCTTACGGTCTAAAGAAATTAAGTTACTTTTATTCTCTTAAAAACGGTCATAAAATAGTTCGAAATGAATATCAGAGTCGAATTATTTCAAAATTTGACCTGATTGCGTAGACCAAAAACCCCAAACTCTCTCACCCACTTCCCTAACTTCTCTCTGTCTCTCACTCACACCGGTACTGCTAGAGTTTCTTATATTGGTAAGTCTAACAAGTTTTTTGTCAGTTTTCGATTGAATATTTCTTTTATTTAACATGGATTTTATTTATAATCTATAACCTTTTGCCATTTTTTGGGTTGAGCCATTATTCCATCTCTGTAGAACTTCTGTAGTTTATCGGCGAAAACTTGGCCAAGAGATTTTCATAGTCCCTTTTTGAAGTGAGTTTCTTTTCATTAAGGAAGTTTTGCAGAGACCGAAACTAATGGTAGTCTGATGGTGCAAGCTCTAGACTATACGGTGGGTGCATCAAAACTTCCCAGCCAAGCTCTGTCAGTTTTTGCCAGGTCATCAAAGATGTGTGTGGTCTGGCATTGTCATGATGGAAGACAACGCCCGTTCTGTTGATCAATTCTGGCCGGTTTTTTTTTGAGTTGCTTGTTGTAATCTGGTTAATTGCTGACAGTACAGAGCCAAATTGAGTCCTTGGCCAGGTTCTAGCACCTCATGCCAAACAATTCCCTTCCAATCCCACTATACACACAGCATAACCTTATTTGGTGTCATTCCTGGCTTTGAAGTCGTTTGTGGTGATTCACCTTTTTTGACCATGATCTTTTTCGAACGACATCCTCGTATTTTACCCATTTTTCATCGCCCGTAATGATTTGCTTCAAAAATGGCTCGATTTCGTTGCGTTTTATTAGCATTTCGCAAATGGAAGTTCGGTCGATCAAATTTTTTTGCGGCACCCAAACGTCGAGCTTCTTTGTGTATGCAGCCTTACGCAAATGGTTCATAACTGTTTGGTGATGGATATTCAGTTCCTTAGCTTCGTGGCTGCTTATGCGTCGGTCTTCTTGAATTTTTTGTAAGATTTCATCGACTTTTTCAGTGATTGGTCGACCTGAGCGAGGTGCATCTATGACATCAAAATTTCCAGAACGAAAGCGAGCGAACCATCTCTTAGCTGTGGGTTTCGATAAAGTATCTTGATCGTAGACACTACAAATTTTTCCACGAGCCTGCGATGCATTCTCACCTTGATCGTAGTGATATTGTAAAACTTTTTTCAGAAATTTCACTCATTTTTAAATGAATACAACTTTTGAACTGAATGACGAAATAAAAAACTTTCCATTTGAAAATTGTGGACTGGAGTACCATCTTTCAAGCGCATGTCAGTTTGACTCAATCTGATTAGTATTGCCCGATATATGACAACGAACACCATCTAGAGACAAAAAAGGCTCAATACTTTTTAGACCATCCAATATTTTCGATGCATATCCATCGAAAATCCCCATGAGAATTCACTGTCTGTGCTGCTATCTATGCAAGTGAAATACTAGCAAACGAAAAAATGTTGTTTTTTTTCTTGAATAGCCAGCAAAATAATTGAAAAAATATTCAGTTGCTGAAATTGAGTTCGCAGTTTATTCGCAAAATGGACTATTCATCGTTTTTCATCTGGTTTTTTAATCTCATTGTATTTTATCAGTTTCAAATTTGAAGGAACTGTCCCTTATCGAATATCGAAAAAAATGCGAGAAACATTTAACACTAATTCATCTTGAACTCACCGGATTTCTCCAAAGAAAACTAGCCTACAGCTGGTGAACACTTGATGTATTTAATACTTGCTTATGCAAGTAAAAATAACGTAGATAGTCTCATTAATCAACACTTAAAACGTAAAATAATTCACCACTTGAAGATATGTAATTAAATTACCATTTATCATCTTTAATATTGAGCCAAGACGTCTGATTCGTGCAATGTATATACATGACAGAAGGCTTGGAAAAAACTACGCTAGTAGACGATGTCGTAATTAAGTAGCAGACGTAGACGCATACTGCATAATTGCAGACTATCCAATTTATGCAAAAAAATATCTAGTTAATATAAGGCGTTCTGAATTATATAATCCTGATCAAATTCAAAATTTATCGTGAAATTCTGTTTACCAAAAAGACCTACATGATTTATTTATCTAAATTTAAATTATTAAACTATAATACTGCAATTTTGTTCCATCTTATTTACAAACAATTACAAAATTCTAGAAATTCATTATAGTGCTACAACACTATTAACTTGTAAATATTTTATAATTACTACGAAAAAAAAAACACCTAATTACCAACTCTAGCTCCCCTAACCCCATCAATCATCTCAGTCTATCTCTATAAGTATCTTGACTTCCGTGTTATTTTCTTTTTTTTTTGCGGATAGATAAATTGCAACAAAATCGCCACTGCGTATAAAAACTGCATAATCATAGTGCAAGCAATTTAACATGAAATCTATTGCGCATAAATTCTTCACTCGATGGCTATACTCGTAGTATGCAGTTCCATGATTTTCTTCACTTGGCAAATAGATGTAATATCTCACACTATGGAATGCATTTTACTATTTCTCCCCTGCCTGCTCATGCTCCCGCGTATGCGCTAGAATTTTGTTTATTTTGCTTCTATCCAACAACTGCGCAGCGCCAACATTCAAAAGTGCATATAAAGTGTGCATTGAATTGGTTAAATAAAGTTACAACAGACTGCACTCCCTAATAAAGATAGATAAAATGCATATTTTCATGCAAGGAGTGTAATCATACATTGCCTCATTGAAAATTCGCGGCAAAAGAAGGAAGAGAGGGGGAGGGGGTGGTGTGATTTTGAATTGAGCTGGAGAACTAGTCCAAATGGATTTAGCCTCTGGAATGGAAGAAGTAAACAAACAGAAATAAAGATATCCAATTAAACTTTATCTAGTAGAGGAAAATCCTAAAAAAAAAACAATAAAGTAGCGAAATCGCAATCTTGTGGAATGCCAAGATTTCAGATTGATGGATAGGTTGTTGCAGAGAAATGATTATACCTGTGGCAGCAGCACTGCAAAAGGAAGTCAAAACGGTAGAGTGATATAAAGTTGAAAGGATTATATTAACTTGTTTTGCGTATGAACTTGATAAGGGGAGTAATATACTACTATATTATTAGTGCTATGGTAAATTGATCCACCTGTTGATTTTCACGTTATGCGTCAAAGAATGGTATGTTGAAGGCTTAGAATAATGTGGTTACTCTATTTGGTTTTACTGGGAGATCTAGGATTTAAAGTGATAATCTTATGCTTGGCGTTGCAGTTGATGCGCAGTTAAGACAGGAGTTGGAAATGTTACTGAAACCAATTTTCATAACGGAATTTTAAAGGCGTTTGGATAGGTTTTTTTTTGTAAAATCATCAAATGAACTGTAGCGAACTTATGAAATGTTAAATTGTCCGTTAAGGACTGCAGCGGTGTTATGCTGCCTCAGCGAGCGAAAGATCAGTGCTCAGCTGGATTGGCCTTGCCTGGGGACGCGTGAATCAGCTGGCAAGCCAGCGTTGCAGTGCCGTGGGGCCGTCCCTTTTCCCACAGCGCAAAGGCCCAATGCAAATTATTTTTGCCCTCACGAATTAGAAAGGTAATCGGAGTCAAAAGCGGAACTGGGCTGGTGTAAAATGTGCCAATGGCCGAGGCAACCTGCCAAAATTGATCAAAAACAAAAGAAAAAAAACGAATAACTGATTAGCCACGCGCAAATGTCCAAGACGATTTCTTCCTTGCGGAGGACGATAATGGCCTACAAATGAAAGTGGGGCATCCAAGTGGTGGCGGTGCCCGCACGTACCCCTCCCAACCGGATCGAAATCCAAAAAATGCTGGCTTGGAAAATAATCTTCATATTCTGTACTTTTAAATCCGAACTATTACTTCTTTCTAATACTACTAGTTCAGATTTACGTTTCGAAATAGTTTCCTTTTGACTATTGAATATGCTTGGCATCGACTGCAAATTTTCTTGATTCATTTGATTTTCTTGATTCATTTGACTATTGAATATGCTTGGCATCGACTGCAAATTTTCTTGATTCATTTCCCATTTCTTTCTTCACGTGATTCAATGTGAACATGAAGATGGGCTTTGGCTAGGCGGACTGCTCAATTACTACAGAACTTTTCAAAAATAATGTCATTTTTGACTATTTCCAACTTTGTTAGATTCCTGAATTTGTAGTTTTCAAAAAGCAATAAAGATATGCAAGTAATTGAAAACTGAGCCCTTATTGCTTTATTGAAATGGTAAGATGTGTAAAACATGTACACAGTAGGAATGAGTTGTAAAAAAATTGGTTCCGACGGGAGGGAGTCCCTGTTTCGTTCGTCAATGAATACGTGCGTTATTTTCAGGAATTTGAACTAGCTTACAAAAATCTATCGAAATTTCTGTATGTGTATGTCCCTCCGATTTTCCTACGAAACTATAGTAGCTACCAACACCAAATATGGTGCATAAATTAAAAGTGATAATCTTTTGAAATTTTAAGTATTTAAAAAGAAATTTAAGGGTTTGAAGGACTTGTGGTCACTGCATAGTTGATGATTTTCGGGTGTTTATCAGGTTTTCTCAAAAATCTCGGAGAGTATGAATTGCCAGAAAAACTATTACACTTCTCCTGAAAGTAGATCATCATCATCATTTATGGCAACGCTCCAATTCGGGCCATAAGCTCTAATCGTCGCAGCTCTGCAACCTGGTTCAACAATTGGAAATCCCAAGCAGGGATCCGCTGTCAGCATCAGTTGAATTTTCCCATCGTTTTTCTTGCGCTCTACCCTTCAACTTTCGGCTGATCTGCACATGTCCTACCCGTTGCAGTTTGCGAAGCTTTACGCATGTAGATATAGGTCATCGTGAAGATTATACAACTCGTCGTTGAAACGAAGTCTCCACTCTGCTCCACGCTTTACTGGGCCATATTGCGATCCAATAAATCTTAACCTTTTCGGAAGCATTTGCAAGAGTTCAGGTTTGAGATTCATACAGCAGCACAGGTCTTATTAGTGATTTGTGTATGTGAGTTTTATTTTCCCTGAGAACATCTCTGGATCTTAGCATAAGAAGTACTGGGAACTAGGCTTTGTTTACTGTGTGGTTCCTTTCCCATATTTTGTTCTCTTCTGTGTCCTTTGTATCAAGATGGGTTCCTAAGTAGGCTATCCACACTTTCCAGATTATGGTCTTCTAAGGCACGTCTTTCCTTGTTTGAGTCATAAATTTAGTTTCAGTTTCATTGATCTGTAAGCCAATTTTTTTTTCGCTTTTGACTCTAGCCGTAGAGTTGCTTACCCATGGTGTCTGCCAGTGTTTTGCTGACAATATGGACCCCTGTCTTAGACCAGAGCTCATTGGCAAGATTTCAGTCAAATCTCCGCTAACTTGACCTGAGATTCGCTATTTAACCAGAGCCAAACCATCAAACAATATTTTGAACAGGACATTTCTTTCAATATTGTCATATGCTTGCTTGAAGTCTACGAAAAGCTGACGGAACATCGATATGATATTTCCAGCACTTTTCGAACATTCGTTTTACTGAAAATATCTAGTCAGTCGTAGATCGTGCACTTCGAAAACTGTCTTTGTACTCTCCAATGATATTTTATAATAGGACTTCAGTCTTCGTTCAATGACTTTATACAGAACCTTGTATGATGTATTCATCAGAGCAATCTCTGTAATTTTCTCAGTTGTAGCTGCTGCTATGACCATATCCTGCATATTTATCATGAAAGTAGATAACTTTGCTATAATCTAAGTGCAACCACAGCTTCAAAGTCTTAATAGATACCAATCTAAAATTCGGATATTTTACAAAAATTTTAGAAGATTGCTAGGAATCTTTTTCAACCCAATTTTGATGGAAATACTAATATTTTCAAAAGTTTCAACAAAGATTTTAGTATAAGAAGCTATGGTGCCTCCTGCCACAGGCTTTCTTTGTGGCGGAAAAATCACTAAGGTGTTTGTAAAAGCTCGTCAAAAATTTTACCATCCATGATGAAGAAATGAATAAAGACTACCGATTTGACAATGTCTAGTATGGTAAATAATCTAATTGGTGCAGAAATCAGGTGCCACAAACTACTCGTATATCGCAAGCACTTTTAAACCATGCTGCCGACTAGTGGACTTAACATAAGGCCCCGGAGCCATCTGACATAGATTCGGCTCTATGAATACTGGTAGGGAACACTACCTAAGCTCATAGCAAATCACTTTAACGACTAATTCAAACCGTATCTCATCAATGTTGAAACTCACCTGAAAATGTAAAAATCAATTTTTCTCAGCTTATTTCTGAACGGAACTGCCTCAACAGTAGCGAAAAAAACAAAGAAAAGGATTCTTTATGAAAATTAGCACAAGTTAAGAAAGGGCAATCCCGTAGAAGAGCCACTTAAAGTCATAAAGGTCATAACACAGGCGATACGCGAAAGCAATCGCACCTTAAACATTTCACACTATTGAGTTCCTGTATAATATGACTTTCTGAAAGCTATTGGTGATTCCTCAGACTGTAATTTTTCGACACCTTCTAGAAATTAATTGGCTGTAAAAAATGTATAAAAAATCGTTTGATCACAATTTGCTACTCCCTAAAATTTTACTAGGGATTGAAGAGACAACGATTGAAGAGTTGCTTGAGAGGTTGATGATGAGACAGAAAAGTATCAAGAGTGCTGGAGAATGTCTGAAGTTCCAAAGCTCTACTTTAGTAAAGATGAAAGTGTAATCATGTTCCTTCATAAAATAAAAAAAAAGAAATCATAAAAACGCTCTAAAGTCAGTAAAATAGTATAAATTCAATGTTATATTTGATATGTTTTTTGTTTAATACTTGGTCCATTTTCCATTATTTTTTACTATGTCTAATATTCGACTTAGAACGATATTAACAAGACTATTTAATACTTCACTTGATATCTCGTTCCACGGCTCTATTATTCTTTCCTTAAGCTCTGCAATATTTTCAATGGATGGCTTCTCTGAATCGTAAACTTCCCTCATCACGATCCCCCACAAATTTTCTATTGGAATCAGATCGGCAATAAATGACGGCCATGATGAAAATAGTATTCTGTAATCCTGAAACCACTTTTTGGTAAGCGCAGGCGTATAGATATAAGCATTATCATGCTGGGAGATCATGTTTTCGTCTTCAGCTATTGTCACAAAAGGCAGTAGATGAGTCTTTAGTAATTCCCGATAGTCGATGGCATGAATTTTACCATTGACGAAGGCTATTTCGGTCCTAGCATCTTTTTTGAAAGATATCCAAACCATAACAGAGCCACCTCCCCGAGCTCCTCTTGGTATGATTTTGCTTTCACTCCGTAAATTGTGTCAGTAGTAACTAAAGCCATCTGGCCCATCGAGATTGAACTTACTTCATCGCTGAAGATTTCCTTTTTGTATGAAATTTTCGGCGAATATAAATAAGTCAAGCATCGATATGTCGTTTCGTCAATTTTCGCTTTTGCTAACATTTTTGATACTTGAGCTTTTTGGAGTGTGCAGCCTATTTTCTAACCAAGCTGGGGTCACATTGGAAATTTAACTGCTTACAAATTTTCAATGGCTATGCTCCTGTGTTTGAATATTCTCGTAAAACTGAGCGTTTTGACAACAGGCAATTGTCTTGGGGGCGTCCAGATAACTTATATTTCTCGTAATTTTCCGTTCCAAGCTTCAAAAAGTTTTTGACTACACTCTCTGACCTTTTAATTTTATTCGCAGTTTCTCTTTGAGTTTTTCCATTGTTCTTAAAATCAATAATTCTGTGTTTTTCAACATCACTCAAGTTTTTTCCACGTGGCATTTTAGGCTTCGGTAAAATTTACCAACTCTAAAAAACACATCTTCCACGTTAATCAAATGTTAAAAATTGAAATTAGAAACTATAACAAGCTCGACCTCTGAAAAAATCAAAGTATCGAAAGTTAAATTTTTTCTTACTATCGGTTCTTTATGTTCACGTTAAATTTAGAAATGCTCGTGTTTTAAAAATTTGAGTGAATGTAAAAAAAATTCCTGACTTATCCTAATGAAATTTATGGTGTTTATCGTCGACATACATAAAACACTATAGCCAATACCATCCGCAAATTTAAATTAAAGTAAATTGACCGCCTAGATCTTGTGATATCACACCTTTAGATTATTTTCTTTGGAGGTCTCAGATCTTCAGGGATAAGCCAGCTTCAATCGACGCTTTGGAAGCCAACATTAGTCGCGTCATTCGTGAGATACCGGTCGATATGCTGGAACAGGTCGTCCAAAATTGAACCCTCAAGATCTTTAGAAAGTAAATATCACAGATTGTTCTTTCGACTCAAAATAAAATTTTTACTATAGAATTCACTCTTTTTACCTTTTATTTGAGATTAGAAACCAAACCTCATAATGAATTACCCTATATATAGGGAGACTACCGTTGAAAACCTCATAATTTTTTTTTGTTGAACTGACACTTTTAATTTCATCATTCTAGTTTCTGCAGTTTGCGAAAAAAACATGCTGTGATACACGGACAGATTTTAAGAGAGTATTGTAAAATTATTTTACAATACCCCAAAAATGTAACGAAACGTTGTATTCATTCCGAAACAAGCGTTTATATATTCGATCAGCTCCATTCGGTAAATAAAAAATCCATTCAATAATTTCAGTTCATAGCTGGGTTAGCATTCTTGTGATCATTCAGTAGATTATAATGCAAACTTCTGGAAGTTCTTGACGTTACTGGGCAGCACTTACGTTATTTGAAAATGTTCAAAATTCAATTCAATCTCCACCACTATAAAATTTCAAATTACTTGTATTGAATCCAAAGCAAAATATCTTGAACTTTAATTTTTATCTTACCGAATCCCATCAATACTCGGAAACATCAAAAAACGTCCTGAAGTCTTGAAATCCTACATGCACTATTCCTTTTCCCACGGTCCGGCAACAACATTCCGATTTTTTTTGTGGTAGGGAGGTGAATGCCATTTATGCACAGAGTGTGGGACTCCCATGCGGGACTGGACTACCCACTAAACACCTCCCCTGTCAACCTGAGAACCCAGCCTGGAACCGTTTGACACATTACTTCGGGCCAGGTCTCGTTTTGTTACGCCGTGAGGCGCCTTCAAGCTGGGGGATCACTTTCCTAGCGGAAGGGAGAGGGAAAGAGGAAGTGCCAGAAAAGCGATCCCCCTGCCCCAGTGCCCTCGGCTGCTGTGAGTCCCTTTTTTTTAGGGACTGCCCGAGCATAACGTGCCACCTGGTTCCATTCCGATTTGGCCATCCAATATATTTCCCGCTTTTTTTAGTTAAGGGGTATGAACTTTCTTTGTTCACCGAGCTAGATGTACAAGGTCTTTTTGTATCTTTTGGTCATACCTCCGCATCAGAACATCCGAACAACCTTTGTGGGGATTAAACGTAAACAGTTGCCCCTAAAAAACTTCCGAGGTACCGCAGTTATCCATGGAATACTTTGGTTCATGCGCAGCGTGTATATGCTTTCGTCGAGTATATTTTTGCGTTCTTCGCATTTGCTCACGGCAGAACAGAAAAACCTTCGCTGTAAAATCGCACAGTACAGCATGGAAATTGACTCTTTTGGCTGTTGCTAACACCGACTTTTGGCTACTCCAAAAGATGAAAATGCGATTCAAATGACATTGGTTGAACGATATCAAGACGATTCAAACTAATCCGACGGTTACGCTGAATGCCACTTCGAAATCTGAGGTCCAGAGCTTTGGAGGAAATACCTAGGGGAGCGGGATACTTAATCAAATATGGACTAATTTAAAAGATCCTACGAGACGGATGATAAAAATAACTCCAGTGTGGTGACATAGTCACGACTACATTTCCATCTCTACAAACACTGAAAATCAGACTCCTGCAAGAATACATGGCTCGCAAGGTTCGATGTAACATTTCAGACGCCATGTTCGTTTACAAAAATTGAAGCCAGTTGAACCGAAATAAGAGCCATTGCAACCATGAATGAAAGGAACGTTTTAAATATGCATGTCACTCGTGTGCAAAAGTGGGGCATATGTTAAAAAATTGAAAATTGAAACTTTTTCAGAAAAAGCAATCGAATGACGGAAAAACCTCTACAGAATCGACTTAACATGCCGGAGTTGCCAGGAAAGCCAACACGAAGCTCGACGACAAATGATACTTATATTTCGGTGCGTCATCTCGCATGTGCTCGGATCGACAAAAGTTCAACGACTTGAATTGAAACACTGTAATCCATAACCCTGAATCTGTCCAGCACGGACTCAACGAACATCGAAAGAAAGCGGCATTTTAAGGCTGAACACGAAAAATGGCACAGCTGCGAAACTTTTTCCGTCCCTAGCCTCCGATCGAACCTGATATCTGTAGGAAAAATGTCCGAACGAGGAAAATTTTATGAGAGCTCTTCTAAAACAAGATTTGTATACGAGTATATCATGGAATCTGCCGCATCTCCGGACACTTTCACGAAAAACTTGTCAATGAACGTGACGGAAAGCGGATGGAATTGGCATTGAAACGAAGAACAACTCGCTGTGCGTAAAACTTGCATCGAGGAGAAACAGACTCAGAAACCGTACTAAACATAAAAAAATTCAGACCGAAAAAATCCTGGAACTCGTCCATACCGATGTTTGAGAAGCCATACGCACCGAATCTCTCCCAGCTACTTCGTCACATTCATTGACAAGTCCAAGTGACGCGAAGCTTACTTCATCAAGAAGATAAAGTAAGTCCTGGACAAATTCAGGGATACAAAGCAAAGAAACCCACGAAAAATCAAGAAAGTTCCCTCGGATAATGGCTTAAAAAACGCCAGCAAATACATGGATGATTTCTTTAAAAAAAGGAGGCGTCAAACATGAGCTCTCAGTTCACCACACGCCACAACAGAACGCGGTAGCTGTAAGACGTTGGCCAACATGGCTCGGTGCATAATGGTTCAGTCCAGACTCTCCTAGTTTTTGGACTCAAGCAATTCTTACGGCGAACGAAATTCGAAATCGCTCCCCATCGAGAAGTTTTTACGGACCGGAAGAACTGCTGTAAATTACTTCCAACGGTTTGGCACAACGGCTCGCGTACTGGATAAAAGAAAAAGATAAGGAAAATTCAAATAAATGTGTTTTTGTGCAATATTCAGTCGTGTATATGGGATCCACAGTTCAGAAAAATCACCCGAACCAGACACGTGACTTTCACTGGTTCCTGTCAATTGGAAAGGAATTCCTCCAAACTCATCGGCGACGAAACTTAGAGCCCGAAATTTCCAAAAAAGTCTCTTCAGTGTCATCGCACGAGCCCGCAAAAGACACAACGAAAGAAACACGCAAATTCGAATCGAAAAATGAAGACGAAACCCCAATAACTTCAACAAGAGGACCAGGTCGACCAAAAACGAATTAACAGGAAAAACTGGAAGGCAAAAGAAACAGTTCTGACAGATTTCCCTGAAAGAAGATGAAGAAAGAGCTGCAACCTCCAACAAACGAGCCGTAATCAGCGGATGAGGAACATTTTGCCAGCTTTATCGAAGCCGCAGACCCGAAACTTCACAGAAGCCCTTTCTAGAGCCACAAAATTGAAGATTGAAAGGAAAAGGAGCTAAGAAGCACAAAGCGCTGAAAAAAAACAAAACTTTGGTCATCGTAGATCGGCCCGAAAGAAAGAAGACCGTCGAATCGAAATAGGTCCTGCGAATGAAACCCAAAGCGACTAGGGAAGTTGAATGTTGAAAAGTAGAGACCAGGAACGAAACGTTCGCTCCTGTGACAAAAACTGGGTCGATCCGCTTAATGACGGCACTGACCCTTCAACTGGAACTCGAAATTCACCAGCTCAATATCATCAGTACATACCTGCACGGGAATATTGAGGAAGAGATCCTTATGCAAATCCCCGGCGAATTCGCTATAGTACTTCAACAGGAAGCAAAAAGAATAATATGTCGGCCAAAAGGCGTGTTTCACCAAAAAAGCAATCTATAATCTTAAACCGTCTAATCGACAGTGGTTCAGAAAGATAGACGATAAACCAAAACAGCTGGACTTAGTGCCACTAAGTACAGACCCATGCGTTTACTTGCACTGAGACGAAGAGGATATCACACTCGTTATGATTTGCGTCGACGACTTTATGGTCGCATCAAACGACCTAGAGAGGGTCCGCCTACTGAAAGCGCAACGGTCAAAGTCATTCAACGTGAACGACATGAGGCCATTAAATTTTTGCTTCGTCATAGACTTTGCTAAACTTTATTATTGATCATTCAACCCTTTTTGCAGCAATTTCTAATAATTTTTCAGATCAATTATTAATGCAACTCAATTATGTAGGTACACACAAAGAATTTCCGTCATAGTTTTCGAGCAAAATATACGAAATCGAATAATTACAATGTTACTACAGAAATACATTCAATAAGTTCTCAAGCCTCAACTGTTCCAATATGGAAATTCGTAAGAGTCTATTGTACCCAGTGAACAAAGAATACGACGAAAAGCCGAAAAACTGCTAATTCCAAAATCTCATCGGATCGCTTATGTACTTGGCAATAACAACAAGGCACGACATAGTATACGCAGTCAATGTACTTAGTCAGTACAATTCAGATTACAGCATATAACACGAGATCGCAGCAAATCGCGATCTTCGATACTGGAAGAACTCCGAAAATCTTAGATTAGTCTTCAAATAATCCAGCAAGTCCCTTACTGGCCGATTAGGGATCCAATATCAACCGAAAATCGTATGCAGGATATGGTTTTCTCATGGGGACTATCATCGTCAGTTGGAAATCATGAAAACAAAGAATGGTTGTATTGTCAACCATAGAAACTGAATATATGACCCTTGCCGACTCCGCAAAGAAATCAATTCACCTGCAAAGCTTTCTACGAGAAATTCTGAGGAAAACAACAGAGCTCAACTATTTCCAGCGGTAATCAAGACACTGGGTTGTTATGCAGAAATCTCATGTTTCATAGCTGCATAACAGACGTCATTTTTTCGTGCGAGAATCAGGGGGAAAAAGGTGACGTCGATATAAAATATCTAGCTACCAAGGAAATGCCAGCAGGTATTTTAACGAAAACGTTGTCATTTTCAAGGGACGCCAACTGCATCGATGATTTTCAGTGCTTGACGGTTCCAGCAGAGACAGCAAAAAGCACAGGAAAAGCAGGGAAGGTGTCATTTGAGAAGTCATGTGAAAACGGGCAAATCCACACCCTCCCACTCACTCTATTGGAATGAAACGAACCGCATTTCATACTTCGTATATTTGAAAAAGATTTTAGTTGCAATTGTACCAACAGTACCGAAAACTCTAATTTTTCTACTTTGTATCATTGGACCTCAATAAAACAGCAATTCTCTCTGCCACCCCAAGTGATATTTAAACGCAGTTTTAATTGCTTTTCACCCTTGAATTTTGTTAAATTCCATTTAATGTTCACCTATTTTTTGTTTGACTTTTATTCCACCTGAAATCTTTTTTAAACTGCAATAATTAGGATCAAACTAACTTTTTACACTTAGATTATTTTTAACTTTCATCCGTTGGGAGACCGTAAAAAGTAGCTCAGCACCGTACGTAATATAGTCCCTCAATTTAACAATTCTCATGATGGTCAATTATCAGACGTTAAACCAATCATTCTCCTAAAAATTCTAAATTAAAGGAAGGTATCGTTGAGAATCGATCGATTTTCCAATTGAATGTAATTACAATCTCAGTATGTAAATGCATTAACTTCTGGGCTTATTCTCACTCATTCCACCCACAGATAATTTTTCTTTCTATTCCCATAAAATATATTAGACAGAATTTTCAATAGTTTCCAACTTGCTGTACGCTTATCTCAACGTCGAATCGTCAAATCTTTAGTATCGTTCATCCGACTGCTTCCAACCCCACTTCTATTCTTCCATCTCAGCAAATCCCCGCTGATCTTATTCTCTGTTCCACTATCACTTTCCTACGAAAAATCCGTAACTTTGTAGTTTCCACTTTTTGTAACTGTTTGTCCGGTGGCTAACCCTTACTGGTTGCCAAAATCTGTACCAGACATGAAATTTGTGCAACGATTATTATATTCGCAGCACATACATTGTCACTCAAAGATCACCCGCCAGGAACAACATCAACCAGCTTATTCTACCAGAGTGTCTTTTTGAAATTGATCATATCAAATCAAACGTTAATATATTCTCTAATTAGAGAGTCCTTGAACTCAATAAAATTAATAATCGAAGGCACAACAGTTTATATCGAAATTTTACGTTGAGATTTGTTACAGAAGTTGGTGATGGTAGTTTGTTCTATATCTCACCTAACAATTTAAATATTTTTTAATTAGAACCTACCAAAGCTCTGTGCGGTCTAGTGGTTAGAGTATGAACGCATAAGCCGAAGGTCCCAGGTTCAAGTCTCGTTGGGAGCAACGTGATTTAGTTCAGGGAATTTTTCGGACAGAATATGAGCGTTCACTCAGTACTGATTTAATCAGATCATATCATAGCTGAGCAAGCACACGGGAGCATGGTACTGACCAAACCAACTTCCGGAAAATCAATACGGTCATGAAAATGAGATACTCTAACTATCTCTAAGCGAAGGCCCGAGAGGGGCGGTAGTGCGGCAAAGAAGAAGAAGAAAACCTCATTTGCAACAGAAACATTTAGACAACCCGGCTTCAACAAAAGGACCTCTGTTAAAAAATTAAACACCCCTTTGTAAGTGCCTCAGAAGGGCTCCCTCAGTCCTAAGTTTACTCTCCCTTCTTCAATCAATCGAGACCGATATGGTATTTTTAACAAGAAAATAGAGAAAAGATCTTCAATATTTTTTTTTAATTCTTCACAAAATTCGCAATTTCAAAGCTTTCCCAATGCTTGTACGAAAACTCACATTGATCATCCCCTCCAACTTTGTATCGGAACCCATTTAACTATATTTCAACTCTCCAAACAAAATGGAAATTAATTGCAGCATCAATCGAGTAATTTATTCTTTCAGCAATGATCCCTCCTCTCAATCTACAACTCTGGCACAATCTACCATACTAGGAAAATAAGCAATTGATCTCATACTTAGATGCAGAGATACAAAGATACAAAATCAGAACAGCTTTATATTTTCGTCATTCATTATTTCAGCAATGATTCTTGCAATCACAGCCGCGAGTCCCGACCAAACGCCAAACCGGCCGGCCTAATTGAAGACAATGATGCTGATGAGGAGGTCTTGCCAAACATCTGTTGTTGGCCTTCTTTTGTTTTATATCGCGAGTTCTATGCTGACATTGGACTGGCGCAATTCCGATCCTCGGTGAATACGAGTATTGTTGCACCGGAAGCCAAGAATTATGTCAGAGTTGGAATTCCTACGCCCGGATCGCATCAACGCAATTTTCGCAACTTGTTAATGTGCAATGACGCAATCATCAATGGATTGATTGGGTTTGGTTTGAATGGGTGGGTGGGTGGATTGAGATGAAATGTTGAGTGACTTTTCAATTGGAGATCAATGAAGCGACTGTTCTGCTGACCGGTCTAATGAGCGATCTTAATCTTGACTAATAGTTGTAGCTCGTCGAGAATGGAAAAGTTCTAGGCAATAGTGCACCTGGAAAGGAACGCTAGGCCGCCAAATTTGGCCCGACCTGACTTCGAGGCTAGACCAAACAAAACGCGATCATGACATACCTAATGAGCTGGCTCGCAACTGCCATATAGCGTGGAACACTATACTTGACGAAACCGTGTCAAGCAGCAGCTTCATCGCTCCCCATCTTCTTCAGATCCGCTCGAACGAGCAGCAAGATAAGCGTTTTCTCTTTCTATGTGCCATTTTGCGATGCGCCAAAATGGCTATCGAGTTGATGTAACGTTAAATTAACGTAACGTAACACACTAACCTAGTTTTCATGTGACTTTTGCTTTTGCTGTGTAGTAGCTTTCAGCTGTTGTTGCTAGTTCAGCCGCTCTGACGTTGAGCGCCCCGCAACATTATTGCTTGGCTTTGCCTTTGAGGCCAGCGCGCTTTTGCTTTATAGCGTCTATTCCGCGATCTGACTATTGTTTTGTAGGTCGCTCAAGATCGCTCAAATGCGCGAGGAGGCCTTGAGAGTTTGCGCGATACTATGCCGCTGTAGTGCCGTTATTGTTGCAACAATACGAGTAATATAACAATATGGAAGCAAAGAAGCTCCAACCGACAACGCAGCACTTTTTTCTTCGCTATTTGCTACATACCCACTTGGATTGTTTGGAATTATGGATTTTTACTTTTTCGCGGTTGTGCAATCAACAAACGAAAAACAAAACAATAAAAGTGAGGTGCTTATGGATAATCGCAATGAGAGTTTTAGCAAATGTTTTTTTTTGCGCGAGCTGGTTTGCAATGCCGGAATTCGTGTAAATTGCACTCGAAGTGAAACCCGAATTGAAGGCATAACGCGTTTGCGCTGTGTAATCTCATAATTAGAGAGCTGCAAGAATGGGGTATGTTATATTGCAGATGGTCATGGTGTTTGAGGTCGGGGCTAAGTATCATCCAAAGAGAATTGGGTTTCATAACGAATTTATGAACAAACGGCGCGTAATTGCTGCCATCTTTCATTTCACCTCATCTGCATAGTCATGAAGTTGTTGAGGTGAGCTGCCTTCAATTAGAGGAACACGCAAAAGTACGGATCACAGCCTCTTCCTTTGACAATGAAAGGTTTGTGCCATTCATTGAGCAATTGAAGGTCTCTTAAAAGAAGTTTGGAGTTTGAAAGCTCTTGAAGGCTATTGATATAATTCGTTCCTAAGTATGTTTTTTGGATGTAGATACTTGACTCTAACTTTCACTTTAGACGAACTTATTATTTTATTGGAAATCATCTGGAGGATCAGAAATACTCGTAAATAGGTTATGCAAGAAGTTTCGAGCAAAATAAAAACCAAATAAGAAGGCAAAAAGCCAAATTCATGTCACAGCCGGTAATGACTTTGTTTTAAGAGCACTGAATAAAGGTCAAGAATCAAACCCCATTCCACCGAGACACAAGTTCATCTATATTTTTTTGGCCGCGATTGGATAGTTAATAATTTTTGAAAAATAGTTTTTTGAAAGTAAAGAGAGAATAAAGTCAAGAAACATGTCAAAAAGATGTCTACGTTTATAAAAAAATTCCATTGCTTGTCCATTTGCAATGGTCACCAATTTGTTGCAAAATAACAAAAATCGCTCTAATCATGAAATCCCAAAAAATTATGTTATTGATCTTATGTGAAAATCTTAAGATCAAATCAAAACTGCAGTATCTGATTCGATGGAAAGTCTATAAAATACCAAAATCGTGTGCTATTCTTGTTGTAATTGGACAAATTTCAAATGGCTATAACTTCCATGTATATCATTCGATTTTCATCAAACTTTCAAAGTATAAGGCCCTTTAGTAAGACTATTTAAATATTGAATTTCATTGAGTTTAAGGAAGGATACCCATACAATTTTATTGGGAAAAATGTGAATTTTGAAGATAATACTATTATCAACAAAATTGAGCGAATTTCGACTTCTAAGGTATTTTTTGTTGTTGTACTCATAAACACCTACCTCCATAATTTTCAGGTTTTTCGCATCACACGTGTCCAATCGTGAGGGAGGAGACACAAATTTTTCGTGTATTTCCCCTCCCTATGCGCCCCCTGAAGCAAAAAATGTCAGTTTAAGACCGGTTTTGAAAATTTTAATATCTTGAATGTACTAACATTCCTCATTAATTTGTATATCTACTTATTTCTACCGAAATCAAACCGGTGATTCATTTTGATCCAGTAAAAAGTAGGTATTCCAAAAGCATAAAATCGATTGCAAAAAAATGTTAAACCAGGAGCAAATTGCTCCCTAATATTGAAAAAGACGTCAACCCTTGCGAATACAGAAGGCTTTGTTGGAAAGCATGCTGGTTGAACAGATGATACACGCTTTTGATTCATGCGGCTTCTGCTTCATCATTAGCTGGAACAATTAGAACGTCCAAGTACGTCAACACTGTGCCGTCAGCCAGTCACTCTTTAAATATCGCCCGAATGTGTCCCTGGTTCACTGCTGGAGAATCGCACAACCCAAATGGGACTTTCGTGAACTCAAATTATCCATCGGGACCACAAACCTAGTGTATTTCATACTTGACTCTTCGATAGGAAGTTTATCCATTCTCCAAGTTCAATGTGCTAAAGGCCATGCACGATAGATCAAGTTGATCCTCCATCAAAGGCAACTGAAAACGATCGCAGATCATCTTTTCATTTATTTTCCGAAAGTCCACACATAGCCGCACACTGCTAGTCTTTTCGGGACCAATACAACCGGACTCACATCTCGAAACAACTCCCTCTCGCATTCTCGGCCGACAGCTGCTTATGATTCTGGTAAACTGGCACATTATGAATTACTACTATGCATTTTGACACCAGCATCTTCAGTGTTCAGGGTCGCCAATTTCGGGATTTCGTAATTGCACGCACACTTGGGTTTACTAAAAGATTTTCGATCTTGGGACGGTGATTGAAAGAAAATTTCACTTTTCCAAAGCAATTTGGGATTGAATGGAGACACTTAAGGTTTGTTTTTCACACGATGATTTTGCTTTTCGAATGGTTTCCATCTCACACGATTCTGTCTCACAGCCAATTCGATTAGCAACCAAACCCGTCCAACGCAACGAGCCTAAACGCTCGATTAGCTAACACAAATCGAACGAGAAACTAATTAAAAATTCGTACGGAAACCTTTCTTTCTTTCCACTTTACTCCAACCATTATTTTTTACCGTTTTTCTCATCGAACCGTGGCGTTCGCGACCTCGCAACAACTCCCCATTCTGTCGACCGCCAAGCAACTCTTTAAATATTTAATCATTATCCATATCCATCCCATGTTGGTTGTAGCTGAGGAGGAGGCAGCTGCTGCGTATATAGAAGCTGTTAATGGAATGTTAACTATCGAGCACCTCGATCCGATAAAGATCCAGTTTTATTGATTAAACACAATTTATTGCCCTTATTTATCTAGTTTATTAGGATGATCGTAGAAATTAACTTAGTCGTCAGTTATACTCAGTTGCGTTTTACTTTTCAAGAATTTCAATAAGGACCTATCATTTCGTAAACGTATGATTTATATGTAGACTATTTAAACAATTTGTTTTTTCTAGAATGATACGAAGCAGCGCAGGCGATTATAAAGCGTTAATTGTGCTAGCTTCTAGTTGATGAGTAAGAACGGCATCATTGCATCAGTCTCTATTAATTTTCTTTCTTAAAAGTCATTCTGTATCAATCTCTCGTTATTGTGCCAATTAATGAGCTATACATTGTGACAACGAAGTATCCGGAAATTGTAATTTAAATTCCCCGCGGAAATGATATTTAAAAAAAAAATGTATTTTATTAAGTTGGTAGGACTGTCCTTAATTACTATGCCAAATATGAGCGCGATCTGTCAACCAGTTTGTTTACAGCAGCTGCTTAAGGGGACATTCGCCTTTGAAATTTTCTAAAAATCGATTTTGAGATTTTTACATATTTCGATTCTTTATACGTTCAAAAGTTGCCTCCTAAAATTTCGTCAAGAAATTCGTAATGGGAAAAAAGTTACAGCTATATTTGTAACAGCGTAAGCCCATGAGTAAAAACCGGTTTCTACTCATGCGTGTAGCGCGGCGCGCCAGCTGCTTCTTCTCCTGGTGTAAACATCTTTGGTATACATATATGTGATATAATACTGATCGGCAGTTGCTCTGTGTTATTCTATGAGCAGGCACGTGTTTTATTTTTTTGAAATTCGTTAAAAATTGGCTAAAAAGTTGTAAAAAATGTCTAAACCTGGTGGTTATTTGAAAGGTAATCGGAGTACTTTTAAACGTAAAAACAAAAAAAGTTTACTGCAGAAAAAAATCCTGATTTACCAAGTTCCTCTGTTAAAAAATTAAAAACAAGTAGTGAATTGCAACCTCCTACGGACAGTCTATCCAGTATATGATTTTGTGCTTTATTTTATCTTTTCGGCTCTTTCTCGATATATAAATTGCAAAGAATGTAATGGTGAAATTTCATTTGCCCAACAAAAAGGTAGGGGCCTTGGATTTAAAATCTATGTGGAATGTTCGTGTGGTAGAAAATCTCGGAATTTGTACGAATTAAATCAGAGACTCATATTTGTCTTGAGAGTTCTCGGCGTAGGGTATAAAGGCGTAAATATGTTTTTGAGTTTGATGGATATTCCTGCAAAATTTTCGGACTCGCTTTATTATACTGCAATTTCAAGAATACATAAAGCTTGTAAACAATGTTTTGATTTTGTTACTCAAAAAGCAGTCAAAGAAGAAATGCAATTACATGAGGAGGCTGGCAATAAAGCTAACGTTTTGACTGTATCAGGCAACAGTACTTGAGCTAAGAGACGTTTTACATCATTGATGGGTGTTTTTTCAGGCATAGGAAAATTTACAGGCAAAATTTTGGATGTGGGGATTAAATCGTCATTTTGTCAAGCGTGTAATATAAATAAATCTCAGTTAAGTGGGGCAGACCTTGCCATGTGGTACGAGGAACATAAATTTAAATACTCAGCTAATCATGAAGGATCTGCTGGAAAAATGGAAACTGACTCAGCCGTAAACATTTTTCATAGATCAAAAGAACTTTATGATACCTTTTACGGTAATTATATTGGCGACGCTGACAGCAAAACTTACACGAATGTGGTAGATAGCAAACTTTATGGAGATGGTATCCCCATAAATAAATTAGAGTGTGTTCTTCACGTAGGCAAACGTATGTACCGTCGCTTAGTAGAAGTTAAAAAAAAATTTGACAATTTTAGAGAAAGACAGAAAAAAGAGAGAAGAAGAAGAAAGAAAAAAGAGAAGAAGAAGAAGAAAAAAAAGCCAGTAAAACGAGGTAGAAAATCAAAAACTGAAATCAAAAATTCCGCACCTGTACAAGCCGTCCCAAAACCTAAAACGGCTAAATTGATTAGAGAATTGTTTGTGTTTTATAGACTTGCAATTCAGAGATATCCCGATTCCATCGAGAACATGAAAAAAGAAATTCTTAGAGGTTATTATCACAAAATTTCAACAGATGTAGAACCTCGTCACGAGTATTGCAATAAGGATTGGTGTAAATTTTTTCAAAGCGAGGAAAAAAATTAGCCTTTTACTCATAAGCCACCACTAGATCCAAGCATTTGTGTCTACATTTTGCCAGTTTACGGGTCACTTAGTAGTGGTGAGTTACTGCTAATATGTCTTGGCAAAAATACTCAAAATAGTAACGAAAGTCAAAACAATTTGATTGGGAACATTTCTCCGAAAAGCAAGTTTTCTGGCAAAGATGTGACTGAAATTGCAGCGAGGATCGCAGCATCCATTTTCAACAAAGGCTCGAGAACTTACGTAGCTATTATAAATCTCATGGGTATCAAAATTGGCGAAACTGCAACGGCTCTTGCGCAAAAAGTTGACGATCGTATCTCTCAAGCCAATAGGAGGAGCAATGAGCAGTCAAAAGAAGGTCGAATTAAGAAGAAAAAAGCTTTACCAAGCCACTTACAGTAATAACTTGATAACGAGGGTCCTCAGTATTCACCAGGAATGATCTTTTATTCAATAAAATTATGGTAAAAAAACGTTAAACGCGTTTTTCTCAAACTGGTAGGACATTTTTCTCCAAATCTACTCGACCGATTTTAAAAAACCAAAGTGCATTCGATTATTTATTGAAAATAGTAAACAATAAGCCTTTAAAAGTTTAAAATAATACTCCCCCTTTTTTACAGGGGTGACTTACCCCCAAAAAATGCCGTTTTTTCGCATTTTTCAGAAATATAAGGTCGCTCAAAGTGAAAATGATCCACCCAGTGAAAAAAATTAATGTGCAACGCATACAATTTTATAGTATTGGAAATTACTTTGTTTCTAGGCAACAGTAATTCCTAATGTGTAAGCAACAAATTCACAAGTTATACGCGACATGGTTAGATTGCCTTTGAAATTACGGGTCAATCTTTGCTAGAAGGCTGAATATGGGGTCAAAATGAAAATGATCCATTCAACTTATTTCATATAGCTCACTTTTATAAGCAGCTGCTTAAATGTATTTGACATTTCTTTAGTTGATCTTAGTCTTCCGCTGAGTGCAGTGACCTGTTGCACATTTATAGTTTTGACTATTTTTTTTTCGAAATGGGTCGCCATACGAGATACGAAGAACGGGAGCTGGTAGTCTGTCATTTCAAGCTCAGGAAAAGTAAACGCAAAATAGCGAAGCTTGTCAACAAGAGTGCGTAATTCGCGTAAACGTTGAAAAAGGCCTGGGTATCAAGGTCTGCGATGAAACAATGAGAATTGTCCTAAGAAAACATGGATTTAACAGTCGCTCCCCACGAGAAAAACCGTTAATAAGAGCGAACAATCAGAACCTCGGCTAGAATTTGCGACTCGGTACTATTTGCATGGCCCAGGCTTCTGGAATACCGTTATATTTGCTGATGAAAGCAAATTCAACGTTTTTGGATCGGGTGGGAAGGTTCGAGTATGGAGAAAGAAGAATGAAGAGTTGAATTTGAACAATCTTCGTCCAAGTGTAAAACACGGTGGAGGTTCGATAATGGTTTGTCGGTAATTTCAAGTTAATGACGGTAACATGGATAAATTTATGTACCTCCAAATTCTGAAGGACAATTTACCTGCCAGCGCCGAAAAATTGCGTCTTAAAGACAAATTCCAGTTCTATCAAGATAACGACCCCAATCACAAGTCGTTACACATTCGAGAATGGATGCTCTATCATTGTCCCAAAGTTATGGAAACTCCAGCGCAATCACCAGATTTAAACGTCATTTAGAAGAGCGTATTAGGGAGCATCAAATATCCAGTCGAATTCGATTAAAGGAGGTGATTTTGGAGGAGTGGTCGAAAATCTGCCCAGAATTCACAAAAACACTTGTTGCTTCAATGCTAAAGAAGTTATCAGCTGTTATGTTCGCCAAGGGCCTTCACACTAAATATTAATTTGTTAAAGAAAATTCTTGATTTATATTTTTTTGTGTTTTTTTTTAGGGATCATTTTCATTTTGACTATGGAACAATATTTTTCGTTTATATTATTATATTTTCCAATAGAATAAATTTTTTATTTACTGCACATTTAATACTGATTTTGCACATCTGAAGTAATCATGTTTAAGTAGCAACAGTCAATTTTCAATATATTTTCTATCATTAAATTACGTTGCAATTGTTTTGCACCGAGTGGATCATTTTCACTTTGAGTGACTGTACATACAAAAACTTCAAAATATGAAAAAGTATGAGTTTTAGAGGCTTATTACCCCGCAAATTTCCAAAGGGGGAAAATGTTAACCGACGGATCCCCTGTTTCCCCCGTATGGTCACCACTTTATTGCGGCTACTCCGGCGGAGGCTCCACCGTCCCCAATCTAGCTCACCCGAAGACGGACGTGGGCGCCACTCGTCCGCTTTCCGAGCCTCCCAAGGGGTCGTGCGAACGAGAAGACGACCGCCGGAGCAAAAACTATCGCTTGGCACTGAAAACCGAGACACTCACATTCGCTACCCTCGCCAAATACTACCACCACCGCTAAAACTTCCAGGTCTTCTTGCCTGGTCACCGCTCCCGGGAAAAGATTTCCCGAGCCGCACTCCTCACAACTGGAAAAAAGTTTATTATTTGGCCCTTGATATGTGAAAGGAAGATCGAATAATTAAACCTACGTTAAGTTTATTTTTCAAAAGAAAACAATTCAGTAACATATATGTTAAAAGAAAGCCACTTACTTTTACTTCCTAACATAAAAAAGGGGCCCCTAGCTTCCGTTCGCTCGAGCTTTCCCCCGCCGTCTCGTTGAAGTTTGTAATGCAGTTTTACTCACTGCCGGCTCATTCACTTCCCGCTGGACACTTGTTCCTTTCTTTCCAAAATGTTGGCCGGACAGCCGTTCACGTTTCACTCGATATTTTTTTCCGCTTTTCGCAACGTCACCGTTGCAGGCACATCCAAAATCTTCACCGCACAAAGGAACGAAGAACGACCGTGCCAATCTTCCCGGCTTAAATAAACTCACTCAAGATGCTTTGATGATCACTTTTCTTTTCGCAGCTCCACCGTTGCTCGCGCATCCAAAAAAAAAGTCTGGACCGCTCAAAAAGAAAGAAGGGAAAAGAGACCGCCCGCGCCAATCTTCTCGGCTTAAATAATCTTACTGAATCCCATTTTTTTCTTTTTCTCTTCCATCCACCGGGAAAAACTTGTTTTGAGTGACTTTGCACGAGTAACTCCCCTCGCTTGTTTCCACTCAACCTACATACCAACTGTGGCGATCCTATTGGGAATCGAATGTACTATCGCCGAATGCATTGATTCCATCTCCATTGTCTGTTATTGTTGATTCGTTGTTTATTCATCATTTCCTTCGACCGACGATACGAGTGCAGCACCACTTGTCGTTTGCTTGTCTGCTGTGTCGTCTTCGGCGACTGATGATGCTCCGATGATGACGATCATTTGAATCTTTGGTTGTTTTCGTTTGATTATGCTCATTTGTATGATTAATTTTTAGCAAATATTACCTGCAATTTATTAAGCCATGGTAAGGTCTTTTATAGAGCCTTATAATGAAACTAGTTTATAACTGCAACAACCCACGAACTAGCAAGTTACACTACAATGTCGCGTGAGTGATGAAACAACCATCTTTAGTCGCAAATGAAGACTCTCCTGGCCGGAATAAGGGATTTGATGTTCGTTTAACCTTCCCAATTGCTTAGAAATCTTTCCCAACAATCATTGGGATTCAAATGTAACTTTCCATGTCTTAGCATTGTGGGCCTTTTCGACTGATTCAACGCCGACGAAGCACTTGCGCCTATTAGGCTCGGTATGTACGATACGATGTGTCTTTAGAGTTTTGGATGTTTCATCATATCTGCCACAATCACTGTACTCATGCTGCAGTGCGCAAACATTGCATTGGGATGGAGCGGAATTAGAGTACAAAGCCTTATGACGATGCAATTGCGTTGCCTGACTACATGTTTTGCCGCATATGTTGAATGGATGACGAATGTTTCCGCTAGCGTGTGTATTTCGCATTTCGTTTTCGAGCTCGGGCTGGTGCTTGGTGCCTCCGCCGCTTGCTGCTGGTTGCGTTGTCCATAATTGTGGCGTGTGGAACGGAAACGACCTAGCTGCATGAGTTTAAGTACATTAAGTTACAAAGCAAAATTACTATGTGGCTTCCTGCTTGTAATTAAAACAATTATTAAGCTTAAAATTATTGTGTGGCTTCTGTTTGTAATTAAAATCATAATTCTTTCGTGAATGGAAATTTAAATTACTTGTTGATAGTTACATCATCGGACTACCAGAAACAAACAATTAATAAAGTGCGGCTCGGTATTGCGTAGGTTAAACTCTTACGAAATCGCGTATGGTAGTGTTCGGGTGAGCAGCGCTACGGAGTCTCAATGTTCACCCGTAACAGGCTTATTGTATAGTTTTGAGTCTCAAGAATAGAATTCATTTTGAATTTTAAAAAAATCTTTTACAGGAGGTCTACAATATCTCCTACCGTTTGAAAAGTAACTTTTGGACGACCACCTCTACAGCAGCCAAGGGAAACTAAAAATGAAAAAAAATGTTCATATTCTTTAGAGACTGTTTAACAATGTGCAAAAGGAATTTTGTCAATAAATATAATAGTTTCTTCATAATAAAATTTTTAAAAAGTGTTTTTCTTTTCAATTTCAAAGGCGAATGACCCCTTAAGTCGGAACACCTCGGTAGTGCGTTGCGGTTTTGTGATTTTTTTTTATTGTGACCGAATTTAAAGCCAAAAATGCAATAAATTTCATAGATCCACCATCGTATTCACCAGATTTGGCTCCGTGCGATTTTGATGAATAATTAAATATTTTGCGTGTTATTTGCAATTTTCGGGTACTTTTTTGTCACAGGGTATACCATTGAAAGCATTAAATGATTGATTATTCGAATTATTGAAGCTATTCATATTATTTGGGAATGCTAGTTGATGCATGGTGGATGCTGCATTGAAATTAGGAAACATTTGATTTTGCGGTGATGGCATTGTTTGCGGATTTAAGACTTAATCGGATAATACCAAATGGACTGAAACCGCAGCACCTTTTGGTGAAGATCCCTCGACCAGTTTGCCTAAGTGGACTGCTCGATTATTGCACCTTTCCAGCGAGAAAGATTGCTAGGAAAGAGACCCCCCACCCATATGCCTCTCGGTGCTGCATTATGCCCTGTTTATCCATCAGGACTGCCCGAACATAATGTCCCACTCGGATGAATTTGTCAAGTGATGTAAGGATCTCTCCGAAAATAATTTCTGGGGACGCCTCTCAATCTCTAATGTACGAGTATTACGGTTTTCCAAGAAATCGTAGATATTAATCAATTAGAATTACAATGATGACTGAATGTGAAAACGTTATGTCGCAACAATTTCAAAAATCTCTTAAAAAAGGATATAAAATGATTGACATCGCTTCATCTCTCCCTCTTTGCAAATCCATTAACACTAGAAGGTCACGTACCTTGACATACCTTCAAAGACCACGACCGTCAAATTGACGGCATACGATGATCGGATAGATAATATGGCTGTTTCTGAATCAAACGAATTTAATAATTTTAATTACAATGATTTATTATTTTGAGTGCTTACATAGAACTACATTTATAACAAATATTTTTTTCGTAGACTTATTTTACGCATTTTCCACAAACAGCTTTTTGGCAAACAGTGTAAAGTACACAGGTTCGATTTTTGTTACAATGCACATTAATTTGACATTGACGTCTTTTGTTTGTTGTGGACATAGAAGGCTGCTCTTCAGTAGTGGTTATATTATCTAAGCGTTGGGTGACATCTGAACTATTTCTTTTTTTCACGTACTCTGCTCGAAGTTCACTCACGAGTTGAAGAATGTTATTATGGCGCGAAATGTTTTCACCTGTAATTTTTCGGTATAGGACGCATGAATTTATTCCAGCCAAGTCTAAAATATTGTAGGAGACATGGACTGGCCATCTTCGAGTTCCAGCTCTTACGGTGTATTTTCTTGACATTTGATCAATTATGTCCACGCCTACTTTAGTTTCGTTATAAAACTGGACAGTCTCGGGAAGCTTTTTTGAGTCAGTATCAATATAAATATTTTGATGTAGCGTACTCAAGATAATGACATTTTTCCCAGGTTTACCCTGAATAAACAGTTAAGGTTGCGTAGGTCTCCGATTTCAAGATAAACGTTTCATATCTTTGTGTGCGGATATTTCTACAAATTGGCGGTACTTCTCGCCTTCCTCGTCGCATCGTTCGAACTATGCTCGTATTCTCAGATCCTAGCTTTTCCGCCAGTTTCAATGATGTGAAAAAATTATCCGTTGTAATGTTTCGACCTTTCTTGAAGTAAGGTTGCATCGATTTCATAACTACATGTTCTGGTAATGGAACATTACTTAGGTGCTCGCCATCTTTTCCTAAATAAGGAAAGCCTAAACATAAATATTTGGTCTCCACGTCCACTAACAACCAAAACTTTATTCCAAATTTATCGGGTTTATATGCAATGTATTGCAAAAAGGGACAACGTGTTTTGGATGGAAACAACTGTTCGTCAACAGTCAAATTTTCTCCAGGGATAAAACACATTTGGCAATTTTCTATAAATTTATTCCAAATATCAGAAATCATTGCAAATTTGTCAGTAGATAAACGTGTATGACGTGTGCTTCTCAAATCAAACCGTAAGTATTTCATTATTTCCTTGAATCTATGTTTACTCATTGTATTTTTGAAAACTGGAGGACCCCACTCTTGTGACCACAAAATGTCTAAGTCCAAGTGGCTCATGTTGTAAGCCCCACGTGCGTAAATCAAGGCAATGAACGCATCTAACTCTTCCAAAGAAATTTCCCAAGAATCATTTTGACATTTGTCACAAGCTTCCGTTTCAGTGCATAGTTTTATGCGTCGTAGTATGTATTCGTGGATGAAAAGACGCCACGAGGAAACAATTTGTCCGTTTTCTACATACCGTTTAGCATATGGAGTAGGTCCTGCAGCTTCTCTCATAACATTTTGCCGGCTTCGATGGCCCGCTACACCAGCACTCGAAATACACGTCCACTCAGTTCCGTCGCTAGCTACTTGCCTTATATCCAGTTCTGGCAATGATGATGTTCTAACCAGCCTTCCACCACGAGATAAACGTCCTGGTTGTTCTGATCTTCTGCCATGCCCAGGTCTGGTGGGATGAATTCTTCGTACACTATGCTCAAGATCGGAAACACTTGGAGTTGGAATATCCATTTCAGAATCCTCCGATGTTGAGCTTTCTGGCTCTAGCTGTGGCTGAAAGTCCGGGTCTTCAGTTTCACAAGGCTCATTGCTGTCATCACCTGAGGCATCTTCTTCTATTGAACAAAGTCGCAATAACTCTTGCTCTATTTCTGAACTTGTCAGCCGTCGGTTCGAATTCATTGTGAGATTCTACTCAGTTGAAACTGCAAGAAATATCAAGTATCACAAAATATCACTTTTTATTTGTAATTGCTCCAGTGTGAGGACGAAAATTATCTCTTCTGGGCACTTTACTTTCACGGAATTGCAAACACTCACCTGGCCGTAAATCTTTGTTTGGGATTCTTGTAAAGAACAATTTGGTGGAGAAAAAACTTCTAAGTGGTTAGAACGGCACTGCACTTCCAAACAATTTTTTTTTTAGCCACAACTGTATCAGCCACTAGCTCGAATTCAAATGACCGATCACAGTGGACCTCTAAAACTCAGTTGAAATTTCACGTAATGTCAAGTGGTATTTTTGAAACAAAACCCTTATTTATGTCTATGGGTATTTCTGAATGATAAACATTTTACGAGTATATCTGAGCATATTATAACGCAGTCTCAAGTAGTGTTATTGGAACAAAACCGTAGTTTATGTTTACGAGTACTTTTGTATTGTATACATTGAAATATCTATGTCTGTGCGTATAACTCAAATCTGTTTCATATGCCGTCAAATTGACGGCGTCGGTCTTAATAGGTATGAATGAGCAATTCTTGCATACTGAATCAATATTTTTTTATTTTTATCAACTTAAAACATATATAACCATAAGTTAGGAAAAGTCAGGAGATATGAAAATAAACTGATAGTTACGTAAAAAACTATTAACGATCAAATTCGCGTTGCCGTCAAATTGACGGCTTTGACCCTTCTAGTGTTAAAATCACAGACATCAAATATGTCAACGAAATTGACCTAAAAACTTATCAATAATGTTAAAGACCTCTCTGTCGACACGATTTCAAGTTTGTAATTTGATCCCCAACATGTCTGCTGATGAGGTTGTCTGCAAATTGTCGCTAGTCAAACACTTTTAATATTATCTGCAATCTGACACCTGCGCAAAATATAATCTTGTACCGGCTCTTAACCAAATACCAGAGTTTTTGACTGCGAATTTATATATTTGTTTTTACTTCTTAATTGATTGAAGAAAAGTTTTTTTAGACTTTTTTATAAATCTCATTTTATCATCATCAATGTCTTCTCATCGTCATCATTTCCCATTAAACAACAGCCAGCTCAAACCCCTGAACGATCGTGTCAGGTTTCATCAAATTGGTTGAATATATTTCAACATCGATGTCTAAGACCATAATTGGCAGTTTTTATGTTCCAGCTCAGTTTGATGCCAATTGGATTGGATGCAAAACAGCGAAATAAAAAAACAAAAATCCAGACATTTGGTATCAATTGAGCCTCAACGAAGAGCAGGGACTTCATACTATTCCTCTTGCCTCCTCAAACGACTGTCGCGTCGCAGCACTGTTGCTGATGATGATGTTATTGATCCTGATGATGACGAGAATGGTGATGATCGTTATGATGCTCTAATGTTGATATGATGCTCCCAATCACGAACGAGGGAGCGGTCTCTAATTGGAATAATGTTCACAATCACAGACGCCCAGTTGCCAAGCTTCAATTTCATGAGTTATTTGTTGCTACCCTCTCTGTTGTATTATTTGTTTGTTTGTTGTTATTTGTATAAACTTCTGGGCTTGCCGGTTGAATGAAGATTTGATGATGTTCTGATTTCGGTTACATTTTGATTGAACGCGATCTATAATAAAGGCGCGCTTCAGCCGCGATATACTTCGTTACGTTCAGCGAACTAGAGTATCTAGTTCATTTTGCTACAGCTACTTAGCGTAATTAGCATTTTAGTCGTTGAGTACAAGATTTGATATAAATTTTCAATATTGATTAGATATTGCGTCATTTTTCCCTATCGCCTGTAATTTGGCGGTTAAACAGAGCCTAATTTGCATTAAGATGCGAATTTTCTAGTACCTAACGCTGACCTTTGAATGATTTCGCGCGATATGCTTCAAGTATTTGCAGTTTGAACTTGAATCGCGCTCTCGCGCAAAAATCCGTTAATGACTTTGAACATTCTTCTCACCTTCAACCTGCCAAAAGTGAATAAGATACTTCAGAGCTCGTACATGAGTAGGATTTGTCCTCTAAAAATTGCACCGCGAAATCCGTCTGTGATAACAATTCACCACATCTCATGCAATTGACCATCAATATTTCCTCATTGGATTGTCCAAACACACTTAGCAATTGCAAATCTAACAACAATAGGCAATTTATTGCAGACTTTCAAAATTGACCACTTGAATCCTCCTCCTCAGCTCAACCACTTGAAATTTACAACCCACTCGACTCGATGCAATTTTTTTTACTACGTCTGCGTCTACAATGTTATGTATTTATTTTAATTTCATTTTATTTTTTTATTTTCATTTTCAAGGCAAGGTCGTTCTGTTCGGGCTCTGTGGCAATAGAAAATGATAGCAAAAATACAATTTCTTGGTGTGTTGTGTGGCTCAGCTACTTTTTAATCGCGAAGCGCGACCTTCATTAGAATATTAACAGCACAAACCAGCATGCAACTCGCGCGCGACTCAATAGACAATTTGCGTGATGTTGCGGCTGCTGTTGGGAATACATACGAGAGTATCTTTCGCGGCAATGCTGGAAGGAAAACATAATCAGATCTAGGAAGTGAATATTATCTTTAACCAGCCATAACCTCAGCTAGTTGCCAAGGTTTGTCATAATGTGCCATCCATCATTCATGCTAAATAGCTTTGAGATGAGGTTTCTATGTAGGGCTGAGGAGGGGGCAGTTAAATCTATTGGCAGATTAATAAGAGATTGCTAGATCACTTCAACGACAATTAAGAAAAAAATCGTTTAATCTGTTCAGGAAAAGACGAATGACTACCATCAAGGATGATTCCACTGAAATTTAAATTTAGCTGAATATACCCAAAAACTTTCAATGATGCAATCTATTAAAAACAAAAGACACATCTTGTCTATTGACTAAATTCTTTGCTGAAGCAACAGAATAAAATATTGCGTGCAGTCATCATCGTCACCATCTGCGAAATTTTCTCAACACATTGCTTGCATATCAAATATCAACAATCATCATTGGTAACCTGTTTTATTTGTAAACAAATGTGACATTTTATTCAACAAAATTCTCGTTTTTTTTCATTTGTTTTGCCGACGTCTTTTTGAAATGAAATTCTTGAAATAGAGATTAACCTTCAACGCTGCAAATTTTTCTACTAACTCGTAGTAGTATCATTTATGTTTCTTGTTTGATGATGATTTGTTTTTTCTTATGGTTTTCTAAATGGTAGTTTCGCGAAATATTTCGTGTATGTTTGTTTATAAACAATTAAGAATGTGTTACATTAATAGAACATACGATTGTACGTTTTCATACTATTAAACCTTGGATGAATTGTTTTGTTTTTCAACAGCAGCGTCAAGGGGAGATGGTGAAGTTTTGAAATAATTTTACAGATGTTGCACCCACAATGTGGGGAATGTAAGAATTTATTGACATTTTACGAATAATATCAAATTTTAGAATAAACTAATAAATAGTTTGAAAATGCAAGTAATAATAATTTATTTTTCCTTTGTTACAGTTCACGTAAACGGCGACCATCATGCTCACAAGACGAACGCGATAGTTACCAATTTGGCGGTGCAATGGACGAATGTAATGCAGCCCTTGTACTTATGAGTTTATCATGTTCACCACATTCACCACATACAGGTCTGGATTCATATTTGATTTCTTTTTGAATATATTTTACTAGATGAAAAATCCAAACCGGACTGTAAGTAAATTTGTTTGAAAAATTAGAAGAAGTTCAATTTATTTTTCTTGCTTTGTTGTTTTGAGCGTTTAGTGTATTAAATTATTGAATAGCTTGCCGTAACGGTTTGAACATCCTCAGATACCTTCTTAAAAAATCAGTAACTTTATCTACCTGCAGAATTTCGAATTGGAAAACGCTTTCACATTAGTTCAGTTCAGGTACAAAGCGCAAACCAAGAACTATGAACAGTGAGGAATGTGATAACCTCCGATTTCCAGCAATCGTACTATTTTAATCCAGAGCTATTGAACATCATTCAAGAGTGCCTTTTAAAACTATCCGTTAAAAGAGTTAGCAGAAATAGCGTTCTTGCTAGAATAGCTTTGTAAGGTTGAAATACAGACTCCCAAAATATCCGCATAAGTAAGAAATGTTCCTTCTGTTACAAGCCAGTATACCCTATGTATACTGGTATGAACTGGGAGCTCGATTTGATGTGTATCCTATGTACAACATCAAGGCTCCCGGGAGAGATCTCGCTGTAACACCACTTGCCTGCTACTCTGTCCATTTAAACTAAACCAACAAAATACGAGAGTTAACTTTAGAGAATGAATTTTATTACACTATCCATTTTTTAAACATTTATTTACAATTGAATTTATTAATTACATTTCCACTTAATTAATTATTTTAAACTTCTACCTATCAGCCAGCCTGAAGAGGGAAACAACTTGTCGTATTAATGGTTCGGGGTGGCCATACGGCGTGAAACGCCAAAAGGCCGGTTGAGGATCGCGGCGCAAGCCAACACCTCACCCCTCACCACTTCGTTGAACACTGGACAATATCTTCGGCCGAACTTTTAATCGCGAATACTTTAACCGTCTAAATGGTAATTGGGTAGCAGAACGCTCCCTTTTGGATTTGAAAAACCGACTGACTCGAATGCTTTGCCCAAGGTCTTTAAATACTGTTCGTTCGTGGGCTTTCAACCTAAATTCTTTTTAAAGGTGCTGAGTAGCCGAACACGTGCGCTCTCGTTTCACGAAAATTTTTCCTCCCCGTTTCGTCTCACTTGCTCGGCTGGTGAATATGCGAAACTGGGGAAATTGAGCGAAAGAGTGTTTTTCGCTTGAGCTTTCGACTTCGAAAGAGTGCTTTTAGCTTAAGCTTTCGGCTTTCCCACGATCTCTCGAGGTGAAATCGCGAAACTGGGGACATTGAGCGAAAGAGTGTTTATGCCGGAACTTTCGGTTTTCCTTTCCGTTTACCTCTCTTCGAAGCACCCCGTTCGTTCATGACGTAAATATCATTGCGGGTTGAACTTTCTCGTTTACTTAACTGCTCGCTTATTTACTTGCGCATGTGTTTCTATGACTACAGTCGAGCCCACTTAAGTGCAACACGCTTAAACGCAAATTCTGTTTAAATGCACGCGTTTGCTAAGCCACATGCCTTTTTCTCAGAATTCGTTCTAGAATTCGACTTATAATTGCAACACGTTTAAATGCAAAATACTTATAAGCGCAAAAGAAATTTTAGGAGGATTAAGGGCACGTCGTGTGTTTAGATACGGTTAAATGCACATTCAAGTTAGTTTGTTACACGTGCATTTTTTTTTGTTTATTGACTGATTTTTCGTTGCATTTGTGGTTTCTGCTAGTTCTTTCCTTTTTTGGTGACAATTTCGCAATGCATTTACATATTCAAATCCATAACTTGGTGATGAATAGTCGCATCAGTGTGATTCGTGTTTGCACAGGTGTCTTTTCAGTGATTTATTGCTTAACGTTGATGATTTCGAAGCCACCTCTGGACGGCTTCATAGATGGAAAGTCCGTGAAAATGTTTCCTTTCACAAAACGAGCGGTGAAGTAGCTGAAGCTGACTGTCAAGCCGGTAATAATTGGCTGGTCAATGTTTAGCCCTTCCTAAACTCGGAATATGAAAGCAGCTGCATTTATAACGCGGCTGAATCAGCTTTATACTATAAAGCACTTCCTCGAGGTACAATGGGATGAAAATGCGTAAGCAGAGACTTACGTTGCTTTTTATGTGCAATGCCGATGGATCGGACAAATATATATTTGCAATTGGAAATGCAAAAAAACCTCACGCCTTTAGAGGTAAGAAAGTCCCAGTACCCTATTATAATTCGAAGATGGCTTGGATGAATCAAGACATTTGGAATCAAATTCTTTTTGACCTAAATGAAGATTTCAAACAAAAAATAAAAAGATTTTGCTCATAGTGGACAACGCAAGCTGCCACAAGTTAAACACAACATTAAGCAACGTGAATATCGTTTTTTTTGCCTCCAAACACAACCAGCTTGATTCAGCGACTGGACCAGGGAATAATAAAGTGTTTTAAGACATATTACCGTACACATCTTGTACGAAAGCAGCTTTTAGCTTTAGAAAATGGACTTTCGTTGCAAGATTTTTCAAGAACAATTTCTGTTCTAGAAGCTTTAAAAGTCACAAAAAGGTGTTGGTGGTTAGTTGCTCCCAATACAAAACTGTTTCAAAAAGGCAGGGTTCGTCAATCTGAACAACGGAAGCCTTTTAGATCTTGATATGAAGCTTGTTCACGAAGAAGTCATCGATTTACCGATTCCAGAAGATGAATTCACAGAATACCTTTTATGCGATACAAATATTGAGTGCTATGGGGAAATGACACATGAAGAAATAGTAGCAGAAGTGACGGAAAGCAACAACAAAATAGCTGAAAGAGATAGTGATGAGGATGAATGTCCAGAAACTGAAAATACAAACATAAGGCCTTCATATAGCGAAGCTGTATCTGAACTTTGTGTGCTCCAAAAGTATTTTCATGATTATGAAAATATTCATCAACCAAAATATGTTTTCAACAAACAAAGATTACTAAGTTTCTGAAATGATATAATTTTTCGTTTTGTTTGTATGAATAATTTACACTGTTATTTCTTAAATTATTGACTGAATTTTGCATTACGTTTTTTTGTCCTTAATAAAAGCTATTGATTAATTCTTAAACGATTTTTTTTGCAATGCCAGTCTTAGCTGATAAACGCAATAATTGTGCAACTATATGAAGTACGGTTAGTTGCACAATATTGTATATATCCGATTTCGGGTTAAATGCACAGCTCGGTTAAATGCAAACGATTTTCAAGCCACAATTGATTGCATTTAAGCGGGCTCCACTGTAATTTTCATTGGCGAAATGCGAGTGCATAGGTGTTGTTTGCTCGCTACTATTGCAGTTATGAAGCGGGGATATATCCGAGCATGTTTTATGTGTTCACTCGCAACACTTCTTTATAAGTCAATAAAAAACGGGAGAAACGGAAAAAAATCAATATTATGAGCAGAACATACGAGGAATAGCTTTGCATATCACGCAAATACAAAAGTTTTTCTCTTGATAGATAGCAAAACATAGGAAATTTCGTAAAAGACACAAAAAATTACATGTCTCAAATGGATCCGCACATAGCCCAAATTGTAAAACTGAACAAACATTTTATAAAATTAGTATTCTGTTGCATGTCCTTTTTGTTCAATAACACATTTCAAACGATTTGGCATACTGGAGATGATTTTTCGCAAGTATTCTACATCAATTTTGATTCATTCCTCGCGAAGCGTTTTTTCGAGCTCCCCCTTAGAAGAAATCGGCGTGATATAAATTCGACGGTCCAATTCATCCCGATGTTTTCAATAGTATTATAATCCGGTGACTGGGGAGGAGGCTGAACCAATTGTTACGGGATAACGCCATGTAGGTTATATTCGCACCGACCACGAAGGGATCTTGGCACGACATTACGCAATCAGCCGCGAATAAACGCAAACCCCACGAGCAGAAAGCGTAAAGTAGCGTACACCAAACCTGTCTTTGGTATTATGAATTGGTACTAGGTTAACTCAACAAATTCATCAAGTTCAACAACATGCATGACACCAAACCCAATCATCTCCACATCATCAAACTATAACAACAATTTCAGAGATTGTGATAAAATCGTTTTTTGATAGAAAATCGAATTTTCGACTAATTTTCGCGCGACCATTTACCTCAATCATCACACGTCAGATAATAAACTGCGACCTCATAACATCACCATAAACTACGAAAGAAAGCAGCCAATAATAAGTAAAAGAAAAGAAACCTAACAACAGCAAATAGAGTCGACAATTGAATAATAAACATGCTCGGAAACGTTCAACTTGATTTGCATGTAGACAGTTTTACAAACCCAAACAATCATTCATTCATCTTTAAAAAAAATGGCTTGACGCGATTACGCCCAAGACCATGAATCCATTTGCGCGTTCACGGCCGAATTCTGCACAACCAATGAAGATGGTACAAAAACATCCAAATATGCTCATCAACTGGTGGAATTAGCTCATAGGGAGCAGGGGCAAATTGTTATTGAGTTGGACGATGTGAACGAGTTCAATGAAGGTTTGGTCAAAGCTATTGTTGGAAACACAAAGCGCTATGTTTATATTTTCTCTGCTGTTCTATTTGAATAACTTCCAACATATAAGGAACGAGAGGTCGTTGCCAAGATTCCTTGGATGTTTACATTGAACATCATCGCATGATGAAGTCACGCACTCGCAACCAAAAAGAAGAGTGGGAGGAACGGAATTGTTTCCCCCTGGAATTAATGAAGAGATTTGAGGTTGTATTCAAGCCACCATCAATCAAAAAGGTTTATACAATTCGTGATATCAAGGCTCAACATACTGGCAAATTTGTTACAATACGAGGCATCGTAACCCGCTCCACTGAAGTGAAGCCTATGATAGTGGTAGCAACATATACATGCGATCGTTGTCGCACTGAAACTTTATGCCTATTCAAGAGTGTCCTTCAGACGACTGTCGAATCAATAAAGCTGGTGGAAGACTTTATCTACAAAGTAGAGGATATCAATTCGTGAAATTCCAGCAGTTAAAGATAGAGGAACACCGCGATCGAGTACCAGTTGGACATATTCCCCGTTCACTCACAATCATGGGCCGTGGAGAAGTCACTCGACAAGCTCAGCCTGGTGATCATAGCTGTATATCAGGAGTGTTTTTGCCTTTGGTGAGAACCGGATTCACACAAAGACTCGCTGGATTATTGACGGAGACATTCGTGGATGCCCACCACATCAATAAATTTGCATCAATAAAGACGAAGAAAAGTCCACGTTCTATGAACGTTTTGCATCTAGTCTAGCTCCAGAGATCTATGGGCAATTGCGCTCAAACGCAGCATCCTCCACTTCTAGTCCGCCCAGCAACTTCAAAGCGAAACCCATGTCGAATACCTTACTGACATTTCTCCAAACTCGTTTAGTAGGAGTGAGATTCCATGAACACCCAAAAGCGCCGATGTTAGTGGTGGGAAACTACCTAGCCGATCACACGTAGTGGGATTTTTAAGGTCTTCGACCTCCCCGAATGAGTCGTTGGCTAAGAATCTAATAAAAGGGAGCTGGAAGGGTGTCCCGTTCTCCTTGTTGGCAAAAGAATCATCTGGTGAAGAGTTGCGAGTCGAGACACGAATCCAGCGGAGAAAAGATATCAGGGAGATTGGCAGTAGAGGTCTGGTGATCCAATCAAGGAAATTGGCTGGCTGGAAATTGGGTCTGAAAAGTAAATCAACGAGATTGACAGTGGAGATTTGGAAATATCATCAAATAAACAGCAAAAACCAACTATTGGGGATCCCCACCTCAACGGCAGCGGTATAACCGTCGTTAGTGTTGGCCAACCGTTTTTCTTTTTATAATAGAGATATTTTCTGGTGCAATTCTAAAGTTATATTATGTTGCGAAGTTTTATTCGATTTTCCTGTGAAATTTACTTACATTTTCTTGCTAAATTTTAACGTTAAAAATAATTATAGTGAATTTATTTCGGTTGTCAACTTTCTGCAAGTGAGCGGAAAGATATCTTTGTTTCCCAAGAAGGGAATTTACTGGCGTCGTTTTGGAGTCGCAGGGTTGCCCAGCACCCGTCGTGGTCAGCTCGCGATTAAAGTTATTTACTGGCTTTTCGAACGTTTTCTTTTTTGCAGGTGTTGTAGGGGATTAAGATTGGTTAGAATAGAATCTGAGGTAGGTGGAACTTTATTCTGTGTTCTCCGGGGAGCCATAACCTCATTCGGCGGCTCCAATCGGGCTCCAAGGGCGAAAGAGTAGCGGCTGTGCCGTCTCCGACGGAGCTATCCGGGACCGAAAAGAGCCTGACCGGAGCACCCCTTGGTAAAACGGTAATACAATTTTGGGCAATTATACAGCTACCGTTCTTGAACAATACAAGCCTTATGTTTGGGGTCATTGTCTCTTTAATATTTAAACGTATTTAAAATGTCCACTTTCGCGGCATTTTTTTCGTCGATTTTCTTTCAACAGGTCTAAATATCGGCAGAAATCGATGATACCATCAATAAATACTAGTTCGCATACACCGCGACTAGATATGCAACCCAAACCATTAAACTGCCGCCCCGTGTTTCACTGTGGGCCTGAGGCTCTTCGGGCTCAATCCGTCATTGGGCTTGCGCCACAACATAACACGTCCATCCAGGCCAAAGACAGTGAATTTGTTTTCATCGGCAAAAATTACGTCATCCCAATAATCAGCATCCTTCAAAATATATTCCTTAGCGCAACTAAAACGTTTTTTCTATTCATTTCGCCGATGAATGGCTTTTTGCGTGCAATACGTAAAATATATGTATTGAGCATTTCTCGAAACGGCACACTGTTTCACATCCCACTTTTATTTTAAATCTGCTAAAACTTCACTTACAATTTTTGGAAAACTCAATTTAGGATTCCGGATTTTTTCTAGACGATTCCGCCTTCTTCAAGCGTCATTAGAACCTTTGGATACCCAGGACTATGCTTCAAGTTTATTCTGCTTTCCTGTTTATATCTCCGGAGAATATCCTAAGCAGTTCTACGTTTCACTTTGAGGATCGAACATATTACGGCCACAGTTTTACCATCCTCATGATTAAAACCCACCAACTGGATCTTCTCTGGGGACGTGTATTTGCGCATTTTGCATTAACGCAAGTATAACGTTTGTACGCTGTACCAAATATTTTCAAAGATCTCAGAAGATAAAAACGGACCATATGCCAACAGTATTATTGGGGAGTATTAGAGCAGGTAGATCGACAATAGACCAATTGTTTACAGTTAAGCAGGTACTTGAAAAATGCTAGGAGTTCAACATAGACGAGCAGCAAATTTTCGTTGACTTTAAGCAAGCATACATCAGTATTGATCTTAACATACAGTACCAAATAATGCATTGCTTTGGCACCTCAGCCAAATTAGGCCGTCTTACCAAAATGACAATGACGTCGACAACGTCCCAAGTCCACATCAATAACCAACTCACTGATGCCTTCGACACAAATATCAGACTTAAGCAGGGAGATGGTCTGGCCCCATTGGCTCTGGAGTACGTCGTAAAAAAGCTATCTGTCGAAACTCGAAGTACATTACTATACAAGTCAAGCCAAGTAGTTGCCTATGCGGACGACATCAACATTTTGTCACGGTCATTAACACCTGCCAAAGAACTCTTCCTGAAACTCGACAGCGAAGCAAAACTAGTCCGGCTACAAATCAATGAAAATAAAACAAAGCTCATGACGCAGTCGAGGAAAAATACCTCAAATACACAAAGTATCACACTTGGCGATAATCGTATCGATAATTTTATCGGGTCTATGTATTTTGGCGCCAAAATAACAAGAACGAGGAATGAAAGAGACGAAATTTGCCGAAGAATACAGCTCGCAAATAAAATATTTTATTCAGTTTTGAAGATCTTGAATACCAGCTGCAGACACGAAAACAAAGCTCCAAGTAAACAAATCTGTGATAAGACACATTTTGTTACTGGTTTTCGATATTTTGGCGCCTAGATACACAAATTCGCCAACATTTTCGATACTGTATTCGACAAGTGGAATATTTTGGGTGTTTGAGGTATTTTTCCGCGACTGCGGCATGAGTTTTGTTTGATTCTAATTGATTTGTAGCCCTATTCTTGCTTCGCTGTCGAGTTTGAGGAAAAGTTCCTAAGTAGATGTTAACGACCGTGACAAAATATTGATGTCGTCCGCATAGGCATACCACTTGGCTCAATTTTAATAATAACGTGCCTCTTGTATCAACAGGTAGCATTCTGACGACATATTCCAGAGCCAAATTGAATAGCAATGCTTCAGTGGGACATTTGTGCCAAAGGCATCGGTGAATTGGTTACAGATGCGGACCCGTCCCTTGAAGGCGTTCAATTCGTTTGGGGATTCTTAGTTTATGATCCATGTTTTGCAACCCATAGCGTAACATAGGTCTTATCATAGATTTGTATACTAGGAGCTTTTTTGTGTATGCAGCTGATCTTGATTGTTATTGATGTGGACTTGGGAGGTTGTCGACGTCATTGTCATTTTCGTAAAACGGGCTGATTTGGCTGGGATACCAAGCAAAGAATTGCTTCGTACAGTACGTAACGATCAATACTACCGCATGCTTGGTTAAAGTCAACGACAATTTGGTATACGTCTATGTTGAACTCCCCGCACTTCTCAAATATCTGCTTTGGTTTATCGTCGGCTTATCCTGCTTTAAAGTCACCTTGATACTCTCCAGTCATAGTTTTGGCATATGATCTGGTTATATTTTCTAAGATTTTCGAAAATGTTTTATACGCCGTGCAAAGTATTGATATGCCCCTCTAGTTTTCGCACTGCAGCTTGTCACCGTTTTGTGGATAGGGAATATAATTGATTGGTTCCACTCGTTCGGCATATGTTCTGGTTGCCAAATGTGCTGGATCACTTTCTGTATGGGTTTCTAATTACCGCTGCCACCAAATTTAATGAGCTTCACTGGAATCGCATCGATGCCTGGCGCTTTATTATTATTTTAGCCTTGGTGGGGGAACAAAAATCATCCAGAGTTGGTGCGGGCCATGGAAGCTCTCCGGAAATATCTATTGGCTCTGGAGCCGCGCGGAGGATTGAAAAGGTTCTTGGAATATCACGCCGATCTTTCTTTAATCCTGTTTTCATCACCGATGCTGTTGCCGATGTCATCACGGCAGAAAGCATGGTCTTGGGCTGATAAACTCGTTTTAGGCTTTTCATAACTTTTTTACGCGTGTCATGTGTTGTCACTCCCTAGACTTACATCGATACTTCTCAATTGGTCGTCTTCTGAGATTTTTAATAGTGTTCTCTCTTCGTCCTGGTTTCCTTAGCTGAATATTGTTTTTAGGCCTGTTTTTTTTTTTATGTAACGCATTCCGGCATTCATCATCATCGAACCACTCATTTTTTTGATTGCTTGTTTTCAGCGATGTGTCTGATAGGATGGGAGCAAGCGGGTTGTCAGTGGTCTCCGTGAAATGTTTCGCTGCAGACGCCGGTTGGAACCTTTCCATGCCAAATTTTGTAGAGGGCTGGGCTTCGCCGAATATGCCTTTGACATCATACGATATAGATAAGTTAATTTGATCGAGTAATTATCCGAGTTACAATTGGCTCCTCGCTAATACGGACATCAAGTATGCTCGAGGCCTAACTTTGTTGGGTGAGAACATGATCGATTTGGTTTTGTGTGTTGCCATCCGCGGATATCCAGGTCATTTTATGTATGCGTCGATGTGCAAAGCAAGTTGAACGAATGATTGGATTTCGGCTACATGCAAAGTCAATCAGGCGTTCGCCGTTTTCATTTGTTTCATCGTCGAGGCTAACATATATCCTCCAGTCGTTCCCCGATGAGATAGCTCATTGCCAACCTTAGCGTTGAAGCTTCTTTTGTTTTAGGACAACCTCTGAAGCTCGCAGAGTGTCCCTTAGGATTGCAGTTGACACAGAAGAACTCGTCTTTTTACTCGTCCTTCAAAATTGGACATTCAATGGACTTATGTTGCTTGTCGCATTTTACGCATCTAACTTCAAGCTCGCAGTTAGAAGCGACGTGGCCAAATCGGTGGCAATTGAAGCAGTGGAAAGTGCAATTTTTCTGCAGACGCTACCATTATATCTTCAGATACAATTGGAACTTCATGTCCATCGCTTTCGTCACTTCAAAGTCCGGTTTGAAGTGGACTAAGAAAGATAAAAGCATCCTTTTTTCCCTCCTAGAGGTTATAGTAGAGAACCTTTTTGCTTATAGGATATCTTCTCCGAGATGTTTTTTTTTTAGCTCCGCCAAGACATCGTTCTCGTCGTATGAGCTGTGCACTCTTTTGACAAGGAGAGTCAATTTTCCCTCTCCGGGAAGAGTGTAGGTGTAGCAAGTTACTGGTATGCTCCTCAGCTGTTGTAGGGTGGAGCGAAGGTCGTGAAGAGCTGTTCACCGTCACGTTGAACTCTCCTTTTCAGAGTTTCGTGCGCATGCCCTTTTGACGCTATCCCTGAAAGTCTTCAGATCAAGCCTACAGCACACTGTAGGAGGCACCCTCTCCTTTTGGAAGCAGCCACGCTTGGTTGCTGGGGCTTCAATTCCCCTTCATTACCCTCAAGGCCCGACCTTCTATCCAGATTGGGTATGGTCCCGAGAAACTGGCGGAAAGTATTTTCGTTACCTTCTTGAGCTGGGCAAACTCCAGCTCGCTCATTTCAAGGGTCTTCGATACCTTTGAAGTAGGCTCCTGCGTTGGAGACCCTATTGGCCTGTTTCTGGCTTCTGGCTTTACGATAGGCTCCTCCTTGTCACCACTGTCCGTGGAACTTCCACTCTCATCTATATCCATGTCACTGGAAGCTTCCGGCAATTGCAGTTGTATCTTGCAACTAGCAAACAAGTCCAGATTAAAGTCTTAAGTTGAAATGATTCAAAATATCGAATTCTAAGTTATTAGGCCTTGACAAAAATGTGTAGTATATGTTTCATAATCGCTCTTAGGGCAAGTGTCAGGTTTTCAGTGCAGTCTGTTTTTTCCTAGTCGTCATTATATCGCCAAAGCTAAAATTCGAACTTACAATGTGATAATGAAAATTTTAAAAATAATAATAAAATAAATGACGCACATAACATTTCTACATAGAATTTTTGTCATTTCTAATCCTTTAGCAGCATGGAATCGTAATTTAGGATCAAGTCCTGGCAGCAGTAATGCATCATGGAGCTCATCGGGATCATCATCACCACCGTTAAGTGACGATTTCGGCATACAGCCGATAATAAGTGACAGTAATTCGGCACGAATTCGTACAGCATCTACTTCAGATGAGGGCATTGTTATGGATTATAGTGATGAAGCACCACGCAAACGAAGGGTAAGTGCCTTAAACTATTCTCTCTATTCACTCAGTTACCTTCATGTATTTTTCGTTTATATTTATTTACTCTTGTAAAGTGTAACATCAATTGTAGTCATCAATTGAAATGACCTTATTCGAATAATAACACTTGAATGGACACATGAAGGCACGATTATTATTTAAAATGGAAAATTAAAAGTGAAATTTCACACGCTTATCTGAAAAATCGCATACTCATGCAAATGTCAGTAGTAGTGGCGAAAGAATTGTTAAAAATACTTGAGATTTATAAGGTATTGTTTGCCAATTAGAGCTAACCAAACTCAGGTGTTTTTTCTTCTTTCAAGTCTCGCCTAATGTTCGTATATGGTACAAACTGTAAACGAAGGGAATATCACTTTTTGAAATATCTTGAAAATTTTATTTACAATGCTCAAAGAAAAACGAGGTCATTCGCCAAAGCATATGTTACGTACTCTACAGCTACTGACGCCGATAGTAATGTCTGAAGGTATTGGGCAATACTGGAAACTATTCATACACCCACATATGAATTATGTTGTTCTCGCGGATCTTTTGAAGGCTAAACTTAAATCGAATTAAAAAAAAACCGTCCATGATTCTACGAGTGACTAGTTGCGTACGTACGTATGTGTGAAAATAATTGTGAATGCTCATATGTATTTTCACGTGCGGCTTAAATGATCATCAACGATCTACCATTTGAATCACACGTTTCCTCCCTGCAAACTACACTTAATAAATCTTGCCGACCGTCTCATTCCCGCTATTTGTCCAAGCTAGATTGAATAGAGCAGACCTAGCCCTATAATAAACAGCGCAGATACTAGATGCTGGATTTAATTATGCTTTGATATCCAACCACAAGCTGTTCTAATTGTGAAGGGAAATCGTTGCCAGATGAAATTGTAAAAGGCTTGAAAATTACTGGCAAGACCTTGAGCTTGCTGTGAGTGCTTTGTTGCTAAAAATACTATTTTTAATCTTTTTGAATGCTATATATGCGAAGCAACTTATCATTTTGAAGGCTTGAATAGACAATCATGTCGCAATAGATGAGTTCTGTTTCCCTTCATTAATTGTTCTCTCCGAATAAAAATGTCACAAGGTCTTCCGAAAACAATTCTAAGTTCTAACCTTGATCAATTCTATCCGGTTGCCAGCGGGATTACAGATTTGGGTGTGGCTTCCGTTAAGAAATAGCGTAAAGCATGAATTCTATACAACACGCCACATACCAGTCCATACCGGACTAGCCAAATGCGGCCCTTTATGCTCAACATAGAATCCTACACTCGAACCCATATGCGTAGTAGCGATGATGACCTACTGAGCTATTTTTAAATCACCGGTCTAGAAGCGTTCTAGCATGAAATCCAAAGACCACGATCATACATTCTAATTTGAATAGCAAAGATACTAGATACGCTCAAGAGTCCACCGCCGCGCAGATAGTCGTACAAATTCTTACTTAGCACTTTGTATGCCCGCCAAGCCGGCCGCTTCGTTTATTTTCAATTTAGACATTTTCATACAATTTTGCCCACTAATTTTAGTGGCATTGAAACCGAATTTAGAGCATTTAGAAGAATTTCTATATTTTATTTAAATTTTTTGCGTTGAGTTGTATTCTGTGTTTTGGCTTTGTGTCATCAACGACGACAATGTGATGTGCTCGGTGGACCAGCAAGTGGCCATGCATCATATAAATTTAGATACTAAGATGTACACACCCTGTCACGCTCTATTTTGACGTGAAGATGTGACGCCAACAAATTTTTAAAATTTTACTATGCAATTGCTTTTTTGCATTTCAATTTCTAATGTGGATTCAAACGCAATTGCCAGCTGACATCAGAGGTTGAAAATATTTGTAAGTTATTTATTAGCAGTTCGGATGTTGAATTTTAAAATTTAGCTCGAATTTATATTTTGGCGCTGTAAGCTCCGATTCTAATTTTCCTTTTTTGATGCAAATATCAAAAATCTTATTCAGCAAGTGTGTACGATATGAAAGACGATTGTTAACATAATTTCATTCTCCTTTAAAATTTGGACGCGTTAATTTATGGAAACAGGAAGTAAACGTACGGTAAAGTTGTTGAAAAGAAGTTTGCATTCATTGGGTTTGCCTAAGAACTTATATGGTAGTTCTCTGTTCACCATACTAGCAAACAAGAGATAATTGTAAAAATTAAATTTAAACTTCCCCGCACTAAGGTCCTTCAGCAATAGATCCCTAAGATTCATTGAACAATTATAACGCACTTAACTGATAAAATACGACTCAATTACTGTACAAGTAAGTATTATTCCAAGTGGAAAATTGCAATTACAAATAAATTTCCTCCTATCTAATTGGCATAGCGTGTTAATTTATTTATGCAACAACTTGATCATCAACAATAACAACTGCCAGCAACAACATCGTCATCATAATTCATAACACAACGTTGAACAGAACAAATTTTACATTTCTAAACGCATTTTCCACTTGTTAACAGTTGAATAATCGCATAACTTATCAAGATAATCACTTTAATACTTGTCACTGTTTTTTCTATTGCCAATGCATATCTAGAATTTATTCATACTGGCATTGCCTTCGAGGTATTGTAGGTAAGTAAGCCTGCAAAGTCGAGGTCAGTTTCGGTTTCATGTTTGTTTGCTTGCTTGGCTGTGTTTGCTGCATTGTTTGTAGTTAAACAACTATTCATCATGTCATGATCATGTAGATGATAATAATGACGATCATAATCAAAATGGCGATGATGATGACGATAATGACGATGATGGTGCTGATGATATTCTTGCTACTTTTGTTGGTGATGCCACTTTATTGCTGAGATGGCGATGCTAATAATGAATACTAATAATGGCCCGGTGATCTAATCATAATTTTGTCTGTTGTGGGAATTCATCAAGTTTTGTCTAACAATGATGCAAGGAGTGATAAATAATGATAATAGAATATATTTTCGTTCAATAGTCGAAAACCTTTTAAAGGTGATGATTGTTGCACTCCTGTTTGATTTTTGGGGGATTGTTTCTCAAAACTATTCTGTCAATGCTAAATGCCATTAATTTTGCAATTAATTGTTGAATGTTCCAATCTAAATCTATCAGTACTAGGCTTGTTTGGGATTTTAAATTGGAATAAGTGTGGAAACGCGCTTAAATTCGAACCTCGAACTCTTTGAAGAGAGCTACGTCGTATAATGTACAAGTATATTGATAAAACTTTAAGGAGAAGACATAAAGCATTTAGAAGAATATATCGTGAAATGAAATTACTCTCAAAAGAATGAAGAAATTCGTTAAACTTTCTCTTTATTTCCACTATAAAGTTTTTGTATTTTTTTTTTGTGTGGTAGGGAGGTGAGTGCCCATTTACGCACAGAGTGTGGGACTTCCATGCTCGCAAGAAGGCGACTGGACTACCCGCTAAACACCTCCCCTGTCAACCTGAGAACCCAGCCTGGAACCGTTTGACACATTACTTCGGGCCAGGTCTCGTTTTGTTACGCCGTGAGACGCCTTCAAGCTGGGGGATCCCTCTTCTAGCGGGAGTGGAGAGGGAAGAGGGAGTGCCAGACAAGCGATCCTCCAGCCCCAACACCCCGAGCTGTTGTGAGTCCCTTTTATCTTTTAGGACTGCCCGAACATAATGTGCCACTTGGTTCCATTTGTCAACCGATTCGAGCATCACCGCGACTATATTATCCGGGGTGAGCTCTCTCCTGTCCCTGTAGAGGTCCTTTCGTAGCCTACTACATTTTGTGCACGCAAAAAATGTGCGGCAGGCATTATCTTCCTCTCCTGGGCAATACCGACAATCGGGGTACCGTGACTTGCCCATCTTGTGCAGGTAAGACTGAATACACCCATGCCCGCTCAAAAGCTGGGTCAAATAGAAGTCAGTCTCACCATGCCTTCGATTTAGGCACGATCTCACATCCGGGATGAGGCGCGCAGTCCACCTTCCCCTCGTGCAATTCACCCAAGATTGCTGCCAATCGTTTAGTGAGCGCTGTCTCTCTGCGTGGACAACCATCTCCCTCGCGTGTTCGTTTCGGCGTAGATAAATATAGCAGCGCTCTGTAGCAAGGAGGCCGACAGGTATCACGCCTGCAATGACTTTCACCGCCGAATCAGATACGAAGATGCAATCCTCAGTGCTCCTCTTCTCTGTACCTGTGCCAGGCGTTTTCGGTAAACCTTCTTACTGAGAGCGTCGCCCCATACTTCTGCTCCGTCCAGTAGCACTGACCCTACAGCACTCATCAAGAGGCGTCTTCTTGATAGGCTGGGCCCCTCTACGTTGGCCATAATTTGGCTCAGAGCCGATATTCCCGAAGCAGCCTTCTCAGCGGTTGCCCTGATTTGCTCAGAGAAACTCATCTTCGAGTGGATCAGTAGCCCCAGGTACTTCACAGCTGGTTTCAATTCAATTTGTATGTTTCCAATACTGATCATCCTTACTCTAGGGATTCTCTTTTTTGTCAAGATGAGCACTTCGGTTTTCTCCAGTGCTAAACTGACCCCGTGAGCAATCATCCAATCTCTCACTCGGCGCATTAGCATACCTAGCCTAAGATGCGTTTGTTCAATGGTGCTTCCACAGCGATCAAGTTCGACTCATCTGGCATCCCGAGTTTTAGTAACCCCGTCGTAAGGCACTTTCCACAGGTCCGGACCAAGGATAGAACGCTGGGCAATACCCGATGTAACAGCCATCCTTTGTTGGCCCTGTGTCGTGTCGTAGAGCAGGCTTCTGTCTTTTAGGTAGTCCCTTAAAAGCTGCATTAGATATTCTGGAACTTGAAAAGGGTTTTCCAGCGTATCCAGAATATCTACCTATCCAGCGGAGTTGAAGGCATTCCTGAAGTCGAGTGTCACCAACAAACGATTCATCGCTTGGTGCGACTATATGCCTCTGCCTTTTGGACCGCGCTCACAACCTCTGTAGAACGTCCTGCTCTAAAGCTGTACTGCCGAGGAGATAGGTCCCGAGCAGCACAAATCGCGTCAGTGAGTTTCTCTAGCACTTTCCCAGTCGTGTCTAGCATGTATAACGGGCGGTATGCAGACAGCGATTCGGAATTTCCCTTCCCCTTGTTGATCAGCACGAGCCTCGCAACCTTCCATCGTACCGGGAAAACCCCGTCCCGTAGGCAAGCGTTGAATGTGCTGAGCAGCAAGTCAGAACAATGGTGATAGACGGGCCGCAACACCTCAGCCGGAATACCATCTGGGGCTGGAGCCTTCCTCGCTTTCAACGAAAGGACTGCCTCCTCCAGTTCCGGCTGTGTGAAGAGTGGACACTGTCTGCTGTTCACCATAGACAGCGTCAAGATGGACGGGATCGGCGGAGAAGGATGCCCGCACTATCTCATCCATCTTTTCCGCATCGTGTATGTAAGGCTTCCGTAGGGCACAAAGCATCCGTATAACTAGCTTGTAGCCAAGGCCCCACAGATCCTTGTTCACATTATCCACTAGGTTTTGCCAGCAGCGAGCCTTGCTATTGTTAATCAATTTGGCCGACTCGTCACGGTTCCGCGCCCGTTGAGCCTCACGCCGAAGCCTTCCTTCGCTTTTCAGCGATTTCAGTTGATCACCGGTACACTGGGGGTTTGCTGTGCCGGGGTTTTCGACGGTGCATAGAAGCACAGCAAGTAGTCGTAGCGATGCTCATAGTAGAGCTCACCACGTCTTGAGCTGCCAGTTTTTTGGTCCCCTCCGAAGCTCCCTGCAGCGGCTCACCTGGTGAAATTACCTCGACGTCCATCCTTCCGATGTTCTATCCAGTTGTAGAAAGCCGAGAGCACGAACGTCGGAAGACAACATCACTTATCTCAATCAGAATGCAATGATGATCACTGGCTGAGTAGCCCTCTAATACTTTCCAATTGTGTATCCTCCATACTAAGGACTCCGAGGCGAATGTCACGTCCGGTATAGTTCACTCACAGCCAATACGGTGGAAAGTCGGCATATTTCCGGAGTTTAGTATGACGAGCGCCGTCCTGGCCGCCATTTCCAGGATTCATTTTCCCCGCGGATCTGTTTGACGTATGCCCCATTCGATTGCTTTAGCGTTGAAGTCTACCTCAATGAGCACGCTGCCCTCTGCGTTCAAGATAGAGCCCTCCAGAGCATTAAGCTTGTCTTGGAAAGATGATATCGGTTCGTGCGGCGTTAGGTACACACTAAAGAAGATGGTCCCTGAACACCGAACTCACACGAAATCATCACCCCGTCCACAACTCTCCGCTTGAAAATCACTGTTCTGAACCCAGATGGCGGCAGTACCAGTTTCGTCAGGACTCAATAATACAGAACTTTTATCATGATGTTGCTCACTCAGCAGCAAGAAGTCGGCTTTCATGTCCCTCGCAAACTGCTCAAGCAGATTTTGGGCGGTTGAACTGCGGTGTAGGCTTAGCTGCAGGATGCGGGTCATTTAAGTTCTGATTTTGCCTTGGCTAGAGCTTCCTGGAAAACCCGGTATTATCCTGATCCCAAGACGTGTCCAAAATCAGATCTTGGCTCAGCATCCTTGCAAAGAATACAGTGTGCCTCCTTCGTACACTCTTTTTTTTATGTCCCATTCCACGGTACTTGTAACATCGGGAACTCCTATCAGTTCCTTTGCATACTTGTGTGATGTGAGCATAGCCAAGGCATTTGAAACATTGAAGAGGCATTGTTCTTTGCCGTATCCTACAGACAACCCACCCTATTCGTAGTTTGCCCTTGTTCAGGAATTGTTCGGCGTCCTTTTCGGTCAAGTCAACTATGGCCATGCGTTGTTCCCTATTGTTTTCTAGTGTCAGCCTCGCTTTGATCTTTTCCACGCTAGGGGACTCCCTTTTGATGGCCTCTTCTACCTCGGCCAGGTCTGTGACGCAGTCAATGTCTCTTATTTCGATCGTTACCATCTATTAGATCGTTTCTTTCTGTACTTTGGAACTTCCTCAACACTACTTCTGTAACCCTAATCTTATCTTCATACATACAAAGATTTTTTGGAAAGCCAATTACCTAAAAACAGTTCATACATTCAAAGGATACTTAATTAATGAGTTTCAACCGCCAAGTATTTCCATTACCTGGGTCATTATCCCAAAGTTTCTGACCCCTACATTTATGGATTTCAAGAGATTTGGTCGTATCTATGTTTACTTCCAGGAATTCCTGAGAGTTTTTATCAGCGTGATGTATTCCGTTGTAATCTCGTGGTTTTCCCGTACCATATGCTTTCTGTTTTTGCGGTTTCGCCAAGGATGGCGGATACTCCTGAGGAGCTGCCATAATCCACCATCCACAGGAGAGCTCGACTAAATGGTCCCAAGGTTCACAGTTTATTTAAAACTCTTGAATATGTACAATTCACTTAACCTAGGCTTAACTTAGTGGGCTATTTCCTTATCTAAAATAATCTAAAATTGGTATTAAATTTACATATCAACTGCTAAAAATAGCTTCAGTTAATGGTGTCCGGTTTAAGATGCCCGGTCCATGCTGGTTTGCCTGAAAGTGAAAGAAAAGAATAATACTGTTTCCTAGTAAATGAGGTTAGTCCTCATCATAATAGGGCGAAGACAAACTATCTATCGTGTCTAGATAGGAATTCAGTCTGGATTGCAACAGAAGTACTGGAGAATTTTGATGGGATTGGTGTGCACTTGGGGTCGTGGAAAATCTGCATTGTAGATTGCGAAAAGTGTCGCTGAGAGCACAGATCCTTGAGAGATACTAGCGTCGTTCATGAACGGGGACAATGTCGCGCCGTTTACTTTAACGCCGGAGGATCGTCCTGATAGGAAGCTTCGGAGGATTTTATATAGGTGCGGGTGAAATTTATCTGTTTCAGCTAGTTTGTATATCAGGTCCTATTGTCAGACTGAATTAAAAGCCTTTCCCATATCCAGGAGTCGTGTTTTTGGTTGGAATATTGTTTGCCATGTTGTATGCGATGCTGGGTTTTTAAAATCAGGAGTGGCTGTTCGACCGTCATGCATTTAGTATGCAATGATTGAATTGCACTGACAGGAAGGGGCTGACTACGTCACTGCATCTTTTGAGGAACATGCAAGAAATGGCGTCTTCACCACAAGATATTTTGTTAGGCCGTGATAAAATCAGCGACTTAACTTGTTTTCCTGTCGCGAAGCAGATAGCAGTTTGATGCTCCGATGTAGTTGAATAGTCAAGAGGAAGTTTAAATAGTTCATTAGCCTGTTTTTAATTTTGAGCGAAGGGTATCTGATTAAGGATATTTAAGACGAACAAGTGTATCATATTTTCCGTTTGAGGGTTTAACGTTCCATTCGAAAGGTAATAGGCTATGGCGAAATGGACTGCTAGACATCTACCTTTCTCAATCTGTGGGGCGTTCTGGGATAGGAACTCATTGGAGTTGTTTGAAGTCTTTCCGAGACGCGGGCAAGTCTTCCGGATCTCTCTGAATGTGTTTGAGGCGGGTTTTGCCAGTTTCACCATCAGTTGCTCTGGGATGAGTGTTGATCTCTAAATGGACCTTAGCTCTGACCTTTTGGATTTCATTATGTAGAAGCATTAACTCGGCGTATCTATCGCCTGTGAAGTCTATCACTGTGTCGGGGACTAGTTGATTGGTTGGTAGGAGGCATGGGGCAAAGGAATCTGTGAGACTCATTAGCTTGTTCCCAGTTGACTTTACTAAAGTCGGGTCCTAGCTTATGGGTGGAGTGAAGAGCGCGTTGATACATTTCTACCGTTAGTAGAACGGCTGGAATCGTTTCGAGAAAGCCTGGGTATCGGGGCTAAACTTCACGTTAGTGTTGTCGCTTACGATGAAGAGATCGAGGTATGAGGAAGCATAGCACATTCACATAGTATCCACACCTTCCATTTACCCTGTGTTGCACACTTTCTGAATTTTCTCATCGGCGGGTCAGCTGAGCCGGGGCACGTCAAAAAGTAAGGTGACTTTGAATTTTTAAGGAAAAATATTTATTTATTCGTCAATATTTTTGTTGTCTTTTCAAAGTAATCAATACACTTGTGCCAACGCTTTTTCCAATCCTCGAAGCACTTTTCGGTATAGCCTTGAGCTCTTCCAGCAATGCAGTCTTTATCCCCTCAATCGTAACAAATTTCCGTCCTTACATAGGTCTCTTCAATTTTGGGAACAAGAAATAGTAGCATGGGGCCAAATCCGGTGAATATGGTGGCTAAGGCATGATTTTGGTGTTTCTTTTGGCCAACAAATTTTTGATCTTGGATCAATTTTTTTTTCGATCGTAAAAAATCGCCAAGCACGCAAAACACTTCTAACCGTTATGCCTCTCACAAATTAACTAAACAGATTATATAAGCTGAAACTGTAATTATATGTTCGTGACGAGTGTACCAACATAAAAAAGATCGATAATCAAATGTACCTTGCCCGCGAAATTTGAAAAGTCAGCTTACTGTAGTTCTATTCTGAAATCTAGACCACAACCGAGCTCTTCTGAAAATTCATCCCATTTGAACGAAAATTATTTCTCTCCCGAAATATTAGTGAAAAAATAACGGAAGAATTGGTAAAAAATGTTGCAAATTGCAAATCCTGGTCTAACCAGTATAATGTTATTATTAATTTAGCCATTCGATTTTTATATGAATAATAGCATTAAAATCTTATACTGAAATGCACAAAGCATCTCAAATAAATCTCTCGAAGCATTTGATTTTAGATGTCTTTGCAATAACAGAATCAGGTTAGAACAATTTACTGAAAAGATAGGACAAAAAAAAGGTTGTGGCGTAGCTCTTACCATCAATAATCCCCTTAAACACCGCGTTTTACCTCCTTTCGAATCAGCACTTATTGGAAGCATTGGTGCTCTGATCGAAGATATAAATGTATAAGTTTATTCCGCCTATTTTCCAGGCTCTAGTTAAACAAATTAAAAACTTGCGCATTTTAAAAAAAAAATTTGAAAAGGTTTATCATTCACAATGATAGATACCTCTATTTTCCCTATCCCTGGAAACATGCGATGGTGATCCCCATTCATAAGTTAAGCAAGAATCAACTGCTTCGCATAAGTTATGGGCCAATTAGCTTATTGGCCTCCATGGACAAATTGTTTGAAAAAGTTTCCATATGGCTTCAGGCATGCGCATTCGGCTGAACAACAACTCTGTCGTGTCACAAAAGATGTAAAGCGGGCACTTAAGCAAAAACTCTCAGTAACAGTCCCTATTGAGAGTTTTTGCCTAAGTGCCCTTTCAGAAAGCGTAATATACCAGCTAGCGTTCTTCAGGGATAATGCCTCAGCCCACTGCTCTTCAACATGCAGTAGAACCCCTCTAATCCATCGCCTTCGGGACCGGGACCATGGTTGGAACGAAAAAAGGTCGGATTATCCGAAAAATCTAATATTTGTTGCAAAAAATATAAAAAAAACATCTAGTACAAAGGAATAAACGATCTAACAAATAGAAGACTTCTACGGTAATATAAAAAGATGTTTTTTTTACACAGAGTTAAACAAAATATTAACTAAAAGACGTCTACATATACTATAATATGTATTGTCTACGTATACATAGTCTTCGCCGTCCGAGTCATCGTTCACAGTTTCCTGGCAACCAGCGAAAACAATCTGGTCGTCATTGAGCTCTTCAATCGTGTCACAGTCTTTGTCACATTCGTTGATCCACTCTTCAACTTCATTGGCAGGAACGTTAGGCTCCAGAATTTGTAGATCTTTAACGATTTCGAGTGCGTCGTTGTTTTGCTCATCTTCGGTATGCTCATTTTCAGTCATAACTTGTGGCCAAAGCTTACGCCACGGTTTCCGCAGTGCCTCAGCTTTCAGTTCATCCCATGCTGCAACGATTGTGTAGATAGCATCTTTGATGCTCGGGGATTTCATTGCCTCAAACAAGTTATGACCTTCTTCAGGTTTTTCTAAGATTGAGCTGATGTACTTTCTGCGATATCGTCTTTTTAAGCATTCGATAACGCCCTGATCTATTGGTTGGATGAGTAATGTCACAAAAGGAGGCAGAAAGAGAGCTTTTATGTCCTCTTACACCAAATCTTCCCCAGATGGATGTGATGGTGCGTTATCCAACATCAGTAAAGCACGAAGAGGCAAATTTTTTTGTTTCAAGTCTTTTTTGAAAAGGTTGCAGTCCATCCAAGCAGATTTTTGATTGCGGTAATAAACCGGCAAGGAAGATAAGTTTACATTTTTGAATACCCTTGGTTTCTTAGATTTGCCAATGACGAACAAGAGGAGCTTGTGGGTACCATCTGCATTGTTACAAGGAGTGACTTTTATTTTATCTTTTATAAGTTTCGTTCCTACCACGGATTCATTTGAAGCTGCGAGCGTTTTTGTTGGCAACAATTTAAAGTTCAGCCTTGTCTCGTCGATGTTATACACTTGGCAGAGTAACAGTTAATTTTCTTCTACAATTTCTTGAAACTAAACAGAAAACTCCTTTGCAGCTGCGGCATCGGCAGATAGTTTTTCACCGGAAATAGAAACAAATCGGAGACCATGACTGGTTTTCTAACGATCAATCCATCCTTCACTGGCAGCAAATTCACTTTTGGCTTCCAGTTTTTTGTGCAAAACTATCGCTTTTTTTTGAGAACTTGCCCGGATATTGGAGTTTCTTTCCTTCTTTCTTGACAAAACCGCATCTAAAATGCGTTATCAAGCAGTTCGAAGCTAGGCCTTTTTAATGTTTTGAGATTCTTCAGAGTGTTTTCACCATCAATTGTTGTATTTGTATTCAATGTCTTTCCGATTCTTCCTCCAATCCTTAATTGTTGTAACACCTACATTCAGTTCCTTTGCAATTTTTTTGTAGCGATTCTCCTTTGTCCAGTGTTTGTAGCACTGCTAATTTTTCATTTAGTGAAAGAGTTACGTGTTTACGTTTGAATCCAGATATGTTGAAAAACAGATAACTGTACACACAATGAATCTAATACAACACGGAATAAAGCAGACAAGGACGTTTTTTAATCCCAACAAAGGATAAAACTACATAATAACAATATACACAGCGATAGACATCGCGAGTCTGAGCATTGTCGGACTAACCGGAGTGACGGAATATCCAAGGTCGGATTAGAGGGGTTCTACTGTATTTACCCACCACATGCCTACAATCGCCAACTGCAAGTAAGCTGATAACACCTTCTTTTATGCAGAGTAGCCCATAACTATTTCCACCGTTGGAAAATTAAAATTGATCTGTTGAAAACGAAAGCTCTAAATTTCTTAACCGAATTTAAATTTTTTGGGACAAACAAGTCCTTGGTGGAAGGAACATCTGTCTGATAAAAAAATTAACGTTTAAAGACAATATTCAACTCACTGGCTCTAAGATTTCAAAAGTAATACTAACCCTCTATTCAGTCTGAGATCGCTCCTGAATAGAAAAATTAAATTCTTTGTTTTAAACTAGGGACTCAGCCCATTATGCTATATGGATCTCCTGCATGAACTCATGCGGAATCTACCTGAAAACAAAGCTTAAAGTCGTGGAGAATAGATGTTTGAAACGTGCCCTTAATAAGCCTTTTTATTTTTTAGAAGGAAAATTGCATCAAATAGCTGAAGCTCGCACAAAAGCGAAGTGAAAGATTTATTGCCAGATCAGCAATTTCACCCAACCTCCTAATTGCATCACTCTCGGCTAGCAATATTATTTACCTATCCTGCGTTCTTAGTCTAGTAAGCGTTTTAAAAACTAGGATATTTTGGGTTGATTTAAGGATAGATTTAGTTAGCTATAAATCCAAACAAGCTTTTTTACCTTACAAACCATTTATTTGATTAATGAAAAAGTAAAAACTAAGCTTAAATTAAATTCAAGATTAAAATGAATTATATTCAGAACCTTTAACTTAAGATTTCATATTTATAGAAAAAAAAAAGAATATTAATAAACATATATAGTTCCATAAAAATAATTGCAGAATCAGTGATATATTTTATGCAATACGTCTCCCCAAACTATTTTTGTTTGTTTAAAAATAAATAAGAGCTAAACGGCACTACCAAAATATCCTGAAACATGAAAACTATATTCAAAGGTTAACACCATACAAAATAAATCTTGTAAGACTTCTTTCCAAACATGTGAACACCCAACAATTCATTTGAACTTGAAGTCCTTTCTAAAATTAGATGTCCTTCGAAATATACAATATTTCTGTGAACATATTTTACATAGAAATGCGAATCGTCTAAAGTAGACCAAGCGTTGTTCTTCCAAAAAGTGATACTGTATAATTCGATATTGTATTATAACTTTCTTTGTACCTACATATTGTAGAAATCTGCAAATATTAATTCCTATTATTTTCCAATCAAATTTCAATATCATTATCACGTTTCAATCAACTCATGCTTTGCCATGCATTCGTGGTAATTTCGATTTGCATTAACCAGTTGACTGACTGAACTTCCATTGGTCCTAGTAGATTCTAGAACTTTTTTTAGAATCATTGGCCTTTATCATCAAAAACACGTCAAGGCCTTTGGCATGGTTTCACGATCAAAATCCTATTTATTCGCTTTGTAACAAGCTTAAAGCCCTCTACATATGCGTAGGCCAGAATTTATATGTTTATCGCGAGGCAAAAAGTTCACGATAGTTTGCGTTAAATCAGATCTTTAATCTCTTAATTTTATTAAGTGTTTTGTACTACTTTCAAAACTCTATGGAAATCGGGTTTGTCTGTCTATCCGTCCGTCTGTGTGTCAGCAGCTAAACATACTAAGCTTTATAAGTGGACCACAAATGCTGATCCCTTGAAATTTTGCGTATCAATAAATTTGCCAACAGTGTTAAAAGGGGGAGGGGGCATATCGGAGAGGCAGCCGCAAGCATTTTTTTATTGAAAATAGTTATGCGTCAAATTAAAGGCCTAGCTGAAAACTTTCCAAAACAGATCTTAAAACATTGTTTCCAGTTTCGTATAGTGCAGGGGGAAGGGAAATATAAGAAAAAGGTGTGTGTTTGTGTCCTCGCAATTGGACACATGTGATCCGGCAAATCTCATAAAATTAGATATAGGTCTTTATGAGTACAACAACAATTACTGTAGAGGCCGGAATTCCTTCGACTTTATTAATAATAGTATAATCTTCGAATATCACATTTTCCCCAATAAAATTGTATGGATGTCTTTTAACTCCACAAAATTCGATATGTAAGTAGTCGTACAAAAGGTCGTAATACTCTATAAGTTTGAAAGAAACCGAATCATATAAACAGATGGCATATCCATTTGAAATTTCTCTAAATATGGGGTTTTCCATTAAGGGCATAACAAATCGATTGTGAGGCGTGCTGTGTGGATAATGGTCCTTGATGTCAATGTCATCCAACACTGGCTACAAATAATCTTCCAACATAACACGATAGCGCTCTCCATTGACGGTAACTTGACGGTCGTTTTCATCCACAGCCCAATCACACCTCCGGCATGAAACCCGAAACAAACTGTAACTTTTGCAGACGCAACGGTGTCTCAAGAAGTACATGTGGGTTTCTTGCTGACGAATAACGCATATTTTGCTTATTAACAAAGCCATTGAGCCAGAAATGAGCTTCAGCGCTGAAGATGGTTTTTCGATGAGATGGACTCAGAATTTCGATAGTAATTTTTAGGGTTTTGTACTAAAATACAAAACCCTATTGCAATCACGACCTGTGTCCGTCCGTCCGTCCGTCCGTCCGTCCGTCTGTATGTCACAGCACGTTTTCTCCGAAAGTATAGAGGCTACAGCCATGAAACTTTGTGGAAAGGTCAGAAGTGGTGACTTCTTGAAAGTTCAAGGGTGAAAAAATTTTTCAAAGGGGTTTAAGGGGCGTCTCCCCATATAGGGAGGTGACCCCTCAAAAAAAAATTTTCACCATTGGTAGTCGAGTAGGGTGTCATTGGAAAGGTCTCAATGAAATCTTTTCAAAACAAGACTTAAAATTGCCTTCTGAGTACCGAGGGGAAGGGGAAATGTACGAACTTTTCGCGTACCCCCCCCCCCCCCCCGGGTTTGGACACCTTCCATCCGGAAAATCTGAAAAAAATCATGAATCTAGGCCTAAATGAGTACAACAACAACAAATACATGAGAAGTCGAAATTCACTCAACTTTGTTAGTAATAGTATGATTTATCGATTTTATGTTTTCTTGAATAAAATCTAAACGGTACCCTTAAATTCAATAACTGACTATTTATAGGATTGATTTTTTCTGAAAGTTTCATAAAGATCAAATAGTATTTGACGAAGTTATAGTGATTTGAATTTTCCTGTATTACTATGGAACAATATGCCCTGTATTACTATGGAAACATATGGCTATGGAGCCATATGCGCTTTTTACCGACTTAGACACTACAGCTTTGCTAGGATTTGCATGAAAATTGCAGGAATGATAGGTATCATGAAGATGAGTACATATAATTAAAACAAATCGAAGAGGCAGGAGAGAGCTCCTAGCAAAAGGGGTTTGTACCCATTCTGGGATTCGAAAAAATAGGCCATGAATCGATGATTACAGTACAGAGAAGTGGCCCCTGGAAAAAAATTTCATGAAAGGTAGCCGATATGAGTATTAACTGAAAGTTCTCTATGAGAGCTTTTCAAAACAGTTCTTAAACTGACCGTTTTTGCTTCAGTGGGGGAACAGGGGGGAAATACATGAAAAATGTGTTTCCTCCCTCGCGAATGGATACCCGTGATCTAAATAATCTGAAAAAATTATCAAGGGAGATATTTATGGGTATAACTATAACAAATACCTCAGAAGTCAAAATTCGTTCAACTTTGTTAATAATAGTATGATCCTCGAATTTCACATTTTCTCCAATAAAATCGTGTTTGACATGTTTCTTGATTTTATTCGTTGCTGGTTACTGCATTTTGTAAGTTGAGTACAAAACCCTTCTGACATGAGCATAGGTCTGTCTACCCAACTTGTTAATAATTTCCAAACGTTGCTGGTTCATGAACTTTACGAGTACTATGATGAAAATGTTGACTTTAACTAACATTTTGACATTGACAGTTTATTAAAAAAGTTCAAGAGTGCGTTCATATAAAGATATGAAATTGTTATGTCCCTAATAGAAAACCCTATACAAAACTCCAATATACTGGAGACTTCATTGAATCAAACACGGTGCTTTTTTTTTAACTTTCAGAATGATAAATATCATAAATATTTGGGGGATTCATGATGTGAGTGATTTTTGTTACATTGGGACAAAATGGCGACCGTTTAAAATTATCTTTGTTTATTTGATATCTTGAAGATGACTCAAAGGAGTCGAAACGCGTCTGCTCACACAACAAAGCAAGGCCCCACCGGCTTTTCAAGAAAAAAAAATTATAAAAATTTTCTTTTAAAGTTGTTCATCTCTTTCATATGTATGTTTCTTGAGTTTATTCATTTTTGGGAGCTGCATATCATAAAATGAGTACAAAACCCTTCTGACAAGAGAGTACGAGTATGTCTGCTTACCCAACTTCTTTAATACTGTAAATCGGAAAGTTTGCTAATCTATTGAATGTTTTTCATTTGATTTGTGTTTATTTCGAATAGTTGCCGGTGTTTTTCCTCTCACTATTTCCACGACACAGAGAAAATCGAATAGACTGTCTCGCGCCTTTCCAATACGAATTGCGTCGCTTACTAAATGTATTCATGTCTGACTGAATAATCAAATCTATCTATTACCTGCTAACAATAAGTAGCATTACAAAATACTTTTAACTATTTATCCTCTCAAGTTTATTGATAGTGTAACGCTAACTGAAATTATCGTTAGATCTGCGCCCTAAGCGTATAGAGTATGTGTGGACGGAGGTTCACACATGATATGTACTCGTATTATGTGGCTATAGACTATAGCTTTCAGCTGCTTGTTAAATAAAATATTGACTATGAGGTAGTGTCGTGATGTTGCAGGCAAGGAAAAACGACTAACATGATTCGAAACGGATAAAAAAGCAATAAATAATAATTAACTATTAGGTAATGAACTTGAACTGCTGTTTTTGCTGCTGCTGGTGTATCTGTTCGATACACCACCGGTGGGCGTAATCATCGAGTGATTATGCAACGACGATAGGAAAATATTTACTTAGAATATTATAGAGTAGGGTGTTTTGTTAGGGACTTTAATTGAAAATTGTTTTAATGCAACATTGCCCCAACAACATGATAAGAAAACTTTCTTCATACTCACAGACGGAAATAATCACGCTCTTACGATATTAGCTGACCGTGTTAATAGGAGAGTTATGTGTTACTCAAGATTAGTGGTTATGCTGAAAAAGCCCATCCTCTAAATCTACACCAATGGAATTAAAAACCATATAAAATCCATTTAATCTATCTTTAAAAAAAAATCCCTTTCACTACATATCACAAAAATTCAAATCATTCCAGATTATTTCTATCTTCGATTTGAATAAGTCATGACTATATCCATTGGAGTAAATGTATTATCATCCACATCACTGTCGTCATCGTTATTATAATATTATTACAATATAATTGCGAAGGAGGTGGGAAAATCGAGCAAATCGAAAAATAAAGTCACATTAATATTTATTTCTAAGATGATTGCCATCGACTCACCTACTCACGCACGTCATGGATTCTGTGGATATCAAAGTACATACATAAGTGGATAGACAAGTACGCATAACATACAACACCGGTTTCTCAAGGCTATTTGATTATTGCTTAGGAAACTTTTCTTCGAAAATCAAATTTAAATTTGCACCCAACACTGATGTGGCATAATTTATTTCTAAGATACTACTCACAAGATGTACATACGAGTATAAACGTACATAAAGAGATACACTTTTCGTACGAATATGTATGTTGTGTCGTCGTTAACATATCTTTCTTTATTGCTCAGCAGTGATTATGAAATAACGATGATGATGATAGTCTGCGCCGTGGTATCTAAGATACTTGGATCATTCGCTAGCCATTTTGCATATTGGTGGAACACTTTCAAGGGAAATCCCTCTCTTCTGACATCGTCGTCGCAGTCTGATTTATGAAGTTGGAGTTGCTACACCTTCTCCTTTGATAAAGTTCAACATTATTTGGAGGAGAATTTGTTTAATCTCTTGAGTAGGCGGGATTGAAGGTTGGTATGTTTTCTTGTCTAACGAAATGTCACAGATGTGCATAATCTTACATAATCATTGGAATATGTTATTGAGCACGCCTTGATTTTGAATTTTTTTTTTGAGATAGTTTAACAAATCTTAAAGTTGAAATTTTAGATTTTCTTAGTTTCAATGTGCAATAGAAATAATAAATGTCGAAATACTCCTTGCTTTTCCTTCCACTTTACTCACTCACCCCCGTTTTACAGTCTCTAATCATTATATTCATATATAAACACATCAATTTGCCGGCATATAAATCATAAAATGTAAAACTTCCGAAAAAGTATCAACCTGTATACTTACTTTATGCTGGAAAAACCTCAAGACTAGAAAAGTAATTCGAATTTATCGCCATGCATTTTAATGTTTAAAAATTGTCACTTGCCAATTGCCACTATCATTCACTATCTGCATATCTCTTCAATACTTTAACATTGATATCTCAAGGTCACATGCATACGAAGCCGGCCTCCATCAGTAACACCAGTATTGTGAATATGCATTTAACCATGGACGTTTACATATGTATTTACATATGTTGCTTGGAATCAAATGTTAATCTTTTCTTCACATTGAAAAATGCCTATGCATGTTCACCTCGAGGAACTGAATTGGAAAGTATTCAAAAGAAAAATCGAGTTAGTAAGAGAGTTCTAATGCCAGAAGGATTTGTAAATAAATTTATAAAATAAATAATGCCCTACAAATAATACTGGTATAAGACAATTGAAAAGGCTAACTTCCTGTAAACGCCTATACGTGAGCGTCTAAAGAACTTGCTTTTTAATTCTTTCCCCCTACATTAACTGCTTAAATATTCAGCAAAGTCCGTGTGTTTCGTACTTCGAATAAAGAAGATATTAAAGCTCAAATGATGAATTATTTCAATTTCCCTTGATGTCTGTTACGCCTTTCTCTTACTTAAAACTACAAGTGCAATGTCAGAAGTTTAATATTTGTCGAAAAATAAAAGTATGATATTGCCTCTAATATTAATTGCAAAAATGAGTTCTCCAGTGCGTCCTTTTCATTGTAAATGCCAAATACAAATAAGAAGAATAGGGTGTTATGACTCTCAACTTAAATAATTTCAAAAGATTTTTACATATCCTTTCTAATCCATTTACATATGAACTCTCTAAAAACACATATCTTCTTCGTAGCACTACAGCCCCTCTTAGACCTTCGCTTCCTGCAAATAACGCGTCCAACTGTCTTGGTTCATTGACCGCGTCCTCCAATTTCCCTCCTCCAAATCCGCGCTGCGATGAACTGTCTTCGTCGACCGAATCAAATCAGCGTTTCCTTCAGTTCTCCCAACGAATACCTCATTGGAGCTAACGTAGTGTTTCAATCGTTGAGTCCTCCGGCTTGTCTAAAATTTCATACGGCTCATGGTTGTATCGAATTCGCCATAGGTCCCCGTCTAGTTTCGCTCCTAGTGTATTATTCGCCTGAGGACCCTTCGCTCAAAGGCGTTCAATATATTTGCGGATGCTTGGGTTAGGGTCCATGTTTCGAACCCATAGCGTAACACAGGTCTTATCACAGATTTGTATACTTGGAGGTTTGTTTTACTGTGTATGCAGCTGGTCAAATCGTCAAACCTGAATAAAATATTTTATTTGCGAGCTGTATTCGGCGTATTTCGTCTCTTTCATTACCAGTTCTCGTTATTTTAGCACCCACATTTTCGATACTGTATTCGCCATGTGTAATATTTTGGGCATTTGAAATTTTTTTCCTCGACTGCGTCATGAGTTTTGTTTTATTCTCATTGATTTTGAGCCCTACTAGTTTTGCTTCGCTGTCGAGTTTCAAGAAGAGTTCTGTCTGCATATGCTACTACTTGGCTCGACTTGTATTGTAATGTACCTGGTCTATCGACAGATAGCTTTCTTGTGACATACTCCAGAGCAAAATTGAATAGTAATGGGGCCAACCCATCTCCTCACTTTAGTCCGATATTTTTGTCAAAGGCATCGCTGAGTTGGTTAACCTTCTGCGCGGAAATATATGAAAGGCTCGATAATTTAGAAAGTTTGTTTGTTTATATATGTATATTATTTCAAATTAAATTTGTGTAATTCAAGCAGACAATTTTTTTCATTGAAGGATACTTCACAATTACATGCTATATTTTTAATACCACTGTCCATATTACACAGAGTGGTACATTTGAAAGCATTTTTTTTTACCACTCATACAGAGGAGTACATTGCAAGAGGAACACATCCACTTCGTTCTTCGCTGACGTTTTGTGACACTTCAATGAGCACAGCGTTGTGACGATGTCCTATTATTCGATACGATGTGTCAAGAAATGACTTTTGTTTAGGTTTCAGAATCAGCGTTGTTGCGGGTTTTGGTCCTCTTTTTCGTGTTGGTAAAGAAATACTTGTGAGTAGGATATTATTTCTAGCTTGAAGTCTTTAAGGTTCCCTTCATAGCTTTCAAATTTAGCAATGATGTATGCGTTTACCAAAGTCACATCAAGAAGGTGATAGAAAATTCTTGGCCACCACTTTCGACTTCTATGGTCCAATTCATAATGCTTCTTAGGTTGATCGAACTTATCAATATTATTCATGTGCCAGTTATAGTCGCGTATTATGTGAGGACATTGAAAAGTTTGGAGGTTTCCATCGAATCTACGTCTTTGTCCTTCAGTCACATTAGAAGGATTGTGAAAGTTTGATAAAACTGTAACCGCTTTTTTATCCATCCATTTCAAATAAACAAGTATAGTATTACTGATTTTCAAATTAAAATCACCTCTGCGTAAATGCTTCTCGGCTACTAAATCATTTGATAAGTGCTTCGTTTTGGTCTGTATGGTTCCACATGCATAAATCACCCTTTGTTTCAGTTCAACAAGAAGATCATGTGAGGTGAAAAAATTATCGAAATATAATTTATGATATCGATTGCTTACAATTGAAGACAAATCTCAAACAATCCTTTCACCTAAATTTTTCGTTGTTGCGTTATCTTTTTTGCCGGTTGTTTACTTCAAAATAATAAGTATAGCTGCTTTTATCATATTGCATCAAACCCTCTTTTTATTTGCTTCTTTAGCATATATTGCTTCAAGGTACTTCTTCCTTTGAATTTTATCATAGACTCATCTATGGCAACATATTCACCAAGCTCAAAGCATTTCTGATGACTCTTCAGCAACATGTCTAAAAAGGTTGCACCTTGTAAGGCTTATAATAATTGGGTGCTCCTTTCTGAGGCATAACAGAAGCATCATTCAAGTGAATATTATTTAGTAGCCAGCTAAATCTCTTCACTGGCATCAAATTTGCAATGAACGCATCATATAGTTCTGGGCGAGTTGACAAAAAATCCCGATAACTTGCCTGACGTTTTAATCCCATCAAAAAGTTGATACCAATGAATACCCATATTTCCTGGGGATTCGTTGGAGGGTATAGTTTTTCAGATCGTTGGGCATACAAATTCGTTGGAAAACGGTATGGTCAATAATTTGATTGGTCAAAAGTTTGTTGAAAATACTTTTTGCATCCTTGGTCTCCCAATTAAGATCTGACGGGCCACGATGGATGCCGGTGAACTTATTTAGAGGGTCGACATTACAATCTTTCCTCCAGGTTGGAATGGCCTGAACTGATACCGGACCGCACTACAATCGCATATTGGACAAAGGAATGTCATCGCTTTCATCCAAATTATCTTTGAAAGCTTGTCCACATGCAAATGTGAAAAAACCATCTATTTTTGTTACCTATTACAGAAAATAACTCACATACAACGGCCTTCCATCTTCAACATGGGTGAAATGAGGCAAACAACATTCTTCCAAATCTCTTGCATAATTTTCGAAGTCTACGGATTCTCCATCAGAGAGTATATCGACAAATTCAACCTCATCTTGTAGCAAGAAATATAGAATTTTCTCTTCCGTGAGGTTTGCTCTATTCATTCTCCCTTTCTTTGATGACAAATAAGATTTTAGTAAATAGGTACTACAATGGGCAGTGGTATGTGTTTCATACCACTTCCTTGTAACTGTGATAACAACGTTCTATTGCACTTTTCACTCAAAATAATTACACGCAACAATTTATCGCACCGAGGAACAACTACGTTTACACTTTTAAAAATTTTGTGTATTGTGTACTCATGAAAACATACAAAGCAAATGAGCGTTCTCAACTAGTGATCAAGTCACCGGCATAACGGTTCTGCAAAACTGAGAAATCGAGTTCTGAGTAAACAAACAAAAATTCATTTGATAGAATTGAGTTTGTCGCATGGAATACAATGGATGTAAAAGTAAACCACTACCCATACTGACCAGGAAATTTTTTAGAAAATGTGGTATAAAATATATACCACTGTCCCGCAAAGATTTAATGATGCAGACTTGTCGTCAACGTCATTTTCATTTTAATACGACAGACTAATTTGGCTGGGATACCAAACCAAAGCATTATTTGGTACAGTACTTTTCGATCAAGTACTGTCGTATGCTTGCTTAAAGTCAACGAAAATTTGGTATGCGTCTATGTTGAACTCCCTGCATTTCTCATGTATGTGCTTGACTGTGAACAATTGGTCTATTGTCGATCTACCAGCTCTAAAATCACCTTGGTACTCCCCAATACTACTCTTGGTGTATGAGCCGATTTTATTTTCAAAGATCTTTGAAAATATTTTGCACGTCGTACAAAGTAGTGATATGCCACTATAATATTCGCATTGTGGCTTGTAACCTTCTTTGTAGATAGGGAATATAATTGATTGGCTCCACTCGTTTGGCATATGTTCTTGTTACCAAATGTGCTGGATGACTTTGTGAATAGCTTTATGAACACTGCTGCGACAATATTTGATGAGCTCCACCGGAATCTCATCGATGCCAGGCGCTTTATTATTCTTTTGGACTTTGATGGTAGAGCAAACTTCATCCAGAGTTGGCGGGGTCAATTGACGCTCTCCGGGAACATCTACAGGCTCCGATGTTCTGGAGCTGTGTGGGGGATTAAGGAGGTTCTTGAAATATGAAGCCCATTGTTTGCGCCGAGACTCTTTTGTCCCGAACTTTGATTTTATTATTTATTTTGATACTAAAATTGTTTTATTTTAAAGTCACATTGGGCCAAGAATTCGCAAAATATATAACAACCCAGCCAACAATTGAACAATGAATAAACTTTTGTTTCAAGTTTTGACAAATTAAAAAATGAATGAAAAATGGGTTACTCGAAACTTAAAGTATTTGTGCTTTGTGGCGAATTGAATTTCAATTTGGTGAATTGAATTAAAATGATCGATCAATTGATAAATCAATCAAATAAATCGAATTAATTACGAATGGGCTAGTTATTACAGTGCTAATTAACCTGAAATCCGAGTAAGTATGTAAGTTGATTGAAGCGTTGATTTTGCCGGATCAGGCCGTGATGGGCGCTCAGGAATGGCAGGAACTCAACATACACCACCCCCGTTGAACACGGTCCGTTCAACCTCCTCCAAGGTGTGCGGTAGGCTGTAGCGTCTATGTAACGGCACTGGTGGTTGGACATGCAGGTTGGATTGTTGTTTGCAGGAACGCCAGCGAAGGTAGATCACCTGTATGACTAATCCGAGAATACCCAGGTAGCCGATGGTGTACTGGTGGATGTCGTGGTCGTTCACTTGATCGGTTCCATGAAACATCTTGCACTTGTAGTTGTCGTCGCAGTTCCTCGATTTCTCTGTGAAATGAATGGAGTCGTTGAAAGAGTCCACAACGTTCGTCCCGTTCTGTAAAACAGCCAATTCCCGCCAATGCGGTTCCAAATCGTAATAAATGAGCAACTTCCACTCGCTGGAAGATAAGAAGACTCGACCTAATGGTTGAAAATACAGACCCGTGTGGGGTCTGGTTGTTGGCCTTATGTTAGAGAGGCGTGCGTTATGGGAGCTAGCAGACACATCAAGAGGAGCGCCACAATTGACTTGCCGGTTTGCATCGATCGCCACTTTTTCCTCGGGATATCGTTGCCGCTGATCTGGGACCCTTCCTTCGTCAAGTGAGGGAAGCTTGCTTGTGATGGTTCTTCGTTACACTGTGCGTCGTCGAGTACTGGTAACGGGGCCAGCTTGTGTATTGGCCTTTTCAAAGTTCCGGAGGTGGTTTTGACATCAGTGACTCGTACTAAACCATCAGTGCCTTCGTACGTTTTGATAATTCGCCCCAGTGGCTACTTCATCGATGGGGTGTTATCTTTGCTTATGATGATCTCTTCTCTCGGGATCGCATTGGGGTGTGACTATCTCCACTTGACACGATGCTGCAACTGCGCCAAGTACTCGTGCGACTATCGTCTCTAGAATCCGAGTTTAGGTGATTGATAAGCTTCCACCGGGCATGGAGACCTCCGGTGACTGGGTCTGCGCGACCATCCACCATGGCTGTGAGGGGTTCTCCGATGAGAAAGTGTGCAGGAGCTAAGACTGCCAAGTCATTGGGATTGTTTGACATCAGAGTCAGTGGTCTGGAATTGAGGATAGCCTCCACCTCAACTTCCAAGGTATGCAGCAATACCTCGACGGATCAAATTTTGGGCTGATTTGACCGCCGCCTCCCACAAGCCGCCAAAATGAGTCGCACGTGGAAGGATGAAGTGGAAATCGATTTCCCGGCTGGAGCACGCCGTTGTTACTTCTTGACGCGCTTCGTTGGAGTATAATGAGGACTACAATTCTGATAGCTGGTTGTGAGCTCCCACAAGCACAGAGGAATGCTTCTGTGCTTAGATCGCTGACTAGCTCCAGACGGACGGCCTTTGTAGCGAAACAGCAAAATATGGCTAGGTACCCTTTTTGCGGTCGGGTACCTCTACCTCGATAATGGATCATCATAGGCCCACAGAAATCCAGGCCAGAGTTGAGGAAAGGACGGGTTGGCTGAATACGTGCACTTGGCAGGTTTGCCATGACTTGTGAAAACAGCTTAGGCTTGACTCGACTGCACCACACGCACCGTTGAACAATCGACCTCCAAAGTTGTTTTCCTCGAATTGGCCAGAACCGCTATCTAGTAGAAGCGAGCAGTGTTTGCGGCACCTAGATGGTAGTCGTCGCGATGGATGTCCATCATCAGCAGTCTGGTGAACGGATGTTTGAATGGTAATCCAATGGGATGTCTGGCGTTGAACGTGATCTTGGCAGCCTCCAGCCTCCCACCGACACGGCTTATGCCCTCTGGATCGAGGAAAGGCGCCAGTACCACCAACAGACTGTGCTTAGAGAGTTGCCTCCCCGACCTGATGTCCAAAAGTTCGCAGTTAAATGTTTGTGATTGTACATACCTCACGATGATCTCCAGGGCTGTGGATAATTCATCAGTTGTGGGCGCTTGATTTGTTAATTGAGATACTCGGATAATGGGACTATGTTTAGGGGTACGAACGGCTCTTTCGTCAAGCATCGGAGTTCAGCGCTGAAGTTGTAGCTGCAGTCGCCAATTATGGCATCAAATAGTCTTACAATCCGCCAAAGGCTCCCCACTTTGGAGGTCTGTGGAGGCTCGCACTGAAAAATTTTTTTTCTTGCACTTGAGGAGTTTTTCTTGTTCGCTACTCGCATTGACGTGCATTCAAAATCGCGGCCGCTCTCAGCAATCAACAGTAACCCTACAACTTAACGGCTTGGATCCGATGTCATTTCATTATTGGTGCATCCTTGAAAGCACCAGTCCCCGAAGATCTCGTAATTTCTCATGTAATTATTAGCGTTAAGTAAGGTTAGAGATTAAGTAAAAAGGAAGCAGATATTCTTCGTCACCGAATTTCAACTCGGCTCCCACGACGAGGATTGGAAGGAAAATTCGGAGGTAGGGAAGCGCAACCTCCCAAAAAAAACGATTCCGGGGTGCACAAAGCTACCCAACGTCAAGATGTTCTATCGTTAATCATCATTCCGACGGTATCGAATACGATGCTAACGTTCTAACATATTTTTTTGGTGACAATCTAAATGAGAAACATGTCCCGAATTTCAGCTTCACCGGCATTTTAGAAGCAATCCTCGTACGCTTCGATCAAATAAAATAATACTACCTTCTGTGCTAAGTATAAGGAAAAATTCGATTAAAGTTTCCATTAAATAGCCTTACAATGAATTTTCTTATCAAACATTCAATTGACGTCTTGCCCAAACCGCAAGTGAAAAGTTCAATTGAAGTCAAATGGAATGCATATACGAGTAAGGCAATACTACAAAATTATTAAACATTCACGACGCAGTTGAACGAGACAAATTAAAAATGAATACTTCACAGAAATAATGCTTATTTTCAACCATTCCGCGATGGACTTAAATATTTTCAACATTTTCCGCGCGAGGACAACCAAATGAAGTACTTTCTACTAGAATCGAAAATGACGTCCGCGCACGTAAACACAAGTATCAAAATACTAAATGGATCTACAACCAAAATAAGTCGATATGGCCGTTATCGATAATGCAGATGATTGTGCGCGAAAGAAAGATGGCCACCAAGAAAAACTGGGTTTGCGTCCGAGGAAAACGCTTTAAGGTTGAGCAGCCGTGGTGCTTGGTGTGGCCTTGAATTTGGGTTCTTCATCTCAAGTCAAAGAGCCGTTGCGACAAAGTTGTTAAAGAGCCAGCGACGGTTGAAGCGGTCTCTTTTTACAGAATAATAGCTTTGCATTATAATTGAAATTATCAGTTTGAATTTTCATTTGAATTGTGAACGGAATTTGTTGCAGTGCAGTGTTGGTGAATTACGGCTGGGGTGTTCAAGAATCCTTCCCGTCGGGGATTCCAATTGCATAGTTGGTTTTTAGTGGAAGTTTGAGTGTTCAAGAATCCTCCCCGTCGGGGGTTCCAATTGCATAGTTGGTTGTTAGTGGAAAAGCCGATAGGCGGCTCAACGAGCCGGGAAAAGGCCATTGACGGCTAGGATATATTAGCCAGTCAGAGCAAGGTGTAGGTCCTTTGTGAGTGACACTAGTCGGTGTGTGTTAGTGTAAGAACCCTCAAGTTCGCCAATTGGCTCCTGGGGGCATTTCTAGGGTTGGCGAGTAGCGCCTTCCTACCCCGTCTCCATGGGCTAGCTGAGACCCCAAGGCCCCCAACCGAAATCGTTTGGTGTAACGTAACAATCTGTGTCCGAAAGTGGTTGCGTCAGGCGGTTGAGAAAGTGATTTCATTGTGTTACAATCATATTTTGAGATTTACGAAAGCACAAAACTTCATTTCAATCGATTTTGCTTGTTATGCTAACTCAAGAATCAAAGAGCATGTTGAACCCCTTGGAAAAGCGAGTAATGAGACGATGTTCTAAAAAGAGCGGGAAGGAAACTAATGGCAAATGAGGAAAAAAAATCCGTTGAAGCGGCCAACATTTTCTACGACGATACGACTACGAAAGCTACAAAGACTGAGCATGTTCTAAGAATAAACGATCGTGTAACGAAAAAGATCTTTCTTAGAATAGCTTAGTTTCACAAGATCAGAAAAGATTGTGCAGTGCTGCTGGCCCTTACGAGCATAGTCGGTCGATTGAGATACGAGGGCGGCCCTATAAGTACTCAGCCTACAAAATAAAATGAAACTTTTGAAAAAGTGGCGACTTATTTCTCCTCCTAGCTCGATACACTTGACCTCGCTCCAACTTCTTTAATCCGTCTGAAAACGTTTTCTCGAGGTCTGCAAAGTATGTGTCCGTTGTGGCGGTGACCTCCTTATTAGACTCAAATTACTGCCTGGTCAGTGATTTATGAAACAAAAAGAAATCGCACGGGGCCAAATCTGGAGAATACGGTGGATGGGGTAGCAGTTCGTAGTACAATTTGTCAAATTTAACCTTTTTTTCTGCTATTCGCCGTAGTAGTCTTGGAGCATTTCGGATTGCGACATTTTTTTTGAGTGTCACTGTAATCAACCAGATGTTCAGGCTTATGATATCTTACTACTTCTGTAGGTATAGATTTTATTTTTACTTTTCTTTTTTCGTGCTTAGGCTGCAAATCTTCATGATCGTCAAGACTTTCTGAATCTGATGACAAATTATTTTCCTATATTAGACTGGCAAATAAATCCAGTTTGAAAGTTCGTAATTGTAGTATTTTATGTTTGTTGACTCCTTTTTCAGTTTCTCTTAGTTTATAAAGAAGCCTGGCATTGCTTACTACCAAATCGAATATGTGGGATATAAATCGTACTGTCCATTGTTTGGTTATATCACAACATGGGGCATATCGATAACATGCGATCAGTCATGTCAACTCCGCCATTATATTGATTGTATGATTTGACAATTTTCGGCCTACATAGTAGTTGGTGGGTTTTTTTCCTAGACCATTTACGGCATAGGTCTTCTTTTTCACTTGAGTGAATAGTGGAAAGGAGGATTATTGGTTTGTTATCCAGCCAACGAACTATGTTAACCACTTTGTCACTTCTAAATTTTGTTTCGCAATAGCCTCTGGCCTTGTTTGCAAAGGCTTTTTCATCAGAGAATTGGCAGTTTTTATGGATTCTATTCCATTGGATGGTGCCAGTGACGTAAAAACCTTTTTACAGTAATGTGTCAAGCAATTTCACTGTGGTAAAATACTTGTCGAAATAAATGTGGTGGCCTCTCACAAGCGTCTTGCATAGACTGAGAATACATGCTTCAACAAGAGTATATCCTTCTTGAATTAACTCGGGGCTGGTAGTATCGCCCTGGTATGGAAGCACGTCCTAAATAATGCCTTGTGGAGTAGCCAACACGAAAATTTTAAGGCCTACAGGATTAGGCTTTCCTGGACAATATTGACGTATTCTAAACCGGCTATAGAATGGTACAATCATTACATCGATGGATAATTTCAAAGATTTTTCTTGTGCGTGACAGCCTCGCAAGACTGATTTGAAGAGTGGAGCTACGATCCATAGTTTACACTTTCGTTTGCTTTCTTCTAGTACATCATCATCAAATACTACTTTTAGACAGTTTCTTATATTGAAAAATCTATTTCGTGTCATAGCCTATTTTATAATTTTAACTCCGTGTTTCTGACACCAGAACAACGATATATTTACCAAATTGATAGCACTCATTACGATTTGAATGCCAAAAAAGACTTTTGGTTCTTTGACAGTCAGGCATAAGGTATTGCTTTTTCTTTGGATATGAGTTCTATTTGTAGCAGATACCATATCCTCTAATGGGTCGTTACCGATGTATTGTGTAAAGTAGTCTTGAGGCGTCTATGACTCGGTTTCAACTTTTTTATAGTTGGGTTGGTAAAATGGACGTTCTACAGGTTCGAACTTACCATTCCATCCATCGCAGGTTGATGTCCTATTCGCTGCCTCACGTATACGCCCACGGGTATTAGTACATTTTCCTCATCGGCTTCGTCCTCTCTCTACTAAAGAAGATTGCAGGGAGATCTCTGATCGTGTGTTCGTTTCTTCATCTGAGGAGCTCGATGATGAAGTACTTGATTCCCTGTCTTCTTCAGGAATTGCCGTAAAAGTGATATCGTCATTTTAATCTATTGGATAGTCTAAAAAGTATTGAGCCTTTTTTATCACTAGATGGTGTTCGCTGTCAGATTGAGTCAAACTGACATGCGTTTGAAAGGTAACATTCCAGTCTACAATGTTCAAATGGATAGTTTTGTGTTTCGTCATTTTTGTCAAAAGTTGTATTCATTTAAAAATGAGTGAAATTTCTGAAAAAATTCATTATATTTTACAATATCACTACGATCAAGGTGTGCATGCATCGCAGGCTCGTGAAAAAATTTGAAGTTTCTTCGGTCAAGATACTTTATCAAAAGCCACAGCCAAGAGATGGTTGGCTCGCTTTCGTTCTGGAAATTTTGATGTCAAAGATGCACCTCGCTCAGGTCGACCAATCACTGAAAAAGTCGATGAAATCTACAAAAAATTGAAGAAGACCGACACATAAGCAGCCATGACATTGCTAAAGAACTGAATATCCATGGTCAAACAGTTTTGAACCATTTGCGTAAGGCTGGATACACAAAGAAGCTCGACGAAAAAATTTGATCGATCGAGCTTCCATTTGCGAATTGCTAATAAAACGCAACTAAATCGAGCCATTTTTGAAGCAAATCATAAAATGGCTAAGATATGAGAATGTCGTTCGAAAAAGATCCTGGTCAAAAAAAGGTGAATCATCAAAAACGGTTATGCTGTGTGTATGGTGGGATTGGAAGGGAATTGCTTATCATGAGGCGCTAGAACCTGGCCAAGTGCTCAATTTGGCTCTGTACTGTCAGCAATTAACCAGATTGCAATAAGCAATTCAAAAAACCGGCCAGAATTGATCAATAGAAAGGGCGTTGTCTTCCATCATGACAATGCCAGACCACACAATCTTTGACGACCCGGTAAAAATTGACAGCGCTTGACTGGGAAGTTTTGATCCATCCACCGTATAGTCGGGACCTTGCACCATCAGACTACCATTTGTTTCGGTCTCTGCAAAACTTCCTTAATGAAAAGAAACTCATTTCAAAAAGGGACTGTGAAAATCACTTGGCCAAATTTATCGCCGATAAACCACAGTAGTTCTACACAGATGGAATAATGGTTCTGCCCAAAAAATGGCAAAAGGTTATAGAGAATAAGCTTACAAAGCTTACAAAGTTACCATAAAACAATTAGTTTGGGAGCTTATTCACAGATTTTGTTAGAAATAATTTTTAAATTCTCTATGTAATATAGGTACGACCCTAGCACCCAGGAGGGTATACCAAAAGTTCTTTAATTTCTATTGTTCATCCGTATTTATATAAATGTGTGCACTTTTTTGTTGTACAACCAATCTATAAAAACTTTGGTTCAATATTCCTGACATGTTTCAATCCAATCCAATTTTTCTGTTATTTTTCATTTTTGTGACTCCCTGAGGCGTTGTAAATAATTGTCTTACGACCAGACCAGACTTATTATCTTCCATGAAAATTCATTGAATTTTCATTTCACCTCTAACGGATTAGACAGGCAAGAGTTGCAAGGATAATAGCAATTCAACCGTTTAACACCGACCCACTCACTTTGCATGTGCATAACCCATTGAAAAATCATTCATTCCAGTGGCGAATGCATTTACTCGAACAATCATACGTTGACGTTACGAAAATGTTTCACTTCTGCAATGGAAAACCCATAGCGTAAATTAAATTTATGTGGACACAAGACCTTGAATAATGCTTTACTTCTTACGTATTATTTTGTTTTTGCTTTATTTTCCCCAGGGTTTCTTTGCATTCGCGTGACCTTATGTTTTGTTTACTGAATTTTTCAAAAGTTGAACTGCTATTTGGAATTCTTTTTTGGTGGATTTATACTTGTAGTATGTCTTCCTCATACATATGGATGAAACGTTTCAAGTGGGTAGACTTAGTCACGTTTCTCTTTGTTTTTGATGTTAAGACAGTGAAATTTGAACTTTTTGGGGAGACATGTATACTTTTGTGAAAGGACAATTTGTTGGTTGAACCTGTGGGGAAGAATTTAATTTGCAATTGTCTTTTGAAGTTTATTGATCCTTATGCGGATAAATACCATTGCAATTGTTATAAAATAAATTCTCTATCGTTTCAAATGAGCTTCGAACCAGAACATTAGTTGCATTCTAATAAATTAATGCACTTCAATTTATTTCAAGCGACAGGGCGATGTCCACCTCAGTTTGTTATTGAACTGATTTCAATCCCGCTGTACAAGGTAAAGCACTCTAATGCGAAATAAGGTCTACTACGTCCGAATCAAACCCACCAGAATCAATGCTACCTCAAATTACACTCTTGGCTTGACACAATTGCTTTTCTGTGCTACGAGTACTTTGTTGCAATTGTTGCAATGACCATTCTCATCGGTTGCAAATGCGCAATCTCATCACATGCGACAAAACGGATTATACATAAGTAGGTTTACCTCATGTCCAATCATTTTGTCTGCAAGAACAATAATTGCAATTGCAACAAAGTAGCGAAACGCCGGATGGTGTCGATGACGCATTTGTTCTTTGCATTGCCGATCTACCTTCGCTTTTGCTGATGGTGGTGCGAGTGTGCATGATATTTGCAAGCTTGAGCAGGAATTACGCAACCATCCCGGTATACATTTATATGTATAGAATTCTAACTTTACACTTTTGGGAAGGTAGAAATAGAAGATATTGGGTGGCAGCTGTGATGCATTGAAAATGCCGAGGAAATGTACCAAGCCATGCTGCAATCAATGCCAACTAGATTGCGATATTAATAGATGCGGATTTACGTTCGCTTTGCTGACGGAATATGTCAAGCTACCACCACGCATCAAGCAGCTGACAATGTATCATTCTAGGATGGTGGTTTAGGGTAGTTGAGGAGTTTGTATCAGAAACCGTGAAAGGGGATTTGGAGACCTTGCTTGTTCTAGTGATATGAACTTTCTTCAAATTGCAACTCACTATTAAACTACCCCTCATTTCCTGTCTGTGCAATTTAAACCCCCTTAACTTGTCAATCTTATGAAAAACTTGACACGAGGCATGAATTCTGTTAAAAATAGAACAATGGATTAAGCTTTGATGCTATAGAAATGTATTCTATAGTTTCTAACGTACTCGTGCTCATATGTGGAGCACATCTTTCGCGCTGTAACACTTATGCACTTATCGACAAATTCGATACCCCACATATGTAGCGTGTACTGCTTCCTGTTTGCCTACTTCTTTCGGTTGCAGGCGACACATGTGAGAGTGTAATCAAGCGAAACCACCATTAGTGAGGCAAAACAGTGAACACTAGCCAGCCATGAAGCTCCACCACCACAACCACCCTGCTAGCTTGATGACAACCATGAAAAAATACTTTTGCAAGCTTCGTGTGGGGGTAGCAAGAGCAAAAGAGAGTGAGCAGTGGAAAGTAGAAAAAATCCTGACCTTGAACATGAATTGCACTTGGCATAGATCGAATGAATGCTTTAACTGAAACGACTACACATAGGCATGCATATTGCTCTAGTGGCATTGCAAAGCACAGAGTAATTATCATTGTTCAGCAAGTCCTAACGTTGGAAGCGTTCTTTAGTACAATATAGCATAGTATACACATAAATATTCATTGAAATGCAAAATGGTACATATACGAGTATGTACAAAGCTCTCACTCACTGACATACCTATATAAATTTTATGGTAAAGTTCAGTTTTGCATGGGTGTGAGCCATTTGTGTGCATTTGCCAGTTTTTCCACGACCACGAATACAGCGTTATACAATAGCCGGTATAACCTTGAAGTCTAGTATTTGCTTGCTATCTATGAACACTATCTATTCCATAACAACAGCTGATATTTGTTCTTAGCCGCGACTGCACTTCATCTAGCCAAGCTCAAACTGAGCACAAAGAACAGAGGACAGCTCTAGCTGCCATAGAAATTAGCTGCAACTAGCTACCAACAACGGTGATAGCACATACGAGTTATTATATTTATATTTGTTATTTAACAGTAGAGGAAGGTTGTTTATAGGTGATTGGGGTGATTTGGCGATAAGATTGATTGAAGTTAATTGTGATTTGATTGGAAATTACGAACAGGTGAAGTTCAATAGAAGATTTGTTTGCTTAGGGGGAAATGTATTTAGGACTCTGTTTTTAGGGTTTAATATAACATTTTTTTTTTTTTGCAATACCCTATTAAAATCGGTACCTGTCTGTCTGTCCGTCTATCCGTCAGTGCACAGCAATTTCTCTCAGAAACTAGAAAAGCTTGAGCCATTAAATCTTGTGAGCAGCTCAAAAGTTTCTAGCCAATGAACGTTTTTTAGTCAAAAAAAAATTGAAGGATTTTAAAATGTGACCCCTTATAACTTTTCCATCGAACATAATCGAGTAAGGTATCAAATAAAGCGTCTTGCTGAGATCTTTGAATATCATTTGTTAAAACTGCAACACAAGAACGGAAAACAGAAAGCAAGCGGAAGAACACGTCAATTTGTGACAAATCTGAAAAAATTGTGGAGAACAATTTGTGCATCCAATCGATTCAGACAGTACGGGCTTGTTAAGATTTGCATGTAAACTTCAAGAAAGATACACTATTAATTGAAACATAACTTTACAATTTTAGTAATATCTGTTATCTAAATTCCGTTCACAGTCGAAAAACACGTTCCAATCGAAAAGCTCCCGATCGCTCCAAAGCTCGTTAACGACTGTTCTGCTGGCTCTTTAAGTTATTTGCTCGCGTTCGTTTTTATCTGCAACAAAGTTACCAGGAGAGCAGACAGTTCGACCATTCTGTTTAGAGGCGTCCTCGTCTCTATTTTTTTCCTCCTCGTCCGACGTTGATTCGGCTTCAGGAGATACAGTGCGAACTCGATACAACCATGAGCTGTACGAAATTTTCGAAGAGCCGGAGGTCTCAACGATTGTAAGGCTGCGGAAGCTGGATTGGGCTGGTCACATGAATCGTATAGATGAACAACGGATACCCAAAAAGGTAGTCGTTGGAAGACCAGAAGGGCGGAGACCAGAGGGGAGTTCCTCGCTGCTCGGATTTCGAAATTGGAGGACGCGGTCAATGGACCGAGACAGGCGGAGGCACTATTTGCAGGAAGTGGAGGCCCGAGAGAGGCTGTAGTGCAAGGAAGAAAAAGAAGGTACAGCGTACCATCTTTTCATATTGTCCGAGGCGAAAACGTTACAATATTTACGCGATGTCCGCTGTGCGCCCGGGATATCTTCAACGACGTATCTATACTTCAGTAATTTCTTCGTAATAATGTAAGGCCCTTTATATCGAGACTCTAGCTTCTTTGATGTTACAGTAGCAGAGGATTCATGATCGACCACCGCGAGGTCATTCACACTATACGATGTCGGATCCTTGTGTTTTGCATTGAACCGTTCCTGCCACTTTAATGATTGTATAGAGATGCGTGATGCAGCGGCCGCTCGTCGTGTCTTCATCATATCCTCAGCTTCATCCTCTTATCAGCGCTATCATAAAAAGCTAAAACAAGTTCGTTAGCCATTAAGTCCCGAGGCTTGTAGTCAAATACTATCTGGTGACAACTCTACCCAGCCGTAGCGTTTTCAACCGTGTTCAGCGCCCGCTGAACCGTTCGTACTTGTTAATCTCAGTGCTTGCTATCCTGCTGAGCTGACGTGGCGATGGCATGTCTGACAGACTGATGAGTTCGTTCCACTTGACATTGTTGTCTGCATTTATTAGATCCTGCAGACAACCTACCCTATTCTTACTTTACCCTTACTCCGAAATTGTTTGGCGTCCTTTTCGGTAAAGTCAATGATGGCCATGCGTTTTCCCCTATGGTTCCTAGTGTCAGCCTCGCTTTGATCCTGCCTATGCTAGGGAACTCTCTTTTGATGGCCTCTTCTACCTCCGCCAGGTCCGTGATGCAGTCAATGTCTCTTATTTTGATTGTTGCCATCGGCTCGAGCGAAGCTATAGCTGCGCTTTCACAGAGAATTTTCTTTACTGCGTCGCAAAATGCTTCTTAATTATCGGCCTCTCCTTCGAATTCGACCAGTATGGAGTCCAACCGCGTTGGTCGTACTGATTTGATGGCAGTATTTGTGTCTTCGGGCCTTACATTTCCCCTGATATCCCGCAGCACTTCTGCGTCGGATCGACCATCTTGGGGTATTACGAGCAGTGTCTGCTGCCGAGTTCTTCATCGGGGCTTTTTTCTCTCCTGTTTTCTCTCAGGTCTTTTTTCTTGTTGGGCGTCCGGTCGAACTTTGTTTTCTGACACTTTTTGAAGCAGTTTATTTACGGCTTTCTTCGCTCCTTTTGTCAGCACTGTCATGAACCCCTGATCTGGCGTTCCACACCTATCAAGTGCCTCTTCCTTCTTTTATCCCGATCTCCTTCGATTGGGCTAGATGCCGTCCTTTTAATAATGTTTGATGGTGAAGCTATCTACGCGTGCCCTTAAGGCTTAGCAATCAATGCTTCTTCAGTCTGCTGCCTTCGTTTGGTCTTCTGGTCCTCTTCAGCCTTTAACCAGCTATGCGTTCTAGGAGCTCCTCTAGTTCAAGAAGCCTAATCTTTACCCCTTTGCTGGTTTTTGACGGGTCGCATGCGATTTTTATTCTTTTCAGAACACTTCCCGCTTTTCGAATTAGCTTCATGTCGCTGGACGACAATTGTTTTTTGCGCCCATCTTTCTTGGGAGAGGCTATCGGCTTCCGTTTCCGATTCCAGTACTTCCGCCACATTTTCGACGGTGGCGATGGAATCACACAACGAAGCATTATTTGTCTGGTCGCTCTTTTCTTTTCCTACCGTCATCTCTTTTTGGACTTCAGGATGGGTCGTTATTATTTCGGGACTTACGACCCTTACTTCGGTCGTTTCGGTAGCGATCGCAGTAGTAACTATCGAATTCTCGATGGTTTTCTTTATATTTTCCCCCACCGCTCGAGCATCTGGCGCATCTTGCAGGGTTTCCGCTTTTCCTTTTTCAGACAATCTGGCGTTCGCATCATTTTTTGCTGCGCCCGAACGCCGCAGGAATCTCAGTCTAGACAAGACTATCTGTTATCCGTCTTTTCGTTTTCGTTTTTGTCATCGTTAGTACCGCTCCCGACGAGCTGTAAACATCGTGGCTGCAGTCGCTGGTTGTGTCGTCATTGTTGTTGTTTTTGCTCTCTTTTTTTGAATTTTTTTTACCTTTTTTATGGTTTTTAGTTACTTCGGATTGATTGGGCCCCCTATCTCCGTTCATGTGTGTAGTCGCCTTTTTGGTCCCATGGTTATCTTTGCAGGGTAGGGAGGCCATGCAAGGGTTGGCACAAGCCCTTATGGGGATAAGTGCTCAGAGCCAAACCAGCGCTAATCATGAGTCCGTCTCAGCCAACCCTACACCACTAATCCAATGGTGCGAACTTCAAACGTACTCCGAGGCCTGCCAAAGTTTTACTGGGACACACACACGCGAGCAACGCAAGTCAACAGAATTATCGCACGATCTTACTAATTAACTGTACAAAATTCCAAATGAGGGACCATCAATCACAACACAAAGGCGATATCGCAGAAAAACATATATTCGTGTTAAGTAATGAAATTATTGGAGTAAGAACTTGACTTCCATTGCAAGTTAGCTGAAAAGTATTTCCCGACACGAACAATGCAAAATTCTACAACTGTGCGCGGAAAAATCTGTTTAACTCGAATTCGTCCGTATCCGCACTTTGCACGTACGTATCTTCCAAAAGACGCGTTTTTTAACACCGTTTTTCGCAATTTTTCCGCAACCGATAATCCATCCGCGCCTCTTCTTTTCTTGGATTTTGGACATAAATAGGTGTAGCGACTGCGGATAAAACGGACGATGCGCTCTGTCTAGATTATTTGGATTTGGTAGAATTAAGTATGGCAAGTGCGTACTAGACGGAGGACAGAAAACAATTCAGAAGCACAAGCGCTTACGAAAGCATCTAGGAAGAAATCGAAGGACAAGTGGCAAATCAATATCGGAATCGTCAACGGAAGCAGCGAAGAAGGGGCCTCTTTATTCTTCGTAGAGCCGTACGTTTTTCGATAGATTTCTTCTTTTTCTTTTTGCTCGATTGCAATCTTTAATTTAGTTTGAAAGAAATTTAAGAGAAAAATAAGATAGTAATACTGAAGTTTTTTTTTAAAAAGTAAATTAAAAGTAAAAATAAAGTAAAGATTTAATTTTCTTTCTGTATTACATTTGAAATTGACCAAAATAAGTTTCAGGTTGTAACGGGTGCTGCTTGGGAGTGAATTCGCGGTTAAAGTTTAAAGTGGAGTGTTAGTGTTCGCGAGAGGTGTGTAGAGTGTGACAAATTCTCGCGGTCTTAATTTGCCTGAAAGAGTTAAAGAGGGTCATATATTTCTCGTGTTGTAGGTAGAATCCGTTATTTCGCATCGTGGGAAGTGGTTTAAGTGTCCTTTTTCGGGCTGCCAGAAAGTGAAACCGGCAAGCCGTATTTTCGCTTGGCGGCTTATTGGAGCCCTGGTGGACAAGCGAGTCCGTAAGTCCCGCCGGAACACCCTATTCCTTTTGGGTGTAACATTGGCACATGGTTCCTACTCTACCCACTTCAGTCGTCACCGGAACGGGTTCTTCTCAATCTCCAGGGGACTGGTACGCATTTTTCGTGTCTTAATTGGAAATAAGATATAATTTAGATGTTCTTATATTCATACGCATTTTGTTTGTGTTTGCATGTGTCTCGTTTATTATTATTATGTTTATTTTATATTAATTTAGAAAATATTTATGCTTCACAGAATCACAACTTTTTCTTGTTTTTACGCTTAATTCTATTAATATTAGCATGTAATGGGTCTTTTTTGATGTTGTAAAATAAATTTACAAAACTCTACTAAAATCGCATCCTGTCTGTCCGTCCGTGTGTCACAGCAATTTTTCTCGCAAACTACTGGAGCTAGAAACATCAAATTTTGTATGCAGGTGTAAAATGGTACTCTCTTCAAAGTTCAACTACAAAAAAAGTGGTGCTCTCTTCAAAGTTCAACAACAACAAAAATTTATGTTAGTTAAGGGGGGGTCTCACCATAAAGGGGAGTGGCCTCCGAAAAAAAATCATCAGAGGTAGCCGATATGGGTATCAAATGAAAGTTCTTGATGATGAAACTGATATTTTTCGCCTCTAGGGCGCACAGGAAGGGGAAATACACAAAAAATTGCCCCCCCCCCCCCCCCCTCGCGATTGGACACCTGTGATCGGAAAAATCTGAAAAAAATCATAGAGGTAGGAGTTTATGAGTACAACAACAACAAATACCTTAGAAGTCGGAATTCGCTCAACTTTGTTAATTATAGTATGAGCTTCGAATTTCACATTTTTCCCAATAAAACCGTGTAGGTACCCTTAAACTTACCGAATATATACTTAAGCAGTCTTATGAAAGTTCCTTATATTCTGTAAGTTTGATAAAAATCCGATGATATACACGGAAGTTACAGCCATTTGAAATTTCTCCAATTACAACAACAATAACACATGATTTAGGTATTTTATGGACTTTCTGCTGTTTTGACTTGATCGTTTTAAAATTTTCAAATAAGACCAATAACATGAAGATTATTGAGAATTCATGATTTGAGTGATTTTTATTGGTTTGCAACAAAATGGCGACAGTTGGAAATGGAGAAACAATGAATTTTCTTTTAAACGTGCAAATCTCTTTGAGACGTTTCTTGTCTTTATCCGGTGCTGATGACCGCATTTTGGGGAAGTTAGATACAAAACCCTTCTGGAGTGAGCGTAGGTCTGTCAACCCAACTTGTATTTATTTATATATATTATTCACTAAAAATCTTGTATCATTTTTTTTTCCTTTTAATTAACTTCATTTTAATTTTTATTATTATTAAAAATGGCATACATACAGTCAGTTTTTCTTTCTTACTCGTATGCCTTAACAGATGGGGGTAAAAGGATGTGGAAATTTTGCAGTTCGGTCACATGTGTCCAGTCAAAAATGAAAACTGCTTTAGGCTAAGTTGTAAATGCTGATTCATTGTTGGTTTGCTTATGGTAGCGTTTCGATTAGGTTTATATCAATTCGATTATAAATTGACCAATTATTGTAATTCGGAAGTGTATCCAAAAGTTTTTCGATTTTATATTCTACGTTTTTAATGCTGTCCTGCATCCAAGATGTTCCCTCTCCGCTTAGTGTTTGTAAATTTCTGTGCTATTTAATGTTAGCATCTGGAAGGTTCTTTAGCAGTTTGCATATGCGGACTGCTCGATTACTACACTTTCCTGTTGGTTTACCATACCACTATTACTTGTGATAATGTACATATGTAGACATGAAGACCGACCACTCTTCATGTTGCAAATGTTTTGCGAAAGTATCCTTCGACGAACTGGCAACCGGCTAATCCACATGGTACTATCTCAAGATGTCATTAGGATTTCTTCGTCAGCCTGTTCGAAGTTCGTTCAATGCTTTTTTTCGTCTTCGGATGAATTTATTTCCTCTTCCTGGTCAAGAGTTCTTTCTTCCTATTTCAACACCAAATTCGCTGAGATCTTTGAAGATTTTCTATACTTGTACTCGTGTTTCCAGAATCTATTCCTCAGCAGAACCACCGCTGAAATTGGAAACATTTTTCATAATTATCCAGATAATATTGACGTTCTTCCTCTGGTATGTTTCGTCCAAAAGCTAGTCGTATGCTATCCATTTTCTGAAATAAGTACATAAACGCGTAAAGTGTATGCTGAGAAAAAAGGAAGATTTGAGTAATTACCACTTGAACCTACAATTGAAACACATTTTAAGGTCTTTGTTAAAAAATTTTTTACAAAGACATTCCAGTTTCGCGACCTGTCTGTCCGTGCGTGCGTCACAGGAAGTTTCCTCGGAAACTATAAAAGCTAGAATGCTCAAACTTTGTGGATAGGCCAGAAATGATGATCTCTCAAAATTTAGGTCTTAAAATTTTTTAAGAGGGTGCCCCCTTAGAACGAAGTAGCCCCTAAAAATTTTTTTTAACCAAAGGTAGTCGAGTTGGGTATCAAATGAAAGGTCTTGATTAGAACTATGAGAATTTGAAAGAAAAATGTCATTTAATGCATCAGGGGGTCCAGGGGTGGCCAAATGTACCAAAATTTGTTGTCCCCCCCTCGCGATTGGACACCTTTGAGCTGAAAAATCGGAAAATGATCACAAAGGTGGGTCTTAATAAGTACAAGGGCAATAGATACCTCAGAAATCAAAATTCGCTCAACTTTATTAATAGTATGATTTGTAGATTTTACATTTTTGCCTATAAAATCAAAATGGTGCGCTTAAGCTTCGTGAAATTTTGTAATTATATAGATTGGTATAAGATCTTAATACCCACAAAATTTCATGAAAATCGAATCATAACTGAGTGAGTTATGGCCATTTCAATTGAATGGAATTACAACAACAATAACACGTGTTTATGGTTGATACGTATTTCAAATTTACCTAGGCACTTTTATTTTCTTCGAATTATCATGAAAATTTAAGGAACGGTGTCTAATTTGAATATGATCAATCGGCTGAACATTCAGAAAAAATATTTAAGCTCCATCAAAATGGCGGCTGCAATGTGCTTATGAAAGAAACTCTGTATCTTTTGCATAAATTGGAACGATTACCTATCCAAGTATTGGAGGAATAATTCAAATTATCGATTCACACTACTCGAACATTTTTTGCAAACCCTAGGGTGGCTAAAAGACCTTCTGGTAGGAGCACTCTCCTTCTTACTCAACTTGTTTTCACTATATTTCACACTTTGTCGCTTAGAATATCGAATATTTGTCGCTTTATGATTGTCCTCACTCTTTTTATTCAAAAAGGTCTGAAGTATAAGAAGCAGAAAGGTCGCTTTGTTTTTTATGAGACGTGGAAAGGACGTCTCATATAAAAACTCTAATTTGTTATGAAAAATGTTGGAAAAAAATGCAGATTGAAAATCAGTTTGGCAATAATATTGTCCAATTGTTTGCCAGCTTCTTGGTGGATCAATTGGATTATCTACTTACAGGTTGCGCATTCTTTCCTGGTGAGTATATGTGTACTTAAAAACGAATGCGAGTTTCAATTTAAGCATAAACTTTGCCTTTCATCATATTCATCTCTGGCTCCCGGGACTGTAGAAACAGAATTAACCTTTCTTTAAATATCATCAAAATCAAGAAAGCGAACGAATATGCCGCAAATATTTGATGAGTAAATCCCAGAAGAATTCTCATAGTGAAATCATGTTATTTTCCGCTTTTTCAATTATAATAAATAAACATCCCACAGTATCCAATTTTTAATCATAGACCAGCTTACACGTGCCAAGCGAATTACAGACAACTTGAACGTACTTGGCAACTTAAAACGCATTGCATTGCAATGCATCTAAAGATAATAATTAATTGCATCTCATGTAAAAAGCTATCAAACTACTAACACACAAACACACTGAAATGCATTGAAAAATACTCATTAAAACCATCATTCAAACCGCATCGCGGATCACAGGGGCGCGAATATTGAAAAACGCAAATTCCCAAGAAAACCCCAAGCTTGCGCAATGCAAGCTTTTTGCATCGACCGAAGAACATATAATAGTTTTGTTGCACTATAATTGCAGTTGCATAAAGAGTAGTTGTTATATGTATAGAATATGCATGGCTGTGTGCACTTGCAGCTACCTAACGATAGTCAGCTATATAGAAGTTTCGATGTAGATGTAAAAGTGCATATTCATTGGGCTCTAGTTGCACTCTAGGAAAATGTGGCGCGTGGAGGAGACTTGGCACAGTATTCTGTTCAAGGATTATGCTGACACGTGCCTAAGCCGGCCGGCCGGCAAGCTCTCCCAACTCCCAGTTCAGGGTCAAATAATATTATGCGGAAAGAACAAATAAAGTATCCAATACTGAGTGAGTGCATATAGAATGCCAACTGCATTATTGCACATGCACCGGCACTGACGACCGTATCGTCGTCGCCATGAAAAAAGAATCAAACGCTAGTGGGGAAAAAGTTTGTTATTATGCACTTCATTGGGCGACACGTTTTCTAGTGGCCAATTTTAACGATACTATTTTTATAAAAGTGCCTTGCACGAATATGCGAAGATATTAGGTAAGTTTTTGCATAAATTTTGCTTGCGTCGAAGATGTAGAATTATTCAAAGACTGTTTGAAGAAGAAAAAAAATTAGTAATCACCTACATAAATTAAAATCTATTTAAAAAAACGATTTATCAAAGTCAATAAACTTTATCTGAGAAAATATTCAATTAAAACGTCGCCAATCCGGTCTAAAATCCTCATCATCTCAAGGTTAAACTAAAACACCAGTGATTTCCTAATTACTGGTGTCATTACTCCAACGTTAATTGTCCCCGTGATTACGAAACCGTTTTCAAGCTGCTGCTGTTGCAGTTCAATAACCGTCGACGAAATAATGCATTGGCCGAATTGTATCGGCACAAGAAGAATGCAATTGTGGCAAACAATGAGAATGCATTCGATGACCTTTTTCCCATTGACAATGAGACTTAAAATATTACAAGTACTCGTATGAAATGTCGTTAACTTTGCGCTAATGTGAGTACCCGACTCAGTACTGTCGTCATTAAAGCATTCTGCATAAAGTGCACATATCATTACTGTACTGTGGAACGGTGCGCTGTTGTTGTAGTTTATCAAGTCAGGCTGGGCTCATTAATAAAACTTGTCAATACGTGAAACGATGATGATTAAGTTATTTTCCACATCGCTCAAATATTAACACGCACACAATCTCAGACTCAATCTGTGCTGTCTGAATTTCTTGCAATCCCAGCATGCGCCAATATCAGAATTCGTAGGGGGCTGGTGACTTCTGTTCAAAAAAAAAAACAAAACCAGACTGATCTCATCATCTTGTTACTAATTACACTTAAATTGTCAGTCATTGACTTGACTCGGGTACTTATCGACAACTTTTGTAGGAGACAACATAACAAGTTTTTTTCGTAAACGGTGCCAGGAGTCTAGCGTAGGCTGGCAATGGTGAGAGGTTGAAGGTGTCTATGGGTAAAAATTTATCCTATGAGAGTTTACCTGACTTTGGTTGCCATTCGCACCTCTGCTTATTTGCCTTTCGGGCGGTAAGAGCCAATTTCGGGAATGTACTTGCAAAGAGTTTAATCCTTGTTAAGAGACTTTTCGCGAAAGTTAATCTGTTTTACTGTTTATTAAGTATTTGCCATGGATTTGGTAAATTGTACAAAGTCTGCTTCAGCTTGAGGGTGGTTGTTTAGGCGAAATATTTACACCCTCATCAAAAGGAATAGCCCCACTTGAGTTTATCCTACGCATCCAGACGCATGTTTTGGAATTGTTCAAACTTGTACATGTCTAACCTCGTTTAACTGTAGCAAAAAATTAATTGTTTTCCCCATTACTGTCTAGGACATTGTCAATGGTGCTATTGTCCTTTCACGTCATAGAAAGAAAACATTTTTGGTCTATTTTTCTTGCAGGTTGGGATAGTCAATAAGTCTGTTGCGAATCTTCGATAGGATTCCGGTGGCTACAATTGCAACTATTCCATCTATTATAAACGTTAATGGGTCATAAAGAGTTTGTCTAGACATCATCATGCGACACCTGCTATTTACGAATACATTGTTTGTCGCGTAGTTCGTCAGGTATTCAATATGCTAACATGTCAATAAAACAATTAAGCCATGGAAAATGAATGGCTCATTGATAGAGGAAAGTCCAAGTGCAAGTCACGCTAGCCTGGTAAGGTTTTGCTTGCGTCAGGGAGGTCTCTAAGAGATTAATCAAAGGAAATCTGCAGATTAAGAACTTCTGGTCATATTTTTATACATGAAAATTACATTTTCGACTCGCAAACAGTCGCTTTCTCCATACGAGAGGATATCTTTTGAGCAAGTGTAAACAGAGAAGTCTTGTTTTCACGCAACTATTGGTTTTGCCTTGCCTTAGGCTTTATACAGATAACATGAAAATTGAATTATCATAAAGGATTATTATCGTTGCGACTTCAGCGAGGATTTCTTGGTGTGATTTCAGGATAAAACTTATCTAATCCTCTTAAAGGCATTTAAGGTCGATTGCCCTTAATTTAGAAATTATGAAGAATTCGATGTATATTTAAATTTAAATTATTGAACTATTTGACTCTAATCAGTAAAAAATAAACGATAATTCAAATTTCCATTTCTCAGTGAATTTTCTTTTTTATTTAAAAGTATGTATTTCGTCCGTCATTTTACGGTCATGAAAATGAGATACTCTAACTATCTCTAAACGAAGGCCTGAGAGGGGCTGTAGTGCTACAAAGAAAGAATTTCGTCCGTCACACTCGGACTTTTTCAGTGTTTTGTGTTTTTTATTTTTGCTAATGATCGTAACTATGCCTACGAGCATAACCCCGACAACGTATAATGTACTTAATTACTTTAATAATAACAATCCATCGCTTGGCACATCTCACTCCAAGACCGTAACGGGATTCGAGGTGATATGGTCAATATCACGCTCAACTATGTGCTTAGTACCTAATTTTTCAGTTATTTTTTATTTTATTTTATTTATTTTATTTATATCCATTTTACAGAAAAATTTCCAATTACAAAATCGATTCAGAAAATGAAGTAAGAAATTACCATTTATCAAAATAACAATTCAATAATTATGAAAAGAAAACGCAATTGAAAATTACATGTTAAGAATTCTCTGTAGGTTGGACTTGAAAATTCCAAGCGATTCCAAAGGAGGACCAAGCTGAAGGTATTCATGGTCACGGACGAGTCGGACCAATGGCGAATAGAAATAAATATCTGTCCGTGCAAAAGGAATGGAGTAGAACTGGGTAGATCTAGTGTTAGATGGAGGACGTATGCAAATAGCATCTTGAACATTTGATGATAAGTAACCCCGAATAAGCTTGAAGAGCAAACATTGGTCGAGGTATTGTCGCCTCACCTCTAAGGAAGGGATGCCAAGGTAGATAAGACGATCATGATAGGAACGGTAGGCTAGTTTGAATTTATAAAAAAAGCGAGCGAGTAAATTTTCTCTGTACGGATTCAACCGCGTGCAAAAGGTATGTGTGATGGGGAGACCATATTTGACATGCGTATTCTAAAATAGATCGCACGAGTGAGATATATAGACGGACACATGTTTGGGTGCTAAAAGAAATGTGTGAACAACGCAGAACAAAGCCCGCGATTCGAGCTGCCCTGGATGTCATATGTGCAATATGGTGGTCGAATTTGAGCTGTACATCAAACGTCACACCTAGATCCTTAAAGTGATCAACTGATGAAAGTATAGACCCACCAATCGAAAAGGCGAAGCTAAGAGGATTATGTTTATTGGAATAACGCATATGGAAACATTTAGGAACGTTAAGCGCAAGACGATTGACTTGACACCATTCGTCTAATAAATTGATGTCATTTTGGAGTGCCAAGCAGTCATTCGTCGAGCGAATGATTCTAAAGATCTTAAGATCATCGGCATAGAGGAGGCATTCGGAGGTAAAACTACTGGGAAGGTCATTGATAAAAAGGTTGAATAGGAGTGGGCTTAGGATAGAACCCTGAGGTACGCCGGAAGTTGGGGAAAAGGGGGCAGAGGAGAAACCATTCCAAATTACAGAGCAGGAACGGTTGAGGATAAAGGAACTGATCCATGCAAGGAGGTGACCGGATATTCCGTATCTACTGAGTTTGCTAAGTAATGTTTGATGGTCAATGCTATCGAACGCTTTGGCAAAATCAGTGTAAATCACACCGACCTGGCACCTGGAGTCTAACGCAAGGGCTACGAAGTTGGAGAACTCGAGTAGATTAGTAACTGTTGAACGGCCCTTTATGAACCCATGTTGCTTAGCGGAGAGATTCATATGGAAGGCCTCGTAAATTCGTGATTGGACGATTCGTGAAGACTGAAGACTACCGTTGACTGCTATGAGCACACCTCCGCCGTCTCATTTACCAGTTAACCGTCGGTTTCTATCTTGTCTAAAGACAACATGAAGAGGAAGGATTTCTCCATCCGTAAAATCGTCTGTAAGCCAAGTTTCCGAAAAACAGATAATATCATCATTGGCAATGTAAGAAGCAAGATTAATTTCATTCAGCTTGGTCCTTAGACCGCGAACATTAGTACCCATCACAGCTAGGTGGGCTGATAGTCCGACAGCATCATTAGAAGCTCAAACTCAATACCACCACCGACGTTCGAGCTTGGGAGCTGTTGCGCAAGCGGAGTGTGTCCTGACCATAGTACATTCACCTAGTACCCACACCTTTCATTTACGCTGTGTTGCACACTTTTTGAATTTTCCCAGGGGCACGTCAGCTAATCCGGGGCACAACAGCTGAGCCCAGACCTGGCGCGTTCAAGAAACAAAGCAAAAAGTAAATAACATTTCCGACGCACGTGTTCTTTTACGCATTTCAAAACATGGGAGTGCTGCCAGATCCTAATAAAAAACTAAAAGATTGCATGGAGCGAATTTGTTTTTCTGCGAAGTTATTGATTTTTTGAGATATGCTAATCCTGAAATCTCTCATCGAAGCATATGTTTATATTCGCGCCAATCCTCGCGTCAGCATTTACCTACCTACCTGCTACCGAAGATTTATAGCTCGCTGTTCGGCTTGTATTCGGATTTTTCCGGAGGGTTGATGGAGTGAGGATACTATTTGAGTATACTGTGGTCCTAACTTACTGCCCCATACAAACTACTAATAAGTTTTGTTGAAGAATTACCTACATCTGTATTTAATCTTTTTACAATAAGTACAGTAATCCCTTGACCGACGTCTCTCTCATTATACATTTTTTTGACTTATGTCGCTGCTTTCATAGAACAGATGTTTGTTCATATGAAAACTTTCCCCTGGTAGAAAGGAATTCCCAAAATTTGTGAGCGCGGTTTTCGTAGGAAAGTTCTCGTCTTTGGCGTTCATAGAGTATAGACGGAGGCAGGGCCGGCAGGAGTAGTGGGTTGAGAGGTTAGCCAAACCCACTCGAGAAATCCCGAGTAGGAAAACTATCCACTCAAAATAATCAAACACCATACATCGTCAACTTTATCAATTTATAAATTTTAAATTTCACGCGGGAAATAAGCCCGCTCGGAGCATGCGCATGGTGTACGTGCACATATAACATACATTTATACCAACGACGGCTGTACTATATAGCCATGTAGGTGTACTACATGTGCCTGACTTTTTTATGTTTATGTTCGTTTTATTCTTCTATTCGCTCGTGTCGTGTGTGTTTGTGTATTATTCATGAGTGAGAAATTACACGAGAAAAAACGAAAAGCGTGTGCAGGCTATACAAAGTACAAAAAGACGACAGATGGATAGATTCGTCGTGCGACTGATGAAAAGGAAAAAAGAGGATTGCGTAGATGATGATTGAGAAAAGAACCTCAGGATCCTCGAAAACCGAGTCTCCTCGAGCTTCAGATAATAATAGTCAAAATCAAGACAGCAACAACAACAGCAGCAATTTTAAACATTCTAAAAAATGTTGCGTGGCTCGAACTTAACAAAAACAATTGCGGAATTCGCAACGTCTGTATTGAAGCGTGTGCTCGGCAATTGATCGCTATATTTTGACTCGCATACTCTGAAATCAAAACAAGCCTGGGTCGATGATGGATTTTCAAACTGGAAGCATGGGTCAGAGCGGATGAAGAACCATTCGTTAAGTGTTCTACACTTCAATTGCACCGAAGCACTGGCAAACCTGGGAAAAGTGAACGTTGTACAAACGTTATCGTCGGCTCACTCGAAACAGATGATGGAGAAAAGAACAGCGTTACTGAAAATTTTCAGCAGCCTGAAAGCATTGGCAAAACAAGATTTGCCTTTAAGAGGAGACAATAATGACGAGAATTCCAATTTCATGGCGTTATTGAAGGCTCGCTCGGAAGACAACTGAATTCCTGGTTGCAGAGAGATGGATACAGATGGCTCCACCAGGAAAGTCCAAATGAAATACTCGACCTGGTGGAGACAACAATCTTGTCAAAAATCATGGACGAGATAAGAAAAGCGGAGAATTTTTTGATTCTAGTAGATGAAACCGCAGATGCGTCACGAATAGAGCAAGTCTCCGTTTACCTTAGAACGGTTTCCGAAGATTAAATTACAAATGAGAATTTTATCGGATTCTTTTCAACGCCAAACACTCAAGCAGAAACGTTATTCGATCTTGTTGAAAACATTTTCGTCGTAAGCTCGTTGCTTCTCTCAAAACTAAGAGGCCAGTCCTACGATGGGGCATCAAATGTTTCTGGAAAAATCTCAGGATTGCAGGCACGTATACGTGAGAAAGAACTTTGAGCTTTGTTTGTGCACCGTAGTGCCCATAATCTAAATCTTGTTGTCCAAGATTCAATTGAAAAGGTATTACTAGCCAAAAAATTCATTGGTTAAATCAAGGATTTGATCAACTTTGTCCGAGATTCGACGAAACGCGTTGCACAGTTGAAGGAGATGCAGACTGAAGCGGTGGAAAAGAATGACGAAGATTCAGCTTTTATCGCAGCCTTCAACCCGTCAAAAATTGTATCGAATTTTGAAACCTTATTAATATTTTTCAGATGGGCGATACGAATACGGCCTCTTAAGATAAATAATCAAGGCGAATTACCCCGAATCGCTGAAATTCCTCGATGATCGATCGGTGAACAACCTAGTCGATAGAGCGACCTCCGCCAGAGCTTCGGGTTTTACGATTACATGGAGTCTCTTGAGTGTGTATTCTATTTAACAATGATAACTGAAATTTTCGATCGCATTGAAATATTGAACAAAGAAATGCAGAAGTCGAGCCTGTGTTATTGAATCGCATGAAAAAGTGAAAGCAGGTGCTGATGTGCTGAATACGTCTCGTGATTCCAAGTTTGAAGAAATTTGGGGAAAAAAGTGTTGAAGCTGTAATTGATTTTGAACTCAGAGAACCTCGAATTCCCCGCCAGCGTGAAATCCCTAAACGTTTTGATCCAGGTTCAACAGAAAATTTCATGTTTCTGACACCCAAGGATTATTTTAGACAATCTTATTGTGAAGTTTCTGATCAGTTGATTTTATCGTTAAAAAGTCGATTCGAAACAGAGGCAGCAACATTTTTCGAGTTTCTGGAGCGATTCGCTATCGGTCAGACCGCTGATGTTGACAATATTGTTAACTTTTATAAAGACGATTTTAACAGAGCGAGGTTTTTGAGCAACCTTGACATGTTTTTGCAACTTTTGCGCAGGCAAAATTAGCAAGCAACAATTTGGAGAGAGTTGTGAATTTCTTGAAAACATACGAATGGGCTAGGGGGCTCATTCCAGAGTTTGTTCGTCTCTTAATGACAATTCCAAGGCCGTCCTGCTCGAATGAACGAAGTTTTTCGGTCCTTCGTCGACTGAAAACATATCTAAGGTCAGCAATGTCACAAAATCGCCTGAACAACGTCGCTCTTCTACAGACGGACGAGCTCAATCTGGAATGAGTTTATTTTGCGTAATTCAAATCGTACTAGTGTTTTTGCTTTGCGAAAATAAGTTTGTTTTTGAAAAATGACACGATTTTCATGTTTTTATTATGTATTTGAATAAAGATCTCAACAAAAACAATTGTGTCAATTTGATTTATTAAATTTCTTGATCCACAAACAATTTTGGAGCAAGTATGATATAAGTATGTTATTATATTATTCTCGGAGCTAAATTCCGACGTAAGTCAAGGGACTACTGCACTTTATCTATTCCTATTGTTTCCCTTAAATCTAATTCGTTGACTTTTTAGGGTACTGTTTAATAATTTTTCTGTACTATCTGTCCGTCCGTACGTGTGTTGCAGCAAGTTCAGCCGCAAATTATATAAGCTCGAAACGTAAAATTTGGTGAATAGGCCAAAAGTGGTGCCCTCTTGGTGGTAACAGTATAAAATTATTTTTATAAGGTTTTAAGGTGAGTCACCCTTGAGAAAATTGTTTCAACAAAACTAGTCGATATGGTTATCAAATCAAATGCCTTAGCAAGAACTTTTCAAAAGAGGTCTTAACCCTCAAAGGTCACATCTATTTTTCCGATCAAGGCGGTCACTTTGGGTCATTTTGACCCTGTCACATAAATTATTGTATGTCACTTACATTTTCCGTGAAACCGCGATTGTTGTTAGTGCCATTGATTGTTTTTGCTCGAAAAAATTGGTATGCATGCCAAATAAAACGTAAACGAAACATGCCAATCCATAGCCGACTGAATCGGTGGGCAGATGCTACATGTGAGGAAATGCAAAAATTTATCGCCTTGTGATGGGCATTGTAAAATTATGTACCTAGAAATATCTGAAACTCTTAGTTGTATTTGTAGCTTGACCAGCAAAACAGCTGGTTCCTTTAAAAATATTCATCATCGCAGCAAGCATATACAACTAAGGTATACGTCAACACTTAAAGCATGAGACATCTGCCATCAGCAGTCAACAGGACACACTACTGATCGAATCCCAAGCTTTCTTAAACGCTGAAATCCGATCAAATGCGTTTGACGCCGCAATTGGAACAGAATCAAAGCAAATTCGGTTAATGCTACCAGAACCCAGGATGAGGGAGTGCGCACGCGACATCATTCGCCAGGGCATTGCAGAGTATTCTTCCAGCAACGTACACAAATGCTTGGTGGGGTGTGCGATAGAGTAGACAACCGAGTCGAAGTAAATAATCAACGGCAGGGCAGCCATAAAAAGTTAGCACTCCCAAAACACAAACCACATAAATTAAATGAAAAGACACCTGACACCATTATGGGGGCAATCAAATTACTTGTAAAAAATACATAATCAAATCAAATGGGACCGGTTGACCTTCGAAGTCCCGAAAAGAAGAAACCACTAGGCGGAAGGAATGTAAGCCCAAAATTTCGGCGCATGGCTGGTTCTTTTTCCTCTTTGTAGCACTACATCCCCTCTTGGGCCTTCGCTTCTTGCAAATAGCGCCTCCAACTGTCTCGGTCCATTGATCGCTTCCTTCAATTTTAAAATCCGAGCAGCGACTGTCTTCGTCGACCGAGTCAGACCAGCGTTTCCTCGGTTTCCGCCCCCCTACGAATACCTTTTTGGGTATCCGTTGTTCATCCATACGATTGATATGGCATTGCAGCTTCCGCAGTCTGACAATCATTGTGACTTCTGGCTCAGAAGCTCATAGTTGTACCGAATTCTTCGTTGGTCACCGTCTAGCTTCGCTCCAATTATTCGCCTCAGGACCCGTCGCTCAAGGGCGTTCAATATATTTGTAGATGTTTGGGTTAGGGTCAATGTTTCACACCCATAGCATAACACAGGTCTTTTCACAGATTTGTATACTTGGATCTTTGTTGTCCCGTCTTCAAAATCGTCAAAACTGAATTAAAATATTTTATTTGCGAGCTGTATTCTTCGGCGTATTTCGTCTCATTCATTAGCGGTTCTCGTTATTTTGGCGCCTAAATATACAAATTCGCTCACATTCACGATACTGTATTCGCCAAGTGTGATATTCTGGGCATTTCAGGTATTTTTCCTCGACTGCGTCATGAGCTTTATTTTATTCTCATTGATTTGTAGCCCTACCAGTTTTGCTCCGCTGTCGAGTTTCAGGAAGAGTTCCTTGACCGTTGTTGATGACCGTGACAAAATATTGATGTCATCCGCATAGGTTACTACTTGGCTCGACTTGTATAGTAATAAACCTCGTGTATCGACCTGTAGCTTTCTTATGACGCATTCTTATGAGGCACTCCTGAGACGAATTGAATAGCAATGGGGCCAGCCCATCCCCCTGCTCTGGTCCGATATTTGTGTCAAAGGCATCGGTGAGTTGGTTATTGATGGGAACTTGGGAGGTCATCGATGTCATTGTCATTTTGGTAAGACGGAGGACTTATTTGGCTCGAATGCCAAAGCAAAGCATTATTTAGTACAATACGTTACGATCAATACTGTCGTATGCTTGTTTAAAGTCAACGAAAATTTAGTGTACGTCTATGTTGTACTCCCAGCATTTGACAAGTACCTGCTTGACAGTGAACAATTGGTCTATCGTCGATCGACCTGCTCTAAAACCAACTTGATACTCCCCAATAATACTGTTCGCGTATGATCCGGCGTTGGTTGGTACTGAATATTCTCCCAGGGCAGGCAGAAGTTGTAGGGGAACAAAGATCATCGGACGTATGAGCGAAAAGTTTCTGGAAAGTAAAGTGCGAATTCATATTGAGTTGCGGAAATCTAGTATCCTCCTGGAAGTTGGAAAGGATTTATTCGGCATCAGCTGCAAAAAAGCCCAACTTTAGGATTTAGTTTAGGTAACCCGGCTAATTTACCGATCGCATGTGATAAGTTTCATAGATTTATATAAAGTTGAATAATAATTTTGATCTCGTGATTAAAAAAAACGGATTGAGTTTGTTTTCCCTTTCGCTGGAGAAGCTTCCGGGCAAAGGCCGGGGTGGAAGCTCTTTTGACGTTACCGGCAGGACTCGCTCGTTGAAGTTGTATATCATTATTACGGAAAGCGGTCAACTAAGTAGAGACCGGCTGGCTTCCGGGTCAGAAAAGAAGGTTTTCAATTTGTTCTCTGCGCTTGAAATTTTTTTCCTTTGGACCTTTAGTGAGTCTCAGGAAAGCTTGTATGTTGCGAGAAAGGACCTCCAACCGATGGAGCAAGGCGATTTGTAAGTGTTCCGTGCCTTTTTTGATTCCTGTATGTCCTGTATGTACGTCTGTCCGTCCATCCGTGTGTCACACCACTTTTTCTCGCAAACTACATAAACTAGGAACATATAATTTTATAAGTAGGTGGAACGTGACGCCCTCTTCAAAGTTTCACTACAAAAATAAATTTATACGGTGTTTAAGGGGGGGTCTCCCCAAATAGGGGAGTGGTCTCTGAAAAAAAAACTCATTACATGTAGGTAATATGGGTATCAAAATACGTCTTAAAATAGCAAGTTTTGCTTTGAGTGGTGCAGGGGAAGGGGGAATGTACGAAAATTTTGTTTTTGGCATACCCTTCGCCACAGAGCCCAAAACCTCTTTTACTTAAAATACAAAACCTCCATAACTTAAACGAAAAATTTAGGCATTTGACCTCTGTAACTCAAAGCGATTTTCAAGCCGACCTCTATAAGTTAAAGCATCTATCAGCGACTCATTCGTGTGAATGTGCTTATGAAAAATGCTTTGCGAAAATTGGTTGTTAGTGCATGCACGTGTTAATCAGGTCGTGATAAGTTTCGAGTTTTTTCTAGGAAGCGTCGTGTGCACATCGTGATTAAAAAAGTAAAGTGAAATAAATTCAAAACGAAAATTGCGAACACTAACTTATGCTGATAAGTTAAAAGCAATCGGAGCAGTGAAAAGTGGTTTCAAAACGAAAGATGTTGCAGCCCAATTTGGAATACACGAAAGTGCACTTTCGATCATTTTACAAAAAGAAGCGGAACTATTGAAAAAAACAAGAATCGGGAGCCAGTCTTTTATGGAAAAGACAAAGAATACCTGAATTTCCAAAATTAGAAGAGTGTTTGCTTACGTGGTTTAAACAGTGCCGAAATAAAAACATTAGTGTTAGTGGACTGATACCGAAAGAAAAAGCTGAAGAGTTCGCTAGGTCATTGCAGATCAATAATTTTAAGGCTATGCACACTGGTTGGAAAACTTAAAGAAGAGGCATAACTTGGCCTTCAAGAAAATTTGCGGTGAAAGTGCGAGTGTGAATAAAGAACTTTGCGAAGAATGGAACAGTGAATTGCAAGGATTAGTGAATGGATACAACCTCAATGATGCCTTTAACGCCGACGAAACCGAACTCTTTTTTAAATATCTTCCCAACAAAACATTAACATTTAAGAATGAAAAATGCCATGAGGGAAAACACAATAAGGAAAGGCTAACGATTCTTCTTTGTGCAAATTCTACCGGCACAGAAAAACTGAAGTCATTAATGATTGGCAAATCAAAGAAACCTCGTTGCTTCGCGGGCTGCAAATCACTACCTCTGGATTATGAAGCCAAGCAACGAGCATGGATGACTGCAGAACTTTTTAAAAAATGGCTTATTAAAAAACACAGACAAATGGCTACTGCAAAAAGGAAAATTCTTCTCTTCGTTGACAACTGCGCAGCAAATGGTGACATACCTCCATTGAAGACAATTAAAATTCAATCCCTTCCCCCGAAGACAATATCATAACTTCAACTGATATGGAGCAAAATATAGTTTCTTCTATCAATGTTTTAGAAGCAATGAGAATGGTAGATAAAGCTTGGCGATGTGTTGCATCCTATACAGTGAAAAACTGTTTTAAAGCTTATGGTTTTCCGTCACAGTTTCAAGAAAATATTGAAAAGGAGCTCGATACAACGCCTTAGGAATGAAATAAATGCATGGCCAACTTAGAAATTACTTTCGAGGAGCTTGTCTCATGCGATGCTGAAGTAGCCACAGTGGGAACGCTCACAGAGGAAGAAATAATGGACGCAGTGATTCACGGTGTTGAAAATGATGATATAGCGGAAAGAGTCAAACGATGAGTTACAGGATCTCCCGGCGTGTAGATCAGGAACCGAAGTAAAGAAAGCAGCAAGCACTCTACGATCTTTTATAGAGCAATGCAGTAATGTAGATGATGATATTTTCTCTTAATTTTTCGAAATTGAAAAACGAAATGATTTGGAAATTTTGAACCGCTTGAAACAAAAGAAAATTACAGAATTTTTTGTATAGATTAGATACCTGTACCTATTTCCTTATAAGTAATAAATTGTTTTTGTATGATTTACTGGCGTTTGAATTAAAAATTTATCCTGGCCTTTCTGTGATACATAATTCTTAAATAAAGAGATAATGAAAATCAATAGGTAGCAACACGAAACATCCAAAAAATGCTTAGCTAGAGCCCTTAATAAGTTAAAAACTCGATAGCTCAAACTTTTTGACATTAATACTACGGCTTCCTTAATATAAGTTTTTAATTAAAAAACCTTTTGGCAAATCTCTGTCCATTCAGTCGGTTTGATTTTACATACTTACTTCGATTTAATTGTAAATTCATCAATCTGTTGCGTTTCAGCAGAATCGTTTGATTTTCACCAGTGGAGTATTGAAAATGGTTTAATTACCACCTCTATTATGTCAGGAAAAATCAGGGCACGCTAATTAAGAAGAAAAGATTCCAGTGAAAAAGCGAGGCTCCAATGCATGACATAAATTATAATCAAAATCTTTAAAATAAACCCTTGCGATTCGTTAGTCTAACTCGTGAATCATTTTCGTATTTTTAGTTTGCCAATTTTTTCTAAATACCTACCTGAGCTTTATTTATGAGCTTAAGCGAAATGTGTTTCGCTAGCACACATTTGCCATCCCAGCCAACCGTCACAGCTAGCGACATGCTGTCTGTCGGTCTAATATTTCGCGACCAGATCATATTCGCCCTGTTGATACAGCTGTTCCACCGCTGACTCCATCAGTTCCGCAACGCTTTGCCGGGCCAAGCATTCCACCCCCGGGGCAAATCAACTCAGCATTTGCTTATTTCTTCGTCATCACCATTCACCACAGCATCACCGCCATAATGAATGTATCTAAGTATCTTTTGTAGAATGTCTTTCATAAACTGCTTTTGGATGCCGCGGCGGCTGCCGCTTTCGCAGTTAAGCTCTTTAACTTGTCTTTTTGTCATCGCGCAAACAACGATAACAACAACCCGTTAGTGGTAAGCTTAGAAAACACGCCAGCCAGCCTCCCCCTCATTTCCTTGTTGTCTTGGCTTTTGCTCCAAACCACTCAGCGTAAGCTCATCAAGGTCACTAATGACGGATGCAATTCATTTTTTCATGCGAATATCCAGCATAAAAACGGGCTTTAGTTCTTGCGCCGTCGACGGGTAGTGTAGGGCGGAATTGAGGGGGGTTGGTGGTTGATTTGTTGCATTTAAGCTTGTTTTTATGTGATTAATGGACTCGGCGACCAAGCCGGCAATGCCTAAGCAAGAATTTATAGTGCACAATGTTGTTTGTCTTATAGATTAGCCCGCGGCCATTTTCCTGTTTTGAAATGCAGTTAGCATTGAAAGATCTCATAACGAGCGTTTGTTGATTGTCTTCAGGGTAGGCGCGATTTCTGGTATTGCTGGTTGCATTCGCGGCTAAACGACGTGGAACATTTTAATAAGTCGCTTGGGAATTCAAGATCTCCAGCGATGCATTGCGAATTCAATGCACTGTCAATTGCGCACGCCAACGCTTCATTGCTGGTAATTGTGGTCGAACTCTGACCACATACTAAGCATCTATTCCTCGCACTCAATCCATATTAGTGCAGGTGAGTTGCAGGTTTTTATTCAAATTTGCAACAACCATGCAAACACTACAGACGCATGTTAATCAGCACTAAACAAGCCTCGAACGTGAAAGGAAGCCTTGACATTCTCCGTTGCTGCTGCACCACCGTCGCCACCAATTCTGATGACGGGAAGTCATTCGAGTTAGTTAAAATGCACAGACCGTCATTTTCGTAAGGTGTTAAAAGTCATCTTCAACAACTCGCGCTCCACTTACTCCTGTGCGCTGCCCACCGTCGCGAACAAGTACATTCGCGCGTTGAACAATAAATTTTTACGGTTTCTTGTTTGTTGCAATTTATTTTTGCACCATTTGATTGCTTTTTAATGATTTTCGTCTGATCCACTAAGCCATGGCGGGACTAACGCTCTCTCACCTTGCTAAGCAACTGCAAAGCTTTCCACTTAGCTTTGATTTGATATGGATGGGATGCAGATTAAGTGGTTTAGGGGTGGGATGCGACGAAGGTAATGTGAGTAGAATTTTTGGGTTTTTTTTAACTGCTCGAAGCCAGCCACTGGCCACCGTGAAAAAGACAGAATGCGAGCTTTATTGCATTTTTCGGTAGGCAGCAAGTATTTTAATTAGCCCGCGGATTATTTGAATTAGACAGTCTGGAAAAATATGCTGAGTTGGATTTCAAGGCTGCAGTTCAGATCATCAAATATTGACATTTCAGATAAATGCTTCCTGTTTGATGTTTTTCGATGGTGAGTTGGATTTAAAATCGAGTCATGCGCATATGCCTTCAATCGATGGGGTCGCATTTTTTTATCATCACTTGAAGCCTATACGTATTAACCGTATTTACATTTTTTTAAAGAAAAACCTGATGTAGTCCGTTTAACTCTAAAAAAAAATTATATAATTTTTATTAAAAGCAGATTAATTTAATAATTTTTATTAAAAATAGACTAATCTTCTGCAGAGGAAAAGTGCACTTATTTCAGTTATTACGACTACCACTATTACTCGTCTTTAAATAGAAGCTACATTTTCATACCACATAAATATTGTGTAACATTTCCCTACGAAAATGAACATCTTTGGTTTTGTTTCCCTTACGCAACAGCTTAGAAAAACATTGAAAATGAAAAAAAAACACTCGCTAAAATTTTCCCTGACCTTTCTATGCAAAAATACTCCAATCTGCTAGACATATATACTCTTACGTGACTATACCTTTAATCTATTCTAAGTTAATTCAGTTATTGTTGTCTGGGCTCGGAATATAAACGCGTTCAGCAGAGTACAGAGTATCAATCACTTGCTTATGAACATTTTTCTTGTCAGCATTTAAGATTGCATAATAAAAAATAAATATTTATAGATATGTACTCGTACTTGCTACTGCTGATGCTTTCAGACGTTTTATGGCGTTTTTGAATGTTACGAAAGGGAAATATGATGTACCATAATTTTAAATGGTTTATATGATTAATAAACTTTTGTCGTGATCCAGAGGCTGGAAAATTTTGAGTAGAGAATGGGGGGGGGGGGTTCATTTTGGTAAATCTTGACTTTGAAAACTAATTATTTCGATTGAAGCAATTCTAGTAATGCATTTTGAGGCTCATAATAAAATATGTTTCTATCTGCTACCGATAATTACCAGCATAACAACTTCAACTCTCTCAATCGGTCCTATGATATAAAGCAACTCTTCTCTAGGCTATCTATTCTTCTTCTTTGTAGCACTACAGCCCCTCTCGGGCCTTCGAATTCTGCAGATAGCGCCTCCAAGTGTCTCGGTCCATTGACCGCATCCTCCAATTTTGCAATCGGAGCAGCGATGAACTGTTTTTGTCGACCGAGTCAGACCAGCGCTTCCTCGGTTTTCCCACTGGTCTCCGGCCTTCAGTTCTTCCAACGAATACCTTTTTGGGTATCCATGGTTCGTCCATACAATTCACATGGCCAGCCCATTGCAGCTTCCGCAGTCCTACAATCGTTGAAACCTCGGGCTCGTCAAAAATCTCATACAGCTCATGGTTGTATCGAATTCCCCATTGATCCCCGTCTAGCTTCGCTCCGATTATTCACCTCTGGACCCGTCGCTTAAAGGCGTTTAATATATTTGTGGATTCTTGGGTTAGGGTCCATGTTTCACACCCATAGCATAACACAGGTTTTATCACAGATTTGTATACTTGGAGCCTTGTTTTCCTGTGTATGCAGCTGGTCTTCAAGATCGTCAAAACTCGATAAAAAATTTTATTTACGAGTTGTAATTTTCGGCGTATTTCATCTCTTTCATTGCTGGTTCTCGTTATTTTAGTGCCCAAATACCCGAAATCGCCCAAATTTTCGATACTGTATACATAAAGTGTGATATTTTGTGTATTTGAGGTATTTTTCTTCTACTGAGTCATGGCCTTTGTTTTATTCTCGTTGATTTGTGGCCCCACTAGTTTTGCTTCGCTGTCGAATTTCAGGAAAAGTTCTTTGACGGTAATGAGCGACCGTGACAAAAATTTGCTGAAGTTGGCATAGGATACGGATAGGATAACGTGCCACTTGTATCGATAGGTAGCTTTCTTATGACGTATTCCAGAGCGAAATTGAATAGCAATGGGGCCAGCCCATCTTCCTGCTTTAGTCCGATGTTTGTGTCAAAGGCATCGTTGAGTTGGTTATTTATGCGGACTTTAAGGTTGTCGACCTCATTGTCATTTTGGCAAGACGGACTACGAGTAATTTGGCTGGAATACCAAAGCAAAGCATTATTTGGTACAGTACTGTAGTAACCGAGCAGCCCATCTAGGCAAACTGCTTGAGGGACCTTCACGAAAGGAAGCAATTTCATAATAATGGTAGCGTATACGTGCGAAACAATCTAATACGCAACTTAATAATATTATTAGTACTACCCCGAAATAAACACCGCCATTATCACCGCTACCATCATCGTTGAAAAAAGTTTCTCTGATCCCTACTCAATGAGCATACAAGAAAGTTTCAATTAACTAACCATTATGTTGTGATCAACAAAATCGCATATTCACTTGTCCCAATTAGTTTTAAAAGCAGTCATAATAAACCTCGAATTGAATTTCTAAATCAGTTCAGAAAATCGTTAACAAAATAAATGAATAACGATATGACCAAATAATTGGTAATGGCAACTCCATGGCTACGTGAATGAGCGAAGTAGTTCTAGCATTCAACTTGCAACCGAATCCACCGCCACCGCCATGGCGAAAAATCAAGTCAGTGGAAAACGATGTCGAGTGTTCTAAAATATTCATTGCTTGCGGAGATAGAGCGATGGATTTTGATTTTTCGGATAAAGTTTTTAGAAACAGAATCGTATTCAGTTGACAGATGAGTGAAATCAGTTGATTTGAATGTATTATCAGTGATATTGCATAAAAAGGCAGTGAATTATCGCGTATTTTGTTAAGTAAATGAGCGAACAAATCGGCGTCACAAGCAGTTCATGGCTTCAACGACGATATTTTCGACTTTGAAGTGCGCTTCGCCGGTGGGTTTTGTTCTTTCGGAATTCATTTGCACAAGTTTTTTCTGATGTGATTTGGCATATCATTTTGAAGCCAGTAAATTTATCACAGAGGAGCTTATTGAAATCGACAGTGCAAAAATTAATAGAGTTCTTAACCAAAGAATTGTTAAAAAATGTCAATCTAATTGATGAAGAGTTATTCATTCCGCATAATTCACTTGATAATTAAAAGTTTGAGGGGAGGATCGTTGCTGACAATTTACCAACAGATCTTTCGAATATCATTCTTGCGAGTTTTGATGGAAAACCAAACGAGCGTTTTGAAAGGCGAAGTATATCCAGGAATTGACGCCTTCAAAGGAATACAAAGGAAGAAAGAAAACGCTAGATCACCTACCTAATATTCAAAGGCGATTGGAAGTGCTAGAGAAAAAAAATTAATGAATAACTATTGCCATTTCGAACTGCTAGGTTCCATTGATCCGCGGTGGGAGAATAAATGATTTATTATGTGTTTTTAATTTCGAAGGAAATGCGTTCACCAAGGGGAACGTGGTAGATAGTTTTAAAATAAGTTAGTTAATTGAATCAAGTCTCGTGTTTGAATCGTTAAAATTTTAAATGCGGGATATAATTAAATACTGACTTATCATAAACCAGCACATTAACTACAATAACGGGAACCCCTGAAGCGTGAAGCAATCGCAGAATCTCGATCTGCAATAACCTGGCTATTAAATAGTATGGCGATGTCAAGACAAGTTCGAACGAAGAGTATAACCCTGCGCGGTATAATGATCACAATTAAAATAATTAAAAGGAGTTGACCTAAGTGATAGAGGTTATATTAAGCATGGAATTAATAGCCGTGTTGTAAGCCATTCCAACAAACCACACCAAAGATGATAATTCTTTTTGTATAGTATTGCGCGCTTGCTTTCTCATTGTATGTTTGTTATGTTATTTTTCTATTATTTCGGCGCGTAATAAGCTTGCCATAAGCTAGCCTTCGGGTGAGCTCTCCCCTATTTTCTCTTGTTGTTACAGGTGCTCTTACTGGGTAGAGTGGCCTTCCACATGGGTTTCCTACTTATGTTAAAGTCTTATATGATTCCATCATATGAAACTTTAATATAAATCTGAAACATTTTTATTTTTCATTTGGAGAAAAAGTTCATATAAATTGCTTTTATATGAATTGTGCATTTAAATGGAAAATAAAATGGCCATGTCTGCAATTGACATTGATCCGGATGGAGGGGTGCAAAGAGGCACCGCTTCCACCTGGATGCCCCACTCTTAGTGGGGATCGTAAATGTTAGGAATAAAGACGAAATCCTCTCGTGTCCGCCATTTGATTAATCGAGCATCGACTTCGATTTCATAGTTCATCCCTGCGATGGGTTGCCTCGGCCGTCGACACCTCTTATCGGTTCGTTCGAGCATTTCCTTTTAATCGTATAATTCGTGAATGCAAAAATTTTTTGTAGTGGGCCCTTGTGGTGGGGAAAAGAACCCAAGGCTAGCCTGCAAGCACATTCACGCGTCCTCAACAAGGCCAATTCCAGCGGGCACCAACATCTTCGCTCGCTGAGGCAGCAGTCCATCGCTGCAGTCCTGAACGGACCCACTAACATCTTTAAATCATTTCAGTACGTTACGCTCAATACTCTCGTATGCTTACTTAAAGTTAGCGAATTTTTGGTATACGTCTATGTATTAAATTCGCCGGTTTTGTGATGACTCTAAAAACATGCATATAGAGAAAAATGAAAAAAAAAATGCAAGAAATCATTTTCCTTAAACAATGCCTGACTTACAAAGTGGTACTTGCTTTTTGAAATGAAGGGTGCTTATTAGAAATTTGCCTTTCCAAACGATAGGAAAGGTCTTGGGTCGCACATTGGGCATACTAGTTCCACAATAATACCACATCAAATGCCGAGGAATGCCAATATGTACAAATACACCTACAGGTGTGCTACTAAACCCTACTTACACTTCCTTTGTGGAGGTTGAAGGTACCTTTTCCTTTTTGTAAAAAGCCAACCTAAGAGGGTGAATGTGAGTCTTCCGTACCTGGTATCGGTATCGAAAATAATATAAGAACCATTCCACCGGAATGGAGATTAGACAACGGGCTTACTGCCCGTCCCTGGCAAACCCTACTTAGCTTCGAACCCTGAAACAGAGCCTTGGAATGAATTGCAACCGAAAAAATAACTCTGGCTTTATATTCTGGAATGTCGAATCACTGAATAACCCTGGCACTATTAAAGACCTTTAACAAAAGGCCAGTCAATATAAATTATACGTACTGGCAATCTCGCAAACGAACTGGAATAGGAGTGATATTTATGATATGAAATCGTACACAATAATCAAAAGTGGGAAGCCTGTTTGGAGAGTGAGAATTCGGAATGATCTTCATTGTGGGTCAAATTGCGCGGTATTGATTTATGAACGATTGTCTGCGATCCGTGTAAAAGCGAAATTCTTCAACATCTGGCTGATAAACGTACACCTCTCGACAGAAGAATAGGACGAAGAAATCAAGGAAACATTCCACAATTAACCTGGAAAGACTATTCGACTCATTGCCTACAAATGATACTGATTGACTTTGCATACAGGACAAATCTAATCAAATGTTTGACTTTCTTTCCTCATCGACAATACATAAAATCGTCTGGGTATCATCGGATGATAACACACACAATCAGATCGACCATGTTCTGATCAAATAAAGATCGACCTAAAGCATACTTGACCTCCGTATATACCGCAGCTTCATTACTTGATCAAACTACCCCATGGCTGTCGTATGTCAAAGGTGCATTTAGAGAAGATCATCTTCTATAGATGTTCGACAAAGACAGGACTCAAACAGCGTCTGTGGCAAAAAATTTCACGAAGACCAACTAGCTGGCTGCTATCCTATGAGATGAATCGCTGAAAACAAGCAACGAGTTCTGGATAGAAGTGAAAACGAACATTAAGACCATGATGGAACCGACGATCAGACATCAAGCCTGCTGCAAAAGAAATGCTTGGTTCGATGATGGGTGCCAGGATGCGTTAGACAAAAAAATTAGGCCTACAAGCAATTCTTAGGTAGGAAAACCAGGATGAAGAGAGAATGATATGAAAATCGCAGAAAGTAGCGAATAACTTCGTTAGAATTAAGAAAAGCAAACATTGTTACAACCAATTAAGAAGCATCAAATACACAAGAAACGCTTATAAAGTAGTGAAAAGCATGAAACGAGGTTACCGACCAAAGACCACGCTCTGCCATGATGGCATCGGCAGTCCACATCAATAACCAACTCAATGATGCCTTTAACACAAATGTCGGCCTAAAACAGGGAAATAGTCGCCCATTGCTATTCAATTAAGCTCTGGAATACGTCATAGGAAAGCTACCTGTTGATACAAGAGGTACGTTCTTGTACAAGTCTAACCTAGTGATAGCCTATGTAGACGACATCAAAAATATGTCACGGAAGAATTTTTCCCGAAACTCGTCAGCGAAGCAAATCTAGTGGGGCTACAAATCAATGAGAATAAAACAAAGCTCATGACGCAGTCGAGGAAGTTTACCTTAAATACCCAAAATGCGAGTATCACACTTAGCGAATACAATTTCGAAAATGGGAGCGAATTTGTGTATTAAGGCGCCAAAATAATCGCTACTGAAAGAGATGTAATACGCCGAAGAATACAACTCAAAAATAAAATATTTTATTCAGTTTTGACGATCTTGAAGACCAGCTGCTGCATTCACAGGAAAAAAAAGCTTCCAATACTCATATAAAAATGTGTGATAATACCTGCGCTATGTTATTGGTGTGAAACAAAGACCCTAATCCAACCATCCGCGAGCATATTGAACGCCTTTTAGAGATGGGTCCTAAGGCGAATAATCGGAGCGAAGCTTGATGGGGACCAATCGAGAACTCGATACAACTTTGAGTTGTTCAATATTTTTGCCGAACTGCAGGTCAACGATAGCAATGGGCTGGCCACGTGAATCATATGGACGAACACCGCATACCCAAAAACGTATTCTTTGAGAGAACTGGAAACGCTGGGCTGACTCGGCCGACGGGGACAGTTCCTCACTGCCCAGATTTCAAAAGTGGAGGACGTGGTTGATGGACCGAGATAGTTGTAGACGTGTTTTGCAGGAAGCAAAGGTCCGAGAAGGGCTTCAGTGTTACAAAGAAGTAGAAGATGAAGATAGCTGCAAAATCTACTGGGTTTTGGATACAAATGCAAAGTTTAGTTATCAGTGTAGTCAGTGAAGGTTTTTGTCGCAACTCATTAGGGAAAAATGAAATTTTATACTCGTATAGCTGAGGACGTTAAGAGCTGCGTATTTTCTCGAAAAGCCTCCACTTCTCCCCTTGTGCCTCACCCAATCACTGCCTTAAAACTTAAAAATGTAGTTTTCCACTAGATTGCTTACAGGTTCTGTAACAATTATCGTAGCGAACTTATTTTTATTTTGTTGAATTCCAGTGCTGTAGATCAGATGGCGTGATTGAATAAAGCAATTTTTAATTAAGCAACGAAATTTGAAAGCATGCATTCACCATGAAATATTTATTTTTGTCAAGCAAAAATCGATAAATATATTTGACTGATAAAACCAGAGTTATGTTTTCAGTTTGAATTCTATACGTTAAGAGTCATAAGTTAATAATAAATATATAATCAACATTCCTCGAATTGAAAAGTAATTAGGCGTAACACTATTCAATTCCACATTGGCCATGTAAATATTTAATCCGATACACTATTAAACGCTTAGTACACTAGTCATCTGTCATTAAGACAGTCGGACAATAACGGAACTCAATTATCCCTCAATCAACACAATCTTTTATAATTTCATTTTCTTAGTTAAAACATACGGCAAAAACTTCCTTTTATTTCCGATCGTTATCGTCGGTCGGTTTAGTAAATTAAAATATTTTTAAAAGCTAAAGCACTTACACAGATCAAATCAATTATACATGTCACAATCCCTTCTTATACATCTAAACCAAAATTTTAAAAAAAAAAACAATCCTCCGTGCCAGTAAATATTTTACTGTATCAATGGCTTAGCAGTAGCTTCAATTGAAGTCATGACCACTTGCGATAAACTGTAGCTGAACCATATTAGATCAAATAATTAGTATATTAGATCGACAGACAAGTTTGCTAGATTATAACTATTGCGTTATTAATCAAAAATGTGATAGGGTAATATTATAAAACTTCCTGGTATAATTAAATTTTCGAAGTTGTAATGGATTTTTTTTTTGTTTTTCCTTTAGCACTACAGCACCCCTTTCGGGCCTTCGCACAGAGATGGTTAGAGTATCTCATTATCTTGATCGAATGTATTGGCACTCCACAAGGCGATATGGTCAGTACCACGCTTTGGCCGTGTGTCCGTCCACCCAGTTGCGATACGTTCTGACTTTAACCCACAACTTATCATACCTGAACGGGCTTATAGTCCGTCCGAAGAATCACTCGAACTAAATCTCGTTGTCGCCAACGAGACTCGAACCGGGGACCTTCGGCTTACGGGATGAGTGCTCTAACCACTACACCACGCGGACTACTGTTGTAATAGATAGTTTATGTCTTTATTCACTTTGATGTTTACATCTGGGGATATTTTAAGTTTAAATTTTCATCTGCAATATTTAACAACACATCGTCATCAGTCTGTACATTATCATGGCGTTGAGATATTTTTCTAACGCGCCAAAATAATATATTTAAATATGATAAGATAAAATTCGAATACTAATCTTTCTTTCTTCTTTCTAGGTAAGTTCATTCTTTGACTGGATGTTCAAGGCGCTTTAAACACATATCGAACGTACGTATATTTATTAAGAGCTACCATCGTTTAAGCAATACAAATTAAATTTGAAATCTAAGCCTTAAATCCACTCAGAACTATTAAATTATCTCGTACAAAACCCATCAATGAATCAATTCAAACACTGTCTGTTACATATCTTACCATGTAATGAGTACATAGCTGAAACAGTGAAGTAAATTCAGCTTCAAATCCATTTCATACAATTCAATGAATCGGATGAGCAATGCAAAAAATATGTAGGTATTTATTGTATTGTTAAATGCTGACCCCTAATGGTTTTAAATTGACTCGAAGCAACGAATAAGTAGGTTATACGCAATGAATCATACACATTTAATGCTAATTAGATACTTACTCACTGCTATGCAACCCGGTTGTAAGATGAGGAAGTAATCTAAGAGCCCAAGCACGGATGAAAATTCATAACGCATCCATAATGCAATGACTTATGTGTAATAGCTCGTATATGTACGATAAAGGGTTACACTTATTGTATAAGTTTTTTATCATTTGCAAAATTGTCGCCATATAATAGGATAAAAAAGGGATTTTTTCTAGTATCTAATAACCACGCCATCCCTTAATTCAACTAAAGAAACAGCTTTAATTTTAAATAAACTTTTAAGGGATTTTTGAAATTTTCCCTCCAAAAAAATCGAACTTGACTTAGCGAGCGTATGAATATTTTCTGTTGTATGAGCTCACGTGACTACAAGAACGTAAGATAAATTCCAAACAGGTTGAAACATCAATTGGTGGATGCAGCCTATTATTCATGCTTCTTATTTTGATCTCGCGGCCAGCCTTCAAGTTCGTTGATGTAACATCTAAACTTTTATGATGCACCCACCATTCGTAGCTTCATCGTACGCAGCACAACCCTTTTTTTAAAAGATCGAAGATACTTTTATTGTGATTTACAACAATATTATCGATTATTTTCCGCTGATATACTCTCGTAAACAACTGAATCAGTTCATGTTCCCATCAAAGCTAGTACCAAAAGTTCACGAGCAGGTCAACGATCTTCAATTGTACGCACAACAATTTTTACAGAAATTTTAAGATGAAAAAAACGATCTGGTAGTTTTAACGAAAGGTTTAAAGGGAAGAATAACATTCAGAAGCGAATTCGATAGAAGAATAGAAGAAGAAAGCATGTCAGGGTACTGTATCAACAAGTGTGCCCAGAACCCGCAACAATCGTAAAATGCTACGAAACATAAATGCTCACTTTACAATTCACATTTAATGGCCTACAGCAAGCTGGGGGCTACTGGATTCTCGTCACCTCAGATACTAGTAACGGGTATAAAAAATTATCTTAGATGAAATTAGAAAATGTGTACTCTATTTTACCACTTGCTAGAAATGGCACAACTTGTAAAGATGAAATTTATAGCAAGTTGTTAAATTTTATGAATTATCTTTGAGTATAAATCGGGAAAAATAAATGGATAACCTAAAATTTAAAAAACGAAGTTCTTACCCTTTTTTACAAACCCTGGTCATTGACTCTCTTCCGCACAGATCTACCAAGGTCTAACGATCCTTTGGAAACCTTGAAGCCAGCCAACAAATGAAAGGTAACAATTGCTATATCGCAACTTCTTGTTTTCAGCAATAATCGAACCCAATTACATCAAGTTGAGAGTAAAATCCTATACCTACGATTAGTGATCATGCCAGGGAACTTTTATCTGTCTTTCAGTTTGTCTGTCTGTCTGCCCGCCTTTTCCCGCCTGTAGTAAGTGTGTATCAGAAAGGGCCCCAAGTGATTTGTTTTTTTTCAGTTTTGTGTTTTTTTAATCGCCCGATACATTTCTTCTGGGACTCGTCCCGTGATTCAATAACATCATCCAGCAGATGTAACGAGTGCTATGACCTAAACTTAATCGCTCGATTGGTAATATCCTACACTCTGCTAGTACAGTGTGTGGATGAAAAATGGTTTGTATGAATATTTGTTGATATTATTTCATCATATTATGTTGATAAGAATATGAAGACTTGGTTTGGGTCGATATCGTTTTGGAAGAAAACCGAAAAACTGGGAAATCAGCTATCATCCAACCACAGCTCTAAAAAAATTTAGGCTCTCTGTACTTGCGAGTCAGTGTGGAGTAGTGGGTTAGGGCAGACTCCGCTTGCGCAGCTGCTCCCAAGTTCAAACCTTGGTGATGGCATCGAGTTTGAGCTTCTGATGCTGCTGTCGGACTATCAGCCCACCCAGTTGTGATGGGTCCTAATTGAAAAAAAGATAATAATCACATGGTTGAGCGTGATATTGACTATATCACCTAGAATTCCGTCATGTTGAGATTCCCTTGCAATAAATCTCAACGCCAAGGTTCGGATATGGACTGTTGTGCGATGGATTCTTGTTGTTGTATTTTCGAGTCCCACCCTCAGTGTACATAGCCTTCACCTCCCTACCACAGGAAAAAGTATCAGCATTCAAGAGGTTCTGTCATTTCTAAACTCACACAAACACTCGGCATCCAGGTTCAGATAAATCTCCTCTAGCATGTTAAACTCGTGCAGAGGAAATAGCCTGCGTAACTCCCTAATATCGGAGCGAAGCTAGACGGGAACCAATGGCGAATTCGATACAACCATGAGCTGTATGAAATTTTTGACGAGCCGGAGGTCTCAAGGATTGTAAGACTGCGGGAGCTGCAATGGGCTGGACACATGAATCGTATGGACGGACAACGGATACCCAAGAAGGTTTTTGTTGGGAGAACTGAAGGCCGGCGGCCAGTGGGGAAACCCAGGAAGCGCTGGTCTGACTCGGTCGACGAAGACAGTTCATCGCTGCTCGGATTTCGGAATTGGAGGATGCGGTCAACGGACCGAGACAGTTGGAGGCGCTGTTTGCAGGAAGCGAAGGCCCGAAAGGGGCTGTAGTGCTAAGAAGAAGAACTCCCTAATACCTTAAATATCTCAATAAAAAATGTTATCCATATGACTGAACTATTTAAGATCCAAATAGATCCCGTCCAGAATCCAGGAAAGGACCTAAATAACATCAATAACTTTAGACCGACAGCGCTCTTTAAATTTCCCTAGAAATGATAAAGAACAGACAGCTCAGTATGCAAAAGACTCTGATCTACTAACATTTGCATCAAAGATGTATACAATAACCTACAAATTTCAAAGGCTAAAGATCGTAAACTTATTGAAGCATTCTCGATGCTTGCAACTCCTAAGAGAGGGTAGATACGAATATCTTGGAAAGAATCCTCCTCAATCTAAAAACTCGTATTTACCATAGTATTATGTTGATTCTCTTTGTCCTTTTAAAATGATTATAACACTTAAAAATTATTCTCTCATTATCACTAATGGTCTACCACGAGGGGATGTCCTTAGCCCACTCCTATAATATATCTATATGACCAGCCTACATGAGGTAGGAGCAGTCTTCAGATCTTCCAATATACTGACGACTTTTTTAATTTTAACTTCAGGCAAGACTCTTCCATAGCAGTATAGCATCTTCAAAATATTGTGTTCGAAATTAGAAGGAGATTTTCTGAGCTAAATCTTACCATAAATTATGCGGAGTATATGGCAAAAGTGTTCATCGAGATAACAAACCGACATTTCGAATCCAACATTAATTCCAACTACAAAGTTGTCTTCAAGGAATAACCAGTCCTCTTCAACATTCTACATTTATCACATATTATACATATGAACCCGAAAACGGAAAGATCAACTTACTAACTTCAATCCCATAGATGCCAAATCAGGCATTGCAGATGTCGAGACTATAAAGTAATTTACATAGATGTGGCTAAATATTTTTGAGCCCCAGCATCGGCTGGCTACTTGGCCAAAAGTAATAAGGTTCTTGCGAATAACCTCCTCCATAAAATATAGTAGTGCTTTATAACGCAGAACTTGGCGGCATCCTTCTTTCGATACAAGAAGGAGTATTCCCAGGCAATCCCGATTTCCTCATGCTGACTGATTCCAGAGCGTTTGCAGACCTAAGGAGTGACGACCTTATGAAATAAAATAGTACCCCGAGAATCATTTTACCCAACACTGCGTTTCGTGGCTGCTTTGAGCGCGCGGTGAAATCTGTCAACCATTCCGTTTGATGAATTTTCCCAAAGTTTCGAAAAGGGTGATTCGAATTGAAACCCATAGTTGGTGGTGATGAAATTAGGAGTCCCTAATCGTTAAACTCATTGACTGAATATCGTAAATGCAATAGTCTCGGCTGGCCGGCCATCCTGAAAATTAATCGATCGTCATTCTACTGGAACTGAAATTCGTTGCGACGTATTTTTGACGTGCCAATATATTTTGGCACATTAAAAAGGAATGTATAATTTAGCTCAACTCATCATGTTTTTTCGAATACCCGGCCAAATATACTTCTGTCATACCAGCTTACTAGTAGCTTGATACAACTGACGCCGCAAAAAACTTGTAACAGGCAAAAAAATCCCTGATGTGTCGTACTATAATGTATAGTTGTCCATGGAGACAGATTATAGCTTTAGTTTTCTTTTTGTGAGAAGTAAATTCTGCAGCTCGTCTTTTATGCTGCTGCTGTTACTATACCTTGACTGATCCAGAGAATCTGGACTTGAAATATCTGGGCATTTGATATGCTAACTTTTGGTTCAAAAGTGTGCAATAACTCCAAATACCTATCTGGTCGGGGAATGCTTTATCCGAGTGCTGCTGGAAAGCTTATATGATTGGCTTTTGGTTATTCTTTCTAATAAATTGACGTTCTTCAATCATATTATGGCAATATTTTCTATTTTTGTATATTGCTACGTGTTCCGTTTTTAAGCACTGACTTCTATTTGATTTCCTAGAGACGCTTGTGTAGCGACACTTGATGGATCCGCTCAAAGGTTTTTAAAACGATTCTGCTTTGAGGTGCTTGTTTTTATTGTATGCGGGTCAACTGTCCAAGGAATGGAACGCTTATCGCGTTCACGTGTGCTAGAATATCTGCTGCCTTTTTTATAAAGCGTCTGCAAAAATTTAAAATACCCGAATACTTTCCCTACTAAAGTATTGTTTGTGGATATTCATTATAAACTCATATACAGAACTCTGTCAACCAGCAGCCTAAGCCGGCATTTAAGATATTCACGTGTGTTTCTAGAGGCGATCAGAATGTCATCTATGAACACGAAAAAAGGGCCCTCCTTTGAATGCTGTCTCGAAGGGCCGTTGGATATCTATAGACCGTTGCAAAAAACTAAAGTTCTGAATGGTCTGGAACACTTATCGGATTTAAGAGTTGTGTGAATTTTAATGGGTTGTTCGGTTATTTATGTCGTTTTTTTCCACATTTTTCAACGTAAATTTATTTATATTAACAACAATGATTAATCAATGATATATTGGCCATTTTGTTGGATGAACTTTTGGCATCTTTCGGTAAGTTGAAAAACTCCAAGTTCGAAGAAGCCTTGGTTTTTAGAAGCGAAGAACTGGTAAAACTCATTTTCAACAGCCTGATCGAAATCAAAAGTTTTCCCATTCAAATGGTTTCGAAGGAAGCGAAACAAATGATAGTCTGATGGTGCTAAGTCAGGACTATAGGGTAGATATGGTATCAGTTCCCAATTGAGCTCCATTAATTGTTGATGGGTTATCAAAGAGGTGTGGAGTCTGGCGTTATCATGATGGAACATCACGCCTTTATGATTGGCCAGTTCAAAGCTTCATTACTTCCTTTAATTACGATAGTTGACGACAGTAGATATTCGAATCAATAATTTAGTTTCTTGGAAGCAGCTCAAAGTAGACTATATCCTCATAATCCCGCCATACAGAAAGCAGAATCTTCTTTTGGTGAATACTGGCTTTGGATGTCGATTATGGCGCTCATCTTGCTTGTTCCATGATAGTTTTCGGACTACGTTATCGTAAACAATCCATTTTTCGTCACCCGCTATGATTCTTTTTACGAATGGATAGTTTAGGTTACGATTCATTAAAGAGTTGTATATGTTAATGCGTTTGGTGAGGTGGATTTTGTTTAATTCGTGAGGAACCCAAACAACTGGTTTGTTTACGTAACCATGCTGTTGGTTAGTGCAAGTGAACGGTTGAATTCGCTATGTCGAGCTTCTTTGCTATCTCTCAAGTTGTCATTAGCCGGTTAGTTTCGATCAACGCCTTTATTTTGTTGTCGTCAGTAGTGGTTGGACGACCAATATGTGATGCATTTTGCGCATCAAAATTTCTAGAACGAAAGCGAGCCAGCCAACGCTGATACTGGCGTTCAGTAGGCAGCCTCACCATATACTTCAGACAATTTCTTTCCAGCTTGCACTGCGTTTTTGCCCTTTCGGAAGTAAAACAATAAAATAACTAGCAATGCTCCCTTTGATTGTCGATTTTCATGTTTATTTTTAACCAACTTGTTGTTTACTAATTGTTTATGTTTTTGACTGAAGAAAGTCTAAAATCTAATCTTTAAAATAGTATATAATAATATAAGCCACGTAATCACTACTGCATGAAATATGCAGTTCACGACATGAAATATCGAACAACCCAATATTTGATCTTATTTTTTTCGCCTTATTTTGTCTTTCTACATCTTGTCGTACGATTTTTTTATATTTTTTTATTTTCTTTTTTAATTAACATTGTCCTCAATTGCCCGGGGGTAAAGTTGAATTTTTTTCAATTTATGTTAATTTAGGCTCAGTTCATGTTTCACTCTGGCTTCAAATACTTCGTAAGTATTATTCATTTCTTTGATAAAAATTGTGTAAATAAATCGCAAAATCGAATAATCGTCCCGCATCGTGGTTGAATTTAACTTGATACAATAATTGTGTGAACTAACAAATTAATGACTTTGAGCTAGAATTTTGGATATTATAATGATTGGGCTCATTATTAGAATAAATCAGAGTGTTTTCGCTGCACATTGCTTCGCTTTTCGCTTAAACAATTTTACAAACCCCTACTAAAATCGCGACCTGTCTGTCCGTCCGTCCGTGTGTCACAGGAATTTTTCTCGGAAACGATTTTAGCTAGAAACATTAAATTTTGTACATAGATGTAAAGTGGTGCTCCCTTCAAAGTTCGACAGCAACAGTATTTAAGTGGGGTCTCCCCATATACGGGAGTGGCGCCAGAAAAAAAGCCATCAAAAATAGCCGATATGTGTATCAAATGAAAGGCTTTGATGAGAGCTTTTCAAAATAGGTCTTGAACTGCCATTTGTTGCTTCAGGGGGCGCACAGGAAGGGAAAATACATGAAAAATGTTTTTGTCCCCCACCATTGGACACCTGTGATCTGAAAAATCTGAAAATATTATGGAGCTAGGTGTTTATGAGTACAACAACAGCAAATACCTTAGAAGTCAAAACTCGCTCAACTTTGTTAATAATACAGTAGAATCCCGATCTATCGTATCTTCAAGGGGATGTAGGATTCAAACGATATATCGACAAGTTCACTATTCAGAGATTATTATATATCGAGGGTAAAAATAAAAATATATGTTATAACGAAGGTTTGATGTTGTGGTTTCAATAATCTTTTTTTATTAATAAATTCATGTGTTTACACAGTGAATTTCATTTAGATGCAGAAGTATAAACATTTTTATTTGCAAATAAGAAGATTTATATTGACAGGATTGTATAGAAGCATCATTTTTTCTGCAAAGAATGATCCAGTTTTGTTTGTGTTAAACAATTATTGTGGCGTCTGCTTTCTATTGCTATATCAATAGTGTGTATTGCATCGAATACTTTTTCGCCATCATTTCATTCTGATAAGAAAAGTCGCATGCGATTGAGCAATTTCTGGACCCCTTTTGGGGTAATGTTAGAAGCTTCTTCTTGGTCTCCCTCTTCTTCATCATCAACATCATCTGTTTCGATCAAAATTTCGTCGTTAATAAGCATTCCAGCAACCGCAATATTGTCATCGAAATTAATAAATTCTTCAAAACTGATTGGATGTTCTTGATTTTGCGTCAAGAGATTCCATCCAATTGGGATTTGAATTTAATTTGCTAATTCCCTTGCTAACGTATCCCCCTTTAGAAATCCACAAGATCGGAAACAATTTGCGATTTTGGGTGTCGTTACTTTTTTCAATGCCTTGTTTGCAATATTCATAGCAGAAAGTGTAACTTTATGGTCAATATTTTCTTCCTGATTGTTTGAGAGTTGCATGACAACTTCCGCTCGATAAAAAGTTTTTAAAACCTTGATTATGCCTTGATCCATTGGCTGTAGAATCGAGGTAGTGTTCGGGGGCAAAAAAATTACCTCTACATTGCTCAATGGAGGAATATGGTTGTTGGCCGTGCAATTATCAATGAAGAGAAGAATTCGGCGGTTGTTTTTCTCCATTTCTACGTTTAACAATAAAATCCATTCATTGAATAATTCAGACGTCATCCACGCCTTACGGTTGGCCCCATATGTAAAAGGGAAACTTTTTCTGTTCTTGAAACGTCTCGGTTTTGCCGATTAATGTTTGTTGCCAACAAAATGATTATTCGTTCTTTGCTTCTCTTCCCGCCATGGGATTTGTCACCTTTATAACACATGGAGCGATCCAGAAGGCATTTGAAAAATAAACCGGTTTCATCCACATTAAATACATTTTTCGCCTCGTAGCCTTAAATTAGCTTTTTTTTCCTTCCACTCCGAACAAATTTTGCCCTTTCTCCGCAAAGTTGTCAAAATTTGATTTCGTGGTGTCTCTTAAAACGATCAAACCACCCATCGCTAGTCCGTAAGTTCTCACTTAGAACCCCTAACTTTCAAGCAAACGTTTTTGTTTTTTACGCAGAGTTTGTCCTCCGATTGGTACATTCAAACATCTCGCCTGATTAAACCACTTCAACAATGATTTTTCCAGTTCCGGGAATTCACCTTTTTTGAACCGTTTCTTTTGCTGGTATCGGCTGCATTGATAGTTCTTTATTTTTCAAGATCGATGAGATTGTCGATGGCGAAACATTATAACGGCGCGACACTACTGTTTTTACTGCTATTATTTCTTTTTTCACTTTTATTGAAAGGTAATTTCTTTAAGAACCCACGCCAACGACTATATTGAGCAATGTTGAACATAAATCACCAGCAGTTAGTGTAAAAAAAACATAATTTTGAAAATTCATCTCCAAACTTGACTCAAATTTGGCAGTAAAAACGAATTATAAGACGTAAGTCGACAGTGAAACCAAATTATAGGACGTTTTGCCTCAGAAAAAGATATGTTATACCGAGGGGACCAAAATACAAACTTTGATACGAATAAACGAGATTTTTCAAGGGACCAAAACTTTCGTATTATATATCAGGATATATGATATATCGGAATGCGAAATATCGAGAATCCACTGTAGTATGATCTGCGAATTTACCATTTTTTCAATGAAATCCGATATTTATGTAGTCTTACAAAAGGTCCTATTACTCTGCAAGTTTGATGAACATCGAATCATATTCACGTAAGTTATAGATATTTGAAATTTCCCCAATTACAACAACAATAACACATGATATTGGTATTTTATGGACTTTCCATCGAATCAGACACTGCAATTTTGATTTGATGTTGTTAAAATTTTCAAATAAGACCAATAACATAAATATTTTGGGGTATTCATGATTTGAATGATTTTTGTTGGTTTGCAACAAAATGGCGACTGTTGAAAATAGAGATACAATGGTTTGTCTTTTAAACGTGCAAATCTCTCTGACATACTTCTGGACTTTATTCGTTGCTGGTGACTGCATTTCGGAGAAGTTGGTTGCAAAGCCCTTTCGATATGAGCGTAGGTCTGTCTACCGAACTTGTTTCTTGCTGTATCCATGATAAAGCGTTGCTCCTTTAGTCTTTCCTCTTGCTTCTTGGACGTTATACATGAGATGTAGCATGCTGTTGAAGCCTGCTACTTTGTGCTGGATCGGATGATTTGAGTCGTTGATAAACCATGCTAGTCTTATTCCTCATGTATGTACATGAGGAATTTGGGAAGACGTTTTTCCTCTAAACTCAATTGATTAGGAAGATGTTTAGAAGAATATTTAAATTGAGTCTCACAAATGACATATCTCAGTAGAAGGAGGGCATTGTGAAATTCAGTTAAAATCAATTTTAGGTAAATGCTCTCAATTTACTATTCAGACTCCGCCGAGTAGATGATTGTTAAAGTCGAGACCAGAGTTAAAATTTAATATCCTGGGAATCTTAAGTACAAGAATTGAACTTCTGTTAAAATCTTCCTAAAATAAAATTCAGCTCCTTATAGCACAGACTGTCTTTATATCAAACATTGCAACAATACAATGTAGCAAGACAACAAACGTATCTGTTATTTTCTTCGACGATAAGATGTTTTGTTCTTGAATTTGTTGCAGTCAATTTTCTATAAAGTATAGGGTTGACCCTTCCAGAATACCAACGAAGTCGAAGATGATGACGGTGAAGATTCCCTTTTATTCTAAGGCCTCCTTGTTCGCTTCCACCGCACTTAGGTGTGTTATATGCATGGATATGTGCTGATACCGCCATGCATACCTACATATAAGCTGATATCAAAGAATAATGTGCCAAACGATTTCTTAAGATAGTTTTTTTACTTCTTTCGAGCCTTTTATTGTTCTCTTTCTCATCTGTTCACTACTTTGTATTGTAGAAGGCATTCTAACACACGGTTTGGTACACTCTACATGCACATATACCGTCTGAAATGTGTATTGTAAGTATTTCATCTGTATCTTCTGCTGCTTCTTCTTCTTGCACGAAGGATGGAAAAAGATAGAGAGCAAACAATATACTAAATTGAGTTCATGGACCTTGTTTTCTTGAAAGCGATAACCTTGATTCCAACAAAGGTTAGCCGTGAATTACTTGGAAGAGCCTTCATCTCTCCCGCGAGTGACACAAATGAACGATGAACGAAGGTGAAAAATCAACAAGTTTTTGGAGGACTGGTCAAACAAAAAAAAGCGCGGGAAAATTCAAAATGAATTTCACAATCATATGTAAGTATTGCGAATGCGGTCAATATGTGGAAGACCTTGCCATTTAACATTGAATCTGTATCCTGCTGTCGGCACAATTCTCTTGGGTGTACATTCGTCGACTCTAGTTCTAGTGTAATTAACCCCTGTTGCCGGTCGTAGCCACTTGGCTCAGTTTAATGACCTAGGCCATCAGCCGTTGTGCAGATTAACTGGTTTCGTTGCGTAAAGAAGAGCATTCAAGTTGGAGCATTTACTCGTACGCAAACGTACAGACATTTCAACGTACATACATACATTATTACGACGATTTTACTTTAATATGGAGGATTGAAATTCTACTAAATCAATTGTCATAGATCTCCAGATATGCCAATTAGGAAGTTCGATGGTCTTGCCTTGAATCAATGTAATAGATACATACATATGTACATATTAGCAAATTATTACTCATGGTAACAATCAACTAAATGCATACATAAATGTTGATTTGTTAAGAACATAATTGGATTCTAATCTCAAGTTCGTTTTGGCGCCAAAAATCATGCATCCGTGATTTGAAAACTGGAGCGAAAAATTACATCCCTTAGCTATAAATTTTGACAATAATAATTGTCTTGTCTTTTAAATTGTTTTTTATACGCTTAGAAAAATGCTACCTAAATCTACAATATCCGGATTCTTCCAGTCATAACATCCTTGTATACATTTATTTATTCTCAGTTCAGAACAGACATAACATCCTTGATCATTCAAGGTGTCCTGCACCACAATAGCTTGACTATGAACAGAAAAAGGAAACAATACAAAAGAACACCATTCCAGTCTCTATTTTTCTCTAAACAATAAAATATTCAGCAAGATACTATCTAATAACTAGTTCACCCTCCGCTTTATTTCGAAGCAACATCAGCCACAACTGATGGAAGTGATGGCGGTGATGGTGGTGTAAGCTAGGCGTAAAGAAGTGGTGATGTCAAGGCATTTGATTTATACCGAAATGGGGTCGTTGTCGTCTTTGTTTAAGTACTTATTTTAGATCAATATCTCGCTGGTTGTACATTTTTGAAAATTGATGCCAGCTGTAGAATTGTTTAGCCATCGACGCCGCTTTGACATCTTCGTAGAAGGGGGCACAACGAATTATAGTTTAATGTAAATTATTGGAACATCTTTTTAATAAACAAAACATCATCATGGGATCATGAAGGCCATGAAAATGATGGAAAATTTGAAAGTAAGAGGTCAATAAACTAATGAAATTGTGTGAATACTTTCCCTATATTGTTCTCTGGAGAGGTAATAGCTTTCGAAGAGGTGCCCTATAATTTGGTCTCTAAGTTGACTAAGGAAAGAGTGGCGATGCTCTTTTAAGTTATTTTTAAGGAAACAGCTGGCGTCAGGTGAGGATTAATTACACCTGTTGGAAAATTAAGGTATCGTGTTCCCATTTATTACAGGATGCGGTGAAAACGTGGAAATTGTTCATATGGCAAGGGTTTCATTCAAGTTGAGTTCTGTGGTTCTGATTGGATAGGATTTTTTCTAATACTTGAACTTGAATTTCATTATTTTACGATTATAGTAGGATGTTGAAAATATGTGCTGAAAAAAGAAGGTTGTATCAGTGAAGACAAAATATCAGACGGCGGCTTTGTCGACTTACCATGCTGATATTCATGCAATTTTCAGGTTCATGTATTTGCTTTTATGGTAAAAAACCCATCATCATTTTTGCAAATAAATTTATTCACTCACAAACATAAACCAAAAGACCTTTCTGTCATGGAGATCAACTCTGACAATGAGAACTATAGTAGCACTGATCAGGTGGCGAGAGAAGTATCGGGGCTAGAACCCGAATGTTAAAATCTTCAAGAATGAGCGGGGAAGTTACCTAAACAGCCCAGGTGAATTTTCATCACGCCAGAGCCGCTTCCGCTGTCTTGGCTAGAACATTCTCAAAAGAAAAGTTAGGACTACCACTGATCGAAGAACCCTGAACCTACGAAGGTCCAAGCCGAGGTTTGGCCACTCGGAACTCCACACTGATTTCAAGTATGGGACAGGATCATCCCAGGGCAGGCATCTTGATCAGGAAAAACAAAAAATGCATGTGTCTTACAGATTTTATGACGCGAGATCTAGTTTCTATAAGAACCTCTATTTTGATAGAGGCCAATACGCGCGACAAAATTACTGCATCAGCATACTTCCCTGGAGACATAACTCAAACTCCTCCAGTGGAGGTACAGAGGCTGATGGAGCATTGTAAGAAGAGGAACCTACCTATTCTAGTTAGATGTGACGCCAATGCACGCAATCAATTGTGGGGTAGCACCGATACCAACATTAGAGGTAGGGATTGGTTTGAACTCATAATGAAATCGAATATGATCATCCTCAACGTGGGGAATATACCCACTTCCATCACAAGAGCAAGAGAGGAAGTATTGGATCATACTTTAAGTAGTACAAGTATTGCCTCCATGCTAAGAAGATGGAGGGTGTTAGCAGAGCCTTCAATGTCTGACCACAGATTTCTAAGGTACGATGTGGAAGGGCTGACAAAAGACAACATTTTACTCAGGAACCCTAGAAGAACAAATCCGCCTTATACCAAACCATTTTGGAAAATAGCCTACTCACGTTTCAGTGAAGAGTGCAACAAAACATCCTCTGGAGCTGAAACATGCAGTAGCAGAACTCAACGAGGCAATAATTAATGCCTACGATGAAAGCTGCCCCGTTTGCACCATGGAGAAGGGTAGTGAACCCAACTGGTAGAACGAAAGGCCAGCGTCACTCAGATTGGAAGTACGAAAACTGTATAGTGCAGCTAAACATAACAACAACTGGGCTGCATACCATAAAGCCACGCATAAAAAATTTGAGGAGACAACTAGCACCAATGATAGGAATGTTGAGAAGATATGGAGGTTTTCCACTGCATGTAAAAGAAACTTGTATTAAATGCGTTTGTACTGACAAAGCTACATTATGCGGTGGTCATTTGGAGTCAATCATCAAAGCAAAACCTTAATATTATATCCAGGATACTAACTAAAGCCTTTAAAAATATTTTCAACCTTCCAATTCTCACTCCAACAAGACTAGTGTAACCACGGACCAATGCACTCACCTTCAGTCAAATCATTACTATGGAAAAAGCTAAGTTTACCTTCAAATGTCTTATTTCCAGTGAATCGGAACGAAGCCCCTTTATAAAAGCATCACAATTAAATCCATATAATTCAAGAAATGCCAACAATTTTGTAATACCTTACGCTAGAAATGATCGACTAAAGAACGATGCAACGAATGATGCTCTGCGTATATAAAATAATCTTCCAGAAAGAGTGAAAAACGCAAACTTATTATTGGTTTTCAAGAAAAAACTTAAGGAACATCTAATAAATTCAAATTAATGATAAGTCCGGAGGATTGAAAATGCAGTATCTTAGGGTATTTTAGACCCTAACGTCGAGATACTTAAAGACAGCTAGTTTTTATAAACTCAGATTTTCTTTGCTGCGTCGTGTTGTAAGATTTTTTTATCTCTGAGAACTGTTCACGAATCGGACTAGACTAGAAGGAAAGGAGTACTTCACAGCATTTTGTATGCCACTTATACCGATGATTTAGCATTGCCTGGAGGCACACGTAGGAATCGACGATGTGTTAAGTGGAGATCACACGAGCGTTTTGCGACGATGAAAGAGTGATGTGGAGAGAATGGAGGTATTGAAAAAATAAAGCTCTAACAAACTATGGCAACGAAATCCGTGAAGCAAAACACCTCAGCTTTAGGGCCTTTTGTGAAAATTTTATGGAAATCCCTGGCGCAGCGAGGCTCCATAAAGCACTGGCAAAACAGGGAAGCAACCTAAGCATTTCATTGAGGAAAGCTGACAGCAGCAACACGTAAACCGAAGAAGGGAGAGTGCTCTTCAATGAAGACCCACTTCCTAAGGAGTGAAATTCTAAATGAAGGAACTAACGAAATGGACTCACTTGCACAGCATGTCAGGAGGCTATCACCATCTTTACAGGAAAGCGGGTAATATGGTGAAGAGGGGATATATTCAGTCCTTATTCAAAAAGGATGTAATCTACTCATATCCTACTTAATACGGATACGCAAACGAAATCTAGCTTTGCGAAGTATACCAAAGCGGTGGAGAGAGGCAAAAGTTATTTTAATTTCAAAGGTGCGTAGAAGCGACACCGCCAACCCAAAGGCATGCAGACCAATCAGCTTAATATCGTTTATACTCAAAACGATGGAGAAAGTAGTAGACAATTATATAAGGACAATGACACTTACGAATTATCACCTCTACTCTGGACACTCGTGAAAAGGCTATTTAAAATTGGTATAATATGTCACGCGAACGCAGATGATATTCTATGTGACATCATGCAGGAAGCACTTCGTATTGTCAGTACCTGGTGCCAAAAATTGGTCTGGGTCTTAACCATACCAAAATCACGCTGGTATCATTTACAAAGAAGCGAAAACTGGAACAACTTCACACCGTAAGCTTAAATGGAGTGGAGAAAGAATTCAAGAAAGAAATTAAGCATCTTGGAATATACCTGGATAGTAAACTCACCTGGAACTGACATATTGTAGTGGCGACAGCAAAAGCCACAAGAGCCCTAATGAAGTGCAGGAACATGGCAGGCAAATCTTGGGGATGTAGCCCAACCATACTGCAATGGATGTACATTATGATGGTGAGACCAATCATCACCTACGGGGTTGTTGGCTCGTGGATCGTGTTCAACGTTTAGCCTGTGTCTGCATCATGGGGGCAATAAGTTCGTGCCCATCGGTGGTACTCGAAAAAATATTAAATCTATCACCCAGGGTCGCAGCCAGAAATTACGTCCGGGGGGCCCGTGATATAATTATAAATTTATTGTTAAGGTGTGTGCGTTAGGAGTATATGGATATATATTTTATCAAAGTAAAAATAATCACGATAACATACAGTATTAGCTTTTTTATTGTAACTAATACCCTGTTACGTTAAAACAAGCGATTCCGGTTGGGAGCCTTCGGGTCCCAACTCGCCCGTGGAGACGGGGTAGGGAAGCGCCACTCGCCAACCCTAGAGTTACCCCCAGGAGCCAATTGGGGAACTTGAGGCTCCCCGGAATGGTCCTTTCACTAGAATATCCACTGGTGACTTTTACCCGGCTCGTCTAGCCGCCTATCACCATTTTGACTGAAGGAAAGGATTCTTATTTGCACTAACTTCCACTAAAGAAAAACGGCTGAGCAGATTGAAATCCCCGACGGGAAGGATTCTTACGCACTCCAGGCGTAATCTACGCCTCCCGCCAACACTGCGCGCTCCACGCGCGAAAACACTGGCTTAAACACTTTCACAAAACGCGAAAATTTTGTATAAGAAAATTAAACGATAATTCAAGATGATCTCAGTTCCATAGGAAGTTATTATTTATAAAATTAATATTCTTTACACTTTCAAGTTTTCCCTACTTCCTACGTTGGGGGCCACGTCGATGGTCGAAATCCTCTCACTTCAAATCGCTCGCTGCCTGAATCAATTTTCTTCCCTTGTTGTCTGAAGTAACTTTCCCTCGTTGCCTGATTAGTTTCTTCGACGCTCCTTCCTTCTGATGTTCGCATCTGTTGGCTCGTTGTGATCTCTCTATTTCGCAAAAATGTTACGCTCTTCCTTCTCCGCTGGCCAAGTATCCGTAAAAAAGAGCTCTTCCATCGTCACTAGCTCTTTTATCACCTTATCGCAACGGCTCTATGACTTGAGTTGAAGAACCCAAATTCAAGGCCACAACATTCCCACGGCTGCTCAACCTTGCTGCGTTTACCTCGGACGCGAACCCAGTTTTTCTTGGTGGCCATCTTTCTTTCGCGCACAGTCCTGCATTATCGATTACAACCTTATCAATTTGGTTTGGTCGAAGTGTCAATTATTGTGTTGAAGCTTGTGACTATGTGCGCGTATATTTACGTTCGTCGCGATATATTTTACAATAATTGTGTCCGCGAAGGGATATTACGGTGTGTCGGTGCGATAAGCCTGAGTATTTCATAACTACATATTAATTTAATTTGAAATCGTATTTTAATAACTGCGAACTCGTCCATCGCAAAATACTCTTGTTTTGAGCAATTCTTCCATTTGTCTTCCATACCACCATCAGTCTCAACCAACGCGGTACTAAGAAGTTGGGTAACCGCAAGATTCTTTACTTTTAGAATAATGTCCTGTATACGACTGCTGGTCGTTGTTAGTGTATTACTAGTGTCGCAATCTTTTACCAAGAATGTTTGTCGTGTGGAGGTTTCGATGTCAATATGGAAACTGCATTGATGCCAAATATCAATGCAACCGCCAAAACAATTGCCTCGACCATTTGGATGAAGAGAATTGTAAAGAACGAACATGTTTAATGCCAAAATGGTTTCTTTGCGCCGACAATATAACCTGCCTGTTACACAAATTTGTCTGCGATGGAAATGAAAATTGTCCAATTGGCGACGATGAAAAAGGATGCAAAACAGTAATTGAGAAGCGTCCTGATGACCATTGCTCAAAATACCAATATAAGTGTGCTGATAGATCGTGCATTCCTCTGGGATTGGAATGTGATGGCAAAAAAGACTGTCCTGACAATTCAGGTCAAACGGAAGGATGTGAACTTTTGGAGAAAGAAAATGTCTCCTGTTTTGTATCGCCACCAACTGGTGTACATTCAGTCAACATTACAAAGGCCAATACACCAACCAACCATACATCAGTTTGTAATGATGATGGCCCATATTGTAGTACTCCAGGTGCAACTAAATCGGGTGTGCCAAAGATTTCACGAGTTAACTGCCATTGCTCGTCGTGAGAGCGGATTTGAAGTTCGGCAGCGAAGAAAAGCTGCTTCCTTTTTTTTCTCGTTTAATACCTAAACTTACTTAACGTTAATAAATTTACGTTAATAAATTTAGATTGGTTATCCTTCCCACCAGTACTTCAGCGCGTGGAGTGGTTCCTTGGGAATATTCCGACTAAAATGTTAGAGTGCAAGGAATCCTTCCCTTCCAGGAGTAGCTCCGGAGTTTAATTTTATATTTCGTAACAACCCTCTATTGATTTTTAAGTGTGAATTTGGTATATAAATATTTCTTGTCAAGTAGATGACGTTCAGCAACTCAAAATTTCAATTTGTGAGGTTTTTTTTGCGAGAACCTCATTTGGGTCGCCACCTAAGTCCCCATATATTGACAGTATGGCGAGTGCACTGAGTTTTTCGTTGCCAATCGACTTCGTATGCAAGTTTTGATTCACTTCAGTGTCGAGAATTATCTCTTTACACTCTCTGTTGTAACCGGAAGAATCGCCAAAACTGATAAAAGATACTTGATTTGCGAAAATCTGATTGTGTCACGAAAATCCGAAACTTCCGAAACCCCGGCATCTTTCGAGAGTCCTGATAATTTCTCACACCACAATTTATACTCAGCTCTCACCGCGGCTTGGGAGACTCGATCATCAAAGTATGGCGCAAGATTATCCAAGTCATCTACTTTTTCAATAGATGCAAAATCTGGTAAAAGAATCTGTAGGCTCGATAGGACTCTCGCATTTTCATTGAGAAAATTGTGTGACAAATTCTGAATTAGTGTATCGACACCAGGAATGAAAACAGCAGAGCGAAAGTAGGATTCTAAAGAGTCTGTTTGATGATTAAAACGAGTTATTTGCTTTAATGTGAGTCTCGGAACTTTGATTTCAATATCAAATGCTTCTTTCGCAACTTTTTCTGCTGCTCTGAAAATTTCGTCGAACGATACTTCTGCATTTTTCTGTTCTTTTTGAAGAATATCAATAATTTTGTAAACATGTTTCTCTGCTGAAGACTAATCACGTGATTTTTTTTGTAGTCAAACTGACAAAGGTATTGTAAAACTGAAAAGTATGTCACAAACTAAGAGACTGAAGATAAACTCGCTTTTATGGATTGCTGCAAGTAACAAATCGCGGTTTTTGAAATGATCCAAGATTTTTCAGAAATTTCTTCTAATGCCATGTGGATGATCTTGAATTGTTCCACAAAGGATAGTATGCTGTCATGTCGTTCAATGAATCTTGTTTCACAAAGACAAATAACCCTCTTCTTCTTGCTCTGTGGAGCATGTCCTTGGATAAGATCTTGAAGAATTTTCTTCGCATATGCGTGGTTTCTAAATAAATTGACCGCATTGTTCACAATCGCAAGACAGTTCCGAACAGATGGGACTAACATGGCATTTGACGCGATGTTCAAACGATGTCTATAACATTGGACGTACATCATCAATGGATAAAGTTTCTTCATTCTTGCCTGGACGCCACTGACATGACCAGACATGTGATGTGCTCCATCATGACCATGAACGGCGCATTTTTAAATTCTAAAACACAATTCTCCACAATGCTTCTGAAGAGCTTCAGTTATTTTTTCAGAAGCCTGGCTATAAGTTGGTACAAACCCCACAAAATCTTCGCGAATAATCGGCTTGCGCAAATTTTCGTGTAAGCCATGGTATCTGAGACATAATGACATTTGTTCCGTGCCCGATATATCCATAGCTTATTAAAAACATGTTTCTTCAGCTTTACATCCCCGGAATCGATCTGAAATCGCAAGTTTCTATCATTCAATCAAGGCCTTGTCAACGACAAAGGTCCACTATCGTGGTCGCCTCTCAAGGGTAATTATAGCTCAGCACAGAAAGGGATGATTTTAATCATCGGTTTGATTGCTGGTCTGTTTTCTTCTTTTTCTTTAGCCTGCTGCAAATCCAATATACTCATAGATGCAATATCAGATCGTTTACCTGACAACATTTCGAGGAAATTTTTGGCAACCTCGACACACGTTTTATGTTATTCCTTGTTTGCATGTTTTCCTAAATTTTCTCTCGCGTTTTTCCAATTTCTGTAACAGCTAGTCACAATTTTCCGGAGATTTTGCGGTTTCCTCTGCCAACTCCTTCATGAAAAAACAGCCAGCACGGTTTGCAGTACACGCCATCTTCTTTTTCAGAATAATTAAGGAACAAAAAATCTTGAATCGGAGTTTCTTGAAAACTTCTGTTGCGCCCATTTATGCAAGAAGTGGGATATGAGGTCCTGTTTCAGTGCATCGATGAGCTTAAAACAAGCTTCTTTGTGTAATTGTCTAAGGAGGATCTACTCATACTGCCAACGTCAAGTTTTGGATCGACAACCCTCGTCTTCGGGGAATCATAAGTAAAAGTGTCAGATTGATTAAAAGTTCCAGAATGCAGAACGTCATCTGCATTAATTGAGAAGGATTAATTGAATAAACTAATCAAAAGAACTGTTTATCATCAATTTTCAGATCATTTATTATTCGATAGATCGTCATGAGGATTCAAGACATTACAGGAATTTATTTAAATTTCATAAGTTCTGCTAATCACATCACATTATATCAGGCCAGGTTTGATGACGTTTTTTTGGTATGACAGACCTACCTTTGTGTCAGAAGGGTTTGGTTATCAAACTTTGATATGCATTCACCAATAAGTAACAACCTGAAGAAATCCTTCAATGATATGCACATGAAAATTTGGTTTCAAAGAACAATAACGTTGCTTCATTTTCAGCGGCCGCCATTTTGTTGTGGTACTAATGATATTACTGATTGATTGAGATCTCAAAGATATTTATAGTATTCATATAATTCGAAGTTTTCGAGAACATCCAATCAAAACTGTAGTTTCGGGTTCGGCCCATATATGTTAGTAGAAAGTTCATGTGTAGTTGTTAAAATTGGGTAAATTCCAAATGTCTATTACTTTGCAAATATTGTATGATTCGATTTGTATGGAACTTACAAGTTATAGAATCAAACTAGCGAGCGAAATACCAAAATTCGTTGAATTTAAGGGTATCCTTGCGATTTTATTTAGGAAAATGTAAAACTCATTGATCATGTTGTTTTTACCAAAATTGAGTGAATTTGAACTTCAAAAGTATTTGTCGTTAATATACTCACAATGGACTATCTCCATGATTTTTTTTTCTGATTTTACAACCGCGAAGGGGGAGGGGGGCACTAATTTTTCATACATTTTCTCCCTCCACTGCACCCCACATAGCCGGTAACACTGTCTTAGGGCTCGTTTTGGAAAGCTCTCATCAAGACCTTTCTTTTGACGCCCCACGTGCATACCTTCGACACAAATAAATTTTAAGGGTCCCCTTCCGCTATAGGGGGCTTCCTTAAAGACATTTGAAAATGTTTCTGATACCTGAAGCTTCGAGAGGCCATCATTTCTGATATACATACCAAGTTTGGTATCTGTAGCTGCTAGAATTTCGGAGAAAAGCTGCTGTAGCAGACGAACGGACAGACAGGTCGTGATTTCAATAGAGTTTTGTAAGAAGTACAAAACCGTAACAACCATCAATCAGTGAATGCTATAATTAAATTACTTACCGAAAACTTTTGATGTTGTAGGTGTTGCGTCAGACATTATTTTATTCAACACATTTTCCTCTGAATCATCGTCATCTGTAATATTTTAATTGAAATTTTGCATATTTTCGTATGTTCAATAAAACATAATATTTTCAAATGGTTTCAGAATTTGTATCAATGTTGGTATACAAATTAATAATCGGTTTATACTGAGATTCTGTTACTCAACAGAGATTATTGAAGTTTTAGAAATTTCGTTTGATACCGGTTCATCCAACAAACTTTGCTGTGAATCATCATCATCTGTAATATTTTAATATGAATTACTATTTTGCAAATTATCGTCGAAAAATGCGCTCATGTAATGTAGAGTACTCCCCTTTTAGTTCATTTTTTCTAAATTTCTTAAAGAAATCAGCAATACGTCATTGGCTTTGGAGTTGTACACGTTTCATTCTGATGAGATGTGAATAATAATGTTAAAACGCAATCAATTCATGCCTGTGACAGTTGCTCATATCGCGATGTGTATACAATATAGTTTAAACAAGAGATTGAGATATGTCACACAGATGAGCATGTACCACACAATTATGTCTAGTAACTAAGCCAACCCCACTAACTTTTCATTTGCAGTAGTCAGCCTACATGTGCCCAAGCTTCAAGGGCCTAGTTCCGCAAATCCTCTCCAAGAGATTGTATGAAAAGTAGTCACTTTCGACGACATTTGTAATTAAACGCATGTAGAACAACAATCTTGACACCACAAGTGGTGGTACTACGAGTATGTTCCCCGCGGACTTTCCGGATTTCAACCTGAAAATCAATCTCGAGCCGGTCCAAAATGTTTGTATTGTCATACACTTGCAAAGTAAACGTTAGCCTACATATGATCATGTATGGGGTAGTAGAGCTGTTTAAAATAGGTTTTCTACTGTAGTTTGGCATTTCTAGTAATGCTCGTATATGGACGATTATGTGTTATACGTGTGAAATAAACGCATAATTATGTTAAAGATGGTGATCTGGCGTGGTATTGAAGAAACTGCAAGTTGTCAATTGACATCTGTTAAATACATAATTTATATCAATAGGAAAATTTCGCCTTGCTATCACCTCTTTACCTCACGATAGAGCAGATATAAGGACGACAATAATCAGTATATTCTATTCTATCACGAAAGGGAAAGTGGTCCTGGGGCTGGGCATAACGGCCGTTAATATGAGAGGAACACCACGTAAACTTTAGATTATTACGAATACATAAAGTAGAAACTTATGGTATAGAGTTTAAACAAAATTCCATAATACTTTTAGAGTTTGATAATAGTAGTTTACCAGTTTTTACGTATATCAAGGAAATTTTTGCAATTAATGATTAAATTGGATAGTCTAAAAAGTATTGAACCTTGTTTTTGTCACTAGATGGTGTTCGCTGTCATATATCGGGCAACACTAATCAGATTGTGTCAGACATGCGTTTGAAAGGTGACATTCCAGTCTACAATTTTCATATGAACCGCTTTGTATTTCGTCATTCGTGTCAAATGTTGTATTCATTCAAATGAGTGAAATTTCTGAAAAGTTCGTTATATTTTACAATATCACTACGATCAAGGTGAGAATGCATCGCAGGCTCGTGAAAATTTTTTTGCCGTCTACGGTTAAGATACTTTATCGAAAGCCACAGCCAAGAGATGGCTCGCTCGCTTTCGTTCTGGAAATTTGGATGTCAAAGATGCACCTCGCTCAGGTCGACCAATTACTGAAAAAGTCGATGAAATCTTACAAAAAATTGAAGAAGACCGATACATAAGCAGCCATGACATTGCTAAGGAACTGAACATCCATCACCAAACAGTTTTGAACCACTTGCATAAGGCTGGATACACAAAGAAGCTCGACGGTTGGGTGCCGCATGAATTGACACGAAAAAAATTGATCGACCGAATTTCCGCTTGCGAAATACTAATAAAAGACAACGAAATCGAGTCGTTTTTGAAGCAAATCATTCCAGGGCGATGAAAAATGGGTAAGATACGAGAATGTCGTTCGAAAAAGATCATGGTCAAAAAAGGTGAATCATCACAAACGACTTCAAAGCCAGGATTGACACCAAATAAGGTTATGCTGTGTGTATGGTGAGATTGGAAGGGAATTGTTTATCATGAGGTGCTAGAACCTGGCCAAGCACTCAATTCGGCTCTGTACTTTCAGCAATTAACCGGCCAGAATTGACGAATAGAAAGGGCGCTGTCTTCTATCATGACAATGCCAGACCACACACATCTTTGATGACCTGGCACATTATTAAAATAGGTCATCGGCTTAGTGAAGATAACATGCAATTAGTGAAAAAAAAATCAACAAATTTTCGAAGCTGGACATACATATGTATATGAGGCAATAAACATAAAAAGGTGCTTGAGGACAAACGATTTAATTCAGATGCAGGTAGTTGTGAGTCAAAACTATCTGACTTAGTATTAAGTAAATAAAAGCCTTGTCAATATAAAAATAACAAAATTCACTGAAGAAGGAAGCGTGTAACTTCCGAAATATCGATGTATGGAAAAATAAAATATATTTTAGCCTAAGGAATCGGAATTTAACTAGTTATAAAAATCAGGGAGCATTAAATTCATTCCAAATCCGATCTGAAGGAGATATTTCGCCAGGAATGGAGTAAAGTATTAGCAGATCTGACTGAAAATAGTTTCATCAATGCCAAGGCGTCCCCTAAATACTAATAATGGTGTTTTTTAATGTACTTTGATAAGGAAATGTTGGTGTCCTAAGTGAAAGAACTGCATTGTTCTTTCATCCGAGCATTTTGGCTATTAACTGCACGTTGATAGAGCTTGCAAGATTGCCATTTTACAGCATATACTCGTATATGTAGGTTCACAGACATCTGAAACCCACGCAGCCGAGCTGCCCCGAGATGACTGGTAGTGGCAGCTCCTGATGAGTACTGCTCACCTCGTACGAAACTGCGGATTCTATGCTGCAAATTAATCGAACGGTAATTTTTGCTGCAAAGATTTCTGACTGTTTTAAGATTTTAAATTTGATTTCTAAAATTCTTAATTAAATCCTTTTTATTTTTGAATGTAGTACTTGCATAGTTGTAATCTTAAATAATTTTTTTAATCATCGTATGTGTCACAAAAACGAATAAATGTTATCATTATGCAATTGCAAGTTAATTTTTGTACTACATTTTTTTGAAGGTACTTTAGGTCATTTTTCCGTTCCGTTTCTAATTGATTAAATCTCAATTTGCAGAATTGTTTATAATTGTTGCGTGAGAATCGGGGTTTACGAATTTGGCATGCGATATGTCGAAAGAAAATCTTAATCCATTTATGTATCTCACGGAGAAAGTATTACTTATAATTTTGTTGACGCTACCATAATTTTTACGAGGGTTCACATGCATTTTCTTATGAATACAAAAAATTGAAAACTTTCAACCAAACGTTGCAGCTGCTCTTCCAAAGGAATCATAGAAAAAAATGGTTTTTTTGGCTATTGATTATACATACATACATATGCATTAGTTTCAGGATACCTGTGCATCAAATACGTTATGTTGCACCAACATCCTTGTTTTATTTTTCTTCAAAGTGTCAAGGGATTTCTCACAGCCTGTTGAAGTAGAGCTACATATTCCTTTCCAGTTTTTTTTAATTTCTTTCCTGCACACCACGTCAGCCACAGAGAAAGAGCGGTTACTGCTGGTATCCAGTAACTTCCATACAAGGAGACAATTCCTAGTAAGACTCCTATTCGCCCCCTGTCCACCTCTGATTCCATTTCCCTTTTCCCGAGCAATAGTCCCATGACTATCAGCCGCCTCCAGCACGGTGAGTGCACTGACACCAAAACTCGCCGTACCGGCGTTTTGCTCGGCTTGTTGTGATACCGGCCGGTGACTCCGCTTGTTTGCCTGCCTGCAGCCAGGGTTCAAGGAACGATCGAAATCAAATCACAACAATAACAACCAAGATGGCGTCGATTTGTTTTCGCTCCGTCCTTGTCGGTTGCATTGTTGGCTGGATGCACTCGTGCCGTGTCTTTTGGGCTTGCACTCATCATCGTGTGTTTTGTTTTGGTTACATGTTTCCGTGCAGCGGTTGTCGCTTGTTGCTTTGTTTTCAAGTTCCTAGTTTACTGAGCGTTGCATACAGCAGCCGCCGCGCTACCTTATATGCATGCCATCGCCATTCCACAACCAAACTCACACGTCTTGCATTTATACGGGAATGTACGTTTTTCCGTTCCGAAGAGACACCGCTATTGCAATACAATGCAATGCACTCTCTTTCGAGCCGCAGCCGACCCGCGAGTCAGTCACTTATGCCGGTCGATTTTTGTTATTTTCCCCACAACAACGCCTGGAAAAAGAAGCGAAACGAAATGAAAGGAAAAATTGTCTGCATTGGAAATGTGGCAATGTGCATTCGTTTACAAGTTGCACACTCATCCTCATTCCGAGGCGAATAAATGCAATATATGATATTTGATTGGCGGATTTCGAGGGTGCGACAAACGGGGACGGAAATTAACATTTTATCGTTACTTTGTTGCTGGAATGATGCCAGAAGGACGTGGGGGTTGGATTGTGGGGGGTTTGCGGTGGAGGTGAACAAATTTATTGAGGACATGAAACAAGGAGGAAATGATATGATGGCGTTGTAATGCGCTGAATCATAATGGCGAAATTGGAAAAAAAAAATGTTTGTGCCAAATGGAGTCAATCTATTTCGTCTGTCACGAAGTGAGTGCTCTGAGGAGTTCTACTTTGGAATATGGAGCACTACTGAAGAATTTCGCAACTATATACAAAACGGCTAATACAGTCAATGAACAAAGGCATTGTACAGGTTTATCTAAATTTTTCGCTGTTCTAAATGCGATCAGCGTTATATTAATGTCATTTTTGAGCGAAGTTCATGTGAAAATGTTGATCACAAACAGGGACGGCAAGACAAGTATCAGACGAGTCGAGTGGACAGCAGATTACTCTCACCAGAAGGGCTTTGAAACCCTCCCAGCGTTCAAAACAACTGTTCTTTTAATATAAATCTATTGTTTTAATTATTGATCCGTTGAACCCAGTAAGTCGTTCAATTATATATGAAAGATCGAGGATTTCTTCCATAAACACAATACAGCCGCCATTTTGTTCCATCTCAACCGGTATCATGGGTCAAATCGACCCAGCTGCAGATATTTGTTGTTGTAATTCTTATGCTTTTTTACTTATATACTAGGCGGAAAAAGTCTGCGCTCATCTGTGTTCAATCAAATTATAATGTTTGAAAATCAGTTCTAATTTGAGCCATCATAAAGACTCTCGCTGCATTTTAGAAAAACTGCCAATTATCACTAAATTTTCAATGAATTCCCGCATATTAGATAACTCATTTCGATTTATCATCACTTCCACAACCTTCTCAAGAATAAGTTCTTCTAAATCTGATTCGGATATTTTTTTAACGATTTTCCGAACTGATGTAGAAATTCAATTCCAAGTTTATTATGAAAGCTTTTAAAGCTAACTGGGACAAGTAAATACATATGTGATTTTATTGAGTATTATTTGTTAATTGGGACTTTCTTTTATGCTTCATTGCGTAGGGATCTGAGAAACTGTTGATGGCGGTGTTGTTTTCGGATTAGTGCTATTAATATTAAGTTGCATATTAGATTGTTCAGCACTTATTGCGCTACTATTATTATGAAATTGCATATTTGATATCACTGTTATACTAGGTGATGTCGGTATACCAGAATAGCTCACATACATCGGGTGTACACAAGTATGTTGTGGACTTTTCGCATGACCACCCATGACATCGATTTCATCATATTTTGAACAAGATTACACTTACACCAAGAATCGGCTCCTTCAGGGCAGAGAGAATTTCGGGAATTTTCATATGTTTGTCAAATACCATTATAAATGCCATCAACATTTTCCACATTACAACGTGTTGCTAAACCATAATACTCGTCTTTGCTAAACTTTAAATTGATCATTTCACCCTTTTCACATCAATTTAATGTAAATCTATACGATAATTTTTTTGTTCTACAGTGATCTTTTATTGCTTCGTGCGGATATCGATCAGGTTTTTCGTATGGCTCCCATAGATTGAAATAACTTATGAAATTCTTTATAGCTACATGATTGAGTTGCTTATTTTGATAATTTTTTTCTGAAAAATTATTAGAAAAGAATGGTAATCGCCATCACCACTGTATATCTTATAAGAGTGATGGCCTGATGAGAACTAGTACACAGGGCGAAACCATCTACTTCTAACATTTTTCTTCTCTAATAGTTTTTCAAATAAAAATCATTAAAATAAGCAACGCAATCATGTAGCTATAAACAATTTCATAAATTATCATAATATTTGGTTTATTCATTAATTAATTTGTCTCTTAATCGACCTTTCCCACCCAAAGATTTTCCTACCGCACTCCGTCGCCTTTGACAGCTCTAAGTCGACTGTCCTTTCTTTTTCGTATATGGTTGATATATTCCGTTTTATGATCATTGCATCTCCGTATAGTTTTGCATCGAAGAAGAAGTGACCCTTTTAGTCTCCAAAATTTTTTACCCGTAGATGAAAAGGTTAATTCGCAATATTTTGAAAGAACAACATGGTCTGAAATCTGTGGATCAAAATTAAAATTACATTTTCAGTTTAAAATTTTACATAGTTATACACGTTAAACATTTGATATTTTAATTTTATGGTATAGAAGCTTGTATGGTTCGCTATTTTACAAAGTCGGATTCTACGGATGTTTTCCTACCGTATTACATAGTAGATTTAGTGAAAACTTCGGTAACCAAATCCTGTGGAAATGTAAATAATGATAGTCTATCAAAAGCACATTTTTAGAGGTTTGTCGAACGAATTTATAAAGCCTATCCATGCATCGCTTTCAATTTTTTTCAGAAATAATAGAAGCTTCAATCAAACATTGGGGAGCCAATTAAAAATAATCAGGGGCTAATTGCATTTTGATAGGCTCTTAGGACCTGGATTTTGGTAGGCTCTTAACACCTAAACGCAATTCAAAAATATAAGGAATAAAATTGGCCCATAAACCTAATAAATGGTATTTTCTGGGTGGTAACAGTCTCAACATGGCCCAAAAATGATCAGTCGTGTGAGGTCCAAAAAATAAATATTTACTTTTTGATTCTAAAAATAATTTTAATATATTTCAAAAATAAAATCAATAGTTTTTCGCATAATCAGTAGCGTGCATTTGTTTACTCATATGCTGTGATGTCCATAAAATCAAATTTCAGCCAAACAGCGAAACGGAATTCAATTAAAATTGGCGGGCAAAGGGTCTATAAAAGATGTTTGATCGCAAAGCACAAAGACAAAATATTTAAAAATAAGTATCAGTATAGTATATGGTCCAAATTAAGAAATTCTCGTTAACTGCTGTCCATTTCTTCCTATGTAATTATTTAAAAGTTAATTTGTCTACTTTATGCTGCCATCAATCAAACGGTTAAATTTTAGGTTTACACTCACAAGTAAAAAATAAAAATTCGTTCATTTTTTAACCACAAAATATTTTATTTAGTGCTTTTGCGTAGACTTTAGTTTAAAATAACTTTTATGTTTTTGTCACGATGGACGCTGGCAGCAGTTCCTTGTTGGAGGTGAACAACTGGCGGACGAAGTCGTGGAACCGTGATGATTGGAGGAAATAAATCCTGGAGGCCAAGGTCCGGCTTGGGCTGTCGCGTCATAGATGATATTAAAATCGCTACCTGTCTGTCCATCGGTCCGTTTGTCCGTCAACGCGTCACAGCAAGTTTTCTCAGGAACTAGAGAAGCTTGAGTCAGTAAATCTTGCGAGCAGCTCAGAAGTTTCTGCTTTAATGAAAGTTTTATTGTAGAAAAAAATTCACAGGGACAGTTCGACTGTTGTCATAGAGATAGGTGAGCGGAAGTTGCTGGCAAACATCAGCGCCTCTTGGTCTACCCACTTCATGAAAGAAATGCCTTCCTTCCTCACTGTGATGTTCTTGACGGACTAAAGATTTGTCACATGTAACGTTATTTGGCATTCTATGTCATCCTTTTTTCATAGTTCCACATACATATATACCTTCTTGCTTCAATCCCCGTAATAGTGACAGGGACGTTAAAAAAATTATCAAAATATGCGCGTTGACTCCTTTCCGAAAGCGACTTTGTCATATTTTTAATGATTCGGGCTGTTAAATTTTTTCCGGGGATTGACCAACTTGCCGGGGATTGACCACTTGCCGAAGCTCTTACCTATACCTGATATCATCTTTTGATGGGCTTGTTTGGGATGTACGAAGGTGGTCCGATAAGTATTTAGACTCACCGCGCGATGGTGGCACTCTCGCAAGAGGGATTCACTATTGTGTAGTACATTCTCGTAGACGGCTACAGTCAAAATTTCAGCTACATCAGACAGCAAAATCAAAGAGTGCTTAGATGCTGGGCACGGTGACTCTGCTCCTGCGACGGCGACCGTAAAAAAATTGTTTAGCTAGTTTCAACGTGGTTCCACGTCGGTTTTTGATGAGCCTCGCCCAACTGCGCCAAAAACGACTACCACGGTGGATAACGTGACAAAAATCCACGAGCTCATATTGGCAGCCCGCTGATAGAAGATATGTGAGATAGCTGAGACAGTAGGCATCTCAAAAGACCGCGCGGGTCATTCCTGCATAAGAAAGCTGTCAGCGCGAAGAGTGTCGCGTTCGCTCACCCCGAACAACAAACGCGACCGTAAGATCACTTCAGAGCAGTGTTGACGCTGTTTAAGCGCCCCTTGCTCAGTGAACAAGTCACTCGCCTGGCAGAAATTTGAGTCGAATGAGGAAGTCATCGCATTGCAGGTCTCGAGTAAACGTTTTATTTCAGACAGGTTAAATAAGCTGTAGCATCGCTTGGTCAAGTGTATCGCGCTAAGAGGAAATTATGTTGAGAAATAAGTTGCCACTTTTTCAAAACTTTCGTTTTTCTTTTCCAGGCTTAGTACTTATCGACCCACCCTCGTATTGCTTCAAAGATGATCTGGCTTGCAAGAGAATCATTGATTCGTCTTTAGTTTTCCGATTGTGCATAATATTTCGAGAAAGTCCGGCTGAGCGTCTCTAAAAATAGGCCTATTTTATAAAGTTTGTCAAAACCTAGATCACCGCATTTCCATTGAAGAATATTATTTATTTGAAGATTTTCCAAAAGCCAATCAAAGCGAGCTAGAGGCGTAAGATTAGAAATGTAATTATTCCAAAGTTCGATTCGGCTTGACCAGTAATCTCTATAACTAGCTAGGGTGTTTATCACAGTCGTAATATTTGTAGCCAAAAATATTTTCATGTCGTCCATGTTTGTTGGTACAAAAGACTTTCCTGTTACAGCTGCAGATTGCGTGGCATAAGGATTTGTTTTGTACACTAGCGGCTCAAACAGCTTATCCGGGAACAAGCAATAAAATAATTCTATCGGAAGTTCTACTCCTTCTTCAATATCTTCAGTAGACAGTGTTGCTCGAAGACAATCGGTGTTTTGAAGTTCCGCTGATTTCTAGACCATGTAAATACGAGTATATCTATTTTGGCGAAACTTTGAAGCTCAGAAAGCGAAATCAGATTACTATCGCTGAAATCGTGTTCTGAATTATAAAGGGTCTTCCAATAAGAGGTGTTGTTTTGAATAGCCCGCTATTTCGGTAGATGTCACTTTTGACGCTGTCATTTTTGACACTTGACGAGTAGAAACTACGCCATTAATAAAAATGGAACGATACACGCTTCAACAACGCATTGAAATTATTAAAATTCACTATAAAAATTGTGAAAATTTGGCAGAGACGGTTCGAAAAACTCGCACATTTTTGGAAAGTTGTGAAGCAGAAATTGGTGGAAAAATTCGAGCTGTTGGGACAATTTTGTGATGTGAAGAGTAAAACCCGTGCATGTCACTCAAGAACAGCCGAGAATATTAATGCTGTAGCCAAAAGTGTTGAAGAAAACCCAGATTTGACCATTTCTCGTCGTTATTTGAAATTAGGCATTCCACAAACGTCATTACACCGTATTTTGCATAAAGATTTGGGTCTTAAGGCTTATAAAGTTCAGATAACCAAATAACTCAAGCTGGTCGATCATCAACAACGTCGTCTCTTTGCTGATTGGGTCCTTGAAATGTTTGAAAATGATCCGGAATTCCATCGAAAAATCATCTTGAGTGATGAGGCCCATTTCCACCTCGGTGGCTTCGTCAACATGCAAAATTGTCGCATCTGGGGCTCGGAAAACCCAAGAGTTATTGTTGAAAAACCTCTCTATCCTCCACGTGTGACTGTTTTGGTGCCGTTTATGGTCCGGCGGAGTCATTGGACCTTATTTTTTCGAAAATGAGGCTGGAGCAACAGTTACGGTGAATGGATTACGCTATTGAACGTGATTAATGATTTTTTATGGCGGGAATTGGATTGTATTGATCTGGACAAAGTTTACTTTCAACAAGACAATTGATCTTTGACGGGAAAAGTTTCCGGACCGTGTTATCTCTCAAAGAGGTAATCACAATTGGCCACCGAGATCGTGTGATTTAACACCTTGCGACTTCTTCCTTTGGTGCCACGTGAGAGAGGAGGTCTACGCCAACAGCCCAGCGTCGCTTCAAGACCTCAAAGATGGAATTCGTGAGGCTATCGAAAATAAAGGGCAACCATATGCAATTTGGTTATGGAAAACTTCATGAAAAGCGTGTAAGCGTGGTCGTGGTAGTCATTTTCCTGATGTTATTTACCGCTATTAACGACATACCTTCCTCTTTTTAATAAAATAAAAATCCGATCATTTATATTAAAAAATGGCATTTTTCTTTTAATATCAAAATAACACCTCTTATTGGAAAACCTTGTATCATGTCTTCCTTTGGAGTCCTCGGTCTTCTCACTGGGCGTCTTCCATGTGCTTTACACTTCAACATTCTTTTAGGTAACCGGTTTTCTTTTATTCAGTCTACATGGCCCGTCCATTGCAATTTGCGTAACTTTACGTAAGAGGAGAAAGGTGGATCGTCAAATAGTTCATACAACTCATCGTTGTAACGTAGTTTCCACTCTGTTCCTTGTTTCCTTGGGCCGTAGATCTTCCGGAGTACTTCGTGTTCAAATACATCCACTGCCTTTTCAGATTCACTCGTCAGGGTCCATGTTTCACTTCCATATACCAGCGCATGTTGGACTAGTGTTTTGTTGATGTAAAGCTTATTTTGCCTGTCTGGCCCTTAGAATGAGAAGTACGGAGTAAGCGACTTTTATTTTCGGCGTTTATGCGGCGTTCAATCCCGTCTTTTTCGGTGCCTTTTCTATTCAGGTGGACTCCCAAGGTAGATAAAGTTATCCGCACTTTCAAAGTTGTAGTCTCCTACGGTCAAATTTTGTCGAACTGAAGTGATCCTCCTCGTTTGAGTCACGAATTTAGTTTTAGTTTCATCAACTCATAGGCCAATTCGTTTTGCTTCAGATTCTAGGCTCAAAAATGCTCCTTTGGCATCTAGAATTCAGCTGTTTTTTTTCTGATGAGGTGTTCCAGCGCAATATTATAGAGTGTTGGGGCAAATCCATCCCCTTGTTTTAAGCCTGATTCCATGATGAAGCTGTCCATTAGCTCACCGTTTATCTTGACCTGGGACTCTGTGTTTAGCATCGTGACCTTAACCAATGGGACTCGTTATGTTGGAACGCCAAAATCAACCACTATTTTGTACAACGCATTTTTGTCAATACTGTCGTATGCTTGCCTGAGGTCTACAAAGAGTTGGTGCTACATCGACGTTATACTCCCAGCACTTGAATATTTTGGGTTAATGATTGAATTGCTTTTACTCTAAAAGCAAATTATGTGATTTTTAGGCGATTAGTAGGCCTTAATTATATATTGGTTCAATTTTTAAGCCATGATTCGAACATTTTTACTCGCAAAAAGTTAGTCCCAATTTAGCTCAATTTTAATATAGTTTAGATTTATAGGTACCTAAATGTCAGTAAAATATAATTATTTCCTTTTTAGACCGGGATATTTTTACTCAAGAAGGATTGTGCTAAACAAACTATGTATCTCAGTATCCACCGCAAAATTTCCCAAAGGATTTAAACTGATTTTTTTTAGATTAGAATCTTTAAAATCTTTAGTCTATCAAAGAGCCGTTTGGCTTTAATTTGCGTAGCAAGAATGAAATTAATTTTTTTTTTATTCCTGATTAAATTTTCCAAAAAATTCTTAGGTATTCCAATGTATACCAAGGAAAAACACCAGAAAAAATCGTGTAAATACTATGCAAGCTTTTATGCATATTTTGTTGTGCCTAAACATATGAAAATTTGCCAAGGAATTTGTGAAAATTTTTGTTGTACTAAATACTTGAATGAATCGCTTAAACTTATGGTCAATCGCCCGTTATAAAAAAAAGGCTCCCTTAAAATTTAAAATGATTGCGTTCTGCTAAATTTAAAACTAATTCTCTCCTCCTCCGCCTCTCACTCAGTGTCAATGTACAATTTTAACATTCTAGTTAACTTTTGGTAAATATTCATTCAATAAAACTTGTTGAAAAATTTATTCATTTAAATTTTTACCTACTCAAAAACTTGGCTATATCTTACTTATGCAGTCCGCGTGGTGTAGTGATTAGAGCACTGACCCCATAATCCATTGGCGAGAACGAGATTTATTTCGAATGATTTTTCGGACGGACTCTAAGCACGTTCTGCCTGTGATACGTACTAGTTTAAAAAACCAGAGCGTATCGCAGCTGGGTGGACGGACACATGAACAACGCGTGATACTGACCACATCGCTTTCCCGTGTGCCGAAACATACGATCAAGATAATGAGATACTCTAACTTTCTCTAAGCGAAGGCCCGAGAGGGGCTGTAGCGCTAATGCAAAAATTACTTGGACTCGAATCGAAACCAGATATCATGGATCAAAATGCATAAGATTTTCTATTAAGCCATGAGAAATCTTATCTAAACCAAAGCTAAGACATATGTATGAGGCACATTCGACTGTTTGATCTTCGTGGTGGTCATTACGTAATGCTCATTGCCTAACTAGCTTAGTGTAATTTATATAATTTTTTGGTACATTGGGCCTAATCAATTTCTTTAAAATTACGTACGGTTAATTATGCCAAAACTATGTATGAGTATGATTCTCATTGTTCTAGTGAGAACGTAAACCCCAGTCAACTTGTTTGATTTTACTGTAATTCTTTTTTCTCGGTGTATCAAAAAAAATTTATTCAGTTTTATGTGCATGGATTTCTATAAAATAGATTAAATGATGCATTATACAGTATTCAAATAAATTTAAAGAATCAAATTACTCATCATTGTTGTATTCACCAGTCTATAAAAATTCATTGAAAATGTTAATAGCGCAAAATGCGATTTTCATCCCCTTTGCATTCTTGGCAATATACGAGTATGGAGAGTTATTGAAATTTTTATCAGGGGATATGCAATGTTTACCCAAATGAAATTCGTTACTATCACTTCACTACACACCATCGTCATTGCGTCCAAAACCATATTCACTTGGATGAGGTGAACACGCACAATTCTTTTGTCATAGAAGGGGGCATTGTCCGAATTATTGACCATAGTACGAGTATAATGGCTGCTAACACTAATACTCAATATAAGCCATATGACGCCCCACAGTCCGGAAGTGAATATCCTTTCTTGAACCGAAAACAAATGCCGCCAAAAGTACCTTGAACTCGTCCCTCTGTTTCATTTATTGCGCAGTAACATAATATTGCACGCACTTTTCCCTTTCCTATTCAACCACTGTCTCACTCGCGTACTTGACATGGGGCGGCTGTATTTATGTTAGTTATCCTTTTTGCAGAATATCCTCTTCAGGACGTACCACTTTTTGGAGGCTTTGTGGTGATGAGAGAGTGAACGATGATGATGATGGCGACGTTGTAAATTCATTTGGAAATGAAATTGAGTGTTAATGTACCGCAGGACTCTAAGCATGGTGTTATGCCATCAATAAATGGAAGAGTCCTTGCCGGAAAAAGATTTGTTTTGTTTGTACGGTGCCACCATAGAAAGTAACAATCGTAGAGTCATTAAACTCTCAGGGAACTCTGAATGCCTATCAGGAGTTGAATGATCAGCGGGAAAATGTATAAAGTAAATTAATTGCCTCCAATGAATCTCAAAGGATCCTTTTGAATACTAAATAATCGAAAGTACATTGAATTTTAAGGAGCTTGCTATGTAGCTTGGTTTGGATCCTTGGCACTCCTAAACTGGATTACATATTCTGTTCATCCTGATTTGGAACCGTACTTTATACATTCCAAATACCGTCTTCCAAGCCTTGATAATCCTCATAAAAAAATATTCTGCGTATAACCCCTAACCCTTCCAAATCACATTCTTCCTCATCAGTTTGTATAGCTCCTTGTCGTGTGGTTGATTTTGTATGTAAACACTTTTCCGGAGGGAAAATTCCTCAGTATTCATTGCTTCCTTCTACTTTCCTGCACTTTCTCCACTCTACCCATGAAAATTTCGTCATAGCCGGGTGGTGCTAGTGCCGGGCCTAGCTCTTGTGGACTACCTTGGCTGCATCTGACACACATTCACAAAAATAGTTATGTATGTTTGTTGATAGCCGTGCGATGTCAATGAACTTGTTTAGAATTTCTTCGCTTCACGCTAGTTCTTCGTTGGAGGAAGCCAAAGAGAACGCCGGCCGGCCTCCGGTTCCATTACCCACCACCAAGTCACAGCTTGAGTATATATCAATTTAACGAATAGCTTGGCTGGAATAGGGTACACAAAATACAGTACGAGTAGAACAAAGCAAAACCCCACAACACACGTGCTCGCCGCTGCTGGATACCATTTCCCTATCCGTATCAAATGCATGCCACACGCTGCCCTCATGAGCGGGAGGGCGAGCGAGTGCTACCCCCTATTATTTCCAAAATGCATTTCTCACATCTGATATCATGCATGCTTGCTTAGAGTAAGTCAAGCCAATTTCCCGGCTTTCTCTCGATTTGCCTCCATGGGCTTCATAAAATCTAGTCCGAAAAGGGCGCGACAATAATGGGGATGCATAGAGCTTAGCTCATGTATTATTTTATGATTGTTTTGGTGGGAGTGGGTACTGAAATCGGTGGTGATAATCCTATGGTTTACGATGATGTATTGAATATCTGTAGGGATTGAAAAAAAAACACAAATATGCTTTAGGTAAGTGGAACATCTTGAGGGATATAACAGGTTCAAGGAGTATATTTACTCACCTTACAAAAACAACACCGACTTTTAATAATGCCTTTAACTTTTACGTCTTCAATTTTACGGTCTGGAAGGTTAAAGAAGTACTTTTAAAAACTCCAGACGTAGAACACATATTGATTCAGGATTTTAAGTAGATAAAAATATTCGGAAAGGTTGTTAAAATAAGATCGATTGGCTCCTGAAAAGCTTAAACGTGAATTCAATGAGACTTTCAACGTTTTGTGGATTATTTAAAAAGAAAGCATTGATAGGAATATAATATTTTTTGTTTATTAACGAATTTCAAGTTAAAATAAAAATTTTAAACATGAAATTCAAATCTTTTAAGATGCTGGGAGGTTCTTGTGAGTAATTTCATTGAAAGTATGAAATAACCGCATATGAATCATCCCTTCAGGTTTCTTTAGCTAAAACAAAACTAGCTCAACTACTTGGCATAAACACAGTGTTTTTTTGTGGCAGGGAGGTTTGGACTGTTTCCGCCCTGAGTGTGGGACTCTCAAGTGCGCAATGTTCCTGGACTAACCACTAAACACCTCCTCTGTCAACCTGAAAACCTAGCCTGGAGCCGTTTGACATATTACTTCCTCGTTTCCCTACGCCTAGAGGCGGCTTCGAGTAACAGGAATTAAAAGAAAGAAGAGGAAGGGATTGCTACAAAAGAGACCCCTCCACCGTTAACGCCTTTTAAAGTGTGTCAGGACTGTTTGAGCATAATGTTAGACGTGTTTCCATTTGTCAACCAATATAATCATTTCTCCGATAATAGTTTCCAGGGATAACCTTCCGACTTCATTGAATAGGTCACTGCGCTGCCTGTCTCATCTTTTGTGGGGAAAATTCTGCGGAAGGCCTCGGGTATCTCTCCTGTGCAAAATAAATAAATTTTATAAATTGAGTTGAAAAATATCAAATGTGTATCAAATATTTCAATTCCCCGCCATTTCGTTTACAGCGTTGACCTCATTGTTTCAGTAGCCATGATGAAAAATCAATGCTACCTATAATTTTGCAAATTTTCTGCATATGCTATACATAGCTGATTGCAAAGTTTTCAATCGGCTGTAACTTTGCTGTTTACGGCTCGATTATCATGAAATTTTCAGAGTGCATGAACTTTTCAATCCTAAATATGAGATATTTAAGGAGCCTCTTTTGTTTTTCAGTCAAAACTGTAGAATTAGAAATTGTCCATAATTGTACTCGAAAGTTGATTTACATCTGAGGGCTTTGTGGCTCTTATACTTTTATAATTTCAATATACGAAAATTTAGATAAAATTTGAGAAAATTAATAATTGAAAAAAAATATAGAAACATTTAAATAATAAAAGAAAAAGATAAGTATCATAAAGAATATAATCATAACGGAAGGTTAAATTTAATAAAGAAAAAAAATTATCTAAAATTTATATTTAATAAAAAATAAAACAATACTTTATGATTTATAACGTTAAATTAAAATAATTAAAAAAAAAAGTCTTTTTCAAATTTGCAATTAAAATTTCGGATAGGAGTTATGAAGATTTTCGAGCAGTTTGCTTCGACGGCTGCTCGATTACTATAAGCCTCCATTTTCAAAAATTGACATAACTGGTATGTGATTCCTGACTGGTATGTACTTTTTGGCGAGTTAATAAAATTGAAACGCTCCTATTTATGTACAAAATTTGTTGAAAAAATAGTGCTTATAACTTGATATTGCGATTCCATTTTAACCCCAGGTTACAACGATAAATGTTTGTACTGGGATCCACTTGAACCCCCAATATCAGTTTGGTGCTAAGATGACTATTAAGGTAGTCACCTCACTTTATAGGATTTTTTTGACAAACAATTAAAATATAGAAGTTTCAACTTTTTAGCACATAAGCAATTATTGACATTTCAATCGTAAATTAAAATATTTTGAAACTAAAATTTTAATTGCAATACGTGTTGCATCATTCCAAAGTTTGTTGACGGTCTCTATAATTCCGGCTGATCGGCTTACCTGCAATCAAAACACTCAACGATATTTTAATCTGTGGCTATCGGATAAATTAGAATCATTCAAATATAGTGGGAATTGAATAACTAAATTTTTTTGAAAATAAATTTTTAAATCTAAATATTTCTCGGCTATTTTGCCGCAGTACACGCTTCGGAACTTTTGAACCACAAATAATTAGTTTGACCTACCAGTTAAATTTCAAAGTATGATCAAACGGTTAGAAAAATATAGCTTTGAGAAAAACGCAGTTAAAAGATCAAATATAATTTAAGCTATGAAATCTTTACTCATCATTGATCTCCTGTGTCTGCACCATAGAGAATTTTTCTGCATTCTCTTGGAAGTCCCTTGAAGCTACTTGCTTTGGTCTTGCTACAATTCTGGCTTGTTTCACGACATCGCTCCTACGGCGTTCGAGTGACAAGTAATTTACCACGGTGTTTCACGTACATTTGTGCTTCGTCACCAATCAAACATCCTTTCACTGCCAACGTTTTTACTACTCCTTAACATCGTTTGTTTATTATTCCTTAACTTCCTTCGTTACTTCGTTACAGCCTGAGTGAAGATGGTTTGTCACGGAAACCCGTTGCATTCTTTTCATGCGATTGCTAAAATACCGTCCGAGCTAAGGTTAAAATAAAAATGTTAAAGTAAAAGTAAACAAAAACGAAAAGAAAAAAAATTAATACATTAAACAAAAAAAAATAGTTGAATAAAATAGAATAGTTAGTTGAATACAATACGTTCTTCAAGAAGTCGTAGATTGGTTGAAGGATAAAATGAATACATTTCCCAATGTCCAATCTAACGCCTCATCACTATACAACAACAGTTCGAAGTCACGGATACATGGGAGGGTTCTTAAAGCAACCCAGCTGAAGTTTCGTATCAAAAAATCTCAATTCACGTTTCACTCAGCCGGAATAAATAATAGAAAACCTGTGAATGTACGATGTCGCCAGCCGTTGCAGTACCACCAAACATTTTGAAAAGAGTTCCAGTATCACTCGTCGAAAAAATTCGTGCAAAGCAAACCACAGCAGATATTAACAAAGTAGCCATCAATGAATTTAAGGATTCGGAAATAGTCAATCTTTTACCCATTCTACTTTCCCAATCAAGAAATATATTCATCACCTCATCATTTTTGCTAATGCACATACGTATCACATAAATTCGATTTCGTTTGATTCTAACCAGGAAACTGTTATTTTTTGTCCAAAAAGTGCTGTAGCTTAATTATACGTGAAAAGAAAAGTTATTTTGCTATCTGTTATTATAATATTATGAGAAAGGCGAGTATTTTATTCAATTGTGCTTTTTAAAATGCCGCGTACTAAAGTTTCGAGAAATGCCAAACGAAATCGTGATGCCGCCAAAGATGAAGCGTTGATAAATCGTACAAGAGTATTTGATTTGTATGTTGACCAATGGCTATCCGTCTTGGATTTAGAACATCAACAGTGTTTAGATGGAAATGGAGCAGTGATAAATTTAATACGAATGTTGCCGCAAAAGCTCCTGAGTATGAAAATGGGAGATTTTCCGGCTATGGACGCCAAAACTATTGAGGAAGTTAATACGATTTCGGAAATAAAAGCAAATGCTAATAGAAGTGTAATGAACACGTCGTTATTAAAAAGTGCAAAGAAAATGTCCAGAGTTGATGAAGGGCACTTTACAGAAGATAGCGCAAGTGGAAGCACAGGGAATCGAATTGTACCATACACTGGAAGTAAAAGAGGTATGACTCCTTCAGTAAGAGTAATGGGACCTCTATGATCAGCCAAAGCTAAAGCCGGCGTCGTCGAAGTAGATCAGCCTGTGGTTATTTGGGCCCTGCGATAAGTAGCAAAAGTCCTCTTCAGCAACATTCAGTCAAGGTACAGCTGAACGGATGTCACGGTCCAAAAATGCAAACGCCGCATCAGAATCGGCAGAAGGCTGCAAGCGCCAATAGAGCAGCGCCAGTAATTTCGAAAATATGCCCAAACACACCATTGTCTATGCTTTGATACCCGCGAATCGGCGAGACAGTAATTTCACTTACGGGAAGCCCTATAGTAGCTCAGTTCGTGGTGGGTACAACAGCAAGTGTAAGCATTCCTATTAAATATGGCGTTCTTTCGCTGCGTCCAACTCGATTAGAAGCTATTGACCAAGACTTTGTTGAACGCATTGTAATGAATTTCGAAATGTCCGTGTAGGACACGGGTGCCGATGGTCTGGCACAAGTGTCAGCGAGCTAAAACAACACCGAGCTCAGCTAACTAGCTTCGCTTAACGACCACGTACGCGTGCTTGACGACTAGCATTTGCGGGATCATATGAGGAGGGTTCTTGTCGAGCCACGAAGCTACACTACAAAATACTTATCACGCGTACTCTACTCTACAAGACGTACCGATCAATTTTTATTATCTTTAGAAATGTTCTATTAGGTGTTAATTAAGCTACTCTACAGTAATTCAATATTTTTTTTTGCCTCGTTAAAGTTAGCGGACACGGAGGCTTGAGACAAACGCAAACATTACACAAAAAGCAACCGTTACTTTCTCCGAAGAAGGTCGTTGCATTACAAGGGGAATGTCAAACCTAAAGATGTTGAAGTGGCTGAAGTGAACCCCTCATCTCTTCGTAAAGGATGGAAACTTGACGGATGTAGTTTACTTTAAACTAGTAAAACAACAAACTAAGCAGTTTCGACAGGGTGACCACCTTATCTCTTCAGGAGCAGCCACTCCTGATCACCATGGGGCTGCTCGACTGCTTATGTTTATTACAGCATCGACAATGTAACTCTGCTGCGAATCAAGGAATTGCAATCAAATCTTAACAAATTCATGCGAACCAAGACAAAGCCAATGGAAAGACTTTACAGCATGATATTGCAGTATTTAACGTAAATTTTATTCAATCTTACCTTTGGTTAGACATTGATATGTTTTCGATTTTGAATATAAAGATTTGAGACTCTTCAAAACGGCAATGAAAGGACACGAATAATTGCTGGAGTCAAATATCTAAATTTTAGAAGCACTTATTAAAACAATGAATGAATGAACAATGATTTCACCTTCGATAAAATAAATAAACAAACAATCGCACAACATAAGACTGACAGAATGTCAGTCACTTTGACATTTACACCTGATGGGCGAATGTACTAGATGAAGGGAAATTTGGACTTCAATTGCCCGATGAACACCAGTTCGGCGATCGCAATTGAACGTTGAATTGCCCAGAAGTAAAATTAACGGCTCGTCGGTTGAAACCGAGCCGATGAAAAACCTGAAAACAAAGAACGGTTCTCTTCTGTTTTCTGGCGGACAAGGATCGACAGCAGAGGACAGAGTGTGACGAGTAACACGAAATTTTTCCTGGAATCCGTCGAGGGCAGAAACTTACAACAAAAACAGCGGAATAATTAACGACCAAGATAAGGGAGATTGGTGAAATTAGAGCAACAAGAAGCGCGTTAGCAGAAGAACTTCGCGACGCCCCCCAAATAGGCAGACGTAAGTTTAATATTACATTTTGTTTAGCTAAAAATCATTTTTAAAATTATTGCACATCATCATTAAATAAATAATTAAAGAATCAATCATATTTTTCGTCATTAAAAAAATATTGTTACGGAGGTAAATTGTACACCTGGCTCGGGTGGTGTGTTCGGGAATATAGTTCGAGTGTGATTTGTGATTTTTTAGCGTGGGTGTGTTCAAGTTTTCGCTCGGTGCGAGCTACCTCGGGTAATCTGAACCTAGCGAAGTTGTGCAAAGTGGCCGCTCCGGTTGAGACTAATCCTCCCCTGTTAGAGGAAAATAGTGTGTCTTATCTCTCGTTGTGTGAGGGGTGTTTGATGGCCGTGTTTCTCGCTAGGTGGCTATTTGCGACCAGGGAATAAGTGAGTGGCGCCTCCTACGAACGTCTCCAACGGCAAGCCGGGTCGGAGGTCCTTTACCGGAGGAACTCCCACGCCGGGGGTAACAGGTTTTATGCAAAAGACTAGATCAATGAGTTCAGAGATTTACTATAATTATGCCATTTACGCACTGAGTGCATCCTTGCTCCTAATTATTAGGTCAACAATTCTTCTCTTGACAAGCTTTGATACAAAGGTTTGATAGCTACTTCGACTTCTGGTATTCAAAGTGGCTTGTCATGATGGAATTGACTGTCACCATATAAGTTCTGTTTCCGAGGAGTTTCTTGGCTGATACTAATTACATTTCGTATCATTTTGCACTGTATGACGCTTGAATATAACTGAACTTGATCTCTGATTTCAAACTGATTGGTAGTAACTGTTTTGACTTTTGGTGCCAAGCCAAGAATATGACAGAAGCGATCTTCTAAATCACTCTATATAAACGAGTATGTACAAGTGGATATGTGTGTTGAAAGATCTCAAATAACAAACCGAAGCATCCAAATTCACCCACTGTCCAATCCCGTCGAAAGCTCAACCAAGTATTTCTAACGGCTGCTGAAACTTTCCAACGATTCTGACTATTAGAAAATCACTTCACCAGCATATTCTGCACATATTTAGGAACCAATAGATCGCACGGGGTCACTGCCTTAAGCAGAAGTTTTCCTTTCCTGTTCTTGATTCTGATTCAGAAAGTTAGTTACATAACTTGGAAGGAAACTATTCTGCATAATGTCAGGTCATTATTTTGTTGAAGGCGAATGTTGCCCCTAAAAATTATTGAAATAAAAAAACATTTATGGGTTAAAAAATAAAACCGATTTCAAAATATACTCAAAAGTATGAAATAAAATTTATAGAATTAAAACCTAATCAGTTTTCCCGCGTTCGAAAGTGAGTGGCAAAAATGCAGTAATCAATCGTAACCAAAACGAGGAAAAACTTGTTTGGCTCCGATTCCATAAATTTTATTGCTTTCTTTTAAGTGCATTTTGAAATCGGTGTTCTTGTTTTTTCCTACAACTTTTATCGAAAGTATTTCGCGAAGACAAATATAGTTACAGACATAATTTCAATTATAAAATACTTCAAGTATCCGACTTTAGCTACTTCTCTCTCTCACCCCATGTAAACTTCTCCACCAAACTACACCGATGAGATTAGACTTAACTTTTCCTTCGAGGGTTGGAGAACTTCATGCACATAGCAAATGTCGGGCAAAAAAACTACCCATTTTTTCGAAGCAGGACAAAATGAAAACTATTCAATTTAGGATGAGTGCATAATATTAACAGAACCTCTTGTTCGCTTGGTGCCACCATTCCGCTTCATCCATTATCATGAATGTCGTTCTACTTTTTATCCTGTTGCGATTCCCGTCGTCCTGGCTTGCGTTTTAATGGTGAAATGCAGAGGAACGTTCGATGACCGCCGGTCCGTCGCAAAGAAGCCATTGACTTGGGCGGCCGGCCGACCCTGTTGCTTTGTCCCATTGGGGACGTAGTTGCTTCGATTCAGGACTCATGAGTCATGTTGCGAACAACTTGTTAGAGTCAACCAAGCCGATGAATTACAACTCCGCCGGGAAGTTATTCATATAATTTGGCGAAAGAGCAAAGGAAAAGTTTAACATGCGAAAGAGGATTGAGTCTGATGGTAGCAATAGGAAATTACGATAGGAAAAGGATTCTGCTGAGAGAGGATTGTTAGGAGAAAACATTTATCATCTCAGTGGGATGTTTGATACTTTGCCAGGAGAGTGTAATGATACGCAAACTGGGCCGTAATTATAGGGCAAATAAATTTTGGCGTTAATATATGGTAGAATGGCTCTCCCCAATCCGTTGTTTTAGGTCAATCGTAATTAGTTTTGTACGTATTCTTGTGAATACGATTAATTACGATTTTCGTGCAAAAGTATGTGGTCTTGTCATCCGACTATGGTCAAGTAATTGTGGGTAGTTTAAGCGCTTGTCTTCATGCGTTCATGAAATCAAACGTCTTTACTAGCAGTTATAGTTTCCTCTGAGATTACTCAGACGAATGGAATCCGACCTAGCTGGGGTATCTGCTGATTCAACTTGGGAAGCATGACCGAGCTGAAATATCCTTCTTGTAAACTTCTGTTCATAATGTGGCGGTTGAAAGCACTGTTCATTTGTAGGCAATTTTCACTGTATCCCGTTTTTCTTTGTTGCTTCCTAATAGCTAGTCAAGTAGCTATAACAAAAAATGTAAATAATGGGAAAAATAAATTAATAATTACTCACGCCATACCTTTAATCCAGCAAAAATATAAACCCAACCCTAAATCTACGTTTAGTTTTTTCGTCATTAAAACTTTAACATTCGAAGCTCTATAATTTTATAATGAAGCAACTAACCACTCAGCTTAAATTATTCACATTAAATTAATAACTAAATTATGGAGCATCCACAAAAAGCTGTCACCAGTTTCTAATTCAATTTGATGACATGGGAACAAAGCACTTGAATGACCCTAACAACAAAAGGGCTTCTGTGTTTTAGGCACTGTACTATAAAGGTTTTACTATCAACCAATTATTTTCGGATGATATGAGAACAATACAATAATATTGTGAAGCTTAAGCTGACAAACATAATTACTTCTTAACGCTTCGCTTCACTCTATCATTTTTAACCTATCTCATCATTTTTAATAGAGTTTCGAGTAATTATCTTTATGTTAGTGATGATAACCTGTGTTAAAAATTTAAAAGAACTATCGATTCGTGAAAATTCGATCAAATTAGACATACATAGGTAAATTCGATTTCGAGCTTTTGATGGGTGATTTTGTGTTTGAACTCATGGACTGACTACAATGAAAAGCTGTTGAAGCGTAACTTTCAATTTAAATTAATTTTATAGGTAGCAATAGAACTTGTAGATATTAAAAGATTTCGGGACTATTAAATTAGGTATTAAACATTTATTCTTATAGAAATGGCGCTAAAAACGACGAAATCTTTTTAGGATTTTTTTTTATTATTCGCGGCCTCACGATTTGCTAAAACGATTATCAAGACAATAAAGCCTTCTCCATTTCACATCTCAAAGCATAAACAGTGGTAATGATTTTGGTCGCTCGGATCGATTACTTCTCGAAGGAAGTCGAAATCGTCCTTTCAGCGATTCCAAGACGTGAAGTCTCGAGCCGTGCTAACTAGCCGTAGCCGTAAGGTCAACAGATCATAGTCTATTCCGTGGTGGCTAATTGTCGACGAGCTAGTTTGGAGAGGAAGACGGTCGTGAGTCTCATTTTGAATAGACTATGCTCGGCTACGTACTTACCCGTTTTAAATTTAAAATCTCTACTCGACTGCTGCGTTTTCAGGGTTTTCAACAATTCAACTTGCGCGTTGTCAATCTACATACCGACGCAGTGCTATACATACTCTGCTTTAATACGAACCGAAAGAGTTTACGCCAAACCAAGTCTACAGAATGAAAACTACGTACGACACCGCGAACCAAACCGAAAGCATTGAACCAGTTAGTCGCGGATTACCCAAAACTCCGATAACTCAACGACATACTTACCTTCCGCTCCAGTTCCTGCTGAAAAAATCTAAACTACTGAAAGGAAAGAGGTTATTTGAGTGGCAATTTATATTGTTGTATTTTCAATTTTCGTACGTTCTTTTGCTTTTATTGGTTGCAATTTTTACATCTTATGCACATTTGAATTCTCGCAAAGTTGTAAGTCTCTTATGTTGGAATTTTCGTAACATTTTATAAACCATTTGATTTTAATTTTACATACAATTGGTCAACTGTATACATTTATATTCTTTTGCAATGTGTAACATTCTTTTTTTTAAATATTTGTTGATTACTTTATATTAGGGTAAGAGCCGAATAGTTACGCCACTTTTCAAAAAATGTCTACTATTAAAAAATATGTGCTTACAACGAATAGTGCGGCATATACCTGTATATCGAAATATAAGTCTTTGACCTATCATAAAAGCCTATCTTTGTTATACATAATTAATATTGGTTTTGAGTAAATCCTGTTTTTTTGGCCTCTCAAAAAAACGATACTTGCCTTCTGTGGCGGATAGTAGCCTAACTTTGAAAATGGTTCGAGGGGATACTTACCTCGTTCGGGAGTCGATGCTTCGCAATGTTTTTTTTTATATGGAAACAAAATTATATTGATTTAAGTATTCAGTCTTTATTAGTTGCTAAGATCATTCATAAGACTTTTCACAAAGCAATCAAAATATTAATCATTGTTACAACAAAAAAGCAAATTTTTTACATTTTTAACAACAAAAAGAGACTCGAAACTTTAAGTTAGCTACTCGTACCTAAGGTATTTGTAAAATATTATTTATAGTCAAGGTAGAGCAATATGACAATCAGCTTTGGGAATGGCATCCAGCCTCACCAGAAACCAAGGTTTTCAGCTTCCCACATCTCATGCAATGGTTTTTGAATGTTGTACAAGTTTCATGCAAACAAATTCGACACATCTCACATTGTATACAATCGGATTTGGATTTAGTAATTTTCAAAACATTCTGCGCAATAATCATTAACTAAAATTTTTTTTTCCATTTTTAACAGGTTTTCACTATCTCTTGTGGATAGTTCGCCCTTTTTTCTTTTGATTGGCAGTCCTTCAGTCGATTTTCTCGGGATGTTTTTGAACTTATGATGTTTTCTTGGTTTTCATTATCAGAACTGTAAATTTTAAGGTTCTTTCTTTGAAATAAAATCTATGGTATCCGATTCAGTTTCACTACTGGTAGTCTCGGTATATTTTTTGGTCTTTTCTGTTTTTTGCGTTTGTCCTCCTTTCTTGCTACGAGTTGGTTTAGTTTTTACTGTCTTAAAATCTTTTTTATTCTTTGCCCTTATACTACTTTCCGTTATTTTATTTTTTTTTGTCTCTTTTATTCATCTTTTGGATAATATTGTGTCATGGAGTTTAACATTTCCGGAGATTGCTAAGCTCTTTTTGACAAATCCAGTGGTATTCTTCGTATAGGAAATTTAGATGGTGATTCTTTTTGAGGATTTACATTCTGTGATTCGATTACAGATGTTAGCGATGGCAACGATCTCTCAGTACCATCTAAGACAAAATTTCGATGTCGCTATCTCCAAAGGCCAAACATTCTTGAGAAATATTTGAAAGCCTTGAAGACGGCCTAGATGGCGTGCGATTTGGTTGACGCTATCCTGCTCAGTCTCATTTAAGACTGTTTCTAATTTGTTTTCGTAAATATCTCTTGGGACTTGATCGCCTAGAGGAGATTCTTCATTCCGTTGATTTTTTGCAAGGTCTCGCTCAGATTCAGATTCCTGTATATCGTCAAGTAATGTAGGCTCTCCAGAAATGACTATTATTTGATCATTTAAAAGATTAGAATCTTGTTCTTGCGCAAAATCCCCCGATGCTATATCTGATATAGCAAATTCAACGTCAGACAAAGCATTTGGATTGACTGGATAAATTCCACTGCCTCGAAAACCACTTATTGCATTAGCAGGAGTAGCTGCTCGAATCCATGCCCTTCCGATTAACTAACTTGCATTGTATCGATTCAACTTTTTTACTGGATTAGTGCGCATGAAGTTGTTTGTCTCGGCATAATAATATTTTTTGAATAGTCCAAATACTGATATATCTAGTGGTTGCAAAGCAGAAGTAGTATGACTAGGTAAGCAAAGTAATACCACTTCATTGTTCCGAACAACTTCTAACATATTGGCAGAACTTGAGTGCGACGAATGGCCATCTAAAATCAGTATCAGTACCAGCTCGCTTGCGTACAATGAAATGCTCAGCTAACCATTTGTAACAAAGATCTGAGGAAATGCATGCTGATTTTTTATGCATGTAAACTTTTGAACAAGGTGGAAGTCCTTCAAATTCGGGTTTTTTATGCACTCCCTTGATAATCAAAAATGGTGGAAGAAAATTTCCGATTGCATTGCAACAAGCAACAACAGTAATTGTTTCTCCTTATCCACTAGAAGTTAGTGATTTAAATGCTCTAGCACTTTTCTTGGCTAAAACTTTGGCAGGTTTTGTTATTGAGTTGGACACCGGTTTCATCCACGTTAAATATTTTATGCGGTTTATCCAACAATTCATTTTCTGTTAAAACATTTGTAAACAAATCATAAAATTTTGAAACTTCTGCTCTGTTGAGACCCCTTGCTCTTTCAATTGATAAGCCCTCCGCTTGTCTCAAAACTATTTCGGGATTTCTTTCAAGAAAGCTTTTCAACCATTGCGGGTCAGCCATTTTTGTTTCATTGTTAAAGTTGTGCTTTAACCCTATCTTTTCGGCAAACTGATAAGCTAATTGGCGATTCGTACTTCTTTCAGGAGGGAATCCTGCATCTCGGAGCTTAGATTTATAAGCTACCGGGCTCTTTTCATTATCAAATCCAAGCACTGGGTATTTTCCTAAAAGTGCCAAAAATAAAATTGGTCGTCTAAGCAGGCTGAAAGAGTTCATATTTATGTTTCTTAATATAAAACTACATCAAGGACATACCTTGAATTATTAGTTGCTGGTTTTTTCTTTGCATAGCGTCTTCTTAAGGTCCGAGAGGATATCCCATTAATTTTGGATATTTCATTGATTCATTTTTGTTTTTGTCAAGTTCTTTTAACGCAAGTGCTAAACTTTCTTCAGTCCAGCTGATGTGACGTGTCATCACGCCTGGTTTTCGCTTATGCTTGCGAGGCATTTTGCCCACTTTAAATGAGCACATAAAACATATAATTATTTATTTTATTAGTCAAAAAAAGTTGGAGAGTCACAGTTCAAAATGGTACCCAAAGGAGAAAATATTTCTTTGCTTGTTGAAAATTTATAGTTGCGGATAGTCGCCGCTAGAGTAACTATCTGCAAAAGAAACTAGAGCAACTATCCTTTTTGATACGGATACTTGCTCTTTTTATTCGCGATACATATGAACATTATTCAACAATAACAGGCAACAAAAAAGCTTATTCAAGTTCTCAGGTATGTGCAAACACAAAAAGTTGACTAAAACCACAACCAGCAATAAAAATATTCAAAAGAAACTACTCACCAATATAATTCCACACACGGTAGAAACGCGTGCACCTACACTGATAGCTTACATGGAACTAAGGCCTATGTGAGAGGTTATTTCTATCATGATCAAGAGCCAAAGCCACCAACATCTCGAATACTGCGTATTCGGAACTGGGGCAAGTATCCCACTGAGGCAACTATCCGGCTTTTACTCTATAGTAAATGATCGAGTTTAAAACAGTTAAACAATTTTAAAGTAGTCTCAAAAGAGCGTGTTCGTGACAAAAAAGCTTTTCAAACATTTTTCTAAACTCGATTAACTTTTTATTTAGGCCCTCTGAAAGTGAACATTTTTTTATACTCGTATTATAAAACTCATGAAATGTTCTCAGTTGATATTTTAACTCGTTAATGTAATCATGTTCTTCCAACCCCAATTATACAAATTAGTATTTGTGCATGATTTCTTGTTTTGTTCTTCTTTTATTAAAATTAGTTTTTCCTTTTCTACTGTACTATATAGCAATACCTCAATTTAATTCAACCCCATCGAACAAACCACTCTGGATACCTATGTAGACGTTCTACTCTATTGATGCTTCGCCATGAACTGTTAGATTCTAGACTGTAGTGTCAGCTCCTCCAAAGCCTTTCTTTCCCGAGCATATTACAATGACCACTACCTAGCCCGCTACTAAGTAATCCTATCACAATCACAAAATAAGAAGTTCATCCCTCGATGGCGACCAGAATTGATTAGAACCTGTGCATTTGTAGTCTGTTAACACGATACAATGTGTACTGGACTCTTTGGTTCAGTAGTGAATAAAATATACAAGAAAACTCGCTGAGGTTATAGGATCATCATTGAAGCTGCCCTAGGTATTCACTTAACCAGTGTCTGGTGACGAGTTAACTAGGCTCACAATCTCACTCCTACTTTCCACACTTCTTCGTGCTAAGACTCAGATTACATCCAGTCATAAACTGTTTTTTTCGAACTACTCGCAAAAGAGAGAGTTCTGAATATTTGTATGAGTCCGTTTCTATTTCCACCGGGCAAGGAATTCTCGTTCACTTTTCACTCAGGTACTCCACGGGTCGCTGCGATTTTGGCGGCAATTGTAACATATGCTCGTTGATCTTCCGCAGAAAATCTGGTTAGGCTCTCATATTTTGGCGCCAAATGTTTGACAACCGTGCTAAAATTATTGAGACTTTTTAATGTCTTCCGTCACCCATGTCGTGTGCGTTTAATGCGTGCAGATTTATTGAGCCCTTTTTCAAAAGTACTTGGCGGTAATAATTATTACAGGGTATGAAGGCTCAATCAATTTGTATCATCGTTATGATCTATGGCGCGACTTCCCAAGCGGGGTCAGTTGTTTACTCCAAACAAGAATCTGCTGTCAGCTCCTATTTTGTCTTCCCATCGAATCTTCGGCCTTCCCGCTGGACGTCTACCTTGTGCTCTACCCTTTAATGTTCTTTTGAGTAACCGGTTTTCTTCCATTCTTTCAAAATTGCAATTTACGTAATTTTACGCAAGAGTAAACTGGTGTATCATCAAATAGTTCATACCACTCATTGTTGTAACGTTGTCTCCACTCTGTTCCTTGTTTCACTGGGACGTAGATTTTCGGAAGCACTTTGCGTTCAAATATGTCTACTGCCTTTTTGGGTTCGCTCGTCAGGGTCCGTGTTTCACTTCCATATAGCACCACAGGTTTGACTAGTGTTTTGTCAATGTGGAGCTTATTTTTCCTCTGCATAACTCTAGATCTTGGAATGTGAAATATGTATTAACAATAAGCTTTATTTGTGGCGTTTATGTGGCGTCCAATTTCTTCTTCTTCGGCGTCTCTTTTGTTCAGATTGGCGCCAAGGTAGATAAAGTTATCCACACTTTCAAGGTTGTTGTCTCCTACAGTGAAATTTTGTCGAACTGGAGTTTTCTTCATCGTTTGAGTCATAAATTTTGTTTTACTTTCATTAACTCGTAGGCCAGTTCGATTTGCTTCAAATAAATTTGCCTGAATGTTTGTATTACACAGCGGCTCAATAAAAAAGTCGGACACATTCTCATATATAATTGGAATGAATGAGGGCGGTTCAAATATGATCGAGACGAATGCTCTGACACGTTTATTTACCATCGAAAAAAATTACAAAAATGTACAGTTTTTCTTCCTTACAAGTAACGCATTTTGTCCACCTTTTCGGAAGCTTTTTGATGCCGGTATCAAAGAACTCCTTGGGGAACTCGGACAGCCATGTGCGCACGAACTCCTCTACCTCGTCGTCGGTAATGAATCTTTGACCTCCAAGGGCTTCTTTCAGTGGTCCAAACATGTGGTAGCCGCAGGGTAATAAATCCAGACTGTTGGGGGGAGAGGGTTCCCCCCACCCCAATTCCGATATTGTATCGAGCGTAAAACGCGCGGTATGAGAGCGCGTGTTATCCTAGAGAAGAATCGCACTTCGTGCTAGAATTCTCCTACGTTTCGAGCGTTGTTTTGCGATATTAAAGGTGTTCGTGGATGATAGACTCTACACTACCAACACTGACTCCGAGCTGAGCCGAAATGTCTCGAACATTCATGCTACGATCCTCCATAATGAGTTACCTAAGCGGCAAATATCTGGTGTGCTGCTGGTTCGCGGTCGGCGATCATGCGGCTCATTCTCAACGGTTTCGCGACCATCCTTGAATGGCCCATTTAAACAAAAGGAAGCGATCCGTTTGTGTATATGTGATGGACCACGTTATGTTTAATTGGGTCATTAGAATTAGGTGCAGCTGTGAATGTTAGAAATTCTTTTAGAATATTTCCAAAACCGTTCTAAATTGAAAAACTTCTAGGCCAAACATCCTTAGATTTGCTTTGGACAGCATTCATCTCAAGTTTAGTATTTTGGTCAATAATTTCCTTGTGGTGAAGATCGACTAAGTAAATTAAATTTTTATAAAAAATCCGTGCCTATTATGCTCTGTTTACTTCAGCCAAAATGAAGGAGTGCATCAATTTTCTCCTTAAACCGAAGTCTATTTCAAGGAGTTAACTGCCGTATGTGCTAAACTTTTGAGAGACCACCACTTCTGACCTTTCCACAAAGTTTGAGCTTTGTAGCTGGTAGTTTCCCAGCAAACATGCTGTGACGCACCGACAGACAGGACGGCAAACTAGCAGGTCTCTTTAAACGTTTTACAAAGCTCTAATAACCTTTTTTCTATCAACAGATTATCAAGCTTATATTCTATACGTCACTATTCACAAAATGAACAATTTCGTAAACGTCAACAACCATAAGTTCACGTTATCGACCGTTCTCTGTACCTGTTAAATTCCATTCTGTGCTTTGAATAGATATTGTTCGAGTTTTTTTTATTGATTATTGTGAATTGATAATTATGTTTCTATAGCATACGAATGTTTAGGATTTTCGAGGTCGCTTTTATTTATCCCATATCGGTTGAATATTTGAACGCATTAGGATACTTACCACAAGCTACCATCAACAACTCTAAAGATACCTCCCACAGAAATATCCAATCTAATCGTAACCAACCTCAATATGAATGTTTTTCATATTCTAATTCCATAATAATAGTGCCAAGTGCTAAGCAGCGTTCTGTTCATCCACAGGAAAAGCGCGGGAAAGACAAAATTACCTTAAAAATCGACGCTCCACTATTCTTCGCTACAACCGACGACGGCTTCAATCATTCGTTTGAAATGATCGTAGTAATAAAAGATACACACATTCAATTTGAATGGTGAAGTAAAGATACTTCTATTTATCCCCAAGCAAGTTCTGCTGCTGCTTCTGCTGAATCCAAACAAAATATCGGGAATTGGACGAAGAATCACAAAAACATCAAGAGGGCGATGGCTTCGTGCGGATGTTGAACTCTTGTACTCGTATGCCCCGTTTGTAGTAACAACTCCAATATCAACAACATACTCGTAGCTAGTTCGCCGACCGCGACGTTTCTCCGTGCATCTTTGTATCTATTGCAGCGATTGCCTAGCGCACGAGATACATTGGGGCGTGAGGCTGCCACTATTGCATCGGGATGATGATGTTGATGGGAAATTGAATGCAATTTTCCTTAAGCCACTCGCCATTGGCTTGGTTTGGGTGGAAGCAAGCTGATGGTAAACAAGAGTACTACGAGGATGATGATCTTGCAATCGATCCGCCTGTTTGTACTCGTACGTTGATTTTCCCCATCGTGTTGGTCGGCTCAGTGGACAAGAATACTCTGGTATCTGGTTAAATTATAGTATGTACTGCTGTGTCGAACCGCGTACCAGAAGGAATAAATACAATTACTAGCAGATCCAACAACAACAACCGGCAAAGATCGCGGATGTAAACAAAGTAATGTGCGCTAAGCGCTGCGATCACTATCCGTAGCGCGCGCATTTTCAATGAGCTTGTATCGCCGGTCATCCCGCGTGTTTCAGATCACGTTTTTCATTAAGTTATCCATACATGGAATGATTTAAGAAACCCGAGAAACGGCTCTAAAAATAAGATGCGACGCTTTAACCTTCAAATTTTTTAGAGGAATAGGCGAATCCGCAATATTTTGAAATAACACCATGGTCTATAATCCGTGGATCAAAATTAGAATTGCATTTTTATTGAAATATTATAGTTAAACATTTAATATTTTAATGTTGTGGTATAGAAGCTTGTATGGTATGCTACTTTACAAAGTCGAATTATATTGCAATTTTGCTATCGTAGAACACACATTTGATGAAAACTTCGGTAAACAAATCCTGTGGAAATTTAAATAACTATAGCTTATAGAAAACACATTTTTGGGGCTTTGTTGAACCAATTTTATAAAGACCGATCCATGCATCACTTTCAAATTTTTTCAGAAACTATGAAAGCTTCAATCAAAAATTAGGGAGCCGATTGAAAATAATCAGGGGCTAATTGCATTTTGGTAGGCTTTTAGGACCTGAACGCGATTCAAAAATACAAGGAATAAAATCGACCGGGTCGTAACAGCCTCAACATGGCCCAAATCCATTTTTTCCTACGTTATACCTTTTTTTTCTACGTAATTATTTAAAAGTTATTTTGACTACTTTATGCTGCTATTAATTAAATGGTTAAATTTTATGTTTACTCTCACCAGTAAAAAATAAAAATCCATAAATTTTTAAAAACTCAAAAATATTTTATTTTTTGCTTATACGTAGACTTTACTTTAAAATAACTTTTGTTTGGGCCTGATTCATTGAAAATTAATTCGTTTTGAACCATGCTTAGTCCAATTTCATCGAAAATTGGGTCCCGTTTAGACCGTTTTTGAACCCTAATTAGGCTAATTTCTACGCAAATTAGGCCTTCTTCAGACGCAATTGAAAACTATTTGCGGCTTAATATTCTGCAAATAAGCCTTGTTTCGCATTCGCATTCTAGCACGAGTTGGGCTTTGTTTTTGGTTATGAATTTTCATAGCCTTTGGAAGGAGCGGCTTCCCATACACTCAATAGACTCGCAAAATATTTTTTTATGGTTCTGTACTCAAAAACAGAATCCTATTGAAATCACGATCTATGTTCGTCTGTCCATCTCTACAGTCTCTCTACTTTGTAGGAAGGTCAAATGTGATGACTTCTTGAACGTTTTGGGGGGGACGAGGGGAAACTGAAAGTGTTTTAAGAGGCTCTCCCCATATAGAAGAGTAACCCTTAAACATTTATTTTTTCACACCAACGAGGTTGAGCTTGTTGTGATATGAGAGATCTTAGTTAGATCTTTTCAAAACAGGTCTTAAAATTACCCAATTTGTGTTGAGGGTGGGTACGGCATTTTTGTACACACCCTCCCTCTTCCTCATGATTGGCCACCTTTAAACTGACAAATTTGAAAAAAATCAAGGGAGTAGGCCTTCATGAGTACAATAACAATTACGTCAGAAGTCGAACTTTGCTCAACCTTGTTAGTAATAGTTTTACATTTTCTTGAATAAATTGCAACTTATAAGGTCAATCTATCTTGAAAATTTCAGAAGATTAAATTGTATTTAACGAAGTTATAGTGGTTTGAATTTCCCTATATTATAACAGCAACAATACATGGCTATGGAACACCCAAGACTGTACGGTTTGCTACGATTTGCATGAAAAATGTACGGATGATATCTATCATGAATATCTTTCAGAATATGTTCAATGGGTGACACCAGCAATTGGAAAAAAAATCCCGTACGTTTTAAATGAGTTATTTGGATGTGTGTAAAACTCAAAAACCTGTCCCCCTAATTGAGCTGAAATTTACACCTAATGTGTTTTTTATTGAGTCGGTTATAACAGAAGTTGGTCACTCAAAAAAAGCAAGGCCTGATGGCTTTTCAAGAGACAAGAGAATTGGCCTGTCTCAATTAGAAATAAACAATTGATATTCTTTGAATTTCGGTACACTTAGTTCAGATAATTTTCAACCATTTTTTTTCTTCAAAATTTGCTGTTTCTTCACATAATTATGATAATTATGTTCCATTTGAACGTCATTGTTGAGAAGTAGAAAAACTCTCTTTTGATTTTGTGCTTGCTTATTTTTCTCATCGATTTTTGGTTGTATCCGATCGGTCGTCTTTAGCAATTCGCGCTGGCCGGTCGAAAATGACTTGCGAAAAAATAAATAATCTCAAAATCAAAAAGATGCTTCTTTTTTTCTTAGCAGAAATATTTTTTTTTAAAGGAGATAGCTATGATATCATTGTTTAAAATATGTTTTATTGTAGGAAGCTATAAAAAATATAGCAAACATTTTTTTGCCTTAAACGCGTAAGTACTTTGAGAAGAGAGATATGCACTCAAAGAAAATTTTAAATCTTATAGATTTAAGATAAAAATTTTGGGCTCGAGAATGTACACAAAAACTGCGTCTAATGATGACTTGTAACAACAACTTGACACTGACATTTTCCGTTTTTGCAGAGGAAATTTTTGCAAAAAAAATTCGGCGTTTAAAATATTTGCATAAATATTCCTAAAATTTTCAAAAAGTTATATCTATATTTTCATTGCTCGAAACCCGTGAAAAAACATCTTAAAAAAATCTTAAAAAATTCCTTTTAGAAACTTGTTTGAACAATGACTAAGCGTTATACATTTTTTCACAAAAGATTTTCGTTCCTAATGCATTCAATAGAGTACTTTCTCTAATTCATGGCAGTTGGGTCAAATTCGATGAGTTAATTTGTATTGTTGAGCGATTTTAAGGAATGTTTATATATATATATATATATATATATATATATATATATATATATATATATATATATATATATATATATATATATATGTATATATATAAATATATATATATATATACTCGTATATATATATATATATATATATATATATATATATATATATATATATATAAATATATATATGTGTATGTATGTATATATACATATAGTATAAAAGAATTTATTTGACACAATATTCAAACTAATCAATGTTTTTTTCTTTCTAGGTAAGTTCAACTTATCAACTGGATCTTGAGTTGTCTTCAACCTCTTATCGTATGTATGCACATAATTGTATAATACTTTAGCTTGTCTCTAGCATCTGACAATTGAATCACAACAAATGTTCATTTTTCCCAAACAAATTACATGCATTAGGTCATTCAATAAGTCTGTAGGATAAGTAAGAAAAAACAAAATTTTAACAAAACTCGATTTTATCATTCAACATAGTTGCCTTTGAGGGCGATACAACGAGTACAGCGATTTTCCAACTTTTCGATACCACTTTTATAGTACGATTTCTCTTTCTCAACAAAATAGGTCTCAGTTTCAGCGATTACTTCATCATTGAACTTAAATTTCTTCCAGCAAGCATTCTCTTGAGTTCTGTAAACAGGAAAAAGTTGCTGGGTGCTAAATCTAGAAAATTAGGTGGCTCGGTAAGCAATTCGGTTGCCATCGTTTTCATCGATTTGTGACACGGTGCACTGCCTTGTTGAAACAATACTTTTTTCTTTTGCAGATGTGGCCATTTCTGCGCGATTTCAGTCTTTAATTGATCCAAAAGTACACAGTAATAGTCGCTGTTGATAGTGGTTCCTATTTGGAGATAGTCGGTGAATATCCCAAATCCCAAAATACAGACGCCATCACCTTATTGACCGACTGTCGCGTCTTTGCTCCCTTTGGATTCGGTTCGTCGACTGCTGTCCACTCAGCTAGCTGTCTTTTGGATTCTGGTGTGTAATAGTGAAGCCATGTTTCATCCATTGTCACATATTAACGATAGAATTCGATTTTATTGCGGTTTAGCAGCGCCAAACACTCTTCTGAAGCATCAATGCGTTGTTGTTTTTGGTCGACTGTGAGCTCACGCGGCACCCACTTTGCACAGAGCTTTCGCATACCCAACTGTTCGTGTAAAATAGTAAAAATACTACTACCTGATATCTTTATAATTTCAGCTAGATCGTGCACCTTCAATTTGCGATCGTTCATAACCAATTTGTGAATTTTTTTGATGTTTTTTGGAATAACAGCCTCATTTGGGCGTCCAGTGCGCTCTGCATCATTTGTGCTGGTACGACCACGTTTAAATTCAGTAATCCACATCTTTACCATTTGTCTCGATGGAGCAGAGTCCCGATAATGTTTATCAAGCCATTGTTTGGTTTCCACTGTATTTTTTCTCATCAAAAAGCAGTGCTTTATCAAAACTCGAAATACACTTTTTCTATGTTTTTTCAATAACAAAAGTTGCTTCGCACAAAATGCAATAAATCACGAATCAATAGTCCGATTGCTGTCAAATTTATACACGTATCGTTTAAAGGTTATTGCTAATAAAAAGTCATATGGAAAAAAATCTAGTAACATAATGCCATTTATGTGTCATCCTACGGACTTATTGAATGGGCTGTTAACTCTCTTTGACACGGTGCTTTTCAACTGATTTCAAAATAATACGGTTGACAAATAAGAAAACATTGTTTTTTGCAAAAATGTTTCTAACGTGCACTCAAAAAATGAATGCCTATTTTACCAGTATCTTGTATTAAATTTATGTCTACAGAAACAAAATATTATTTTCAGAATATCCGAATCAGTTTTTCCTTCATCCCGTTGTGTAATGTATATATTAAGTGTAAGTAGAGCACAAGGGGCATTAAAATATCAAGGAAAAATGAAGTTTATTTAACATTTAGGAAGGAAACGCACTTTATAGTTACTTTTCTACATATTTTTTTTCTTGCTTCAGTACTACAGCACTTTTCGGGCCTTCGCTTAGAAATAGAGTTTCTCATTATCTTCCTCGAATATATCGGCATTCGGGAAGGTGCTATGGTCAGTACAACGTTTTGGCCGTGTGTCCGTCCACCCAGCTGCGATACATTCTGATTTTAAGCCAGTGCGTTTCATAAGGGCTTTTAATCCATCCGAAGAATCACTTGAACCGAATCTCGTTGTCACCAACCGGGACTCGAACCAGAGACCTTCCATTTACGGGGCGAGAGCACTTTACACCACGTCGACTACTTTCTACATAGTTACCTTGCTTAATGATGCATTTGTAGTTGGTTCATGCCGTTTTCGAAGAATGACTTCGAGTGGGTATCGAACCAATTGTGTACAAATTGTTCCAATTCTGGATCGTTCGCAAAACGCTCTACTTTAAGTGCTTCCTTGAGAGGCCGAAACATATGGAAACCGCAAGGTGAAAAATCTGGGCTGTAGGGAGGGTGGCAACGTTTAGTCCAATGCAATTCATTCATTAGGTGCTTCCGAGCTATCAGGAAATACTTTAAAAGTCAGTCGTTGATTCGTGCAACAGAAATCGCAAATTTGATTCTAGCAATTAGGCTCTTTTTTGGCGGGTTTCAAAATATACCCTACAAATTCAATCGTATCCAAAAAAATATACCATTACGTGGTATATACACGGTCATGGGAACATCTGACATTGTTTCTTCTTTGGTATAAAAATTGCCTCAATATGCGATGCTGAAACAAAATAAATGTTTTATGCAGCTGCCTACCTGAAAAAATACATGCCTACTAGGGAGCCTTTGGGTGGTTATTATTACAAACTTCTAGCAAAGACAATGCATGGAACCAATTGAAACTTAACAGCTGATAACTGGTTCACGTCTGTACCGTTGGCCCAAGATTTACTTGGAGACTGAGGCAAATTGACAATAATTGGCACAATAGAAAATAGCAAAAAGGAAATGGAACACCCATGTTTTGTTTCCATTAGAACTCACTCTAGTCAGCTATAAGCCGAAGCGTCACAAGACGGTTCTTTTATCATCGAGAATGCACGAAGAACCTTCTATTCGTCAAGCGTCCAAAAAGCCGTTAATAGTCGAAGTGTATAATGAGACAAAAGCAGCGGTCGTCACTTTTGACCAAATAAGTGCTCACTGCAGTACCAGTTGCGAAATCAGAGGTTGACCGCTTTATATGTTTTTTGGTACTTTGAACATGTCAATTTTGAATAGTTATGTGTTTATATGCTTTCAATTGTACCGCTTCTAACGTGAAACTTATAACAAGCAGAAATCATATGAAAGAGTTGAGCAAGAGTTTATGTTACGTTTGGAAACACATCCCAATATGTCCAAACGACTTAGTAATACCATAAAAATGGAAATTGGATGCTCCGAAAAACAACCCAATAGTTCTCTCCTATCTTCAATAAAAAAAAGTAAAAAGATCCGTCTGCGGTTCCTGCTGATCAGAAATAAAAAGGATAAGTGTCTACAAATGTACCTCCTGCATTAAGACATACTATATGGAACACCAGTCATCAGAATGCTTGGAATGTAATCAAATAGTAATGTAATTTGAACCTGAATGCACAGAAATATATTTGTTTTCATATTTGAAAGACCGCTTACACACATACACATGACATATTATTTTCATAATTTTATTTCAAAAAATTATCTTCAACAAGAGGCTGATATTTGTGTTCAACAACATTAAAAATTATGTATATCACTTTCGTTATATGAATCAATTTTTATTTAATTACATTAATCGAACTGTGTTCTTTCAAGTTTAATTAATTTTGTTAAGGGAAACTATGATATGTTTCTACTTTCAAAAATCAATGTTTCTAAAATAGTTGCCTGACAGGTGAACGAAAGCATCAAGGCCTGAAAAAATACACGCTAGTACTCCAGGGAAATACGAGTAGCTATATACTTTGGCGAAATTTTTCAAATTTGATCATCCTACCTCAAACCGCAGGAGATCACCTTTCCAGCCAACTCTATTTGATTTACATAGACGAGTACACTATTTTCTTTTTTTTAATTTTTTTTTTTTATTGTTTAAATCTCAAAACCACGAACGCACGCACTACTGATTAATGATAACGACTACTCGTTAAATACAAATATTTTACCATCATATATTGCACATATTGTTGGATCGTTTGTCAGGTCTAAACCGTTCCTTCCCACAAAAGCTATGTTTCCGTGTTTTAGGAAATTGCATTTCAAGCCAAATTTTTTGACGCTATTTAGGTCTTAAACGCCCGCGAAAAATGTAATTAGGCCCTCTGTAGCCCCCATCCAAACTTTGAACTCTTAATCTCGAAATACCTAAAAATATATTCAAATATTGATTAGTATTTTCTGTTGCGTTTAGTTTTCTTCGTGTTTAGGTTATGTAAAAACTTTTTTTCATAAAGACCTACTAGTTTTCTGACCTGTCTTTCCGTCTGTCTGTCTGTCCGCACGTCACAGCAAGTTTCCTCAGAAACTATAAAAGCTATAAATCTCAAACTTTGTGGAAAGGCCAGAAATGATGGTCTCTCAAAAGTTTAGGTCCTACTAAAAATTTAAAAATCCCCCTAAGTAACGAAGTAGCCCTTAACAATTTTTTTAATCAAAGGTAGTCGAGTTGGGTATTAAATGAAATATCTTGATTAGAACTATAAGAATCTGAAAGAGAAAGGTCATTTTGTGCATCAGGGGGTCCAGGGGGTGGTAAAATGTACCAACATTTTTTGTCCCTGTTCCTCTTCTTGCGGTTGGACACTGTTGAGCCGAACAATCTGAAAATAATCACGGAGGTGTGTCTTAATGAGTAAAAGGGCAACAAATACCTCATAAACCAAAATTTGCTCAACTTTGTTAATAATAGTATGATTTGTAGATTTAACATTTTCGCCCATAAAATCAAAACGGTATCCTTAAGCTCCTTGAAATTTTGTAATTACATAAACTAGTATAAGACCTCAATGCTCACAAAATTTCACGGAAATTGAATCATAATTGAGTGAATTATAGCCATTTCAATTGAATGGAATTTCAACAATAACATATGTTTATGGTTGATACATACGTATTTCAAATTGACCTAGGTACTTTTATTTTGTTTCAATTTTCATGAAAATTTAAGGAACAGTGTCTAATTTAAATATGTTAAATCGGCCATTCAAAAAAATTATTTAAGCTCCATCAAAATGGCGGCTGCAATGTGCTTATGAAAGAAACTCTACATCTTTTGCATAAATTGGAACGATTTCTTATCCAAGCATTGGGTGAATAATTCAAATTATCGATTTACACTACTAACATAGAAAATTTGTTTCGAATCCTAAGATGGTTACAAAGACTTTCTGGTAGGAGCACTCTCCTCATCTAACTCTTTGAACATGTGGGGGTGCCCCTAATTCAACAGTACAATGACCACGATTATCTGGATGGTCTGCGCAATCAAAACAGATTCTTTCTTTCCTCTGAATTCAGCTGGTGGTGATGAAGAAAAGATACTCGCATGAGTAGTAGAGAAAATACCGGCTTACATGCTTTGTCTAGCCGGCCGGCCGGTATTCAAAATTTGTTTTTTATTTCCTTCTTCAGAAACATTCATGTTGATGATCGGTCTATCTTTTACTTCTGCACTATCACACATAGAATGTATGCGTTCATAGAAAACGAGAAAAGATCAAGGGCCGCTTGTCTATCGTACATGGTCAATCGACGCATCTTCCAATTGAAAAAGGAGGCATCAAAGGAATCATATTTATTCCGCTTTCACACGCAACAGCTTGCCCTAAACACATCTTGCATACTCGTATGAGGGATAGTTGCAGTTTTCTGCGAACATATGACTAGTCTATGTAGTTACCATGAAATTCTTTCGTTGGTGATACTGTCCTGGCTTACTGATGCGATGTATGAATTGAATGACAACAAAAGTGTCATTGCAAATAGAAAATTCATCTTGTGTTCATACTTTCCTCTTTGTCGGAAATTTTCTTAGCTGTCCTGCTTTGTTTCCCTTCTTTTAAGTCTTTCACTTTCACGGTTTATCGACATATGTTAACACTAGAAAGAAAACCATATGAAAACATGCATAAAAGATACGCTTCAGAGACGCACGGTTATCTAACGTCTCCAGTTCAGGCTAATAATTGATTTTTGCATGTGTAAATAATCTAGTAATTTTAAAGCTTCTATGTATATACAGGGTTTTCCAATAAGAGGTGTTATTTTGATATTATAAGAAAAATCCCATGTTTTCATATAAATGATCGGACGTTTATTTCATTATAAAGAGGAAGGTATGCCGTTAATAGTGGAAAATCAGGCAAATGACCACCACGACCACGCTTACAGGACCAGATCCTTTTCATGAAATTTTCCATAACCAAATCGCAAAGTGGCTGCCCGATGTCCTCTATAGCCTCACGAATTCCATCTTTGAGGTCTCGAATCGATGCTGGGCTGTTGGCGTAGACCTTCTCTTTCACGCGGCCCCAAAGGAAGAAGTCGCAGGGTGTTGAATCACAATATCTTGGTGGCAAATTTGATCACCTCTTCGAGAGATAACACGGTCCGGAAACTTTTCCCTTAAAAGATCAATGGTTTCGTTGCTTGTGTGGCACGTAGCGCCGTTTTGTTGAAAGTAAACGTTGTCCCGGTCAATACCATCCAATTCCAGCCATAAACAATCATAGCGCAATCCATTCACCGTAACTGTTGCTCCAGCCTCATTTTCGAAAAAGTAAGGTCCAATGACTCCGTCGGACCATAAACCTCACCAAACAGTCACACGTTGAGGATAGAGTAGCTTTTCAACAATAACCCTTGAGTTTTCCGAGCCTCAGATGCGACAATTTTGCTTGTTGACGAAGCCACCGAGGTGGAAATGGGCCTCATCACTCAATATGATTTTTCGATGGAATTCCGGATCATTTTCATGCATTTCAAGGACCCAATCAGCAAAGACAAGACGTTGTTGATGATCGATCGGCTTGAGTTCTTGTGTTAACTGAACTTTATAAGCCTTAATGCAAAATACGGTGTAATGACGTTTGTGGAATGCCGAATTCCAAAGAACGAAAGGGAATGGACAAACCTGGGTTTTCTTCAACACTTTCGGCTACAGCAGCAATATTCTCGGCTGTTCTTTGGGGACGTGCACGGGTTTTATTCTTCACATCACTAGGTTGTCCCAACAGCTCGAGTTTTTCCACCAATTTCAGTATCGCGGTCCGATAAGATGCTTCATGACGACCCAAATATGTTCGAGTTTTACGAACCGTCTCTGCCAAATTTTCACCATGTTTATAATGAGTTTTAATAATTTCAATGCGTTGTTGAAGCATGTATTGTTCCATTTTTATTTATGGCGTAGTTTCTACTCGTCAAATGTCAAAAAAAGGAAGCTTCAAAAGTGACATCTACCGAAATAGCAGGTTATTCAAAACAACACCTCTTATTCAAAAACCGTTTATTAGCCTTTGAAGCAAGTAGATACAAATATAAGCATACCTAGAGGGAGACTTCTTACCTAAAAAAATGTACTTTCAACGGATAGCCTAGTCATATGCTCCAGCTTGCTGCTGTCCTCAAACATGTAAATCCAGTTTTCTTAGACAGAAAGGGCGCAACAACGAGATCTCTTTCTCTCTCGTCGTGTCCTTTCCGTCTGCGAATACTGGATTTATCTGTTTGAGGATGGCAGCAAGCTAGGGCGTATGAACTGGCTCGTCATTTTGGCATTATTTTTTTCCTTTAAGGACGCGAACTTCTAAATTTCACATAGAGTTGCAGAAACCAATGGATCTTGCTAAATACACGAGAGAAATTTTGATAATTGTAATTAAACTTGCGTACACGTTCAAATTGAACAAACTGAAATGTTATTGCAATAATTTGTTAGGAAAACCCTCATAAATAAGTCAAAAAAATGTCAGGATTATTCCTAAACACAGGACATGAGCTTAAATTTACGGTTATGCATTCTTCTTTTATCTCCGGTAACATTCAGTAAAATCAGGATCTCTTTTTTCCAGTAATATTTATGAGGGTTCTGTACAATCCCATTTTAACTGACGAGTCCTTTTTCAGGATCCTACATTGATTTGAAAGGAATTTACAACAATAATCATACGGTTTCAGTTCCATGTAAATTGTGACAGTTCTTTATTCATATGATTGCTTGCCTTAAGAATTTGTACAGGCTCAAAACTTCTATTACGTTGACAAATTTATCCTTTTAAGAACGAAGGAAATCGTAAATTCTTAAAAAAAAAACAAATATATTTTAGGGCGAAACTAATAATTTCAGTATAAGTTTCAAAAAATGAATACTGTTTCAGAAATCTATATTGCCCGATAGAACATCCTGTTAATTCTCCTGATACAATTCCTTGTACCAGTATCCATCATTATAGCCTTCCGCCCGTTAATATCTCTCATAAAAAACCGCTAAGTCATTTATCGTTGTAATCGCATAACTGATCGCGGAAGACGTTGTCTTTTAATTGCTCTTAAAGACCGCGATCACTGTCATCAAAAAGCACTGAACAAACCACTCATTTCGCTAATCATGCTTAGCCGCCGCCGCCAAACCCATTCATCATTTGAATATATGGTGCGGTTTGAAATCACGACCATTTCCTTCGCATAAAGGATCCTCTATCCAAAAGATTTACGATACCGATCATGCCAATTTAATGATCGGTAATTGATCGTCGCAGATACACACATAGTCTAACTAGAGATCAATAAATTCCTCGATACGCGGTTCTATAATCCACATAACTCTTTTAACTGCTTCCAAGCTACTTATTGGCGTTGTGTGCATCGCGTCCCCCATGTCTTTCATTACGTCAGTTATTTATGTATGCCAAAGAAACCAAGATCATTTCTTTGGGAAGTCCAAGCTATGATAATAACTTTTCTATGCAACAGAATTGGAGACATATGCAATCTTCCTATATATGTTGTATGCGCATATAGTGACAAAAACATAAAATATGAATCCCAAGCCGGTTCTTTCATCTAGTCAAGTGTTTAAAGAGCGCGCGCAAGGGTTTTTGAATCCTCCGGTTACCATCATCGGTCGCCGTAGTTAAAAGATCCAAAGATACTTTGTAGGTTTGCATGTTGCAATGTCTTCCTGTGTAGTGTATTAGCTGTGACGATATTTGTATAGTATGTGGATGAATAATGGCTGGATGGATGCATAGTTGCAAGTGCAGAGAGATAACTGCCGACTGCAGGCGGTTTTAGATAACAAATTCCAAACATGTTTTTATGGTGACTCTGAAGATAGCAGTGCGGTGGCTGCACGCTGCACACGATGATTTGGTTGATGTTTCTTTGGCGAACTTTCATTTGAATGCGGTTGGGATACTTTCACTGGCGATTGGTGTCTTTATTTGCATGATGATTAGGGTAATCAATTCAAATAAGTTGATTGGAAAAAGATAGCGCAAATTTTAATCTAGGAGAATGGTTGGACTTTGATTGGGCATTTAAATGAATGGCTGTTTAGTATGTTGATTTTAAAGAGAGTGGAAGGAATCCTGATACGTGCTTTTGTATCTTAAATTTATAATTTTCAAGAAAGCGATTCGCTTTCTGTTGTTTCGGACAAAATATGGTAGTTCCAGCTTATATGGAAATTACTTAATCACCGCCTAATGTGGGCCATTGAATTTAGAAAAAGCTTTGCAGTCTTCTCTGGATTTCTTGCACCCCAGAGTCTCCCATACTTTATGAGTGACTGCACAATTGACGATACATACAAAGACGAAACCACACTTCATTATTCGAGAAATTCTTGAAAAAACTTCGCCAGGAGCGGCAAACAAAAGTGAATAACGATTGAATAACTATACTCTTCTTACGATGGCATCGATATTCTCTGTGGTTGTAGATATTTTTAATGGCAGAGACTCCTTAATACTCAAGTTACAATACATCCTGAACCGGCTATCTACGATGTGTTCGGGGTTCTTTAGAGAGATCCGCTCTACCCGTGCCTGGTCACCTGCATACATGCACACACGCTGTCATGTTTCGGGAAGAGTTCTTTGGCAGCTGTTAATGACCGTGACAAAATGTTGATGTCGTCCGCATAGGCTACTTCTTGGCTCGACTTGTATAGTAATGTACTTCTAGTACAGGATCCGTATAAAGAACGACCTTGACCGATCGAGTAACCGGGCGAAATGTGTTTTTTACGAATTAAAATATGTTAACGAATGTAACGGTGATGGGTTGCCTAATAAAATCCTGCCAAAGATATTTTTAATTAATTATATAAGAGGTTATTTTTTTCAAGTCTATAGAATATGCAAACGTAGGGTTGCCTACCTTTTTTTGTCAAGGCTATAGGGTTGCTTAATTTAAACAGGTGATTAAAAAATAGTACCTTCACCGATCGAGTAACCAGATAAATTATATATCAAAATAAAGATAATTTTTTTACGAATACGATGGTATACGGTTGCCTATGAAAAACTTCTCAGAAATTAGAGTTGTCTAGCGTTGAAGTTTGAAAATTTTAGACGGTTAGAAGTGAGCGAGAAAAAGAGCCTCTTATATTTCATCCAGCGCGATAGACGAAGATGCAGCATAGCAACCGTTAGCCCCACATCAGCCGCTTGAAATAGTGCAGGAGCGGGAAAGGGATAGCATATATGTTACGCAATATTAAATGCGGTGGAGTAAGACGTGCCATAGCCTATGAAACAGAGTGCGCATGCTCTGTTGACTGATGACAAGTCAGTGTATGAGTTTGAGTATTAACCGTCATTATCTGGTTACTCGATCAGTGAAGGTACCATTTTTTAATCACCTGTTTAAATTAAGCAACCCTATAGCCTTGACAAGAAAAAGGTAAGCAACCCTACGTTTGCATATTCTACAGACTTCGGAGTTTCAATTGGTGTTAAATTTTTTGGTTACTCAATCGGTGAAGGTATTGAAAAAAATAACCTTTTATATAATTAATTAAAAATATCCTTGACAGGATTTTATTAGACAGCGGCTGGTAATATCAGCTCCTCAGCAACAGTGTGCGGCTTGCCACTTTTTGTGACCAGTAAAGATACTTGATGAGAAGCCAGCCAATGAAGGGCTTTCATTATTGGTGCCACATACTGTCTTGATTATTTTTTCATAGTTCATTCTAATTCAATTGCTTCTAGCTTGAAAAATTGCCAAGATTCTACAGCAATTGTCTCCAACATATTTGAACCACCCTCGTATACCCGTCTGTAGGGTGGAACGGCTATGAGATCCAGGGATTTTCACTCACAGTTATAGCTCTTGCGATATGATTCCGAAGAAGTTGCAGGATGAAGACACCGACTCTTGTCACTTTAACAGTTTAATAAAATTTTCCTATTCGATATATAGTGCTTCCAATTTCTCTCAGGCTTTCTGCACAAACCAGTATCTGCAAGAAGACATTTCCTTTCGAAAACTCTTAATTTTTCCATAGTACTAGCATTCTGGTTGTACATATATTTTTGACCTTTGATCAATGTACCTGGAATGAAGAGTCTTCGTACGGCCATGACTACTTCTTGTGCCTTACTGAGCATAATTTTGACGTGTTCAGTATAGTACAGATACTGATCGAGATGAACAATGAGGTATCGAACACAGGATTTATGTAGAACCCGTTCTGAGCTACCTTCACCAGCCATAAAGTGGAAATCCTTCCAACTACGTTTCAGGTCTTGACTGACCCCCTGCAGCGTTGTCCGAAACAAAATTGTTTCGCACTTCTGCGCATTAATTTTCATTCGCCGATTGTCGGTGTAGAGCTGCGCATCATTAAACTATTTTTGAATATTGCTCTGAACTATTGTAGCTTTTCGGTCTGCCGTATATATTATCGGGTTGGCGAGACATTAAAATCAGAGCATTTCAATAGCTTGCGAATGAATATTAAAAAAGCAGAAGCGCAGTAACTATTCTCTGCCATAGACCAAGACCTGGAAGTCGCGCATTTTCGTCAGATCTCCATCAGTTACAACAAATGATTTCCCGTACAACATATTACACATCATGGCGACAAGGTGTCTGGGGAACCTGTCCTGAAGGAGTTTAGAAGGAGTTAGAAATTAGTCCATCCAACCACACCGTATCGAAGGCTTTCTTCACATCAATGAGACACGCTCCAATACATTCTTTGTTGTTAAGTTTCCAACAGATGTCTGAGGTTACTTTCGTTATCGCATGTACCGTCGAATGCCTGGCACGAAAACCAAATTCGCCATCAATTCACATTTCTCGATATGGGCATTTAATGCATTGTTTAGTATTACTTCAAGCACCTTGCTGCTGTTAGGCAGCAAGCTGATTCGGCGATAGTTTTTAGGGTTCGAAGATTCTTTCCCTTCTTCAAGATCAGAAATGCCTTAGTCTTTTTCTACTCATTTTGAAAATATGGATTGCTCAACATGTTGTTGAACAATATGCAATAATTCCTAAAAGCATCCTCAGGCAAATGGCGGAGAACTTTGTTTGGAATACCGTGCTGACAAAGTAATCAATAAGATTCATGCTCGGTATGAGGTCAGATGTTAATATTTGGTTGAAATGAAGAATTGGTTCACTGCTCAGGCTTGATTTGAAGTCGGAAACTTTTGCTTCAATGATCTCTTAAAGTATTTGGTTCCCTCTCTTAGGGTTTGGTAGATGAACCAATTCAAAATGAGTTCCAATCAGGTCAAGTTTCTGTAATCCTGTTTCCATTTCTATCCGAAGTCGTACTATCAATTTCGATACCAGCCCTATCGAGAAGATTTATCTCATCACTAGCGATTCCAAGATTCGATAGTTTCACTCGAGACCTGTTACGGAATAAGCTATTCACTTTCGCGAAACCGCCATCTGGGTCTTGTGGGTTAATACCCTCAGTTTTTCCGCCCATTGATTGCTAAACTCACTCCTGAAGTATGAACGGATTAAGTTCCGAACATTCTTCAGGTGGAATTTCAACAAAGTTAACGAGGGATGGTTATAGTCCAAAAATCGCCGATAAATATTGTTGACGCGTGTGAGGAGAAAGCTCTCCATTCTTTCTGACCCTGTGATGGTTTGTGTTTTATATCCTTCCATATTGTTTCGATGTTTAATCTTAGGAACTACTTTCTCAATCGTCAAATAGAGGTTTATTTCATCGTTAGTTAGATTCATGTCATAAGGAACTATTGAGCAAGCGTTGCCATCATCAGAAGAAGGGGGACATTGCTTCTGGTACCCTCGATTAAACTTCCTTTGAAACTTTCCTCAACCCATTTTTTTTGAAATTCAACCGATAATTTTCATGCTGAACTGGAATGACGAAGACGTAATCCCTGTGATGATTCATTTCCATTACGATTGCGTTATGGTCGCTTTCGTAAGGAAGCATTTGCAGTTTGCGTTGAGAACTATTAAAGCTGAATTCAAATCTTGCATCAGCAATGTAGAGGTCCAAATATGAATTTGTCCTAGGGTATGTTGGGAACACCGATCCATATAGATTACACCTGTATTCAATCTGGTTCTCTGTTATCCACGATTTCAAGAATGCACCTCTTGGATTATTGTTGGCGTTCAGCCATGATGTATGTTTTGCATTCAGGTCACCGGCAAAAATATAGTAATTATGTAGCCTGTTCAATTCGAGTACTTTAAATAAGGAATTGAGTTCCTCCTTGAACTTGAGAACACTTCGACCATAGGTAGAGATAACGCAGAGGTCCGCGTTGCGATGATTGCCGTCGTACGGATCATAGAAAAAGTATATTCGCAATAGTAGACTCAGGAAGCTCACGTTCATTATTAGCTCGATCCGATGCTAATGCCATTGGGCCAGTCGAACCGACTCAAATCGAATTTTCTGGCTTCAGTAGAGGAAAATATCGCTCCACGGGAAAAATCAAAGCGGATATGCAGTTTGATAATAGGGATTTCCTTCACACATTCTATATCGTGGAAGATGGAATGTTGCCTTGTGCTGCTCTAGTGGGAGCCGATTTTGACGACTTAATGATTAAAAGCAAAAATTATGCCGAAGGCATGGAAACGCTGCGGAAGGTACTCGAAGTGATCCGAGCAGTTGGAAATACTCTCCGCCGCTCAAAATGCAGATTTTTGTAAAGTGAGATTAACTTTTTGGGCCACCGAATGAACGCCAGCAGTATAGCACCTGGAGAGGTAAATGTAGCAGCGATAAAAGATTTCCCAACACCCGAAAATGTTAACGACGTTCGAAGATTTTTAGGGTTAACCGGATTTTTTCGGAAGTATATTGAAAAAAATTTGCCGAAATAGCACGGCCAATCACCCACTTACTGAAGAAAAATGCAACTTTCCTATGGGATGCTGATCAAGAAGCTACATTTAGCCGTCTGAAGGAGATGTTATCCAACGAGCCTATTCTGTGCTTGTATGATCAGATGAAACGATGACATCCATACAGATGCGAGTTCCAAAGGGCTGGCCGGGGTGTTGTTCCAGGAAGAATCTTCGGGTGAGATTAAACCGGTTTGCTACTATAGCCGTTGTTGAAGCGAGGCAGAGAAAAAATACCATTCGTATGAGCTACCATTCGTATGAGCTACCATTCGTATGACGTACTCGCTATCGTAGAATCGTTGGAAAGGTTCCGAATCTATGTGTTAAGGAAACCTTTCACGATTGTAGCAGATTGCTCTGCAGTTACCACGATGCGACTGAAGTTGCCCCTACCTCCAAGGATAGCACGATGGTGGCTGAAGATGTCCGAGTATGATTTTAAACTAATTCACCGGGACAGCCGCAGGATGCAGCATGTAGATGCCTTAAGTCGTGCACCGACCGAAAACACCACTGATGTTGTTGAGGGAATTTTAACAGTCAACATTACCGACGCAGACTGGCTGGGTACAATGCAACAACAGGACGAGGCACTACAAAATATCACGCGGATAATTCGAGGCGAACAGTGTTCCGACCAGCTGGCGCAGTTACGTGCTGGAAACCAACCAACTACATCGGAAAGTGCTGTTATTTTAAAAGGGCTGCTGGGAAATCAGTTGGGAAACTGTATGCTAGCCCGGTTGTCCTTATCCCGTTCGAAACGATACACGTAAACCATCTAGGACCCTTTCCTAAAAGTACCGCTGGAAATCAATACGTGCTAGAAATAACTGACTCATTTTCGAAATATATTGTGGTAAAAGCTATAAAGTCGGCGAGTACGCTCCCAGTAATTCATGCGCTTAATGATCTAACTACCTTTTTTGGGCTTCCGCGACGAATCATATCAGACCGAGGCGCAGGCTTCACTTGCAAAAAGTTTGAAAGTGATCGTGCTGATAACGATATCAGCCATGTTTTAAATGCGGTTAGGACCTCCAGGGCAAATGGTCAAATCGAGAGAGCGCATCAATCTGTCCTTCTATATTTGCGAACTTAAACAGATAACGAACGCAAATGGGACCGAACTCTTAAAAGACTTCAGTTTGTTTTAAGTTCCCAAGCAAACTCGGCTATCGGTCACACGCCGAATGCAATTGTATTCCGATACCAGCATTCTTCCGAATAAGCTGCTCGAAGCGCTACACGAGTTAGATGGGACTACATCCACGGAAATTTGCTATGACGAAATCGCGGATAGAATTAACATAGAAAAGCAACAATGGAAAGAACGTTTTGACAAACAGCTCGGGCAATCAAAACTGTTTGCGGCTAACGATCTGGTTGTGGTCAATAGCGTGCCTTCTGCGACCGGAGAATCTCGAAAATTACAGGCACGCTACAAGGGACCGTATGTAATTAATTGGGTATTGGATTGCGTCCAATACCTCATTGGAGATTTAGAAGATTGCCAACGGAATCAACGATCGTTCCAATCTGTATTCCACGCGAAGCGGTTGAAACCCTGGTGTTCCTTGGGATCAAAAGCGAACAGCGACGATGAATCAACGGATGACGAATCAGTAGTTAGTTCCGATCCCGCCTTGGTTGAAGGTGCGTCTCGGGATGAGTCACTCCAGAATGGCCGAGCTGTCAACGCTGGAGAAACTGGACAACTGGCAACAACGGATGCCAGTCGTGCAATGCAGTCAGTCGAGCACGCCATCGAAGCCGTGTAGACGAGTATTGCATACGGAGAGAAATTAATTAAATAAAAAGTTGGGTAAACAGACCTACGCTCATGTCAGAAGGGTTTTGTATTCAATTTACAAAATGCAGTCACCAGATCGAATCAAATCAAGAAACATGTCAAAGACGATTTTATTGGAGGAAATATGAAATACGAAGATCATACTATTTTTAACAAAGTTGAACGAATTTCGACTTCTGAGGTTTTTGTTTTTGTTATACTCATAAATATCTCCCTTGATAATTATTTCAGATGTCCATCCGCAAGGGAGGAAACACAATTTGTTCGAATCCTAGAATGGTTACAAAACCCTTTTGCTAGGAGCTCTCTCCCGCCTCCTTGACTTGTTTCTCATATGAGCATCAATTGTAGGTACTCATTTTCAGTCATTCATTAAATTGAATCAAGTGTTCAAAGCATGCACCTTAAACGTTGAAATTGGGAAAAATAACTCAAAATTATTCAATCTTCGCATTTAAAACAGCCACTATTTGGTTTTACGATTACTGATACCAATAGCTGAACCGATTCTCAAAGACATACATGACACCTATCATTCCTGAAATTTTCATGCAAATCCTAGCAAAACTGTAGTGTCTATGTCGGTAAAAAGCGCATTTTGTTCCATAGCCATATGTTGCCATAGTAATACATGCAGCGCATATTGTTCCATAGTAATACAGGAAATTTCAAACCGCTATAACTTCGCTAAATTATAGCGGTTTGAAAAATCTTTATGAAACTTTCAGGATAGATCAATCTTATAAATAGTCATCTGTATACTGAATTTCATAGAATTTAAGGGTACCGTTAAGATTTTATTCAAGAAAACATAAAATCGATAAATCATACTATTACTAACAAAGTTGAGTGAATTGCGACTTCTCATGTATTTGTTGTTATTGTACTCACCAAGACCTACATTCCTGATTTTTTTCAGATTTTTCGGATCACAGGTGTCCAATCGCGAGGGGGGGGGACACAAATTTTTCGTGTATTTCCCCTCCCTGTGCGCCCCTCGAAGCAAACTTTGCCAAACTAAGACCTGTTTTGAAAAGTTCTCATCAAGACCTTTCATTTGATACCCATATTGGCTACCTCCAATGAAATTTTTTTTTCGGGGGGTCACTCCCCTATATGGGGAGACCCCCCTTAAATACCTTACAAAAATTTTGTTGTAGTTGAACTTTGAAGAGATCACCACTTTACACCTACATACAAAATTTGATGTTTCTAGCTTAAGTAGTTTCCGAGAAAAACTGCTGTGACACACGGACGGACGGACGGACGGACGGACGGATGGACGGACGGACGGACAGACAGACGGACAGACGGACAGACAGGACGCGATTTTAGAAGGGTTTTGTAAAATTATTTTACAAAACCCTAAAAAGCTACGTTGGTTGAACTCGATTGGTCTTATTCACTACCCATTTTGCCAATCTGACAATTATTATCTTGATTAGAATTACCTTTGATGTTTTCTTCAACTTCCATTTATTCGGTTAATCCCTCCAGCACTGCAAAAAAACTTTTGACTTTTGTGGTGCCACCAGCACTTAGAAATTCTTGAATTGTTTGCTTTGCACTTTTCTTTGCTTTTGTTACCCGTTGCACTTGATTTTTCGGCGCGTATTTTTAAAGGCTTCATCCCTGTCTTGAATAAATCTTTGAAGACTGTTTATCTAGCCTTAGTTCATCATTTTCTTTTTGCAGTTTGATTATTTGTTGATTGTCCGCTATTATTTGCGGCTTGCATCCGCCATCTGCGAAGTTTTCTTCGTTATGTTTTCTCTTGGTGATTATCGCCAGTTTCGTATTCGTCGTTTCCCCAGGTTGCTCCAACGGTCGGAAGCCGTTGGGCTCCTCCATACCAGTGGCCCTGAAGTTTTCTTAGGTTCTTCGCTTTTCTTTACTAACCGAAGTCAAAAAATATTCGATAGAAATTTCCTGGGTCGATTGCTTCGACAATATAAGCTTTTCCCGATAAACATTAACTTCGGACTGACGCTTTTTAAAAAAATTTTGAAAATTTTTGACAGAAGCGGTTTAAAAGAAGTCTATATGCAATCATCAAGTGATTTGCCTACCCATGTTTTCGCAGTTTTGACTTTTACTATATTATTTAATTCTTTCACGGAGCTCTTTTAACATGCTCACGGACGCCCGGTCAGCGGACGCCAGTTACATTGAATTCTATGTTTCAAAATACTCATTTGACATCTGTTAACGTCATTTTCTACAATCATATATGATAGATATGTATTTCTTACCAACCAACTTAGCTACTAACATTCACAGACATCTCTATTGACACACTACCTTCTCTTAATCTTCATAGATCTCAGTCCATAACCGCATCTGCATAAGAACTCCCTCTTCCATGCGAGCCATATCTATAGTATATGCATTTACATTTAACTTATGACCATTGGACTTTCAAGCCAGCATTATGTTGATGTTTTTTTTTTTGTTTGCTTCGCCAATAAAAATACACGTAATACAGTAGCCAATGTGTAAATTATGCTCAAACTCAAAGGATAACATTCTCGGCGTGTACAAAAGAAGAATCGCATAAAAAAGTTTACATAATAATTGGTAACCGTTACGTATTGGCCATGTCGACTTTTCATTTCATTGTTTATTTACACATGATTTTATGGACTCCGTACGGTAACTCCACATATGCAATTTTCTGGTTGCTTATTTTTATTGCTCAGTAGAAAATTTTATGATGATTGTTAAGATTTTATGAAGTGTGGATGATTTCAGTGCGTTTCACTGAAGGGCAAGATATTTACTTTCGTTATTATTTAATATTTCAAAATACGGGAAATTCCCTTTGATATGCTGATGAACTTCAATATAAAAAATAACTCGCGCAAAGGAATCTAATGAGAAAATACTTTGATAAATTCAAGGACATTTGACATCTTTCGCCCAATAATTCCGGTTAAAGCTCTTACACGTAACAGACTTTCCACGCCCACATACTATTTATACTGTGTTTGAATCATCGACAGGATTAATTTCTTATTTTTGCATTTTGACGTCACCAAAGGTTCATTTGCAGATGACTCGCCATGATTCCCGTCCTACGCAAAAAGTAAATTTTTTTCCATTATTCAGGAGCCTATTTTGTTACATACATATGTTGGAATTAATATGAAAGTCGATAGTAACGTCGACCTTAACGGCAGACCTACAATACTCCTTGAAGGACATCTCGTGAAATACGATCTAAAAATAAATCTCAAGAGCCCAAGAAAGTTGTATGTTCCTCAGGCTGTAGTCAAATATTTATGTAAGACAATTGTAAATGTGTGGCTGGTGTAATCAATTAAGGATATAGCCGTAATATGTATGTTTTCAGAGTAAATCACTGAAAGAAGGATATCAGTGATTCATAGTGTAACAAATAAATTTTTGACTTGTACTTTTGATGTTTTTGCTTTATACCTAGCGCAGACACCAATGTAGAATTGCTTTAAAAAGGAGTAAATCCTTAACTCTAACCTTTTTTCAGTCTTTTTACTAACATTAAAAAGTTTCAAGCGAAAAGAACATGTTTTAATCATTACCCAGGTAACAGTTTTTGGTTGAGTTGCTCCCTGTAAAATTATCCATTGAAGAATGTTTACTGCCTTCGATATCTACTTCATAAGAAAAGCCACCAGGCAGAGTCCTTAAAAGGTGATACACTTGTCGACTGAATGGAAACAAAACAACAGTCAAGAGAATTTTTCGGCAGACATCTTCTACGACACAAATTTTCATTTGTACAAGCATTCAAGTCCGCCCACGTGCTGTGTGTGGAGAAAGGGTTTTGTCTCCTGCTAGACTTTGTGTTCGGTTGCGTACCTTAACATACGTGTCATAGACTCAAGATTCGTCGTAAGATTACGCATTTCCATATCCTTGAGCAATTTTCTATACGCTATTTCGCCTTGTATCGTATACCTTTATTCATTTTTTTGGTTATAAGAGATGAGGGGCCTTGTGGAGTTTGTTCAAGATATTTAGTCGCATCCTTTGTTTTAGTTGATTTTTTCTCAGAGCAACCTATAAGTCTGGAAATTCACTGCCAATGAAAAACATTTATAATGTTGTTTGGAGAACGTTGAAGTCAATGTATTGAGACGTTTGGTTGAACTTTCTTTTGAGGGTGTTATCCTTGAAATTAAACATAGGGAGGCCTAGACGACGAGTTCAAATTTATTGGAATTCACCCGTAAGGTATTGAAGTAGAGTGTTAATAATGAGGGCGTTCTACTCAATTAGAGTATCCTTGTTTTATACTAAAACCACGTTTTACTTATTACATTCGGTAAAATAGGATCCTTTAGCTTTCAAGACTGTATGAACTCAATTAGATGAGAAGGAAAAGATTTCCTTTAGCGAAGATGTTGTGTTCAACGTCTATCTTTTATAGTTTCTTAGCATCTTTGAACAACGCATATTAACTCTAAGATTTCAGCATTTCATAGATTCTTGTAAAGCTTCCTTATTACTGTAATTGAATTTGTTGATTTTTATTGCCGTTGAAACTATAAAAATAGAATGACGAGAAATTTCTGTTTGTAATAAATTTATAAAGGATTGATGAGGAAATTGAAATGTAGACAGGGAGTACAAACTGAATGGTCTGGATGAATGACTGGAAACGCCAGCAGTTCTCTACGCCCAACGTCTCGGTCATTTGGAATGGTGAATATTGTAAGGATCATGGTATTTGGGGATGCACCCTGGCGTAGTATCTTTATTATTGATAACAGTTAATTTCTTCGGATATCACTTGAAATTTTTCTCCTGGGTTTTAGGGATAACAGCATTGGCTTCTATCCAGACGTTACACAATGTAACGAACAATAGGCAAACACGAAAATTTTTAACATTTTTACTTTAATTAGGACCTATTCAATACATTATTAATAAATAAAAACATAAAAAATATTGATGTAGGTTGAAGTATTGTAAACAAAAGTCCTCAAAAGTCAATTGATACCAGCATTCACTTTAATTGAATTTCGTTGAAAATATTTGCACTTTTATTAAACAGATCAAAGAATATAATGCAAAAACTGTCACTTTCTCAAATAGTGATAGGGTAAACTCGTGGGAGATGACCATATGAGACGCTGCAAAAATTAAACTAGTGGCATTTTTATTCACAATAGTAATTTTAAACCAGTCTTTAATCATTTAAGCATAAAATAAAAAAGCAATCAACAAATCCTAATTGTAGTATATTCGTAGAGATAGAACATGTCTTGTCACATGGATGGATGTGGCAAAAGAAACCGACACATACTTTTATTGAATACTCTAAGTAATTTGTTACAACTGTCGTACCAATTTAAATGTTATTTTATTGTTCACCTGGCAATAGTCTACCACGTTTTCCCTAAATTGTGCCCATTTTTTTGCTTTAGCACTACAGCCCTGTTCGAGCCTTCACTTAGCGATAGTTTCAGTTTCTCATTATCTCGATCGAATGTGTCAGCATCAGAGAAGGTGATATGGTCAGTATCACGCTTTGTATACGGCCCAGCTGCGATATATTCTGATTTGAAATCAGTACGAATCATAAGGGTTCGGCCACATTGCGATTTTTCTGCCGTAACCAGCGATTTTCAGACGCAAATACGAACACACTGCGACAAGATTTGCAAAGGAACTTCACGCATGCGCAGAACTAATATGCTCATTTGAAGGTATGTCTTTGCCAGGAACACATGCGCTAACTCATTTGCACGCTATGCAAGAAACCTCCGTGCACGTCAGCGTCAAATGTCCAAATGATGTGCGCCTGCGCGAGTATCACAAAAACTACCTGCTAAACTAGTTTTAGGAAAAATCGCAAATTCCTGCGACTGCCGACCTGGACAAAATTGTCGAAAATCGCAGTGTGCGGGCTTCCATTTAACCATGTGTAACTTGCGACAGAAGTGCGGCTAAATAGTCGTAGTCTGATGCATCCCTAAGTGAATGGGCTTATAGTCTGTCCAAAGAATCACTTGAATTAAATCTCGTTGTCACCAAAGGTACTCGAACAAAGTACCTTACGGGGTGAATGCTCTAACCACTACATCACGCGGACTACTATGGTTAATCATCAATAATTTTCAAAGTGATGATAAAAATCTAAACAATTTAAAATACAAAATTTATTCAAAAACAAAAATCTTAGAAGAAAGCACTAATAATTGACACCAGTAGTATATATACTATAAAATGATTAAAAGAAAAAAAAATGTCAGCAATCCTATTCAATCAAAACATAATGAGCTTGCTAGTGAATTCAAATCAAAATCTCGAGAAGCGTATGAATTATATATTAATTTGATTGGCGAAAATATCATTAAAGAGCCAAAGAAATTCTTTGATTTTGTAAACGTCAAACGCAAGACTCAAGATTACCCGTCATGTATGTATGTTTTTTAAGGATTCTGTTTCTGACTTCGAAGAGCAAATCTGTGAGTTTTTGCAAGTTATTTTCAAGAGGGTTATTCTAGCCCTGAGAAACCAAAAAATCCCATTTTTGAAATGCCATGTTCAACAACTTTTATTACAGAAGTTTAAATTTCTGAGGATGAAATTGCTCATGCAATTGCGGGGTTGGATTCAAATAAGTTAGGTGATCCTGATCCTATTCCTCCCAGCTTTCTGGTCCAGTGCAAAGAACAATTAATCGTGCCTTTCTCTACCATTTTCAATAACTCCCTCTCTTGCGGCATCTTTCCTTCTTACTGGAAATCTTCGTACCTAATACCAATCCATAAGCAGAATGATAAACGGTGTATGCAAAATTACAGAGGCATTGCTATATTATCAGCCATTCCAAAGCTTTTTGAACAGAAACTTTGCAACAAGATCTCTCATATTATAGAACCGCAGCTTAATGAAGAGCAGCACGGGTTCCGAAAAAATAGATCTGCTACCACTAATCTCCTCATTATGACATAAAGTATTCTATGTGATTGATGCAATATATACAGATTTTAGCAAAACATTTGATCGTGTAAATCATGAAGTTCTGATAAATAAACTCCGTAATTTGGTATTACAGGCCGTTTACTCAGCTGGATCCACTCATACCTTAAAGACCGCACACAAGTTGTCAAATTTCAAGTACAATTATCCAAATAAATTCATGTTCTTTCCCGGGTTCCTCAAGGAAGTCATCTAGAACATATTTTATTTAATATTTTCATATCGGACCTGTCATCAGTATTACATGATGTACATCATCTTTTTTATGCAGGTGACCTTAAAGTTTACCACGCTATAAATTCTTTGTCGGATATGATTTTCCTTCAGTCCAAGCTTAACAATCTCTCTGATTGGTGGAATAATCATCAACTTTCCCTAAACTTGGAAAAATGCCAGGTAATAAGTTTTTCAAGAAAAAACCGCCTTCTTTTATTTGACTATGACATCAACAACATAACACTTAGTAGAGTCGATAGCAGTGTGGACCTTGGTGTTGTTCTGGACCAAAAGCTTTGCTTTAAACTACAGTACGATGAAGTTACTATATCTAAGGCTAATAAAATGCTTCATCACTATACATCTCATTAGTGAGCCCTATTCTTGAATATGCCATCCTGATTTGGAACCCTGTTTTTGATATCCACGCTGACAGGCTAGAATCGGTCCAGTCCAGTCCGGTTTAGTAAATACTACTCCTCATCGATTTCCAAAGCCTTATATAAAACTAATATCCTGAAATCGCTTCATTCCTCAGCATAATTGTACATTAATCTATTGTACCTAAATTTAAGAAAAATATCTTGTTTCCAATTATGTTTTTGTAATTTTTTTTTTGTAAGGATATGTCTTGCTTGGCAAATAAACAAAAAAATATGACTCTATCTTCAATGAAATTTTTAAATTTAAATATTTTATTTTTTATAAGTTCAAAATGAATTATTCTTAAATTCACTTCTGCTCTGTAGTGTTTAAAGCGATGTTATGCTGCCTTAGCGTGCGAAAAATTAGTGCTTAACTGGAATGACCTTGCCTGGCGACGCGTAAGTGTGTTTGTAGCTAGCGTTGCGGTGTCGTGGAGCGGGTTCTTTCCACTAGCGCAAAGACCCACTATAAAAAATTTCACGCTTACGATTTTTTTGTGACGTGGCTATGGGATACATTCAACAGGTGTGGAAGCCAAGGTAGCCGACCGATGGACATTACATTAAGGAGACGCGACGACTTTTCCAAAAGAAAAGCCCGGTTGACTTTATATAGGGTTATCCATTTTGCGCTTGGGAAAGTAAAGATAAAGAAAACACATAAAATATTCAGATGGAAACAAAATTTTTTATTCAATATAAAGATTGTACCTTGCCATTACACGGGACCTCTTACAGGCCTCAATCCTTTTGAGGTAATTTTCAATGACTTTTCGGCACATTTCCGGCAATATCTCGGCCATAACTTCACGAATATTGGTTTTCAATTGCTCAAGATTTTGAGGATTGTTCGCGTAAACACGATCTTTCGCATAGCCCCATAAAAAGAAATCCAAAGGTATAAGGTCGCAGGATCTTGCGGGCCAAGTGACATGACTCAACCTCGAAATTACGCGTCCTGGAAATTTCTCTTGCAAAAGTGCTCGATTAGCCTGTGTTTTGTGGCTTGTGGCTCCGTCCTGTTGGAACGACATGTTCTCCAGATCATAATCTTCAATTTCTCTCCAAAAATAATCGGTTAACATCCGTCCATAGCGGTCAGAATTGACTGTAATGGCTCTTCCTTGATCGTTTTCAAAAAAAATACGGACCAATAACACCACCAGACCATAATGCACACCAAACGGTCACTTTTTCCGGATGCAAAGGCCTTTCTGCGATCACCTGAGAATTTTGAGAGCTCCACATGCGGCAATTCTGTTGATTTACGTAACCACTGATCGAAAAAGAGCCTCATCACTAAAGAAAATTTTGTTCGAAAAATTGTTATCAATGGCTTGTTCAATCACCCAATTCGCATACATTCTGCGGTGTGTATGGTCTTGAGGCTTAAGTTCTTGAGTGAGTTGGATTTCGTATGGATGGAGATGCAAATTCAAATGCAAAATCCCCCACAATGAGCCGTAAGACAAGCCCAAATGTTGAGCACGTCGAGGACTCGATAATTTCGGGTCTTCCTCCACATTTTGAGCAACGACAGCGATATTTTCAGCAGAACGAATGTTGCGATGACGCACAATATCAATATCTAATCCAGTCTCTTCAAATTTTCTCACTGTGTTCGAAATTGTTTGCTGTGTAGGTCGATTATGTCGACCGTAATCGGCTCGTAAAGCCCTAAATGTTGATACAGCAGAATCACCATTTTTATAATAAAATTTAATAATTTTAACGCGTTCTTCGACTGTTAAACGATCCCTACTTCTAAATGGCAAACCTTCGACTAAAAAAAACACGTTTTGGATGAAATTTAATTCTGACAGATGTCAAATGGCAGGGTTACACTTTCCTACCACGAAATGGATAACTCTGTATTAAAAAATCATTTCATCATTAAAAAAAATATGATCAAATATATTCATTCCTTCATACGATAATTAAGGTATACAATTGATTTGTGTAACTACCAAAACTTCACAATTTATGATAGGAAACTATTTAAATGTATATTGTAAAATATGTCTTGTATTGAAAATTACTTAATACTTACACACAAGAGTGAATTAATTTGAAAAATTTTCTCAAATCTATATGCAATCGACAAGTGAAACTAAGAATCTGCATTAACGCAAGTATTTACGGTCTATATTCTGTATTATTGGATGCATATGCCTTCATTCCATATTGTCGGATAATTATTTATACAAAAAATTTGGGTATGCGGTGTTATTTTTCTTTCAATGATAATAATAATAAACCATCGCATAACAGTCTAAATCGGAACCTTGGCGTTGAGATTTATTGTTAGAGTATCTTATTCCATGACCGTAACGGAATTCAAGGTGATATGGTCAATATCACGCTCAACCATGTGATTATTACCTAATTTTTCAATGAGTATCCATCACAGCAAGGTGGGCTGATAGTCCGACAGCAGCATCAGAAGCTCAAACTCGATGCCCTGACCGAAGTCTTCTTTCATAGTTGAAATAATCCCAGTTTTCACGGCAAAAGTTTAAAAGAAGAAAAATATGCATGAATATCATGAGACTATTCAGAGACCATTACTATCATTTTTAAATTGAAATTGTAAAAGCAAATTTATTTTGATAAAAATTAATATTCATTAAAATTTAAACAAAAAAAAAAATTAAAATAAAATTTATAATCTGCTGACTAAGTCTTCTCTTCTTATTACGGTTGAGGTCCGTGTTCATATTCATCCTCATTAATAATTCATATGTAATAACAACAGGCATGCACACAAAAATAATACTAGAAGGCATGTACGAGCGCTCGCTGCAGGACGGAGGCGGCTGAAACACAAATCTCTATCGCAATATTATATAGGGTTTTCCATTAAGGACATAACAATTTCGTATCTCTATATGTACGCACTTTTAAACTTTGATCATAAACTGTCAATGTGAAAACGTTAGTTAAAGTCAACATTTTTATCATAGTAAAGTTCACGAACAAGCAACGTTTGGAAATTATTAAAAATTACTCCCGAAATGCTGAGTCGGTGGCTTTTGAACGTTCCGGTGCCAAAAAGACCTCGTAACGCTCGAAGCGAAGGAAATATCGCAGCCGTAAGTGCATCGATTCGAAATGAGCCAAATCAGTCTATTCCACGTCGTTCTCAAAAATTGGGCATACCTCAAAGGACACTGTGGCGTATCTTGGCTTACATGGTTACAAGATCGAATTGACTCGAGAACTAAAACCACTTGATCATTCGAAACGCCAAAATTTTTCCAACTGGGCTCTGGCAAAGCTTGAAGAAAATGTAGAATTTCACCGAAAAATCATCTTCAGCGATGAAGCTCATTTCTGGCTTAATGGCTTTGTTAATAAGCAAAATATAAGTTGTCGGCAACAAATCAACATATGCTTCTTGAGACACCGTTGCATCCGCAAAAAATCATTGGTTGGTGCGATTTTCATGCCGGAGGTGTGATTGGGCCGTATTTTTTCGTGGATGAAAACGACCGTCATGTTACCGTCAATAGAGAGCGCTATCGTGTTATGTTGGAAGATTATTTGTGACCAGAATTGGATGAGCTTGACATCAACGAAATGTGGTTTCAACCAGACGGTGGTACTAGTCACACAGCACGCCTCGCAATCCATTTATTGAAAGGCAAATTTGGCGAACGGGCTATTTCCAGAAGTGGTCTGGCCGAATGGTCACCTCGCTCAAATGATCTAACGCCATTAGATTTCTTTGTATGGGTCTATATCAAGTCACTGGTCTATGCCAACAAGCCAGCAACTTTAGACGAGCTCAAAGACAACATCCAACGCGAAATTGCCAACGTTCCGGTCGAAATGTGTGCCAGAGTGCTGGAAAATTGAGTCCAAAGAATCGAACGCAGTAAATGGGCTCGTGGTGGTCATATGACTGAAATCGAATTTCATTCATGAAACGAAATGCTTGCACTACGCCCACAATAAATTTGAACTCAATGTCTCAAATATTTCTGTGCTTTATGAATATATACAATTCTTATGTCCTTAATGGAAAAACCTTTTTTAGTGCCAACAACAATGATAGTGGCAAAACGTTTTTTTTTCCTTATTTTTAAATATAAATCCTTAAGATGCACTTTCGATTCATTAAAAATTTTTTAAAATATCATTCTTTAAAATTCACTTGACTTTTTTTTAAGTATAATTCTTTAAAATTAACTTCCGATTCTTTGAAATTTTTTTACAATTTATGTTAACTTTAGGGTTATATGGGCGATATACAAGTATTTCATCTATTATAATTTAATTGAACTTTTATTTTCAATTTTAATCTTGCTTCTGAGCTGGTTTATGATGATGATGCACTTTAAGGTGCTCACTGTCAAGAGATGATCCAATTAGAGATTGATCCCGAAAGAAAAATGCACAATTTATGCAAGAATCCGATTAGAGAGCACGTCGACTGTCAAAGGATCTTCTCACTAATCTGAAAGAATAGGAAACGACAGTTTTCATCGCCTAATGGGCGTATTTCGGTAATTTCAAACTTTGCACGGCATAAATACCAGTCAACGATTACACACACCAGTTGGTTGGGGCAGAATATAAATTTTCCTCACACTTTTTACCATGGTATTGGGTTTGCTAATGATGCACGGCGGCAGCAATCTCCCTCAATGAACTTCCACGAAAAAGGAAATTACAAACGCGTTCCGATGTGGAACCGAAAAATATGTCAAAACAATCTATAAGTGCGATTCTAGCCCAGCACAACCGTAATTCGGGGTTAGCTAATTAAGAAAGTTTAGCGTTTTCTATTGAAATTACCGTAAATTTCATCGGCCACAATTTACGCCTTTCCTGACTAACTGTCAACTGACTTTCGTCTTCGAGTTGATAGCTGCAACATTGGCTGTCTTTGCCGCAACCCATGTCAACTGAAAGCCTGTGGCTATGTTTTCCACAACCTCTCCTTAGCAAAAGCCGGTTACTGCAGTTCTCTCATTGGCTTTGATTGAAGCTACTCTAGGGGCCCTACTACCTTTTTTTTTCACCCAGTGCAAACTTAGTGGACATTTGGTACAATTGCGGGTTCAACAAAAAAAAATTCAGATTTCCTTTTATATTTCGATTGCTGTGATTTGGTAAGCCAGTGCATTTTCTCGGGCCAATTTTTTATCACAGTAATGCTACATTGTGCGATAATCAGATAGAAATCTATTTAAAATCACGTCAAAATCAGAATGGTCGGTCTGCATTGTGGCTTGTATGGATTTTTTTAGAGTTTTTACAAAGATTGCGGCTTAACCGTTGGTAGCGAAATAACCAGTAGAAGTGGAAATGCGTCTTATTCGATTATTCTTCTTCTTCTTCTTAGTAGTACTACAGTCCCTCTCGGGCGCTACCTGCAAATAGCGCGTCCAACTGTCTCTGTCCATAGATTGCGTCTTCCAATTTTGAAATCCGAGCAGCGGTGAACTGTCTTCGTCGACTAAGTCACACCAGCGTTTCCTCGGTTTCTCTACTGGTCTCCGGTCTTCAGTTCTTCCCCAAAAAGGTACTCGTTGTGCGTCCATACAATTCGTGTGTCCAGCCCATTGCAGCTTCCGCAGTTTTACAATCGTTGAAGCCTCCGGCTCGTCAAAACGTTCATACAGCTCATGGTTGTATCGAATTCGCCATTCGTCCTCGTCTAGCTTCGCTCCGATTAGTAAACAATTGATCTACCGTCGATCTACCTGCTCTAAAACCACTTTGATACTCCCCGTTGTGCTTTACTGAGCATGATTTTGACAAGTTCAGTATAGTACAGATACTGGTCGAGATGAATACCGAGGTATCGAACACAGGATTTATGTGAAACCTGCTCGGAACTACCCTGATCGGCCATAATGTGGAAATCTTTCCAGTTACGTTTCTGGTCTTTTTTGAAGATCGCTTTGAAATCTAGGTCTCAGACATTTCATTTGAAGCGAATGTAAAAGTTTTAAAGCCATTTGAAACAAAACATTTAAATGTTTAAAATCAATGTAACACACTTCAGTGCATAGAGACAACACACTAAATGTTGGAGTGGTGTTCTCTTTAATGTTCCATATTTTCACATGAATATTTGTGCGTACGTAGCCTCTGAAACCAAGTAGCCAAAATGTTTACTTTTGGTTTACAAAGCTATACCAGATTGAAAATAGGACGTTAGGATGTTAGTGCTTTATCCTTTTAAGGTGTTAAATGTCTTTTGAAGAGTTAAACTAAACAAAACACCTAAAAATTTAGACAGAATTTAAATACCAAAGCGTTTGAAATATCACACTAAGATTTCGAGTGTATTCAAAAATTTTGCCGACGGTAAATGAACCAAGGTTCAATTGTCATAAAGACCTGACAACAAATGTTCAAGATTTTACTTCAATCATGGATTCAATCCACTGCAAAATTTAATTTTTACATATTGGCAAAGATATAGAATTTGTACACATAGAAACGCGGGTTCGGGTAGTATCAATTCACTTACTTTACAAGTTTGATTTTTTTTTCTTTAAAAGCCGTCGGGCCTTGCTTTGTTGTGTAAGCAAACGCGTTTCGACTACTTCGAGTCATCTTCAGTGTCTAAAGGATGTGTTGAAGGGAATGACTTTATATAGTCGTATATAAAGTCATTCCCTTCAACACATCCTTTAGACACTGAAGATGATTCGAAGTAGTCGAAACGCGTCTGCTCACACAACAAAGCAAGGCCCGACGGCTCTTAAAGAAAAAAGAGAATTGGCATGCGGATATCAAATAAACAAAATGTTTGATATTCGTTTAAATCAAGTTTTTGTGTGGGACCATGTAGTTCTGTCTATCATAATGTTCTCGGGTCTGGTATTTGATGTTGTTCGTGCCTTCCCTTCTGTATGCATTTATTCTGTGGTGTAGCTTTAATGACTAAGTTTTTGAAGAATCTTAAAAAGAAATTTTTTATATCAATAATTTTTTCTTTTAATTCCAGGTAAGCTGCAACTTAAAGCAATTAAATGTGAGTAGCATACTTCAAATTATTACATGTGTTGAAACATCTTAAAACAAGCGTGGATTTCAGTTTTAGTATATTTTTTTAAAAAGTATTTAATTTTCAAAAAGAAAAAAATCGCTTATCCTTTTTATCATGTATTCTGGTTCTTAAGTATTAGTCATTCTACTCAACTTCCAAGGCCTTTTTAAGGCAGTTTTGAATACATTTAGTTTTATTAAAACAATATATGTAATCTTAAAATTCTGTCCGATAAAAAGTTGAGCAGTCTATCCAAATCTTTTATCATTAGCTATTGCGTAGCTCCATGTGGGCCCTCATCTCCAGGATAAGCCACCCCAATCGTCATGGCTCTGCAAAAACAAAATGGTTCACGGTTGATTTCCTTATATGGGACATCTCCTCTAAGAACCTTTGAAGCTCTCTTAGGTATACCCAAACATGCAGGAGATAATCACTTCCGTAATACCCGCCAAAGTTTGATTTCTATTGTTGCTATGGTTTCGGAGAAAAAATTCTAGAATATGCACAGACAGACAGCTCGAAATTTTCAATATTGGTTTTTCTTGTCTAGTTGCGTTTTTTTCTACTCATAAAACTTCACACGGATCACCGTATATAAATAAAAATTTCTAACTCATTCTGAATTCCTAGCTATAAAGTTGACCTATATTCTCCGGTATATCCCCCAACATTCTATAATCGAAAATTAATCCACCCTCGATTTTTCAATCGCATTCCCATAATGATTGATTATTAGGAACACCCTTGGAACTGTTGGTGACAATCACTAATATGAGCACATATTTAAGCGCTCTAAACAATGAATCTCCCAATAAAACCATTCCCATGTGAAGTGGTAAGGAATTTATCAATTATAATCTGTCATTCCAGCAAATTCAACTGGTGATCCCGTTTTTTCAATTCGTCCACCCGCTGTTTTATCCTTCTAATAAAGTTCAAAGCGTACCATTCCAAATTTAATTAACCGATATACAGCCAAGATAAATCTTGAAATATTACTTAAAACAATATCTGTCCTGTTTATTCTCCATTAAAATAGCTGTTAAATAATTTTTTTGTCAGGATTAGTTTACCTGTCTGATTTCAATCGAAAAGATTATTATTTTCTCCCAGCAGAAAAGCTGCATTTTTTTGTAACCCAACTCACCCTCAATTTCCACCATGTTTCGCTCATATCGCAACAATGACAAATCGATTAAATTATATAGATACCATGCTCCTATACATTCACATTCAGGGCAACATTGAGCAGCCCTAGTAAGCTGCTACCCTTGACCCAGTTTAAATGTAAACTTGCACAAAAACTCGCGAATTCTTGCTAGTTTTCTCCTTCTCCACCACAGTCGGACTTATCATCGGCCCTTTCACACACAATCGATATGCGCAAAGTAGCAGCAACAAGCTTTCTCTCTATAGGACATGCTAGTATACGATATATGCTATAAAAGCGTCCTGCGTACAGTGTTGCCCCATGTAAGAAACGAAAATGGCATATTTAGGATTTGGACAGTGCGCCTGTTCCAAGTTTTGGTGAGATATATGTACATATATACAAATACCCTATTTGTGGAGGTAGTTGTGATGGCTGTTGGTAGATCGAGTCCGTAAAATATTCCTGGAAATTCGAAATAAAAGAAAAACATCACTAAAAGGCTTCGGTTTTACCTTTAATAAATCGATAGATTCTATTGCGATTTTCTCTCGCGAAATTTTTTGATATGGGATTTTAGGTTTTCTCTGTTATGGACTCTCTCGCTAGAATTTTTCTCTTCCGTACAGCTGTGAGCATGTCCGTTTTGACAAATTCTCTTTTTGTCCTTGGTAATAAGGAAGTAAATTGTGAAAACAAAAACAAAGGGGGGAATTGTTTTCGTGTTGTTTATTATGAAGTGCATTTTTCTTCAGATTTTTTTTAATTTTTCGCAGTATTTTACTTAGTCAGAGAGTTCAAAATTGTTGGTTCTTTATATCTGGTATTGTCTTTACCTTAGGGAAGTTTATCTAAATTTATAATCTCTAGTCTATTTTTAGTATGATATGGGATTTGAAATAAACCGCGCTACGAAATTTTGAGGTCTATTCGTTTCACGGGAACCGTAAATATGCGCATTTCACTAAACGATTGATAGAAGATTTCTCTACAAAGAAAATTCTTCATATTTTTCATTTCTTTAGATAACAAACTAGTCAAAACAAGATATTCCAATTATTTAGTTTTAATCAAATTTTGCAAAGTACCCAGGTAGGAAAACGACTTGCAACAACTCTTTAAAACTTAATATCGGCCCTCAGAGAACAAAATGGCTGCCATTCATCTTCAAAATTACAATGATTTTGATAGCTCATGCTTTCCCGACAGTTAACAATTTCTTTTTCTATTTAGTTGATTCTAATTTAAAACCATTTTAGACTCTTTCTTTTTATGTTTTCCATAAAAATGATAAGTGCCTATTTAGTGCAGTTTTTCGTCCCATTGTCATGTGCCAAAACACATCCTCAATAAATTACATTACAGGAAAGAATTATTTAGCATATATACGTAATCCGCATCAATAACCAACTTACCGATGACTTTGACACAAATATTGCACTTAAGCAACGAGATGGAGGGTGGCCCCATTGCTATTCAGTTTGGCTCTGGAATACGTCATAAGAAAGCTACCTATCGATGCAAGTGGTGCTTTACTATACAAGCCGAGCCAAGTGGTAGCCTATGTGGACGACATCAACATTTTGTCACGGTCGTTGATAACCGGCAAAGACCTTTCCTGATACTCGACAGCGAAGCAAAACTAGTAGGGCTACAAATCAATGAGGAAAAATACCTCAAATATCCAAAAAAAAAACATGACACTTGAATACAATATCGAAAATGTGGGTGAATTCGTTTATTTAGGCGCCAAAATAATGAGAACCGGTAATGAAAGAGACGAAATTTGTGGAAGAATACAGCTCGCAAATAAAATATTTTATTCAGTTTTGTCGATCTTGAAGACTAGCTACATACACAGGAAAACATGTCTCCAAGGATACAAATCTGTGATAACACTCATGCTATGTTAAAGGTGAGAAATATGGACCCTATCATAAGGATCCGCAAATATATTGAACGCCTGCGAGATACGGGTCCTGAAGCGAACAATTGAAGCACAGCTAGACGAGGACCAATTGTTTTGGGGACATTTCTTTGTGATTAATTGATATCGTGTTGGAATGTTTTTTGACTATTCCTTTGGCCTAATTTTCGTCTGACATTTTTTATAACCACTTACTCACATTATATCCTAACTCAATAACATTAATATTGCACTTATAAGCCGAAACTACTGTCGACTTGAGTTCTTTGCCGTGAAGTTCGTTTTTATTCTTTTGTCAGCATTGTATTATATATGTAGTGACTTTCTCGTTAAGCTCTTGAAAGCTGTCAAGCTTAGATTACCAGGATAGCAACACTCAGCAAGCGGAGCGAGCATGTTCAAGCAGAGCGGGCTGCTAGCGACGAGATGTCAGAGAGATCAGTTTATTCATGTGAATATTCAGAGTAAATAAACGTAATTACTCAATTTCAATCTTTCATTTCCACTATCTGCCCATTCATCCTGACAAAATCAGAAGTGGGATCCGCGTGATGAAGGTAGTGGAAATCTCATCGTTAACGGCGAAATCGTTGCAACGGGTGTGCAAAAATCGCGAGTTACCATGCGGCGGATCAAAAGCGTAAGTGGTGGGGCGGCTGCGTAAGGCATGTGAAGGAGAAACGGTAGAAATCGACAGCGATCCAGAGAATGGCGATGACGAAATTTCACGGCTGTCGAATGAAATGGAAGAGTTACGGAAGTTGATGCAATCATTAGCGTCGTCGGTTGCACGCCATTACGGTGCTCTATCATAGCCAATCGGTTGCCAACCAAAATGGTACAACGGGAACGATTTGCGACACCCATACACTCGTTGGACACGTTTACTCGACGAACGTATGTGGACGGGGGGGGCAACGGGCTGCTTCAAAGTGACAAACAAAACGAACGAAAGGAACAAAACATCCACAAATGTCGGACGCATTTACTCGACAAGTACATGTGAATGAGGTGCAACAGAGGGCTTCCACACGATACGCCAACTAAAAGCTTCTCCAATAAAAGGTGTTATTTGGAACAGCCCGCTATTTCGGTAGATGTCATCTTTGAAGCTGTCATTTTTTGACATTTGACAAATAGAAACTACGCCATTAATAAAAATGGAACGATTCACACTTCAACAACGCATTGAAATTATTAAATTTCACTATAAAAATGGTGAAAATTTGGCAGAGGCGGTTCATGAAACTCGAACATTTTTGGATCGTCGTGAAGCACCTTGTCAGACCGCAATACAGAAATTGGTGGAAAAATTCGAGCTGTTGGGACAACTTAGTGATGTGAAGAATAAAACCAGAGCACGTCCCCAAAGAACAGCCGAGAATATTGCTGCTGTCGCCGAAAGTGTTGAACAAAACCTAGGTTTGTCCATTTCTCGTCGTTCTTTGGAATTAGGCATTCCACAAATGTCATTACACCGTATTTTTCATAAAGATTTGGGTCTTGAGGCTTATAAAGTTCAGTTAACACAAGAACTTAAGTCGGTCGATCATCAACAACGTCGTGTCTTTGCTGATTGGGTCATTGAAATGCATGAAAATGATCCGGAATTCCATCGAAAAATCATCTTGAGTGATGAAGCCCATTTTCACCTCGGTGGCTTCGTCAACAAGCAAAATTGTCGCATCTGGGGCTCGGAAAACCCAAGAGTTAGTGTTGAAAGCCTCTATCCTCAACGTGTGACTGTTTGGTGTGGTTTATGGTCCGACGGAGTCCTTGGACCTAACTTTTCGAAAATGAGGCTGGAGCAACAGTTACGGTGAATGGATTGCGCTATCGAGATATGATTAATGACTTTTTAAGGCCGGAATTGGATGGTATTGACCTGACCTGGACAACGTTTACTTTCAACAAGACGTCGCTACGTGCCACACACGCAACGAAACCATTGATATTTTACGAAAAAAGTTTCCGGACCGTGTTATCTCTCAAAGAGGCAATCACAATTGGCCACCGAGATCTTGTGATTTAACACCTTGTGACTTCTGCCTTTGCAGCCACGTGAAAGAGCAGGTCTACGCCAACAGCCCAGCGTCGATTCAAGACATCAAAAATGGAATTTGTGAGGCTATCGAGGACATAGGGCAGCCACTTTGCGATTTGGTTATGGAAAATTTCATGAAAGGGATATAGTCCTGTAAGCGTGGTCGCGGTGTTCATTTGCCTGATGTTATTTCCCACTATTAACGGCATACCTTCTTCTTTATAATGAAATAAACATCCGATCATTTATATGAAAAAATGGCATTTTTCTTTTAATATCAAAATCATACCTCTTATTGGAAAACCCTGTATATTTCTTTAAATAAATAATGGTGTTTTTTATATCTTTAAATAAATAGTGTGAAAGTTATACTATTCTTAACAAATTTTTCAAACATATAAATGATTAATTTATTTTCTATTGATTTCTTAAATAAAAAGCTTCTCATCGGAAGTTTGGGGCTAGTTGGCATAATTCAATTAGCCTGTACCAACTAATCCCAGGCTAACCCATGCCAACAAGCCCCAATAGTGTTTTCGAAACAAAATGGCCTCCTTACTCTTTCATAACGTCGAGACAAAAGATTATCACATGCAGATATAAACACAATGAGCCACTGAATCACAAATCGTTGCTGATATTATCCCATAATGTTACACCATTTCGGCAAAACAAATTAACTGTACATGAAAAAATTTACTCACCGGGCAGAAGAACAGAAAATCGAAGATCCTTACTGATGGGTGACTTTCATCGAACTCAAAACTTGGGTGAAAATGAAACACAATGAAGTTATCACAACATACAGACGGCAGCACTCAGATACTTCTGCGTGAAAATTTAGGAGCTGAATGCTAACTTACCCCTTATGCCAACTAGCCCCAGTCTCCCCTATTCGACTTCACTTTGAGAGATATCGCAAGTAATCAAATCATTCAAGCTGTTTCTGATGAGTTGCAAGGAACACAGAAGAGTCTTCAATAGCGACGAAAAGTAGCAGCTAATAACACTAGACGGAAGTGGAAACTTCTATTCGATTTGGTAGTGATTTTGAATCCATCCACTGCCACAGAGGAATCACGTAAGTTGGAACTTAAATATAAGGGCCCCTATATAGAGTTGCAAGATTGCTGCCAAATGATCGGTACCTAGTGGAGATCATTACAAATATCGTGACTAAAAGGCGAGTGTATCTTATTCTAGGGTCTTTGCGACCGACAGTATGAAGCCGTGGTGTTCGCGAAACCCAGAATTGGATCCATTTTCATCAAGTGACAAAGATGATGCCGGAGACGATCACAACGATTTGGAATGGTCAACACGAAGCTTGAGGGCAAGCTCAAGTAGGACGGCCGAGCTGTTCAGCTTAGATTATCAAGATGGCAGCACTCAACAAGCGTAGAGAAGACGTCCAAGTAGAGTGGGAAGTTAGTGATGAGACGTCAGAGAGATCGGTTGATTCATGTGAATATTCAGAGTCAATAAACGTAATTACTCAATCTCAATCTTTGATTTTCACTCTCCTCCACTTCATCCTGACAACGGCAATATGGAAGCCGGCAGTGCTGTTGGCTTTCTATTTTATTCATTCTATTCATATGGGAAATGTACTTAAACAAATTAAAAGCAAACACTGGACACAACTGCTCTAGTTTTTTTTGGTTTGATTTAATGAAATTTATGTTAAATAATTTTTTTCTCTACTTTGGCTCGTTGTAAATATTTAAAAAACATTTTTTTAGCTTCCTTCCTTAGTTATTATGTGTAAAGCTGAAAGTGACTGTATTACGAATGGAGTAGAGAGGCATCAACATTATCTCACCCCGAACACTACCATATCAGTCGCGTGACTCGTTAAACGAAGCAATCCTAAGTGGCACTCGATTAGGGTTTTGATTAGCACTTTTAATTATACCTGTAGCAGTAATTTAAGTACGAGTACTTGTAGTAATGATTTTTAAAAAGTAACAAAAATAAATATAACCCATACTGGTAGATAGGTAGGTTGCTGCGAATGTATATGCCACATCGGGTCTGGCTTTAATCGCACAACAACTTAATTTGGAAGGAATGTCTTGGACCACTGGCCAGCAACATTCACATCCTGAACGAGAAGGTTCAACACCGTTTAAAGACCGAAAGTGCCCTAATGAGACGAGTCGCGGAAATGTACCGACCGACTACAATATTGCGCATCATGACGAAGGATTGCCTGCAGCTAAAGTAGCTGATCAAAATTCCGGCAGCAATAACGGCGACGACGAAGACAACGTAAGTGAAGAGGATAAGAAAGCAGAAAACGCGAAAAGCTGAGTAAAAGTTAAGTCGCAAAATATCGAACAACTCTGTCAAAGGAGAACGCGAAAAGCGAAAAAGCTTTTACGTGCCTACTACAAAAACGGGCTTGGACACCTTTTTGAACAAGCGTGTAGCATAATTTTAAACACTATGTGGAATTCTGTTCCGTTTCGATGATTCCCATCATTCTGAATTTCTCATGCTACTCTCACATTGCTGTTGACCACCTGTCACATAAATGAATAAATAAGCTTTAATTGGATGAAAGGAACTAGATTCAATAGGTGGCATTTTCCGTCTGTCTATTCTCCAAAACATACGAGCGTAACATTTGGTATCAATTATTCTCTCGAATAACTTGATACGTTGCACGCATATGAACATTGCCCTCGACTATTTACGCAATTTTTTAAAAACGAAAATAATAAAATAACTTAGCAAAATATTCACTTTACCGGATATTCTCATCCAGGCATACTTGATGGAGCGTCGTACGATTAGTAGCACTACGTAAATCACGTCGTTTCAACTATTTGAAATCACGCAATTTTTTTAATCTGGCATTACAAACTGTTTATTTAATCTGACATAACAAACTGTCAGAGAATATGTTCGGCCGTGATTGTAGTGCTCGCCACCAGAGTGGTTGAAGGTGGAGTGGAAACCACGCCGAGTTTGAGTGAAACCACTCCAAAGAGGTGGCTGAACCCGAGACAAAGAACTCGGCCGGAGAGCGGTAAATTAACCGTTAGAAGGGGATTATATAAGGCGCGATGAATGACGGTGGTGAATCTAAGGTGGAAAAGTGAAGCGACGGCAGATAAGACAGAGGACGAGCGTCGACTGGATTTTGAAAGCAATGGTAACAAGTGCGTACTAGACGTATAACGACATTGTGGAACACTAGAACGCAGGAAAGCGACGAGGAAGTATTCGGAGCAGCAAGTGACAAAGCAATTTGAAAAACATCGACGGAAGCAACGAAGAAGGGGCCCTTTATAACTTGCAGACCAGTAAGTTTTTCTTCGACTTCTTCTTTTTCTTTTACAATTATGAATTTAAATTAGTTATTCACATAAGGAAACTTGAAACAAAGGATGAGTTTGTGTAATTGAAGTTTATTTCATAACGTAGTTAAAGAGAAAATCCAGAAAATATGTAAATTTTCTTTAGATAACACAATTGAATTTGAGTTTCAGGTTATATCGGGTGCTGCTTGGGTGGTAAATCCCGGGAAGAAAATTTAAAGTTCAGCGTTAGTGTTCGGGGGAGGTGTGTAGAGGGTGGCAAATTCTCGAGATATTAATTTACAGTTGCACGTCCCGCAATCGTAAAAAAAAGGAAAGTGAAGGGTTTCACTATATAAATCCAGAGAAATTTAGACAAGCCATATAGTGTTGAAGTAGCTTTTTTTCCATCGTTAGGGAGTTCCGAGGAAAGCGTGTTTATGTGTAGCCATTCTAAATTCCTGGCCGGAAAACGGTTGAGCTAAGTTGCATGAATGTTCTCAGGTACATAAAAAGTGTAGTGGTGAAGTTGCCTTTTTCGTGTTGCGAGAAAGAGAAACCGGCAAGCCGTATTCTCGCTTGGTGGCTTATTGGGGCCTTGGTGGACAAGTGACTGGTGCCCCACGCCCGTCTCCGGCCGAGCTGAACTGGGCTCGTAAGCCCCGCCGGAGCACCCTAATTCCTTTTGGGTGTAACAACTGGCTTAATTTATGCAGTATATACGAGTATGTGCATGAAATATACTGCATGGAATATACTGATTTCTTTAAACATCGATAGACTGCACCCCTCAAGTTTTTATTGGCTTACCCTGAGCAGCTTTTCACACCTCGCCACTGGAATTCAGTCATGTCAATATGATGGAAACAAATGTTCCTAACATTTGTTGATGATAGAAACATTTATTGGAACTTTTTTGGCTGAAGAACCTACTAAAGAAATTGGATCATGTATTGTTTTCAGGCCATCTAACGAAACCTTTATCAAATCAAATTTAAGTATGTGCAAAAGAATGAACGCTTTGGCTACCGCGCCTACAATTGCTTTGTAGAAATTTCGACGTTTTTTTCAAGAATTTAAAGCAAAATACTATTTTTCACAGCTTGTGATACGATCTCCTCAAAAATAAAGTTGATACCTCTGCTCCGCGCGTCCATATTTAAAGGTCAATTGGTATAAGACGGTTGAAGCAGTGTGTGGTGATGGTTATACATTTTAACAAAAATAACAATAACATTGAGTGCAATTTTCCATCAAAATCATGATTATTTTCAAATCGAATTTTATGATTAAATCTAAAAATATCCTTTCCCACCCCGGGCAAACAACCCACGCGAATCAAAATCTTTAAAGATAAATTTTAATTCAAAATAACTACATAAATGTTTTATTCGGAAAGCTTCATTTCCTAGTAAAATCATTGTGTAAACATAAATCGATATTGTTTTAAACATAATCATTTTTATACTCCTTAGGCCTTTATATAATTCAATTCTACTAAAATTTCGCATTCAAAGGTATTCCCTAGCGTAAACCTACATCAAATCAGCTAAAATATATTTTAAATTTATATATCCCAGTCGTGATGGCTACCTGATGACATTTTTCACGGAAATACATATATAAACAAAATTTTCAAACGCTGCGGAAAGCACACGCAAGTCAAAAAACTTTGCCACCGTTTATTTGTGCTCATATGTTGACCTAGAAATAGCATAAATACAGCTTTAAATATGCCCAAATCACTCTCATTCCAATTCCACGTACATATGTATATAATAATACAGATAATCGCCATTTGCTCTAAACCCACGCATTTAAGATGTGAGCGTAAAAGCTTGCAACCCTCAAACACCGATCACCCTAAAAATAGGCAAAATGTCAAAAATACACCCACCGAGAAAGTGGAGGATTCTGCTTGCTAGTCGAAAAAGAAAACAAACAAACGTAATTCCAGTTCCTTGTGAGCACACTGAGTACTCGTTTGTAGGATTATTATTTTTGTTTTGTTTTATTTTCCTCCCTCTCACTTGTTTGTTTGATAAAAACTCACAGACACTCATGAAAATTAAGTGAAATCCTCTTCGAAAACCATAATAAACGTGAAAAGCACGCGAGAATGCTAGGCAGCAATTTCACTAGCTTTTTGCTATTGATGAAATATAGTCCTTGCTCCTTTTTTGATTCGGTTTGAAAAGTTTGCGAACACATAGAAAATGGAAAAACGGTCAAAGTAAACTTGCAGTGATGGGGATGGGAGGGGGAAATAGAGTGTGTGGGATGCAGAAGTTGAAGAAAAGAAAGAAGCTTGATGAAAATAGCTTAAAAGCATAGCACCAAGCGTTTGAGTGGATGAAATAAACATTTATAGGACTACTTTTAGTGTTCCAAGGGGATGGTTGTGGGTGGTGGAAATATTGTTTGAGGGTGAGTGAAAAACAGAGAAGCCTGATGAGAGAGAAAAAAAGAAAGTTTTCCGCTCACGGGGTCCCTAATGCTCCAACGCCGGCCAATGATTTGGGGTAAACTTTTCGTGGTAGGGGAATTTTCTCATAGGCATGATGACTGTATTGGTTGTAAACAGAAACGACATTGAGTGAGTTCACTGTGTCGGGGTCAAACTCATACCAAATAGCTTGAGAAAGTTTGGCAACAACTTTTTTAGGTTACATACTTATACACTTGTTGTTAACGTAAATGTGGAACGCCGAGATACGATGAAAGGGGGTTGAAATTGAAGTCTAAACTTTTCACTATTTTGATAGAGTTTTGTTTGGTTTAATATGCTGATATGGTTTTTTTTGTTGAAAGCTTTTAGGCAAATTTG